>OY728129.1:536071188-538571188 GCA_963277665.1 Viscum album
AGATGTTATATTTACCTTTATAGGTGACATCAATTTGTTACATATTCTATGTATCCTAGTTGATGAAACATAATAAATATACCTCTTATGTACTAAATTGGAATGAATTGGAAATAGAGCCTCATTATCTATGTTTTAATGGCCAATGGGGATATTGGATTCCCAAAAGGAGGTGCTTTGATGGAAATATATTCTGTTAGTCCAAGAAAATTCCAACAAGGTTGTGATGTGAATGAGAAATAGGATTCCAAATATTCGGTTGATCAAGAGTATCCATTTTTTATCTAATAAAGCATCAATTTGACTTTCTTGGTATGAATGGTTTTCATGTTTGTGAGAATTTTCGACCATATGATTTACTTTTAGTTATTTTTCAATTTTTTAGGTCTAGATTTATTCTATGACTTTTCATAGAGATTTTGGTGGGAAATTGGTAAAAAATGGAAATGTTTGGGCTATACATTACGGTTTCCACCGATAGGACAGAGTTTTCTAAACCATACACCCTTTTCCAGGTAATCATGCTACCAAGTGGTGATTTCGAATAGTCTCTTATCTCATGGTTAGACCATGGTCGGTAAACGATACAGAATAATCGTGCATCATTTCTTACATGGATAGTAAAGGGATCATGGTTGTTATATAGTTTGGATAACCATATGTGAAAATAGTTCATCCTATCCAGGTTATTAAAAATTGGATTTCTACTTTTTATACCCCCTGATTTTTAACCCCAAACATATGTTTTTATTCCTCTTTTGGATTCCTCACTCTAGGTGAATCCCTTTAACCATCTTACTTTCTCGACTTATTTGGTGTGTTGTCTTCAATATTTCACAATTATATCCCTTCCTCTCTTGATTTCTCACTTTTATGGGGGTTTCTTCCTCTATATTTCTGGGGTTTTAATTCATCAATGGGTTGTGTGTCATTTTTACGGTTAGATAAAAATATAGTTTTCTTATCATTGATTTTTATAGTTATATCATTCCTTTAAAGGGTGTGATTGAGGTGTGGTTATTTTCTTTCATCGGTTTTTCAGAATATTCTTCATGCAAGGTAGGTACTTCCATCCATAAATGTTATTTGATTATTTTAATATGTTTTTATGAGTATATAAATATGTTATATGCATTTTTTGTGTGGTGTGTGAAATGGTGTTATTAAATTACCCAAGGTGATTTGGTGTTGAAAAATCGGTTTTTAAAGGAAAATAGTAATGTTATATGTGTGTTTCACATATGATAATTGGTTTTATTGTTGGATAGTGTGATAAAATTCATGAATGGTGAGAATCGTGTATTAAAATGAATTTTGTGTATTTTTGTTTTCAAAATATATTTTAGATATGGAAATGGTGGGTTATTATTTATTGATACATTGATTGGCTTATGTACATGTGATAGTGAGGTTATATGTGGTGCATGGAATGAAAATTGAGTAGAAAACACTTGTGTATCTAGTTTATAGGAATAAGACTAATACGATAGATGACTTTAAATTGGTTCAAACAAGATTCATATACAAGGATTGATGATATAATATAAACTAAATGATAATTATGATTAGGTACCACATGGCCCATGGGGTTTTTCCTCCCAGTGTCTCACGCAAGAGAACACAATAGTTCATAGTTTATATACCACATTTCAACACGATATATGGTACCCAATGTCTGATTTTTGTATAGTGTATAGATGGTTTTCTGATGACATAGTCACTTTTTTTTATTATGTACTCACCATTAGCATATGGTATACCTTATTGGTTATTTGAAAATAAAGAATATTTCTTTTAAAATGTTTTCCATAAAAATTTTTATAGTTATATTTAATTAAAATTTCATGTTAATATAACTTATAATGATTATTAAATGGAATATATTGTTGGGAGGAATCATTTTGGGATTTGTAACATGCCCCACATACACATTTGGTTATATGTAGATGTTGTTATGTTTGACACATGAAATGTTAAGATGTTTAGAGAAGGTGGATCAGGATACTAGTTGATTCCCTTTGAAGGTGTTGAGGAGGTGGCTTGAGGACAATGATCATATTATTTCATTGTTGTTTTTGGATGGTGTATTGTTCGCATTACTATTTTATGCCTTTTAGGGTTATTATTTAATCCTTGAAACAGGAATCTAGAGACTTATCATGCCATGTTTGGTTATGATTTTTTTTATTTGGTTTATTTATTTTTGTTGAGTATTTGAGATTTTTTAAATGGGTAAAATCATTCCCACGTTGTATTATTAATACCCATACACTAGTTTTGATCCTATGGGGATTGAGAATTCCCTTTGGATCAGTCCACTGACCGGGTCTTGTGTTGGGATTCGGGGAGACCCATCTCGGTTCGTGAAAAATATAAAATAGAATTCAACACCAATCATGCCTTGGTCTCAAAACATGCAGAGAACAATGTTTGGGACCAAAAAGGAAAATGAAACCCCTGAATAACCTATCTCACACATGATTTCCATGAATAAAATTGAAATTTTACCTACAAGGTTTTGATTCAAAATAAGGGGACTGTATGTATCCCTTAAAATCTTATTGATCAAGTCTCAAAATAGGGTCAAATTTTCATAAAACCTAGAACAAAAATATCTAACCACTCTAAAAAAGCTAAATATTATAATGAATTGTAAAGTTTAATATTATATACATTTCATAGAAGGTCCTGATCCTCTCGAAGCATCTTTATACAAAATATATCCTAGGATTTTATGATACCAACATAGAAGAGATACTAAAACCACACTCACCAGGAATCAATATTCAACATCACCCCTTTGGATATATCTTTGAAAGAAAATACCTCGTATCCATTAGAATCATACATAATGATCTAACTAAATAACAATAACCTGACAAAAACACTATAAAATTGGTACAAAAAATGGAATCATGTTCCATCTCAACCAACTAGGGTCACTAAAACTCCCATGCACATAGAATGAGAAATCAACCCCAACAAAAAAACTCAATGTAGATCCTCATAACCTACCATAAGAATGAAATTTATATACACACATATAAGTGTAAATGAATATTCCACATGTTTTAGTAAAAAACCTTCACCAGAAAGAAAATATCATGTGATATTAGGTGCTAAATATAATGGATGAGAATGATCATTCCTTTTCCTTCCAAGAGTTAAAATCCAACCCTAGACTATTTATAATATTCCAAGAGCCATATATCCAAAATAAATCATAAAATCCACAAAAAATGTTCATTGATATAGGTAATAATCAAATAAAACTATAACATCATAGATCATAATTACACTCCCACACCCATGGAAAACATGAATTCTTATCAGAACATGTGTTCTTGAAACATCAGTATGATATACATCACCATTTATAAACCATTACTTATACTATTGTCCACCATATCCCAAATATTAAAGACCATGGAAAGAAAATCTCAGATACCACTTTGTAACATCTTGATCTAGATTCGACTATCATTGTGCTTCGAGCCAGTTGGTTGCATGGACTCCAGTATGACTCTTCATATGGTAGAGGATACCAACTAGAAGTTAGGGACACAGATATAACAGTGGAGAGACTATGACCTTGTATCAGTGTAATTAAAAAGTGTCGATAGGTAAATACCATTCCCAAAATTAAATAAAATGATTTTTTATGTTGTAAATAAAATCAAATAGTACAGGATGTGATGATAAAATAAATAACATTAAAATCCTGAATTGATATGCCACACATACAACAATGGTCAGACATTGTTGCAACCATACAGACACATGAGTGCAACCAAACTGATATAAAATTACATTTTGTTATAATGAACTCCATGAAAGACCACATACATGGTCACTAGACATTGTCAATCCGAATTATCCTTATCAGAAAATTCACTTAGGCAACTCTGCTCAATCATGGAACAGTAGTTCCCATCACTATCCTCTATGAATTACATAAGGTCTATACATATACCGATATACACGTCCTTAGGTGAGAAAATGTAACACCCAAACACCAGAATCTAGGAGTTAGTTCCATAAATTATTACATTGTCATAAGATACATGAAATCAAATCCTAATAGATTGAATAATTTAGCAGTCTTTCTAAACTATATATATTTGAAATTGACACTATATCTTAAATATTAATCACAAAATGTATTTTCTTTGATAACATAATTATTCTTCTATCGTATCCATACAGATAAATCATTATAAACATCTTGGAAACTACAGGAAACAAAATCATAAGATATAAGTGATCTCAAATGCTTAGTAAATGTAAGGTATATTGGAAGCTTTCCTTAATCAATGAATATAAATAAACATGGAAATGTTGATAAATGAGAACACATTCCATTCAAATAACAGGTTAAGGTATAAATGTTGTGAAAGGATAAATAATTGAAACACATTATATTTAATCAATAGTCAAAAAATAAAATACATGCACTGATTTTTTCATTGTGATAATCATATGGATAATAACTGAAATTAATTCTGAAATAAGGTAATGATTTAATATTGGGTTTCATGTGTCTGGAAAATGAAGCACTATACCATTAATATATAACCATAGTACAATTTAAACTACTCTAATTTTTCCAAATGATTCATCACATGAGACTATCGATGCCTCGAGGGGATATTTATAACTGGGCCCCACCCATGTCTACAAGACTAAATCATTTCTAATATCAAATAATCAATTTAATAAGATAGTTTTAAATGAATGTGTCCCCAACCAATTTAAATATTTGAATCATAATCCCCATAAAAGTTAATAATTATCAGATGGAACACTTATTACTATAAATAAAACGATAATCATGATATTATATATCAAATAAGATAGTATGGAACATAAATGAAATAATAGGTCAATAATTAATAACTTATGGGGAAAAAGTTAGACCAGAAAAACAATTACCTCTAAAATCATTTTTTATTGTATGTACTTTAAAAACATTAATAATTTTTTAAAGAGTGTTAATACCTTATTAATGAACCGTTTTAATAGTTATGATATGTTATATAATTATTATATATTATCATATTACTTATTTGTTATCATTATCTCCGTATTATAACTATCAGAGGTGTTAATTGAATAGTTTCTCAAGTATGTATTGACAAGTTATTTATTCTTCTTGCCAATTAGTTCATGGATTCAACACCTATATAATATAAACCTTGACCTAAATATTATATATATTCATTATATATGTATTTATTATAATCAATAAAATTTGGAGAAAAGAAATGTAATGCATTGTTCATTGAGATGGATGGTCATACGTACAAATGAACAGTACTTTCATTTACTTTCCTTAAAAAATGAATAAATTGTAAATGATATATATGTATATTATAAATATAGTATAATATTTATGTCCTAAATTTTACATAATATCATTAAAATATTCTGTTATATATTCCATTTATAGCGTGAATGAGTCATGTTTCTTTGAGTAGGCAGTAGTCTACACGTACACAAATGATTCTATCATATTTATAAAAAATGGAATGTACAAATGAATGTTTTATTAAAGAATTAAATAATCATAAATAAAAAATAAATATCATATATAACACATATAAATATTGTTTCCATTATTATTCCCAACCATTAAAGGAGGGGAAGGAAAAATAAAAAACATCATTTTGTGAGGTAGTAGTTCGCCGCAAATGAAAGGAAATTTCTTTACCCATTTGAGAGAAGTGTGTGTCGATGTAGATAGAACCATTAAAAAAAACAAAATCTTTTTATATTTTTGATAATAATTGTTTTTATATAATCATTTAAAAATAATAAATGAATGAGTGGGGAATGATATAAAACTAAATTGATCATTGAAATATGTTACCTCATTTTCGTTTAATTTCTTTTGGTTTATACCAAAATGATTCGTTGGATGGATTCCTATGCAAAGAGAAGATTCTAGGATGAGGTGAGGAGTATTGGGAGCTTATTTTTATTGGTTGGTTTTATCTATAAGTCTCAATGTGGTGTGAGGATGTATTGGAGGAGGTGAACTTTTATAATTGAGTTGAGAGGTACTTTTGGAAATCCTGAGAATATGAAAATATAATAAGGCAATTATAGATAAAAATAAATTAAAATAACCTATAAATGAATATTTCAACACATTTTTTCCATATCGTATTCCCTTTTTAAAAATTTAACATTTTTTTGATTTTAAAAAATTATATAATATATTAATTACACAAAATATTATTATTGTCAAATTTGATACTATTTATTTAATTTGATTTAAAATACATCAAGAAAAAAAATGATCATTCAAATATATTGATTTCAAACTCCTCTAATATATCCTTTAAAACTAAAAATGTAATTACACATGTTAACACCT
Organism: Viscum album; assembly: GCA_963277665.1. Taxonomy (NCBI): domain Eukaryota; kingdom Viridiplantae; phylum Streptophyta; class Magnoliopsida; order Santalales; family Viscaceae; genus Viscum; species Viscum album. The sequence continues at coordinate 536,077,568 of OY728129.1, forward strand.
CTCAAATATATAATGTTTAATACTTTCAAAATCAATTATATTATTTTCTTGTTAATAAAATAAATAATTTTTTAGAATAGAATACACATTTTAGATAATTATATAATTTATAAAAAATGAAAATATATTTATATAATAAAAAAATATAATTAGGATCAAAATATATAAATATGTTAGTTTATATCATGATTTTCTCCCAATATAGAGACATAAAAAAAATTAAATGCAAAGGGAGTGACATATTTTTATCTATTATTGGCTTAAATAATATATATTTCATATTCATCAAAATTTTTGAATTTAATTTCCCCAGATATATCATTATTTGGTAAGGGTCTAATCCTATTCATTCCATATTTTTTGGACAAATTTTTGACACTAATCATTCAGTTTTAACGCTTATTTAACCCCTTTAACTTTTATTGTGATATCATGTATTTTATATATTAAGTGTTAATATAATTACTATAAAACGTCAAATGACCACTAAATAATTCATTGATGAAATTTTGAGACATATCCCAATTATTTGGACATTGTTTATAATTTAGATATTTTATAGCATTTAATAAAATATTATTTGTTTTAAAATATCAATAATGTCACTGGTGATAGTGTTCATTATTTTTACATATGGAAAAATCAATAAAAAAAGATATATTTAATCAAGGACATATGAAACATTAATGACATGTAAAATTCTCTCAATAAAAATCTTGGATGAGTAAAAATCTCTAATTTTTTTAATTTTTTTGGAAAATTGTTTATTTGATCCTTTCATTTATTATGAAATTAATTCTTCATAATTGTGTCACCATTTAATTTAATTATTTCATTACTAATTTTTTGAAATAAATTATAATGATAGATATAAAAATTTTATATTTTAAAATTATATTTACATTCAAAGATATCCTCAAAATAACAATATATGAAAATTCTAATAATTTTTTAAAACAAGAGTATTACATGTTGGACTTCCCACAGAATAAAATATTATTAAACACTTAATGTCATCCATGTTGCTCAAAGAGGAAAAACAATCAAACCAATTATTCTTTCTGTTGAAAGACACTCATCTAGTGAAATCAAGAAAACTGTTAGGGTAATTTTAGGGTCTTTATAATCTTATTTTTACCCACAATTACCAGATTTATCTTTATCCATGGTAATTAAAATATTACTAATTTTACTATTCATCAGAGAAAAAATAACGGAAATATATTTACATAATTTTAACCAACTAATTCTAAATATTTAATTTACTTTTCATGATTCAAAATAGAGATTTGTTTTTAATTAATTTAAAATTAATATAGTTGATGGGATAGGAAAACATGTTATTAAAGTGGAATATTAAAAAAAGATTGTAATGTTTTTATACTCATATTAAATGAAAAATTGATTCCAATTACCTAATTTGTATTAATTGATAAATAATAATCATATTAAACTTTTAATCCATTCAAAATTATAAATTTATACTATATATTATTTCAATGAAAAAGTCCATTTTCAACTAAAATTTTGTATTTTTTAAAATTCATCCAAACATGAAACATACCAGAAAAATATAAAAAATGAACCAATGTAATTATATTATTAATTTTTCAAATAATATATACAAAATTTTCAAAATTGGATTTAAAATAGGTTCTCCATTAAAAGATGAAAAATAAATTTTATAAAAATATAAGTTTTTAGGTTTAATAATTTTTTTGTTATTTTCTTATGTCAATAAAATATATTTGATGAATTTAAAAAATATTTTATTGAATAAATATGAAATTTATATTTAATTTATATCATTCAAAAAATTTAATTAATTTCATGTTATTAAAGTAACACCACATTGTGAACATAGAATGAGTTATTTTTAAAAAACTTTCCTATATATTCAGTTGTATCCTTCATTCAATTTTAATAAACTATAACGATTGAATTCAACAATATATTTTCATAATTTAATTAATAATATGTATAAAATCTAACTTAACATCGATGATATATTTTATACAATTACATAATAATATTGTAAGAGTGTATTATTGTTTAGTAAGACTTTTCTCTGCGTGTAATACAAGAAAAATCATTATTCTATGTAGGGAATGTTAAACATGATGTTTCATATATATATATATATATATCTATAGAAAACAAAATTCACCAAAATTGAAAATATTTTTCATGTCTTGGCGTGTTATATTTTCCCCACCTTAATTAATTTTCATTATCCCAAATTCAAATGTGGTCTCGACAGTATAGGGTTTGATATTTGATAACAAACAATTTCTAAAACCCCACCTCATTAATAGTGTCAAAAAAAATTATCTTAATAAGAGGTAAAGGTAAATAGAGAAGGTTTCGAAAAAACTAGTCTTTTGGATTTGAGAAAAATATTGAAAACATGGATATGGAAGACAAATCATAGAATCATGTTCCAATAGAGAGTAATAGAGAACATGTTCGTGTGATAGTTTTTGACCAAAAAATCATAAAATAGTTGAGTGAATAAATTTCTATGACATATTATAATATTATGATAATAGGAAAAATTATTTGTTTCAATTACTTTTTCCTTATGTTGATAAATTATTTCACTCTATAATAATATAATTCAATTCATTTTTCTATAAAGATGACATTTTCCTTTTATTGCACATTTCATCATTTCTGCATCATCGCATAGAGTACGATGCTTCGTATAGTGAAGTAATACATTATTCATAATAAACTAGTCTAAATATAAACCATTTCATAAATTCTTAATCATTCCAAAAGAATATTATCCAATAATTGAGAATCATTTCCATGGTGGTAAGTACTGACCAATTTACTGTATACATAGGAATCATACCCTTCTCCCAATTTCATTAACCTGTGACTAGAAACATATTAATTATTCTCTTTCCATCAATGATGTATTTACAATATGATTAACTCTCTACTAAATTACATTTCAGGGATATAATTACCAATAAATACCATATTTTAAATCGTAGATGAAAAATTACTATCATAAAATTCTTATACATTCCACAATGCTTATAACCAAGATATCATAAAAATATTATTTTATGAAATTATTCAAGGATAAAATTATAGGAGAAACATAATTGTTGCACTTTAACTATATAGATAGAATATGTTTAATCTTAATCCCATAGTTTTTTCTAAGGTATATTATCTTGATTATTAGGAATTTTGATTCCATAGTTCCCCATCTCCTTACTAATGTAATAACGAATAGTCACATTTTTATTCTACCATTTTAATTATTTATCATTGCGAAACTTATCTCCGCACATATAAAAAACACTAATTCAATTCAATAATTTATGAGGGAGATTCTTTCCAATTTTTTCACATCTGGGAAAATAATACTTTCCCTTCGTTCCAATATCCTTTTTTTTCTCTATCATCCTCTTATTTTGTCCCTTCCCTTCGAAAAAATTGGAATTAGAGAAATTGTTCTGTATCATTATCACTCATAAAACTATTTCTCCATATAAAGAAATTCTTTCAGACACCACATCCCTTGGAAGTATTTTCATAATTCCTTCAAAGAAATGGTTAATATCACATTATTTATTGAATGTTAAATCTATCTCATTTCTTACTGACATTGTAATGGTAGCATCATACTAAGAAACACATTCTTCTTCCTTTTTACACAATCTAACAAACAATCTATTCATCTCAATGTGTTTGTCACGGTGGAAATATTTTTCTTATAATGTTTACTTAAAATCATTCCATTCCATGAATTACATTTCCTCTTCCTCCTAATTATTCTCGATCAACAACCATAAATGTTCAGCATCGCCATTGAGACAATACACTACAAGTGCAAGAATTTCCTTTTCAACGCAACACAATCCCATAAATGTTTTCTCCTATTATTATTCAATTTCGCAACCACCATTAGATCAATAGTCCCACAAAATGATATGAGCCTATGTCATATAATGATATAGAACATTGGATAATCTCACTGTGGAACTGGTTGATCTATAAAGACAAGGTAATTTTTCATAACCTGGAAAATCTACTAAAATATATTCATAAGATTCTAAATTTTTATACCATCTATATCATATATATTATCCAGGAAACCCCCACATTGTCCATTTGTATTGATATAGTTCCTCCTTCTAGGTTGAATTTCTAGAAAATGGAATATACTATATTACATCACAATACTATTAAACATAATTTAAAACCCAAAAACAAGTGAGAGATATAACGTAAATAGTAAAAAATATATGTATTTATTCTCAAGATTATTAACATGGTTCCATTGGGATGTTCCCCTATAATTATCCCCCAAATATATCTTAATCCTATGTTTCCTAATAAATTATTTCCAAAATCTAGGTCCCATGGTTTCTACAAAACTTTTTATAATACCAACTGTAAAACCCTAATCCTAGTATCTCAGATCGGGTTCCACACTTTATTAAATTTTCATAATAAATAATAAATAGCATCATAGAGGACTGAATAGTTTAGTAGTCTTATAAATATAGATAAAAATTTTCAATTCAAATTAAATTTTAAACATAAAATTAAAAAATTATTTTCTTTATAACGCTATTATTATTATAGAATAACCCTACATATCCGTCATAATAAAATACTTGGAAAACTATGGAAAACAAAAAAAATAAGGGGGTGAGATCAAATGATCATTAATGTAATGGTATGGTGGATGGTATCCTAATCATTGAAAATAAATCTACATGGAATGGTAGATAACTAAGAACACATACCCTTCAAATAACTAGATAAGTAATAAACAATATTTAAATATAAATTACTAAAACAAATGTCATTTAATAAATTTTATAAAATAACGATTCATCCATTTCTTTTTTCATGGTAAAAATACTATGGATAATAAATGAAATGAATTCTGAATGAAGTAAATTCTTTAATATTTGACATCTTATATCTAAAACATGTACCATTATACCATCATGATCTATTCTAAAGAGATTTTATACTACTTTGATTTGGATAGAAGATACATACAATGAGACTATCGATGTATTAAGTGGAAATCTAAAATCTAGACCCATCCATTTCCACTAGACAAAATCATTCCTCATATATCGATTAATCAATTTGATAATATATTTTTAAATCAAAGTGTCTCAAACAATATTAAAATATTTGAACCATGATCACCATAAATGTAAACAATTTTCAGATGAAATGTTGTATACCATGAAGAAGAATTGTTTCATGACTTGATATATCAATGGGTATGTACACCACAAAAAAGAAATAAGTGTTGAGTAAGTCATATCATAAATAAATAAACGTGTGGTGAGAAAAACCCTTACCTTACACTTCCATTTTATATATACATGTTTAAAAAAATTATAATTGTTATAGACTATTAATAACTTATAATAAAGACATATTAATATTTATGATATAATACTCAATCATATTATAATATCGTATTACCCATTTGTTAACATTTACTTTTCATTTTTAATAATTTAGGTGTTAATTCCCCAGTTTCTTGAGTACATTTGGAATTATAATTTTTTCCTATTAAATATATCACCATTTCATCAAATAAAAAATATAAAACAATATTTAAATACAATATATATTCATTATATATGTATTTATAATAGTCAATAAAATTTGGAGATAATAAATGATAAGAATCGTTCATGATGATGGTATGATGTACATACGGAAGAACGCTACATTAATTTATTTTTCATAATAAATTAATGAATATTATATGATATATATGTATATTATGTTTCCTTTATAATATTTATGTTATAAATTTTACATATTATTATTAAATCTGTCCTTTATAAATTCAATGTATAGCGTGAACGAATCATATCTCTTTGAGGAGGTGGTAATCCAAACTTCCAAAAACAATGTTATCGTATATATAATAAATGGAATTCATAGGATTATGTGTTTAAAAATAATTATATAAAAATAAGTAAATAATAAATAACATATATATCATATATAAATATATTTTTCATCATTATTCCCAATAATGAAATTTTGTAAAGGAAAAATGAACAACATCATTCTGTGAGGTTGTTGTTTTCTTGTAAACGAATGGTAAATTCGTTATCAATTTGTTGGATGTGTTGGTAGGTATAGGTATAAAATTGAAGATAAAAACATTTATTAATATTTGTGAGACATATATTATTATATAGGAATGTAATAATAAGAAATGAAGGAGTGGATAAATAAATAAAACTAAAGTGGTCATTGAAGAAAATTAATGCATATTCTGGTACATAGTTTTGGTTTATAGTTAAATACAACCTTTGTTTTATTTATACCAAAATAAAGGAGTCTAAGATGTGGTTATGGATGTTGATAGATTATTTGGGTAGGTATTGGTCAGGGTAGAAGGCTTAAAGTGGTGTGAGGAAATGAGGGAGGAGGTTCCATTTTATAATTGAAGCGAGAGGTACATTTGGAAATCCAGAAAACATTCAAAAATAATAATGCTATTCTAGAGACAATGAATTTAAAATGGCCTATAAAATAATAGGGAAATAAATTTTGTTACCATTTAATATCCTCTTTATTATTATTTAAACAATTTTTTCTTTTAAAAAAATTAATAATATATTAAATCTATAAAATATCATTATTGTCAAATTTTATACTATTCATTTAATTTGACCTCATATACATCAATAATAAGTAGTAATTTGAATCTAATATTATAAAACATATAACTTATATCGTATAGATTTATGAAGTTAATTATACATATTAATTCATTCCAAATATATCAAGTGTGATAGTTCTAAAATCAGTTATTTTATTTCTTAATTAATTAAATTATGATTGTTTAAGCCTTGAGTAATCATTTCTTTCAATTATATAACTTTCAAATATTCAATATAAATTAATATAATAATAAATACATTTTATTAAATATATAATTTTAGGATCTTTCATATCATTAGTTTCTTCCCTATTTAGACATATTAAAGTTATTGAATACAAAGAGAGTGACGTTTTTGTAAGTATTATGGACTTAACATATATATGTGATATTTTAATGAAAAATTTCCCATTAAATAATCCCAATTAGATCTCAAATTGATAAGTGTCTAATTTTATTCATCTATTAATTTTTTTAAAATTTATTATTATTATTTTAATCCTTCTCTTTTTGTTTTCACCATTATTCAACTGCTTTAACTCTTATCATGATATCATGTATTTTATATATTAATTGTTAATATAATTACAATAAAATGAAAAAACATCACTAAAATTATTATTAATGAAATTTTGATAATTAACTTCGTCAGTTGGATGAAATTTATATTTCTTATAATTTTATTAAATTTAAGAAAATATTTTTTATTTTAGAATCTCAAGAAATTAAATTTTGACACTTTTAATTATTTTGTCTTATAAAAAAAATAAAAACAACCAGATGGATTCTAATCATGACTTATAAAACATTAATAAAAATAATTATTATTCAGTAAAGTTATTTTTATGAGATTAAATCTCTCAAAAATGAATTATTATAATATTTTTATAATTATTTATTTCAATCATTCATTAATTAAATAATTACTAAATAATCACTATGTCCCCATTTAATATAATTATTTCAATGCTAAAAATTATAAATAACTTATAATGATGTATAAAAATGTTTTTCCTTAAAATTACTATTTATAGTTGGATATATAATCAAAATTACTATATATGAAAAAAGAAACGTCCCAAATCGGTTTCCCATCGAATGGAAAGCTAGAACAATGGGTCAGATTGCCTAAAGTGAATGTCCTTGCATGTTAGAGGCTTCAAAATAGAAGTAGGGGTCTAAGGTGGTGATAATGGGTAGATTATAACCTTATATTAGAGATACATAAGGGTATTATTATTTATTAAACATAATATAGTAGCAAAAGAATATTTTATATTTTTGAACAAATGTGGCCAATGAAAGTTTATAGGATGCATGGTCTGTAAAAAAGATAAAGCAATTAAAAAATTAATGATTTAAAATATTTTATAGAAATAATGAGAATCCATAAAAATCCCCACATCGATCTCCAAGTGTATCTTGATAACCAACTCGGTTATTTTCTTCTAACACCCAAGTACATGCAATACATCGAACAACCCAAATCCTCCAAATATAATGTCTACTCAGGTACTGAGGGTACCTGAGCAGTGTGTGAGATATTAACATCTATAAAAAAACCATGATAACGACCCAAATAAAATTTTTAAAATTTATATTTATTGGTGTGTAGGTATACGAAAATATTAATGAAAACTAAATAAGTAAACAACCAGCCATCCAGGTTCTTCAGGGATACCTGACAGCTATATTTTCTTCAGCTCATATATTGAAAGTATGTTTGATCATATCACTACATACATATAGTATTTTTATAAACACATTTATATATATTGGGATGGACTAGGATGTAATCCCCGTACATCAAATAACATGGAAATCACTCACTGTCTAACCACTAGCCTAACTCCAAGAGCTCTCAAGGCCTCTTGCGATACACATACTAGAAGGAATGAAATGTAACCCAAAATCATCTATCATCATATGAGATATCACAGTCTATTACATGGTTCCTTCTATGGATCTCACGTATTAACCCTTCACAAGGGGTCTCACAGTCCTTTGGGAAAACAATAGGGAAGCTCACACAGACATCCCATTAGGGAGCTCACAATCCCTTAGATACCCAAAAAATAAGATTTAACATTTATATATACAAAGGGAATGTGGTACACATATCTCATTTCCTTACCAGATCCATATAAATATAAGAGGAATATTTATAATATATAATGCATGAGGTATAAACCTCTCAGGCATCTCTTTATTCCATTTCTATGACATATAAGAATTCATGATCACATTTATACACAGACCAATACATATTAATCTTTACAAATAAATCACTAGAAAAGGCTTGGTCACATTCATCCACAATTCTCTACAATAGGTAAAACCCTACCCTACATTTCCTTTACTAAACCAATATTAAGGTTTTATATCATTTATAAAATTACTATATACATTCATAATTTACTTCATAAAAAAATTCCTTTCATATATTTCAATATCCATATTAAATCCCATTTAAACCATTTCAAAGGAATGAATGTCATTGGGAAATTCCTCCTAATCAAGGTCATCTCACTCAATTTTCCCAAACATGGAATATAGATTTAAGGTATAAGTGTTAGGGTAATTCAATTCAATGGATGGAACCATCATATTTATTATATACTTTTAAAACCCTTTTATATTATCCAATTCAAATCAATCATTATTCTATGGTATTTTCCATTTCAATTATCATTGTAAGTGTCATGGAAATGACTAAACTTCTTAAATTAGGAAATTCAAATCCTAATAAGTCAAAACACCCATGGGATGTCTATGATTAAATAAATTAAACTCAAGACTACGTATATTTCATTCATAATTAAAGTTAATAGCAAAAAATTCTCATCAAAGAATAACTTTTTATTTTTTAATAATAACATCATGATCTAATGAAGGAACAAAAATAGTGAAGCATGCAAGAATAAAAGTCCTCTCCCTATTTTGTCAACATGAAGACCACAGACCACTATTGGAGGGGTTTTATTATCAATTCATAACAATATTTTTCAACCAAATTAGTTATAATGTTTCATCATTTCAATTATGGATCACAGATTAATTAATCAATAGTAATCATAAATAAAAAAAGTAAATAATTATTAAATTTTAGGGGAAATGAAAATAATTATACCTTATAGAAGAACCAAGATGTATAATTTGACACTTGACATTTTTATACTCAAAGCTACTCCTACTCCCTTTGAACATATGCACCATAAAACATGTAATAGGACACAAATCCCCTAGGCACCTATTCTCAAGGGCCATGAACACATATAATACTATTGTAACATACATGCATATATTAAATTAATCAACTCCACCAACATGAATATGCATTTTTATTTTATGCATAAGCACACCTAACCGCATTAAAATATATTCACTTATATGGATTAATATATGTTTAATGGGGGAACATATGTATAAATATGCATATAGATGCACCCAAAGTGAGTATCCTTTTACATCAATTATCAAACGTGCTTGAAGGACAGTCCAACAATCTACAAATGAAACTGGGGTCTCTAAATCATGGTGTCAAGGATCAATGAACTCAATAAAAATTATTCCAAACCCATAAAACCCAAAAGGAACTATTTTAAAATGAAATAAAAAGATATCAGAGGACTATCAAACTGAAAATTGATGATGGATGACAGACATGACTAGAACTGCATCATCATTAGTGAATGGTTTTAAAATTTGTAGTAAAGGGTCCTGAAAGACCTTTTGAAGAGCCTAAATCTAATAAAAAACTGAAAATACTAATTCACATCAAACCCTAGGTTCTTCTGCACGACACCAGGATCATAGAATAATGAATAACATCTAGATAAGGATAGAAAAAAGTAAAGAATAACATAATGTGATGATTCAGATTAAAATCGAGACAAAATCCAATGAGAATCGAAGAGAGAAGTGGAAATTGGGGTGGGTGGTTCATCCCATGGATAATGGGAACAACAGGAGGGTAAATTGTGAGGGGGAGGGGGAGAAGTGTGAGGTATTTTGGGTTCAGTTTTTTCATTTCATTCAATTTTAATGTATATAATTTATTTATATATAAAATAATTTATGGTTTGTCCCACCTATTTTTTTGAACAATACTAAAAATGTGTGGTCAATAGTGTGAGGGTACTACCCCATAACACTAACCATTTGGGATAGTCAAATGGTTTATAAAACCTTTTTTTAGCCTATGCACACCTCCTCTTTCAAACAACATTAGGCTACAGAGTTTCTTACTTCCTGCCAGACTATTTCAGAAAAACCATATACTCTTAGAATTTCTTTAAAACCTGAAGTTTTAGGCTTTAGTTGTCCTAAAAATACTTGTGAGACCTGGGAAACTCCTCAGGAATTCTCCAAATTACATAAACATCACCTTGAAAGGTTCCAAATATCAAAATTTTATTCTGAATCTAGGTTTTAATATCATTAAGTTCAGTAAATGAAATAGTTCAAAATCCAATTTATTTTCATCTAGTTCAAAATATGGATTGTTACATCTATACCACCCAAGAATTTATCATCCCGAAGAAGACCACATGAAGAACATTAATTTCACCCCACATACAAGGCTTATAAATGTTCTCTCCAATGGATTCATTTCATTTACAAACTCCCAACACACCTTGAATCCTTTCATAATCATAAGTCCCTTAATCCATCAAAACTCAGTCCAATGCTTATTTTCTGACCGAAACACCAAGAGGTAACTTAGCTAAACTTGCTCTACAAGAGACATGATTACATCATCTTCTCTTTAAAAACATAGAAAAATCATATCACTACCGTAGAATCTAAAATCAGGCAAACTATTCCAAAGAAGTGTTCAACCCATCATTAGAATTTACCTATGATAATTCTTCTAAGAATTTCAACAAAGCTTGTTGCATGATTTTGAAATAAATCCAACGTTTGATTTAGCATCAACCTCAAAGCCCATGTCAAGAAATATATTCATGAAAGGTCTCATTCAACACAAACTGAACTAGCCTTCACCTGATGATATTCTCAGGGAAGGTAATTAAATAACCATTACATCGAGGATAAATAATATGTATCAAGCAAAAATGATTTACCATTAAAAAAGATACATGACTTACACAGACAATGTTTTAAATGAATATCTATAATTCCCCTCCCAAGTCATCTTTTATTCACCATGAACACGTCCAATATTGTACATACCAAACATCTGTGACATTTTGGACAAAACCATGAAAGAAACCATGCATCCCATATGCCACACCAAAAGAGAACAACCCATCAAGCTCAACATCTTTAAAATATTATTCATGGTGAAATATGAATTCTCTCTTTGTGCATCATGGAAGATGAAAAGATAGAGGACATTATCATCAATAAACTTGTGTAATCTAAAAGAATATGAATGGATTACATTTATTCATACAGAATTACTAGAAATATGAACATGAAAATCAAAATTGGTTAACATTAAAAAAGAGACTAAGAGTCGCCTACTGATGCATCACTACAACTGATTACAATGCCTCTTTCCACCTAAGGAACTATTTAATTGTTTATGATTAACAACTATAGTCCACCAAAAAATTACTTATGTTTCCATAGGGTTTAATACAATGAAAACTATATCAAAGTCATGTTTTCATCATGAACCAGCACAATTCAACACATTTAATCCTCAAAGGAATTCAAATAGAACAAACCATCTATTAATGGTCCAATTTTGTTATGTTTCCTTTACTTGGAAGGGATAATTTCACAAGATCCAATGTGTCACTCCTCATCACAAGAGTTTGAATGTCGATGATAGTAAAGAAAAACTATCCAGTCTTAGGTGTGCTAGATCAAAAAAACATTAAAAACGTGTGATGCTCCACTGAGCCATGATCACAAAATAGAATCTTAAAAATAGGGCCAAAACCAAAAATGAAATGACCGAAACACAAATATCCTAAGTCTCTTGGATGTCATCTAGATAATTTGGAGGAACACTAGTATTTAATTCGATGGACACTTTACTATAAAGGTGAACCAAAACCACACTCAAATGCATATGATCATTATTTCAGATTTGAATTTTCACACACAACCATAATCTTGGATACTGGAAAACATTATCATCCATCACTAAGGAAAAGAAAGTGACAAATGAGCTATAAAGAAACTTCTCAAGCCCAAGGCTTGTTTAACCAACTGAAGATGGAAATTACCCAATTCTCAATCCTATATCCAAGTCATGAAAAGCATGACAACCAATCTGAACAAGGTTTCACTGTAAATAGAGAGTCCTATTAAAGAAAGAAAGCACCCGAATCACAATGACTTTCATAAATGTCACAATAGTATCACATTTTTTAACTCAAATGTGGTACATATCTATACTAGTCCCTTATGAAAACACAAGTGATGACTATAACACTTGTTCCTGCAAATAGATTTCACCAACACCAAATTCAACTATCTAGTCCATTCCAAAGATTAATGGAATAACTATAATAATAATTCATGCTTTAGATCCATGGAAACACAAAAATAATATTTATATACCCTGAGAAAAGTGTTTTTTTTAAAAGTACACCACTACAAGTTACTTTTACAAAAACTTTACATTTGATCACAATTAATACATAATCATCTAAAGGTGTAATAAAAAAGAGGAAAACACAATTTTATACAATGAAAGGATGATAAAAAATATAATCAAGAAAAAACATCATTATTTACAATATAATACATAAATATGGATAATAAAACAATTCCCCATGAGTTATCTCTCGGAGAATCCTGAACTTTTTATCAGTCCTTGGCTCTTAGCTCCGAGGTATAAGCAAAACATCAGGTAACCATGATACTGAAAATATTTCTTCTACATAGGTACTAAGGGTACATAAGAGGGGTGTGAGATATACATTTAATTATTCCAGTATCCGTGGTGTCTATCCCAATCCAAACATAGAATCATATATATTTAATAATGTACAGGAATACGGAAATAATAATGAAAACCGAATATGTAAACAACCACCCGTCCATGCTCTTAAGGGATAGTTTGAAGCTATACCTTCTTTGAATATTAGCTATAAAGCCTTTTTGACCATATCACTATATATATATCTGGTATATTTATATACTCCTCTATATATGCTGTGATGGAATGGGATGTATCCCTCTAACATCCAATACCAACGAAACCTCTCATGTTCAAACCCTTATTCCAACTCCAAGAGCTCTCAGATTCTCCTAGGATAAACATACAAGATGTAATGAGATGCTACCCACTATTATCTATCACCAATGTAGATCTCCTATTCAACCCCATAGATCATTCGAGGAATCTCAGACATTTATCCCTCTTAAGGGCTCTCATGGTTCCATGAAAAAAAATTGAAGGTCACACAGTCGTTTCGTAAGGTATATCATGGTCTCTTAGATCCACTTACAATAGGAAATAACATTTATAAATACATATTGAATGAATCATAAACCTATCATTCCCTATCCACATCCATATCCACATTAGTGGAACATTCGTAATTTATAATCATGAGGCATAAACCAATGATGCATCTCTTTAGCCCATTTAAATTACATATAAGCATGCACAATGATAATTATACTTAAGGAAACACATATTAAAAATTTCAAATAAATAATTTACATAAAATTGGTCACATTCTTGGAAATTTCATTACATGAGGCATAATCCTATCCTGAATGTCCATTATCGGAACCATATAATGGTTTTATCGCATTTATAATGTCATAGTATACATTTTTAATTTACATCCTAAGGAAATTACTAATATTCATTAATTATCCATGTTAATTCTCATTTAAAACGTTTCAATGGATAGAATTTCATTAGGTGAGTCATCCCACTTAATGTTATCTCAATATATTTTCCAAAACATGGAAAATTGATATATGGTAAAAGTGTCATGAATATTCAATTAAATGGATATCACATATCCATAAATACATCCAATAAAAAACTAATTTATATTAACCAATCAATATCACTCATTAGGACATTTAAATTTACATCTTAGGGATTAAATTATGTTTCATGCTAACAAATAAAATGCAAACATGTGCAATTACAATCATAATAAGTCAAAACACCCATGGGGTTCCTTGTGTTAAATAAATTATACACGAGACAATGGATATTTCATTCAGAAGTCATGAAAATAAATAAAAATTCACATCATGGTATACCATGTTATTTAGCAAGCATACCATCAAGGTCTAAACAATGAATCAAAACAATGATGTGGGAAAGCACAGAAGTATACTTCACACTTTTTATACTGAATAAAGCACACCTCAATTGGAGGGGATATATTATCAAAACATGACATTAATTATCAAAAAAATCATTTATCATATTTCAAATTTTCATTTGGGTGTGGTGTTCAATTTATAAAAAATTTTAACTCAATATAATTAAATTATTCTAAAATTTAAATGGAAAGGAATGGAATCCTACATCATGGAGGAACCAAGATGAACACTTTAGCTCTTGATGCTTTCTAACTTAGAGTTTTTGCTATCTCCATTGATCATATTGACCATCACACATATATAAGGACACCAATACCCTATGAACCAATTAACATGGCCCATGAACATGTGTTCGGGGATCCTTACATACATGCTCATAATAATTCAACTATCTCCACTTACATGCATATACATTTTCATATTATATATAAGTTCACCTATCCCCATATATACTTAGTCACATTCGTGGATGAATATACATATAACAGTGGATAATAAATATTAATATGCCTATTTTTAGAGGTACGGTGAGTCATTGTTGAATCCAGTGACTCGGACCCAACTCAAGGATTATCCAACAAACTATAAACTACACTATGTTCTCAAAATAACCATGATAAGGTTCAGTGCACTGAAATAAAATTTCATGGAAACCGTAAACCAAAAAAAAACTTGATTATGAACAGAGAAACAAAAGGGAATAAAGGAAAATCATAACCTAAACCGATGATTGTAGACTAAGACTACCTGAAACACTTTACCTTTTGTAGTGGTTGCCGGTATCTTCACTAAAGTGTCTCGACAGACCATCCGCAAAACCTAAAAAAAATTAATAAAAAATCGATGATATATTAGAACCCATGGTTTGGCCATACCTCATCGTGAAAATGGGGATACCGAAGAATAATTGGAAAAGGAACGAAACAGGTGCAGAAGAGCATACCTCTATGATTCGAACAAAATCCATTGAGAATCGAAGGGAGAAGAGGGAGTCAGAGGGGAATATGTAATATTGAGAAGGGGAACCCCAGGGGGGTATATTAATAGTGATAGGTGGATAAAGGGGATGTATTTGAGTTTAAGGTCTTTAATTTCATGTTATTTTAATTTAAATTTTTTTATAAAACATTATATATTGTATTTTTTATCTTTAATAGTTTTTCAAAACATGTGGTTAACATTGTGAGGGTACTACCCCATAAAACACATCATGTAGGATAGGTGAACTGTTTTCAAAACCATATTCACCATAAGCGCACCTCCACTATCCACCAATATTAGGCAACACGGTTTCCAAATGTGGGACACATAGTGTCAGAAAAACCGTGTACCATCAGCATGTACATTAAAACCCGACTTTTCTAGGCCTGGTGCTCCCATGAATCTTCTAAATAGCCGGGAAAATCCTCGATACATTTCCCAAATCCAAAGAAATCATGGTGAATGGTTCTTACTCTTGGAATTACATTATGAAGATCAGTTTTAAAATCAAACTTTTCAATAACAAAAATGTACAAATCCTACTCATTTTCATCTCATTCAACACATGGATTGTAATACAAAATTTAATACTAAAAAACCCCAGAGTGTGACATATTGAAATTACCATATAATAATATATTATATGAGGATTAAATACATCTAAGTTGCTCCAATAGGAGACAAAATCATCCCAAGGATAATTTTGGTTGTTAAAAACTCATATAATAAAATTAGTTCAATTTTTAGGGTAATTGTAGTCTTTATTATACTATTTTTAACTATAATTTCCCGATTTACCCTTAACCACGGTAATTAAAATATTACTGAATTTAGTATTCATATCCCCAAATATAGAAAACAATATTTGTATATTTTTAACCCATTTATTACTAATATTTAATCTATTTTTCATGTTTCAAAATAATTTTTTTTAAAAATACATATAAAATTTATCTCGTTGATTGAATGAAAAAATATTATTAAATACAAAATGTAAAAAAGATTGTACATTTTTATATTCATAATCAATGGAAAATTGATTCCAATTAATAATATATTATTACCTGATAAAAATAATCTACTTATACATTAAAAATATTCTAAATTATAATTTAAATTATAAATTATTTCGATGAAAATGTTAGTTTCATTTAAAATTAATTATTTTT
Organism: Viscum album; assembly: GCA_963277665.1. Lineage (NCBI taxonomy): Eukaryota > Viridiplantae > Streptophyta > Magnoliopsida > Santalales > Viscaceae > Viscum > Viscum album. The sequence goes on from OY728129.1 coordinate 536,094,671, forward strand.
TAATATTCATCAAAACATGAAACTTATTAGAATTTGTTTTGAAGAAATGTAAAATTTTATATACATTATCAATAGAATAATTTTATTTGTCATATAATTTAGATTAAATTGCCAAAAATTCGATTTAAAATATGCTCACAATTAAATGGTTGTAAAACTTATTTTATAAAAATATAGGTTTTATGTGTAATATTATGTTTTTTCATTGCTTATGTCAATCAAATCTATTAGATGAATATAAATAATAATTTATTGAATATATAACATATATATTTCATTTATATCATTCTATAATAGTAAATAATTTAATTTATTAGAAAAAAATGACTTGTTGAGAATCAGAATTGTTATTTATAAAAACATATCCAATATATTTAGTTGGATACTATATTTATTTCTTATCATTTATGAACAATTAACCCATCCATATATTTTCTTAAGTTAAGTAATACTATTCGTAACTTCCAACATAATGTATAGGTTATATCTAAATATATTAAATAATAATATTTTCACAGTATATTATAGGTCAGTAATATTGGGTCTTTTGTGTAATGTATGCGTTATAACTGTTGTTTGTTTCATAATTTAAACAGGGTGTTGTGTATAAATAAAGATACATACAATATTAAATATATTAAAAAAATTAGTATTTTAATATCTTGGGGTATTACAAAAATAATCTCTGTAGTCCACCATAGTGATAAACCAATAAAATATACATCCAAAAGTGCATGAAAAAGAAAAATTAATAGCCTAGTAGAGACACAATTGAAATGATATATAAAGACGATAATGCGAAACTGAGGTCGAACACTAGATCCATAATCCTAGTGAACTGGGAAATTGCTACCATGGATTTCCATATGTATATGTGTATACATGTATAGTACCATACCTATATATAAATATGTGTGTGTGTAAATATTAATATTCATGATTAAGGTGATAGAAATAATATTAAATAGATTACAAGTCGATAAGTTGGTCTATAATATATCGCACCTATACATACTACTCAAGGGCATTGAGAAAGATGTCAAGCCTCTCAATCTTTGTATCTTTTAGTGGATATCTAGGACAATAATCCCCTTGGACATATATGTGATTCATCCAACGATTGAAATTGTATATGAGAAATCTATATCCCCGCATGGGTATACTCATCCTATCACCAAGTTCACCCACACTCTCAACCAATAAATTTAACAATGGATTCTATATAATTTTTTCTAGTCATCTAGAAAATGTCCAAGAGATATGTGTCATGCTGATCATGCCATGTTAATAATGTCCAATGTATGAGCCATAGTTCCAATTTGATAGGTAATCATGAAATTGCGACTGAAATAATCTTTATGGGTATTACTATTAGGTGATATTTTGAAGGAATTCCATCCAAATCCAAATACATTCTCATCATCCATTTACAAGAAGAGTATCACTAGTGAATCCACCCAACCCTATGTGGAATCTTATGAGTCACTTGAGGAGAGTGTAATCGTCCATCTTGTATAAGTGAAATTAATAGTTAAATAACCCATTTAATGATATAATAATAAATTTTCATATTTATTATAAATAAAATATAAATAATGTTTGAATGTGCTCATGATACGACACATTGAGCTAAATAGAAGAAGAAAATATTATTATATTATATGGTACTTCTCACATATCCATAATAATTATAGTAATGCTCTCTTTTCATAAATTAGCATGACATAACATTTGTAGAATATGTAAAAAAGTATACAAACAAACACCCAAAAACTGCATTAGTCTAATGTCATCAGAAACATGGAAACATAAAAAATGGTATATAAGTGATCTAAATTCTCCCTCACTAGCTTATTCTTTACTATAACCCCTTTTATACACATCAAACATGATACTTATCTTCATAACCTTAGAAAGAAATCATAAAAGGTGGTTAACTCAAATTCTCAAAAAGTGTAATCAAAGGAGACATGTAAGAATAATCATAAGCAGAATGGTGTTAGAACATGATAAATAAAATATACACTAGTAGAAAAAGTATTTTTAACGTCACGCGTTTCATGTCTATTTTTAGAACCGACGTGAAAATCTAGAAAATTTTATTTTTTAAGTCCGTTATTATATAATCGACATGAAATTACTTTTTTGATGATTTTTCACATTACTTATTAAATAACTGACTTGAAAAGTCATTTATGTTGACTTTTTTACATTGGTTATTTAATAACCGAAGTGAAAAATCAATTTTCCATGATTTTCCACGTCCGCTCTTATAATAACTGACCTAAAAAATAATTTATAATGACTTGTTTACATCGGTTATTAAATAACAAATATAAAAAAAATTTCAATCATGTAGATTATTTCCTGATCATCAATTTGATAGGTCGTGGACCTCAAACGGATTTACGGATCAAATATTATGGCCATCAAAAGTAGATCATCCCTAAATGAAGTCTTAGAGAATTCCAACATCAGAGGAATATAACTTTTGATCCGTAACTAAATTTGAGCTCTGTGACATATCAAATCAATGGTTACAAAATGAAATACATGTTTGTAAGAATTTTTAATGTCCTTTATTTAAAAAATGACGTTAAAAAGTCATTAAAACTGATTTTTTACGTCAGTTCTTATAATAACTGAAATAAAAAATCGGGTTTCATGACTTTTTTATGTCGGTTTTTAAATAAAAAACATCATAAAAGATTAAAAATATTTATTTAATTTCATATGATTTGATTTGATAGGTCACAGATCTCAAATATAGTTACGGATCAAAATTCATGGCCATTGGAAGATGATCATCTCTAAATGATGTCTTAGAGAAGGTCAACTTCAAGGGACCATCAATTTTGATCCATAACACTATTTGAGCTCTGTGACCTATAAAATTGAAGCGTACAAAATGAGATACATTTGTTAATGAATATTTAACATCGGTTATTAAATAACCTATGTAAAAATTTATAATACCAAATTGTTTATGTCAGTTATTATAAGAACTGACATAAAAAATTGGGTTTTAGGACGTTTTTACGTCGATTTTTAAATAACCGATGTAAAAATTATAAAAAATATGTACCTAATTTTGTAAGCATAGATTTTATAGGTCATAGAACTCAAATGGAGTTACGGATCATACTTTACGGCCATTGGAAGATGATCATCCCTAAAGGATGTCTTTGAGAATGCCAACATTAGAGACCATAATTTTTGATTCGTAACTCTGTTTGAGCTCCACGACCTATCAAATAAAATCTTGAAAAACAAAATACATGTTTGTAAGAATTTTTAGCATTGTTTATTTCATAACAGGTATAAAAATTCCTGAATATTTATTTTTTACGTCACTTCTTATAATAACCGACATAATCAAATTGGTGAAAATTGATTTTTTATGTCAGTTTTTATATAACTATCATGAAAAATTAGTAAAAATTTCAATATTTTTCACATTGATTATCATAAAACTGACGTGATATATGAATTTAACATCCTCCCAATGTGAGATTTCAAATTTTTACTAATATTTCCAATTTTGACATCATTTATTAAATATACCACGTGAATATATTCCCGAAAATTGTTTTTTCATGTCCGTTTTTATATAACCGACATGAAAACTCATCAAAAAGATTAATATTTTTTACATAGATTATCATAAAAACTGACGTGAAAAATGATTTTAATATCCCACTGATGTAGGATTCAATTTTTTCACACTTCAGGCTCAAAATTATATAATTCCGCCATATTTTTTAATACCGCGTTTTCTTTTTTTCATATCATTTATATGGTATCATTATACACAAATCGTAATCTAATGATCCTTTCATTCAACCATCATCATTACGCCGACTCAACCCGTTTCATCTTCAACGTGAATCCACTATTTCTTCTTTCCGCGATCTCATCATGGAATTTCCAATTATGTTTCCATGATTTATGTTTTTTATGATTAGTTTTCTAAATTTATATACCATTTAATGATTCGAATTCACTATTTATTCTTTGTATCATTGTTAAACTAAAAATCATCCTTCAGATTCTAAATTTCCTTCCCAGAAAAAGCGTTGTTTGGCTCATTCAATCTTTCCATGTAAAAAATACATCAAACTTCTAATGGTCATAACTTTTGATCCGTAGCTCCATTTGAGCTCTATGACCAGTCAAGTCGAATATCAGGAACTTTTTTACAAAATGAGAAACATTTTTAATGTCCATTATTTACAGCCGATGTTAGAAATGACATTAACGTCAGTTTTTTTAAAAAATAAAATAAAAAATGACAATTAACATTTGTTTTTAACGTCTGTTTTTAAATAACCAACATTAAAAATTGTATTTCAACATTATATTTTTGTATAAATTATGGTCTTTCACGTGGGTTTTTAAAAAACCGACCTGAAAAATAATTTAAAAAACATTTTTACCATTGGTCATTAAATAATCGACATTAAAAAACATATTTTTTATGTCGATCGTAATAACATCGCCACAATGTCACCACAAAACTGATGTTAAAATAAAAAAACTAATATAAAAAATCTTTTTTGAAGTAGTGAAAAAATCATACCCACCATATCAAAGATCATAAACATGAGTCATTTCATAAATATTAGATATAAAAAAAATACATGAATTATAAGGAAATAAAGATCACAATCCATGAATTCATAACATAGGAATAAAATATGGAATTGTGGAAAACACATAAGTATATAATATTATTTCCATAGTAGTAGAGGCATCGCTTCCAATTCCATATCGTTAGTATGGGTTCACAACCGATACCATCATTGTTGTCATGTTTCACTCTAATTTTCATCTAAGTAGTATAAATTCACTCCTCGTACCATATGGGTAGCCATGGGTCACTCCCATAGCCATAATAGTAGTAGAGATTCACTCCCATGGCCATCATAGTCTATATCATGATATATAAATCATTATTCAAGTCATTTTAAGGATGTATAGGTCCCTCCAATCTTATAGTCAAATCATACTTACATGTACCAAAAAATCATAAAAAAATCATATCATAACATATGAAATGGAATGAATATAATAAACATGTAATATTATCATAACCTGGGGAAAAGATGAAGGTTTATTTTTCATTTAATCAAAATGATAACCCGTTAATGGAAGTGAGGTTCAAAAGCATATAACCATTGAATGAGATACTAGATTCATAAACATCATGCCATCAAAATGTAAACCATTCAGCTAAAAATTATGAATTGAATAATAGAATAATTTTCCTATAAATTCATGAATCATAACAATTTATTTCATCTAATATGGGAAATAATTTTTATAGAAATTTTAAAAACATTTTTTTTGGAAAACATCCTTTCTTCATTGAAAAAATTCATTTCAAAACATAAAAAGATTTGAAAACCATAATATTTATAAGTAGATTTAAAACATAAAAAGGAGTAATTGAAATACATAAAAAAAATTAAAATCATTTTTCCTTTAATAATATATTCAACGATCATTTGAGAAAAAAATTAATTTTTTTTAAATATGATTTTAAAATAAAACATATTTTGACTGAAGAGAGAAATATGATTAGATTTTTCTTAAAAACATTATATTAATTCTATTAATTAGAAATGAGTAGATACCATAATAATACATGTATATATCTTGAATAAAAATATGATAAGGAAACTCTTTAATGTTCTTGATATATGGATTATAATATTTCACCAAAAGAAACATCATCATTAACAACCTCGAAAAGCAATAAGATTGTTTTAATAAACTATTTCCACTTGGATATTTGGGAGAATACACTAAATGTAATAAATTAATTAAATTTCGATTGATAATATCAATAAAATAAAGATATTCCATATAAAACATGTCATATGGATGTATATACACCACAAAAAATAATGTAGGTGCATAATAAAACACGTGTCTCGATGAGGGAAAATTGTGACAAAATTATTTTACTAATTTGGTAGCATTTGAAAAATTAATACCATGAAAAAAAATCATATATTTTATATTTAAATAATAATAAATTTATTTATAATAATTATAGAATACATCAATGTTCAATATACACTCCACACAAAATGGATGTGTGGTGAACAAAGCATGTATCTCACAGAAATAATTAGTGTGACAAAATTCCCATACCATGTTTTTTACTCTCCTTGTACACACAAAATATTCCTATATAATTTATGTATGTTTATTATACATATTTTACCGAATAATTTTCTTATATTTAATACCATATATGGTTTTATTATGACCCTATATTATACGCTTGTTAACAATCCTATGTTAAGGTTTTACTTTTGGGAATATTCGCTTTGTTCTTTGCATGGGTCTGAATTTTATATATCATTGGTTATTACCCATAAATAATGATTTAAAAAATATATAACATGATATAAATTCATTTATTTTCTATTAGTATTTATTATAATAATATATAGAAAATAGATGTATGAAATGGAATACACCATTCATGGAGACCGTAATCTGTACGTACACTTGAAAGTAGTTTTTATTTTTATTATAGTATTGACTGAAATGAATAAAATTACATATACATATATATGTATTATAATTCAATTGAAATTATTAATTTATATATATCATATACGTTCTATGAACACATCTTTAATACATTCTGTATATTGTGTGAATGAATCACATCACTTTGAGGGGATGGTAGTCCACTTTTTCTCAATCGAATTTATCATAATTACATCAGATGTAAAGAAGATTATAATGTTATAAATAAAAATTAAAGAATAATAAGGAAATTTTAAACATTATATTTATAATATTTAAAGATATTTTCTATCCGAATTCCCATCATGACAGGTTTTGAAGGAAAAAATGAATAATAATTGTTTTGTGAACACAAAAATAAAATGTTTTCTACCCATTTGATGAAAGTGTTTGTAAGTGTAGGTTTTTTTACTTATAATAAAAAAATTATATTGAGGGTAATTATGTTAATAATTTTACAAGAATTGTTAAGGGGGTGGATAATAGTAATTAAATGAATGATCTTGAGGACGAATGTTACCTTATATTCAGGTAACTCTATTTAGTGTGCATCAAAGTGCATCATTGGAATTATATCCTATAAAGGGGAGGATTGTATGATTATAAGATGTACTTTTAGGGTCAATTTGGGATGATCTTGGCATAACCATTGTGGATTGAGAGGTTTGAGGTAGTGGGAGGAGAGGAGGGTTTTTTATACTGGAGGAGTGGCACTCTGGTAAATTTTGGGAATGGAAATTCCACCCATATTTTCCCCAAGGAAATTGAAACCCATAATGATAAAAATTCCATAATAGAGATTATTATTTCAATATATGGCCAAATAATGGATTTTGAAAAGTTTCTAGGATATTTATGCTCTTAAGTTTATGTTATAGTCCTTAGTTTTGCTTAATTTTTCCTTAATCGATTTAATTAATTTGAATTTCAAACACCAACATTTTTAGTAAAAAAAATATTTTGACAATATTAGAAATTATATATTATTATGATTACAAATATTTAAAATATTATCCCAAATTCTAATAAAATATGCTGCATAAATTAATTGTAATTTAATTGTGTAATCGGGTCGACAATGTGTGTTTTCAATGAAAAAACGTTCAAAAGTATGCAATATTTTTATATTAAATTTCAAAGTTAAATTGATTAAATTAAACTTAATTGAGATGAATGATAAAAATATAATTTAATAAAACTTTTAAACTAATTTAAAATATAATTTTACCTTATAAATTAATTTGATAAAAATTCATTTTTGAATTAAAATTCATTATTTTTAACTATTCATCCAAAATGATATTTCTCAAAAAAATCCCAAAAATTAACAATAAGATAATTTATAAATTCTACTAAAAATTATTTTTTTCAAATTAAATTCTTATATGTGTATAGAATTGATTTTATTGGTTTTAAGGGGAGTAGTTGAAAATTAGATTATTTAGGAAAATATAATTTTCAAACATATAAAGAGTTTAAAAAAATTTATATTTCATTATCAATATGTATTGTTTATAAGTATCTATTATAAAAGATATTTGAAAATATATTATTACTATTATTATTCTTATTTTTTATAAATAGTTTATTAATATCTCTTTTAAAAAATTATTACAAAAAATGATGTTTCGTAGAAACACTATATTGTGTTAAATGAATGTGATGTTGGGGTTGAATGTAACGTAAGCCATGATGGTGTTGTGTGTAAAGTACACTAAGTCGATGTTTCATACACTGAGTTAGTATTTTCTAAATGAATTTTTTGACTTTTTGGAATGCAAGATAATAATGAAAATTTAATTTATTCTAGAATAAAGTCCCATTAAACACATTATGTTAAATTTCACCCCCTTAAAATGAAAATTTCCCACGAAATTCATCATTTTGATAAAAATAAATGAGGATAATTATGAATTATAATATAATCATGTTCCCACATTGCTTATTTGAAATAGTTATTTCTCCATAAATCATTGACTATATGAGTGGTCTTGTTTCGTTCAACATTCTTTGATAGGTCCAGAATTTCAATTGGTTGTTCTTTTTAATAGATATCCTACTCTAGTAGTATGACCTGTAAGTCCAATATATGTAATGGTTTAGGTAGTTATCCCATCAAGATAAATAGGTGAGAAAAATCTTGGAAATGATAGATATTTGGGGAATGTTCTATGTGATGGACTACCATCATGGTACGATCACGAATTTCAGTGGGATCAATATACCTAAGATTAATTTCCATTTCCCCCTAAATTTCACAATGTTTTTTCTCGATATAGATTAAATGAAACACCTTACCAATAAACTAAAATTCAATATTATTCCTTCATTTATTAGAAAAAACAATTCTATCAACTTTGATCTATCTAAATATTCCATTGAATGGATCTAACTATCTCTACAATTTATTCATCGATCTAAGGTCCCTAAAGATTTATTTATCCAACTTCATCCAAGTAGGTTGTAACTGTACATTTATTCCCATTGAGAGATTCATAAGGTGTCATCTGAATTCCTAAATGAAATCTATTTTTTTACAAAAAAATAACTACAAGAATGTGTTGATCCCTGCCTCCTTTGAAATATTGGGAAAAAGATATAAATATATGCTATATGGTTTGAATTGTTCTTTGAAACTGATCAGCTGTTTGTGGATAATCTGTAGAATTGAAACTCAATTTTGTTTCATGTTCTTACTAAATACTTCACCAGAACATTGAGGTGAACCTCAGATCTAGATCTGATACAATGGAATATGGTACTCCACACAACTATACCACATTATGAATGTATATCATGGAAATCAAAAAATAGAGATAAATGTTCTCTAATAGTTATGACATGTGTTGACATTGAAAGGAAATCGATTATCTCCCATTTAGCAATAAACCATATATAGGTTTTTGGTAGTGTAATGAAAAAATCCAATGTGATGTTCTCCCACTTCCATTTTTGTATGGGAAATGGTTTAAAAATTACCATATACTCATATCTATCACTCTTATTTTGTTGGGATACCAAGAACAGGGATACAAACACTTTTATAATTCTCTTTATGACATCCCGCAAGAAACATTCTTTCTTGTTATTATACATCTTTTTTACATCAAAGATGAATGGATAATAATGAAATATGATAATCCTATAACGAATAAATCTTCAAATATTGTATGTAAGTAACACATAAAGAGTTACATATCCTTATAATTCCATCTAGATCAATGATAATCATAGGAACATTTATATCATTCTTTTTATGCTCTACATCTTCCTTCTAAACCTCTTTAACATTCACATAGATAAAGGGTTGAATATTCATTTAAGAAAGATAATATTATTCCCTTACATAGTGATTTTCAGATCCATCCTTTTTAAATAATTAATTATTGGTCTTTTTGTGATACTCAACATGGATAAGATATAATGATCATTTCAACTCAATGCTTCCTCCATCTTGTTCACTTTCCTAGGATGGTAACATATTGATCTGTATTAATCCATCATCGACTTTGAACATCTTCTCTGGAATATTTTCAACACCTTCTATGTGAATATAAATTTAAGACATTTATTACATGTATATATATCTAAATGTTATCCAAATTTATAATGCCTCTATATCATTAATGATACAATTACAACTGTTAACTCCAAATCATGATTTGTGTAAAGTTTCTCATGAATATTCAATTGTGGTGAGGCATATGACATAACCATATTATTCACTATAAGAACACATCTCAATTATTTCCTAGATTAATAACCAATGATTTAAAACCATTCTCCACTATAGGGTAATGTATGAAAATGTTTGCAAAATATCCTTATTTTTAGTTCCTAGAAGTTTTCCTTTCATTCTTCTGTCCAGAGGTAGTTAAAACCATTCTGAGATACCTTGGTCAGAGGATTATATAGTCATGAGAAATTATCTAAAAACAATTAATAGTAATCTACTTAATCATGTATTTTATAGATCCTTGTCAACGTGGTTAGTCTAGTCCATCATTAAATAGCCTCCTTCTTTGATTGATCTACTAATATAAAATTTCTTGACATTTTGTGATCCAAAAATAAAACCATTGCAACCAAAAATCATACATTGTAATTTATTCAAATAGTATATCCTTATTTATGTTCATTATTATAATTCTAATTTTATCTTTATTATTATCATTTTCCTTTGAATAAATAAGAATATCATATTTTAAGACTACTAAAACATTATATGGTTAGCTACAAAGACTATATTCATCAAATCCATAGAGATAGCAGGAGCACAAGTAATACCAAAATGCATAAATATATATTCATATTATAAAAACATTCTTTGAAAGCCCATTTTGGGTATATACACCTTATTGAACCTTAATTGATGATATCCAAAATTAATTTCATTCTTGTAAAAGTATTGATCTCCGTGATGTGGATCAAATATATCATGAATATTTGGAAGATAATACTTTTTCATGAATGCGATCTTCATAAATATTGATAATAACCGTGGATTGTAATTAGTAACTCTATATTTATCTAACAATAACTGGTGCACCACATGGAGACACACATGCTCAAATGAACCCCATATCATCTTTTTCATGGAGTTGCTTGATCAATTCATAAAACTAAATTGGGCATATTCTCTAAGGATCCTTTGAAATTAGTGTGGAACCATGTATAATTTCTATTGAGACCTCTACATTACATTTTTCATGAAGTAAAGGAAACTATTCCAAAAATGCATCAAAAAAATCCAAAATAATAGGGTTATCATAGATGCTGATTTTCTCCCCAACCATTTGACACAAATAATACTTCTAAATTGGAATTAGGCCCTGTACACTGGGTGTAATTTCTATAGGATGTTCATAATTATCTTTTTATTGATGAATGATCATTGCAGGTTTGGAAATAGATTTTTTTACTTCCCCTCCATTGACAATGGATGTGGTATTTATGCAGTGAATGATAATCCATGCATATAATTCCATCAAATTAAATAAAAGAAATAATGAAATGCTAATCATGAAACACATTCCAGCAAACATAGACCAAAGTGTAATCATATATTTCATATTAAATCATCTTACCAATATGGGTTTTTACTACTAATTCCATATCAAATCATTTAGTTTTAATATTAACACACATAGAAAATTCTTTAGATATGAAATATTGGGTAGGTACATTGTTAAATAAGATAAAATCATTTCGAGATATTATTTTTAGTATACCGTTCACCTCATAGTTATCAAACACCTTGTTAAAAATATCCATTTCATTATAATTCTCCTTTTCCCCTTCTCTTAATAGGATTTTTATGTCAGTTATCATCCTTAGACCATGGTTTTGGGAACTAATTAGCATAATGCACAATCTCCTTACACTTGTAGAACTGATTTTTGGGAGGTCAATTATGTGCGAATTTTCATCTATTCACAATGTTAGAGGACATATTTTCATTAATTTAGAAATAAAATTCATGATGTCCTTCCCTTATTATATACCTTAAAAAAGTTTTCCCCAATGCTTATTCTTACACTTAGATCATAAATGAAAGGTCATTTTATTCTCTTAATGTTTTTTGGACTTTCCATTAAACTCATTAATCCTTTTCTTCTCAAAACCATGGGATTTATTCATTACTCTAAACTATATTTCATTCTTGATTGAACAACACAAAATATATTCCTAGATACTAAAAAATCTTGTGGATAATTCCATTCATAGACATTTATTTGATCTATTGATGAACCAATCAACCTTACTTTAAGGTTGGATGATAATTCCTGAACTGTAACTCAAAAGCCGTGTGAATGATTCTTGGTAGGTACCGAAAGATTCATCATTAATTTTCATCAACTAAAGGAATTTTATCTTTATATTTTTAAAAATAATTAAAGGAATTTACTTATTGAAATACGTCTTCTTAAACACATACCAATCCGTGGATTAAATATCACATTTCTTACTTGTATTCTTGATTGATGTCCACCCCTGGTCTACTTCAACATCTAAATGATATACATCAAAAATAAATTCATCATGCTAAAAACACTGGGGAATGATGAATATCAATTCAGTAGTACCAATTCATTTTTTAAAAACAAGTGGAGCATATGACCCTATGAAATAAGGTGGACTTTTCCTCATGAAAAACTCAACAGAATGTTTCTCCCTTCTTTGCACATTAAGATGTCCTCAATAAATCATAGCTTGATAAAGCTGTGTGAGAAAAGAAACAAGGGGTTTGATCCCATAACCAATAGCATATGGTTACTCAAGAGGAAAATCATTGGATTTTCCATTGAAATCACTATTAATATTGTTCTATTAGGATCCATCCATTTCCTAAAACCAAAATCATGGAGTAGGTAATAATTATTATATTGGAGAACCAAATAATCATGTAAATTCTATTATAGGATGTGTAAATTATGAAAAATTACTTAATCTATGAAACAAAGGCTTATCCTACTTTTTTAATAGCTAAACACTATTTAATAAATCATGATTTTTCAGGATGCGTTTGTTAATTCCCAAATCATATCCCATGGGAGTATCAAAATAGTAGTGCAGCAAGGCTTCTTGTCATGTATCTGGTACCCCAAGTTAGTATTGGGACAAATTTTCAACGTTTTTACCCCTAGGTAATTCTTTTACATAGCTACATCCACATATAATATCCCGACATAGATATATTCCTAAGACACCACATACCCTATATATTACTAAAATACCATGAAATTGTCCAATAAATTCCCTTATCCTTAGACTTATCCCTATACACATCCTTAGGGTTTTCACTAAGGTTTCCTGATTCAACGTTCAAAATTTTATCTAAAATATTTCCCTAATACCATCTATATAGACTCTCACTTTTCCTATATTAGAATTAAATAATTTTTTTTACTAATTAAAACATCAAACAAATAAATGAAAATTATCATATTATTCTAGTTCCTTTAGATACATTATAACATAAGCACTAGTAGATAAGTGGGCTAAATTATCCCCAAACAGGTTCTTCGTGACTAGAACAATTATTAGACACATTAAACATGATACATGGATTAATATCCAGGTTAATGAAAAGAATAAATAGGTGAGATCAGATGATCAATATGAGTAAAAAAGTGAGTCATGTACATATAATAATGAGAATACGGTCTTGAGAAAATGATCCTGAAAATTTTAGATCAAACCATTCATATCAGATAACATAAATATGAATCATGGCATAAATATAGGTAGTTCATAAGACATGAACCATAATGAAATAAATAACCTAATCCATAATAAAAAAAACATATGAACATAACATGGAATTTTCGAAAAAACATAATCGTACAATATGAATTCCAAAGTAGCCATGGAAATCACTTCCAAGGACATCTTAGTAGGTTGGGATTACTCCCCATACCATCTTTGCAGTCATGGTTCTTTCTTATAGACATCGTAGTAGAATGTGTTCACTCCTCATACCACCTTAGTTGTCATGGATCACTCTCATTCTATATTATTACTCAAGGTTCACTCCCAAGCCCATATTAGTCAATTACATGATATATAAATCTTTACCAATGCATTAGAGGAATATATAGGTCCCACCCATCTCATATTAAAATCATATATACATGTTCCATAAAATCATAAATAATCATATCATAACCCATAAAATGAAATGGGTATAATATGATTTTAATTTTATCATTACATTTAGGAAATGATACATGTTTCATAATCATTTCAAAAAAATCATTACCCATGAAAAGAAGTGGGTTTCAAAAGCATATATCCCATAAATGGGAAATATGTTTCCTGAAAATAATTCCATAAAAAATTAAATCATTTAAAGAAAAAGTTTGAAGGGAATAATAAAATAAATTACATTTTTATTTCATGAGTAACAAAAATGGTTATAATCTTTATTGGGAATTAATTTTTATAGGACTTTTAAAAATATTTGTTCATGAAAATATCATTTCTTCTATGAAATATGCTTTTTAAAAAAATAAAACCATCTTGAAACATTATTAATTGAAAATTGCATTGAAATCCAATAAATTAATCAATGAAAACCATAATACATTTTTAAAATGATTTTTCACGCAATGTGATATAAAAACATCATTTGAAAACATTTTTAAAGTATTTTTGAAAACAGGGTTTTTGAAATAAAACAGATTTCCAACCGAATTGAAAAATACTGAAAAACATTTCATTAAAACATTTACTAAATTATATTAAGTTCAAGAGAGTTTAAAAAGGTAATAATAAATTTATATATCATAAATAAAAATAGGATAAGGAAACTTATGATTTTTTTTAGATATGGATCATATGATTTCAAGAAAATAAGTATAATAATTAACAATCTCAAATAGTGATGTGATTTATTCAATAAACACATAAAAATTGGTTATGTCGGAGAATACTCACCACGTAAAAAATGAACTAAATTAAGATTAAATATTTATAAAAAATAATATTTATTATATAACTTGTGAAATGAATGTATATACACCTCATAAAAAACTTTAGGTGCATAACAAAGCATGTCACTCAATGAATGCAAATTGAGACCAAATGGTCTTACCGATTTGGTGGATTTGGAGAAATTATCCTCATGATAATAATCATAGCATTTATATGTAAGTACCCAGAGTTATATTTATAATAATCAAATTATACATCTAATATATGCACGCACACAACCGAAAAGGTATGGGTTGTGAATAAAACATGTATCTCACAAAAATAAAAAGTGAGATGAAATTCACTTATATTGTTTCTTGAATCTCGTCATACTCATACCATACTAGGGTATAATTTTTATTAAATATTTTACTAAAGAATATTCTTATATAAAAAGGAATATATGTTTTAATAAAAACCTTAAATTACATATTGATAACAATCCAATGTCATGGTTTTACTTTGGGTAATATTCACTCTATTCTTCACAAGTCTATTAATTCGTTGGCCAAAGAGCCCGTACCCGAGTGGTAATCTCTCTTGCTTGGCATAAAAGAGACCCAGGTTCAAAACTGGGTGGAGGAAAAGTTATGAGGTACTGTAGGAGTACTGTAGCATTTACTGTAGAAGTTACTGTTTGGTATTGTAGCAGCCAGAACTATTCCCCTAACTCAGGCCTTCGGGCCACTGGTTTGGGGCTATGGGCCTCTAGGGACTTCGTGTCATCAAAGGACATCAGGCCACTGGGCCTTCAGGTCACATAAACCATGGTGTAGCCCAGTTAACACAAAAAAGGCCCCAGAAGAGGATCAGAGCAATAAGAGTAGCATCCACCAGATGAAGAGCTAACAAGATTGGAAGAATGAGAGAGTATTGTAGCCGCCATCGGGACCAGGCACCATGTAGCTTTTTACAGGGAAATGATAGTCAATCATCAATAATATGTGGGAAGCTAAGGCGATTAATTATGCAAGACGCTGGGGAGGGGAAATTCTAGTAGGCTGGGCCTACGGGTAATGTAATGGGCATGGTATGCCTCTGGGCCTTTATGTCATGTATTGTGGGTCATGTCGAGCCTTGTGCCTTTGGCCTACTGGTCTTGTACGGGTTCCCCTTCAACCCTTAAAAGGGGGATTATCTATAATAAAATAAAAATGAAGTCCTTCGGGCCATTGAGACTATATTAATTCGTTATATCTTTGGTCCTTATAAATATATCATGATATCCAAAATTTACACCATGATATAAATATAATTTCTATTCAGTATATTTATATTATAATAATCTATATAATATAGATGTATGAAATTTAATTCAGTATCCAGGGATAAGATAAGTCATACATACGTATGAACGCGGTTTCTGTTTTCATTTTCATATTAAAAGAAAGAAGGAAAATGACATATATATATATATATTAATTAAAGTACAATTATTATCTCATATATATCATATAATTTCACTAAACTAATCCATAATATAATTCTTGTAGTGTGTGAATGAATCACAACATTTTGAGGGAGTTGTAGTCCACACTACCTCAAGTGAAATTATCATGTTTATACAATATGGAATGTATTAAGGAATTTTCTAATTAAAAATTATTGAAGAATAAAGGCAATTAAAATATCACATATATGTATTTTATATAATTAGATATCCAATCATAATTTCTACCTTTTTAGATCATAATATAAAAATGAACTACCATCATTTTAGGAGGCGACGGTTTTCAATGCATATAAACTGCAAGTTTATCACTAATCAGATGGAAGTGTATGTATGATTAGGTCAAAAAATTATCATAAAAATATCCTAGTATTTTTAATATAATATTTTCATGATTCAATAATCGATTAATAAGTGTTAAGGTGGTGGATAATTGAAATTAAATAAAATAACATGAGAAAGAATGTTACCTCTTATTTGGGTAACTACTTTTGGTTTTTGCCAAAGGGATTTCGTGAATTTTTATCTTACCAAGGGTAAGCTTCTTGGATAATGGTTGGGATGATTAGGATTTAATTGGGAATATATTTTTTGATCTATGGTGTCTGGATAGGTGTGATGAAGTGGGAGGAGATGGGGGGTTTTTAAAGTGGACTAGGAGTGTAACAATTGTATATTTGGGGAAGAGGAATTATGACTATGTTTTCACATGAAATATGAATACAATAACAGTCTAAAATAGATTGATGTTATGATAGGATCTATATACGTCCATAAAATTTATTTTTGATAGGTTTATAGGCCATTTAGGCCATATGATTAAGATTTAGTCCTTAGTTAAGATTACTTTTACCCCAATCGATGTAATTAATTTTATTTTATTTCAATATTATTTTTTATTTCAAAACCATGTTAACCATGTTATAAATTATAAATTATTAATATTAAAAATATGGAATCCATTTCATAAAATTTTAACAACATAGGTGGATGAAATTAATTTATATTAAATCTTGAAGTTGGGTTAAATATGTTGGTTTTAAAACTAAAACATTGAAAAGTTTGATATGTTATTATATTCAATTTCAATTTGAAAATGATTGGAATTCCACACATTCGGTTGATTGATAAAAATATGATCTAATTAAACATTAAAAACAATTTAATATATAATTTTTCATTATACATAAATTAGGTTATAAGAAATTTAAAATTATAATTCTGTATTTCTCATTATTCATCCAAAAGTCATGTTTTAGAGAAAAATATGAAAAAATAACAATAAGATAAATTAGAAATAATTAATTAAAAAATTATTTTTATTTTATAAAATTAAATTTGTTTTCTTTTTCAAAATATAATTTTATTTTTTAAAAAAAATGAAGGGAAAAGTAGTATATTTGAGAAAATGTTATTTACAATTATATAATGAATTTTCCAAAAATTCAATCATTTATTATCAATATATGTTATTTATATAAAAACATAAAAAATATATGAAAATTAGTTATTGCTATTCAGATTATAATGTTTTATAGTTAAGATATGCTTATCATGTTTATATAATTGTTATAAAAAAAGATTTTTCCTTGAAACACTATGTTTTTTTAATGTACGCCTAGTCAGTGTTGCATATAATGTATTCCAAATTGGTGGTTTATGTAAAATTACTTGATTTGGTGTTGCATACAGTGGATCTATTCATTATTAAAGGATTTTTTTAATTAGTGCAATGTAATATATCATTGAAAATTAAATTTATTTGAGAAAAAAAAGATCCAAAAAAACTTGTTGTGTTATAAGAATGGAGTGTATGGAAAATAATAACTGAATATAAAAAACATTTATATTTTTTTATATAGTTAATTCTTTTGTGAAAAATTAATTATAAATGACGATTAAACTCTTTTTAAAATAATTGAATTTTTCACAAAAAAATATTTAAATGTGCACTAGTGTGAAAAAAAAATTTATGGATGTTATTAATGATATATATATATATATATAATATTAAATATAATATCTAACATCTGTATGTTTTCACTAAAACTTGATATAAGAACAAAAAAATTTTTAGTCAAATAAGAATTATACAAAAAAAGATATTTTTTCTTCTTTTTTATCAATCACATTATTTAAATATTATTATTGTCACTTTTATAAATTCAATTTGATAAAACAAACATATTTATTGAATGAATAATATAAATGTTTAAAATTGTTTAATTTTTAGTATTTTCCTGTTATGTTTCATGTTTTGATGAATAATGGTAATATAATGTATTTTAATTGAAAACTATATTTCAATAAAATTTATTTATTGAGTTTTATTATATCGTTGAATTCTTTTAATGTATAATTATGTCATGTAATTATCATATAATCCAATTTAGGTCTTTAGATTCAATTTTAACAGAAATTTGAATATTAAAAATTTCTACTCTTTTGAACATTGTTACTTTAAAAACATGATTTTTTGTTCCCTCAATGAGAATAATTTTTAATTAATATATGATTTGTTTATTTAAAATATTTAAAAATGGAATCTATATCTGGAATTTTGAGGTCCAATTTATCATAAATGGTAAATTTTTCTAGTCATATGAATAATATTTTTTGTAATTTGTTATTAACTTTGTTAAAGGTAAAATTTGGTAAATAAGGTTAAAAATAATATTTTAATATTACCATAACACTTGTCCTAATATAATTATATGAGTCTGTTTAGAAAAAAAACTTCATTAGGCATAAATTAGTGCCTTTGAAGGAATCTTTGACGAGAGAATGAAATTTTCAAAATTATAATCAAAATAAAAGGAATGTTAGTCACACTTCTGTTTTTAACAAGTAAGATACAATTAATATGGGGTAGTATAGGGGATCTGTACGACTATAAAAAAATATTTTGAAATATAAAATGATTATATTAATCATGTTCATTTATATATAATTTTAATTGATGAAATAATTACATTAAAGTCTTGCACAATGATGATGCAGTATTTTTTTAATTAAATTAAATATCAAATAAATGATATAAAAAATAAAACAAAAACATTAATATGAGTTTATTAATTTAATCCTATAATTTTTTATATGTAATATACCTTTTAGATATGTTTTATAATTTTTGGTTTCTGTTTATCTGACTGTTATGATATTTAATAAATGTCTTGTAATGGATAATATCAAAATTTATAATATTGATATATTAAAAATAATAATAACTAATTAAATGATATAAATTCATAAAAATATAAAAAATTTCCAAATAATTGAGATAAGTCATAAAAATTTATCAATAACTCATTTATTAATCGTTTGGAATTTTATTATAATTATATTATCCATAAAATAATAAATTACATGATATTCGTATAAGTGTTAAATAGTTTAATAAACAATAAGAATAAAAAAATAATAAAATGAATAATTTTATTTTTATTAATGTATTTAAAATAATAATTTGATTTTATAAATAAGTCACCTTTGACCCATTTGAAATAGGAAACTAATTTATATTAATATAATAATTTGAAGACTTTGAAGAGTAGACCTATAACCTCCTATAAATTTCACCCATTATTATCTTTTCTTTACACATAAATAAAATTTGGATAGGAAACAATACTTCAATTTACCTTCTTTAAATCACTTTAAAAATTGTAAATTCTTAATTTAGGTAGAATACATACTTAGATATGTTAAGCTATTAATCAATGTAGGCCATCCTTAGAATAAAAATCTTTTTTAATTAAGTTATTCTATTTCAATTCATATTATTCTTCAATCAAATATTCTTCAACCATGATTAAATAATAAATATATATTCCTCAATATATTTAAATTTTATTATGTTAACATTATAACCTAGATCCATCTCAAAAGTAATGAAAAGTGAACTTAATTAAATTTTCTTTGTTTGGTGGAGCTACCACCTCCTAAAAAGATAAAATTATTTTTCAATAACCATCAATCAAAACTACTTACAACGATGGAATTAATTTTTATAAATTATATTGATTTTATATTTATCATTATATAATAATAATATATCATATAAATTCTTACTATTCTGTTCACATAAAAATGATGACGTCATTTGCGTAAGTGTGAACTATCACATCCACGAAGCGATGTGATTCATTTTTCATCCCCACATCACATGTATGATATAAATAAGAATATTAGAATTAGTTATATTATATGTATTATATTATTGTCATTATAAAATTATAAAATAATAATTTTTTTGTTCCATAATTATCATTGAATATTGGAAATGTTACCCAGGTGTACGTATGACCTAACATCTACTTGATTATAACGTTATTTATTTGTCAAAACCACACCCAAACAGTTTTATTTAAAATTAATAATTTTTTATAATTTTTTTTATTATTTCATGAATATTATTTTGGATATAATTGAATTATTTACATTTTTACTCTTTATCTCATACAAAATTCAAATTGGAATCATATATGGAATATCAACAAAACATCTGAAATGACCTGAAATAATTATGTTATAGTTATGAATCAATAACAAGTATTATATGAGGAATAATAAAAATTATTATGTTTATAAAAATGTAAATAATTGATATGTTTCTATTATTGGGGAAGTTAAATATTACACATGATGTGTTAGACTCAAGGTTCAAGAAATTCTTTTGAAACACATATCCAAAGCAACCTTTTCAACAATTTGGTAAAAAAAATGTTTTTTTACATATATTTAATAAATATTATTTATTTATTTGAATAATATTTGTTTTTTTTATGTATTGTTTACAAATTTACCATTTTATTTTCAAATAATTGGATTTTATTTATGAGTTTTTTACTTTTATAAAATGAAATGTAATTCCAATGTGGAAATGCTTATTTCATTATGCATGTTTTGTGTGTTAGGATTATTTCATGGTTATTTGGAATATTTTATGAGTATGTATGGTTCTATGATAAATAGATGTTTGGTGATCCCTGGGTATTTCACCAATCAATTGGGGAATAAGGTAGAGTTAATCGATAGTGTTTATCTTAATAAATTAAGTGAATAAATTGCGGTGGATTTTACGGATTGTAAAATGAAGGATAATCCCTATGTAGCCATGAATGGAACTGTAAGAGTGAAATGTAATTGATTCCACAATATAAATTTAAGAATATAGATCATTATAGAGTTTTATAGGAATCTGATTATCCTGTATGGTAAGAAAATTAGTCTAATTTTTATGGGTGAAAATTATAATGTTGTGAAAATGTTTTCATGGGTTTATAGTATTTGTGGGATTATGATTAATTTTTTATGCCCCATACCATAATTTTTCTATTAATTCAAATTTATAATATTTTTTCACAATGATTAAATATTTTCTTGAGAAAAAATTATGTCAAGTATAATTTTATTAATATTTTTAATCAAAAACAAATAACATTATATTTTAAAAGTTTTATATTATAAAAAAATTGATATTTTCTTAGATGTACCCACCTTATATGGTTTTATAATGTTATTTATGAATGATTTCCTAATTATATAAAACTCTAAACCTGAATAGATGGTTATTGTAAAAAATTATTCTCTTGACAATAACTCAATATCATGTAATTTTTAAGGGTTTGTCTTCATAGTTGGTATCAATGTTCAGTTTAGATAACCATAAGATATATGAAATTGTTTATAGAATATCCATAAATTATAATTAATTTAGGGTTACATTGAAAATATATATAATTCAAATATTAGCGTGTTTCTTTATCTAATATATATCTATTCAGAATGGTTTTCTATAGATGAAATAGTGAAATTTTGGTGTGGAGGCGTCGAAAGGAAAAGGTCCTTCCAAATTAGCATTCTAAGATGGTGAGAATCTAAAACAAATAATTTATTTCTATAATGATTTTTTCGAAACATGCAATAAATGGTGGTGTAATCCATGGATGTGATTATCTTGATAAACTATAATGGAATATATATGTGGTGGAGAATTTTATAAGAAAAAATCCTCGATTTCATAGTGGATCTTCTAACCCATTGGTTGGTGAAGTGTGGATTAAATTCATAGAGTATTTTAAATGTCCTATTGATTTCAGAAAATAAAAGGGCTAGTCTTTCTATTTACAATTTTGATGTCGAATATGATCTGCGTTGGTTGATTGTTAATAAGATCAGGTTTAGTGAGGATAATGTTGATTTGAATTGGGTTGGATTCCTTAATATTTTTCGTGAGAAATATTTTCATAAAGAGGTTTGAATTAGGATGAAAAAAAGTCTTCAATTTAAGGATGAGATTGGATTTAATAGAATTTATGCAGAAACATTCACTTGGCTAGAATGGAAAGATGCAAACGTCATCTCAGATTGTGATAGTAAAATCACAAGTTTTTACTATTTATTAAATCTAGAATATCTATGTTCATTAGATTCTATTAAATTAAAGTGTTTTAAAAAACATGATTGATGTGAAATGAAGGTGGGAAATGAGAATTCCAATGATGATTAGTTCATTAAAATCTAGTATAAAATGGTTCATATGGTAGGAGAAAATGAATAATTCATTAATCAAGTTTCATAGTAAGAAAATTAAGTATAAATTTTGTGAGAAATTTCATAATAATCACAATGGGGAATGCCTTTTGAATGCTGGTAAGTGCATGAGATGTGGTAATATGGGGAATAAGGCCCATACTTGCACTAGAAAAAGATCACTGTAGTGGTAAATAAATTTTTAATATATAATCAATAAAATGTTTTAAATTAAATGAGATGGCTCATTATAAAATTATTATCTTAATCGGAACTTGAATGATGGGAAGAATCAAGCATATAAGACGAATGGTGTAGTGAAATACATTGAAACTACTTTGGAATTTATTGGGTTTCCGAATAAAGTGGTATGAGGTATATTGTCTATTTATTAAGCTTATCCCAATGTTTTGTTTTAATCAGGGTCTAAACATTATTACATTTCAAAAAAAAAATCTAGTAAACAGTAAATATCACCACTTGAAATAAATCTTGATCTTACAATGAAAAAACATTAGAGTCATATTTATAAAAAAATAAAATATAAGAATCATCTTATCATTATATGTAGAAATGATTTATAATAATTTACATGTTAATGATGTGGAAGTGGTAAGTCATTACCTTAATGATTTCCCTAATGAGTTTCCAAGTATTATACTTGATCGGGGAGATTAATATACATTTCACATAGTCCTTAATATTAATAAAATTGAAAAACTATATTATTGAATGGATTATGTGGAAATTTCAGCGGTAA
This sequence comes from Viscum album, assembly GCA_963277665.1. Lineage (NCBI taxonomy): Eukaryota > Viridiplantae > Streptophyta > Magnoliopsida > Santalales > Viscaceae > Viscum > Viscum album. The sequence continues at coordinate 536,118,436 of OY728129.1, forward strand.
AAACAAATTGAAGGATTTATTAAATAAAGAATTCATCTGACTGAGAACATCACCATGGGGTGTTTTTATCTTGTTTAATAAAAATGAAACATTGTTCTATGAGACATTACATTGATTATAGGGACTTGAAAAACATCATTGTCAAGAACATATATCCATTTCTTTATATCGATTATTATTTTGATCAACTCGAGGGGCACAACATTTTTTGGAGATTGAAATATGGTTGGGGTACCATTAATTGAAAGTACCAGAATTAGGCATTATTAAGACTCCATTTCGAACTAGATACAAGAATGATGAATTTTTATTTTTGTTGTTAAGGTTAACTAATAAATGTAAGGTATTCATGGATTTCATGAATAGAATATTTCATGGAATCATGGATAACATTTTGGTATTATTTTTTAATGAAATTATGGAAAATTATCAAAGTAAAGGAGATCATGATATACATCTATGAGTTATTTTAAAATATTTTAAAAAAGAAACTTTATTGAAAAGATAGCAAGTTTTAATTGTGGTGATAATGAATTTCATACCGTGGTCACATTATTTTTAATGATGAGATACAAATTGATCCTTCTAAAATAAATGTTTTTAAAAATTGTACAAGACACGGAAATATATATACAGTTTATAGATTCCTTGTTTTATAAATTTATTACTATAGGTTCTTTGAAGAAATTTCACTATTATCCATCCCATTGACTATATTAACTCGAAATGGTGTTATGTTCATCTAGAAAAAAGATTGGGATGACTGTTTTTTATAATTGAATAGAAGATTGGTGAATTCTACTGTTATGGCCTTATCTTCAAAAAATGGGGAATTTTTCCGCTATAATGACTCTTTATTAAAAATACATTGTTGGGTCATATTGAAGGTTAATCGGGTATTTTCTTATGCTCACTATGTGTTAAAATATCATGAGTTAAATTACCTTACATATGATTTGAAATTAACAAATGTTGTTTTTGCAATTAAAACTTTGGAGGCATCATTGGATTTGAGTTAAATGAGAAATATATAATGATCATAATGTTTTTATGTATATATTCCCTCAGAAAAATTGAACATGGTACCAAGATGATGGATGAATGTATTGAGGATTTTGATTGCATGATTCATTACCATCATGGAAACGAAAATAATGTGGATGATTCTTTGAGTTAGAAAGATAATTCCACATTATCCTTTTTATGTTGGGAAATAACCACTTGGATAATGGTTTGATGAATTTCTTCTTGGATGTTGTTAGTACAGGAAATTCTTCTATACTTTTTTAGGTGTTAGTGTGGTCATCTCTATCAAATAGAATTAAGAAATCATATAAGGAATAATTTGACTTACATAAAAAGATATAAAGGGTTGAATATGGTACGTTTGTTAAATTTATCATTGATCATGATTGTTTTTCGAGATTGGTAAAGAGACTATGTTTCCCTTGTGATTCAAAGATGAAGAATGAGTTGTTATGTGAAGCTCATAGTTCTCATTGTTTTGTTCATTTAGGAGTTACTAAGATATATAGTGGCATTTAATGGTATTAATGGTGGGATGGAATAAAAATAGTTATTTTCATCATCAACATGATTTAGTTAACTTGAAAACAAGTCAAAGCATAATTAAAATTACTAATGGGGATACTTGTTCCTTTTCCAGTGCAAGTGTGGAAATGGGAAAATATTTCAATGGATTTTATAGTGGGATTACCAAAGACATCTCATGGTAACAATGGGATATGGGTCATTATTGATCGTTTTCTGATATAAGAACATGTTATTCTTATTTGAGACATTATCACTCTAGACAAAATTTCTTGATTATGTCATATTCAGATATTTATCTTATATGAAGTTTTAATCTCCATTGAATCTTATTGTGATCCCAGGTTCAATTATAACATTTTAAAATACCTTTAGAAGACATCAGGTACTAAATTTATTTTCAGTACATATTTTCATCCTAAAAAAAGTCAAGTTATAAGGAAACATTAAGACATTGATATATGATAAATTCTTGTTAAATTGATTACCAGTTAATTTGGGATCACCATATTTATTAGGTCGAGTTTTCTTATCATAAATTTCTTCATTATAATATTGAGATTACACTATTTGAGTAATTATATGGAATGTTGCTTCAAACTATAACATTTTTGGATGAGGTTTTTTAAAGAACCATTATGGGTTAAAATTTTATATATAAAACTAGTGAGAATATTTAATAGATTCTATGACACTTGAGGACAACCTAGAGCAGGAAAAAATGTTTTGCAGTTAACCAGAAGAAGCATATTTCATTCAAGGTAGTTGATCATATAATTCTACAAGTTTCTCTAAGGAACAATTATATGTGTTTTGTTAAGATATAGAATATGATTCAAAGTTTCATTTAACCTTATGAAATCTTGTAGATAGTCAGATCGGGTTCATACTGAGTGGATTTGCCTCCGAGCTCATCCCAGATACAAAAGGTTTCTAATGTTTCAATGAAAATAATGTATATGATGCATTATTCTCATGTTTGGAGTCCAAAATTAGTTCAAAATGAAGATAATATTTCATATGATAAATATCAATTTCTGGTAATTGACCATAGAAAATGGGTGTTGCAGAATAAGGTGATGCATCATGTTAGCATTTTTTAGATATCCCAAATGGTTTAAGAGGCAACATCGTGATATGAAATTGCTATGAGATAAATTTATCACTACTTATTTAATAATTGAATACAATTGTGAGAATGAAATATTTAAAATGGTGGAATAATTAAACATATGAGGTAGTGATATATTAATTATTTCTCATATTTATTACAATTAAAATATATATTTTTTCGATAGCATACATGATAGGACATGTAACATCCCAAGTAAGTAATGAATAATAGATATTTTTATCTATGTCTATTAATGATTAAGATAGTGTTATAGAGGCTTAAAATGAAAATAAATACATTCTTATGCATGGAATACACTAATATTCTTAAAAGATTGTTTTACTGCCTTTTGATGGCAAACCATTTTTGAATCTATCTTTTGGCAATTTTATAAACTATGATTGTCAAAATAAACTTATTCTTTATGATTGGGACATCAAAATTTACCTTGTGTGAATTTTTGGTATTTTTCTGACAATGTTCATTTTTTAATGAATAGTGAAAAATACTGTATTTTACATCAAAACTGCTTTTTAATCTAATTTATTTATATGATTAGATTATGTTTTGAATTGGTTTTGATGTTAAATTAGAATATATTTTTACCATTTTATCCAATGGTGGTCATTGGAATCAATTTCACTTTGAAATTAGACTTAAACTGGTGTCAATCTTTTGATACTTATTGTATTGTAAAAACACGCTATTTGCTCTGGCAGCGGGAATTAATTATTAAATTAATTAATGTGACTTATATGATTTTAATTTTGTAAAATAGACTTCATTTTTGAATTTGGAATATCAAATATAGCTTAGGGTGATGTTTTGGTAATTTTCTGAAAAACTTCAATTTTTGATGAATAGTGAAAACACTTAGTGGTAATCAAGCAAACTGATTTTTCAGTTAAATGAAATTTTACCACTAATGTGTATTGACTTTTGAAAATCCGACATACATGGTTGTCATTAAGAAGTAAAATGTGGTTCAATGAGATTAAAATAATTTTTTGGTGAATAGTAACTTATTATGTTTTTAATCGCGATTAGTGGTAATTAGTGTAGTTTAAGGTATAAATAATGATTTAATAATATGAAATGATTTAGACACATGTCCCAACCTTATTGGTTGTGTCCTGGAAGACCCAGACAATCCATGGGTCAACCTGGGGACCCCATGGAGACATTTCGGTTGGGAAATGACATAAATAACTTTTTATTTAATGTAAAAGTAAAAATGACACAAACATAATATGTTTTACGAAAACAATTTTTACATGGGGTTATAAAGATCATATATTTGATTATAAATAGTCATTGAAATCTAAAAAGATTTCCTACATCATAGTATTTTTTTTATGATTTTTAGACCTTAAATAAATTAAATTATTTATGACATAATCATGATGCAGCGATGACATCATTATTTGACGATTTAAATAAAATGGAAAGATAATGTAAAATCTATTCACTACACATGGACAAAACCAATTGGATGAGTGGATTTAGAACCCTTATCACCTTATCCACGAATTATATCAATGTGGGACCTTTTGAAACCGAACCACATTTTCAAATAAAGTAATATTTCTTTACTTTCCAAAATTTCCCCTCCTCTCCTCTTATAAAAGGCCCCCACCTCTACCTCATTTCACACACTCCTCAATCCTTTGGCTCGGCCAAACCCTGCCCATTTACTCTCTCCACATCCCCCTTCTCATCCTAGAGGATTACCTTTGGGCAGAATCCTTTCAATGGAAGCCTTTAGTCTCAAATCAAAAGGAGTTACACTTTTAAAGGTAATTCATTCTGTCATGTTCATTTGTTTTATTTTGCTTCTCCAACCCCATAAACTCTTTTTATTTACTTTTTTTTATAACAACAACAGTATCTTAAATATACTAGGATGTTGTTATAAGATTTATTTGAGATACACTCTCACACAACTACATCAAATGGTTAAAGAACATACGACTTCCGTGGATGGCGAAATTCTGCCTCCCGAAAGGATGATTGTTCAATACTCATTTAACACCTTCAAAGGTGGCCATTATGATGTCACTATTTTTATATATGATATATGATATTTTTATGTTTTCCTTAAGCTTCTGTTTTTTTTTAATTTTGGGCATACCTTTATGGTTTCCATTATGGGTAAACACGATATCTTCATTTTAGGAAGTGCGGACTACCGCCCCCTCAAAGTGATTTGATTCGTTAAATACCATATGTGGGGCATATAAAGGATGGAACTATGATATTATATATGATATTATACTGGAATTATAATATACCTTTATATCATTATGATTCCATTCTATAAAATACGAAATAGAAATGAAAGTAGCATTCATGCGTACGTACGGCTTACCGTCTCCATGAACGGTGCATTTCATTTCTTACCTCTAAATGATTATGTAATATTATAAATGCATGTATGTACTGGATATATATGAAATATATGATATCTACATCATGAATACCATTCTGGATATAATTAACCTTTGACCAAATTAACAACATGTAAGTGTAAGAAGTCTATTTTTGACTTAAGAACCAAATACCGACAAAATGAACATTATTAACTTAACTGATTACATGATGTTCATAACATGGTATAAAAGGAATAATGAACTTGAAAAAGATTCATAAGCAAGTATAGATTAACTCAAGTTTATTATTAAGGATATTAAAGAACGGTCGGGTCAAGTCGGATACGAGGTATGGGACTTCGTCTCAATCTCCTATCATTGAGACATATTTTATTTTATACACAACTTTCTTTTATAAGATGTATAAACCACTTTTACTTTTGCATTTATTCAAAAGGAATCTTTTTTTATATGAAGCGTTTACTAAACGACAAAAGGGAATGTTTTTGTCGTACGTATGCGGCGACAACGACTTCTCCGCCGTCGTGACCGTTATTTGAGTTTCGGCTTCCTCTACAAGCCATACCTTCTTTTAAAAGAAAAATAAATACCATGTTTTACTTTTCTTTTATTTTGGTATTGAAAATGGTTTTCATAATGTTTTTATATCAATTTGTTGTATTGATATCTCATGATTGAAATGTGGAAATTTTATGTTTCCTTTATGCATGTTTTATGTGATATGATGGTTCTTGGGGATTATTATGAAGACGGGTGGTTCCGTGATAAACTAAGGGCGGGTGAGCCCGTTATAGCTCTCCAATGCATTGGGTAACACGAAGGAGTGAAACGTTAAGGTTTCTCCGAAGAGATTTAGGGAATATACTGTGATGGGTATTCCAAACGTAACCAAGAGGGTTACTCCCTACGTAAGAATGTTATGAATGCCTCAAGTTACCTTTATGTCTTATGATTTCTATGATTTATTCATGATTTTATGAGGTATGTTAAAGTGCTTATGTTTTATGGGTAATGTATGATCTCATCCTTATGTACATATGTACCCATGTTTCCTTTCCATATTTTTATAACCCATACTGAGCTTTTTATGCTCATCCCAAGTTTTTTTTGAAATGTTTTCACAGGTCAAGGGAAAGGTACATGATATGATGATAGTGTCAAGGAAGTTTCAAGAATGAATCCATGTTTTATTTTAAATATGTTTCCTTTGATGGGAATGAAGAATACTATCTTTATGTAACCACTTGGTTTATATGTGGAATGTAATGCAAGTTTTATGATCTAATTCTCTAAAACTCTAAACCCGAAAAGATCCTCAATGTGTAATCTTGTAATAACTCAAGATTAAGTAAGTTTTAAGGCTGGGGCCTTATAGTTGGTATCAGAGGTCGGTTTAGAATAACTTTAGGTGTTATAATTCGATTAAATGATTATCCAAAAATATTTTTTTTCGAAATGATATAGCATTTAAAGATTACCATGTTGCTTCATCTAAGACATGTTTGTTCAGAATGGTTTTCCGCAGAGGAAACAGGGAAGCAGTGCTAGGAAGGCATACAGAAGGAAATAACCTTCCAAATCAGCATCCCGAGATGGTCGGAATTGGAACTGAACAGTTTGTTGCAGTAATGGCGCAGTTGACTCAAGCGATAAATGGTGGTGGTATCCATGCACGAGATCAGCCAGATCAACCGCAGAGGAACATGTCAGTGGTGGAACATTTCATGAGGCAACATCCACCATCATTCAGAGGATCATCTGACCCTGTGCTAGCTGAAGGGTGGATTAAAGCACTGGAGAAGATTTTTGATGTCATGGGGTGTTCAGACAATCAAAAGGTTAGTCTTGTTATTTACCGTTTGGAGGGTGAAGCAGATCAGTGGTGTTCTATGGTTAAAAATATCAGGGACGCCGATGAGATTGTTGCTCTTGACTGGGATGAATTCAAAGGTATGTTTCTTGAGAAGTATTTTCCTAAGGCTGTTCGACTTAGGATGGAAAAGAAGTTCTTAGAACTGAGGCAAGAGGAAGACTCAGTGGCTACCTATGAAGAAAGGTTCACTCGATTGACAATGTATGCTCCAAATTTTTTTCGGGACCTTGATAGTAAAATTAATCATTTTTACTCAGGATTAAAGCCAAAATATTGAAGGGCATTAGCTTCTCGTGAGTTTAAAAGTTATGAAAATCTTGTTCGATGTGCTGAGAAGGTGGAAATGGAGTTTGCCGATGACCAAGTTTTCTATAACAACCAGCAGAAGAAGAGACCGAGGTGGCAGGAGAAAGGTAAGAATTCTTCAAAAAAGTCTGATGGTAAGAGAACTAAGTTTCCAGTTTGTGATAGATGTGAAAAAAGGCATGCTGGGGAATGTCTTCTGAATTCTGTAAAGTGCTACCGATGTGGTAAGATAGGACATAAGGCTCGTGATTGCACTGAAAAGGATCAAGGTGAAGGTAAGAACAAATTTTATTTACAGTTAGTGAAATGTTATAAGTGCAATGAGATGGGTTACTATGCAAACGAGTGTCCGACAAAGAGCTTGAGTGATGGGAAGCAGTTAGACTACAAGCAGAAAGGGGTGGTGAAATCCTTTGCAACTACTTCAGCAAATGTCGGGCCATCAAATGATGTTGTATCAGGTACTTTGTTTGTTTTTTCAGATTATGCCAGTGTGTTGTTTGATTCGGGGTCTACACATTCTTTCATCTCTGAAACCTTTTCTAGTAAAATGGGAATACCATCTCAAGAAATGACTCCTAAACTTTTGGTAAAAACACCTGGGGGAAGTGTCGAGGCAAAAAGAATTTATAAGAATCTTCCTATCATTATCTGTGGAAAGAACCTACTTGCAAACCTTATTGTTCTACCTCTAGTAGAGTTTGATGTTATCCTGGGTATGGATTGGCTCTCTATTTACCATGCTAAGATTGACTGTAGAGCTAAAGAAGTTTCTTTTCAGAAAGACTTTCAGTTTGTTTACAAGAATGAACCCTTACTTTTGATAACATATCAAGAGGCCGAGAAACTTGTGAAAGATGGAAATGAATGTTACCTTGCACACGTCGTTGAAAATAAAGGAACTGTTCAGATTAATGATGTTCCAGTGGTAAATGAGTATCCTGATGTTTTTCCTAATGAGTTGACTGGAATAATACCAGATCGGGAAGTTGAGTTTACTGTTGACTTAGTTCCTGATGCTAAGCCAATTTCAAAACCCCCTTATCGAATGGCACAAATTGAACTTTTAGAGTTGAAGGAGCAATTGCAAAATTTATTAGAGAAAGGTTTCATTAGACCTAGCACATCACCATGGGGTGCTTCTGTTTTATTTGTTAAAAAGAAAAATGGTTCTATGAGACTTTGCATTGATTATAGAGCCTTGAATAACATCACTGTTAAGAACAAATATCCTTTGCCTCATATCGATGATTTGTTTGATCAGCTCCAGGGAGCTCAGTTTTTTTCAAAGATTGACTTGAGATCGGGGTACCATCAGCTGAAGGTAAAGGAGGTAGATATTCTGAAGACCATGTTCCGTACGAGATATGGCCATTATGAATTTGTAGTAATGCCTTTTGGGCTAACCAATGCACCTGCTGTATTCATGGACTTAATGAATAGAATTTTCCATGAGTTCTTGGATAAGTTTGTGGTGGTTTTCATTGATGATATTTTGGTGTTTTCTAAAAGTAAAGACGAGCATGAAAGACATTTAAGGGTTATCTTGAAAACCTTAAAATAAAAGAAACTTTATGGGAAATTCAGCAAGTGTGAGTTTTGGTTGCAACAAATTTCTTTCCTTGGTCACAGTGTTTCTAAAGATGGAATAACTGTTGATCCTGAAAAAACAAAAGTTGTGGAAGAATGGCCAAGACCCACAAATGTAACCGAGATTCGTAGCTTCCTTGGTTTGGCAGGCTATTACCGAAGGTTTGTTAGAAATTTTTCACGGTTATCTATTCCAATGACTAAGCTAACTTGGAAGGGTGTTAAGTTTATCTGGACAAAAGAATGTGATGATTGTTTTCAGAAATTGAAAAGAAGATTGGTGAATGCTCCAGTTTTGGCACTACCTTCCAGGAATGGTGAGTTTGTTATATACAGTGATGCTTCATTGAAAGGACTTGGTTGCGTCCTAATGCAGAATGATCAGGTAATTGCTTATGCTTCACGACAGTTGAAAGCTCATGAGGTAAATTACCCTACACATGATTTGGAATTAGCTGTTGTTTTTTTTGCTTTAAAAATTTGGAGGCATTATTTGTATGGAGTAAAGTGTGAAATATATACCGATCACAAAAGTTTAAAGTATATATTCACTCAGAAAGAGTTAAACATGAGACAAAGGAGATGGCTGGAATTAATCAAAGATTATGATTGTACAATTCATTACCATCCGGGAAAAGCAAATAAAGTGGCTGATTCTTTGAGTCGAAAAAGTAATGCTTCATTAACAATGTTGTGTTTGGAACGTGATCCTTTGGTTAAGGATTTTATGAACTTTGGCATAGAAGTTGTTGGTGCAGGGATTCCTTCTGATTTGTTTCAGGTATCAGTGAGATCATCTCTATCAGATTGAATCAAGCAAGCATAGAAGCAAGATAGTGAGTTGCAGAAAAAGGTAGAGCTGGTTCAGAAAGGTAAGTTGCCTGAATTCAACATTGATAATGATTGTGTTTTGAGATTTGGGAGGAGATTGTGTGTGCCTTGTGATTCACAGTTGAAGAGAGAGTTGTTATTTGAAGCTCATAGTTCTCCGTTTTCAGTTCATCCGGGCAGTACTAAGATGTATAGAGATCTGTGGGAGTATTACTGGTGGGATGGAATGAAAATAGATATTGCTGATTTTACTGTGAAGTGTTTGACTTGTCAGCAGGTTAAAGAAGAGCGGCAGTTACCGAAAGGGATGCTTCAGCCTTTACCAGTTCCAGAGTGGAAATGGGAGAATATATCCATGGACTTTGTTGTTGGATTACCGAAGACATCTCGAGGTAATAATGCAATCTGGGTTATTGTTGATCGCTTGACCAAATCTTCTCATTTCCTTGCTATACGAGATACTTTCTCTCTTGATCAACTTTCCCGTTTGTATCATAAAGAGATAGTCAGGTTACATGGAGTTCCTCTCTCCATTGTATCGGATCGTGATCCAAGGTTTACTTCTAACTTTTGGAAAGGCCTTCAGAAGTCGTTGGGTACTGAATTAAATTTTAGTACAACTTTTCATCCTCAATCAGATGGGAAGTCAGAACGAACAATTCAGACATTGGAGGATATGCTACGATCTTGTTCTATGGATTATCAGGGAAGTTGGGACCAACATCTTTCTTTGGTTGAGTTTTTATATAATAACAGTTTTTATTCCAGTATACATATGGCACCATTTCAGGCATTATATGGGAAGCGGTGTCGAACTCCAGCTTTCTGGGATGAAGTGGGTGAAAGGAAGTTGATGGGACCAGAATTGGTAGAAGAGATGGCATAAAAAGTTCAGCTGATTCAGAAACACATGAGAACAGCTCAGAGAAGGCAGAAGAGTTATGCGGATAACCGGAGGAAGGATCTATCTTTCGAGGTAGGTGATCAAGTTTTTCTCAAGGTTTCTCCTTGGAAAAGTGTGATGAGATTTGGTAAGAAAGGAAAGTTGATTCCAAGGTTCATTAGACCATATGAAATTCTGGAGAGAGTTGGATCAATTGCATACCGAGTGGCTTTACCTCCGAGTTTATCTCAGGTACACAATGTCTTTCACGTTTCGATGTTGAGAAAGTATATGCCAGATCCATATCATGTTTTGAGTCCAGAGGTAGTTCAGCTGGAAGAGAACCTATCTTATGAGGAACAACCGCTCCAGATTCTTGACCACAGGGAGCAAGTGTTACGGAATAAGGTGATTAATAAGGTAAAGGTTTTGTGGAAAAACCACATGATTGAAGAGGCAACATGGGAATCTGAAAATGCAATGAGGGATAAGTACCCTCATTTATTTGATAAGGAAATAAATTTCGGGGACGCAATTTTCTAAAGGGGGGAAGGATGTAACATCCCAAGTAAGTAATGAATAATAGATATTTTTATCAATGCCTATTAATGATTAAGATAGTGTTATAGAGGCTTCAAATGAAAATAAATACAATCTTATGCATGGAATACACTAATATTCTTAAAAGATTGTTTTACTGCCTTTTGATGGCAAACCATTTTTGAATCTATCTTTTGACAATTTTACAAACTACGTTTGTCAAAATAAACTTATTCATTATTATTGGTACATCAAAATTTACCTTGTGTGAATTTTTGGTATTTTTATGACAATGTTCATTTTTTAATGAATAGTGAAAAATACTGCATTTTACATCGAAACTGCTTTTCAATCTAATTTATTTATATGATTATATTATGTTTTTAATTGGGTTTGAAGTGAAATTAGAATATATTTTTACCATTTTATCCAATGGTGGTCATTGGAATCAATTTCACTTTGAAATTAGACTTAAACTGTTGTCAATCTTTTGATACTTATTGTTTTGTAAAAACACGCTATTTGCTCTGGCAGCGGGAATTAATTATTAAATTAATTAATGTGACTGATATGATTTGAATTTTGGAAAATAGACTTCATTTTTGAATTCGGAATATAAAATATAGCTTAGGGTGAATTTTTGGTAATTTTCTGAAAAACTTCAATTTTTGATGAATAGTGAAACCACTAAGTGGTAATCAAGCAAACTGATTTTTTAGTTAAATGAAATTTTACCACTAATGTGTATTGAATTTTGAAAATCCGACATACATGGTTGTCATTAAGAAGTAAAATGTGGTTCAATGAGATTAAAATAATTTTTTGGTGAATAGTAACTTATTAAGTTTTTAATCGCGATTAGTGGTAATTAGTGTAGTTTAAGGTATAAATAATGATTTAATAATATGAAATGACCTAGACACATGTCCCAACCTTATTGGTTGTGTCATGGCCGACCACGAAAAGCCATGGGTCAACTTGGGGACCCCATGGAGACATTTGGGTTGGGAAATGACATAAATAACTTTTTATTTAATGTAAAAGTAAAAATGACACAAACATAATATGTTTTACGAAAACAATTTTTACATGGGGTTATAAAGATCAGATATTTGATTATAAATAGTCATTTGAAAGATAAAACGATTTCCTACATCATAGTATTTTTTTATGATTTTTAGACATTAAATAAATTAAATTATTTATGACATAATCATGATGCAGCGATGACATCATTATTTGACGATTTAAATAAAATGGAAATATAATGTAAAATCTATGAACTACACATGGCCAAAACCAATTGTATGAGTGGATTTCGAAACCTTATCACCTTATCCACGAATTATATCAATGTGGGACCTTTTGAAACCGAAACACATTTTCAAATAAAGTAATATTTCTTTACTTTCCAAAAGTGCCCCTCCTCTCCTCTTTCAAAAGGCCCCCACCTCTACCTCATTTCACACACTCCTCAAGCCTTTGGCTCAGTCAAACCCTGCCCATTTACTCTCTCCACATCCCACTTCTCATCCTAGAGGATTACCTTTGGGCAGAATCCTTTCAAAGGAAGCCTTTAGGCTCAAATCAAAAGGAGTTACACTTTTAAAGGTAATTCATTCTCTCATGTTCATTTGTTTTATTTTGCTTCTCCAACCCCCTAAACAGTTTTTATTTACTTTTTTTGTAACAACACAAGTATCTTCAATATACTAGGATGTTTTTATAAGATTTATTTGAGCTACACTCTCACAAACTACATCAAATGGTTAAAGAACATACGGTTTCCGTGGATGGCGAAATTCTGCCCCCCGAAACGATGATTGTTCAATACTCATTTAACACCTTCAATGGTGGCCATTATGATGTCACTATTTTTATATATGATATATGATATGTTTATGTTTTCCTTAGGCTTCTGTTTTTTTCATTTTGGGCATACCTTTATGGTTTCCATTATGGATAAACACGATATCTTCATTTTAGGAAGTGCGGACTACCGCCCCCTCAAAGTGATTTGATTCGTTAAATACCATATGTGGGACATATAAAGGATGGAACTATGATATTATATATGATATTATACTGGAATTATAATATACCTTTATATCATTATGATTCCATTCTATAAAATACGAAATAGAAATGAAAGTGGTGTTCATGCGTACGTACGGCTTACCGTCTCCATGAACGGTGCATTTCATTTCTTACCTCTAAATGATTATGTAATATTATAAATGCATGTATGTACTGAATATATATGACATATATGATATATACATCATGAATATCATTCTGGAGATAATGAACCTTTGACCAAATTAAAAACATGTTAGTGTAAGAAGTCTATTTTTGACTTAAGAACCAAATACCGACAAAATGAACATTATTAACTTAACTGATTACATGATGTTCATAACATGGTATAAAAGGAATAAGGAACTTGAAAAATATTCATAAGCAAGTAGATATTAACTCAAGTTTATTATTCAGGATATTAAAGAACGGTCGGGTCAAGTCGGATACGAGGTATGGGACTTCGTCTCAATCTCCTTTCGTTGAGACATATTTTATTTTATAAACAACTTTCTTTTATACGATGTATAAACGACTTTGAGTTTTGCATTTATTCAAAAGAAATATTTTTTTATTCGAAGCGTTTACTAAACGACAAAAGGGAATGTTTTTGTCGTACGTATGCGGCGACAATGACTTCTCCGCCGTCGTGACCGTTATTTGAGTTTCGGCTTCCTCTACAAGCCATACCTTCTTTTAAAAGAAAAATAAATACCATGTTTTACTTTTCTTTTATTTTGGTATTGAAAATGGTTTTCATAATGTTTTTATATCAATTTGTTGTATTGATATCTCATGATTGAAATGTGGAAATTTTATGTTTCCTTTATGCATGTTTTATGTGATATGATGGTTCTTGGGCATTATTATGAAGACGGGTGGTTCCGTGATAAACTAAGGGCGGGTGAGCCCGTTATAGCTCTCCAATGCATTGGGTAACGCGAAGGAGTGAAACGTTAAGGTTTCTCCGAAGAGATTTAGGGAATATACTGTGATGGGTATTCCAAACGTAACCAAGAGGGTTACTCCCTACATAAGAATGTTATGAATGCCTCAAGTTACCTTTATGTCTTATGATTTCTATGATTTATTCATGATTTGATTAGGTATGTTAAAGTGCTTATGTTTTATGGGTAAAGTATGATCTCATCCTTATGTACATATGTACCCATGTTTCCTTTCCATATTTTTATAACCCATACTGAGCTTTTTATGCTCATCCCATGTTTTTTTGAAATGTTTTCACAGGACAAGGGAAAGGTACATGATATGATGATAGTGTCAAGGAAGTGTCAAGAATGAATCCATGTTTTATTTCAAATATGTTTCCTTTGATGGGAATGAAGAATACTATCTTTATGTAACCACTTGGTTTATATGTGGAATGTAATGCAATTTTTATGATCAAATTCTCTAAAACTCTAAACCCGAAAAGATCCTCAATGTGTAATCTTGTAATAACTCAAGATTAAGTAAGTTTTAAGGCTGGGGCCTTATAGGACAAATCAAGATTAAATCCAAAAATAAGTATTATTATTTAATATGGATGTTATCACATTAGTTTTATAATGATGGGAATGAATTAGATTATATGAATTATGAAAACACAGTTTACCCTGATTTATATAATAAATTATTTGATGATGAATTTATTATAAATCAATATTAATCTATTTTTAAAATAAATGGATATTTTTCTGAAAATCTATTTAAATGTGAAAGTGTAATAAAAAACAACTCTTTTTAGATTATATAAACTAATTTTTTATATAATATATTCAATATAATTATTTACATTCATCATATTTGTTTTTTAAGATTTGATATAAGAAAAAAATTCTAATTTTAGGCATAAAGTAAGTATTTTTCAAAAAGGTACTTCTGTCATTATCTAAATTTTAAATGGATTCATGTATAGATTATGTCACATGTAAAATTATTATTTAAAAATTAAATGCCTTATTTCAGATATGAATATAAAAATTTATATTGGTATATTTTTTTCTTTTTATGTTATGTTTATGTTTGGATGGATATTGAAAAAATAATGAATTCTAATAGAAAACTAATTTTTCATCAAATTTAATTATAGAGTATAATTATATATTTTAATGGGTTGAGAGTATATTTAGGTTATTTTTAATCCTATAATCCAATTAAATTAATTTTAATCATATTTCCATTGAATTTGGATATAAAAGCATTTCAATCATTTGGAAGTTTTTACATTTAAAACCTACTTTAGCGTTCTTCCAATGAGATTAATTTTTAATTAATTTCAACCATTTTTATGTTTATAATTTTAAAAAAATTTATTGAATATTTTTAATTATAATAATAAATTAATTTTAATATGACTCAGATAATCTTCGGGATATGAGTAATTTTTTCATTAATTTTTATATTGTCAATGTTAAAGGTGATTTATTTAATTAAGTGAGAACATAATATAATAAAATTACCCAAACAATTTTACTGAGTTCATTTGATGAGTTTGTTTCTACCAAATGAATCCATGATTGAATTTATGACCTTTGGAAGCCACTTTTATGAGATTTTGATGTTTATAATATTATATTCAAAAGAAAAATTAATTTTTTCGCACTATGTTTTTAACATGTAATATATTTTATTATGGGATTATACTGTGGATCAGTTTGACTAAAAATTGATTTTTGAAATATAAAATTTTTATATTTATCATTATAATTTGTATTTAATTTTTAATGAATACATAATTACATTAATGGCTTTCACAATGATGAAATAATAATTTTTTAATTAAAAGTAACATCAAATAAAGGATATTAAAAATAAAAAATTAATGTAATTTGAGATTTCTAATTCCATACACATTTTTTTAGATTAATTAAACATGTGAGTTATGTTTTAAATGTTTTTCTTCGAATTTATATTATTTTGAAGATATTTTTTATATGTCATCTAATGAATAGTGTCAGAATTCCTAATTTTTTTATTTTAAAATAAATAATATTTTTTAAATTATTTAATATAATAAAAATTTTAACATTAAAAAATTTGCTATAATGCATTAAATTTATTCAATTACACATTGATTGAATGTTATACATTTTATTGAATGTATATCAACCCTAAATTCTTAAGTCACTATATATCTAGATAAGATTTAAACTGGTTATGAAAAAAATGGATTAACAAAATAATAATAAAAAATTGTAATTTTAATTGAATGAATGTATTTAGACACAAACTTTTCCTATAATATAAAAAAATTACATTTTAACCATATTAAGTAGAGTATTAATTTATATTAATTTAATATATTGGAAAATTCCAAGAGTACCCCGTCCCACTTCTATAAAAGGGAACTCGTTCTTATATTTTATTAAAAATTACCAAATAGGTTAGTTCGGAAAATATCTTCCAAAATACTTAATTTTAATCCATACCGACATTTCAGAGGACTTAGTTTAGGTCGAAATCCCTCAATAGAGGTGTTATGTTGTTAATCAAAAGAGGTCTTACAAAGAAGATGTATCATTTTTAATTAAGTGTTTCTATTTTTTTTCTTCCAATTCCATTAAATATTCTTAAAAATTTACGAGATAATAAATCAATGACCCTAAATATGTTGATATTTTTATAATTTTAACATCATCACCTAAATCCGTCTCCAATTTCATCAAATCGGAAATTAATTATTAAAAGGTGTGTAAGGCCGACTACCTGCTCATGAACCAATATAAGTTTTTTTCAATATCAATCTATAAAGATAGTTTATAAATATATAATTAATTTTTTATAGCATATTTATGACATATTTATCATTATAGATGATTATTATATCATATACAATGTAGGGTTTTAAGGTAAAAATGTCCAATATTTTCCTAGGATTTTATTGTCAATTTAAAAGTGAAATTGATTCTAATGACATAAATTATATTAACTGAAAAAAATATTATCCAATTAAACATTAAATTTAATTAAAAATAAAATCTATCTTTAAAAATAAATAAGATGAAAGAGAAGTTTTAACTATAATAGGTAATTTTTAACTATTCATTAAAAAATCGATATGTTTTTGAAATATATCAAAAAATAAACCTAAATTAATTTTAATATATTAATTACAAATATGAGGTTCATTTTGACATATTAAATAAATATAACCATCAAGAGCGATATTTAAAATTGGTTATCCATTAATAGGTAGTAAAATTCCCTTTATAGAAATATTGGTTTTAAGTGGTATAATTGGTTCGTTATAATAATATGTTTATCATATCTATTGGATGATCTTCAACAATATTATATTGAATATATCATATATATATATATATTACATTAATATAACCCAATAATATTTATTAATTAAATTTTTTAGGGTAATAATATTTGTGAATATAATAATATTTTATTTTATTTTCAATATATTTTCATATTCTTTTATAATTAATTTATAACCATTGATTCATGTTAAATTTTTGTAAACCATATCTTTTAATCAATTAGTTACCCTATTTCATAACTAATATTCTAATTTTTTTGTTATATCTTATTATGTTTAATAATATATATTTATTCGGTAAAACTCGGTCTTTTGTGTTATGTAAGATTTTGATGAAAGTCACTCTTACCTGTAATGCAATGTAACTCAATGTTTAGTGAATTAAAAAATATTAAATATATCAAATTTATTAAAAATAGTAAATATATTATAATGTATAAGGTTATTATTTACCCTTATGTGGTTTGTGTCATAGGTTTGGCACACTATCAAATATAAGGTTCTTACTTTAGAATATTAGGGTGTCACATTCTCCCCACCTTAAATAAATTGTGTCCTCATAATCTAAAATTGTTCTCATAAATAAAGTGATCAAAAATAATTATTTTTAAAATATCCACATCTTTAAAAGTGTTGATATCACATAACAATAACAAGAGGGAAAAGAAAGATAAATTTTCTTGTAAATAGATCCCTTTGTAGGATAACATATGTGGGAAATGGAAACATGAATACAGAAGAAAAAATACACCTATAATGTTTTGATGGAGAGTGTTAGAGAACATGATTGGATATATGTTATAGACCACAAAATAGTAAATCATTGGTATGAATAAATGTTGTTGATATAATCCAAAATGATGATAATGGGACATCATTTTTGTCTCAAGACACATTTTTCTATACTTGTGGAATTCTGTCTATCTACAGGAGTATAAGTAAATAGATATTTTTAAAAAAATATTATCCTTTGGTTGTACCATAAACTATTTATACTTTTTTCAAATATGGTCAAGTAGTAAAAAATATATAAAACCTTATCAGAAGATCAACCTAATATTTTTGATAAATTTTTTAATTTTTTATAATATTATAATACAATAATTTAGATATAATGTTGATGAATTTACAAAATTAACTCATCATTATCATTTAGTCAAGAGGTAGCATATTTAAATTTTAACATTCTAGTATATTGAATAACACCATCATTTATAATCATGAAATATAGTAAGGACAAAAATTACCATAAACCCTAATTAGAAACATTCATTCTTCCTTATTCATAATGTAATACACATGTTGCGGGATATAGTCCATAAATCTAAAAGTGTTGAAATTTCCATCAACGATAGTATAGCCCACTTGTTGAAAAGTAAATAATCTATTCCATGGAATCAAAACATGTCCAAATCAATAATTTATTCATCGTTAACTCTAAAATAAGAACATATCAAGGGTTTCCTTTCCCTTAAAATGTTTTACTTTCTACTGAATAATTATTCTTTGTTTCATTTAACATATGATATCAAATCGTTAATAAAAAAATTATCATAGAAAAATTATTATGTATTTCATTAATCCTACGATTAGAACATCATAAAAAATACTTTAAGAACATCTTTCTTTGATTAAAAAAACTAACTACAATAATCATTCCACTTCAGTTGTGTCAGTAACATAAGCTTGATATTGGTCCCATTTTTTCTTATACGGTATATTATCTTGATGGATGGGGAATTATTTTAAATAGTTCCCTATACCATTATTTTTTTTAAAATAAATATAATTTTTTTTCTATTATTCCATTTCATTATTTTTCCTGGTGAACCTTTTCAACAGACTGATTAGAATCTCCAAATCCTTTAAAGTAATTTCCAGGTTGATTCATTTCATAGTTATCAAATGATGGAAAATACATCATTCACGTCATATTATTTGACACATTCCCCTTTTTAGGTTATTGAGAAGAAGATTATTCTCATGGTTTCCCATGAATCCATAAGACATGGATAATTTGTTCGCTACCTCGATAGCATGTAAAAATACTTCATCATATTAAGAAATGTTTTGAGAAACTAGATCCCTTTGGATACATGACATATGTCATTTAAAATTGTAGTAGATCATCCACTCAGTGTTCTGTATGTAATTCATTGAATACCTGACTAACATTGTAAATGTATCTTCATAATCTAAAAGACTCTCTTATTCAATTTTATTTCATCTATATAACTTTCTCTTCATATCTATTGATTATCATGAGGAATGTATTTATCAAAGAATGTATTCTTAAAATTTATCCATTATATGAGTTTAATTTCTTATTCCTTCATTATATTGTGGATTAGAGACCCCCACGAGTTATCATATCCTTTTAGATAACACAAAACAAGTGTATCCATTTTCATTTGATGCATTCCATGATAGTATTTTTTTGAGAGGCTTAATCCATTTCTAAGATAAAATTGGATTAATAGTACCACAAAATAATGGTCTATTCTTCTGTATAAAGCAATAAAACATAGGATATTATCTCCATAAAATAGGTTTCTATACTCAGGATAGGTTATTTGTCATAACCTGGCTAATCATCCCTAGTATATCCTTAACATTCTCAGTTCCAATACCAGCAATATTTGTTTCCATGGTAGGGAAATCTCTAAATTTTACATGAGTAATTATAACATTATTCTATAGAAGAACCATTTCTAAACAATGGAATAATCTTTATTAGCTCATAATGTTATGGAATTTGTATAAATCTAAATATATTTTTTCACAAAACATAAATTTCTGTGATGTAAATCCCAGAATCATAAATATCAGTTACATTAGGGTAATTTTTAATTTCATATTTTTTCAAATGCTAGGTATGGAAGATTTGATTTATGCTAAGTGTATCCCTCTGGAGTGTCAAACCTGGTGCATAGTAAGAATCATTTTTTTTTATATTAGTATACCCTGACTTGGGCTTAGAATACTTTGTTAGAGTTATTACTCCTATGTATATCTATTCTAGAACCACATCCACTTATAGTATCCAGTTATAAATGTATTGCTAGGAATATCCATATAATCTCTATCATATAAAAATTCATGAATGTTCTTCTATAATTATCATTAATATCTTTCTTATGGTTGTTCTACCTAATATAAGTTCTCTAAATATAGCTTCCATGTTTTTTGATAAACATTATTTGATACCAACTGTAACACCCCAACCATATAATCACACATTCTGGCATTAGTTTATTATATTGGCATGATTAAAAGGAATCAAATCCCAAGGGATTATATTTTTTATCAGTATTAGAAAGCAAGATTACATATATGATATCAATAAAACATTGGAAAATAGAATGTAAAAACCTGATACATTATAAAATGAAATATACAACATCCTTGAACACTTATTAAATGATTTATTCATTATAAACCAGGGAAATGGGAAATAATAAGGGTTATCTCAAATGATTTGTAATGGTAAATAAATCAAGAGAAATATTGAATTGATGATAATAAATTAACATATAAATTTAAATAACTAATAACACATGCAATTCAAATAACTAGTTAAAGAAAATTCAATATAGAATGGTAATAAATTGAAATTCATTTCATTTAATAAAATAACTCATAATTATATGTATCCATAGATATGTCAATGGAAAATCTCATGGATGAATTATAACTAAATCAAAATGAATGAAATGCATAATTATGGGATGAAATGTTTCCAAGGTATATAGAACATGTACCTTCAGGACCTTTACCCATGAGGTTTATCTATCCGGTAAAACCCCATTTATTTTGGCCAATTATTTCATCCCACGAGACTACTGATGCATGGAGGGGTTTTCATTAACTTGTCCCCAACCCAATGAGATTACATTAAACCGTCCCTAACCCATGTTTTGCATGTCCAATGTATTCCTCATATATTAAATAAATAATTCTCATTAGAAAATATAAATATTTGATAAATAATATGGATTTATCAATGATACCTTAGAGGAAGGTAAATAACAACAAGGGTTGTTGAATTAAAATAGCCTTGAAGAAAAATAATATTTAAACATTACAATATGTCTCTCAACATATTGAAACATTTAAATCATAATTACCCATTAATTAAATGAAAAATATATTATTATGATATAATTTATATTAAAGATATGAAATTTCATATGGAATTATATACACTAAATAAATGTTAATTGGTTCATAACAAAAATATGTCTCAATGGAATGTAAATTGCGATGAATACCTTACCTTAACCTTCCTTTTGTTTTGTGGTAATTATCCACATATATAATGATTTAAAATTGGATGATAACATATAAATGAACAATAATCATATTAATAACATTAATAACATAATATATCATATCCATATAATATTTGGTTACCCCTTTTTAATGATCGTTCATTATTCTATATATTTCAGGGGTTAATTTCTTTGTTTTCTCATTTATGTTTTGACATTTCATTCATTTATCATATTAATTAGACCACGATTTAATAATATAAATAATTTAAAACATGATTTAATTATATTTTATATTTAGGATATATATATTTATAGTAGTCCATTATATTTGGGGATTAGAAATGAAGCCCACCATTCATGGAGATCGTAGGCCTTATGTATGCATGAAAACTACATTCATTTCTTATTTTATTAAAACAATTAAAACTAAATGATAAATATGTATATTATAATTCCATTATCATATATATGTTATATATGTTACATATTTTTATTAAAAAAATTCTTTATACATTCCATGTATGGAATGAATGAGTCAGATCACTTTGAGAGGGGGGGGGACTCTACACTTCCTCATGTGAAATTATCGTATTTACAGAAGATGGAAAGTATAATGGTATTTTTCAGATATATATTATATAAGAATAACAACATTATAAATATCATATATAACAAATATAATAATTTTTCTATCATAATGTCTCTCATGAGGGCTGGTAAAAGATAATGAGAATTGTCATGGTTTCGTGAGGTTGTCTTTCTCCTTGCGCAGACACAATATTGTTGTTAGCCATTATATAAAATTGTGTGTAAATGTAGATTAAAAAATTTACATGAAAAGATCCTAGTCTTTTTAGGAAATTATTTTTTTAATATAATCAATTAATAATGTTATTTTAGGGTGTGGATAATGTAAATGAAACTAGATAGCGTGAGATAATATGTTACCTCTAAATCAAGAAACTTCATTTTGATTATACCAAAATGTTTCCTAATATGTAATTATGCCCATGGGGGGTCTTCAAGGAAAAATAGTATGGATATTTGGAATCTATATTGGCATATATTGTATGATCCAAAGTTTTGCGAGAGGTGTCAGGAATATGGAGAGGTTGTGGCCTTTTATAATGGAGGAAGAGGACTCGCTAGGTATTTTGAAGAAAAGTTAGGCGTACAGAAGATTTTAACTAAAAAATATTAAAATAACAATAAAAATCAATAATGGAAGGTTAAATAAAGATTTGTGTCCACAAAATTGGTTTTTTAAAATCTTCATTTTCATTTGGACCCTTATGTTAAATGAATAGTCCTTTATTGTGATTAATTTTACAGTAATATTTGTAATTAATTTTAATTACCTTAATTATTATTTTTGTTATAAAAAAATTATAGTCTCATTATACATTATAAATTATGATTAATATAAATACGGAATCCATTTTTATAAATTACAATTATTGATGTTGAAGAAATTAATTTAAATTTAATCTCACCGATGGGACGACGATGTGTGTTTTTAAGGTAACAATTTCCAATCATCTGCTATGTTTTACAGTCAATTTAAAAAAGAAAATGATTAAAATATAATAAATTTTATTAATTATTAAATATATTATAAAATTAATCATTAAATACAATGTAAAATATAATTTATCATTACAAGTAAAATAGAAGAAAAATTAGTTTTAAACTATAATTATGTATTTCTAGCTTTTCAATAAAAACGATATGTTTTAAAAAACATATTCAAGATTCACCCTAAAATGTTTTTATGTTTATATATCAGAATTTCTGTTTTTTGTCATATAAAATTATATAATGTTTCAAAATTAATATTTATAAAAGGTTTCCCTATAATAGGTGGTAAAATTGCCTTAAAAATATTGGTTTCCAAAGTTTAATATTTCCTTTGTTCGGATCGTATGCCTATAAAAGCTTTTGGATGACAGTAAAAAATATTATATTGAATATATGATATATATATATATTAAATTAATAACACACAATAATTCTTATTAATTAAATATATTTGTGTATAAATAGAAAATAATTATATTGTCTTTTAAATTTAATTGGTTTTCATTATCATTTCTAATAAAATTTTAACCAATGAATTCATTATAAATTTTATTAAAAATGTATTTTAATCAATTAGTTACCCCTAAAAACTTTTAATTTAGAGTATAGGTTATATCTTATTATATTTAATAATATATATTTGTTCATTAAAACTCATCCTTGTGTATAATGTAAGCATTTGAAGAAAGACTATCTTGCG
This sequence comes from Viscum album, assembly GCA_963277665.1. Classification (NCBI taxonomy): domain Eukaryota; kingdom Viridiplantae; phylum Streptophyta; class Magnoliopsida; order Santalales; family Viscaceae; genus Viscum; species Viscum album. The sequence continues at coordinate 536,142,415 of OY728129.1, forward strand.
TTTAACGTAAGGTAACTCGGTGTCGAGTGCATAAAAAAATATAGAATATATAATATCTGTTTAAAATTTTATATATATTTTAATGTAACTATGTAATATTTTACCTTATGATATTGGTGTGTCATTTTATGCACACTATGCAATATTAGATTCCTAATTTATAATTTTAGGGTGTTACAAGGATTATATTTTATAATAATTCAATTTGTATGAATACAGATTGTTATTTAAAATTAATGGACTAATTATCTAAAACACTAATCCTAAAAATATCCTCAGGGTGAATGAATGTAATTTCATGACAAAGGTGAAATATTATTTAATCTATCTGGTTGGTGATTTATAAATAGTGATGAGCTCTATTTCCTCCACCGTAGTCTACCATAATTCTTTGGGGAGGGTAATCTACCCCATCTCCCAAGTGAGTGTAATCAACCCAGAGTATGCATCAACAATGTGGAATCTCATATCTAACCATATGATCTGTTAACTAGTCAAGGAGATCATAATAATCATTATCATAATCCACAAGTTGAGGAGAGAATAATAATTATTTATATACAAAAAGTCAAGGAGTTCATAATCATCCATATCACATGAATTCCATAGGAGAGTGAAATAATCATCATCACAAGAAAGTGTGTAAGTATCCCTGAGAATCATTAATTTAGATTCCATGTCTATACATCATAGTCATAGACATAATTGCTGGATAAATATAATTATATCTAGACATCCAAAAAGTCTAATAATCAAAAGATTCAAGCTCAACAGTGTTACCCCATCCAGTACATATGGGAAAAAATTAAGAAGCAAAATAAATTGGATTAGATGCTAGATCCTAGGAATGAACATTTTTGCATCAAAAAGAAAAAAAAATAACCCTCATAGGGATCAATAGCCAACAACTTGGACTCCCCAATAGTAGTCTTCATTTTATCATAAATAAATATGTGAGATCATAAACAAAAGTGTTTGGGTGGGAGAAAACCTATTCCCAACACTACAGTCATGACCCAGGGTCCTACAAGATCATCATGGTTTCTTAAGGTGATAAGTCCTGGTTTCTAAAGTGACAGAAATTTCCATATCTACAAAAACCCAAATTACTATTTTAGGTTCGGTCAATATTCCGGGGACCTACAAGGTAAATAATTCAATACACTAACTGTAATCCTAATTGGGATCCTAAGGGACTACACAAAAGTGAAAGAACCCTACATTGGATCCTCATGCATTCATTTAATGGAGGAATCCCATAAGGGATCATCTAATGGTAAGAAAATAGATGCATCCTATTGGGGATCCTTTGAATGGTTTATATGAAGGGGCATCCTTCAAGGGGACCCTCACATCATGGTAAATTTTAAGTGGAACCCTAATAGGGATCCTCAAAATGGTATATAGGTGAAGGGATCCTACAATGTATTCTATAGGTTATAATGTACTAAAATTCATTCCATAGGGTACCTTTGGTAACTGTTAATAAGATAGATCCATCTTACATAGGATCCAAGAGAAAAACCCAACTCAGGGTCTCATAGTCTAGAAGGTAACATATCACCAGCGATATATCTTCAATGGAAGATATAAAAATGATTAATTCTGGGGATATAGATAATTTCCCATCTCAAGTTGGGGTCTCAAATTAGGTTGGTCCAAACACCCAACATATCATCCTTACTTCATGTATCTCTTTCAATAAAAAACTGCATTCAATTACTAAAGGAAACACATTTCCATTTAGATAAAATCATAGAAGGCCGACTAGGATTTGGAAACCACCCCAAAAGTCTTTCCAACATGATCTATTAGAAAATATACACAAAATAGACTCATTATATATCCATTTATAACTCTGGGGACCAGACACAATGAAAAAAAGTGGGTTGAAATGGGATTTTTACCCAACATGTCTCTCTATGCACACAATGTTTACTCCCAAAGTCACACTGGGGCATGTACATTGGGGTTACAAGGAATGTAAATTCACATGTACAAAAAAATTTTGATGGAAAAACAACATATACAATATATATTGTACCTTCCCATGTCATGCACACTTCCAGGCCATGCATTTGGCATATTTGTGTACCCATACATGGTGTGCAACTCACACGAGGTCTATTAATGTAACCCAATTGGCATGTGAACCATGCATAAGAAACCTATCATGGTACATGGCTATTATTCTGAGTACAAATACATGGCATGTATGATCTATATGTGGAATTTACTTCAATAAGTTTATCTTCCCCAAAAAGAAGAATACATGACATGTGTTCCCTGAACCAAAAGCCATGTATATTGGTTTCAAAAATAGAAAATGGTCAAATATTCCCGAAACCTCTATTTTTTCACCCAATTGATGTAGAATGTACACAAAGGGTTCATATGAAATTACAATATTATTTAAAACAAGTAAAAGTGAAATCTATAGGGTTCTATTGAAAATAAAAATATAGAGAACCTATGGGTAGAATACAGAAAGCCTTTACCTATTTCATCAATATATTGTTTCCTCATGAATATCTTGCGTGATCGAAGAATTGTGGTGGTACATATCCTCCCCTTATCTTCCTCTACCACTTCTCTCACTTTCACTTGATGTAAAATCACACTGGTGGGCATCTATGAGAATCCCAAGGTGAATAGATGAATATAAAATGAAAATAATAAATGACGAAAATGAATAACAAAACAAAAAAGAAACAAAAAAAGGAAAACGAAAAGGGGATCATGCCTTCCATGATTCCCAACACGAGATTATGTATCACACGTGAAAAACTCCATGTGTTAGACTCAGCTATGGATATACAATTTCCATCAAATGCTTCATTCAAAATATACCACAAAAGCAGATTATGTGAATAAATTAAAATTTAATTTACTAAATATTCAATAGTAATTATTCCTCTAAAACATGAAGGGCATTTAAAAAATTAAACTATTATCATTGGGTAAAAACGGTATTTCCCAGAAAATAGAGTGATCATTGAAAATAAAACAAGTCACGTGCTAGGTTAAATTTACCATTTTACATCATACAATATTCTAATAGAGAAAATTTAAATATATTCTATAACATTAATTTTGGAAAAAACGCGGAACCTTACTCATTTATTACCCATTTATTACCATTCCCATGTTAGAGTTGTGTTTCAGGTAATAACCACATTGTTTTATGTATATTCATTGATTTGAAATTTCATATCCTCGTATATTAATTATGTTTCCATAATATCTAGTTTTTTAAAGAATATATTAATTTCATATATATTACATATATATATATAATATTGGTATATAAAATAAAATTCATATATATGGGAGATGGTTGGATGTATGTATAAATGAATGATGATTCTATTTTCTTGATTTATTAAAAGAATAAAATTTAAATTATATATTATCAATAGATAATTATGTTTATATAATATATATCACATATATTTATCAAACCCATCCTTTACACATTCCATGTAATGTGTGAATGAATCACATCACATTGTGAGATGGTATTCTACCTTACACATGAGTAATGTTATAATACTATCACAAAATAAAAATAGTGAAGTTATGTGTGATATAAAAATTCATGAACCATAGTAAAACCATAAATTTCACATGTAAACAAAAAATCCATCGTCATGTAAACTATCATTGGTTTTAATGGAAAATGAATGATATTAATTCATGAGGTGGTAGTCCACTATGCACAAGAACGATGACGTCGTAAACAATATGATGGAAGTTTAGATGGTGGTAGGTAATTACTTTTAAATAACTATATATTAGTATAAAGAGTAATAATATTTTATAATATCATATTGGTAATTTAATTATTTAGGGGGTTATAGGATGAAAAAAAATTCTCATTGATGAATGTTACCTCTTCACCGTGTATCCTCTTCGGGTATTCACCAAAATGATTCTTATATTATCTTTCATCATACACAATGGTTTCTATGATGAGACATGGAAATATAGGATGTTATTTGGGTATGTATTATCAAAAAATGTGGTTTTTTGTGAAGAAGATAGGATAGGTGGTGTCATTTTATGAGTTGGGTGAGTGGTACACATGTATTTTATTGAAAAAAAGACTTCCACCATTGTTTTTCTAATCTCAAAAGTCTTCGATAATATACTATTATGAATTCTCGATGGGATAAGGAATAAATATGGCTAAAAATGTATTTTAGACATGTTTTGGGTCATAGTTAACAATAATATTTTTATAATAACACCTCGCCCCCAAATAAAACCATTTTTTTAACAGTGGAAACTAAATTGTAATTTTTTCTCTTTTAATTTTCTTAAATAACTATGTTATCATTATTAAATTAAAAAAAATTGATTAAAAATATACAATAAATATTTCAATATTTAATTCATAGATGTGGAATTTTACATTATCCCATATACATGATGATATTGTGGGGTTTCAAAGGTAAAATGTTCAATAGATTACAACGTTCTTATATCAAAATTCAATATGAAAATGATTTGAATGAAAAAAATTCCATTAATTTATTTATAATTGAAATTCAACCAAAACTAAAACTAATTTATAATATAATATAATTTTATAAATAAAATAAATTATATGACAGTCTACAATTAGAATTTAGTATTTTTCATTATTCATCAAAAAATAAACATTTTAGAAAAATATACAAAATTAACTAAAAGGTAATATTGATATTTTGATATAAAAAATTTTTAATAACATTTTCTAATTGATTCAACAATTAATTTTAATTTTTCATAAAAATAAATTTGTATGAATATTTCTGATAAATTAATATTTTTGGAACATTTAATGATTTATATAAAAAAGTATGCACTTTTTTATAAATTTTATTTCTTTATATAAATCCATTATAAAAACTGTTTTAAAATAATTCACTATTATTCTTATATTTATGATTGATTTCTATGTTGCAATAGTCACATTTAAAAAAATATATTGATAATATTTGTTTTTTTGTCAAAAAAATTTGTGTGTGATACAGGCTAACATAGAGTTGCGTGCAACACAAGCTTAACCAATGATTCACATAATGAATGATAAAATTATTGTTTCATGTAATGTTGTATTTAGTAAATGTTTCATGTAATTCATGTTACAAACATTATTTTTTAACATAAATTATCTAAACTATTAACTTAATTGAACGTAATAGATCATAGAATCCTAGGGTGTAAGACCCTAAGGGAATATAAGATTTTCTGATTGCTAATAATTATTTATAACTATCCCTGTATTTTATATTTCTAGGTCAATGATCAATGATATTATCATATGTAAATTTTAGGGTATTGGTTTTGGAGGTAACTTTTTATTTTTTCGGTTACATCACCTCTTAGAAATAAAATAGGGGAATTTGATTCCCTAGTGAGTTTTGTAGAGTCACTCATCTCAAATTATGAAATTAACTGGACAAATAAATATTTTAAATTCTTTATTCAATTTCAAATAAATTTTTAAAAGATATAAATGATCTAGGATTTCATTGATGCTCCTGTTGAGCTCAATATAGTGTCTCCATTTGTGATCAACAACAAAATGGCCCGAGTAGAAATAGTTATGGAATTAATAGATCTATTTCACCACTATATTCCTCAACCTACGCATCCTATATAAACATTTACCCAATTATTGTTGTGGTATATTTTTTAATAAAATCACAAACATCATCAAAAAATAGTATTTTAAATGAATAAAATTTATTAATAGGCATTGTGAATCTTCAACTAAGGACGAATCTGTTTCTTTTTTCTTTTACCATTATTTAATTCGATCGGATAGTGCCTATATTTATATTGACTGAGTTCATAAATCTGAAAGTTTTTTATTCTATTTTAATAATTGTAATGTATCTTCAACATGATTCATATTTCATTATTGATAATTATTTTCATCTCATGGAATCTTATGATGAATAAAGTATTTTATAAGACCCAGTTGGGTGAGATATGGTAACAAATGGATTAAATTATTAATCCCTTTGTATATAGGGTGACCATTAGATTGATTTATTACTCATCCTTTTAGTGATTGTTTGTGCATTATTTCATAGGATATCAATCAATACAGCTTTTAATTTTGTTAATGTAGTATAGTTATGTGTATCATATGATAAGGGGTTTCACATTATAACCTAACAAAACTCAATTGTATTATAACATATTTCATTGAATATAATCTAGGCTTCTATATTGTTCAAAAAAATAGGTGGATTATTTTTATAGTTATTATGGTCATTTTGAAATATTTTAATAGGTTTCCTATTATCCTGAAATTTGTGTAAATGTTTTTTATGGAAATAATAATGTAACACATCATAGTTTTTCTATGAAAAGAATGTTTTTTCTACCAACACTATATCTATGGATGAGGCCAATTTATATCATTATTATAACATATGTTATTTTGTAACTACTATTTTTCAAGTGGACGCATCTTGTGATATTTCATGTATTCAATTTCTAGAGAACACCATGATTGTTCCTTGAGAATGATTATATTGTTCTCTAATTGACTAGATCTCTTCCCTTAACCATTATAATTTAGTTTAGTTTTTGATTTAGTTATTTGTTTGTAATACTTTAATAACATTGGGTCCCTAAAATACAAAAATATCTAAGGATATTTCCAAGGGAGTAATAATGGATAAATATAATCATGGAAAATTTCTATGAAAATTACTAATAGAAACTCTGATGGAAGTATAATATAAAAGGAATATAATATTAAATTTACCTTGTCATGAAATATAAAACACTACCATTTCTATGAAGATTTCAATTATAGATGTGAATAAATTTTTCTTCTTCAATAGAGAGAAAATTAATACTAAAGTGACCTCTTAATTTTTCCCCATATTCAATAAACCTAGTTAGAGAATTTATATCCCAGAAATTTATAATCACATCATGGGTTTAGACACAAAATCATAGAATGTGTTTTCAACAATATCCTAACCATGTTAAAATCCATGATTAAAATTGTTCAAAATAATACTCTAGTTAACTCATACAATTGGATATGGGAATTTTGTGGGGCATAATGTTTGGTGGAAGGGAGTTTCATCTATAAAATTATAATACAACATTCTATTTGGATGTATGAGATAGACCAAAAAATCCATTTATTACATTTGAGTGATAAGATACCTGATGGATCCATATAGTTTTAGAAGCAATGTCTAATGGTCTTATGTCTTAGTATATATAACTGTTAGAAGTATACATAGTTTGAAAACCCATTCTGGCCAGGTGGTTAGACTCAACTCATTATAGGAATATTAATTCCTTCATATTATTTTTTTACCATAATGAAGATATTACAGTTCACCAAGGAATGATACTTAGACTGAATATTTACACACAACAATTATATTTTGTACCACATATTCTTCTACAAATGTGAATATATTTTTGAAAAACATTACATTATAGAAAGATTTACTTCTTATCTTGGTTGAAGGTGGGTTTTTGAATTATTTCACTTAAGGAATATAAGAAAATTATAGTGGATAATTTGAAATAACTCCAGGATACTGATCCAAAATATAATTTAGAGTAAAAATATCTTATTTCATGAATTAATTGTGGATATTGGTTTTATTTTGTGTCTAATAATTTTATCCTTTAGTTTTTTTTAATACTCAAATTTGTTCAAGATTTAAATGCCAATGACATTTACTGATGCATTGTGCACAATATGAATCATGTTATCATTAAACACAAAGTAGTATTCCTTAAAAACTTTATATTAATTAAGTGGAAATGATGATAATATATGATATATAAATTTTATTAGAATATTTTAGGTTTTGTATTTGTATATGTTTCTCATACCCATATAATATATGGTGACATCGGGAGAGAATATCAAGTTGATTTCATCAAATAAAATTGTATTGATTAGATAGATTGAGGCTCTAAAGAAACCATATGGGTTTCTCTTTCGAATAAAAAATATATATAGAGAACAATTATTTCATTAAATGACGAGGGGTAATAATTTGTGAATCCTTGATTTATGCAGCCAACCTCATTCATCCACTACACTTCTAAGAGAAACTACCACTTTCATATCCTAAGGAGGGTTTTTATGTTAAAAATGTCCATAGCCTTAAATATAGTTTTTTGCATAACATTAATTTGGGGACCCTCAATCATGAAAATATTTATTTCTTGGGACTCAACACTGGAATAAGTTTGATGAATAACCATTTTTGGTTAGAAATTATGGTTGTTGTGGACGATATTTTTGTTATATAAATGCATCACCTTAATCAAGATACCTTATTTTTGATATGAGATGCTTAAGTTAGGATTTTTCTAAAAATAATATACTATATAATACATAGATTATGGGACTTTGTAAAATTTGGGTTTCATTAGATAAACCCTATGGTATATATATAAATTTCTTATAGATTTTAAAATTTGATTGATAGCATGATACGATTCATGATAAATTAGGTTGGATACATAGTTGTGTTATTTGTTATGAACCATACTGAAACTCATAATATTCAAATTAAATGTGGTTTCCAGGATTTTTAAGTTAAATATTTTTATTAAATCAATACCACATGTTATCTTCATGATTCTTAACCACTATAGGTTTTCGGGACTACAATAAGTTAATAAATTCAATTTGATGACAGTTCCTTCTCATCACCTAGTAACGTCTATAATACTCCCCATAATATGTGGGTTATATAATGAGATAGTGGAGAGTTTACCACATTGTATTATGAAAATTTTTACAAGAAATGCTATTTTAATGAATTTGAAAATTCATAATGAGGATTGGACCCATGGAAAACATGTGTTGTATATTTCTACTGACCATCACCTCCCCCATGACCATAGAATTTTACCAGTCTATATCGAGGGTATCTTAAATAAGATATTACTATAGTGGTAATTTCATCACAAAGTGGTGAATATAAATATTTTCATTCTTGATCTACTCATTTTCATTTAAGGGAATGTGATCCTGTAGAAGAAAAGATGATGCACTACACATTATACATTCCTTTATCAGGGAATAGATTTTTCTAATTAGTGAATAGGTAATATGTGTTTGTAGTATTGAAATAATTATTTATCAATCATATTTTGTAAGTCATGTAACAGTATTGACACATGGAGGAAGTTCTTGTAAATATTAAATTCAATAATGGGTAGAACCTTAATAATGATAACCATGGAAAGAACCTTCATTGGTTATGGATTAGCTTCCTCAGAGAGGATCTTTATGGTTTTATTCTCTTGGTGGTTAGAATGGGGAGTATAGCCTTTATTAATTATCTTCAGGTTATATATTGAACCTAAACAACATTAAACATGTTTAGGAACTCAATTGAGGGTACTCTTTGGAGGACTATAGGTATCACTAAAATCATTATTGTGGGGAGGATCTTTGTGACCACTACTGTATTATCCCGTTCATGATGAGATGGTGGTTTCTTGTTAAACTATAAAATTAAGTAATGGATACCAATATTTTATTCATTTATTTTGAATAGAATATAGTCCTTCTATTTGGTTTTATGATACCTCTTATAAGACCACACTTATCTTCATGGTTTTTTTATTCTGGTAAAAACCCTAATAAGGTTTAAAGTGAAGTTGTTTTTTAAAAACAATTCAAATATAGGGACAATCATAGGAGATCTATTTATATCATTACAATTCAATGATTTTTCAATTTTATTAACAATGGAATATACATTAATGTATTTCAAGAGATCAAATGAATGTGGTCTTGACCATAGTTTTTTAATTCAGAAATTTTGGAACTATGTTAGTAGAATTATAGTTTTTTATGAATATAATAGTAGAAATGAATGGGTGACTCTTAAATATGTTTATAACACTCATATTTTTTGGAAAAAAATATTACCCTATAAAATTTTATTTTATTAGTATAATATAAAACTCCTTTATATAATGTTATGATATGATCATACTATAGTGTGATTGATGGAATATGGGAACAACAACATCTGGTAGTGGATGAGATATGATAATTCCATGAGATTAATGGTAGGATATAATTTATAATTCCAATATGAATGAGGATATAATCATATTAACATTATTCACATTTAAATATGACATTTGTGTTATCATCCTAAGATGGAATGGGTTGATATTCTTGATCATTAAATGAGGAATGGACATAAAGAATAACACATTTTATTGTAAAAATCAGAATAGGTTCCGAGCAATGTTGATAACTGGGATATGTTTATGTGTATATTTCATTATTGTAAATAATTTCTATTAGATATTATGTGTGTGATTAGGAATTTAGGCCACCTATTTTACCAGTATCAAAATATGGTGACTAAAATTCAATTTAGAATAATGGATAGAAAAATTCTTCCAAATCACTATAGAAATATGTTAACATTAAACAGTGGATGCCACCATGATATACCAGTCATCTAAATGGTCGATAGAAGTAATATTGGCCAGCAATTTAAATTCATCGAGAATGGAATGATGATAATTTTTTAGAGGGAAAATGAATTTATTCATATTGTATTGGTTAGTTCATATAACATCAATGGGGACACCTCACAGGTTCCCTTCTCAGGGTCAATCATACTATGACAACTTTAACCTTTTCCTAATTATGTTCATGAAGATTTGGGATTTTATAGAGTCAGCCGTAGTGAAATATGATAGGATCCAACATATAATTGTCATTTTTTGTAGTATAGATTCTTCTTAAATCCTCTAACACATTGATATGGTAATATTGATGACAAGTATAATGCCTTTGAGAATGGATTCAAATGAATTTAGATGTCTCTTTTGTTTCATCTAGTTTAATTTAAGTCACCACATTTCATGATGGTTTATTGAGTTTTTCCTCAAGGGTAATCACACAAGATTCCTATATTTTGTGGATGTGGACCTTATGATAATAATTTAGGTTTATATTTCACATTATATTGTGTCTGTAGTACTGGTTTAGATATAATACCCACCTTAGTGGTGAGATGATATCTCTTGTTTCCTCTCAAGTGCACATTGGGAAACCTGGATAGATAGTGTCATGGGCTTGTAGTGATACCTTTCATTGACTAATTTTTACAAGAAAAATATTTTCATATTTTAAAAGACTAAATGTTTTTATTTAGATCCAATATAACTCTATAAGTTTATTTAAGGTTATTGAATTTCATAAATTCAATAATGTTTGTCAAATTTATAACATCCATGATGATATACATGTTTTATAATGGATTAAACATAAAAAAAAATTAAAACCCTATTAATATAGTGTCACTAGTAGAATCATGGTCATTTGATCAGAAGGGTACGTAATGGATTCAAAATATTATCAACATTCTATTCTGTATGGGAAAAAATATCCCCAACAAGTTTTGATGATTCAGAAGATTATCTATTTTGTGTGACGTTTCTCAATGTTTTATCAGTAAAGGTGTTGTATTTTAAATCTTCTTTAACAATAATTTCCAAATAGAATGATGATTAATAATGTGAAAAAATAAATCGTGAAATATTTATTTATAAATGTAATATGAAATAGTAAATTATCATTAAAAATGAATTTAAAATCATCCAATGTTGGATTTTGAGAAACTATAGATATTCATTACAATGGTAGGTAATCACTGATATATTACTAATGAGATATTCGACATGACCTGGTGAAGTGTATGCGTGGTCTAGCTCAACTCACTCTTTAGGGGTTAATTATTTAGTACTCATAGATTATCTTATATATTCATGGTGTATTTATAGGTAATTATGAAAAAAGGGTTGGGCTTCTTAATAGAGTTTGATTGATTTTATTGAGATAACTTATTGATACAGACATAAATACATAAATTATTGGTTCATTACCGTACTCATAATACAAAACAGTAAATCTATTAATTAAATACAAATTTTTATTCACAATATAACATATAACCATCCAATGAGGTATTGGTGTGGTTGTTTTTTGATGGGGACATCAAATATGGTTTTTAATGTCTACCATTATATATAATGAGAGCCAAGTCGTTCAATTATAATATCAATATGTGTCATTCATTTTATAATTCTGGGATAAGGAATATATAAGTCTCTTTTAATGTTTTGTCAGCATTAGGAATAACATTTCATGGTTTAAATTTTCTCACCCCATGATTTAATAAATTTTATAAATTATAATAAATTTTATTTTTTTTATATATTTATTTATAAGAAAAAATATTTTAGGCTTACAGTACACATAACTCTGAGTTACTATTGTTACATGCAAGACTATGTTTTACCACCTTTTAATGGGACACCTATTTTAAAACTAACATTTAACACGTTTATTAGTTTAATTTTTTATAAAAAAATTTAAATTTTGAATTTGAAATATCAAAATTATTTTACTGTTAATTTTTTATTTTTTTTGAGAAGTTTTATTTTTACAGAATAAGGAAAAATACTGAATATTTGTTCAAAATTGTGTTTTCATTTATATAATTATTTTACTAAATTAATATTTTAAATATTACTAAAAATAAAAATTGAAAAATTATAAATCTATTAATAGATTTTCGTTAATTGGAATCATTTTTATATTTAATTTAGATATAAATATTTAATATACTTTTGACCATTTTCACATTTATAACATTCTTTCTCGCCACATATGTGGGATTGTATTTAAATTTAAATTGCATTCTTCTATGAATTGAAATTTTAAAAATCAGCATACATGGTTATAATTAGTATAAACTTTATATTCTAATAATATCAACTTAAAAAGACATATTAGTAAAAGTAATTAAAATTAATTATATTGAATAAATTATAATTAAGCATATTAATGAATTAAACCTTAAACAGATGGACAAAAATTATAAATAAAATTTTCCAAAAGCCAGTGGATGGCAATAATTCAACTATATCCCCTTTTGTTGTAAGTAATTTAGTTATTGGTACACATATTCAGGAATTTTACCCATATATTAAGACAAGGAAACTTCAAACAAGTAAAATTATTTACAGTTAACATATATTAAGCATTAGAGAGTAAAATAATCTACATATAATCAGTTATAATCATTACCTGGAAATTTAAATATTTTTTCTCATCGTGTTAATTTAATTATTACTTATAGATGATTTAATTACATTAAACACCTAACAAACACTAACACATTGAATATTTAGTTACTAATTAAATATGATAAATGATGATAAAAACTATAAAATTAACGTGCATTTATAAATTATTTTGTTTATTTATTTGATATTTAAATATAAAATTTTACAAATAAATGTATTTAATATATTTTAATTTCAACAAATTATTGTTATTTATTAAATATAATTAAATAAATAATATCAAAATTGACTTTAATTTTATTTAACAATAACAAATATCTTCTTAAATGATTTAACATAAATTGAAATTAAACATTATTCCAGTTGACTTTCATTTGACAAAAAATATCAGATATTGTAAATTAATAGACAAATTAATTTTTTATAATTATCATGTTGAATCGAATATAGTAAAAATAGTGTTAGTATGGTCCTTGTTAAAGTAGTGTTTTAGCGTGTTACAAGCTCTCATTTTAAAATTAATTCCCAACACACATAGTCTATTTTGATTATTATATATTAATATTAATCATTCATTCATTATATATTATATAATAAATCACACTTTAATTTAGTCTTAATGGTGAAATTATATAGGTTAGAAAACTAGTAACATTAATAAAAAATAAAATGATAATATTTAGGGAAATATATATGTTAATGAAAAAATTATTTGATATTCTTATTTTTGTTTGTTGGATGTTTTTATAATCCATATATAACATATAATGCATTATAATTTTAATATTTTTTCACATGACATAAGGTAATCCTCTTAATTGTTTATACCTTTCGGTATTTATAAGAATGCCACACCCCTCCATTATAAAATGGTATTCAGTATTTCTATTCCTCACACCTCTCAATACAAATTTATTATTCAATAATATTCTCAAATATTATCCAAACATACCTACCCTAAACAAATAAACCTCAACATGATATTAAATCAAATCAATTAATCACTTGGGTTCATGTAAAATGCAGTAAACTGAAAAAGAGGTAACATTCTTCAATGTGAATTACTGATTTAATCATTTCTCTTTACATTAATTTTTTATTATTGGATTCTTAAATAGTAACATAAATATACAAAAGAAACTTATTTTTTATTTTATGGGTCATATATATACCTACAGACACTTTCGTAAATTGGTTAATGAACATACCGTTCATTTATGATGAACTACAACCTCACGAAAAAATGTTATTCATTTTTTCCATTACAAACTATAATGGATGGGGATTATAATTTAAAAAGTGTTTATATATGATATATAATTTTTTTTTCTTATATAATTTAATTTGAAAACATATTTTTATTGGTTATAATCAGTTTAAATATGTTAACTTTGTCTGTGGATGTGTGAATTGTCGCCTCCTCAAAATGATGTGATACATTCACATATTACATGGAATATATTGAGGATGTTTTTAATTAAAAATATGTGACATAATTAAAATATATTTGATATTATTGAAATAATTAATTTTATGTAAATATAATTTTTTTTAATTTCACATACTAGAAAAGTGATAGCGTCGTTCATAAATGTGTGGACTACCACCTCCTCAATATGATGTGATTTACTTTCCATAAAATTAGTCATTTATTTAAGTATATATGATAAAATAACATTATATTTATAATACAATTGTCAAAATATTTTTTTTAAATGTCACATACCTTATTTCTATAATTACCACTGAAAATTTGGAATGTCACTAATGCATATATATGACCAACCGTCGAACGAATTGTTAAATTGTTTCATATTTTATAAACATATTTCTTTATTGGTTTTAAATGTATAATTTTTTTGTAAATATGAATAATATTTCATTATTATTATTATTCTTGTTTTTATTATATAATGATACTTTTGACCATAGTCGACCTACCAAAGTCATTTTTGACACATAACCTTAATTTGGGGAAAACACCTGATGTAAATATAATTTTTTAGTTTGTTAAATAATTTTTTTTAATAATTATGGTAAAAAAATTAACAAACAAGAAATTGTTTCTGAAAAATACAATAATTTGAATAATTGTATTTTTCTGGAAGATAATGATACATGTGTGAAGCTAAACTCAAGGTAAAATATTTCTATACAACGTTCAAAATATGTGATACAAAATGGCATATCCAAAACATACATATTTTTTATAGTTTATAAACATCCCATATTGACATAATATATCATGAATCCGTTTATCATAACTGTATTTAAATTTTTTCATTGAATTATTTCATCCAAGGGGGTTTGACGTGAAATTTACCAAAAGGTAAAAATCATCATTTCAATGTTGCTATCTTTTTATATTTTTAACATTAACATGAAACACTTACTTCCCAATGAAAAATTTAAATTTTAAATAAAATTTATTTTAGATATTCTTACTATTATGTTATAGGTATAATTATTGCTTAAAACATATTATATTTTTACAAATATTGTGTACTTTATTTTTATTTTTTTAATTGGGGAAAAAAATTTAGATCTGTTTCTTGTATTCAATATTGATATTTGATAACAAACATTGATAATGATATAAATAAATTATTTCATATAAGTGGAGTTCAATTGACATGAATAAAATGGGTGGGCTTGATATAGATATATCCTTGATGCATCAGTTTTATCATGAGAGGAACTAGTATGAAAAATCTAATGGGTTTTTACCTGAGGTGTTATAATACATATTGTAAATGATCTTAATAGTAAAGGTACCATGTGACTAGGAAATATGGAATCCAAAAATATACAATTTCACTAAATTAAATTTAGTTATTATTTATGCTTGAGATGTTTTCTTTCAAATTATCTATTGATGTAGTTTATTATAAGATTATTGATTAAATAAATGTGTTTTAGTTACTTAGCATTCAATTATAATTTTTTCCAATCTAGTCATATAAATGGAATGTGTTATATTTTATATAAAATTCCATTATTATTATTTTCACTGATATATTATTTCTTCCATTTTACGTAGCCTTACTGAGAAATAGGAACACCATTTGTTTTGTTTTCTTTCCATAGGATATGAAGAAGAAATATAAAAATAATCATTTCAGGATGTTGTTAATTTTGTATTGTTATATTTCATGTTTTATTTTATAGTTTCCAAATGTAATATGAGTTTTATGTAAGTAATATGGTTTTCCAAAACTATTAAAAAGATTAGTCCTTTTTGATTTTATTCATTGTAATCTTGCCAATGTAATACTTTAATATACCAACACTGAGATTCTAGGGTTGGGTCACTAATGTTCGTAATAAAGGATGCATAAGAAATTAAATTTAATCTAGATTTAAAAAAACTATATTAAGGATGATAATGAAATGTCATACATTCAGGATATATATAAAATAACATAAAAAATAACCCATTTTTAGGATTATGACTTTAGATAAACATAATTATTTAAATTTACATTATGTATTTAATTAGTTTTGGGATTATAAAAGATAAGATCAAACAAAGTCTATTTATTCATTATATATATGGTCTAACTTATGTAATGTGAACCTAAGAAATGAAATTTTTCAAAAAAGTAACAATGATCATTTTTGTTATGTTCTAAATCCAATCTTTCAAAGGGAACCCGTCTCCCAATAATTATCATCATATATAGAAAATGTATTATTTGATAATAAGAAAAAGAAATGATTATCTATGTATTTTTTATTTGGAGGGAAGCACATGAAGAATATTAAACCATAGAAAATTTTGGATAAAGGGACTAATGGAAAGAAGAATTTTACCACCAATGATAATTGTGGAAAAAACATGATAGTACTTTCTTAAAAGGAATGTGATTTTCATAAAATTGTTTAGATAAAGGCCATCATGATTTTTATTTCAACGATAAGAATAGTTTCCCTATATTTAAATATTTAAATATATGTATATGAGACACTATGAAAATCAATGTCCCATGTATTAAAGGAATATACCCAAATAATAGGCTACTGAATCAGGTTCGTGCTTTTACTTCCACCAAAGATGATTATAAATGATTAATGTGTATTTTTTGGATTCATGAATTACACAATAGGATTATCTTATGAGTAAGATATTAGTTATATGAATTATGAAATATATATTGATGTCACTGTATCACATTTTCATCATGGTTTTAAAAGTGTTGGTTAATGATAACCCTGATAAGTGATTTAGTACAAGATGTAATTTTTTTTTGGGAAAGACACGATTGAGGGAAAGATATGACTTAACACAGTCCAAAGGTCTATATAATGATGGTTAGATAATGATATTACTTATCTAGATTATGTAAATTTGATATTACGAACTACCTTGGAATTTATTAATGAGCTTTTGACATAGTGGTTTACTGTAATAGTAATGGTTCTTAGAAATAATTCATTTAAGGAATATAACATAAATATATAACACCTAATTAAATAATGATGTATAATTCATTTATACAATAATTATTTATTGTAATTAAGGTTATTACAATGTTTTAATAGAATACATGATGAAGGTGTTTACATGTACGGTATATGATTATAAAAGAGAAACATCAAGATTATTGAATAAGAATAGTATGTTAATTGTAGTAATTAAGTTACCTTCATAATAATTTTTTGGATCATAATCTTTTAAAAAATTTCAGAACTTGTTAAATGGTTTAATTTTATCATCTGATAAGGTTTTATAGGTTAATTTATTACTTCTTCGTATGATGAAAATTGTGAAATGAAAAGAAGTTGAAATATATCAAGTCACAAACAAAATAAAATATTATTATTTTCTGAAATATAAAATTATATTAAATAATATTATTAAAGGGTGGAATATTTATTCAACTCTATAATAAATTGTCTTAAAATATAATTTTTTTAATTTTTATCATTAATGATGATATCAATGACCTTTATTCACACCACGGATTTATGGTTGTATGGTCAACACCTTTACGATGAACATGTTATCTATCAACCTCTACCAAAAATATATAATTAGATTTCTATTCCATATACTTGTTTTGTATAAATTTCCCATATTCTAATGCCTTATAATGTGGTGATCAACATATTTACTCTCAACTTTTAATAATAAGATATGTTATTAACCCTATTTATGATGATGTATTTTTAATAATAGTATTTTAAAATATCAACCCCTCGATTATTGAGATCAAGATTAAATTGTGGGGATAAAATTTAATTAAGGTTGGGAGAATGTAACACTAAAATATTTTACCATATTTTCATTTTAGAATAAAATATATTTTGTTTCTAGATTTAATAATACCCAACACTATGTTAATATTATACATCAGACATCACCAAGTTAACTTCTGTTACATCTAAGACTGATTTTCACAACCTTTTAATGAAGAAAATATTATGAAAATAACTTTTGGAAAAATTTAAAATTTTATTTTTCTAAATAAAATTTATTTTAGAATTATTAATGTCAAAAAAATTATGGTGAATTTTTTGTATCTTTTTAAAAAGTATCATTTTGTGTTGAATGGTGAAAAATAATGCATTTTATTTGAATACATGGTATTCACCTAAATAATATTTTACCATAAATTATATTATATGTTTTCAATGTCATTATAGATAAATTATTTAACAATTAATACAATGTAGGTAATTTGAGTCAATTTTATATTTAATTTAGAGATAATGACTTAACAAACTTTGGAACTTTTTCACTTTAAAAACATTCTCCCTCTCCATGTCTGTGAAATTAGAATTTTTTATAATTTTGAAATTTAAGTTAATTTAATTTTAAAAATGGACATAAATGTTTGTAATAGAAATAATATTTATATTATAAAATTATCAACTTAGTTCTTGTCCCAAAGATTACAAAAATTAATGTATAATAATTACAGTAATTAATATAAAATTAAGCTTAACACAGGACAAAACCATAAACATAAGGGACAAAATTACATAAAAACATTTCAAAAATACATTGATTGAAAAAATTTATACCATATAAAATCTTCTACCAAACATAATGAGTTAATAGGACACATGTTCAATAATGTGACCCATATAATAATCTATGAAAAAAAGACAAAAAAGGAACCTTTCTTGCCATTAATATTTATAACGATTTAAAATATGGAATAAGGTACATAGTTTCTGCTATAAAAATTATGTTGAAAGGAAAATGTGTTTTTATTTTCAAAATTAATCTATGATTTTTAGTGATGATATAATTACATTAATCTCTTAACAAATTCTAACACATAGATTATTAAGTTAAAATTTAATTTAGGAAAATAATTTTAAAAATAATAAAATTAAATTAAATTTAATGAATTATTGTGATATAATAATTTATTTGATAAATATATCATGTTATGTAGATGTTAAAATAACATATATTTATTATAATATTCTTTCATTAAAATTAAATATATAATATCAAAATTAAAATTAATATTACATTGCAATAAATTATATTTTATAAAATGATTTTAAATTATTTAAAATACAATCTTCATAAAAGGTAAATTTAAGTGTCAGAAATATTAAATAATGTTCATTAATGGAAAAATCTATCTTTAATAATTGACATATAGAACCATAGGTTTTAGAAACATTATTAATGTGGTCCGTGTTAATGCTGGGGTTTTCCCATTACATATGGTTGTATTAAATTTATTTTCCAAACCCACGTGGTGTTTACATTTAATAAATTCGATATCATATTAATAATCCAATTTTTTTATATTTTTTAATAATCCTCAAATATATTTATACTTAATTTTTAAATTATTTAGGTTATTAATCTCGTTACTTTAATAAAAATAAAAATGATAAAAATTAGGGAAACATAGAAGTTAATGCATTGAAATATAGAAATGTGTGTTTTTTGAGAGTTTGAGGGTTCTAATGACTATAAATCTATTATAATAAATTATACATCCATTTGATAAGAATATAATATAATGGAGACCTCCCAATAGTGTATACATATTTTGTTTAAAAGAATACCACTCCCCCTCCATTATTAATATGCATTCATTCTTCCCCTTACTAAAAAATTAAAATTAAAATTGTCTTGTAAAAACACTACCAAAATAGTATCCCATCATTCCTCCCCTAAATATACAAGTCCAAAATTGAGTAAAAAGATAAAAAATGAATACGATAGATTCAAACGAAAATGGGTTACATGAAAAATAGGTAACATTCTTCAATGTACATTTTGGATTTCATTGTTTATCCACCCCTTATTTCATTATTAATAAATTATTATTGAATTAAATAAATAAACTAAATTTTCAAAACTATTTTAATGTCCTCTATGTGACCTATACCTACAAAAAATTCTATCAAATGATCTATGAACATATCATTCAGGTATGACGAACTACCCCATCAAAAAACAATGTCATTTGTATTTTCATTAAAACATTTCATGGATAAAAAATATGGTGGAAATATTGTTTCTATACGATATATATTATGTTTATTACGTCTTTATTAATATTAAAATTTTATTGAACTCATTGATTTATGATTTCTATTTGGTAAAAATGTGATAACTACATTTTTAGACATATGGACTACTGCCTCATCAAAGCGACATGATACATTCACACATTACATTGAATTTATTAAGGATGTATTAAATTAATATACATTACATAAATAAATTATACATGATATTAATGATATTATAAATTTTATTGGAATATAATATTTCATTTTTTTATTACTCGTTTCACACACTAAAAAAGTGATAACGTCATTCGAGGATGTGTGGACTACCACCTCCTCGATATGAGGTGAATCATTTTACATCCCAATAATTCTATAGATAAGTAAAACGGGTTAAAATACATTCTTTTTATGATATATTTACCAATATATATTTACATAATGGTTCTTTACTTCATTATATAATAATCATTGAGAAATTGGAATGTTACGCAGGTTTACGTATGGATTACAATCACTATAATTATTATGTTGGTTCACTTTTTCTAACCATATTTCAAAATTAGTTTTGATATTATAATATATGTATAAAAATGATCATTTTTTGTCATTATTATTCTGTATATGTTTATATAATGGCCATTTTTACCATATTTTAAATTCTAATGTCATTTTTAACAAATAAGCCGAATTTAGTCAAAACACATCAGATAAACATATTTGTTTGTGTTTTTGTATATAAAATTGTAATAAGTAATGTAAAAATAACAATAAACATTAAAAATATTAGGATTAAATTAAATAACATATATATGTTTGTTATTACTGAAGATAAAAAACACACAACTACTTAGTCTCAAAGTAAGGTATTTTCAGTAATCGTTACATCTTTGATATAAAATGTCACATTCACCACATAATTATTTTTTTGGAATATCTACTTACCCATTTTATATATAATATCTTGAATCCTTTTATCTTAATTTGATTTAATTTTTTAATCTAAATTATCACATCAAATTGTTTTTACATGAAAATTACAACGTAATAGAAGTTATCATTTCAATATAAAAGTCTTTTTTGATTATTAACATTATATTGAAATTATCACTTCATCATGAACACTTTAGATGTGAATTCATATTAATTTTAGATATTCAATGTCATATGTTATGGGTACTATTATTTCCTGAACCATATACAATTTTTATATATTGTGTGTACTAACAGTAATTTGATTAACTGGGTAAATATTTTTAAATCCATATCCATTACTCAATAAGGATATTTGATAAAGAATGTTGATAATAAACTAATCCAATTATTTGATATTAGATAAATGCATTGGATAGGTATGACATGGGTGGTCCCTCTTTATTGATAACCAATCAACGTATCTGAAGTGTCTTGAGATGAATTAGAAAAACAAATTATATGGGGTTTTACCTATTATGATATAAACCATCTTATGAATGGTATTGACGAAAAAGGTAATATATAAATAGGAAACATGGAATCCAAATGTATATTATTTCCTTCATTTCGATTCAATTATTATTTAACCATGTGATTTTTCGTTAATATTCTCTATAAATGTTGTTCATTCTAATTATATTGATTAAATTTAATATATTTCCAATATAAACTGTTCCAAATTCATTTTCCTTCTTCAGATATTTACATTCCATGTATTCTTATTCAATTACCTTGAAATTATGATTATGTATAATGATTCATTATTTCTTTCTATATTCATATAATTACTTATCAATAGATCTCACCTTAATTTTGTTTCTAATCCCCATGTTATGATGAAGAAATTATACAATAGAATTTCAAGGATGGTTTTAATTTTTTTTATTATGTGTCATGTTTTATTTTCTATTTCACTATGCAATATGGGTATCTTGTATTTAATCTGGTTTTCCCAAACAGTTATATTGGTCAGTTCATCCAGATTTTATTTCTTATAATCATTCCAATGTTATATATTAATATTACAACTGTAGGATTTTTGGGTCTGGGACTTATAGAAACCTAATAAGTAGTCACAATTATCATTGTTAATTCAATTAGAAGACATTTTCTATTTTTGGTAAAAAAATAATTGTAGATTTAATGGAACATACCATGCATTTTATCAACATTTAGTAGTGGCATATGAAATAAAAAAATATGTTGAGTACCTAGGACAAAAATGAAAAATATTCCAGGATATGTTTTATGATTTTATTATATAAATAAAAAAATTTATTGTTATTATATATTTTAAGAGACAAAAATAGTGTGGAATTAAAACTATTATGGAATAATACCCATTGAATATGATTTTACCATAAATAATATGGGATATTTTTTTATGTTACCATGGGTGATATAGTTTGGTGATGTTGATTAAAACAAATAGAATATATCCTATTGATGTTTGTTAAATGAGGAATATAGAATTATTAAAATTATTTAGGTCTTTCTCATGGTATTTTTATGTGGTTGTTTTTACGTAATGGATTATTGAGATTATATTATTAATGAGTTCATAATTGGAGAAAACTCAAAATATTGACCCACATATTTGTACACTTTCAAAATTTTTTAGTTTAACATAAAATGATGGTTAATTTCAAGGGGAATGTATCATATTTTTTATGTATGAATCACAAAGAACATTTTCCTTTTTATAATGATTCACCTTACACATGTGTCACCCATATATACAAACTCCAACATTTTATATATTACAAAGAATATCATGAAAGATGATTTGACTGTCAAAAAATATGGACTATGGTAGATGAGTTCCTATATTATGTATGGTTTTCCACTTATATCTCCCAATCTATTTGAGTGTACCGAGAGGCACACATGGTTCACCAGAAGGCATAATTACTCATATGAGGATACCAAGAAGGATAACATGGTCCAAGGGAGGTCACAGTAACATCCTCATGAATAATAACTCTTATAATGGTGATACATTATCGTGGACTCATTTAGGATGAAACCTATTAAGAATGATGGGAGATAGATAAATGTTTTCAATAATATAAAAGAATACACTTATGAAAATTATCTTATATGATCCCCTTCTATTTTATGAGTTAATATAGAGAACATTGTTAATTAGAAACCAAGGAGGATTACATGAGTGAATATAATTCATATTTTGTTGACTCATGCACGAATGGATCCCATTGATGAAGGCCTAGGAATAAGTTTACCCATTCTGTGTACTTGGGAGAAATGTTTCCATATTGTAGGATGTTGGGTGAAAATATAACCCTTGTGATAGGTAGGGAGACGTGGATTCCCTATTATTAAGGTAGGGTCATGGGGTGTCCCCAATAATTAATATAAGAGATAAATACCCCATAGGATTATGGGGTAGTGTTAATATTTCATGCAATTATTATTAAGGACATTTGGTCACCTTTACATAGGTAGATAAATGTGTTATCCTTAACGATCATGTTTTGGAAAGGGTTCACCATTTAATTTAGGATGTATGGTATGACTTGGTGTATGGTGAACTCACACATTTTATAATATGGGGTTATACATCTTAGTCATTCAGAACTGTAAATAATGTTACCTTCAATAAATTTTATAATTCATTAATCCTTTATGTAATACAATTTCTAATTTTTTTTTGTTTATTTATGTTTTGGGGTTAACTAAGCATCCTAATCCATGTCTTTACACTAGAACATAGAGATGTTTGTTTTTTCATGGAGTTCTTATCTATGTGTTTTAGGAATTTGTTAAGTATAGATCCATGGGGTTTTTTTGTAGGAAAATATTATGATTGCGGTTAATCAATGGTTGGAATTTATGGATTCTCGCACAAGATCCCATGGAACGATATACTAAAATTCATGTTTGATTCCACTGGTTTTCTCAAAAAAAATATTATTTTGTGAATTATTAATTTAAAATATTATTATTTTTTATATACAGGATCACAAAATAATGTTTCATGAACATAGTGGTCTCACTAGTGTATTATATCAAGTGGAAAATTAATAAATAAAGCATCATAAGAGGCAAAAACTGAGGATCGAGAAAAGGTAATAATGACACATAACCATAGTGTCTTTCAATTTCTTTTTTTTTATATCATTTCAACGAAAGTAGGTGACAAATATTTCTATGTTAATGGTAGAAATAAAATATAAATATTACCTTAAAAATTAAAAATATCCTATTTTAAACTTCATATATATGATAAAATTCAGATTTAATCTTATACAATGATATTAAATAAATAAAATAAAACACAATGACTCAGTATAGGGTTTTATGACATGAATGGGTGCTTCTTCCAGAACCCAATCATACTAAGCCATTATGAATTCCCTTAAATTATATCTCACATACATGAAAATATATTAGCTAGACATTGACAAAGCATCATCAATATTATTTGAGAATTAATATTAGTAGATAATAAATTTCAAGATCCATAAAATAAACTACAATATATTAGGAGTATAGATTTAAAAATTTATATTCCAATAGTATATTTCATTTCAGTAAAATAAAGTCATTGTTTGTAGACATGGGAACTGTAACACAAGAATAACCATGATTGGTAAACGATGATAATAAAATATTGTATACTCTAATAAGAGTTAGATGAATTTCTTATTCAAGTTAGCTATACATAGAAGAACTAATCAAGTGAAATGAATGACATTAATAATCATTCGAAAATTACTACCATAATTGGAGAAATTCATAATATATAACGTTTTATCATATTTGGATTATCATAAGTCTAATGGAATAACATAGATACCACCATTAGAATATTAATAGTTTTTGGGATGGGAATTGAATTCAATTCACAAAAAATACATGTAATGTATCATATCATTCTCTATATTCATGTAAATCCCTTTATCAATACATGTTTTCCAATTTAATTAGCTACATATTGTGACTCTGAAGTATGTAGATTATTTATTATATAGATAAATTAGCAATTAGGGAATGGGTGTTCCTATTAATTAATAAATTGAATGTTTAAAAGTGTTAATGGATTTGTGGGGATCTTATGAGGTTTGGTAAATTCAAGAGGTTTTTTCATGTTTTGGGTATGTATATTGGTTTTATGCTATATTATAGGTGATTACATAATGTGTAAGAGTGTTACATGAGGTGTAGTTGATCCCTAGAAAACTTCATCAAATTTTTACAAAGTGTGAAAGTAAAACACATTGTGTTATGGTTGTGCGGCATAAAATAATTAAAAGAAAATTTTTAACAAAAATGTTATGTGTTTTTTTACATACATAATCATCATGGATTAAAAATGTTTAAAGGAGTCACACATTATGTGAAATTTGGGATTTCTACAGTTAGTGTTCTTGTAGGATAAAATTTCATTTAAAACTCCAACAACACTCTTGGATCTGAAACTACAAAAAATATCTGGTAATTTTTGTTTCTCAACCATATTCTTAATTAATTTTCAGATTTGATCGATGTATCTCATGCTATTGGTGCTCGGATTGTTTCTTCCTTCCCATTCTAGTTTCTCTAGAGAGCATTGGGGTCAACCTCAGACGCAGTATCATTGATTGAATTAAGGCATGGATGAATTTCCCCCATGAGGGAACTACGATTTCATTCAGTATGGTGGGTGCTTCTATACCACATTCATTTAAGGAGGTGTTGGTGGGATAATGGGCATACAAATTAAGACCTCCCTAAATTCCCCAAATTTTGGTTCCTTCTTAGCGTGTGAATCCTGTGGTTGGGTTCCCTCGTTTGGATTTTTTGGTAGATGAACTAAGGAAGGTTGTAGTGTTTAAAAAATAGAATTTGGTTTCCATGTTTTAAATGAAAATACTTATATGACCTTTATTATAAATTTTAATACTTCATGGGGCCTTATTCATTAGGTTGTAGTTTTAGTGTTATCTGGTTCAACATTGTGTATCCACTTATTTTATTTGGAGGATCTTTTTAATCCATGGAATTGAGAGGGGAGACAATATGGCTCCTGGAATTTGTCTATATCACGCTGGTATAGGGATGCTCAACATGGGAAGGATTCTATCATGAAATTGGTTCCTATTAGTTTTATCAGATTACTCATTACTTTTAAAAAATTAGGCATTATTGCAATCATTGGGAATTGGTTTGGGAATCATTCTGTTCATTGATGATGAAAACAATTGTTTATAGGTAGTTACTTCTCCTATGGTTTGGGTTCAAAATGATATATATTTAAACCTATTTTATCATGTGAATATAGACAGTGGATAGGTATATTTTTAATATGACATATTTATATATCATAATACACTTATATTCATCACTCGGGGTGGTCTTACGGGGCACTTGATGTACTTTTGTAGACTGAGATGATGGAATACCTCATCAGGCGAGGTGTTAAATGGTGTGGTTCCGTCTTTTGTGTAGGTAGTGATGAGTGGTCAAACTATCGGGACTCCTGTGAATTGTTTATCCTCTATGGTTGGTGATGATGATGTAGAGTCTTACAAGAAGGAGGTTCCACTGGATATGAGTGCACCGGTGGATTTAGAGGTGGGCCAGGATCCCATGAGGGGGATCTGCAACGTTCCATTTTTTTTCAAATTTTCGGAACATGCACTACATTCATGTTTCCTTTATAATTTTTATAATGTAAGTTTCATAGAAGATGTAGTATATAGCTGTGAAACTTAGGTTTTTATTGTCATCCTTTGCCATTTTTTCCTCAGGGCGACCAATCCTATCGGATGAACCATTAGAGGTTTTGTCGAGGGTGTCTTGTTCTTCAATGTCTTATCCTTCCATGAAATAAATAGTGGTTTTCCAATTATTATAGAATATGGAGTCCATGGAATTTCCTCATGAGTGATCCAATGTTTTACCAGGTTTTACAATGAAGGTGATAGATGAGGTGGAGGTGGTGTAGGATCAATGACAATTTCACCTCGATCAAAGAGGATGTTATTATAATGATAGTTTTTAAAGGAATCCTCATGAATGCACTTGAATGTCTGGGTATGTTCATCTAATCGATTTTCATCTTAGGAATTTTTTGGAGAATTTGAAGAGTTCCTAGAATCTATTAATTCCTTGGATGAGGATAATATTAAGGCCAGTGCGACCCTAATGGGAAATGGTCCCTTAATGCATTATCACATGAGATAAGGGATTAATGTCACCTTGGTTAAGAATGTGTGCTATTATTCTAGATACATATCCCCCTCCCGATATTTTCAATGATTTCATTCAATCTCTACAAAGTGAGGTGATTATGTGTGAGGGAAAAAACCACATCCATTCTTAATGCACCTCACTGCTTACAAGTACCTTTTCTTGTTTTTATTAAACCTAAACAATCAATTGATCCTATAATTTGTTTCACTGTGTATATGATTTTTTTGATCTTTTGAATGAAATACCATGGAACATGTATATATGGGTCTTTTGGATGATAGTCATAGAGTTAGCAATGGTTGGTGCTTCTAATCAACATGTATCACTTAATTTTAATTTTGGGCGTGCATAGTTCATTTCAAAAAAATTTATTCATGTTTAAGGTTATGATCTGGAAGGATTTATTGAGGTAACATAGAAATTTTAGTATTGGTAACCATGTCTGGATCATGGTAGAATATTTTAACACCATTACGGATGTTCATTAGAACAATGTTGTAATCGAGTACTCCAGTTCTACCATGCAGGATGTCATTTCATTCATGACCTCCAATTGATTGATGGATATGGGTTTTACATGTTTCCACTGCACCTAGTGTAATAACATGAAGGTTATAAGACATATATGGAGTAGAGTAGATATTTTTTTGGGTAAAATACTATACTTTTCTTCCATCCCATAGTCGATGGTGATTCATCTCCATCAAGTTCTTTTAGATCATTCTCCACTGGTAATCAATCTCAACATTGGGAAACATGATCGATAATTGCATCATTATTCTCGTAGTAAAGATATAATTGAAGGTTTCATTCAAAATAGTTCATGAATCATGGTTTGAAAATTACGAGGTAAGACCCTAGTATTTCATAATATCAAGGCTTATGTGGCTAAGTAAGGACCTTCATGAATGGAATATATGCAAGATCAATAATGAAAATTATTTGGAGAGACAACAAGAGGATATAAAATGGATTTAGGTGAGTCTACAGTAGACTTGGGATGAGGAACTTCAGGTTCTTAATGACATATAATGCGTGTTGGCTAAACAATTGATTGAAATTGAAAGAGTCTATAGGTAAATATCAAGGGACACTTATATTAAAGAGGTTGATAGAAAAATTGAATATTTTTAGGCTTTTATTAAGTAGGTGTGGAAAATAAATTCAATCCCATGATTCATGATGGATCTTTCTCAAATGATATTGATGTTTTAGGTAATTTATCTTTGGATCACTTCAAAAATTATGTAGGCTGAGCATAGTGATTTTTACTATCCAGACCTAGGTAATGGAAATAATCAAACATGTTTTGGAAATACATTCCAATATTATTTAATTTGAAGGATAATGGGGTTATGGAGGCTCAACTTGATGTGGATGAGAACAAGGATGATGTGTTCAGTAAGAATGTAGATAGTGTGTCGGGACCAGAAAAATTTTCTATTTTTTTCATTATGAATAAATGAGATATCATTGGAGCCCAGTCCATTGAGGTTGTATGGGACATCTTTAATGTGTAGTTCTTCTAAGATCACCATGTGCATCCAGAGTTGGTGTAGTTCCCAATGTAATTAAATATGATATGATCAAGCAGTATCACCATATCTAATTAAGAAATATTTCTTATAAAATTCTATCGAGTATCATTCAAAAAATATTAAAATGTATCATTATGTGAATCATGTTATATGAGAAACATGTGTTAATCCATGGGCTAGGTATCCAAGGTGAGGTAGGAATTTCTTTAGAGATGGTGGAGGATATTATTAATAAGACACTAGGATCAATCATTAAAATAAAGGATGACAAGGAAA
Source organism: Viscum album (assembly GCA_963277665.1). NCBI lineage: Eukaryota > Viridiplantae > Streptophyta > Magnoliopsida > Santalales > Viscaceae > Viscum > Viscum album. The sequence continues at coordinate 536,172,006 of OY728129.1, forward strand.
ATTCCAACAAACGAATTTAGTGGGGATATTTTATAAGATTTATTAAGAGGATGTGATTTATTGAATGGGTTTGTGGATTTTGATTCAGTAGCTTCACGTCCCCATGGTTGTCCATATATTTTATGGGGAATTTTTTTGGCTTCATCATGATAGCTCCTGGTTTGTGGAAAGGTGATCCCCTTTCCCCTAATATCAATATGAGTTCCCAGGATGTGCTATAGAGGAGAATAAAATTCTACATGGAGTATGGTAATATTTACACGTAAAAAATAAGGATGGGGATACCATTATCTCTCATTTTATCTTTATAGATGACATTTAATTTTTTCTCAATGAAGTGAGAGATCCATAAATGGTTGGAAGACCACAACGGAGGTTTATCAAAATGCATGTGCAAAGAGGATTATTCTGGGGAAAATATTTCTCTATATCTCTAATAAGTGTCATAATCATCGAGCTAGGGATATTAAAACTAATCATTCATGTTTAAAAAAGAGACACCTTTGATATACCTAGGTACCCCTATATCAAACAGAAACATTAATAAGATCCTACATGATATGATTTTATGAAAAATTACATTCTATATCTATAATTATAAAAAAAACATATCCATTGGTAGTCGTATAACATAGATAAACACTATATTGTAATTAATGTTGAGTCATGGGATATCTATATCAAAGGATCCAAAGGGAACCATTGACCGCCTAGATATATTTTTTACAAGAATTATATGGGATGAAAATGTTGATGTGAAATTCCATTAGGAAGAATTGAAGAGAATGGGAAAACCATTCGAGGATGGTGGCATCCATCATTGTGGTATTTTTGAGTTTATGTAAACTATGCAAGAAAACTTGGAATGGGAATTCATCGAATTGAAAACTCTATGGGAAGTTTCCTCTCACACAATTATGGTGAAAATTTTATAGAGTGGGATGATGGAATCATAAAATATATGAAACATAACAAAAACATGATTAATTTATTTGAGATTCTAGAGGATAATGATATATCGATTATTGGGTATGGTGATGTAATGTTATGGAAATAATACTGGAGTGATGAAACCCAATTTTTCTTAGACTATCCAGTTCCAGATATCTCGATATGAGAATATTTCAGTTATCCAAACTTTATCCACGTTGTGATTGATTTGTAGCAAGATGATGGTTTAAAAAACATTCTTCTAACTAAAGATCTAGATTAATGTTTTCACTGCCTATCATTTATGAGTTATTCAATGGAAAAGATCTACATTAGTTATTTAATGAGAGGAGTGGTAGTGATCAATGGGTGGATATGCAATGGTGTAAGTGGATTCCATTGAAATTTAATTTTCTAATTTGACAATTGTGGAATAGGGATCTCCCATTGGAGGGTAATATTCATTAGAAGAGAGTGTCTTTAAATACCTAGTACTGGTGTTGTGACACGCTCATTAGTGATTACATATGGAATCTATTCTTTAATGGTGATGAGGCAATAGGTATATGGTGTTATATTATTATCATGATTAGTGTGATTTGATGAGGGGAAATAAAATAAGAATTTATACCCTCCATGTTCCAAGGAATATATTCTAGTAGTGAGTAAGACATAGCAAAGAGAATGATTTTGATAGACATGTGCTGATTAATTTGGTAATCCTAAAACAAAGAAAGAGAAAGTACATATTATTCTCTTGCACTCACATTTGTTTCCTTCAGATCAATGTTGGATGAGTTTGGAAGCCTATGGCCTTATAGGTACACCTCACAGTTTGTTAAGATGCTTATTCAAAGGGTGACAGTTTCGACTAAGGGAAGCCCAAACAAAATGGGAAGGTGGGTTCACTGGAATCCACCCACCATAGTTCTGAAATGGAATATAAATCAATCATGTCTTCCAAGGTCCATGGGTAGTGACTGGATGGTTATTGATGGTAGAGGTTCTATTATTCTAGGTTTTAGTTCCTTTTATTGTGTAAGTTCCGCTTTGGGCATATAGTTTAAGTCATTACTCAATGGGTTTCACCTATTCAAATTATACAATATTATACTTAAGATAGTGTAAATGGATTCTTAAGCACTTGTTGGACTCCGACAAGCTACATCTAACCCTACTTGAGTGTTTTTATATTTCATAAGAATCGAAAGGAGATAGTTATATTCTAGATTGAAGGTTGGACACAAATAAAGAGAAGGAAACATTGTGGCTGATGCCTTAGCTATTAAAGGAGCCCCGAGTGATGTTATTATTTTTTATTGTTGTACGTGATCTCTAATATCAAATTGTAATCTCATTGAGAGGGGAGACACCAATGGACTTCACCACACTCATCCGTAATGAATTTTGTACCTCTCTTTTTTCCTTAATAAAAATTTATCTTTGCAGTTAGTTCTAGATTCACCGTCCAATCAGGTTGATCCATTTGATGATTGATCATTATGGTGGTTGGATTTCATCTCTTCAAATTCATGGTGTGACATTATTTTGGGGGATAATCCATGATGATTATGGTGAGATATGTGTGTGTTCATTGGATATGCTAATTTTAATCTTCTCTTCCAACCCATTTTTGGAAATTGAAAAAAATTATAAAATGTGTTGATTGATTCTAGGTACTGATTCATCAGTTTTTAGCTTTATTCATGGTGGTACCTTTGTGGGAATGTGTGGCGTTATGTTTTGAGGTAGTTTGTTATATCAAAATATTATTTTTATGATCTATATTTCTTCTAGTTTTATAAATTGTATTATAAATAAATTTAGAATGATTTTTTTTGGGTGTAAATGGATTTCGGATAAATGGAAGTTCCCCCTTTTGAATTTAATTTAAAAAGGTATTTTCAGTACATTGAAATGATTTATTAAATATAGCACATAATAAGACTTGGATAAATTTAAGGAATGTTTAACATAGGGTCATCATCTATACTAATGAGTGGGAGGTTGGTTCATCAGGATTTCCTCTTCTCCATTGGCTGGTTTCTCTAATGATGTGTTCTGGAATTTATGGGTGGTTATTTATGGGGTGTTTTAATCATCTTCAGCCTTATATTATGGGGACATGTTTTGCACTATTCATTGGTTGTGATATTACTACCCTACCAGCATGACCTATTGAGTTCATCAGAGCATTTTACCAAATCATTCATTTATACTCTTTTGGGTATGATATACATTTTTTGGATTTTTCATAATAGTATGTGGTCAATTATTCTTGAAATTGATATACCTAACATATTGTAATTTCTGGAAAAGGGGTATATTTCACATGAATTTGATTAAACATTTTAAATACTTATCATTACAGGTTTTATTTTATAATGATAATACACTTGTTATTGTTCCATGACTATTTACGGAACACCTCTATGGGATACCGAGTAGACTACTAACTCACACGCCACAAAGATCATTAGTGGTGTGTAGAACATTGTATGTATTTCGATGAATAGAAAGATAAGGTTATGTAGTGAGGATGTAAGGATTTATGTTAGCTGGTTTTGGTTGCTGTATGGTGTGATTTTGTAGGTTCACCATGATATCTCATAGAGTAGTTGTTTTCAATGTTTTGGTTTCCCTTTTAGGATGTACTAACTCATAGAGTTTTTTAGAATATATGATTTCGTTGGATTCTACTTTTTATTTATATTTTTTCATAAATATACATTCTAATTATTTTAGTTTGTTCCTTTTATTTTCCATGTTTTTTATTGATGTTTCATTAAATTATTTAATTTTGTTTTTGTTTGATTCTTAGGTTCCAGTCGCAAACCGTTGTGGATCAGGAATGCCCTTCATGTCTGGGAGAAGTCATGTAGAATAATAATTTGAGAGGTTGATTGTGTAGTTCCATTACAATTTGGTATCATAGGTGGTCTATCCTCATGATTCTTTATAACTGACCCTTCTTAACGTACATGGGTATTAAATCATTTATGATGAATATTAAACATAGTAAAAAAGTTCATGCCCCTGAGACTATAATAGTTTAGTGTCTTTGGAAACTTGAAATGAAATCTTTTAATTTTTGAATGATCTTTAGTCTCTCTAGTAAAGATCATCCCCTCTAGTCCTTCCACATAAAACACTACTTCAAAACCTAGGGAAAGGAAATAGAAGAAAGGGTTGGGCTTGAATGCTCAGTAAGGGTAAATAAAGGAAATGTGTAAACATAACATGAACATAAGGGTGTGATAATGTAATAATAATGTACGAAGATCATAACCCATATATATAAAGTCATAATCATGATACATGGAAAAAATAATGACAGTTAATAAGACATTAATACTTGGGAAATCAAGAACATAATCCATAAAAGTATAACATGACATGGAATTATGGAAGAGAAATATGAATATTTAATGAGTTCCATTGTTGTCAAATAATCATCATTAAGACCATATTAGAGGGAAACTTCCTTTACTAAATTGGGTTCTGAACTCATTCTCTCCCTGTATTGCTAAATTGTCTTCACTCCCCTTTCGAACCCTATAATACTGAACTGAGTTCATTTCTCATTCCATCCTTTTCTATCTCAAGGGATATAAATCCTTACCTAATTATTTGGAGGTATATATAGTGCCCAACTATCTCACAATAACATCATACATACATGATCTAAAATATTATAAATAATAATTTCATAACTAAAGAAATTAAATAAGTATTATAAGCCTGTAGTCATATCATGACTTAAGGAAAAAGATAGATTTCATAATCATTTCATTAAAACCATATCCTAGGGAAAGAAGTGGGTTTCAAAATACTATAACCCATGAATTATAAAGTAGTTTTATAATCATCATTCTATTAAAACCAAATCAATTTAGTGGGAGAATATTATTCGAAACATTGAACAATTTCACCAAAAAATTCATGAGTAACACCAATGAATATTATCATATATGAGAATTAATCTTGAAAGATACATTAAAAAACCTTTTATAAAGAAAATATGATTTATTATTGAAAATATATTTTTTATTCTTAAATCCATTTGAAAATCATTTTCTTAAAAAATATCTTGAAAACTTATAAAAAAGGCTATAAATCATTTTCAAAACTATTTCACCTAAAAACATATAGAATAATATTAGAATCAATTTAAAAGAATTGTAAATAATTTTTTATTGATAACACATTTAAAACCATATTATAAATCTTGAAAAAATTTTGAAAACAATTTCATTGAAAATTATATGAAAATGTATAATGAGATCTTGAAAAGGATTTCAGAACCATTTCATTGGGAGTACTTCAAAAACAAATAAATAATACTTCAAAATATTTGAAATTATTTTATTTGAAAATAACTTTTAAAAATTATATATAAATCTTTAAAATTTTCTGAAAACTAATTTAACTGAATACATAAGAAATAATCATGAAAATGTTTTTGAAAACAGTTTTCATTGAAAACATATACATGTAGTTTGAAAAAAATTTGAAAACCATTCTCCATCGTAATATATAAAAAGAAGATTCAAAAAAATATCTAAAATAATTTATTTGAAAACAATTTTATTTTTTAAAAATAATTAATGGAATCTTTTTGAAAACCTTTCTAGAAAACATTGTTTATAATGAACATAAATTTCTAACCAAAGAGCGGGTAAAGTATGTATTTCATAAATACACATTCTTAACTATACTATTTACTAAAGAGAAGAAAAATTACACCAATAAATGAATATATTATGAATATACATAGGAGAAGAAAATTCATTAGTTCTATTTTATTACGGATCATTGTATTTCATTAAAGTAAGGCTAAATATTAACAATCTTTAAAAGTGGTGAGATTGTTTCAATAAACACTTATTAAAGGGTAAAATGAGATCATACAATCCATATAAGAAAAGAAATTTATATGATGATAAAAATTATATTAAAATAATTATATTTATTATATAATTTTTAAAATGGAATTATAATAACCTTGAAAATAATTTAGGTTGAGGACAAATCATCAGTATCAATGAAAGAAAATTGAGACAAAACTATTTTACAAATTTGGTTACATTTGAAACATAAACTCCATGAAATAAATATCACAAAATCGATATATAAATAACCATAATTTTAATTATAGAAATAATTTAATACATTTATGGTTGGTATACAAACCACACTAAAGGAATGGGGTTTGAATGAAGCTTGTATGTCACGAAAATGAAAAGTGTGACGAAATACCCTTACATTGTGTGTTAACTCTCATCGTACTAATAGAGACAACATTTATAATAAATATAAATTTTATATACACCTATCAAAGGACCTATTATTATATTTAATACCTTATATGGTTTGATTATGTATTTATATTACCCACATGATATCAATTACATGTTAAGGTTATGATTCTAGTAATATTCTCTTTGTTTTTTGTATGTATCTTAATTTTCTAAATATTTGGTATTTATAATTATATCATGATTTTGATAATATAAACCATGATATAAATATATTTTATTTAAATTATATTTTTGTTATACTAATCTATATAATATAGAAGTATGAAATAGAATTCACCATTTATGGAGACATTAGGAGATATGTCCGCATGAACACTATTTCTATTTAATAGTTGTATTGAAAGAATGTAGGTAAAATAAATATGTGTATATATGTTTAAATATATAATCATTAATGTATAATTATTATATCATATATATCATATATGTTTAAATAACTCATCCTCAATACGATCCTTGTAGTGTGTGAACGAATCATATCGCTTTGACGGGGTGGTAGTCCACAATTCCTCAAATGAAACTATCATATTTACCGTAAAGGGAATGAATAAAGATATGTGTTACAAGAGGATTAAATAAGTGTATAAAAATAATAAATATGATATATATCATATATAAATAGTGTTTTCATCATAATTTTTATCAAGAGAGGCAGTAATGAAAAATGAATAGTCATCATTACGTGAGGTGGTAATTCATCAAGCACATAAACAATAAGTTCGTTAATCATCTGATTGAGGTGTCTGTAAGTTATGTTTTAACCCAAAGAATAAAAAAAATTCTGTTATATTTAATATAATGGTTATTTTATACAATCTTTGATTTAATAGAGTGTAGAGGTTGGATAATGAAAATAAATGAAAGAAGTTTGAGGGAAGGAATAACCTTTTATTCGGGAAACACATTTTTGTTTTCTATAATGGGATTCCATCAAAAGATTTATTCTAAAATACTGTCTTAAATGAGGAATTTGATATTGTTTGGTGGATTTTGGATCATATCTTGGCCGATGATAAGTTGTTTGATAGGTGTAAAAAGGGTATAGTGCTTGCAATTTTTTAGCAGTGGGGGAGTGTCACTCTTGTAAAGTCAAAAATGAATTCATTAATTGCTACTCTACATTAGCTAATATGACTCCAAAATGGAGACCCACTTTAGTTATTTGAAATTATGTTCTGGAAAATCAACACAAAACAAAAATATTTTCATTTTATTAATTTGGTTCCTTACCTTCTATGATTCCTCAATATTATTTATTGTTTTTTAATAAAGAATATTTTTTCTAACGTGTGTAATTTAACAAGAATAATTAAAATAAAGTCATATTTATCATAAAATATTGATCCAATTTATTATATATTATGAAACCTAACTTAAAACATAAAAATCTCATATGTTTTGGAAATTATTTTTTTTATAAAAGGGCATGTTATGTGCCAAACAATGCTTAAACTCAGACCGTTATATCAATGATTTTTCAATCAACTGCTAAATATGATAATTATAAAAGTTAAATTGTCCCATCAATAGAACATATTAATCACATTAAACCACTAATAATCACTTTGAATAATTTTGTATTTTTAATAATTTTAATATATTTAATAAAATGTCTTGTATTGTAAAATAATAATAATTTCAATTTTGACATTATTTATTAAATTTTAATTGTAAAATATCAAAATATTGATCAAATTTAAATAAAATAATTTTAAATATGATCAAAATTATATATCGATCCATAAAAATAACTAAATACAATAATTCCATCAATTCACTTCAGTTTTAACATTTAGTTTATTATTTATTTTAGTTTGTTATTAACTAATTAATAACTACATTGGTGTTTCATAGGAATTTTATGTAACTAAATAACCTCTAAAAATATTGATAATTTATTATTAGAAAGAGAACACATTTATGATTCCAAAGGTAATGTATTGTGACAACCCGGAGCTAGATGCCACTTAATGGTGCCCCGAGCCCAGTGGACCACATGGCATCATGTGCAGCGTCCCGAATGCTAGAGGAAGGCGACTAGCAGTGAGGGCCTAGGGTTTGTTTATTGGAATAAAATGCCCTCATTAATATAGTGAGTCACATAATAAGATATATAAATGATTTGTGAGTAGTGGAATCTAAATATAAAAATATGGGAAGAAGACTGATGAAATAGATAAAAAAAGAACAATAGTAACTATATCAATGGGAACAATGATGATGTAATGTAATGTTCCTTGAAAACTGGAAATCATGCATACAAAAAAATAAACAAAACATGTTCCACAAGGTAAATGAAGACAAAGTCTACTCCAAGAATCCTGAGATACTATTCAGTCATCTACCCAATATCCATTTTATCAGTAAAAAATCAATTATTGGAAGTTTCAATCTTCCCTACTCACACTTGGCGGGAAGGGAATAAAGTAGTGGATTACATTTCATCTGTTGCGGTCCCTGGGGATACTATGGTCTGGGTGGATAATCTGTCTCTTATTAGACCTAAGGGTGTTAATTTGATTAGGGGAGATTCCCTTTGGTTGCATTATTTTCATCCACCATAGAGGTAATCTTGTTGTGGGTTTGTAGTTGAGTACTTCTGGAATAATAATTGTAATGTTGGCTGGATGGAAGTTTCAAACTTCCCATTGTCAATACCTCCAACCATGTAATCTACTCCGAGTACAAAATGACGCCCAGAGAGGGTGTGAGATAAATCTCAGTGGGCCACCACCAATTGTGTCTATATCTTCCATCCCATGTAATGGAATATAAAATTGTGAAGGCATATATATATATATAATGTAATGGAAGGTGTAGAAAATAACTAAATAACCAAGTACCTACTTAATCCCTCAATGGGTGTCTGAACATGTAACCAGTTCATTAATTAATCAATTTCCATTTAATGTTAATCGGTCACATGAGGAATAACTAACACTGACATGACCTCATGATAATATAAGTAGTGAGGGTCCCAATACAGAACATGGTAACCAGAAAATGATATTTATTGAGGGAGTTATAGGGTAAAAAATAATGTAATTTAAACTCATGGAAAGTTAACTTAGTACTACCTAGGTCATTCTATGGGGTAACAATGTAATCCAAAGAGAGTAATCTAAGGCCTTTCACAATAAGGCTCCTATAGAGTCAAAGGTGATAGACCATGTTAAAATGAGGAAATGAGAAAATAGGGCCCTATGGACTTTATCCATGGCAACTACTAGACAGTGTGGGATCCAAGGAGTGTATCAGAGGTATCTTTTAATAAATAAATGGACCCAATAGTATTATAATAGGAAAACAAGGAATAAATAAGAACTGGAATCTAGGTGGGTATCATCCTAATAAAACCATATCATTGAATCATAATGGGGTTCCCGAGAACCAAGGTATTATCCTATAAGGATCCAAGACTAGATCGAGTCATTCCATTACTATTTGATATTGTAATAATCAAATAATTAATTTGGTTTATGTCTTTCTTTCTATTAGTGTGGATAGGTAAATTATAGATGAAACCATTGGTCCAAGGCTTGTCTTTCATTAGTGTGGATATTCCATGTAGCATTTCAACCATTGAATCAAGTCCTAGTAAGTCATTAAGGCATCTTCAATTATTGAGGTTCACTCCAATACCATCCAACAACATTAAAGGGGGTGAAAAAACATGTAAATTTTATTCAATAACTTTATATAATATCAAGTAATATACATAGAATACCGTCCAATTTAAATTTAACATTTCACTTTTAATAACCATTTTGACGCACTTAACATTGGCGGGTCAAGTGGTGAACATACATGGTACATTACATTATGCAATTATCAATAAAACAAGACATTTATTATAAGGAGTATCACCTTTAGAATGGTCAAGAAAAGGTACACCCGAAAGGTTTATCAAACATGTCGAAACACTAAAACCCAAATATGGAATAACCATCGATGTACGACATATTGAGTTGTGGGAGAAACCACAAACCACTAATCACATATTTGGAAAAATCACAAATGTATGATTCTATCAAGTATAATCATGGCGTGTTAATTTAAGAAATGGTTTCCAATGAAACCAGTGATCCGCACATGAACATTCCAAAAACATCGAACATTAAGGAAGAGTTATAGACCACCTACCATAGGGTTGTATGAGCCGTATCCTCCAGTATCATCCCTTGATTTTCCTCATATCAAATTAAATCTAAGTTAAGGTTCACATTGCGATATATAGTTCAATATATAATGAAAATAATGACAGCTAAATAAAACTTGAGTACTTACCGTTGTGCATCTAATGAGATGAATGGAGGATTGATCAGATGCCGGACGAAAGAGATATGTTGTTTCCATGTTTGGATCGTCAAAATAATCCAAAATGATTGGGAATTAGGTAGATCCTTCATAAACATAGATTAGGGAGGAAGGGGATAATTAATAGATCATTCAGGGGGTTTTAAACATTTCTCACAGGTTTTTAACCTATGCACATTTTTTCCACATAGTTTATCAATCCATGCACAAAACATGCAAGATGGTTCTAACTAAAAAGTCCTCCTCCACACGGTTTGATCAAACCATGCGCCATCCATGAACGGATACCTGGAAAAAAGGGGTGTTCACACAGTTTGACTGCATTGCCATGCGACAACCATTCGAGTTGTTATAGTCCGAAAAAGGAAAATCTAAATGGTTAGAAAAATCATTCACTAACTGTCAGAAAATCGTGTGACTTGGCATGTTTTCCCAAAAAGAGGTGTTATGACCTCCAAACCAGCCCTAGACACTCTCGAAACCTTGTCTAACTCATTTGGAATCAGAATTAGGTCCAATGTAGATATTTATACCGAAAATTAAAGGATTCATAACAGAATGAAAACATGGTTCTTATTGTCTTCCCACATTAAAAGAACTCACCCCCGAGTTCTCCTTCCAAAGTGTAAGAAAAAACGGTAAAAGAAAAACTCTGGCCACTGGGAACATACATTGTCTTCCCTTTCCCATGTCTCATCCTGTACTTGACCATGATTCCAAATAACCCATACTAGAGGGAAAAACATACCTTAGAGAAGATTTGTGCTTCGATCAACGATGCGTACTAGATATTCCTCAAAGGTAGCATCGATGTCTAACTAAACATCCCTAGGATAAAATGTATGAGATGGGTTAGAATGATATTGGGGAAGCTGTAAGAAATGAATGATGTTTTTCATAGTACCTTTGAGGTAGTTAGAACTGATAGGCTACCAGCCCGAAAGTCTCTCGAATTTAAAAAGGACCGACGTGACGAGGTGACAAATTTCCATGCTTCTGTAACTGTCTATGCCCAAGACTAGGTGATACATGAAGAAATAAATGATTCCCAACCACGAACTCAAGAGTTCCTCAATGAAAATCATCATATGATTATTGTCTATACTGAGCACTACCACAAAAACAGTTTTCGCAGCGCCCCCCTATATCAGTGCTAATGAAAAAGTGCTAATAAAGGGGGGTACCTTTATCAGTGCTAAAAACTTGCTGATAAAGGTTGCCTTTATCAGTGCTAAAAAAGAACAGATAAAATTACCCCTTTATCATCACTTTTCTAGCTCTGATAAAGCCCCCCCCCCTTTTCAGCACATTTTTTGCGCTGATAAAGGGGGGAATTTATCATTGCTTTTTTAAAAGCGTTGATAAAGGATCGAATTCAAAGAAAATTTTACCAAAATATATAAATATATAAATATATAAATATAGTTATATTGATATAAATATAATATATAATTTTAAAATATATTGTAGATAAGTATAAATGTACATTTACACTTAATATACAAAATATATAGGATATTTAGTGAAAATGGCTTCTTAAAAAATTTAAATTTTTTTTAATTAATAATTTGCTATTTATTATGAAGTAATAGTAATTTAATAACTATTTGAAGTCTAAAAATTTAAAAAAATTAAAAAAAAGATCCAATATATGTTTAAACACAACTCAAACTTCAAACAACCATAAATTTTGATGTGGGTGTCCATATGAGCTCTACCACATATCAAATCAAAGCATGTGATGAGCTCTACGTCTTTATGAATGGGGCTACCCTGGTCAAGGGTTTTTTGAGGCCAAAAGTGGCCCAGAAGGCCTCCAAAACTGAGTTATTATCTGGTGTACCCCGATTTGTTAACATTTTGTGGATTTTCAAACTCGTTTAAGGGGGTATTATTGGCTTCTTTTGGTGGGGACAAAATTTATTCCAAGGTACTACATTCATATTGATATTATGTCTTTGAAATTTTATCATTTTTTATAATTCACTACAATTTATAATAAAAAATATAAAAATATGTTCAAATTTTTTATATATTCACACATAAAAATAAATTATAAATATAAATAATAAAATATATTTACATATAAAATATATTAGCTTTATCTAAATAAAAACTAAAACCCATTTTATTTAAAATACAAATATATGAATATTTATATACATATATATTAATACTACTATATATATATATATTTATCTAGATATATATATATATATATATATTAATATAACTACATATATATTAATATTATAATAAATATATATATTATTATCACTATAAATATATATATTAATATCACTATAAATATATATATTCATATAACTATATATATATTAATATAAATATATATTACTATATGAATAAATATAACTATATATATATATATAAATAGAGATATATATTTATATAACTATATATATATATTAATATAACTATTTATATATATATTAATATAACTATATATATATATTAATATAACTATATATACATTAATATAACTATATATATCTTAATATAACAATATATATATTAGTACAACTATATATATATTAATATAACTATATATTTTAATATAACTATATATATATTAATATATCTAAATATATATTAATATACATATATATATTTATATAACTATATATATATTAATATAACTATATATATATTAATATAACAATATATATATATTAATATAAATATATATTACTATACGAATAAATATAACTCTATATATATAAATAGAGATATCATGAAATAGTAAACAAATCAAAATAGAGTAGTGGTAAGGGCTTAGGCGCGTAGGGGGGAGGTCTCGAGTTCAAAACCTACTAGAGGTAGAGGCCGGTGCTTGGGGTGGTTGTTTGGGCTAGTGCTGATAAAGGGTAGAGGGGGTGCATGAAGGGCGTTGGAGGGGGTGGAAAATGCTATTAAAAGTGGGGCTCAAGCTCTATAAAAGCCCCCGGATTGGAATGATTTTTTTAAGTGTTTGTAATTTTTTGTAATTTTTTTTAATTTTTTTTATGTTTTTATCTTTTATCAGTGTTTTTTAAAAGCTCTAAAAAAGGGTCTTTTGTTAGAAATAAAATGAAAGCACTGATAAAGGAAGCTCTGATATAGGACCCCATTATCAACGCTAAAAAACACTGATAAAGGTGTACTTTTATCATTGATTTTTTTAGTGGTGATAAAAGGGGTTTTTATCAGCACTTTTTTGAGCGCTGATAAAGGGGAACCCCCCCCCCCCCTTTATCTTTACCTGCTTTAACATCGCTTTTATAGCACGGTTAAAGTCCATTTTAGCACTGATAAAGGGCGTATTCGTAGTAGTGGAGCTTTAGTCGAACGCTTCTTGATTAGCTAGACCTATGCTGAAGTATCCTGAATGAGACAAGGGATTATTAATGCTGCCTCACATGCCTCTAGCCAGCACATTGGTGAATGACTTGGATTGCCATATAAGGCCTCAAAATGATCCCTCTGAATTGTCTCCTGATAACTGTTATTATTAGAGAACTCAACAAGAAGTAAATGTTTCTCCCATGAACATCCAAAATCAAGGATGCATGCTCGGATCATATCCATTAAAACCAGTATTGTCTATTCTGATTATTCATTGGTATATGGGTGAAAATATGTTCTTAAAAGCACCTGAATCCCTATTGATTTCTGTAAATCATGATAGAATCATGAACTGAAACAAGCATCCCTTTCTAAAATGATAGTATGTGGAAGCCCATGTTGTCTTATAATATCACAGACATACAGTCTTCCCAATTCATCAACTTAGAGAGTCTCCTGAATAAGAATGATGTTGGATGATTTCATTAGTCGGTTAATGACTACCCAGATAGCATCTCTACCCCTCAGTGACCTAGGTAAGACAACTAGAAAATCTATAGTAACATCTTTCCATTACCATTCCTGGGCTGGAAGCAGTTGTAACAATTTTGTTGGCCTCTAGTGTTCCACCTTCACCTAATAACAGATGGAACACCTATTGATGAATCCTACAAAAATATGTTTAATTCCAGACCACCAATACTGGAATTACATATCTTGATACATATTCGAGATGCCAGGATGAACTACCCACTAGGAACCATGGGACACTTTCATCAACTCCCCTCTCACATCTACAGAAAAATACATACATCCCCATAGATTCAGGATGTTATCTTTTTCCAGAAACCAATCCAGAGGTGGGTTATCTCCTGATATACTCTCATAGAGAACCAAACCTTCAAAATCTAAAAAGCTGCCTACTCTTCACCTTCTCAAGGCGAGAGGAGGTAACTGTTAATGCTGAGAGGTAAGACTACTCATGACTGTCATGATCATCCAAATGAATTTCAAAAAAGAGGGATATTCACTTCCATTCATCACTGGATTCCTGTATGACCTACATTTGAGTTTACAGACTTAGTGCATCTACAACTGCATTGCCTTTTCCATGCATATAGGGAAACTCAAAATCAAAGTATTGTGGATATTCGACCCATCTTCATTGTGAGAGGTTTATATCACATTGAGAAAAGATATAAATGAGAATCTTGAGATCTGTATACACCACAAAGTGCTCAACCATGAGATAATGACTTCCGTAATATATGGTAAGGACAACTACTATTAGCTCAAGGTCATGTGTCGGGTAATTTTTCTTATGAGGCCTCAACTACCAAGATCTATACGCAACAAATGTTTCTTCCTATATCAACACTACTACTTGGCCAATGCCCGATGCTTCACAGGGGACGATATAACATTTAACAGGTTCTAGAAGAATCATAATAGGTGTCGAGACAAGCCTCCCTTTCAGCTCCTGAGAGGACTCCTCGCATTCTTCTGACCACATGAACTTAACACCTTTTATTGTAATCCCGGTAACAGGTGCAGCAAGATCAGAAAATTCTTATATGAAACACCTGTAATATCTAGACATACCCAAGAAACACATGATTTTAAAAACATTCTTGGGATGATCCTAGGAAACTACAACAGTAACCATTTTAGTCTCAATGGATACTCCAGATTTTGAAATAATATGACCGAAGAAGTGGAATTTGTCAATCTAGAAGTCACATTTAGAAAGCTTGGAATAATTTTTATTCGTTCCCAGTGTACTCAGAATGATCTCAAGATATTTGGCATGGTCTTTACGAGTGAGAGAATACACTAAGATTTCATCCATAAAAACCATGACAAAAGAGTCCAAATAGGAATGGAAAATCCTATTCATAAAAGTCCGGAAAACGGTAGGTGGGTTCATAAAACCGAACGACATAACATGATAATCATACAAATAATACCAGCTATAGAATGATTTATGTGGTACATCTAATTGTTTAAATCGCACCTGATGATAACCTGATCGTAGGTCGATCATAGAGAACACCTTCTATTTTCAGAGTTAGTCAAAGATATCATCTATTAGAGGAATTGGATTCTAGTTATTGATCGTAAGTTGGTTCAACCATTGGTATTCCACGTATAAATGGAGTGTTCCATCTTCCTTTATAGAAATAATCAAGGTTGAAACCCAAGAAGATGTAGTAGGTCATATAAAGCCTTTCCCACTAAGTCCTCTATCTTCCGCTTGAGATATTGTAGCTCAGTAGGTGCCATATTAGAGGAAGGAATGGATACATGAGCTTCACCTAGAAAAATATCCATTGTATACCCTACCTCTCTAATTGAAGGTAATCTAGAAAAGTCATCGAGAAATACTTCATTGAAATGATCAACTACTCAAGGTAAATTAGTTTAATGAAAACCTTGATCATTCAAGAAATGATCAGAAATATGGGCGGTCACTTCAATTTTCTCATGATGATTTTTTCCATCTCTACTAGCTTTGACATCCCACTCACGTTTGAATAGATAAATTCTACCATTTGGTGATTTTAAGGAAACCCTAAAGGGATAACAGTCTACAAAGGCGTTATAGTGGACTAACCAGTCCATCCTGAGAATGACATCAAAACTTGTAAGATCAATAAAAATGAGATTCCAAAAGAAAGGGTAACTGCCAACATCAAGGGGAAATCCTTATAATTGAGTATTTTCTCCATTTAAATTACCAACCGTGTATCTAAGGTCATTACACCATAATTACATTGTATCTCTAGTATGATAATTTACATGATAGATGAAGAAATAGTTTGAAGAATCTATATTAAACAATTTAGAGACAATATTAGAGGCTACTAGAATTGTTCCTCGTTCTGTAGATGGTCCCAGAGCCTGATCCTCATATATCAGCTGTAAGGAATGCGATTGACCTGATCCATGACCCAGTGTAATATATGGACTTCCATGATCATGGCTGCTCTGATCGAGCTAATTGTGATCGGGGATTAGACTACCACAACCACAACCTCCTCTTCGGATAGAACTGCAGATGCTACTTTATCTTCCTGCCTAATGTAGCGTGAAAGAACATTCTCTTGAAGGTGGTGCTGATGTTGATCCTTTTCCACTCGAAGCTGATAGAAATTTCATGAAAAAGAAATTAAGATTACCCATATGGATAAAAGCATAAAACTACATAAGGTCTCTATCACACTGGGGATTCTTATTCCATGGGTCTCTACACTGATGACACACAACATAGCTATCAAACTGGATACTCTGAATTCCACTTCCCTAAAGATAAACCTTGAGGGGATGTTTCTTTCCATCAGAACAACAACTAGCATGTCGCAGCACTGATCCTTTAAACCCGGTAATCACTCCGTCCCCCAGGTTATGCTCAGTGATAATGGTCTGATCAACTATTGCAGATATGGTAGGAAGGCGAAATACATTACCCTATGTTAGGATGGTGTACCGGAGCCCATCCTCAAAATTTCTAGCACACTAAACCTCATCACCACCAAGAAGTGGAAAATAGAACTGTAATACAGCGAGACATTCTAAATATTCCATAACAAAATAAAACCATGCCCAAGATGAATGAACTCTTTGTCTCTTTTATTTATCAATGAATGACGAAATAAATGATCATAGAAGGTAGTATGGAATTCAACCCATTACATGCCCTGATGTCTCCCAACCTGGGTCACGATGTCCCACTAACGATTGACCAAATCCCAAATCAAGTGTTTAGAAATAATTATTCTTAACTCTAGGGGAATTTACAGATTCTCAATGATAGACATCATGGCCTCTATCCAAGACTCAACAGACTGAGAACTGCAATTCCCTGGAAAAGATGGAGGATGCTATTTCTGGAACTCGTAGGTTAGATCATCCATCATAGGTGTAATCAATATAGAACCAATAATGGTCTATATCATACATAAGAAGTAGTCACAGACTTGAGAATCCATTGCAAGATTAGGTATAGTAGGCAGTTCCTCAAGTGGAACTCCTAGAAGTAAGACTGGCGACTTAGGTCCCACCATGTCTAGCGCATGGTCATCACCACCCTCCTAGAAAACGACACGAGGACAACGCGATGACATTGGCCTACAAATTCCAAACACACATATTAGAAAAATCATCAAAGTAATGATATAGAATCAAAAATGGAAACTGAATGTAAGAGAACTCACTACCCGAGGCATATGACCCAAACTTCTTTCTTAGACGGCCAGGTATCGGTAAGTGTCCAAGTATATGTTTTATGTCATTTTGTAGTAAATTATTAAGGTCACTACTTTTAATTCCATAAACATGACAAGGCATGATTAGGATGTGAAAATAAAGCATTTTAGATTCTAGGAATCACTTTATAATGGATTTTACTTTCCAATGAATTAGTTCCCATACACCTATCACAAAAAACGTCACCCATCTACTTATAGCATAATGTCATGACTCAGTAAATTACTCATTTCAAGCCGTGAGGGCCCATACACATCATGAATTGAGATAGTCTATAACTCAATCTAAGCCAAAGTAATACAATTACAAGCAACTATCACAACATCACTCAACCATCATAGGTATATCAAGAAATGCATGCAGTCGAATTCACCTATGTGGCCTGGCAATATGTGTGACACGTGAATTATAGGTTCCTATGATGATTCTTGTAGAAATACTACTTGCCCTCATATAATTGGATAAGGATGAAATAAAGTCTCAAAGTGAATAATAATCAAAAACACCTCACAACATGTGAGTCTCCCAATGTTGAAATAATATCATCTGTATTAGGAAAAATAGAATAACAATTTCATTATGGGTATCTTGGATTTTACCCCAAACATGGGCTCGTGACACCCAATAATGAATTATGTCCAAGTTACAAGAATTCATATTCTCCATTATATTGTCCCCATATAGTATTTCAACAAAACAAACTACCTTTTATACCAATTTTTGAGGACTCAGACCTAGATGCCACTTAACAGTGCCCAAAGCCCTGTGGTCCACATGGCCTAAAGCGCATCTTCTCAAAACCCAGAGGCTGCCACATAGTAGTGAGGGACTAGGGTGTGTCTATGGGAAGACTATTCCATCATTCACAGAGCGTAGCATAATGGAAGAGATATAAATGAATAGTGAATAGCAGATTCAATATAAATAAATTGGGGAAGTAGACTGATGCAATAAATAAAAATAATAACAATAATCGTATCAACTGGAACACTGATGATGTAAAGCCATGTCACTAGAAAACTAGAAAGTATGGATACAAGAAAATAAGCATAACATGTTCCACAAGGTAAAAGAAAAAAATTAAACTTCAAGAATCCTGAGATCCTACTCGGTCATCTGCAATCAAGCTCCATTCTATCAGTACAAAATCAAGTATTGGAAGATGTATGCTGCCCCTTGTCAATACCTATAACCATGTAGTTTACTCTTGGTACCAAATGACACTCAGAGAGGGTGTGATTGAAATATTAGTGGGCCACCACTAATGGTGTCTATAACATCCTTCTTATGTAATGGAATATAGCAGTGTGCTTGTGTTTAAGTATAATGAAAAGCATAAAATACAAAATAACTAAATAACAAAGTACATGCTTCACCCCTCAGCTGGTGTCTGAATATATAACTAGTTAATTAATTAATTAATTACCATTTAATGTTAATAGGTCATGTGAGGCATAAACCACACTAACATCACCTCAGGATAGTATAAGTAGTGAAGGTACCATGAGATAACAAGGCAACCAGACAATGATATCCTATGAGGGAGTTCTAGGGTAAAAACCATGGTAACATAAAATCATGGATATCTAACTAAGTAGTATTTGAGTCTAGCTATGGGGTAAGAGTGTAATACAAGGACTGTAATCCATAGAATTACACTATAAGGTGCCTACTATGTCTTAGGTGATTGACCAAGGTAAAATGGGGATATGTAAAGATAGGTCCCTATGGGCCTTAACCATGGAACTTACTAGTCAGTGTGAGATCAAATATGAGTACTCGAGGAATCCTGTAATAAATAATAGGACCCAATAGTAGTATTCCACGCATCTAAGGAATATAAAAGTACTGATGTCTAGGTGGGTATCATCCTAATAAAATCGTATCCTTGAATCGGAAAGGGGATCCCTGAGACCCAACGTATTTCCCTCTCAGAATCCAAGACAAGATCAAGTCAGTCCATTCCTATTTTATATTTGAATCTTGTAATAATTAATTTGGTTCATGTCTTTCCTTCCATTAGTGTGGATTTGTCAATTATATTTGAAACCATTGGTCCAAGACTTGACTTCCATTAGTCTGGATATCACAAGTTGCATTGCAACCATTTAATCATGTCTTAGTTATCCATTAAGAAATCTTCAATTATTGAGGTTCACTCTACTACATTCCATAAACATGGAAACGAGAGCTATAGACATGTAACCTTTATTAAATGTATTTAAATAATGTCATGTTATGTACTTGTTATACTTTCCATTTTACATTTCATATTTCACTTTTAATAACCATTTGGAAGTACTTACCATAGGCGGGTCAAGTGGGGAGCATATATGGTAAATTACATTATTAAATTATCAAAAAAACAATCCATTTATTATTAATAGTCTCACTTATAGAATTGTAAAGCAAAGGCACACCCTAATAGTGGCTCAAATGTGTCAATACACAAAAACCCAAATATGGCGTAACCTTCGACATGAATTGGATGGAGTCAGTGGTGAAACCACTAATAAATAATAAATATTTGGATAGAGAATAACCATATTATTCTAATGAGAATAATCATGGAATGTTAATTTTAAAAACAATTTCCAATGTAACCGGTGGGCCCTACCAAAACATTCCAAAAACTAAAAACATTAAGGATTATTTATAGGCCACCCAACTTACGATTGTACAAGCCTTCTCATTCGGTATCGACCCTTGATTTTCCTCATATTGGAGTAGATATGAGAAATGGTGAAAACACTCAAATGGAGATATCTAGGTCAAGAGAGAAAGTGAAGAAGAATGGATAAAGGGAACTTGAGTACTTACTGTTGCACATCCAACGTGATCAAATAATGCTCGATCAGATGTCGGACTTTGGAGATCTCATGTTTCCAATATTGGATCTTCAAAATGATCTAAAATGAGAGAGAACTAGGTCAATTACACATAAACTTATATTAGGGAGGAAGGGAGAGGATGAAAAGATCATTAAAGTCATTTTGTAGATTTTACATAGTTTTTTAGCCTAGACACATTTTGTCTGCACAGTTTTTCAAACCGTGCGCAAACCGTGTGGGATTGTTCTATCCGAAAATTCTTCCACCACATGGTTTGACCAAATATGTGCCATCTATGCATAATTACCTGGTAAAAAGTGGTGTTCACATGGTTTGGATGCATGGTCATTCTCCAACCGTTCTAGGGGCCAATTTCCGAAAAAAAATCATCAGGGTTAATAAAAATGTGCACTAACTGTGCGCAAACCGTGTGACTTGTCTAGTTTTCCCAAAAAGTGGTGCTCTGAGCTCTATACAAGCCCCAGAAACCCTCATAATCTTTTCGAACTCATTCGGAATCTATATTAGGTCTAAAATAATGATTTGTACTGAAAATTAAAAGAACCATTCATGAGTGAAAACCCAGTTTCTTACATGTATAGCCTAAAATATGATGCTTTTTCATTTCTAATCTATTATAAATATTAAATGGAAGGGGCGTTCCCTTTTTACCCTTTTCCATACAAAGAATTTTATATAAGGAAATTCCATTTAATAATATCCCAATAACCCATAAAACTAAAAAATGTCGTTATTTTTTTTGAAATATTTTCATTCATTGGAATTTAGAATAGATTCAATGTAATTTGATCCTTATGATAAAGGGTTAGTCCTTAATTAAGCTTAATTATAACATAAATACTATGATTAATTTTAATCAATTATAGTAATATTTTTATTAAAAAATTTAGTAGATCTTAGTAGACTAAAAATATATTATTAATTAAAACATTTTGATTCCATTTTTTAATATTCAAATCATATAAGTTGGAAAATTAGGTTTAATGCTAATTAACAGACATGCTGAAAAAGATGGGTTCTAAAGTATAAACATTCAAAAGTTAAATAAGTTATCATATCATATCTAAATTTAAAAAATATTTCAATGACCCAAATTGGATTTGTATATTCCTAATTGATAAATTTTGAATTTAAAATCCAATTTAAAATATAATTTAACATTAATAATAATTTAAATGAGAAGATTGTTTTTTAACTAAATACCAGTAATATTTTCTATTAACCCAAAAATGATGTTTCTAGAAAAAATCGAAAAATTTCACCTAAAGATAATCAGAAAGTTCTAAATTCAAAAAAATTCATTTTATCAAATTAAATTTCCATTAGTTTATAAAATTATTTTTATTATAGTTCAAAAAGAACATAAATATAGTTTCTTAAAGAAGTTATTATTGTAAAAGATATATATAAATTACCAAAAAAATATATATTTCATTACAAACAAGTGATATTTAATTGATAAAATAATTATAGAAAATTATATGTTAATATTCATATTAATAATTTTGACATCTAGGTTATAATTATCTCATTTAAATTATTATAAAAAATACGAAGTTTTTTGGAAACTCTGTTTTTTGAATAACATAGGTCAATTCAATGTTTCATATAGCACAATACATGTAGGTTTCACAAGAAAGGAATATTTGACTTATTGGATGAAATAGATCAGGGAAAATAAATTCATTTGATAAAAATGACCAAAAAACCTGGTGTTGTTAAATTCTACCCACCTAAAATAAATTTCACCCTTAGAATTTGTATGGGTTATCAATTATTTTAAACATTAATGTTCCATTAATAGAACCCCAAATTGAGAAAATGAACAATAAAACTTCCATTTAAATTTTTTGGAACCATAATTGTTACCCAAACATACTCATATCTATATTTCGAAGTCAGAGAACAGAGCTGTAAAGTGACAACATGGGCATGGTTGAGAAATCTAACTATGACTGGCTAGAGTAGAGTGATGATGAAATTTCTCAAGGGAAAATTAACAATCACAAATCCAAAAATCTAAAATTATCTATGGGGCCACGAGATCCATTAGATACAAAGGTACATGGATAACATTTTTGGTTTCATGATTTCTTTCCATAAGCTTAATAATTATCATGAAAATATAGACTTGCATGATTTTAGGAGAACATCATCTTTTGTTGTTCTCGGATCTATTTCACCTATTTCTTTAAAACTAAAGGTAAATATTTCATTCCTAAAGTACTACGAGATCATGAGATCTATGATATTATATCTTATTTTTAATCAGTTATCATTTACACAATGTCGGTAGAAGTGGATATCCAATATGAATAAATAGTCATGTGGTAAGATAATTATTTAATCTCACAAAATTCACTCGAATTTTAACAAAATATCACCATAAATGGATAACTTTATAAAACTTATGAAATATGGAAACCCAAAATTGTAGAATGAATTTCTCGAAACTTTCTTAACATTGATCCCCCATATATCACAAATTATCACACATTTTTCACATTCCAAATATGTGAATAGCCTCATCGTATATTCCATTGGAACATGGTAATAACCAAAATTAAAATAAATTTTTTGGAAAACATTTATGCATCATTATTTTAAAGATTAATTGATATATTACTCAAATACAGGATATTGTAAAAATTATCCTTCATGACATAGAAAACATTGTAAATAATCTATTCTAAGGTAATCTGTACTTTACAATTACTTAATTTTTTTTAAATATATCATTATTAAAACAACATTATCTCAATTTCATGAATTAAGTAAGGGTATCCTTCCCTTAATCATAAAATAACATTTTAATGAAATCTACTTTACAAGTATTTTTTCCCATTCAACATGTTAAATTCAATCCATAATGAAAATTTATTCTAAAATTAAATATATATTTCCTGATTCATAAAACATAATCTCTGAATTACAAAAACATAAATACTTCCTTTATACTGCATTATTCATAAAATACTACTCATGCTTCATCAAAATATTCCGTAATAACTATTTCCTAGAATCTGAAATATGAATCAGGTGTTAATGTTCCTCATACTTAGTTTCATCATAACTCTTTTGTTTAAAGAACAAAATACTAGACAAACATCACATACCTTTCACATGCCTTTCTTAGTATATTTATCTTTAAAAATATAACCATACTCGTACCACCTTCCTAATTTTATTCTTGATATTTACACTTGGGAAATTGGTTCTCATAATTACTATATATTTCATATCTGAGAAATTAAATGTTAACCATATCCCTTCAAATTATCACCGTTGAATAAAATATTAATGCACAATGTGAGAAACATTTGTCATAATGGAATTCCATAGAATCAAGAAAAATACTTATATTATGCATATATTATGGATTATAATTCTATAATTTATGAAACCTTAGGTTTATCTTTGGTTATTAATTGTCATCCTATATTTAAATCATTCATGATGGTTCGTAATTTATTTGGGAATTCCCCAAGAAAATATACTTGGAGTGTGAAACCAAATCTGAATCAAATCCCTTTGTCATTGACTACATTACTCTGTGTTAGACCCAAGACATCTTGTCAATGTTTTTAACCCTAGTCACATCTATTCCAGATCCACATACTCTAGTACTATATATACATTGATGTATTTCTAGGAAACTACTCACTCTATCCTTTACCAAAATTCTATAACATTTTCTTAATCATTAACTCATCCTTGTACTTATCCTCATATCCTTATAAATAGACCATGGTATCTCACTAATTTTTTTTCATTATTATTTCCAAAGGTTAACTAAACCATTAATTTGGTACCAATTATAAACATCACTTCTTAATGTAAATGAACATTGCAATATTTTTTAGCAATATTCAGTATATTGAAAAAGTACATGATCAAGTACCATAATAGTTTAGTGTCTTCAGAATCATGGAACATAACCTTCCATATTTGTGAAATATCGTTAATATATGCAGCAAAGATCTTACCCTCTTGTACTTCTACCTAAAAAATTTCTTCATAACCTGGAGAAATGAAACATAAGAAAGGGGTCATCCTGAATGATGATTAAATGTAAATAAGGGAAATGCGTAAGAATAACATGAACGTAAGTGTATGAGAATATGAGCACAACATTTTAGGATCATAACATATATGTCGAATATCATTATCATGGGGTAGGAAAAAATATATTTGTAGTTAATAAGACATGATTCAAAACAAAATGAAGAGAATAATACATGAAAGTATAACATATGAATAAGACATGGAATTGTGGAAGACACATAAGCATATATATGATTTCCATATTAGTCAAGGCATATCTACAAAGGCTATATTATTGGATATATTCCCTTACTGAACTGGGATCACACCCCATTCCAACTTTATATTATTGAACCGAGTTCACTTCTCATTCCAACAAAGTAATATTGAACCGAGTTCATTAATCGTTCTATCCATATATATCTATTGAGAAAAAATCCATTCCCAATTTGAGGGAGATATATGTCTCACTTATCTCATTATAAAATCATATTCACATGTTCCAAAAGATCATAAATAGTAATATCACAACCAATGAAATGAAATCGGTATTATACAGATGTCATCTTTTCATAACCTATGAAAAAGATAGATTTCCTAATAATTTCATCCAATAAATATCATAGGAAAAATAATTGGGTTTCAAAAGACTATAACACATAATTGATAAAATAATTTCATAATCATCATGCAATAAAAAAGTAATCCATTTTGAGAAATAATTTTAATGGAAACATTGAATAATTTCCACATAAAGGCTTAAGTAAAACCAATGATTGTTATCTTATATGATAAATAATTATGGAATATATTTAAATAACACTTCATGAAGAAATTATCCATTATTTGTTTGAAAAATCATTTTTTATCCAAAAAATAGTGTTAAAATTATTTTCTTTGGAAATACCTTGATAATAAATAAAGAAGAAATTAAATAGTTTTCCTCTAAATCTTATAGAATAAGATTTAAAAAATGATGAAAATTATTTTCTTTTGAAACTATTTGAAAACATTTAAAGAATGATTTAAAACATTTTTAACACCATCTCATTGAAAATGCTCTGAAAAAAAAATAATTCTTGAATAATTTTTTAATAAAATTTCATTCAATATACCTAGAAAACATATAAATAAGTATTGAAATAATTTTGAAAACCATTTCATTGAAAATAACATTTAAAACATCTAAATAAAGCTGAAAATTGTTTTATAAATCCCTTTTACATGAAAAATAATGAATAACTATTGAAAATGTTTTTGAAAACTATTTTCTTTGAAAACATATAATGGTTGTATGAAAACCTTTTGAAAAATGTTTTCCATGAAAACATTTAAATAAAGATTCAAATGATTTTAAAAACATTTGTCATTGAAAACACATTTAATTTTTATCAATCATTCATGAAATATTCTGGAAAACAATTTTTGAAAATATTTTTCTTTATGAAAACATTTTCTTGACCGAGGAGAGGGTAATGTTGAGATTTCTTATAAATCCATTCGTAACTATATTATGTACCAAAGAGTGAAACAAATGTTACCAATACATGAATATATTATGAATAACTATAATAGATTTAAATTCATGAGTTTTTATGAGAAATGTATCATAATATTTAATCAATGAAATGATAGTCATAAACAATCCTAAAATATAATTAGATTGTTTCAATAAACAATTATAACATGGTAATGCGGGATCATACTCTCTATTTAAGAAAAGTAAATTATAAGAAGCATAAAATATTATTAAAATAAATATATTGATGATATACCATGTAAAAGGGATGTATATACACTTCGAATATAATTTAGGTTCATAACAAAACATGAGTCTCAAAGAAGGACAAATGAAACAAAACTATTTTACCAATTTGGTATCTTTTGAAACATAAAGCCCATGAAATAAAGATCATAAAATGTATATTTAAATACCTATAAATTTAATTATAATAATCATTAAATACATCCATCTTTTATATAAACATCAGACAAAAATGAATTGGTTTTGAGTAATGCAAGTATCTCACGAAAATAAATGTGAGATGAAATCCCATTACCTTGTTTTTTGATGATTATTGTACTCATAAAATTTTTAAATATAATAGATATATGTTTATTATAAATCTATCAATAAACTATATTCTTATATCTAATACCTTATATGGTTATATTATGACTTTATATTACACTCTTGATAATAATTCTTTGTAAATGTTATGCTTTGGGTAATATTCACATTGGTTTTCGCATGTTTCTTAATTTGTTATATGTTTGATCCTTATACTTAAATAAATATTTCCATAATTAATGCAGTAATATAAAAATATTTTTTACATTATATTTGTATTACAATAATCTATATATATAATTATAAAATGTAATACACCATTCATGGAGATGGTAGGCCATACGTACACATGACCATTGTTTCCAATTTAAATGTATTGTTGAAAGAAAGTATGAAAATATCATATGTCTGTATATATGTACATATATCATTGTTAAAGTGTCATTATTATATATATACATCATATAATTCCCCTAATACCATCCTTAATAAATTTTAAATAGTTTGTGAATAAATCACATCTCTTTGAAGGTCCACTAGTCCTTATTTCCTCTAATGTTAGTATCATATTTACACCAAATGGAATGTATAATGACATCTGTTGTAAAAAAAATAAAAAATTAAAAAAAAATTAATATATCTCAAATATAAACAGATTTTCCATCATAATATCCACCATGTGTGTGGGTAAAAAAAATGAACAATCATCATTTTGTGATGCAGTAGTTCACCGTACAAATAATAAATATTTATATTTCCCATTAGATGGAAGTTTGTGTAACTGTAAGTCAACACAT
This sequence comes from Viscum album, assembly GCA_963277665.1. Lineage (NCBI taxonomy): Eukaryota > Viridiplantae > Streptophyta > Magnoliopsida > Santalales > Viscaceae > Viscum > Viscum album. The sequence continues at coordinate 536,199,946 of OY728129.1, forward strand.
TTACATAAAAACACACAATTATATTAAATATGCTGGTCTTGTTATAAAATCTGGTAATTAATATAGTTTTGGGTGGATAAAGAAAATAAAAGTGAATAAGTTTGAGAGATGTCTATACACATCAATCGGGTAACTACTTCTAGTTTTCCCTAATGGGATTCCATGAAAGGGTTTTTACCCAACGTTAGGCTTAAAGAAGGAATATAGGGTTAATTTTTTAATATTTTAACAGATAATTGTGCACTTTAGGCAGTTTGATATTTTTTATTAAGGGGTTTAGTTCATTTATTTTTTTAGTAGAGGGGTGTGGAAAACTTGTAAATACCAAGAGAAATTCAATACTAATTGGACACCATTTACTAATGTTCCTAAAAAACAAATCATTGAGTAATTATAATTTATGTTCTAAATAAAAAACACAAATCCATAATATGTTCATTTAAATAATGTTATTCTATATGATATATGATTCCTCAATTTTATTATTTTTGTTTTTTATTAATGCGTATAATTTACTAACATATTAAATTTAATAATTAATATTAAAATAATGAGATAATTTTTATAAAATATAGATCCACTAAATTATAAATATTATACCTATTATAGAGTGTAAAAATTCATGGTTTTTTGAAATTTAATTTTTAAAACAAGGACATGTGACGTGCAAAACACTACATAAACTTAGACAATGATAACAATGTTTTTACAATCTATGGGTAAATATTTTAATTATAAGTTATAAATTATTTCATTTTTAAAACATATTTAATATTTTTTAACCGTTATAAAACTCATGTAAGAATATAGTATTCTTATTAATAGTAAATTATTTAAGGAAATCTCATTTATTGTCAAATGAAAACAATGTTAGTTTTGGAATTATATATTTATTTTTAATATTAAAATATAAAAATTATATTGAATTTCAAATAAAATAATTTTACATATTTTTGAAATGATATATTAATCTTAGAAAATAATTAAAGTCAATAATTCAAACAATTCACATCACTTTTAACATTTAAATTATTTTTTATTTTAGTAAATTATAAGCTAAATAGTAACTACATTGGAGTTTTGTAAGAATTTTATGTAACTAAAAAATCTAAAAAAATTATTGATATATTATTATGATTACAGGAACCCGTTTATATTTCAATTAGATATGTGTATCAAAAATATGATTGTTTTTACATATCTCAAACATTTATAAATGATAAATTTAAGGAAAGTTACGTTGTATTTTTCATTATATAACATTTTATATTGGGAACATCTATATAATAATATCACAATAAAAGATATAATTATAATCAAGAGGGTATATTGTCTAATTATTTTTCTACATTGGATTTTGGAAAATATTCTAGGTCATTTGTGTCATTGAGATTATGGTTTAATCTTTAATTATGCTTAATCATACCATAATCACTGTTATTAAATTTATCCACTTACACAATTGTTTTTGTAACATCATTGAGTTGATCTTTTGAGAATAAAAATATCATAATGATTACAACCTTATAAATTATTATTTTTTGATTAAATTCAAATCAAAAAGTGGGGACATTAATTTTAATGTTAATTCACAGACGTGGAAAGAAGGCGAATTATTAAATTAAAAACATCTATATCATCAATAATTTATATATATTCAATATAAAAATTATTCCAATGAACTAAATTGAATTAATATATTCATTGTTGATCTATTGTTACATTAAAATACCAATTTAAATCATTATTTAACACTGATCCTTATTTTCATGAAAATTATGTTTTAACTAAACTTTAGTAATTTCTACTATCAAACATGAATTATGTTTCTCCGAAAAATATAAAACATTTAACCTATATTAATAACAATATTATAAAATAGAAAATTATTTTTATTTCTTAATATTCAATTTATATTAGTGTCTAAAATTAATTTCATTATTTTTTAATAAAGAAGATTAAAACATATTTCTTTAAAAAAATATTATTTTGATACATATAATGGATTTTAAATAAATTAATTATTTCATTATCAATATGTTTTATTTAGATCAAACAACAATATATGAAAATTAGTTATTTCTATTCATATTACTATGTATAACAAATAGGCAATAATTATCTCATTTGAATAATTATAATAATAAATGATGTTTCAGGGAAAATCTGTGTTTCATATAACAATCACCAAGACAATGTTTTGTGTAATGAAATATAAGTAAGATCAATGTAAAATAATATCTGTCATACTAAAATGAAATACAGAAATGAAAATAAATTCATTTAAAACACTTCTGAAAAAAGGAGTGGTTTCTACAGTCCTAATATTGGAAAATTTGTTATAATGGAAATATAATTGATGGGACTTGTGAAGAATATTATGGTGAGTTCCTAGATAGCTATTTAGTTGATAATACTCAAGTGACCATGGTTTTTTGGATGTTTGTATCCTATTTTTAGTTCTTATTGATAATCATAGATTTAGATTATTGATTCTTTAGTTTTAATTTCTATTGTTTTGTTTTCAATTTTTTTAAATTGGTTTTAATGTGTAGTTATGTGTTTCTAAGACTTGTTCTATGAGTTCTATATGAGGGTGTAGAAAAAACACGTATTAGGTTTCCTAAAATAGATCAAAACATTATTGAGGCTCTCATGTTGGTAGTTAATTCTATTGATAAGAAAGTTCTATAAGTTCATTATGAAATTGTTGAAGTATAACTAGCAGTTGTAGGAGGCATGGAACGATCAATAATGTTTTGAGTGAAAATTCACAAAACATTAATTGTTGGAATAATCCTCAAGAGTTGGAGGACATGGTTGATAAGATTTATCATGTGATGAAATTCTTAAATCACATGATAATATCAAGGTGATATATACATTATTTGGACTTCAAGATCCTAGAAAGCATAGGTTTAAATTCATTTTACATGCTGTGAAGTATATTTTTCTAAGACAATATGGGATCTAAGACACTATTATTACAATAGTACTGTCTAAATTGTTTGGTGAAGTACAATATCTAGACTTACTCTCTTTGAAGGAGGGAGAGTGTGATGTGTTAACAAACACAAATCTGTTTTTTAATCAGTATCATTTTGCACCAGAAGTTGTAATGAATGACCCGATGAATGCTTCGAATCGCCAACATGGATTTAGAATAGATATCATATGGAATTAATTTTTTAAGAATTCAACCTATGTGGAGAATGTAGGTTGGGAAATTATGAATGAGATGAATATAGTAGTAATGATTGGATATTTTACTCAATATCCTCCCACTAGTGGTAACATTCATGGTGTTCCATATAAAAGGGGAAGTGAAAAAATCATCAAGGAGGTGGTGGAGGTGGATCATATAAGTATACCTCTTTGGAATATCCAGTTCTAGCTAGTGGTATGAGTATGAAATACAACAATTGTGTCATGTTGGACATATGTCGTGATATTGTCCTACACCATCAAATATGTGTAATAGCAGTGGGAGTAATGGTCATCTACAAATTTTCTATTAAAATTTGTATAAACCTCAATATGGTCTATGATCTCCAGCTTCAAAAGATACTGAGGAGTAGTTATATGCTTCAATTACTAGAGGTATAAAACCCTGCTATTTGTTACACACTTAAAGATGATTTATTAAATAAACATTAACCTAAGAACTCTGAGGTTTGAGGGGAGTAGTTTCTTGTGTAATTAGTGACATTACATAACAACATACAATATAAAACACAACATCATTATTAAATACTTCTCTTACATGACCACAATATTCCTTCGTACATAGCATTACATGGGTTAACATGAGGACATGCACATGAAAAGAGTGAGCTATAAAGCCTAGAAAGTGAGTAAATAAGGAATATCATGAATAATACAGTACATGTTAGGAAATAGGCATATCAATGGAAACAAGAGAAACATGAACATATAGGCACAATATAGCATGGAAAGTATAACATTAAAATGTGGCGACAACATATAACACGATATTAGTATGAGACAAATGTCTTTGCACATGGAGCTTGAGTAAAACCTCATTTAACTTGAATTAATATGATTGAAATTTCATTTTAATTTAATTATAATAATCGATCCCTCATTTCACATAATATATCATGATACTAATCATTACCTAATACATTGAAGCGCTATTAGGTCACACCTTTTATAAACATTTCTTTTCATGTAAAAGTTTTCCACCTCTATCATAAAACAAAGAATCATTCAACACAATCATTTATTCCATGAAAATTGAATGTGGAATACATAGAAGAAACACTATAATCAATAATTATATGGCCATAAAGGTGAATACCCTTATTAGAGAAATGGGCATGGTATTCATATACCCAATGATGTTTCTATGGAAAATTTTTGCAGCAAAATGATGACAAATTGAAATCGTAAAATGAGATAATTGGAGATAAAAGTGTCTCTTATCATTTATACATGAAATTTAATATAATAGGGTCATATAACATAATATACTAACATATTTAATGGAATTTATATTCAAGATATAATAAAATTTCATGAATTTAAATGAGAAGAGAGAAATGTATTATGGAATTTCGGCACGGTAAAGAGTGTACATAGGAGGAATTAATGAGAGAGAAAGTGGTATAGAATCACTAAAAAATAAGGATGGAGGTATGAGTGAAGTGATAAATCATACCAAAAAATATTTAATTGAAATCAAAAGGTTATAACCACATAATTAAATTTAGACAAAAATAAGAAAGGAAACAATCCATTACATGGAAGTCTGACCCCAAATGCTTTGGAGAGGCTTGAGAGAGGCTTTTAAGGAGCTTGGGGTGCCTTGCATGTTTTTAGATAAAGGAGGGAAGATTTTGGTTGATCTATAGAGGTTTTTAGTGAAGAGAAATGGGAGATTGAGTGTGTTTATATAAGAAGGAAGAGGGAATTCATTATTATTTATGTTTTGGACACTACATATTAAACTAATCAAAACCATAAACCACCACTGTGGTTTTTTCCTAGGGTTTTTTCCAATTTTGAGTGGAATGGTATATTTTACAAGAAAAATTCTCTAATGTATTAAAATATTATGCTTTCTTAGGTGGATGTGAGTCACACTCTCAGGGAGATCTTTTAAAAAGTTAAAATATGTTATAAGTCTTGGAGGGTCCCCTAAGGCACTATAAATTTAATCAATCAAATATTAAATCACATTATTTTATATTTAATGCATATTTTTCCCAAAAATTAATTTTATTGTATTTTATTACATCACTATTGGGTCATTATGATGTCATAAATCACATTATATATTTAAACGATATTTAATTTTTACCAAAAAATTAGACTATATTAGAAAATTATGAAAAATTCACCATTAATTAATTTTTATGTACTGAATCCAAAAATTATATTAATTTTATATAAATACTTTTTAAATATTTTAATTTTAAATTTTTAAATAAAAACCGACATTTATTTAAAGTTTATGTTTTTGACAAGACCAGTTTTCAAACTATAATAAATATTTCAATTATACTCATAAAAATTTATTCGATATTTTATATTTAATAAAATTTAAAATTTTAATAATATTTTATTAAAATATTATTTAACTCTAAAATCCATTAATTCTTTAAAATATATTCCTTAATTTAATATTAACTAAAAATACTATTATTGATTTAAAAACCATTTACAATGTAACAATAATAAAATGAATGTATATTATTTATTATATAAAAAATGATACACATAAACATAGTTCCGGGGTCTTGTTATATAACCCCTTATAACACACGCATAAGACTTATGTTTATGGTGTGCGATGGTGATAGACTCTTAGGGAGGCTCTGATAACATCACTTGGGTGGTAATCTCTATTAACTTCCCATCTCCCATAAAAGTTTTTGCTAAAGCTTAATGTGTTGAAGCTCATCTTGGGATTGGTCAAAATGGAATCCCAGATACCTTGAATCCTTTCCAAGCTCTGACTAATGGGCGTCATATGGAGGAATTATATTTCAATGCGGCAATAACTTCATTTTTTTGAGTAAATTGCATTTTTTAAAGTGCTATATTCATATTAATGATGTTATCATTTCTTAATGTCTATATTATTAATGATAAAAATTCATATAGGTATTTTAAAATCCAAAAATAGAAATCCATGGGAGTGAATATGTTTTATAAAACCATTTTACACAATTAAAAATTAAAATAGATTAAAAATAATTTTCATTAAAATATGTATCTATCATTAAAAATTTCCCCCTTAATAAATTTCAGCCTCAAGATATCATTTTGAAACACTAAAACAAATGAGGGTAACTCTACTTCATCACTTCCTCTGATTCCCATGTTTCTTCTTCAAGCTTGTGGTTTTTCATCAATACCTTGACAATGGGCATTTTCTTGTTGTGTAGAACTTTTCCCTATGATATTAGATGTTCACCAAATTTTCTTTATTGGAGAAGTCATTCTCCAATGGTACGTACTCGGTATATTGTACATGCGATGTATTAGTTATATAGTTCCTTGAGATTGATACAGGGGAATACATCATGTAATTGAGACATTTTTTGTGGGAGTTTTAGTAGTAAGGCCACTGCTCCAATGCGATCAAGGATCTCAAAATGGCCGATGTACCTTGGAATTAGATTTTCCTTCTTCCCAAAGCTCATAAATTTCATCCATGGTGACATTTGTGGGACTACCATGTCTCCAACATCAAATACTATGCCTCATCGAAAATTATCATTATAACACTTTTTTCAAATCTTAGCATCATTAATGTTTTACTAGATGGTATTAACCTTCCCCATTATTTCATCGACCATTTCTTGAAATAAATGGTTCTTCCCTACAATATCATCCCAACATGCCGGTGTTCTATACCTTTTCCCATGAACGGGTTTCATACGGATCCATTTAGATTCTTGTGTGGTAACTGTTATTGTAAGAGAACTCAACCAAGGGAAGTTGTTAATCCCATCCTCCTTTTAAGTCCATCTATCGTGCTCTCAATATGTCCCCATGTTTTTAGATATTATTCATACATTGTCCATCAATTTGAGGATGATAGTCTATACATAATTTCGTCTCAGTATTTAGAGTTCGTTGTAGACTCTTCCATAACATTGAAGTGAATCATGGACCTCAATAGGATACAATTGATAGTGGTAATCCATGAAACAATACCACTTCTATGGTTCATATTCATGTTAGTTGATCTATTGAAAAATCCTCTCAAATTTCAATGAATTGTGATGCCTTTATAAGATGATCCCCAACAATGCAGATAATATTGTTTCCTTTGGATGTCTTCAGAATTCTTGTGACAAAGTCCATAGTGATGTTATCCCATTTACGTGTTGGTATGGGTATTATTTTTATAATCCCCTTAGACTTCTACCTCTCAGGATTCACTTGTTGGCATACCAGGTACATTGATGTATACTCATCCATCTACTTCTTGTTATCCCACCAATAATTCTCTCGAAGATCTCCATACATCTTGGTGTTTCCTAGGTGAATGGAGAAATTCGAACTATGTGCATCATCCAAAAGTTCATTCATTAACTTTGGATTTTATAGAACACATAGTATTGACCTATATCACACTATTCCTTCTTAATTAACATTGAACATTTATCATTTCCCGTTTAATATATTTTTTACATTCTTCGGACTTACCACATCTTACTTTTGAGGACCCTTTAACGTGTCCAAAAGATATTTTGGTGCAATCATTTTCCAAAGGATTGGTGATGTTCCCTTCATATTGATTCACATCCCATATTCCTCAATTCTATAAAGATTGGATCCCTTCCAATTATCATCAATGAAGGAGTTGTTGGATACATTACACATTGATTATCTTCCACCATGTTCACTTTACCAGTGTGGTAATGGATTGAGAAGTCATCATCTTTGATCAGCTCTAACCATATTCATTTGTTCATGTTCAACTATTTTGGTGTGAATATATACGTGAGGCTTTTATTATTCATGTATATTTTACACAAAACACCAATTATGTAATGTCAATAAATTTTTAAAATTAATATTAGTGTATCAAATTCCATATCATGTGTTGGATATTTTTTCTCATGAAATAATAATTTCCTTTGATGTATTGTCGTTGACTTTATCATTTTGCATCAACACACATAACATTCCCTCCTTATAAGCGTCAATAAATACCACAAAATCCTCTCAACCTATGGGTAGTGTGAGAACAACAATAGTGATATGCCTCCTTTTTAACTCCATGATAATATACTAACATTCATCACCCCAAGAGATCATCACTCCCTTCTAAGTTATCTTGATAAGAGTGTGGGAAAATCATGAGAAATTTCTTACAAATTGGTGATAATATCTGACTAACCCCTGGTACATATGGATATCCTTCATTGAGGTTGCACTTTACCATCCATTAATTATAGATATTTTTGAGGGATTCACATATATCCCATTACCTGTGATTATATGACCCAATAATGAGACTTTTTTCAACTATAAGTCACACTTGCTATACTTTTCATAGAGATTCTTCTTTCGGACGGTCTCTTGAACAGCTCTCAGATTCTCCTCATGATCCTACTTGATTTTGGAGTATAATATAATATATTCTATAATGAATACCGAAAAAAATTCAAGGTAATCTCTAAAGACTATATTCATCAAGTCGGTGAATATTACTAGAGCATTAGTGATTCTAATAGGCATTAATTTGAATTCATAGTGCCCCAACCTAGTAAATAAAGTAGCCTTGGGGATATCCTCCTTCATAAACTATACTTGGTAATATGCCAACCACTAATCCAACTTAGAGATGTATTTTTCTCTACATATCTGATCTAACAAGTAAACAATTCGGGATATATGACACTTGTTCTTTATCGTTATTTTCTTGAGATCATGATAATCAATGAAAAGCTTCGTTGACCCATAATTATTATTGATGAAGATTATTTGTGCAGCACATGGTGAAGAACTAGGGCATGTAATCCCTTTATATATATTTTCCTATATTATCTTCTATAGCTCCTCAATCACTAAGGCACCCATTCTATAAAATGTTTAGGATATTGGAAACACACTAGGTATAGTATCAATATATAGTTCAACATATTATCTAGGAGGAAGACCAAGAAATTACTCGGGGAACATATCAGTGAATTCCACAACAATAGGAATTTCTTCAAGGATGTTTTATTCCATAGACATTGTCATCTGAGAATGATATGTATGCTCATGGAGCAGTGATATCCACACTTCAGACTATGGCAGTAAAGAAGATTTATCCTCCATCTTACTCTTTTACATAATAAGGGGGGTCATTTCTCCTTATAGAGAGTGGTTTCCCTTTCATGGTAATTAATTCTTGATATATATATAGAAGGCAAAGCCATGCCAAGAATTTCATCAAATCACAATAGAAGGAGTATCAAGAGGTTCTTCAGGATGACCAATCAACAAATTGTGATGAGGGAGGAGTTATATTAGTAGGATGGAATGATTTCCCCATTTTCCATTCTCACCAATATATCTACATCCATTATTTGTGGTGGTGTTGGGATTGTATTATTAATCATTTAGGATATAAAACAATGCATAGTACTGGAATAAAAAATTATGTTCTCTATTCATGAAGGAATAACTAGGGTACCTGTCACCACTTCATTGTTGGGGTTCACTTCGGTGGTAGGGATGAAAAATCTATCCCTTTATGACTTGTAGGTTGTTGGTTTCATTTGATAACCCTTGGTATAGGGTAATGGTTTGGAAGGTTACCTAATTATTTGTAGTTAAATTAATCAATATTGCATTGAGGGTCGAATAGAGATTGCATATCCTTTGTCTCAATTGCAGTTTTTTCTTGTTATCTGTTAATTTACAGGTTCCCTTCTCTTCCACACATAAATCATTTCTTCATCCCCTTTAGGCAATTTTCGGGGTGCTTCATTATGCAACATTGGCATGTGGGGTGGTGTAATTTCATAACACCAATGGATTTACCCATAAGACCACCATAATTAATGTTCACTTTCTGCTTCTTATACCCATGATACCCCTGAGATTCACCTATCTCCATTTAGAATTTCAAGGTTAATTAGATAATTACTTTTTAGCTATCAATGTATCAAATCACCTGGTTTTTCATAGGCTATGTTATATCTTAACAAAGAAGTGTTCAAGCAAGCATTTCAGGGTAGCAAAAAATATAGAGGCATATCGTGCTAGCCTTTTGAGTTTTACCTCATATGATCTGATGGATTCATCTTCATTTGTCATGAGTGTAAGGAAGTCCTTTTACATATTAAGTTGGAGAGTGTGTGAAAAATATTTATCAAAAAACATTTTCCATAAAACCATCCAATCCCACACCTCGATATCATCCTTAGGATTCATATTTTTTATCAACGTATACCATTTATCAGCTTCTCCCTCCATACAATAAGTAGCCAGAAGAACCATAACTTGTTCTGAACATTTAAGGATGGATAATATCTTCTCAATAGAGTTGTTCCTTTTTTCACAGATTATGTGGTCATATGGTCGATTAAATGTAAGAGACAATTGTCTCATAAATCTCTCAATTACATCTTGTTCTTTTATCTGGGGGGTGTACATTACTATTGACCCATGTTTCTTTTCAAAACATTATGTTACATAGAGAGTATCATGTCGAAGTTTGTGATTCTCGCTCCCATCAGATTATACATCAAATTAAAAAAAAAATCACATTGATCGTCACATCGGATGTTATCCCAAGTCCTCATATTACACACCATTGGATGAAAAAAATGAATGTTAGGGGTAACACAATAACGGGAATAAAATTTAAAAATGTGATAACATATAGATAATATTTATTTCCTTAACTTATTAATTTATAGTCTCTAACCAATATAATCCATTATCTACTAACCATGATATATTCTTAGGGGAATTTTTCTATTCCCTTAACAATAGTTAATACTATGCTTATGAATTTACCAAACAATATTCCTAGGATTATCGAAATGAAGAGTAATTAATTACCATTGACATTCACATCTCCCAATTCGACTGTAGCTCGAAGTGGTGTTTTCATGTTTTACCCCAAGATAAATCTATTCCAGAGCCACCTCTGTGTGTTTTCATCCATACATGGATGTATTTTCTTTATAAACCACTTAATCAATACTAAAAAAATTATTGATTTTTTATTATACTTAATCTTATCCTTAAGACATTCACTACGGTTTTCCAATCCTAATCCAAAAGATAACTAAACCTATCATTTGATACCAACTACAACAATACACCTCTTTCTCACACAAAGAAAACATGATTTATTACATAAACATGATCTTAAGTCAAATCCGAGGATAGAGTGGTACACTATCGTGGGAAATCATGAACATTAAAAAACAACTTACAACATAAAACACTACAAATTTATTGAAAACTTCTTTTACATGACCACAACTTCACTTCGTACATTGAAATACATGGGATAACCTTAAGACATGAATAATAAAAGGGTGTTCTATAAATCCCAGTAAGTGAGTAAGCAAGTCATAACATGATGATTACTATACATTTTAAGAAAGAATAATATCAATTGTGAACAATAGAATCATGAACATAAAGTCATGAAATAGCATGGTTATCAAAATATGGGAATGTTGTAATAACATTTTACATGATATTAACATGATCTAAGGCTCATTACACACAGATAATGAGTAAATGGGTATTTTAGTTGAATTATAATGAGTAAACCTTAATATCAATTGAATTTGAATTAGTATAACCTCATTGTAATTGATGTATCATGATACAAATCATTACCCAATGCATGGGATCATTATCAGGGATCACCATTTATAAACATTTCATTTCATGCATTACTGTGCCACATGGACCATATAACATGGAATCAAACAAAATATTCATTTATTCCATTATAAAAAAATGTGTAAAACATAAATAGAACACTATAATCAATATTTATATGTGAATAAAAGTGAATACTGATTATATAGAAATGGGTGTGGTATTCACTTACACGGTGATTTTGGCATGGAAAATTCTAGCAACATAACGACGTCAAATAGAAATCATAAAATGGGTTGATGAAAAATAAAGGGTTATATCATCATTTATACATGGAATGGATAGTAATGGGGTCGTGGAACATAATATCCCAGTATATGTAATGTAATTTAGATGCATAATATAATAGTATTACTTGAATGTAAATGAAAAGAGAGAAAGTCTTTACAGACATTCGGCATGGTAACAGTTGTACATAGGAGGAATTAATTAGATAGAAATAGTTATATCATCATCCAAACATAAGTAGGGTAGTATGTGGGAGGTAATAAATTATTCCTCACAATTTCTAATTGATAAAAGGCAATAAAAACATAAATAAACATGGGAAAAAATGACAAAGGATGAAATCCCTTACTTGGAAGTGTGATCCCAATGGCTTGGGACAGGTTTTAGAGAGTCTTCTAGGCATCTTGGGGTGCCTTAAGAAGATTCTAGAAAAAGTAGGGAAGATATTGGTCGAGCTCCAAAGTATTTGAATGAATAGTAATAGCATATTGAGTGGTTTTATATAAGAAAGGAGATGGAATTCATTATTATTTAGGTTTTGAACACTACATATTTAACTAATCAAAAACAAAAACCACCCAAAGGTTTTTCCGCTGGGGTTTTTGGAGTGCAGAGTAAAAAATCACTTTATAAGGCCAATGGTGTAAACTAATAAAATATTTTACATTATTTGGTGAATGTGATTCACAATCTCAAGGACATCATTTTAAAAAGATAAAATATTTTATAAGCCTTGGAGGGTCCACTAAGGCACCATATAATTAATCACTAAAATCTTAAATCACGTTATTTTAAAGGTAAAAAATATATTGGACAAGAATATCTTTTATATTATTTTATTAAATCACTATTGGGTCATTATGATGTCGTGAAACATATTATATATTTAATCGGTATTTAATTTTTCACCAAATATTATACCGTCTTAGGAAATTATAAAAAACCCACCATTAAGTAATTTCAATGTCATTAATCCAAAAATATAATTCTTTTTATCAAAATTATTTTATAAATATTTTACTTTTATTTTTTCAAATAAAAACTGACATTTATTTAAAATTCACGGGTTTTGAAAAAAATAGTTTTCAAACCTAAATAAAAATTCAAATTTTATTCATAAAAGTTTATATGATCATTTATATTTAATAAAAATTAATTTTGTAATAATATTTTATTTAAATAATATTTTATTAAAAAATCCATTCTTTCATCAAACTAGATTTCTTAATTGAATATTTACTAAAAATATAATTTGTTATTTAAAACCCATTTAAAGAAACATTAATAAAATGAATGTATATTATTTGTTCAATAGAAAAATATTTCACATAATCATTCTTTTATAGTCATGTTACATAACCCCTTATAACACTCACATAATACATAAGGGTATGGGGTGCAAAGGTGACAAAATCATGGGGCGACTCGGATAACATCGCTTAGGTGGTAATCTATATTAACTTATTGTTCTCCCTTATGTGATTTCGTTCATGCTTAACATGTTGAAGCTCATCTTGGGCTTAGTCAAGAATGATTACCAGTGACGCTTCCTCCTTTCTGAGATCCAACAAATGGGATTCAAATGGAGAAATTCTACTTGATGAGGTCATATTTTCTATTGTATGAATAAATAGGATTTTTTTCAATCCCTGTATTTATATTAATCATTTGATCATTATTCAACGACTATATAAAAAATGGTAACAATTCATAATGGTATCTTAAAATCCAATAACATAAAACACAGATTTTCAACATGTTATATATAAACATTTTACATAATAACAGATTTAATTATATCAATAGGTATTTTCATTAATAAATGTATGGGTCGTTATAAGAGGCCTCTAACCATAATCATTAAGAGTAAAGATCCTTCACACAGTATATGAGTTCCTTGTGGAGTAATATACTCGTCTAGAGATAGTGAGAGTTACCATTTTTATTTCAACCTCTTAACAATTTAAATATTTGATACTCGTGGTTTCAACTCCTTTAATTGTATCCATTTATTAATATGATTAACCATCTCACAAATCTCATGTCCTTTGTTATAGAGATACTTATGCCTCTAGGGAAGAGTAAATAATAGGTGGTTTTATCTCTTCCATGTGTGCTATTCGTATCTCTTAAAATGGTATTTTGGTATTATCTTTTTCGTGATCCGAGTATTTTTGACATCATCATCACAATGGATTATCTTGTTTCTCAGTGTGAATAAGTTTATTTTTATCATTATTATTTCTTGTTTCATGTGACCGATTAGATATTATGGGTGTATCAAGGAGAGTGATAACTGAGGATTTCACATAAATAATCTTATCAACTAGAGATTAAGTGTTTGTTGTCTGTTATTCTAGTCGAGCCTCATAGAATTCCATTTTTTGGTGATATTCCCACCATTTTTCGGGGAATTCCTGATGTTTTCCCAAATTATTTCTCCGGGATTACACTAGAGAGGGAGGTAGAGTTTATAATTTATTTGGTTTCATATACAAAACCATTATATGTACCTTCTCATCTTATGTAACTAATATAGAAAAAAGTAGAAAATATTTTTTTGGATGAACTAGTGAAAAAAGATTTTGTACTCCGCAATGTTTCTCCTTCAGAAGCCTCAATACACTATTCTAAAAAATCACACAGTTCACTGTTATTGATTGGTGATTATTATAATTTTAATATAGTTGAAGATAATAACAAATAAACCTATCCTTGTGTGGATTATTTTTTTCATTTAACATGGGAAATGTGCTTTTCAACGATTTATCATTGACTGTGTTGTCATCAACTCATACTTTGGCAGTGTGATATGAAAAATACAACATTCAGGACCTGGAATAGAGATTAAAAATATATTGTGATGCCTTTTTGTCTACCTAAAAATCCTAATGTTTTTATCAATATAATGAATCATAAATTCTACCATTATCATGATACATTTTTGGTATTTTTCATAGAACATATCTTGGTTTATTCATGATTCAAGAATGAGTATAAGAACCACCAGTGTTTTATTTTATAATATCATTTAACGTCCCAATTTATATAAAAATTTTATGAAAATAATCTTATTGATTCTAGATGTGAAATTATTAGGGAACATGATTTTTAGAATTCCTTATCAGTTGATCCTAATATGGTAAAGGATATTTTTTCATGGAAACAGGCACATAAAAAATTTGTGATTTAGAGAATAAATGGTCATAATAGTTACTATCGATAGATTTCCATGTATTTCTCTATGTTTCTGTCTCTCTTAACTACTCTTACTAACAAAGGGGTAATATACACATGGGAAAAAATATTAGTCCTCATTTGATGAGATAAATTGACTTTTAACATTAGATCTTATTCATATATTACATGGCCCTAATAATGAATATTTGGTTTTTCTGTAATGCTATTGGCATTGGTTTGGTTTGAGTTCTTTTGAAGGATGATCATGTGGTGGTTACTATCTATATCAACTTCAACCATATGAAAATAATTACCCAATCCACGATTTATAGATTACCTCAGTTTTTAATTCACCTAAGTCTTCGATAATTTATCTTTTTGGGTGATATTCATAGATTTTCAGACTATAAGATTTTAAGAAATATGTTTTCTTATAGGAAATTAATATCATTATAAAGCGGTGGATGGAATATATTTATAAGTTTTAAATTGATATTGCCTAAACCCTGTAGAATTGGAATGTCATTGTAAATTCAATTTTTAGTAATTTTCTATCACAAGATGTTTTGGAATCAAATAAAGAGTGGACCCTTATATGTATTTTATATCAGTTTTATCTAGATTCTCAAGAGAATGTTTAAAGCACGGTTTTGACTAGTGTTTTATTATCATAATCTCTCATGGGTATATTATAAAGAATTAGCAGTAGGTTGTTGTGTATAGATTAATTCGAGGAACCCTATATGGTGTGGATTATGTTTTAGGTTGGTCTCTCTCATCAGATGATATTATCAGTTTTGGGATCATTTTGTATTCAAAAATATATGTTGAACGTGGTTTTTTATGATATACATATTTTTTTGTGGGATGTTCATCCGGTCACTACAGATATTTATTAAGAAATGAGTGAGTTATTCTGGTGGTCAGTTATGAAGCATCTCATTTATTATTATGGGTAGCAGTATTGAACCATCGTTCAAATAAAAAGGAAAATTTGAAATGATTTTTTTTCTTCAACCTATTTTATTTCATATTTGGAAATTTTATATGGTATATATGGGAATTTTTTTTGGGTTACCATAGACTCCTTGAGATAGGAATACTGTCTAGGGGGTTATTCATCGATTGGGAATGTCTTCTTACCATATTTTGAGAAGAGACGCTATAGATGATGATGATATAGGTATGTTCTACATGCATGATGTTATCTTGATGATGGGGTTCTGTCTTCTATTTTTTCGAAAATTTATCCTATGATTAGAAAGAGGACATTTAGAAGTATCGAAGAGATTATGGGGACTAATTTTATTTTCAGTACAACTTATCATCCATAGACAGATGATCATAAGGAACCTGTTATTCAGATTTTAGATAATATCATTCATGTCTATGTCATGGACTATGGTGAATCAAGGGATAGCTACCTGATAATGGTTTAGTTTTCCTACTACAACATTCGTGAATGTAAAATTATAATGGATCCCATTGACGAATTGAATGGTCTCTCATGCAGGTGACCTCTTTATTGGGAATACATGGGTGTCCCATATTTGGTTGCACCATGATTGGTTCATGAGAAAATAGTAAAGATTTCATAAATACATTAGAAAATGGGGATGGTGCATAGTCGAAAGAAATTTTATATGGATCATTAAATTTTTCATTTCATGTTTTACATAGGTTACAAGGATTTCATCATATTTTCCCCTTGGATGGGTCACCATTATCATGAAAAAGAGGATTATTGTCTTTGAGTGAGTTTTTAATTTTTTTGGTCATTAAGTTGATTAGGAATGTTGGAAAATAGTTTTCATTGACTATTCCGTAGATGCATATTCATGATGTTTTTAAACTATCACATCTGAAAACGTATCGTATTGATCAATCTCACATTATATTTTTTATTATAGATTTATTTAAATCTATATTTTTCGTTTGATGAGCATCATGTTCATATTAGTAACTATCATGTAAAAGTTTTTAATGGGATGCTGATTCCTTTGGACCACATGTAATGAAGGTATGAATCAGATATTCATTGAGTCATGGGAGTGTGAATTGTTATTGAGGGAGAAGTTTCCTTACATTATACTTATTGAAATTCTTCCACATCACTTCTTATGGACAGAATGTCTTATGGTGGGGAGGATGTAATAGCATGTTAATAACTTCTATAAATTCCATTATCAATACATTTTTTCCTCTTTAATTCGGTAGGTCATCAGATTTCTGAGGATAGACATAATTTAAAGGAGAAATGAATATAATAGTTATAGAATGATTTTTTTAGAATTAATGGATTTCATGTTTAAATGTGATAATGGATTTGTGGGTTTCTTCTCATGTTTGGAGAATGTTTGATGTGTTTTATTTTATTTTGTGTCTATGAAACTTATTTACTTACTATAAGATGGGTGATTACACAATGTGTAAGAGGGATTTATGATGATTAAATGGTCTTTATACAAAATTCATGATATATTTACATGGTATGAAAGTTGAATATGCAGGGAAATGGTTACATAAATTATAATAATACAAGGGGGTTTTTAATAAAATGGTGAATTTTTTTAACATTCATAATAATCTGGGATTAAATGATGTTTAATGGATATAAATGTGGTGTAACATTCAAGAAATTGTCTTTCTGGGAGACTCTCATTTGAAATTTTATCTTTTCCTCCTATATATCTCCTAGAGCTTGAACTATAAACCATCTCTAGTGATATTTTCAGACTCCAATTGATACCGATATATCCATTAGATTATTGTAAATTGTGGTAGATAGTTTGTGCCTTTCTGTATTGGTTGTGTGATCTTGTTCTGGGGGAAATCTTTATGAGATGTGTTGTATTGAGTGTTTTTTTCTTAAATCATGTGTCATTTCCTCTACTTTTTCAAAACTATTTTGTAAATTAGAACAATTATATGATGGGTATATTGGTTCCTTAGCCACCTTCAGATTTTTTTTTTTCGTTTTCATATTGGTTGATTCTTTCTACAAATGTGTGGCCTTGACTTTCAAGGTAGGTTGTATCATATCTAGCAAGTGTTGGTGAACCATATTTCGCTAATTTTAATAAATTGAATTATAAATAAATTTATCATGGTATTTTGTGAATGTAAATGGATATGTTGTAAAAGTGTTGTCATCTACCATTTTTTATGAATAAATAATGGTATATTTTTGAAGCATTGAAATGATTTGTCAAATGTAGAACATGAGAAACCATGGGCTTGTAAGTGGAAGGTTTATCTTAGATATATTTTCCATTTTATTATATGGAGGTTAGCTCTTGGGGTTTTCTAATTCTAATTTGCTATGTGGTTCCAGGAAAATGTTATTGACATTTCTGGGGGGGTTCTCTCATCAGGTGTTCCTATTCTATATAGGTTTTCATTAAAGGAATTTTATATTCACTAGTCATTTATTGTGGTATGGGTATTCTTCGATCCTGGCATGTTGAGTTCTTTGTAATGTCTATTTTGTTCTTGTATTTATACAATTTTTAAACTGACCTACATTCATTGAATTTTACTAAATGATAATTAGAAAATTATGCTTGAAATTCATAAACCATCCATTGTTTTGGATTTTTTTTGAAAAAGTGCAATATTTTTCATGATTTTTATAATACTTATTTATTAATAATCATGAAATTTTTTATTATAAAATTATAATTCATGTGTTATTATATATATTCTTTCTATGTAACACATGTGTGGGATCCTACAAAGCCTATTATCTTACACAAAATACACTTCATTGGTGGTGGGAAGATGTATCTTTGCCTTTTAATGCATCAAAAGTTAAGGAAAATCAGGGAGGAGTTATTTTTTTATGTCATCTGGGTTGGGTTAGTTTGATGGTGATACGGTGATGGTTTCCCATTCTACCTCTTGAATAATTTATTCCCTATTATGGTTTTCCTTTGTGGTTAGAATTTCACTTCCTGTTTTATAGCTTCTTTTTTGATTTGGTATCAACATTTTTTAGTAGTGGAATATATATTTCTATGGATTTTTTCCTTTTCATTTATTTATATGTAACATTTTTTTCTTCTTGGATGGGAGAAATCATTCCTGTTGGTTATTGTTTGATTCTCGAGTTCTGGTAACCATCCTATAGGGATCGGGAATACCCTTTGGTTATGTGAATGTCTATTCATGTTAAAGTTGGATACTATATTCTTTTCAATTAGATGCAAGTAAAATCAAGGAAATGTTTTAAAATAACCAGGCCAATGAAAACTAAAAAAATAAAACAGAAAAATTTCAATATATTAGTATTTTATAAATTCATGCATTCCATAGGAATTTGTTAATTTTTGGTATCCATGATTTCAATTTTTATATTTCCTTATGTTATTTTTTTTAGAACTATGTTTTTATGATGTTTCTTTGTAAATGCTTAATATTTCTTATGGGTTGTGGAACTTCTTCATTATAATGATTTTGGTGGTTGGTTTTCCAATGATTCAATAAAAATTAAAAGACATTGTATATCTCCAAGATTATTTTTACAAAAATGTAGTCATGTGGATTCAGTTAATTTGAGGATTTCCTTCCCATAACATTCATTTTATAATTATATATGGTACAATTACATAGTTATTATTATAGAAAGATATGACTATAAGGGTGACGTAGTGTATTAAAAGTAATCCCATCATGGTTTATCTTGGTAAATTTTTTAATATATCATCCGAAGACTTATTGGATTTCATAGATAAGACTATTACTAAATGTTTTTAGTAGTTTTATATCATTAATGGAGTCTGATTGTGAACTTTACATATGGATGATAGTAATGTTATTAGAAAAAATGAGAATTGGTGATGGGATAAAGCATATATCCCATGATTTACTACCTTGTTTGTGATGGGATAAATTAATTTGTTCATTACATGTTGAATTATGAATATAGAATTACATGGTTTAATGTGTCTACTAATATTGGTGATGGTTTAAGGGAACTAAAATTTTTAGTATGTTTAGACTAAGACCACTAATCCATGTCTAATCTATATTATCATTTGGGAGAAAAAGGGTCGTATTTTATTTTTTATAGATCATGTACCTAAAAGGGTACTTGATGAGTTATAGGGGTTGATATTTATATTACATCACTATGTTGTCTTGTATCGCAGTTTAATTATTTTATAGTGATTTTAGGGTGGTGCCTATCTCATGATGAAGGATGGAAATTCAAGAAGTGTCAATATATTGTGATCAAGGAAATGATTCTTGTTTCCATGGGACTTGAAATTTTCATCCTCTATCTAATTATAACATATATTTAATAGGACTATCTATATTATGTATTTCCATTTTTTGTGGTTTTTATTTAATGGTAGGTTTTTAATATTATAACATTTAACTAATGATATTCTTTTATATTTATTTCATTTAACTTAATATTTTTTAAATATTTCTATTAGACTAACTTTGTTAAAATCTCTATTCATATGGTTCATATTTTAATGGATATTTACATGCAATGTATTTACAATGATGTTATTCCTATTTCCCTAGTTTTATAATTTTTTTTCATTTCACATTAAGTGGTAACTACAATAAAGGATAACATAGATAATTAATTTCCTCAAATCATTTAATGATTTTATATAAATGACTATTGAGTTCGGTGGAACAAGTAAGGCTATCTATTTTAGTGTTGTGGTTATTCCACAAGGATATGGTTTTATATAATTAATTATGTAAGATACAAATTTAATTATTTGAAATTCATACACATAATATATTATGGATCATTTTTTGTTTGCCATTATTTGTTCCCTTTTATGATATTCCCTCACACCCGTATAGATGTGTAATGTATAGGTTGGCATTTAGGTGAGTTAGGTTTTATAGAAGGTGTGTCTAGTTGATGTTGTTAGATTCAATGGGCCATTAACTGCTTTGGGTTAAAACCATAGAGTGGGGAAACCATGTTTTGGTTTGTTCATCATGCAAAACTGCACATACCAACCTAGTGGATAAAAAAATATGATGATTGTAAAACTGAATGATATTAGATCTTTTTTATTTTTATATTCATATTTATTTATTTCATATCATTCTTTTAATTCCATAATACATTCTATTATATCTCTTTTTATATGGTTATACTATTTATATTTTTAATAATCAATATTTACTTATGATGAATATTTGAATATAGTCTCTCTAGGTTTATACATAGACTATCACCTCTAGTAGGAAGCATTTCGCATATGATGCAGCATACATTGGGATAAAATGTTTCAATGGATTAGTTATTATTTTATTGGATTAGGTCATGGTGTTATAAATTTGAATCATATTATATTTGCATTTTTAATCCTATTAATGAGTTTTTAGATCATCTTAGAATTTTAATGACCATGGGATATATACTGCCATTTTTCAAAGATAACAATTGTATGGTTAAAGATAATGTGATTAGAACTAGTGGTATTGTTGTAAATTTATTCTCATATTCAATATATCTATTTCATATAATGTTTGTTGTTTGTATAATTAATTTTTATATTATTCTCTATATAATTATAGAAGAAGGATTTTAATATATTTAATATTTTTATCATGGGATTATCTACCATGTGTATTCCTTCCTATGATCCGAAAACAATTTTATGTAATTCAATTTCATTAAAAAATTACAAAATAATAGGTTTTTGGAAGTTTTTTTTTAAATTTTGTATATATTTTTTGTTGATTTTTCAATTATTATTTTGAAATTTTTGCCATGGTTGATTCGAATTTAATAGTAATTAATTTTTTTGTTAATAACCCATTAGTGAAAGATAATAAACAAACCCCAATAATGATCGTTTATCTACATGATTATTAATTTCATATTATTAAATGGCTGAGGTGAACATGTGTATGCTAACCTCTTAGAGTGGGTTAGAAAAGGTATTAGATTTAATGGGTAAAATTTTTAGAATATTTTTTATTTCTGGGTTATGAATCGGTTTAGGGGTGGGAAATATAAATAGTTTGAAACCATCTAGTGGAAAAAGGAAGACATAAAAAATGTTAGAGGATTTTTTAGATAAAAACAATAGTACAACATGAGAAATTAGGTATTTTGAAATCATTATTATGCTCATGTAAAGGTCTGATATGGTTTTTGTAATATATGACAATTAACATCAATAAGGGAAATAGGATTTTTATTAATGTGTCATGTGTTATATTGAGAATAATTAAGAATTAACTCAATCATATTTAAGGGTGATGATAAATAAATTTTAAAAGATTTGGAGTTGAAACTATTAAGGTATGTGGGTGGTAAATATTATAATAAGTTGATAAAACACGAGAGATGGCTTGATAGAATGAATTAATGTGAGAGACTAATAGTATATGCTTAACTGGAATGAGGTATATATTTTTAGTTAAAAAGTGTATCATATAAAGTATAACAATGGATATAGTTGTGAGAGTTATCATTATATAGTTGAGGTAAAATCAATTAAAATTATTAGAGTACATTATTGGAGAATTATGCTTCTTAATTTTTTTGAAATACTAATAAAGGGTATTTTATATCATGGATACCATGGTTAAGAATGGATGATATAACATCCCATGTTTTTATCTGATTTTACCCATTGATATTATCATATTAAATCATTCATTTGGTGGGGATATATCTCTGAGATAACATAACCTAATGAATGATAATTATTATGTAATATGTCTTGAATTCAATGCAGTTAGAATCAATGAATTATATAACACCTTGGAGAAGTAATGTGTGGGATCAGTTACATGTTGTGAGTATAGTGTTAAAATATTTTAAGTGTATTTAACAATTATGGAGTATTAATTAAGATCAAATCGTAAAATTATAATGTAATTATATAGTTATTATTTCTACTAGGATTGGGAATGATGAATATTGGTTCTGATATTTGGAAGTTAGGATATCAGAGGGGGTGTTATGAAGCTAAATTTTTTCAATATATTTCGTCGAAAGCATCATGGTGTATGTAGTTATATAAATTTTTTTATTGGGTCTCGATAGAGGAGGATTTTAATAGATGTTATAATTATGGGTATATAAGTATTGGAAAGAAAGGGATAGAGATAATCTTATAGTGAAATTAATCACATTGATCATTGTATTGAATAAAAAATATTATGGATAATTTTGTTAATAAGCTTACATAATATATAATTAAAACATATATAGGGGTTTATGGGGTATTTTTAATGACTTTTTATTACAAATTATTATTTATTCTTCTTCATATGTGATTCCTAAATTAAAAATCTATATGATAATATATAATAGAGTCATTGGTGGGGTATCTAGTTTTGTATTTAACATAATTGTGAGGGAAGGATGAACATTAGATATGAATAATTTCAATACTAATAGGGTGGGTATGATGTTAGGGATATTATATCAGGTTTCCTATCATAGAACTAGGTTTAAAATACTTCAAATAATATTATATGGGTATTTTAACTTCAGTATGGTGGACATAATTTGATTATGACTACTGTTGGATTGACACCATCAATGATCGGGGATGAGAATCCTTTTTGGAATTTTTTAAAATTTATACTAGTTAGAGGAAAATATGAACAAAATTTTGATTTATAAAAATGAGGTGTTAGTAATGTAGGTTTTGTATAGAATCAATATAAGGTCGAAAAAACTAGTGATTTAATTATGAAATTGGTTAGGATTAAATGAATCTAGAATCATGTATATAATTTTGGAAATAATGGGTGTTCACTATCATTGGATGTGGATTTTTTTAAGATTATATTTTTAGTATGGAATGAGTGTGTGGATATAGTGAAAGTAGACATAATGGAATTGGTTGATTTTTTAGGATGTTTTATAGTGATGAAAATCTATGTTGTTTGGAGTTTGAAACCACTTGTGTAATATCCAACTTATTTACATGTACAAAATTTCAGAAGTAATCTAAGTATCAATTTCAAGATACAAAAAAATTTGATCAGATAGCTGGAATAGAGTTTAAATGGTTGAAATTCCTTAAAGTACTGTTTTTATAATGAGAAATGAGGCTTAGAAGATATGTAACATATTTCCTGAGGTTATTGGTGTTTGAGGACTAGAGTTGATTATTTAGAAAAATAAATCATTGGGCACACTGGTTCTACCTAGTATGTACATTCTATTGGACCTAACCATGTGGCCTAGAGTATATAGGTTCACATGTTGGGAATCTATGTTGGAGGAAAAGTAAAACCATATAGATGGCTATTACTAATTAGACACCTGAAACTCAATTTATTAACTTTCAATAAATCTATGTTATATAACCATGAAAGGAATAAATTCCTTGGAATGTTGGGGGTACAAATTTCATGTTAGGTCTAAACAATTGTGTATCCATAACATGAATATTTTTTAAAATGGAGGATTTTGAGTTTTTCCCAAATTCTTGTAATGTGGGTACCCCAATATTTTTTTCCTCCCTCTCCCATGTTCGACCTCAGAATCTAGCTTCCCTCATTCCCTTAATCAAGACCCTTTATGGGGGAGATATTAGTGTCTTTTTAAGTCATTATAGGTAGATTTTTTGTAGTCATTTCATTCCTCTGACCTATGTTGTTGTCCACTAATTCGACCACTAATTGAATTATTTCCATATTATGGATTTTATTTCTAAATCCACTTCTGAATTGATGAATAAGATACAAATTATTGGTAATTTTAATTATCATGGAAGAGGACATCTCGAGAGGTCTCCAACTGTTTACAACATACTATTTCATTATGTCATTCCACTCTAGTTATTTTGAAATTATTTAATGATTAAAAAATCATGGTAGGATATTTTAATGTTCTTTATTATCAAATATTCCTGAAAAAGATGATGATGGTGTGCTATTATTTTAGACCCCATTTTTACATTTTACTAATGTGATGCTATCTTACTTTATATTATTTCTACTTATTAATATGTTTATAAATTTTTTTAATAAAAAAATGAGTTTAATTAATAACTTATAATATAAAGAATATAAAAAAATTATAATGTTTTGGTTTTGAGAAAGGACCATACATGTATCCAATAAGCTTGGATGGGCCTTCATGACTAATTTGGCGATTTAAAAATAAATAAAGGGAAGATTTTGAGGCAGGTGTTCTAATGAGTATGCAACATAAATTTTGAAAATGTTTATATATTTTTCCAATAATCAAGATATCCATTGATTAATATGACTATGGTTTAAATTTATTCCATGTATTGGTTTATCTAAATGAATTTTATTAATTATAAATCATGTACACAGGTGGTCACGAACAACCACTGTATGCTACCCTCATTCCATGTCCCTAGAGGTCGGTACTGAGACACTTACAAATGTGAGTAATTCCAATATCTCTTTGGTAGTGTGGTTTTACATGTTGAGGTAAGTACGAAATTATATAATACACAGTAGATATTCCATTAGTAGACTGGGACCTAGAATGGTGTGTTGACTACACCAGAGTACCCACTGTGATGGTTTCTATAGTGGAATGACCCAGTATAGCCTACAAGGCTGATCTACAAAATTTGAAGTGGAATAAAATGGGAATTACTGGTGCATTGTTTGTTGATTAGTGACTGTGACTCTGAAATAGAATATCTGGAGAGTGATTCGTCCACTTTTGTGTGGACATTGAAGATATGACTAGGGATATCTCACATTTATTAAATCGGGTACCCTAATGCATGCCATGATGGTTGACCAGCCTTGAAGGTTTGCAATAAGGTTTTTGGTAAATAATTTTATAGGATTCAGAATAGAACCCCTATCAGTCAAATTGGACCATGTGAAATTGGTATTAGAAATTGATTTAGGTCTCCAATAAACCCTACTCTCAAATATATTATCAAAATTAGTTCTATTGTTGTATCTGTGATATATAGACTGGATTCCTTGAACTCAACCTATGTGTCGATATGATCCAATGGAAAATTGGGGATAAAAAGATGTGTTTCCCAACATATATATAATTTTATTTACTTATATGAATGTTACTATTACGAAAATACATATTGTCACTATAAATCTTACCTTGTATAGGATTACATGGGAGGATGTTGTGTGCATCTAAAACCCATCAATCTTAGTGTGACACCATATAGGGATAGCATCTCCAATATAAGTGATACTATAGGTTTCAGGTGGGTTCAATTCCAATAAAATCCAGATTACTGTGAAATACAAAAGGATTAATAATAATCTCCAATATCATTTCCTTGGATACTCTCCACAATTATATGGATGCATCATTACATCATTTAACAGTGTTTTATGGGAATGTGTAGATGATAAATTTATCAAATGATTCTGAGTTAATATGTCAAATCTATAAAGTATTACATATATGAGGATTAAGGTTCATACCATATAAAGATTTACCAGGTTCCGATATCTTAGTAAACTATGGGCTTTTTCCTAGGAACAGAGCATCAAATATAATTAGGGAACATCGAGATATCGTCTAGGTTCCACTTTTAAAACAATACTTAAATTTTATTCCATATAAGTATATAATACAACATAAATATTATTTATAATATTTCTTTATGATATGTGGAATCCAAATTATATATTGTAGAGATGATTATGATTAATCCCATGGTTTTGACATGTATCCTGCTGTGGGGACATTCATTTCTCAGAGAAATTTAGATATTTTTCTAAGTATATAATGTTGGACAAGAATATATATATCATGACCTTGGTGTGACATTGGTTATTTATTTATTGTCATAAATTACTATTTACCTTGTCTTTTAGTTGATTATATCCCTTATACATTAACTAAATTTACTAGGTATGTACATGATCCAGTTTTCTGAACCCTACTATGTTATATAGTCACATTCTGTTTGGATTTTATTATACTAGAGAATATGTTTGCATGGTTGCTGGAAAATTTTATGTTGTGGCCTGAAACAGATTTAGAAAGATCACTTACATGTATACATGGATATTGGTATGGGTTTTAACATAGTTTGGGTAATAAATCCTTGTAATATTATTTTATAATTCATTTATATGTGGTTTTCCATATCGGTGATCAGTGTTGTATATGTGATATGGTATGTTCAAGGATATGATACATTCAATTATAATTTATTATTATTTATATTTATTTTTTATAAGAAATTATTACTAAAAAATATATGTTATGAATAGTTTTTTTATATTTTTATTAGTTTATATGAGGGTATAGTGTCCCCAAAAACAGACCATAGGTCCTCACCTCTTTTTTTTTTGCCTCTAGCATATTGGATGTCATGCATGAGTCCAGGCACCAAATATTTCTAGGAATTTTTTATAGAGTCAATCATTATTGAGTTGGAAAATTTGGTTTATGAGGAGTAGCATTCTTATTACCAAAGTATTTTTTATATGGTATAAAATATTATAACAAATTTTTCAAATCATCTTATAGATATCAGACTAGTGAATTAAAAGAACATATATAATTAATAAGATCATGTTTCTAAGGATACATTATTTCTTATTTTGATATTTAATGTTATAATTATATATGAAATTCTCTTTGATATAAAAACATATTGCATTATGTTTATGAATTATTATGTATTTATAGCTCCAGTCTTATTGGGGAGAGGCCAATTATTGATCTTGTGTCTCAACTAATAGAAGAATGATGTATTTTATCATGCATCATTTTTGGAATGTATGTTTTAAATTGTATAGGACTACTAATGTGAAATTTTATAACAAAGTGTGGTGATTACATTTTAACCTGTAAAAAAACTAAATGGTGTTTCCCATCTATGTTATTGGTATCATTAACTCAGTGGGACAACAATTTTGAGTTCCTTTACATAGTGAAATGTGGAAAATTATTTAGAGAAACATGGTGATGCTAATACCTATTTAGGACCATCTACACGTAAGGTTATCCGACACTGCATAGGTAATAATATGAACTTATCATATCCTTTTCCCCCCCAATAATTTAAGAGAGGAATCTGATTCCATTTAGAGAGACTGGTTTTAAAACCATGTTGAACTATATAGAAAATGATCATCTATAATCCCCAATGTGTTTGTATCATATTTTGTGTTGGTTTAATAACCATTCATAACTACCTATATATTGTTTTTTCATTTTTCTTGATTGAATAATTTACATAACATACTTTAGTTTATAGTTATCCAGTCATATCATCTATTGTGATATTGATAGCTACCTGAACACTTTCTGGTGAAATCAAACCCTGAGAGGGAATTACCATATACTGATTCGTGGTAAGTGTTGCTTCATCTTATTTTAAATATTAATATCATGAATCTAATGGGATAATTCTGTTATGAGTATTTTTGAGAGTATTTTACCATCATAGGCTAATTATTGGTTGTTGATTCCATTATAATCCTCCTATATGTTAACAGTCACCAATGGATTTTACATCAATCAGTTTCCAAATTAAAAATCCTATGGATATTTCCTATAAAATATGAAATTATGTATTGTGTAATTGTACCAAGATATAGATGTTTTTATACTCATATATCGATTTTATATTTACTTCACATTGAGAGGGTTACTGTGAATATAAGATGTATGTTGATATCATTGTTGATAATAAGAATGAATACCATGTTTTATAAATAATGCGGTATACGGTTATGTGTTAAGAGACTTATTGTCTAGGTGGATCATCATAGAGGCCATAATGTGAGATGTGGCTGGAAGGTCTAGGTTGATGACCTAGAGGTTCATAGTTTTGAATTTATTTATAGTGGTCAATGATTAGGTTTTTTAATGGTAACAAGTGAGAGGTATGGTCCTTGGGTTACATAGGAATTTTTTGAGATGAGCTTGGTTATACACATGTGTTATGATCTTCATACATGTTTTTATAAATTTTTCAGTTTATTATGGAAAATATTTATGGTTTATAAAGAAGAAAATATGGTGATTCTATATTGGGACTATATTTGATGGGTTGGACTACCTAGGTTTCCAGGACTGTTGAAAAGTGGTTATGTGGTCATAATCATATTCAGAGCATGGGTGGATGCTTGTGAGTAGATTAATTCCATGTGGATTGTGAGTGTGTGGAATAGGATTCCACAAATAATTTTGAGGGTGTACGTCAACAATACTTGGTTGGCACCATGTAAAGGGCGGCGATGTTAAAAAATGTGTCTATGATAGCTAACATATTTTGAAGAGTAGTTCATAGGAATGAATAGAGTGTCATGATTGATGTTCCATTATGAATGGGAATACTATAAATGTATAGTAAGACTCATAGGATTGTGATTTTTTATGGATTAGGTTGTATGTTATTATAGAACCACTATGTAGGGATTTTTTATTTACCACCAGTAACGCATAGTAAATTTTAAGATTAGAATTTTTTGAGAGGACATGTGTGGTTTGAGTGTTTATGGTTTTGGATTTCGTTCTAATGGTTTTGGTGACATAATGAATTGGGTAGAGAAACATATGTACCATATGATTAGGTATATCCTAGAGATAAATTGGACATAGTGAGATAATAGTCCTAAGGGTGGATCTTGGAATGCACTATAAAAAGACATGGTGACATGTATTAGTTACTATATTGTGAGGAAAAGATTAGCATGACCATGTATTAAAAGGATAAGTACACATTTAATAGTATAATATTATGAGGAACCACTTGATAGTGGTGTCCATATTGTTATATCAATCTCAAATAATTCCATGGAAGATATTTCCATGGGTAAGGAATAGGTGTTAGGATATTTTTTAGTTAGGTATTAGGAAATAGTGTGTTTATATACTTCAAAATAATTATTGACATAGAGGGTTGATTCATGTGATATGACCATTAGAAATTCAATTCAATTATGCTATGATGTGTATATTACTATGTCTGGGAGTGGGGTTTTGGATTTCAATGTCACACCATCTTGTGAAATGTTTTGTTCTAGAATGAGAGTAGTCATTGAATTGTAATTTTGAATTCTTGTTGTCATCAGATAAGTGGACTAGTGTATTAATAGTTTCCTTGATTAATTTACGTGTTCTGGTACAAAAATTGGTAGATTATAACTACATGTTTGAGTCCAAGGTAAAATTGTGATTATACATGGGTAATAGATCATGAATTCACAAGTGGTTGTGCTATGAAATTAAAATGAAAATGGATATTGAGTTATTGATATAAAAAATGGGACCAGAATTCATTTATAGGCATTAGTGATCATGCTCAGAACAATATCAGTGTGAATTTGTAGAAAGGAACTATGATTGGATTATAATGTCATATTGACTATATAGGATAATAATTTCATGAATTTTTATTTTTAAGTGGTTCGACATACATTCCATTGAATAATATGTATTATATAGTTGTATATCATTGGTTGGAAGCAGTATTTCAATTAATATTTAGTGATTATTCTAGGATTAGTGGATAATAATTTCTCTGTATATATATATATAATTGAGGATTGAGATAAGTTCATTATTTTTTAATTGGGAGTAGTGTAACGACCCAAAGATTCATTAATGGAAAATCCATCTTGATCCAGTTTTAGGTTTCTTTATGAAAAATGTTTCTATAAGATGTCAACTTCTTTGGTTTTATGTTATGATTTGCGACTGTTACTTTTATAGCCATTGAACCGTGATCACATGAGTAGTATAAATATATGGCTTTAACGAACCCAATTTTACTCAGACAAAGGAAGTGATGGCCTCATCCAGTAGAATTGCCCCATACAAAGACCATTTGTCCGAGCTCAGAAAAGAGGTGGTGTCTTTCGGCTTCGTCATTGACCAAGCCCAAGCTGAGCTTCATTATGTCAAGCTTGAACGGGACCGTCTACGGGAAAAGTGGAAGTTGATAGAGATTACCACTTGAGCGATGTTATCCGAGCCGCTCCAAGAGTCTGTCACCATCGCACACCTTACCCTTGGGTCATATGTGGCTATTTTAAGGTGTTATGTAACAAATAAGTAGTACTATGTTCATGTACATTATTTTTGTATATAATAATGAATATAATTTCTAGTCATTTTTGATACTTTGTAAATAGATTTTAAAGTACAAATAGTGTTTTTAGTTAGTATTTAATTAAGAGTTATATTTTATTAAACTAAATAATTTTTTAATTAAATAATTTTTTAATAAAATATTATTATTAAAATTAAATTAATTTTAATTAAATATAAATGATCTTCTAATTTTCTGAATGCAATTAAAATTTTTAATAAGGTTTGAAATCCATTTCTGTCAAAACCCGTGATTTTTTTTATAAATGTCGGTTTTTATTTTAAAAGAAAAAATTCACATATTAATAAAATTATTTAGATAAAATAAATATTATTTTTGGAATCAGGACGTCGAAGTTTTCCGACGGTGAATTTTTCATAATTTTCTGAGACAGTTAAATTTTTGGGTAACAATTAAATACCATTTAAATATATACTGTGTTTTATGACATCATAATGACCCAATGGTGATGTAATAAAATACCATAATCCTTATGTTCGTCCAATATATGTTTTATCATTAAAATAATGAGGTTTTGGGTTTGTTTGACTTACTTTTCAAAGCATTAATGGAGCCCTCAAGACTTATTCAACACTTTGCCTTTTTAAATTAATTTACATGGGAGTGTGACTCACCTCCACATAAGCAACCCTAATTTTTTAATAAGTTAGGTCCTTGGACATGTAAAATATTTTTTTCCTCTTTCCTTTTCCAGAAACTAGGTGCAAATACTATGGGATGGTTTGTGGTTTGGATTATTTTAATATAAGGGGTCCCAAACCAAAATAATAAAGAATTCTCTCACCTTTCCTATATAAACCCACCCAAGCTCCCACTTCCTCCTCACTGAAAGCCCTTGGAGTTCGTCCAACCTCTGCCCAACTCTCTCTATAATCCTCCCAAGGTTCCCGAATCTCCCAGGAATCCTCTCAGAAGCCTCTCTCTAGCCTTTGGAAGCACACATCAAAGTAAGGGTTTTTCTTCCTTTCTCATTTTTGTAAATTTTATTTAAGTTGAATGACCTTTTAATTTCAATTATGAATGTTGGGGTATGGCTTTGCACCTCCCCCATATTTCCATCTTATTGTTTGAATGATGGTAGAACCCTTTCTCTCTCATTAAATGCCTCTCATGTACACCCATTACTATGCCGAAATTCCGAAAGAAACTTCTCTCTCTTCTTTTACATTCAAGAAATACTTTTGTATCATGAATCTAAATTTCATTTCAATTGTTGGGACATGTATATATATGAACTCCTTAATGCCCATTACATGTAAATATTATGATGAACCTCTTTCTCTCTTATCATCCTTTTTTTATTAATTCTTATGTCACGCCGTTACGCTGCCGAAATCACACCGATTTTCTAAGCCAATGTCTTTGTGTAGTGAATACCATGCCCATTTCTCCATCAAGGGTATTCACCTTTATGCACATTTACATTTTGATTGTAAAGTTTCATTTATGAATTCCACATTCCTTTATCGTGGAATAAATGATTATGTTTTATGAATCCATGTTTTATGATCTATGTGGCACACATATGCATGAAATGAAATGTTTAAGAAGGGTGCACCCTTATAGCGCTCCAATGCATTGGGTAAAGTATTGTATCATGATACGTCATGTACAATGAGTGTTTACTCATGCTAATTTAAGTGTAATGAGGGTTTACTCGTGCTTCATGTGCAATGACGGTTTACTCATGCTCCATGTGCAATGAGACTGCACTAATGCTAATTCAATGTTAAGGGTTGTTGCCACATTCCCATGTCATGATTATCATGATTTATCATGCCTTTATGTTCATGTTTCTCTTATGCTCTATTGCTATTCCTATTGCCTAACATGTATTTTTCTCCTCATGTTATTCC
The DNA here is from genome assembly GCA_963277665.1 of Viscum album. Classification (NCBI taxonomy): domain Eukaryota; kingdom Viridiplantae; phylum Streptophyta; class Magnoliopsida; order Santalales; family Viscaceae; genus Viscum; species Viscum album. Next base: position 536,233,139 of record OY728129.1, read on the forward strand.
ATGTGTACTCCCTTACTGGTCTTTATAGCTCACCCTTTTCTTATGCATGTCCTCAGGTTATCCAGTACAATGCTATGTACGAAGGAATGTAGTGGTCATGTAAAGTAAGTTTTCAATAAAGATGTTGTATTTCAAGTTTAAAGTTTTTATGTAATGATCCTAAGCCCCAAAGACACTAAACCTCTCGATCTTCTTTGTTGTATCAAGTGATGTTTTATATAATAAATCATGTTTATGTTTTAATAAAAAGCAGGGTTGTCATAGTTGATATCAAAGGATAGGTTTAGTTATTTTTGGGATTAGGAAAAACCTAGTAAAGCCATAGATACAAGACTAAGTATAACAAAAACATCCCTATGTTTTGGTAAGTATTGTGTAAGTGGTTTATCAAGAAAATACATCATTGTCTGGATACGAGCTGGTAGAGGCGGCTCTGGCACAGATGTATCCTAGGGGTAAAACCCGAAAACACTGCTTTGAGCTAGACTCGAACGGGAACTGGTGCACGACAACGGGCCTTACTGCACTCTTGGTTACGACACTCCTAGGGGATATGTTTTGATAAATTCACAATCTTAGTATGAACCCTTATTAAGGGAAAAATACCCCTAAGAATATATGTTAAAAGGTAGATCATGAAAAGCCAGGATTGAATCCTATAGAGTCATGATTTAAAGAGATTAAAGTGTATTTATAAGCCATCAAGTTTTGTCATTGAATTACCCTTTATGTGTTACCCATAACATTCCTTTTATTCAAGCTAATGGCTGATAATAGGATAACTCGGGCTAACAACCATTGTGAGGATCATTGTGGTGATTGTACTAATGAGATTCCCAATCCAATGGGAGCGGGAATCGCGAACATTTTCACACTTCTATCTCAGCTAAATCAATTTTTTAATAGAAACACGGGTCAAGAGGAACATTTAACCCAACCTAGGAAAGAACAAGTCACTATTGAAAGCTTCATGAGACAAAGGCCTCCTACTTTTAGTGGATCACCTGATCCCATGATCGCTGAACAATGGATCAACTACATTGAAAAGATATTCTCCATCCCCCAATGTTCTGAACAAGTGAAGGTTCTCTTGGTGGCTTATCGTATGGAGGGTGAAGCTGATCAATGGTGGACGTTGATCAAAAATACGAATCCTGAGGAGGAGATCGAGGCTTTGGAATGGATAGAATTCCATAAGATTTTTTTCGATAAATATTTTCCGTGCACCCTCCGTCTTAAGATGGAAAGGGACTTCCTTTCCCTCAAGTAGAAAGATGAAGAATCTGTGGGAGCATATGAGGCAAACTTCACAAGGTTTTCACAATACACTTCTGGCTTTGTCGTTACCCCCGAATGCAAGGTTGACCGCTTCTTTGGTGGGTTGAATCCTAGTTTGTGGAAAGCATTAGCGATCCGTGACTTCGAAAGCTACGAGGAAATTGTCCGATGTGCCCTCAAGGTTGAAATGGAGATCGGAGAATCATAAGGGTATCATGGGGACAAGAAGCGTAAGGTGGACTTCAATGTGGGTGGTCCGATAGATAAATCCAATGATGCTAAGAAGATCCAGCACCCCACTTTCCAAAAGTGTGGAAAGAAGCACCCTGGAAATTGCCTAAGGGGGACGAGAAAATGCTTCAGGTGTTGAAGAGTGGGGAACCTAGATATTAACTGTCGGAAAGAAGGACCCACGACTGCGACAGAGGAGAGGAACACTCCATTCGAACCTCAACGCATTGTTCAATGCTATAAATGCAAAGTGTCGGGTCATTTTGCAAATCAGTGCCCTAATCCAAGGGTTTTCGGAGGCAACCAACAACCTCCAAGACAACAAGGAAGTGCTTTTTCCATCACTTCTGCCGAAGTGAACCCCGACAACGAAGTGGTGACATGTACGCTAGTTATTCATTCAAGAATAGAAAAAGTACTTTTTGATTCAGGTTCTACGCATTCTTTTATATCTCAAAAGTTTAGTAGAACAATCCCAGCACCACCACAAATCCTGGAAGTAAAGATGTCAGTGAGTACGTCAAATGGGGCAATCATTGCATCCCATGAGTATAAGTCCTCCCCTGTTATAATCTGTGGATTGAATTTCCCGGCGAACCTCGTCATACTCCCTCTAGTGGAATTTGATGCAATTCTTGGCATGGATTGGATTTCCTTATATAGAGCCATCATAAATTGTCGGGAGAGGGAAATCACACTCCATATGGAGAATCGACCCCCGATTCTATACAAGTGTCAGGAGGGAGATGAATCTCTTTTATCTCCATCATCTAAAGCATGGAAATTATTTCCTTATGAGAATGAATATCTGGCATAGATGATTGAGTCCAAGGAAGAAACCACCCTTGAATAAATGCCTATTATGAGGGAATTCACTGAAGTGTTTTCCGAGGAACATCCTGGTCTTCCTCCAAGAAGATATGTTGTGTTCTCAATTGAACTTATACCTGGGGTGCTACCAATATCCAAGACTCCATATAGAATGGCTGTTGATGAGCTTGAAGAGCTGAAAATATAACTATAGGAGAATCTGGATAAAGGGTTTATATGCCCAAGTGCATCACCATGGGGTGCACCAGTCCTCTTCGTCAAGAAGAAGGATGGGTCAATGCGGCTTTGCATCGATTATGGTGAACTTAACAAAACCACGATAAAGAACAAGTATCCTCTCCCAAGAATGGATGACTTGTTTGATCAGCTGCGTGGAGCACATTAATTCTCCAAGGTGGACTTGTGGTCAGGATATTATCATGTAAAGGTGAAGAAGGAAGATATCCCCAAGACTGCTTTTTGTATAAGGTACGGGCACTATGAATTCATAGTAATGCCTTTTGGACTCACTGATGCTCCAGAAATATTCATGGACTTGATGAATAGAGTCTTTAGAGATTAGCTTGAAAAATTTGTGGTAGTATTTATAGATGATATTCTAATATACTCCAAAACCAAGGAGGACCATGAGGAGCATTTAAAAACTGTACTAGAGACTTTTTGCAAGGAGAAGCTCTATGAAAAGTACAGCAAGTGTGATTTTTGGTTGAAGGAAGTCTCATTCTTGGGCCATATAATCACAAGCAATGGGATATCTATGGAACCATACAAAACAGATGCAATTGAGGGATGGCCGAGGCCAACATTGGTAACTGATATCCGTAGCTTCTTGGGGTTAGCTGGATATTATCGACGATTTGTGAGAAATTTCTCACGATTGTCCAACCCTCTTACCAAGCTAACTCGAAAGGGAGTAAAGTATTCTTGGAGTGATGAATGCGAAGAAAGCTTCAAGGAGTTGAAAAGGTGGCTTATCACTGCACCCGTTCTCACTTCACCCACAAGTGGGGAGCTCTTTGTGGTATTCAGTGATGATTCGAAGAAGGGATTAGGATGTGTGCTGATGCAGAATGAAAAAGTGATATCCTATACGTCAAGGCAGTTGAAAATCCATGAGCGAAACTATCCAACGCATGATCTGGAGTTGGCGGCGGTGATCTTTGCCTTGAAAATCTGGCGGCATTATCTCTATGGAGAGAAATGTGAGATATATACTGACTACAAGAGTCTTAAATATATATTCACACAGAAAGAGCTTAATATGCGCCAGAGAAGATGGATATAGCTCATCAAGGATTATGACTGTTCAATACATTACCACCCTGGGAAAGCGAACAAGCTGGCGGATGCCCTGAGTAGAAAGGATCCAGCTATTCTATCAATGATTATAATTGAGAAGGATCCAGTCCTCTTAGATTTGATGAAGATGGACGTGGGAATTATAAAGAAGGGAACATCATCAATCCTTTCACAAATGATTGCTCAACCATCTCTTTTGGAAAGGTTAAAGGATGATCAAAAGGATGATGCGGGAATTCAAGAAAACGTGGAAGCTATCAAAAAGGTGAAATCCTTGGAGATTAATGCTAATGAAGAAGGAACTGTGCGGTTTGGGAAAATACAATGTGTTCCATCAAGTCTGGAGCTGAAGAAGGAAGTTTTGGATGATGCACATAGTTCAACATTCTCTATTCACCCAGGGAGCACAAAGATGTATCGAGATCTCCAAGAAAATGTTTGGTGGGATAATATGAAGAAGGAGATCGACGAATATACATCAAAGTTCCTGGTGTGTCAGCAAGTGAAGGTAGAGAGGCAGAAGTCTAAGGGGATGATGCAACCATTGCCCATACTAGAATGGAAATGGGAGAACATCACCATGGACTTTGTCACCGGACTTCCAAGGACATCCAAAGGCAACAATGTGATCTGGGTTATTGTGGATCATCTTACAAAGACCGCACACTTCATTGCTATATGAGAGGATTTCTCTTTGGATCATCTGGCATGGATATATATCAGGGAAGTGGTACGGTTGCATGGAGTACCACTATCTATTGTTTCTGACCGAGATCCAAGATTCACCTCTAAGTTTTGGAAGAGTTTTCAACATTCTCTGAATATTGAAATGAACTTCAGTATGGCCTATCATCCACAAACTGATGGTCAATACGAGCGGACTATCCAAACACATGATGATATGTTGAGAGCATGCTCAGTGGAATTTAAAGGAGGATGGGATCAACATCTTCCTCTGGTTGAGTTCTCTTATAATAATAGTTTCTACTCGAGCATCCAAATGGAACCATATGAGGCCCTGTATGGGAAAAGGTGGATAACACCAGCATGTTGGGATGAGGTTAGTGAACGTAAGCTACTTGGACCAAAAATGGTTGACTAAATGGTGGAGAAGGTGAAAACCATTCAGCAGCATATCAAGGCTGCCCAAAGTCGACAGAAGAGTTATGCAGATAATCGTCGACGAGACCTTGAGTTTAAAGTCAGAGACATGGTTTTTTACGCATAGCTTCGTGGAAGAAGGTCATGAGGTTTGGAAAGAAAGGGATGTTAAGTCCAAGGTACCTCGGCCCCTTCGAGATTCTTGATCGTGTTGGGGCTGTGGCCTATCGACTAGCACTTCCACCTACTATGGACAAGGTGCATGATGTCTTTCATGTATACCTCTTAAGGAAGTACATACCTGACCCTTCACATGTACTCTCTTCCGAGGTGGTACAATTGGAAGATGATCTTTCTTATGAGGAGAAACCAGTGAAGATCTTAGATCGTAGAGAAAACTTTCTATGAAATAAGATAATACCCCTCGTCATGGTGTTGTGGAGAAACCTCAAGTTTGAAGAAGCAACTTGGGAGTCGGAGGATATGATGAAGATGAGTTACCCACATTTTTTTTAGTGTGGGAAAAGGAAAATTTCGAGGGTGAAATTTCTTAAGGGGGGAATATTGTAACGACCCAATGTTTCATTAATGGAAAATCCCTCTTGATCCAGTTAAATGTTCCTTTATGAAAAATGTTTTTATAAGATGTCAAGTTCTTTGGTATTATGTTAATATTTGTGACCATTACTTTTATAGTCGTTGAACAGTGATCACATGAGTAGTATAAATATATGGCTTTAACGAACCCAATTTTACTCAGACAAAGAAGTGATGGCCTCATACAGTAGAATTGCCCCATACGAATCTCATTTGTCGGAGCTCGGAAAATAGGTGGCATCTTTGGGCTTCTCCCTTGACCAAGCCCAAGCTGAACTTCATTATGTCAAGCTCGAATGGGACCGTCTACGGGAAAAGTAAAAGTTGATAGAGATTACCACTCGAGCGATGTTATCCAAGCCGCCCCAAGAGTCGGTCACCATCGCACACCTTACCCTTAGGTCTTATGCGGCTATTTTAAGGGGTTATGTAACAAATAAGTAGTACTATTTTCATGTACATTATTTTTTTATATAATAATGAATATAATTTCTGGTCATTTTTGATACTTTGTAAATAGATTTTAAAGTAAAATTGGTGTTTTTAGTTAGTATTTAATTAAGAGTTATATTTTATTAAATTAACGGATTTTTGAATTAAATAATATTTTAATAAAATATTATTATTAATATTAAATTAATTTTTATTAAATATAAATGATCTTTTAATTTTATGAATGCAATTAAAATTTTTATTAAGGTTTGAAAGCCATTTCTGTCAAAACCCGTGAATTTTTTTATAAATGTTGGTTTTTATTTTAAAAGTAAAAATTCACATATTTAGAAAATTATTTAGATAAAATAAATATTATTTTTTGAATCAGGATGTCGAAATTATCCAACGGTGAATTTTTTATAATTTTCTGAGATAGTCAAATTTTTGGGTAAAAATTAAATACCATTTAAATATATAATGTGTTTTATGACATCATAATGACCAAATGGTGATGTAATAAAATACCATAATCCTTATGTTCGGACAATATATTTTTTATCATTAAAATAATGAGGTTTTGGGTTTGTTTGACTTACTTTTCAAAGCATTAATGGAGCCCTCAAGACTTATTCAACACTTTGCCTTTTTAAATTAAATTTCATGGGAGTGTGACTCACCTCCATATAAGCAACCCCAATTTTTTAATAAGTTCGGACCTTGGCCTTGTAAAATATTGTTTTCCTCTTTCCTTTTCCAGAAACCATGGGCAAATACCATGGGATGGTTTGTGGTTTGGATAATTTTAATATAAGGGGTCCCACACCTAAATAATAAAGAATTCTCTCACCTTTCCTATATAAACCCACCCAATCTCCCACTTCCTCCTCAATCAAAGCCCTTGGAGTTCTTCCAAACTCTGACCATCTCTCTATATATTCTTCCCAAGGTGCCCCAAGATCCCAATAAGCCTCTCACAAGCCTCGCTCTAGCCTTTGGAAGCACACTTCCAAGTAAGGGTTTTTCTTCCTTTCTCATTTTTTGTAAATTTTCATTAAGTTGTATTGCCCTTTTAATTTCAATTATGAATGTTGGGTTATGGCTTCACTCCTCCCCCATACCTCCATCTTATTGTTTGAATGATGGGAGAACCCTTTATCTCTCATTAAATGCCTCCCATGTACACCCGTTACTATGCCGAAATTACGAAAGGAACTTATCTCTCTTCTTTTACATTCAAGCAATACTTTTGTATCATGAATGTAAATTCCATTTCAATTGTTGGGACATGTATATATATGACCTCATTACTGTCCATTACATGTAAATATGATGAGGAACCCCTTTCTCTCTCATAAACCTTTTTTATGAATTCTTATGTCACGCCGTTACGCTGCCGAAATCACACCGATTTTCTAAGCCAATGACTTTGTGTAGTGAATACCATGCCCATTCCTCCATAAAGGGTATTCACCTTTATGCACATTTAAATTTTGATTGTAAATTTTCATGTATGAATTCCACATTCCTTTATCTTGGAATAAATGATTTTATTTTATGAATCCATGTTTTATGATCTATGTGGGACACTTATGCATGAAATGAAATGTTTATGAAGGGTGCGCCCTTATAGAGCCCCAATGCATTGGGTAAAGTATAGTATTATGATACGTCATGTGAAATGAGTGTTTACTCATGATAATTCAAGTGCAAATAGGGTTAACTCGCGCTTCATGTTCCATGAGGGTTTACTCATGCTCCATGTGCAATGAGCCTTGGCTCATGCTAATTCAATGTTAAGTGTTGTTGCCACATTTCCATGTCATGATTATCATGCTTTATCATGCCTTTATGTTCATTTTTATCTTATGTTCAATTGATATGCCTATTTCCTAACATGTATATTTCTCCTCATGTTATTCCATGTGTACTCGCTTACTGGGCATTATAGCTCACCCTTTTTTGATGCATGTCCTCAGGTTATCCCATGCAATGCTAAGTATGAAGGAATGTAGTGGTCATGTAAAGGAAGTTTTCAATAAAGATGTTGTATTTAAAGATTAAAGTTTTTATGTAATGATCCTAATCCCCAATGACACTAAACCTCTCGATCTTCTTTGTTGTATCAAGTGAAGTTTTATGTAATAATGCAGGTTTAAGTTGTAATAAAAATCATGGTTTTCATAGAGTAGTGTGATGAGAAATATTCCATGATAATTTCTAAAAATCTAATTGAATATTTTATTAGGAAATTTTGAATGTGGAAGTACAATGTATTGGAATTATCCATGGAAGGAAAGAACCATTGGTGGGAAGGATATACGATGTATGGTGGGTGGTATGATATATTGGTCATATATTATGTTATATATGATTTATTTAGAATCATATAGTTGTTTCAATTGTATTTATGAGCATGGTTTTGGGTTATGTTGGGTTTAGATCAATAGAATTTATTCTGGGATTGGAAATGAATAGGGCTTCAGAAATAAAAAATTTAATTTTGAGTTGGAATTAATTACAAGAGTTGGATGGATTTTTCATTTTTATACCATCATAGATATCTTAAGGATGACTAACATTGTAGTGGTGATATTTTGTGATCTGAGGTTTGTATGAGTTTGAAATTTAAAAAAAATTGATTTAAAATTACCTGATGGTTCAAATTTTAATCAAATATTTGGAATGGAATTTAAAATGATATAATACATCAAAGTGATGATTTTAGATGAGAAATGAGACTCATATGTTAGATCTGGGATTTTGGGAGCATCCTATGGGATTAGGGAATAGAGTTGTTATTCTGAAAAATTGTATCCTATGGTGTGTTTTCTATCCAAAATTGCAGGTAGAGATTGTATACTCACATGGTTCGACAAACAATTCATGATTATAGGGAAAACCATGTGGGGTTCTTCATAAAATTTTATGATAATGAATGGTTGGATAATTTTTTCATAAATCATGTTCCCTAACCATTATCAGTGGGTGTACCTCAGAGAGTGCGGTCGTGTAGTTTAGATAATCAAACAACCAATAATAGTGTTAATGTTAAGCTTACCCCTTATGATATTTAAATTGAAAACCCATTTTTCCACCTCCCTCTCCAACATGTGACTGAGGAAGCCCCATCCTTCTTTATAAACCTCCATCACATAAAGGGGGCATTATTAGTGGGTTTTAATGTTGTTCTCCAGTGATATGTGTTATGTATTTCACTACATTGAACTATGGTGTTATCCTATTATTATCCTACTTATTTTTTTGTTTCCATAGTTATGGGTTCTAATTTCAACTCAAGAAGAGAATATTTGAATAAAAAAAGGGAAAAAGGATCTCTATCTTCCTAGGAAGAGGACATTATGGGATCCCATATTCACTCCATTATATGTTATTTTATTGAGGTATACCATAATGTCAATTCTTTATATTTCCAGGAATAAATTAAATCACATGGCTAGTTGTTTTGAATTCGTTGTTTGTTGATTATTCTTTTTTAATGGATAAGTGTGTTCCATGGGATTTTAGTTATTGTTTGTTCATGGTTATAGTGAAATTGTATTAGCCTGTGTGTTTCTAGGAATTATGAATGTGTTTATAATTTTCATTAATTATGAAAAAACTTTAGAAGAAATTTTTTTTAATATAATTTAATTATAATTAATAAAATTTTCGAGGTTTTGTTGTCTTATGGGACCAAGCACATATCAGGTTAGCATAGTATGGCCTTCAATATTTGTGATAGTCCATTGAAGAAAATATAATGATTATGAAAAGTATGTAATTAAACATAAATTACCTATTGAATTTATATTTTTTTGTATCATAATTAGTCTATTCCCCTATTATGATTGGATACCCCATGTTTCTACTAATTCCAATAACATCTGTAATTATATAAATTTTCTAAATTATAATTCATTTATTCTAGTAGTCATGAAAAACTCTTGTGTACTAGCCTCATTCTTTTTCCCTAATTGATAATGTTGATACCTATAAGAAAAAAATTACTCTCCATACCTATCAAGAAGTGAGGATTCACTTAGTGAGACATGCCTTATCTTTTATGTGATTATTTAATGGGACATAGGTGGAAGGGGACTAGGTAACTAGTGAATAAAATATAATATAAACATTAGAAATCATGATATGTTATGATCTATATCTCAATAATTACCCTAGGTGAAATACCCCAATGTAGTTATCAATTCTATGAGACCATATTCAGCATTCCATAAGAAATGGAATCCTTATTCATTGGGTATTGACAGAAGATGGTAATGTTGACGTACATGATCCCAAGAGGGATACATCCTCTGATGTGTGATCCATGAGGATCATTCTAGATATAACCCTCTTTATAGTGTACCAAAGAGATTTCCATTTGATGACATGATTGTTGAAGAAACGTAACTGAGTAAAATATGAGTTTGGGTACTGATGGTATTGTGTGTCACCTTATATCTTGTACTGGACATGTGAGCCCGATGGGGTGTGACAGTAGAGATGTGATTAGGAATTAATCCAACAATACACACTTATTTATTATCTCTCACAGTTTTATCATTTCCATAGTGAAATCTAAACATACATTATAGAACATATCTTGTGGTCATGAAATGATCAAATTGCATGGTTGGGATTTCCATAGTGATTACCAAGGATCCATCATAGGAGATACACTTTCATAAATGTTACTTCAATTACTAGAATTTAGAGTTTCACTGAGATTTCTTATTTATTAGGAATTACATGGGACGATACAGTGTTTATCTCAAACCCCCTCTTTCATAGAGTGTATCCTATAATGAATATATTTCTCAGATATTGGTAATGGTAGTAGTTTTTATATATCCACATTTCCACTGAGCACTGGATTATCATGACATCCACGATGATAAATGATGAACTATTTGATCGTTTTCTAATATGCTTATTAGGATCAGGTGGACACACCATTACATAATTTAAGAGAGCTGTATAGGACTGGTCTATTAAAATTATTATTGAATGATGTAAAAAAATTATGTTTGATCTATATATTATTTTTAACACCCTATTTATCAAGTATGTATCCCTTTAGATATGTATATAATGTGTGGAATATTTTTTGGGTGAAATATTATAGGGTTAAGAGGTATTTTTAATTTTTCAGGGCTTTTCTATAGGTGTGAGCTTTGATCATCATTAGTATAATTTTCGAAACTCCTACATGAAAGCATGTAATTTAAGATAGAATATACTGGTTAAGTGAATGATTTGGTAAATGGTTTAGTGAAACATTGAGGACACCAAAGTGTAACCATTGAAATTGTAATAAATAAACAAATCGATGTAATATGATTTTCTAACAATTCTAGGCAACTGTTCTATAGGTATCTAGGTGTATTTTATGGAACATGGTTCGTGAACGGTTTTCCTAACAACACACCTAAACCATGAATAGATAATAATTAGAGCCTTAAAAAAGGATCTCACAAGTAATTAACACTAAACATATCATTTTTATTATTTTGATACCCCAAATCAGTTATATGCCATCCCAATATCTGAGGATTCTCTTCCCTTTGATATGAGAGAAATCTATATCCAAATAATGTGGCTTTAGAGGCCATACTTCATGGTAATTCTCTTTTCATGTCCATTAACCATAGAACAATTCTTATACCCACTTTTGGATTCATAGATGTAGTATATAGGGGATAGATCTATGATTATTTATTCTAATAATGATGAGATATGGATGCATTGATTTTAGTAAATATGATCTATGTATGGTTTTTTTATATTAAAATCAGTTTTGTTGAAGAATTTGTGTCATTATTTACTTTATCTTTACTTTCTAAGGCTGGTGGATTGACTATATACTCTTATTAGATCATGAAGTCTTACTTTATAATTGTTAAATTTCATAAAATTGAATGTGAAATTGATGGGAAATTCATGGTAGAAACCATTATTAGTGATGTTTTATGGGTTTTTAAAAACAATTCTTTGTGAAAAATGATTTTTATGGATATCAAAATGGTGATCATAAAATGAGGATTCAATTTTATTTATCAAAATGGTTTGATGGTGATTTTTTAAATAAAAATTATAATTTCTTTTTAATTTATTGAAATGGTTTATTTGAAACATTTTTGGCATACATGGGTTGGTATGAGTTCATTTTTTTATCATGACCCCGAATAAGGGTGTTGTACCATTGGGGTACAAGTGACATGACCCTATACAAATGACTTATTCTGAAAGTGAACAAAGATATTTACCACTTAGTGAAGCATGGTCGGTGGTTGGGAAACAACTCATGATTATGGAGTTATTATAGAAGAATTAATTTGTGGGTGGGTGTGTGAATTAGGGAATGGATAATCCAAATGTAATGTTAAATAGTTTAAACACATCATTTTCTTCTTTACTTGTAAAGTATTTTGATATCGAAATTTGTTTTGGTTTGAAATTTCATGGCCTTTGAGATAAACTACTAAAATTCATTGAAAGAGTTTTATATAAATCATTTCATAAAAATTTAATAACATGTTCAATCCTAGTGGTGAGGGTATGGAATTTATTTGAGGAAAACCAATAGAGTTTTATTACCCACCCAATACAATATAATGCAGGTGATTTTGATGATTTTTTATCGAGTTGTAGGTAAAGGAAATGAAACTGATTTATTTAGTGATGCATTGTAATAATTTGGGATTCATTATGTAGTTAGAGGATGGATCATGTTTGTAGAATTGTATTTATATCATTGGAGTCTTTGACAAGAGTGGGTTTCTCATCCTATTTTGTACTCATACATTACTCATTATGTTTTTGGGTACTACTATCTTTTGGTTTTATATTGAGTTTAATTTTAATTTTATCTTGCATAAAATAGATGTTTTGTTTATGGTGTGCATGGTTGTGGTTTTTAAATTCTCAAATGTCACGTCATCCTCAAATTGTATTAAAGGAAAGGGTACTTACTGCATGAACTACTCATCTTGAGGATGTCACATAAGGCCTTCTAGTAATTATTCCTCATCCCAATCCATTGGTGATGGGTGGGATGATAGAAAAGGTAATAGTCTTGGTGGGCCCATAATTAAATTTCATACAAATTATATAGGTTTATTGGTCATGGAGTCAGAAAATGATTCTTGATTTGTGCTTGAGTTGTAATGGTAGACTTGATTAGTATCCCAAGAACATGAAGGGTAGATGATAAAAATTTGTAGCTAACCTATTTATTCTGAATTTCATGATGCAATGGATTTGGGTACATAAATATTTTGGAGACAATTATCATAGTTGTAATCTCATTTCCAAGGGTCTAGCCAATTACAAGTGAATAAAAACCTTTGATATAAATGACTTCCCAGTAGAATTTCATATTTTATTTTTTTTAATAATTTATAATTTGGTTTGAAAATATTAATTTTAAAAATTTATCAAAAAATGTTTTCAAAAGAATGATTATGAACATGCTAGGATGGTGGTATTTTCACGATTGTATCATTTTCAAAAACAGGTGGAATTTTTAAAAATGCTTTCAAAACATAATGTATTTAATTTTGGGAAATACATGTTCTGATTTTTGTAATGTGTTAATTTTTTTATGTCAAAACCTTCAGTTTATAGTGAGTTATACTTATGGTTTTTTTTTCTGTTTATATGAAATTTCCACCAATATACATTTTAGAAACCTACATGAATATGCTATTAAGAATGTGGTTTCACATGAGACAATGGTTATCAATCTACTAGTTCAGATTAATTTCCATGATTTTCAAGATGAGGATAAAGAGAACCAAAGGGGGGAACCAAGGAAATTGTACTATTCTATTCATCTCCAAAAGGAAAACCCACCCAACATTTGAGGTGATCGAGAACCAGAGAAGGATAAGTTTTCATGAATATTATAAAGATAATTTTTTATTTCATTGGTACAATAACATAGTTTAAAGTTAGATTTTTTATGTATATGTTGGAATATAATGAATTCAATTGTTCTAATTTAGAATTTTATTCTATATATAATACCATGACATATCATATGAGGATTTTAAATTATTATTCAACAACAATTTTAGTCCTCATATCTTTAGGATTTCATGAATGACATAAACTATCATATTGAAGAAGGAGAACCTCTTAATGGTATATTATATCGAAAAATTTATAAATATGGTCTACTTTTCGAAAAAAAATATGTTTCATGTTCGTCCTTGAATGAGAACATATTATTAATTGGGGATGAGGTAATAGATTTTCTCAATTATTTACATGGTTTGTATAATGGATTATTGTAACATCCCAGGTAAATAAGGAATATGAATTTTTCATATTATAAATATTTGTGATTTAATTATTAATTTTATATTCAAGGGGATTCTGTGTCTGATAGCACACTCAAAACGCATCAACGAGTATCGTTGGAATCATACATTGAACAAAAATTTACGTTATACCAAAAAATAAAATATTATTATTATTATTATTAATTTCTGTTAACGTCCAGCCATTCTATTGGAGGGAATGAACATAACAACTACAATATGTTTACACAAGTATGTTAAATGTTTATACTTTTATGTAATAAATTTTAGAGGCTTAAAAAAAGAAAGAATTTGATTTTAAACATGAAATACTTTAATATTTTTTAAAGGGTGATTTACCACCTTTTGACAGTGAAACCTTATTAAATATAGTTATTTTCACTTTTATATGTTCAATTTTACTACAAAAACGTTTTCATTTGAAGTTGGAAATTAAAATTTATTAGGTATGTTTTTGATATTTTTCTGATAATGTTCAATTTTATGGAAGAGTGAAAAATAAGACAAATTTTAATCACATTATATTTTTATCATTTAATTTAATTTTGTTCATCTAAAGTAATTTCAATTTTTAATTAGACATAAAAAATTTCAATCTTTTTATAGTTATTATTTCTTAAAAAACACGTTTTTTGGTTATGACAAAGCCAATTAATTTTAACTTAATTTTTGCAACTTTTGTGCTTTGAATTTTGAAAAATTGATTAAATATTTCATATCAGGAGGTCCAAATTGAGTATATAGGTAACTTTTATTGGTATACATTATGAATAGTATCATTAGCAAATATTTTATTTAACATGGTTAAAGGGTAAATATGATAAATAAGAGTAAAAAATAATAATATAATAATATTAAATTACCCTAAAACGTGTCCTAAACCTATAAGATAATATATTTCCGACCATAGGAATCCTTAGGTCGATTTGGGGACCCCATGGTGTAACACTTATGTGAAAATTACATTTTATAACAATTAATTTAAAAATAAAAAAAATGTAACATACAAATATATCTTTTAGTAATACAATTTTTATATGGGGTTATATGAGTGATAATATTGAAAATAAATGGTAAATAAAAATATAAAAAAATTTCATACATCATGGTAATTTATTTATAATTTTTAGACATCAAATAAATAAAATTATTTTTGAAACAATGTTGATGTAGTGATTACCATATCAATGAATTAAATAAATAAATATGAGTATTAATATTAAAATATATTTAATTTGGATATTTTTATGCCATACATGAATTTTATAGAAACACATGAAATATTATATTTGATTAAATTAATTTTATTCGAAGGAATAAAGTATTTATGGATTTTACAAAAATCATGTACTAAATAGTGTCAAAATTAACATAAATGAGTTTTTAAAAAAAATATTATTTTATTAAATGATAAAATAATCCAATAAATCTATGATTTTGAAAATATATATATATATATTATGTATCAAATTTCATCAATGATCAATTTTTTGGTATCTTTTCATTTTATAGAATGTATTTTAACAATTCACAAGAAGACACGGTAAAAGATAAATTAGTTAACTAATGGTTAAGGCTAAAAGATAAGTGTATTTTATGACTTAATCTTTTCTAAAACCTATTGGTTGAGTGGGTTTATATACATACTCATCTTATCTTTTACTTAACTATCCTTGGAGCCTTTAGAGACCAAATATGAAATTATAATAAAAAAGTATTCTACAATTTTCTATATAGTACATCCTCCCTCTTATAGAAGGACATCACCTCTAACCCATTAGAAAAACCTCTCAATCCACATGGCTCATCGAAAATATGGTCCAAGAATCTTACAACATCCATCTGTTCGTCCTAGAAGCATTAATTAGGTAATTAGACAATTCAATAAAAAATTAGTTCTTAAATCTAAAAATTAACCGATTTGGATGTAAGTCTTCCTCTCATGTTCATTTGTTTTATTTTTATTCTTCACTCTCTATGATATTATTATAATTTTATTGAATAAAATCAGAATTATGAAAAATATAGTTGAATTTTGTTATGTTATGGATTCAAAATACACTCACTCACGCATCCATCTAATGGAAGCAAAAATTCTATTTCTGTGGACAACAAACTACTACCTCATGAAACGATGATTGATCATTTCTCTCCTACCGCAATCATGGTGGCCATTATGATGGAACTATATTTTTATATTATATATATTATATTTATATATTTTCTATTATTTGGTAATTTTTATTTAAACCATACCTTTAGGCTTTTCAGGTTGTGTAATTACGATAATTTCATTTGAGGAAATGCAGACTATCGCCCCCTCAATGTGATATGACTCCTTCACTCCATACATATAATTTTTAATGGATGCAATTAAATAAAATATATAACCTATATAACATTTATATTATAATTTATTTATAATATAAATATTTATCAATTTATTTTTCATTCTTCTAATATAACAATAAAATGAATGTAGAGTTCATGTGTTCGTACGACCTACCGTCTCCATGAACTTTTCATTTTATTTCTCATACCAAAACACTATGGATTAATATAAAAATATAAAAATATATATATATGATATTTATGTGTTAGTAAAATAATCAATATCATTCTGGAGATGATATACTTTTAACTACATGGTTAGTTATCATAATAACAAATTCATTTTTGACTCATGTTCCGAACATCGAAAAAACGTCTGATATGAACATAAATAATTAGATAACTGTTATGGAAGGGTAATAACTGATATAAAAAAAAATATACATTAATAATGTTGTAAATAAAGTCTAAATTAACGATTGTTTATTATTCACGAAATAATAGAACGAAAGAGTCAAATCAGACATTGGGTAGGGGAACCTCTTTACCCAATCTCGATTATTTGGGTTAAAATTCTTCTTCATGATTATGTCGTTCTATGATTATGTGAGAAATAAATATTGTTATCATATATTATATTTTTAATTAATTCATGTGTACTTATATTTAATACACATAATCAATCAATGTTATTTACAAAATGACCTTTCTATGGGATTCTGTCACCCTCCTCTATTAGTCAAATACTTATTTTAAGTTACATCTTTAAATTAAAATTTGCTTATATTGGGATATGTTCTTATTTATCCTTATTTAAATTGATTTTATTTAAAACATATGACATACCCATTTCTCTCCCATATACGTTTTTAATAAATTTTTATATGTTGTTTTTAGGCTTTCGAATTTTTGTAAGGAAAATTCGTAACCCCATTTCCATTCTTTAGGTCAATATCCTACATCAAGATAATTTCGTGCTATGAATATATGTGAAATACCTATGATTGTTTTAAAATTAATATCCAATTATATTGGGTTGATATATATTTGTCACAAATATTTATTTCAATGATTTATCTTTAATATAATGATAAGATATTTGTAAGGGACTTTGCCACAATCCCTATCATTGAGGCGTATCTTGATGTCATGAACCTTTATTATCCTATATTTTGTATATAAAATCATTTTGAAAACATTATATCCCTAATTACTAAATTATCATGATATTTAATGTTGTGTTTATTTTTATTCCTTAATTATTTTTATTTAGGTGTTTTTTAAGTGGTAAGAGACATATTAAATAAAAAATAGTTTTAAATGTTTTAATTTATTTTTCATTTAAAACCTTCTATTTCGTTTCCATGTATTAAAAAAGGATTAAGGGATTTATTTATATGGAAATGAGAGTTTTGATGTTTAAATTTATCTCAAAATATTCAATGTTTTATGGGACACATTGATTCAAAACACTTCTTTTTTAACGTTTTAAATTAATTGATTATTTTAATTTAATGAAATGTTATATTGTGATTGAAATGTGTAAAAGTTATATTTTATTTTATACTTGTATTATGGAGTATGAATATGTTATGGTACATGTAAATTTTATGTGTGGATACATGATAAACCAAATGAAGGGTGGTTCCATGATAAACCATGTACATGTGGTTAAGTTATAAACTCCAATGCATTGGATTTGGATGCCGGCCATATAGCCATTCCATTTAGTGATATGTGTTAATGTCGACTGTATGGTTATCCAATTTATGTATGTTTACTTCCCAAGATACCATTAGATGAAATATTTTGTTTTCAATGGGATATATGGTAATCTTTTTCTTACAAAAATAGTAAGCAATGTGATTATTTTTAGTGAAGTGTTTTGGCTACTTTTTTAAAGTGAAAGTATTACTTAATGATAAAGTAATCATGGTAGAAATGTTGTTTAGAATAACTATATAATTTCCTTGTTTTTGTAACCCTTAATATGTTTTTATTCTCATTCCATGTTTTGAACTATTTTTCACAAGAGTTATAGATGAATGGAATCAAGAATGGAATCACAGAATAGTCATGCTACAGAAAACATGGAACTATATATGTTTCTTTTTTATGAGTTGTTGTTTTATGAAAAATGGATAGTGACATGACATGTTTTATTGTAATTAATCAAGTTGTTATGTATACATTACGACTTATTGATATACAACTATAATCCTAAAAATATCCTCAATATGAATTAATGACATAATTCAATATTATGTTATGTTTATGGCAAGGGCCTTATAGTTGGAATCAGAGGTTGGATTAGATAACATTAGAGATTAGGGATAAATTTAATAATAAATTACATAACCATGATTGTTAGCATATTATAAAGATTCATAGTTATTTTAGATAAATTTAACAAGTTTAATATAACATGAATAAGTATATATTAGGGTTTACCATCCTCATAAGTTATTATATGATGATTTTACTGATATACGCACACTAGCCTTTTTTGTTTTACTAGGAACCAAAGTAGAAGTGGATGTGAAGAAAACTGTTATGGTTTTTTTAATAATAAAATTATTGAAATTGGATATACAATGGGAAATCATGCGGTTATTCTCAACCAACTATCTGGAGTTAGGATTGACCACCAGAACCGTGGTGATTTCTATAAGGCATCATATAGGTGAGAAACCAATCCCTATGGTAGTTTACATAATAACCATAAATGTATGTATATTCACAAACCTACGTGTCAAAGATGTGGAACGAAACAACTAGTAAAATGTTTCCAAGGTACGGGAAGATACTATCTATGTGGTGACCAAGGTCATAAAGTATGAACAAACCATAGAAAAAGGAAGCATCCAGTTTACTCTGGGAAAGGTAATGATGTTCATTCGGGGGGATAGATTGAAATTTTTAAATGTGGTGTGCATGGTCATTTCAAAAAAAGATATCCTATAAAGAATGTTTTGTAATGGTATCATGAGGACCACAAAAATATATTTTTACAAATACCTAATGCCATTCCAATTATGTATGAATAAACTGACAATGACCAATGGGAGGTTTGGATTATTTCATAACTAATGTTTTGATATTATTGATTATTTGGATATGATTCATGATTTTGTTTTTTTGAAATAAATTTTACAGAATACGTTAGAAAATAATTTTTAATGGATCATGAATAATTTTAAATGAGTAAGAAGTACACATATATGTGATTCAAGATTTATGGTAGATTTTAGGATAATGAAATGATTAAAATTATTAAGGCTCTTTTGATGATTTGATTACATTGGAATTATTTTTTCTAGTATATATAACCCCTATGTTTGATATGTGAAAACATTATTCAAGGAAGAATTTTCTTTTATTTTATGGATATAGTTATATAGAACTATTTGGGTTTATATTATCCTTGTATTTGAGGAAATTACATGTTATTACTTTTTGGGATGAATTTGAGAGGTATGAGATAACATTTGTGCTTAAAATATGGTATGGATTTTTTGAGAATTTTATATCAAATTTTTCAAATTTTATAAGTTTATATAATTTTTGGGAAATGAAAACACAAAAACTGTGTGACAACCCATCACGTTAGACAAAGATGTGGGAATCGAACCGAAAACCAATGTACGGTTGGGATTTATCACATATTATTGGACTACCTAAAGTCCCTATTTAGTATGACTAATTCTTTTTTAATTAAATTATTTTATAGGTCAATAATAAGGTGAATTTGGGAAATTATTTTTTATCAAATGGATATCCTTATTATTGTAAAATGATTTGGTGATTAAGTGATAAAGGTTATTTTGGAAGACATTCTCTCTTTTGGTGAAACGCTATATGCCTAAGGAAAATTGAATACTATGGGATTTTTTTTGTGTATTAAGGATAGAAATTTTATTTCCGTAGAATATATGTTTTTATTGTGGACATATAGAGATTTAGGTTGTTTTTGGAAACAATTAACCTATCATAGAGAATATTTGATTTGGTTATATACACTATAGTATGATACATTAAGAGTAGTCGATGTTATTTGCAGATAAATGTTATGATTTACTATGGAAGAATTTGTGATTAAATTCTTCAATGTTCTGTGATTCAATATTAGATTGGATTATATTGATGGATTTTAAGAGCAATTTTTTATTTAATGATATTTTACGAACGTTGGGTATTTTTTGTTCAATTTTGGGGATTAAGAGTAGTATTTTATTTTATAAAATATTATCCCTTTAGGTTATTATCTGATCTGGTGATAAACATTTTGGTTTTTTAATGTCCAATGATAGGGGAGCTATATAGTTCATATTTTGTGGATTATTTGATTCTCTAAAAGTTTATTGTAGTGATTTAGGTTTGAACAAACCATATTGAATTCTAATCTATTGGAGAAATGATATGTTTTTGGTAGATACTTATTATATGATGAAACTCTACTTGAAAAGGAAGCATATTTCTTTATGTCCTTAGTCAATCTCAAAAATCAATTCTACAGCATTATGAAATAAAACATAAAACAATAACGTTGTCCCTTTTGTTTACCTACTAGGAAACCAATGAGTGTTTAACCTATCAAAATTTTATGGCTTTCTGGTTGTAAACCTTCTCCTGATCATGTTTTCTATCAGTCTCCATCAAAATGTGACACTTAGTTTCTCTTTTATATCATTGAATTCATGAAATCCTAGTATTTGGTATCCTAGGTTCCCTTTTTTACTTCTATTTCTTTCTTTTTAATTGATAGTTTTATTGAATATTTTTCTAATGTGGGAAATTTAATGATGTTTTCGAGTCCAATTCTAAAATTGTGAGGAAAAATTTTCCAAAAGGGGGGAAGGATGTAACATCATATGTAAATAAAGAATTTGAATTTTTCATATTTATTAATAATTTTTAAATTAAATATTAATTTTTCTTTTAAAGGGATTCTATATCTCATAGTGTAATCAACAAGAAACAATGGGTTTCTTTGAAATCTTATGTTGCCCAAAACATTGATTAATATCGAAAAATAATATAATTATATTATTATATTAAATGGTTGGTAATGCAAAGCCATTTTTTTGGGGAGGATGAAAATAACTAATTACAATATAATTAAATATATTTTATAAATGTTTTTAAATTTATCCAATAAATTTAAAAGGCATAAAATAATGATGAATCTGATTTTAAGCTTTAAATACTATAATATTCTTTAAAAGGTTGATTAACAGAATTTTGATGGAAACCCCTTTTTAAATCTAGTTTTGTCACTTTTATATGTTTTATTTGAAAAAATAGACTTCTTATTTAGAAGTGGGAAATCAAAATTTACATAGGGTATATTTTTGGTATTTTTCTGATAATGTTCAATTTTTATTGAATAGTGAAAAATACTGCATTGGAACGCAAAAAAATCATTTAATATAATTTAATTATATTATTATATTTTCATTTTAATTAATTTTAAATTGTAAATAGATTAAAATTTTCTCATTTAATACAATTAGTGTCATTTAATTTAATTTCACTTTTTAATTAGACATAAACACTTATCAATGATTTGATGGTTATTATTTCTTAAAAACACAATTTTTGGTTATGACAACTATAATTTATTTCAAATTAATTTATGTAACATCAATGTCTACAATTAAAAAAAATGGATTCAATATTTGGAATTAGGGGGTAATGTTTTTGTAAATAGTTAAATTTTATTTTTAGACATTATGAATTGTAACTTCAATAAATATATTATTTACCATGGTTAAAGGGAAAATCAAGTAAATAAAGATAGACAATAATATTATAATATTATTAAATAACACTAACATATGTCCTAAACCAATTAGATGATAAATGTCTGACCATGGTAATTTTTTGTCTTATTTTGGGACCCCAAGGATCCACTTTCAAGTGACAATGACATTTTATAAAAATTAATTTAATGTTCAGGAAAATGATACACAAACATATATATTTGCGTAAATTTTTTTTAAATGTGTCTATATAAGTTATATTATCGACTATAAATATTTAGTAGAAATACCAAAATATTTCCTACATCATAGTAAATTATATATAATTATTAAAAATCAAATATATAAAATCATATATGTAACAATGATGATGTAGTGATTACCTTATTAATGAATGTTTTAAATAAATGAGAGTATAAATAATATGATAAATTTACTTTGAAAATTTTGATGACATAAAATAATTTTATAGATAAATATGACATATTAAATTTGAGTAAATTAATTTGATTCAAAGGGGTCATGTTGTTATGAATTTAAAAAAATTCTTGTACAAATTACTTTCAAAATTGACATAAATGTGTTTTTAAAAGAAATATTATTTTATTAAATGGTAAAATAATAATAAAATTTTTAATATTTGTCCAAATTACATATATAATGTTAAAAATGTAATTAAGGATCCTTTATTCTATCTCTTGGCATTTTGTAGTTAGTATATTAACCATATACAAGAAGACATTGTAAAAGTTAAATTAGTTAACTAAGGGTTAAGGCTAATTGATAATGTTAAATTTAGGACCTAAACATTTTTAAAACCTATTGGTAGAGAGTATTTAGAACCATACTCATGTTATCTTTTAAATTACTAACTTTTGAGCCTTTAGAACCCAAAAATTAATTTATAATAAATTAATGTTTCTATGGTTTTCTATATAGTACCTCCTTCTTCCTATAAAAGGGCATCACATCTAACCAATTGCACACACCTCTCAAGCCCCTTGTCTAATCCAAAAATATTATCCAAGAATCTCCTAATATCCACACATTCCTCCTAGATGCTTTAATTTGTAATGCAAGAAAATAATGAAAGCCTTTTGGCTCTAATTGAAAAGAAGTTACCCGATTAAGAGGTTACACTTTCTCTCAAGTTCCATTCATGTATTTTTTTTCTTCACTCTCTATGATATTATTATTATTTGATTACATAACAACACCAGTATCCTAAATATACTAATATTTTTTATGAGAATTATTTGTACTACATTCACACACACCACCATCTAATGGATACAAACGTATTGTTTTTGTGGACGACGAACTACTGCTTCACGAAACGATGATTGTTCATTTTAATCCTACCACCTCTCAAGGTGGCCATTATGATGGAACTATATTTATATATGATTTATATTATATTTATATATTCTCCAGTATTTGGTAATGTTTTTTAAATCAAACCTTTATGGTTTTCATTTTGATTAATTACAATAATTTCATTTGAGGAAATGCGGACTATCTCCCCCTCAAAGTGATATGACTCATTCATGTCATAAACGGAACGTATAAAGGTGTGAATTGATGATATTATATAACCAATATAAAATTTCTATTGTAATAGATTTATAATATTCATATGTATAATTTTATATTTCATACTTTTAATATGTCAATGAAATGAATATAGCGTTCATGCATACGTATGACCTTCCATCTCCATTAATGGGGGATTTCATTTATTATCTCCAAATACTATATATTATTAATATATTTAGGTATATATATATATATATATATATGATATTTATGTTTTTTTTAAAATCATAAATATTATTCTAGAGATGATTTAATTATAACTACATGTTTAATTCTAATAATAACAAGATCATTTTTGATTGATGTTCTTAACATCGACGATATCTTTAACATGGACTTAAATTATTAGCTAATTGTTATTGAAAGTTAATAAGTGAAATAAAATAATTTATAAAATTTAATTTTTGAGAGGAAAGTTGAAATAAACTAATATTTATTATTCATGAAATTAAATAATGAATGAGTCAAGTCAGACATAAGGTAAGGGAACCTCTTAACCGAATCTCCATAATTTGGGTTAAAATTATATATATTGATTATTATGGTCTATGATTATACGAGAAACAAAAAATTTTATATTATATTTTGTTTATAATTGCTTCATGTGAACTTATTGTTAATACACATAATCAATCTATTTTATTCACAAAATGACCATTGTAACTGAACCTTTCACCCTCTACTTTTAGTCAAAGTCTTGTTTTAAGTTATGCCTTTTAATTTAAATTTTCTTATATTGGGATATGTTATTCTATATCCTTATTATTTTAGATTTTATGTCCAACTAATGAGAAACCCATTTCAATCCCATCTACTCTTTTTATAAATTTTAATGTGATGCTGTTTGGATTTCGAATTATCGTAAGAGAACTTCTTAACCTAATTTCCATTCTTTGGGTAAATATTGTACTCCTTGATTATGTCGTGCTATGAATATGTGTGAATGAATTGTGATTGTTTTACACATAATATCCACATATATTGGGTGTATTTATATTTTTAACACATAATTATTTCATTGATTTATCCTTAATCGAATTATACAATCTTTGTAAGGGAATTCATCTCAATCTCCTTTATTTGATGCATATAGTCATGTTATGAACTATTATTATCTTAAATGGTGTTTATAAAACCATTTTAAAAAATTTATATAATGAGTTAGTATATTATCGGTTTATTTAAAGTTTGGTTTAATGTTATTCCTTAATGATTTTTTTTAATTGACTTTCAAGTGGAAAGAGACACTTACACGAAAATGTAGTTTGAATTGTTTTAATGATATATTCTTATAAACCCAACTATTTCATTTTCAAGTATTAAAAATGGGTTTTAAGATTTTTTTTTGAAATGAGTGTTTTAAAGTGTAAATTACTCTCAAAATTTTCGAAGTGTTATGGGACATATTGATTCAAAAATCTTCTTTTATAAGCTTTTAAATGAAATGATAATTTGAATTTATTGAAAAGATATTTTGTGATGGAAATGTGTAAATGTTATTTTTATTTTATACTTGTTTTATGTGTTTTTATTATGTTATGGTACATGTAAATTTTAAGGGTGATTACATGGTAAACAAAATGATGGGTGGTTCCATGATAAACCATGTACACGTGTTTACGTTATAACCTCCAATGCCTTGGGTATGGAAGTTCTCTGTATGGCTATTCCAAATAGTGATATGTGTGGAAGTCGACTATATGGTTGTCCATTTTATGCATTTTTATGTCCCAAGTCACCTTTATATTCTATATGTTGTTTTCAATGGGAATTATGATAATATTTTGTTGACAGAAAGGGTAAGCAATGAGATTATTTTCATTTAAGAGTTTTTTAATCTTCCTTAAGATGAATGTATTATTTTAAGATAAAGAATTCATGGTTTACATTTTTTTGAATAACTAAATATTTTCCTTTTTTATGTATACCTTAATATGTATTTTTTCCCTTCTAATATTTTTAAATGTTTTTCACATTAGTTATAGATTAATAGGGTCAAGGATGGGTCAAGGAAAAGACATGTTGTCCAAAACATGGAAGTAGAAATATTTATTTTTTTAAGAGTTTTTGTTTTATAAAAAATCAATATTGAGTAGAAGTGTATACTTGTACTTAATCAAGTTATTATGTAGAGTTGATGTCATGAACCAGGCCATGTCGTCATCCGGCCCAACGCCCGACCCGGTCTGCGGAAAGTCCCGAGGGGCGTTCCCAATCCCCCCATGATGGCAACAAGTGATGGGCATCAAGGCTTTGATCATTGGGAACGATTTGGCCCATACCAAAGAGATAAGAAGACAAATAAAAACTAAAAAAAATAAAAAAATAAGAACTGGAAGCAACAAGACAAATAAGTCAAACATACCTCTTTGTGACCTCCTAGGTCACCACCCAACTCAAAACCATGCTGCTCCAACATTGAGCAGATGAACCAGAAACCTATATGAGAAGCTCAACCTGCAGCTGAAGTGATAATATGGGTGTGAGCATTTAAAAATGCTTAGTAGAGATGCCAAAATAAACTACATGATCCAACCAGTACCACTATCCCAAAAAAACCCAAAGAAACACTAGTTTTCACATACAATGATAGAAAATAGTTTTTTCACACTTTAAAGGAAAAATTATACTAATTTACCATTTCAAACCAACACACGCCACAACCAGTTTTTCTCAAAACAATGAATTTCTAAATAATAGGATTACAAATCTATGTTTACCACATTATTAAAAAGACGAAAAGGTAATAAGTAAATGCTGGAAACCAAGTGCAAGTAAAAGTAAACAAGAAGAAGTAAGAAATAATCATGGGCGATCCTAAACATCCCTAGAAAACCCCTGGACGCACTCGGGTTCAGAATATATGTCAGCTTGGTACACCATAGTCAATAACCAACTGGCCGCCCTAATAGCCAACCAGTGGCACATCCCTCCTAGCCTGTCCACGACTCCAGGGGGTACTAACCCGTCTAATCAGGTCCAGCCAGCAACTGTCACTCGATAATCTATAAGACGCCCATGAACCCATGGTGGTTGTAGTAATACTATGTAAGTGGGAGGCCCTCGCACGCGTGACTCATCTCACTGCACTTTCCAACCCCATACACGGACACCGCTACCTGATAACCCTCAAGGGAAGTCCCCCTGTAGAGGTTCCCCGCAAGCATGCACACATCAAAAGTTCCTTCACATTCAGTAAGGTTCCAACTGGGCCTTCACAACATTAGAACCTTTAAACATTTCACAAATGGGTTGGGTTGCCAATCGGGCACAATCCACCTTTCTCAAAATCCATCACAATCATCCATTTACATTTTAAAATTTCAAGCGTACCTTTACACCAAACAACCATTCAAGTCACACCAAAAGCCATCCAGGCCAACCACACTTATGATCCCTTTTTTAACACCAATCCATTCATCAAAAACCTAGTTTTAAGAAAATATAGTTTTAATGTGTCATTTTCATATGGAGGCACATCCATGAGAGCACCTAGTGCTACCATGGATGTGCCAACATCCAATGGAACATTTAGTTTTTAGAATAATTGCCTTAAAAACCATCTTTAATACAACACATTAGCATTGAAATGAAACTCAAATTCTTTCACAAAAATTTATAAAAACAAATGCATCTTTCAAACCAACCACCATTTACAAATCATTTCTTAAAAAACATTCTGGTTCATCTTTTTGTTAAACAAACACACAAAAGAATGTTTTACATTTCCAAAACACAATCACTGTCAATTGAAACCAAGCACATCAAAAAGTAATTAATTTAACTTTACCAAGAACCAATGCATTTCATATAAACCAACATCAAAATCCACTTTCATAAATTTAAAACAACAATATAACTAAGCCAGATGCGTTTCATAAATACTATAGATATGGAAATGATATAAAAGGGTTAATTGAAAATATTCAAGTGCTCAAGGTTTGAATCTAAAAGGTAAATGGTTGGAAACACCTACCTCAAAAATTTGGCAGAGCCAAAGATTTCGAAAACACACCGCCAACCGGTCACTTACATGCACTTCCACAAAAGCGCACGCAATAGAAAAAAAATTATCGCCACACCCTAATGAGACAGTCGACACCCAAAGTCAGTGCAGCGCGGACCAACGCACAACCATAAAATACCAGGGACTCAAAAATATAAACAAGACACAAAAATAAAGTCTTCATAAAGCAACGAATTAAAGGCATCACCTCAGATAGCGGCAGTGATCACGAAAAGATTTCCATGCAAGATTGTGCACCAAAATAATTATCCATACAACAAATAAAATATAACGAGTTCAAAACACAATAAGGATAATTAAATAAATTAGTGCGCGATACTAAAACTCACTTTAGATGGTGGCAGCGAACCTAGAAAACATGCGACAAGCCGTGATCTCATCCAAATAATTATCCGTGCTTCAAATAAAATATCAGGGCTTCATAACACGACCACGACACTAAATTAATATTGTAAAACACAAAATGAGACATCAATTTCAGTGAAAAAAAGAAGAAACACCAATGTTGGAATGAGATGCAAACCATGGTTTGACGACAAGGTTATACGAGACCATGCCCGAGTAGAGCAGAGGTGTTGCGCAAGGGAAATCGGGTCGCCCCGGAACAAGGCGGAGGCACGCGCAAGGGTTCAGGTCACGCCGGAACATGGCGGAGGTGGTGCACAGGGGTTCGGGTGACCGGAAACGCGCCAGAAAGGATCGTGTTAGTCGGAAACGTGCCGGAAAAGGGGGGTCGGGTTTGGCTGGTTCACGCGGCGACCAGACAGGGGGTGTGTGGGGTGTCTCTGACGAGAAAGAGGGGAGATGGCTTCAGCGGACACAGCGGTAGCCGGAGGAGAGTGGGGGTCGGCCGGAGGCGTCACGGCAGGGGGGATAGGGAGCTTGACGGGGGCGCCGACGGACGGCGTAGGGAGGCGGAGGCAGACGACGATGCGGTGACCTGGAGGCCGGACGTGGAGGGGGCTCCCGCGGCGGACGAGAGGAAGGGGGGGAGATGGGGCTCGCGCAACGGACATGAGAAAGGGGGAAGGGGGCTCATATAGATTAGGGTTTCATTCATTTTTTTATAATAATAATAATATAATTAATAGTAATAATAATTTAACAAACATTAATATTATAGTTATCATACCCAAATAACATATAATAATAATAATAATAATAATTATAATCATATAAAAACAATAATAATAATAACTCATAATTACTATAAACATATATACATATATAAAAATATATATATATAATATATAAACAATGATACATATATACATATATATATATATAAACATCTATATAACATATATAAACATGTAAACTTATATGAACCTACATATAAACATGTATAAACATAAGCATATAACGTTAAAACATATTTATTTGTGAACATACGTGTATATTTATACACTTATAAACATAAATACACATACATTATATATGTTTACACGCAAAGTTAAAACATAAACGCATTCAAATGTAGATACACATATATATACACATATATAAAAAGGTAAACATACATATACATATATCTACCAATGTAACATTAAAAACATGATGACCGTGTGGTATTCGCATGTCGTACGGTATCCAAGGGGACTGCAAGCGGACTGCACGTACCCAAGCGAAAGGCACGTTCCCATGCGAACTGTGCATCTTAAGCGTACGGTGTTCGTGCACTATCCCAAACCATAAACTCATCCCAACATTAAAAATTTAAACTGGGACTCACCTGCACTTATGCAAAAACACCGGACGCCAAGAGAAATAAAATAAATATAATTACTAAAAAAACATGTGTGACAATTCTACCCACCACAAACACTTTCTGCCCCTTGAAAGTCACCAAGACAACAGTTACCATACCTCGAGTCCATGCCCAGGAAAAACTAGAAGAAACTGAGAGGCTAGGGGTGACCATTCCTGACACAAGTCACACTGACCAACTCGAGTACACATGTTGTCCGAGGTTGAGGGGAGAACACGGGAGGGTTCTCCCCACCACAGAAATATACTAACACGGAGACCTTGAAACTCGAACACACCACCCCTGGGGGGGGGGGGCAACACAGAAACCCCCGAACTAAACCCATTTAATTCCTCCACATAGACCGAACAACACTCGGAGACTTAAACGAGAAGCTCTCTACGAAACGACCCAACAACTCAGGGATAAGGAATTAACTCAACCCCTCCCACACCGACCGAACAAACTCCTCACCGCAACTAGAGACTAAGGAATTCCCTGCCCGAACTCACCAAGGTCCTTGAAATACCACACGTTAATTTCATGAAACCAAACATCCCACTAATGAAAAATATTGAGTCCCAACTCAAAACTAGAACGACCCGTTCATTCGCGGGCCCATCACCCTTACAGGATAACCGAATGATTTGAAAACACACTGAGAACAGATAAGGCTGCTTAGGCTGTGGTAGAACAAGTTCATCACATTACCACAACAATGATGAGCTTACAACATTGACAAAAACAGAACAACGAAAATTTGGATATTTTCCTTTAGAAAGCTGAAAACATAATCTGAAGCGAGGTTCTACAGACCCTCGCAACTCCTGACTGTGCGCGAGCTTTACCCCGAGACCTTTGGTTGGGGCCCTGATGGCTGAAGCATCTCCTGCCTCACAGTAAGGCATTTGCATCCTCGGGTCCCTAGCTCCTTCTTCCCGAATGAAACTTATTCCAGAACTCTCACTGGTGGCCCGAACAGCCATACGGTAGCAAGACTTCGGAGGGATGCGATAAGGCGACTTAGAATGTCTGGACATGCCATCCTGGTGGCACACAAGAGAGCGGTCTAAAGAACTATGATCTGGTACCGATGAGGATGATTTCTTGGGGACAGGTTCCACCAACCCGCACTCCTTTCCAGGTGGGGAACCCTCGCGGAAGTCGACCACCATTAATCACACTCAAAACTCTAACAATGATGAGACATATTATCTTTACTACTCTAAAACTGATCCCTTAAATAAAACCTGAGACGGTACACACCCTAACATCCCTGGGAGTTCCCAACAACCTAAAGACCCACTCCAGTTCCACAACCACACAACTACCCCTCATGGACTATTATTTCATTGATTGATAGTAAACATGAAAAAAACGAAATGAAAACTGGGCATGACTCATTAACAACCTTAGCGACCTTTCTGGGCAGCATTCTCATGACAACACGAGAAACATCATCGAAATCAGCATTAAGCCAAAATTCAATGAAGGAAACAACACAAGTCAATTTTAATAGTCCCATAAGCCAAACATATATAAAAACAAGCATAAATAAAATTCCAAAACCATCATTTCTTTAAAATTTTAAAACCCTCCCATGGATCCTTACGAACCGTCACATGTGTGTTTATTCAATATCACTCAAATCATCAGCAAAAAAGTGCCCCCTATGCACTCTCCGTACATACCCACACACATATGACCCTCCATAAAGAGTGCCAAGGTTCAAACACTTCTTTCCTTACCAAATCCAAACACATACCATATTGATCCAAACCAATACACATTCTCTTGAAAACCCCACTTTACTAATTTCAAAAGAAAATTGGAAGAAACCCTTTTTTTTCATTTCGAAATCACTTTCATTTTCAACACACACACACACATACACCGAGATTAAAATGAAACACAACCAAAAATAAACAATCGGAATGTGGGACTAGTGTATGTACTTAACTCGGAGACATGGTGTTGAGTCATGCCCCATGTAAGACATAATGCTAAGAGGACCTTAAACCGGGTACTTGGACTCCACATGGGTCACCACCCCACGTGAGGCCGCAATGTGAACTGATTCGCTCTCATTTTCGTCCCTCAATCCAGAATTACCAAAGACAAAAGACTCAAATCCTGGACTGACCCTGGTAACTCAGGTCTCGTAACAAGCTATGGGGATCAGGCACAAACATGTAACCTACCTCCTAACCCCCGACAGTCCTAATCTCTTTCTACCAGACATCCCAAATATCAAGGAACCTCCTCTGATACCATTTTTTCACGAACCAAGCCGGGTCATCATCTGACCCGGCGCCTGACCAGGTCTGCGGAAAGTCCATAGGGGCATTCCTGATCCCCCTGGGATGGAAAAAAGTGTCAGGCATCAAGGCTTTGATCATTGGGAACGATTTGGCCCATGCGAAAGAGATAAGAAGACAAATAAAAACTAACAACAATAAAAAAAATAAGAACTGGTATCAGAAAGACAAATAAGTCAAACATACCTCTTTGTGACCTCCAAGGTCACCAACCAACTCAAAACCACGCTGCTCCAACATTGAGCAGTTGAACCAGAAACCCGTACGAGAAGATGAACCTACAACTGAAGTGATAATAAAGGCGTGAGCATTTAAAAATGATCAGTAGGGATGCCAAAGTAAACCACATGATCCAACCAGTACCACTTTCCCGAAACAAACCCAAAGGAACACTAGTTTGCACATACAATGATTGAAAATAGTTTTTTCACATTTTAAAGGAAAAATGATCCTAATTTACCATTTCAAACCAACACACGCCACAACCAGTTTTTCCAAAATACAATGAATTTCTAAATAACTCATCTTCAAATCTATGTTTACCACATTATGCAAAAGATGAAAAGATAATAAGTAAATGCTGGAAACCAAGTGCAAGTAAAAGTAAACACGAATAAGTAAGAAACAACCATGGGCGATCCTAAAAATCCCTAGAAAACCCCTGGATGTACTTGGGTTAAGACTACCTGTCGGCGTGGTACTCCATAGTCAATAACCAACTGGCCTCCCTAATATACAACCAGTGGCACATCCCTCTTGGCCTGTCCACGACTCTCGGGGGGTACTAAATCATCTAATCAGGGCTAGCAAGAATCCGTCACTCGATAATCTATAAGTCGCCCCGGAAACCAGAGTGGTTTTAGTAATACTTTGTATGTGGGAGGCCATCACACGCATGACTCATCTCACCGCACTTGACAACCCCTTACACAGACACCGCTACACGATAACCCTCAAGGGATATCCCCTGTAGAGGTTCCCTGCAATCATGCACACATCAAATGTTCTTTCACATTCATTAAGATGCCAACCGGGCCTTCACAACATTAGAACCATTAATCATTTCACAAATGGGTTGGGTGGAAAATCAGGCACAATCCACCTTTCTCAAAATCCAACACAATCATCCCTTTACATTTTAAAATTTCAAATGGACCTTTACACCAAACAACCATTAAACTCACACCAAAAGCCAACAGGGCCAACCATGCTTCCGATCCCTTTTTTTTAACACCAAACCATTCATCAAAAACCTAGTTTTAAGAAAATATAGTTTTAATGTGTCATTATCATTTGGAGGCACATCCATGCGAGCACCTAGTGCTCCCATGGATGTGCCAACATCCAATGGCACATTTAGGTTTTTAGAAAAATTTCCCTAAAAACCATCTTTCATAAAACACATTAGCATTGAAACCAAAATCAAATTATTTCACAAGACTTTATAAAAACAAATGCATCTTTCAAACCAACCACCATTTACAAATATTTTCTAAAACAACTTACTTGTTTTTCTTTTCGTTAATCAAACACACCAAATAAATTTTTCCATTTCCAAAACACAATCACTGTCAATTCCAAACAAACACATCACAAGGAAATTAATTTAACTTTACCAAGAACCTATGCATTTCATTTAAACCAACATCAAAAGAAACATTTAGAAATTTAAAATAGCAATATAACTAAGCCTGATGATTTTCATAAATAAGATAGAGATGCAAATGATATAAAAGGGTTAATTAAAAATATTGAGGTCCTCAAGGTTTGGATCTAAAAGGGAAATGGTTGGAAACACCTACCTCAACAATTTGGTAGAGCCAAAAATTTCGAAAACACATAACCATCTGCTCACGTACATGCACTTCCACAAAAGCACACACACTAGAAAAAAAATTATTTCCACACCCTAACAAGATAGTCGACACCCAAAGTCAGTGCGGTGCGGACCAACGCACAACCAAGAAATACCAGGGACTCAAAAATATAAACAGGACCCAAAAATAATGTTTTCACAAAGCAACGAATTAAAGGCATCACCTCAGATAGAGGTGGGGATCATGAAAACATGTCGAAGCAAGAATGTGCACCAAAATAATTATCCATACAAAAAATAAAATAGAACGAGTTCAAAAAACAATAACGATAATAAAATAAATGAGTGCGCGATACTAAAACTCACTTTAGACGGTGGCGGTGAACCTAGAAAACATGAGGCAAGACGAGATCTCGTCCAAATAATTATCCGCACTTCAAATAAAATATCAGGGCTTCATAAAACAACCACGACACTAAATTAATATTTTAAAACACAAAATGATACATCAATTTATGTGAAAAAAAGAAGAAGAAACACTAATGTTGGAATGAGATGCAAACCATGGTTTGACGGCGAGGGTATACGAGACCGTGCCCGAGTAGAGCAGATGTGCTGCGCAAGGGAAATAGGGTCACGCCGGAACAAGGAGGAGGCGCACGTAAGGGTTCAGGTCATGCCGGAACAAGGCAGAGGTGCTGCACAGGGGATCAGGTCGCCGGAATCACACTGGAAAGGATCAGGTTCATTGGAAACGTTCCAGAAAAGGAGGGTCGGGTTCAGCTGGCGGGCCCGACGACCGGACATGGGGTGCGTGGGGAATCTACGATGAGAAATAGGGGAGGCAGCTTCAGTGGAAGAAGGGAAGCCGGAGGAGAGTGGGGGTCGGCCAGAGGCGTCGCAGCAGGGGGGATAGGGAGCCGGATGGGGGCACCGGCGGACATTACAGGGAAGCGGAGGCGGACGGAGAGGCGGTGGCCAGGAGGCCGGACGGGGAGGGGGCTCGCACGGAAGACAAGAGGAAGGGGGGGGGGGGGGAGAGGGGGCTCGCGTGGCGGACGAGAGGAAGGGGGAAGGGGGCTCGGGTAGATTAGGGTTTCATTCATTTTTTTATAATAATAAGAATATAATTAATTGTAATAATAATTTTACAAACTTTAATAATAATAATTTTCATAACCAAATAAAAATAATAAAAATAATAATAATAATAATAATCATCATATAAAAACAATAATAATAATAAATCATAATTATTATAAACATATATACATATATAAAAATATATATAGCATATATAACATGGATACATATATACATATATATATATATATATAAACATATAAACATATATGAACATACATATAAACATGTATATGAATAAGCATATAGCATTAAAACATATTTATTTGTGAACATACGTGTTTATATATACACCTATAAACATAAATACACATACATTATATATATTTACACACAATGTTAAAGCATAAACACATAAAAACGTAGATACACATATATGTACACATATATAAAAATATAAACATACATATACAAATATCTACACACAAAACGTTAAAAACGGGATGACCGTGCGGTATTCGCACGTCGTATGGTATCTAAGAGGACTGCAAGTGGACTGCACGTACCCAAGAGGAAGGCACATGCCCAAGCGAACTGCTCATCTTAAGCGTATGGTGTTCACGCATTATCCCAAACCGTAAACACATCCCAACATTAAAAATTTAATCCGGGACTCACCTACACTTATGGGAAAAAACCCGACGCCAAGAAAAATAAAATAATTAAAATGACTAAAAAACCGGTTTGACAGTTTATGACCTAATTCTCTAAATCACTAATACTAAAATGATCATCGATGTGAATTATTAACTTAATTCAAGATAATTTAATGAATAAGGTTGGTGCCATAAAATTATACAGTGAAGGTCCATGAATGAATGGTGGTAAAAAGGGACAACTCAGGAAGTATAGGTGGAGGAAGCATGTTGACACCCATAGAAAATGGTGGGAACTATAACACTTGGAAAAAGGGGAAGGGGAAGACCTATTTATAAGTTAGTGGGATGACACAGAATCCGAGTTATGTATCGATAAATCTTCTTCCAATAATCCAGAGTAAATTCGAATGTTTCTAGTTTGGATATTTTGATCACATATTGTGATACTATATGATACCAAATTGATCATTCCACAGTTGCTACCAGAAGTTGAATATTTAGTTCTTTTGGCACATTTATCAATGTTATGGTGTTTGGTAAACATTCCACATTTTTCATATGTTGTATGTTTCAACGAGGTAATGGAATAAGAATACCTCTCTTCAATAGAACATGTCTAACTATGTTGACTCCAGTAATACCATCACTCTTCAACAAGGGAAATCACAATAGTTAAATAAAGAACAAAGTGTAGTGAGTAAGTAGTTGTATGGAACTTTGATGTTGATTATCGATGATTAATATTAACAGGAAGTGTTGAAAGGTATGATTCTTATAAATTATACAATCATTAATTATTTATTTTTAATGTTTGCATCAAATTAATTTGTTTCTTCTCGTGTTATAGATATTCTACATTAAAATGGTTAGATGATGCCTTCTATTTTGAAACATTAAAGTCATCTTGGATGATGTGAATATATATCTTTTAATGGTAAATCACATTCTATAATTTATTAGGGAGATATATTGATATGGAATTTCTCTATTCTTGTTATAGATTTATATGTCATAATCTGGGGTATGGTTTGGTTGACTATGTTCAAGGATCGCATCAATTGTAAAATATAACCAATTAGTTTCATGTTAGATTATGACGTCAAGAATATTTTTAACAGATACCATAATGTAAATAAATGTTCAAATGGCTTGTTATCACCATCATCTGGAATAATATAATACCAATGGAATGTTTTGAATTTTTCATTATGGGAATAAATCTAGGATATCACTTTTTCAATGGTTGTTGATCAATTTTTGGTTTTTTTCATGAACATTTCTCAAGGATTCCACCCACAAGAGAAGTGGTTTTTATGACTGAACTCTTTTTGAGGACCAGTTTTATTTTCTTTCCATTATTTCATATAAAACCAAAAAAAATTAATGGAATTGAAATTTTAAAATAAAGCGATACAAAGAAAAGGGTTTATTCTCCATAGCACACCTCCAGGGGCATCACCAATCTTGTTTTCCAAGAAGGTCGAAGGAACACGTTGTCTTTGTGTATATTAAATTATTATTATCAAAGTCACACTAAATTATTATTATCCAAATCCCTGTATTGATGATCTATTTGATCAATTTAGGGTTGCCCGATGGTTCTCTAAAATAGATATGTGATCATGATATCATAGATTGTGTGGCTAGAATGAGGATATTCAAAATACATCTTTTAGAAGTAGATATAGATATTATGAGTATGTTGTATTTCTTTTAGGACTTACAAATTAACTTGTAGAATTTATAGAATTTGTGAATCATGTATGTTGAGGATATCTATATTATAATGTGGTGTTGTTTGTGGGAGAAATATTTGTGTATTCAACGATAGGGTTTGAGCATGATAAGAACGTGTAGAAAGTGTTGGGAATCTTGAGAGATCATGTTTTGTATGAAAAATTATCAATGTGTGATTTTAATACATAAGAGGTACATTTCCATGGCCATTAAATCTCCCAAAGAGGTGTTTATGTGGTTCCAAAAAATAAATACGTTATTATATATTAGAAACATCTAATGAATGTATCAGAGATACACAATTACCTTGGTCTCACATTTACATAGCAATGCATCATTCATGAACGTCCATTAATGTCCAATCAAATGACAACTTGGGAGACAAAGACAGTTAAATTAAAATCGATCATGAAATATTATAAGAATTTTCAAGAGATTAATATTATCCTTACACTACCACCAATCAATATATTGTCATAATTGGGATACTGGTATGTGATTTATTTTGATTTGTGATCTTGGTTGGGATGTCTTATCATGCACACATTTCATTTTTTCTCTGATAGATCATGAATATTATAGTTTTTTGGGGAGAGCTACACATCCTAGGATTTTGAGTTAACTATTATCTTTAGTTATTTTAAATATTATTTTCAATATAACTTTTGTTAGATATTTTTGGTGATTACAGATCATAATATCTTGAAACACATTTTACCATAAATGGATTTTGAACCTAAGAAAATGAAGATGGTTGAATTATCTCCAAATTCATAGAGTTTACATGATATATACGAAAGTTATAAGAAATTTATTGGGAGTTTCCTTAAATATATTTTCTTATTGTTAGTGGAAAAAGATCCATAATATCAATGGATGTTGACATCGGTAATATATTTCATAAAATTGGACTGACAATATAGTGGTAGTGTTACTGATTTTCATTCAAATTTTATTTGTTTTTCATTTGGTGGAGGCAACTAAAGTGGCATAGACATCCAACTGTGAATGGGTTTTAATGATGTTAGAACTCAATGGTGGGGATAAATTTAGTGGATTGAAGATGGAAATTTGTTCAGTGTTCTGGTTTTAGAATCCAATGGTAATACTTATGGATTTTTGGGAAAAAATTATTTATGCTTACCATCATTCTGGATAAAATGTTCATCCCGAAATAAGGAATATTTATAAGGAATTGAAATCATTGTTTTTGACTTTAAGTATGAAAAGTAAGTGGGATGGGTTTGTTTTGAGATGCCTCACTTTTTGGTATGTTAAGGGAGAGCATCAGTAACCTGTAGTTATGTTCTAGTCTATACCAATTCTTGTTTGAATGTTGGAGAAGATGGATACAAATTTCAAAAATTAATTCCAATAAATGTGTTGGAAACAAGATTCCATATCTTTGATAGTGGATCAGATCAAAAATTCAACCATTTCATCCCTATTTTTGAATCTCATACTATGTGGTACCTATCTAAAAATAATATATGTGAACTGGTAATGATGAATGGAATACCAGTTTCTATTATATTTGATAGAAATCCAAGGATTACGCCTCATTTATAGAAATCCTTACAGTATTACCTTTGGACTTGGTTGATGAAGAACATGTACTAGCAGTTGAGTTATCAAATAAAAAAAGTTATCAAGATTTGATATATATGGATCCTTATAAAGAATTTAGTGACAATACATGGCATTATAAAAAAATTTGGCTGGAAATTGGTGAGACTTCTCTTGTAGGTAGGATCCATTTCCAAAAGAAAATGGAAAATATTTAGATGATCAGGAGGAAAATTGATATGGCTCAAAGTATACATAAATCATATGCTGAAAATCTACGATATTAATTGTAATTCGAGGTCAGTGATCATATATTCTTTATAATCTCTTGATCCATTGGAAATCAGATTTGTGGAATATAATTGAATTATTATTGCGATTCATAGTACCTTTTGAGATACATGAATGAGATGATGAGGTCTCCTATAATTTTGATTTCCATTGTTGTTTAGTTCATTTTAAATGGGTTACTTGTATAGCACATGAAAAAGTATCAATCTAGTCATGAACATGTGATTTGATGTGATCAATTTAACCTAGAGCCTGATGTTTCATTGATGCATGTGGTAATATGAGTTGGGGTTAGGAAAGAGGAAGTATTTCTGGGGAAAAGCATCATTCTATTATAGGTTTTGTGGAAACCAATCCAGAATGAGAATGAAACCTGGAAAAAATAGAATGAAATGTTCATGTAATGGCATGAAATATTTTAGTATAGTAGTGATATTATACTTTCTATGGATGTAAAAGTCAATGGTGGGGAGAATATAACACCCATAGTTTTAATTTTGTAAGAATTTTTTATGAATTTTATCTATGTAAGATGTTTTGGTGATTTCTGAAACGGTTTTTGGAATTTTGAATTATTTTTTGGGATTTTATTTATGTGAATTGCTTGAAAACAAATAATTGAAACCATGATTCGCTTATCATTATTCATGATGCATGATACAGAGGATTCTAGTTAGGTGTACGATCATGAAGAAAGTTTGAAAACACTGTGGAAAAACCTAGGAGTGACCATTAAAATTGGAATAGAGCATAAAAACTCAGTTGGGACATTTTTTTTCTAACCATTAACATGAACTATGCAAAGTAAATTTAGATTTTTTATGGCACATGATTTGAGCGTTGTTTTCCTATCTATGCACCTAAACCATTAATAACATAATATTATATTATTAAAATGTATATATAACTTGGGATAACCTATAAACCACTATTTTTTCATCTTTGACAACCCTTACAAGTTTTTATCTCATCCCAAAGGCTATGGTGACTCTTCCCTTCGATTCAGGACTGATCTATTGGGAAATAACAGTTCACCGAAGGACATATTACTTGGTATGTATGAATTCTTGATGGTTTTCACAGTTTTATTCTTTTTTTCCTTCTATTTAATTGATATATCTAGTATATAAGGGATATATCAATGCCAATTGGTTCCAATTATGATGATATATGGATATAATAATTTAAGGGAACAATATAGAAGGCTGTTGTTCGGAGATTTGACAATGTTTTGTTGAACAATTTTTTTTGTTCTTTGTTTTCTCTATACATTCTAAGTTAGGTAGATTAAATATTGACTCGTCCTATTAAAACATGATGGAATATTTTATAACTATTGGATTTCATGATATTAATTTTGAAATTGACGTTTAATGCATGGAATAAACCAGCATTATTGATGGTATGTGGATTTCTGATATTTTATTGTTTTCCAGTGCATTGTTTTTTGATTTTAAAATAAAATTTTCAAAATGTGGATATATTTTTAGACATGAATATGGTTTTATGGTAATGTATTCCAAAAAATAAATGTTTTATTTAAATATATTTAAATGGTTTTTTAATAAAATGGTTTTTGTGAGTTCGTGTGTCTGACATAACCTTAAATAATGGGCATGAACAATCTGAGTACAAGGGTCATGTCCATGGATAAGGGTAATGTTCCATTAGATAACTATGATATTTGACACTACGTAAAGACTTGGTAGATTGATTAAAAACCTCTAATTAGTATGTAACAGTTATAGAATCAACCAATAGTATGTGTGTGAATTATGGAATGGCTATGAAAAATGTAATGTGAAATGGTTTGAGGAGTTTATTGTTTTTTGTCTTTAAAAACTATTTTTATATGGAAAACTATTTAGGTTTTAAATTATTTGGGAATTGATATTAACAGTATAAATGATTTGAAATGGTTATATATAAATTTAATATATAATTTTTATGACATGATCTTTTATTGAGGCATGAGTGGGGAAGACATATGGGGAAAACCACCTTAGTTGCATTACTCACCACCTTTATTGGTACTTTGATGCTTTTGTAGATATTGTTTATCAAGTTTCCTGAAAAGAAAAATATATCATTTCTTTATTGAGGAATCATGATATGTTATGTTGGATTGTGGATTTGGGTCATGGTGCATGTATGGATCTATAAAGGTATAATGTTTGAGTATTTTTACTCTATGGATTATAATTCCTATTTGGTTCTTTGAAATTGGTCATGGTGATATTTGTTATAATTTCCTTTTAGTATTAAATTTAGTTTTGTTACATTGATATCATTCATCATCTAGATGTTATTTTTTATTTTATTCATGGTTGTTGTGGTTTTTAATTTCAAAAATAAAATCACAACCAATTTTATTAAATCCCTTGTTATTTTTTCTAGCATTTAGTTTCTTGGGGATGTCGCCTAAGGCCTTGAAGAAATTAATCCTCAGCTAAAGCTATTGAGTAGAGGAAGATTGTTATAATACATCATATAAATATATCCTTAGGGTAATCCAACATAAGGATTTAACAAATATTATATACTTGGATTATAATGTATATGAACTTAGGAACCCAACATTGGACTAGATTTGAGAATGTCAAGACATCTTTTGGTTTCCACTAGTTAAACCAGACATCATTGATATTCCAAGGATGTATAGGATACAACTTGATTTCTATTTAATGTTATTTAAATATGATATAATGAATACAACTTATATTTAGTGATGTTGAGTTTAGTTTATCCCTATTCTAGATCTTGAATATCACTTTGGAGAGGTATATTACTTAGAGACATTATATTTTTGGATAAAGATGGTGTAGTCTAACTAGGGTACCTATGAGGTATTAATTATTCATTCTGGGTTTTGTTTTTTTTTGTATAGTTTTTATTATCATTTTTTATGAGTATCTCAAACATAAAGGAAAAAAATTTACTAGCTATATAAGATAATGAGTAGGTGGATTCCTAGAATATTCTTTACTGGCCCAATTTATAGGCCTCCATTAGAATGATGTACCCATGTCATCATTCACATGTATACAAGAATTGTTTTGGATGACTCCTATGCCTGATTAAGCAGGAAGTCTCAAAAAAAATGGATCATCATTTCGGGTATGTATCTTTGTGTGTAGTAGAACCCTGCATTGTTCATTAACTATCCATGTTTATGTGGTCAGCCTAGAAGATGATCAATGTTTTATATATGATATGGTTATTTGGGCCTCTTATGTATTCATTCATTATATATTCTAGTTTATATATATTGATTATAAAATCATATTATTCAATTAGATAGATTATTTTTAGTTTCACATGGTAATTTTATTTCTCATATATGGTGGAATCGCCTCCTCATATACAAACTTGATGGACTAACCTATAATTAGAAATGTCTAGAATATAGGGAGGCTTAGTTGAGCCCAATTGAGAAAACGTATTGGTATAAATCATGGATTGAGTTGGGTAGAGACCTGAAAAATTACATCATTCATTATCAGTGGAATTTGTAAATGGGCTTATCATCAATATAATGTGAGTGGAAAAAATATGAACAATTGGGTTTTTAATGGGAGAGAACCTATTAAGGTAATTTTAAAGTTGAATTTTTATTTCTCAAGGTTATTATATTGTTATATAATACATGGAACAACATTAAAGAGGTTTAGAAATTGAAAATTCCTTTTGGGGTATTTATTACGCTCTTGGAAGTCTAACTGGAAGGACATTAACTAGGCACCACTCACTAGGATATTAAGAAACTAAATTATGAATACAATATAGAAGAGAGTTCACAAAGAGTCCAGTATCATCAATTTTTTAAAAAAATTATACTGATAGAAGAATTTATAAAATTTTGGATTAGCCATCATTAATCTACATGATGTATACGGGTAGACACCATCACCCTTATCAACCTCATAATTCTCATATTCACCCGATGTGAATATGATTGATGTCCCACCAATGGAATGAGAATTTATTGGTAATACAAACCACATAAGTTTTTAATTTCATTGTTTTCCTTAGTGTTATCATCTCATTTAAATAATTTCACATTTATTTATGTCTTATAATATTACTTAATTACCAGTTAAAGGAGAATAAATAAGGATTTGATATTAGTTGAGATTAATTATATAACTATCAAATATTTTAGGGTTCTTTATTTGTTGTGGGATATTTACCTAGAAATGTTATTAATCAATTTAAATGGAAAATATCAGAATAACATAATGATTCATACTAAAACATATTCAAGACAATATTTTTAATTGTTTTGTTCTAGTAAATAAGAAATAAAATTACCTCTAATAAAATAACTGATTTTGATAAATATGTGTTTTTCTCATATTATATGATCATTATGGTCGAGATCTACATTATGGATCATTAATTTGTGACAATAATTTCTATAAGATTGTTTAATAAACGGTCCAAATATTATAAGTTATGGTGTGGAGGAACATAGAGGTTGGAGGTAATATTATAATATAATTATTATGTACAAAAACTATTATTTTTCTAAAATGACATAAATTCAAGTTTACACATAGTGTTATGTAATTACTAATAACCCAAAAGCACATTATCTAATAAATTTTTATCATTATAACCCATGTGAAATAATGATAAAAAATATTTTTATATACGATGACATTCATGTTAATGAAAAATTAACATATCTTCTCCTCATTCCCATAATATGATCCTCTAATCCTCCTCAGAACTCAACAATACCTGAATAATGAAAATATTATTCAATTAAATACATATGATTTGGTCAATATATGAATACATATAAATATATCTAAACTCAAGAATAAATATTTACTTTAATATATATACATATATAAACATGGTTTTTAATCTATTTAAGATATTCAGGAATATTTAAATATTTGTTTATTATAGTGTGAATAATAAAGAAGAGATAAAATTCAACTGACCCGAATAACTAGAAATTTTATTCACATGATAAAACTATAATGACTAAGAAATATTCTGTATGATTAAAATAATAAATATTATTACTATAAATTGAATGTAATTTAATGAGGATCTAGATATAGTTATTGTGTGACCCTCAAAGCCACATTCTAATTATAATTAGGAGAAAAAACAAAATGTTCAATATCATTGATTATAAAATTTTCAAGAAAGCTATAGAGAATGAAGTTAATTTAAAAAAGATAAAAAGTATTCAATCAATTTTATTCTCAAATATAGTACTATTTACTTTATATATCATGAAGAAGAATTCATACGTGTTTTTCTCTTAAAATTATAGATTTATCAATTATTTTTGGATTTTCTATAATGATAATTTTGATTAACTTCTATGACCATTAATTAAACCAGAATATTCAATTTTAGTTAAAGGTCTTGAAATAACATCTTTTATTAACTCATAAGTGGAAAATTATATATTTTCTGAATCCATTAAAATCATATCACTTAATGAACACACAATATATTATATCATCTCATGAAAAAATCTCATCATGATTGTAAACAATATATAATAGTATCTGATTTAATATTTAAAATAATAATAATC
Organism: Viscum album; assembly: GCA_963277665.1. Classification (NCBI taxonomy): domain Eukaryota; kingdom Viridiplantae; phylum Streptophyta; class Magnoliopsida; order Santalales; family Viscaceae; genus Viscum; species Viscum album. The sequence goes on from OY728129.1 coordinate 536,277,731, forward strand.
TCAAGTCTAAGAACCATTAATCATGTCTATGTATTGTTATATCCAATGACACATATAATTAATTTAATTAATATTAGTGTTTATTTCCTCCTAACAACTCATTAATTGTGATTAAAAACTGCGGTCTAAATGGAAATAATTATTAGTGTCTTAGGAGGTCTAACTCCTGATAGAAAAAAATAATATTTTTTCTATTAGATAGATGTTTTCTAGGCCATAAATTTTTTAAACAAATTTTTTATTGAATTTATAGGTTTTCATTATATCGGGAACTACTATAGCATATTTATGTGAAAAATACTCTATAGTTATTTCACATTAATTTTATGAAGTAATAATTATCATGATATGTTATATTCATTATAATTTTCAATGGATATTTCTTTAGTTTAGGTAACCAACACCAAAAAATCCTTTATACAAAAGATCCAACAGCAAATAACACAACATTTTCTCTCTTTCACGGAAATAATATTCTTTTATTGTGGTATATGTGTAACTTCTTAGACGTCCACATTATATTATAGATATAATAAACCTAGAACCCTTATTTTTATGATAAAATCCCTGATGAATTGATATTACCACTTATTTATCTTTTCACTATGTCATTGACATGACATCGTTTTTAATACCATAGTCCTAATTTAATCCTTATATATATATAACAGTCTATAATCCGATTATAATTATAAAATCTTGAAAAAATAAATTTCAAAAATTCATTTTATGTTGTATAATAAGCTGCAACATATATAGGTTTTCTTCATATTCCATTTAATACATTTAATAGAATGTTTGTACATATTTACATAACATTATAATAATACGTGAAATCAACCAACTATAAAAGATAACTAGTTCGGTATACCTGTTGTATCTATCATTCCACCATCACTATGAACTAGTAACATATCCTTTTATGATTCACATGTTTTGTTGGATAGTTTTGAATCATATTGTATATAGTAAATTTAATTGTATGGGATATTTTACTATAATGAATTGTTCTAAATAAATATTAAATCCCAATAATTATCATAGAATATGGGATATTTTCTAATCACTAATGTATACAGAGTATAATTCATAATAATGTACACATGTGGTTCAACAAAACATCTTGAATAGATTTCATGTAAATTTTAATTCAAAAAAAATTCACCGATAATTTTTTTATTAATTTATCAATAAAAGGTAATTATATAAACTTTTTTTATCTAAAAACCCATATAGATCATTTTTATTATATCGTATTCCCTTAAATGTGGGACATTACATTCATCCAATTTTGGAGAAATATTATTTATCATTTTCATAACTAACTATAACACATTATATCTATTCACAATATCATATTATTATATTCTAGACTACAAAAATAATGGAGATCTCAATATCCACTAACATAATTATAGTTCACTTTCATATTGATTTTATTCAAACTCTCTTATAGATTCATCAACATGATTATTCATAGATCATGGTTCTTTATTAAATCAAAAAATTGTTCTCTACATCTTTCATTACATTTCAGGATACATTAGTGTAACCAAACTTTCTGATTATATCATATAGACATCATAAAAAATGTATCAGTTTCATTTGATTATATATTTACCCAATTATACCGTACAATTATCTCTGAAATTATTTATGTAAACTATAATTTTAATGAATTATATCACAATGAGAGGTGAAAGGATTCATAATAGTATATCAATTCAAAAATATAAACCACTAATAATTTACCATTCATTCATGATATAAACCAGAATATTCATGATGAGTATCTTCTTAAACACTCAAATTTTTATTTAAAATAATAGAAGAAATTACATAAATTAAAAATTATATTTTCATAGACATATTTCATTTGTAAATTAATATAATCATTACATTAATTTCATGTTTCTTTTTATGATTTTATTTTAGGATTCCTATACATATTTATTAATATTCAATATAATATATTAACTATAAAAACTCATATATTTTTCCTAATATCTAGTAGTTATGTTCATCTATAGAAATAGATCCCACAAAATCTTATTGATTTTTGTTTTTATATTCCAACTCATGTGCATCTAGATTCATAACTTCATTGATGTTTAGATTTATCCAAAAATAACAAAATAGAAGGTATTTAATAATAGAAAATATATTCAATTACTTTAATCATATGACTATCTGTGAAATATATTTATATATTGTGTATCTTTTTTGGATAATGATCTATGATATACGGAGATTTTTCTTTATTTATATGTTATAGATTTAATAAATGGTTCTCATAAAAACACTTGATGTTTTGATGTAGTGGATTCTTTAAACATAATTACTTAGATGGCATCCATTTTTAATTAGTGTAAAAATATGATTTTGTCTCAATGGATTTAATTTTTTAATGTGGATCTAATAGAATTATGTAAAAAAATAAAATATTTAAAAGTATTTACATCGATCTTCTACTACTAATATGATAAAATTTATGTTTGTAAGGAAATTGAAGAATAAAAATAACTCCAATATATATTTAAATAATCAATGATTTTGTGGATAAAAAATTCATTAGATAACCCACACATATTATCTCATATCATAATAGGTACATTAATTTCTTACAGATATGTTTTGTAAAATATATTTAAGAAATAACATTGATTATGTTGTTTTCAATCACGATTCTCCTAAAACAATATCACATGTAAGCATCTAAACATACAAAATATGCTTCATTTCTCTATTTAATTTAATATAAAAATAATTATTTTTCTAAAAAAACTTATTTGAGAATGTCAAAATACCTTTTAGTTATAGTTCTCAATATTATTAAAAACCTTTTTGTTATAATATTGAAAATTATATTTATTTTTACATGAATAAGAATTATCATGAAACAACTAGGAGTCATATATGATATATATTTTTACATTCTTCATTAATTTCTGATACATTACATGAGTGATTAATTTATTATTGAATTTTTGACACAACATAAAATACATTTACATGATTCACACCATATAAAAATTTAATTATTCTTATTCTCATACCTGGAATAGAAATCACCATTCCCTATCGAAATATAATGTTCATAATACTTCATGTAATCTTGTTGAAATTTCATGTTTATTTTGTTTCAATACAATTTCCAGATTTAAATATTTCATTAAAATAATATATTAAATATGAACATTTCATCATATAATGAAAATATGTGATGTTGAATAATGTTGTTTATTATTAGTTCAATTTTAGATCCTCATCCATTTAATTTTCCAACCATATTTTTAGTATATAGTATGTTTTTCATTGAAAATAATTAATTTTCCCATTTTTATATATGTATTAAACCAATTAAAGACATATATATTTATCAGTATTTCTAAATTCTTCACCAATATCATTCACTATAAGGGGATATGAACCATTTTAGGACAAAAAAATCAGTCCTAGTAAAGCATGGCCTTGATATTATTGAGAATAAACTTTATATTATTTATTTCTTAGTCTTGAACAATATTATAAATTAGGTCATAAGGATGATAAAATGAAATTAATTGATATTGTTCTTATATATGTGACATAAATATTTTTCTAGAATATAAATATAATGTTGCATATTGGATGAATTGTCAGTATCTAGGTACAAATAAAACAATTCAAATTTATACAATTTATTTACTTTCAGGATTATCAATGAGGTATAATTTCTTATATAATTTTATTGGTGATTAGTTATCATAATTTATACATTTATTAAATTATATTGAATAGTCACATATATTTAAGAATCCAATAATATAATGTAATATGAATTTGATACATCATCCAAGTATATCCAATAAACATTCCTTCCTTGGTCACATTATCCTTCTGGTGGTTGATTAAAAATTAATTATACCATAAATTTTTTTATTATAGTAGTGATATAGTACAAGTGGCTATGAAACATTTTAAATTTTTTTACTCATAGATATTTCTTTATTCATGAATGGTCATTTTTTTATTTTGATTTGTTATTCCATGTTATTTAATAAATCGTATATTATTTTTTATTATATTCCAATGAACATTTAGGATGTATAAAAATTAATTTTATTAGTCTAATACAATTTTATCAAACCAATATAATACAAATATTGGAATCTGAGTATCTTATCTCTTTGATATTGTGGTTTTAGTATCCATATTCCGGATCAAATAACCAATATAGTGTAATTATCAAATTAGTCAAATGTATTCAAGTTTACATTTTTTTATAAATACAATTACACATAGTTCAATGATTAGTTGAGTGGAATATCCAATCATAATATCATATATCCAAATTTCTTCAACACTCTCCTCCAAGATAGACCCTTAATTTCCAGGGAAACTATTCTTGAGTCCATCATGGTTTTGTTATATAATGAATCTCATTTTCACTCTTTGAAAAATTAATCTATCATGAAATGTGATGTAGTAATACATTGATATATGGTTTCAATATAATTCATGTGAGGAAAGGTGATTTCTGGATTAGTATTATCTTTGAGGGATTTATTTTAACATATATATAAATGTTCTTATTTATTTTTTAAATTTAGAGAAAATAATATTTCTAGTTTTTATAATAAATATACCTTGTTCATTAAAATAATTAGTGTATTTTAATTCTATTTTATTTCATCCTAATATTCTTTTTATTTTAAATACATTATTTGAATGTTCTTATCCCTCCAAATGAACCATGAATTACAATAAAAAATAAATATATGTTCCTTGATAAAAATATAATAATGTGATAAAATAAATATCTTATAACTAATTATTTTATTATCAAGAGGAAATATTCCATTCTCATTCCCAAAAGAATTAAATTTGGTATCCAACTCCTAAATAATGTTTAAGAATTCCAGCACTGACATATATATCTTGTGGATTTCTTACACCGTGACTGCGGTTCTGAACCATATCCTCACATCACAATCTTTGTACATTATATTTTATTTAAAAATTTTATTTAAAAAATTTTACATCAAAAGTTTTAACACAAAATAATAATAGAAAATCAGGTGTCCACATGGGCTCAAGATCCCCAGCACATATTCTAGAGGAAACTAACAAGTAACAGGGGTCTAATAATGGTATGTTAGAGAGAATATTACTTCATGATCAGAGTGGGACATAATGGAACCATAATAGTAATAATAAAAATTAGATTAATAAATATATAAAATTAGAATAATATGAAATTTATATATCATAAATAAACCTATAGAAACCATAACAGATTTCATGTAAAAAATTAAGATCATGTCATGGTTATATATAAAATGGGAAGGAATATTAATAATAAATTCTTCATAAACATTTTAAATAAAAGTATTTGAAATGTAACAAATAAGAAAATTATCTCCAATAGCATTACAAGCCTATGATCAGTCATGTTCTCCAAGAACACATGATTTATGAAAATAAACCCTCCATGAGAATTTTTTTCCCATACCCCTATAATCATCTATAAAATATTCATGGATACCTAATGTTATCCCAAATAGGATGTGATATTTAATCTGTAGGAAATGAGAAATTGGGTGTATATCCAATTATATATTTTAATATAAGAGAATTCGTGAACTATTGTTATATTAATAAATTTTATAAATGAAATTCAATACAATATAGCCTATAAGAACATGTTATGTCATATAGTATAAACATGATAAATAACAATTTAAAAAACCAATGATACAACTACAACCTGCATCAATATAAAAATTATCATGAAACAACTATAAATGTTGAGTAAATATGTATCAAACCTATAAGGTCCAGCAATCAGGCTAATGATCATGGCATGCTCTTCAAGTCCCTGAAGCTCTCTTGTATAATGTTCAGTGTTGTGTGGATGTATATATAATAAATTAACAAGTCTCATGGCCCTGGAATCCCCATAAATAAAATTGATCTTTTCCATATAAAATTAAGTAATGAATTTGGTGGAGATCAAGAAGTGGTACCATTGTAGTCCATGCATTCCAGATCCAAGGGTATTGTCCATAGAATTCAATATGTAATATCTATACAGGTCATCAGTTCCATACCATATAACCCATTATAATTGTAGTCAATACCCTGATTCATTGGTTCATAATACTGTTTGTTCTCTTATCAGTTAAATTTATCATATTAACTTCATATACCTTTTCAATTTGATTTGAAATGGTAGATTTCTATGTTAATGTCCATGTTTTTAATAAATTCAATTAAAATAATTATATAAGCGACAAAGGGGACATGTCGGTGTCGATGCACTATATTAGTTAAATTCACCTTATCAAATTATTCAATTATTTCACACACATTTTCTACGAATAAGAAACATGTTATTATACATTAAACATCTGTAATCAAATAAATAACTATTACTAAGATACATGATTCCACATTTCATATCACAACTTCTATTATAATCTATTTTGTCACAACATTTTAATTTAAAATTGTAATGATTCAAGACAAAGTGGTGAAACATTGGAAATTTTTGTAACTTATATCTGGTTCCCATAAATAAATTGATAAATTAACTCCGCCCATGGGTGATGTAATTGTGACCAATAGAATGAACCTACTCCAGGGGTTGTTAAGGTTGAGGCTGAAAATCTAAAAACATGGAAATGGGTTTAATGACATGTGAAATTTTTGATTTAAAAATAAAATTTATGGGTATATTTATTTAACATTAATTTCCAAGAAGATATGTAATTCTACACTTAGTAGTAAGTTATAAAACACAAATTTTTATTAAAAAAGGTATATACCTTCAAACATATATTTTTTTTACTCTCCTCATCCAATGTTGGTTCTTAATTCTGTATAGAATCAGAGAAACATATAAAATAGATTAATACCTTGAAATAAAAGATTATTAGACTTTGTGTAATTATAATTACATAACTAATGGTAAATTAAGAATATAAGTTATTGGATTGAATATCATACCAACATGGATATGACATGACAAGCAGTGAATGAATCAGACACTGAATCCAGAGCAATTCCATATCCAATGTAATATAGGATAGGATGAATATCTTGCCAATGAAAAAATATTGTGGTGATAGAAGAGGGTAATATACAGTTATATATAAATTAGGGAAAATAAAAATTTATTTGTAACACCCCAATCCTCCACGATACACTTTCTTTTAACTAATTCAATAGCGTGCATTTTTCGTAACACCGTGTTCGAGCACACCACGACATATCAAACACACAATTTAAATAGTGGTTATGAATTGTATTAACCACATTTTTAAATTTTATGATGTTTATTTTTTAAAATAGGCTTTATTATTGAATTTGTATTATCAAAATTACATTGTATTAATTTTTTTTATTTCTATAAAAACCATCATTTTTCAATGAATTGTGAAAACACTACGTTGTTGATTAAAATAGGCTTTTTTATTTAAATAATTATTTATTGAAATATATTATAATTTATAAATATATACATAACACATATATTATTCTAATTTAAGTCATTGAAATAAATTTTATAATATAATTAGATATTAAAATCATTGAATATTTTTAATGTCCTTTTACCCGCCTTTTAACCACCTAAGAAGATTAGAAATAAAAATAATTTCACAACATCTTTGAATTAAACATTGAATATACAAAATAATTGGTTGTAATAAAGATGAAAAATTTGGTAAAATATGATCAAACTAATTTTTGGTGAATTGTATCTTTGGAATTTTATTTTCCATAGTTAAAGAAAACTAGGGTAATTAATGGTCAAAATTATATTTTAATAATATAAAATTATCCTAACACATGTAATCGTCTTATTTTATGTGTAATGGAGGAACCAGTAAACCATTGGGACTCTTATTAGGCCTTTGAAAGCTACATGGGTGTGATTAAGACATATATAACATTATATTTTATGTAAAGACAAAATATCGTAAGCATGGATCATATTACTAAACATTTATTAATATGGGGTTTTAGAGGTAATATATTACACTATAAATAGTCATTATAAATATAAACGGATTTCCTACATGATTGATTTTTATTTATATTTTTTATCCAATAAATAAATAAATTTATTAATGACACAATGATGAAGGAGTGATTACCTTATTTTTGAAAAATCCAAATAAATGATATTATAAGTACTAAAATAAATGTAATTTGAGAATTTTGATGACATACACAAATTATATATATGAATATGAAATTTGATAACAAAGTAAATGATTTTGGTTCTAAAAATTCATGTTGTTATCAATTTAACAAAAAAATAATGTACTAAATTGTGTCAAAATTGACATAAATGGGATTTAAATATCAATTATATTTTCTTAAATGATATAAAAAAACTAAAAATATAGTTTTTTGCCAAATAACTTGATAGTGATGAAATTTTCATAAATTATCCTCTTATGGTTTTCTTTTCATTATATAGTAATAATATTAACCATGTAGTGTAAAAACAGAAGGATACATTGTAAGAGTTAAACTATTTATCTATGGTTAAATCTAAAGGATCAGGTTAAATAAGTGAACTAAACTTGTATAAAACTTATTGGGTGAGATTATTTAGACCCAATCTCATTATATCATCAAATTAAATCACATTTGAGCTATTATAATCCTGATATAAATTTGTAATAAGTTAATATTTTACTATCTTCCAAAAGTGTCACTCACCCCTCTTATAAAAGGACATTCCTCATTCTCTTTAATTAAATCCTAAAAACCCCTTTGGATTTTCCATACCTACCCATTTCCTCTACAAAAATCCCTCATAGCATCCTAGAGGCTATATATTTAGCATAAATCCATCCAATGGAGTCTTTTTTTTTGCAAATAAAAAAGAGACACCTGAAATTGGGTAATTGTTCTATCACCGGTTTCAATGTTCTTTTAATATTTTACATCATATCCCTCTGTAGTTTTCATACTAAAACAATAAATTCCTTACCGTAAACCTGATTATATGTTATTATAATTATTCTACAACCATATCAATACCTTTACCAATCCTATGAAAAACAGTATCTCTATGCATTCGAACGTACGGAATACGGTCATCATGCTATGGGGTAATTTTTTTTATATAAATGATATTTATATGGGTATAATGATGAATAGAATAGATTTAAATAATAAATATAACATGATATTGTTTCTTTAAAATTCAAATTCTATCCAATTCTGTTACATTTATCCACTAATGAAATGATATTGTGACTCGTGCATACGTACAGCTTGCTGTCTCCATGTCACGATGAGACCTATATTTCACATTCACCATCCAAAAATGATTTTAAGAGTACATATTATTAATAAGTATTAAATAAATGACATAATAATTCTTCTAGGATGATATATATATATGTCATTTTCTAATTTTAATTCAATATGGAAAGAAAATGGAAACAACATTCATATATACTTACACCCTTCCGTATACATGATATGTGTGTTATATTTTATTTTGTCTATCTATTAAATATACTTAAATAAAAAATATATAAGATATATAAATCATGTTTTATGTTTTGTATGTACGTAAATTATGATTAATGTAATATGATGAAAAATTAAAAGTCAAAAAACATTTGATATAGAAAGCGATTACTACCTAAAACATTGTTATAACATAGAAATTATTAATAAAATGGTAATATGATGTCATATACAAGTCATATATGACACCTTAAATATGTATATGGTCTAGGAATAATTTAATAAAATTTATTACCCACTCTCTAGGAGGATAACTGACCCTCGACTAAAGGATTGTATATGGTACAGTTTAATTTGACAATCTCATTATTATCAATGATTTTTTATACATAAGTATCTATTGGGGAATATTTCTCAAAAGCATCAATGTTTCATAAAAATAAATTTCAATTTTTTTTTACTATTTCTTTAAAATTTATTAAACACGTTTTCCCCATGTTTGGATTTTTATAAAACATTTTTATAGGATCCTTTTGTCACCTTCCAAAGAAGGTACTTTATGCCCCTTTCGAGAAATTAAAGAAAGAATGTTTTTTAACATATAATATGAAAGTGTCTATTTTCTATAATTATTATGAATTATCATTTTGAAGATTTAATAACATTCATACAAGGATATTTACAAAGTAAATATTTTCTTTTATAATTATTATTTTTTTAAAATGAATACACTGAAAAAAGTATACTTCTATAAAATAGTTTTAATGAAATTCTTAGATTGCATTTATCTATGCCAATATAATTTTTTTATTTAATTCCTCATTGAGGTTGAATTATTATTATCCAATATCCCAGGTTCTATTAATGGTTTTATGATATGTTGAATATGGTTTTTTGGTTTTTTAATACCATTCATGGGTTATGGTTAAAGAGTAAACATTTCGTATGTATGTTTTAATACAAATTATTATGTTATGTATCACCCTCTGCTTATAGGGAATGAATTGGTCCTGGTATATGATTGGTGGGGCCCACTATATCCCCTATTCTCATTGGTAGATTTCATGAGTCAACGTACTGTATTGGAACAAGGCCTTGACATAAAATTTGTCTATAGTCTCAGTGTGAGCCCATGACGTAGTGGTTATGATGTCTGAAATTATGAATTCCCTTGTTATGAGATTACTTATTGAATTTACATGTGATTATATAACCATTAGAATATCCATGTGAATGTATAAATAGAATTATGGGATTTAATCTTTATATATTATAATGAAGATAATTTTTGAAAAGGAATATGTTTTAGTTTTGTACCTAGCCGCTAAAGTTTATACTTATTTGTGATAGCTTCCGCTATATTTTTTATCCTTACTGAGAATCCGAGATCACCCCTTTCTGATGTTTTATATTCCTAGGATTAGTTGAAGGGTTTTATGATTGATACTCATTGTTATGCTAGTAGAATATTGTAGTTTTCAATGTGTTATCTATTCTATATTTTATGTTATAAATTGTAATGTAATGTTCATGTATGTAATCTATTTTTCATGACATTAAAATTGACAAGTCCTTTGGGAAATAATTCATTTTAGTCATACCAATGTATTAAAATAATGAACTGGCTCTAGGTTTTAGGGGTTAGGGAATTATATTTGGTAATAAAGGAAGTTTAGAAAAAATATTGGAAATATATTTAGAAAACAATTATTATAAATCATAGCCCGAAGATAGACTTTGATTGTAAGTACAGAAGAACCACCTAGAATTTTTTAAAGTAAATAATATGTAGATATTCCAGGAAATAAATTCATTTCTGGATACTAATAGTGGATGTTGTTCTGGAACAGATGTACTTATGGGTGAAAACATCGACAAGGTGTTCCAGGCTTGACTCTGGGTAACCTGGTACACAATAATGGGCGTTACTGCGCACCTCGTTTGACACTCCCGAGGGATATTCTTACGATAAATATAATTTTCATTACAAAACATTATGATGGATTTATGAGAAAATATGTCCACAAAGAAATCATATTTATGAATATCGATTATGTAAGTATAAATTTTTCAATTTATGTTAGGTATTTAACATGTTTAGAAGTATGCATTATGATTCATAACCTAATATATTGTATATTGTTCTTTAAAAATTGTGCATAGTGGAATATATGGAAACTGTGTCAATTCACATAGTCAATGTATGTATTATTCTTTATATAAGTGATATTATTGTGGAACTGGTGATGAAACTGGTGGTAAACATCATATAACTATAATTTGTAGCTGACTATGGTTATGATTAACAACCTCACCCATATAAAGCACTGTGATTGACAATGCATACGATAAATTTTATACCACATCTTGAGATAACAAACTCAAACATTTAATGGGACTAAAAATCTATTTTTGGTTGAGCAATGGATAAGTTCCATGGAGAAAATATTTCTTTCTATGGGCTGTAATGAACGGGAAAAAGTGTTCATGGTAGTTTATTTTCTCTTAGGAGATTCAGATCAATGGTGGTCATTAATTCAAATCATAATAAAAAGGATGATAAATCATAAAATGTGGAATGTATGGAGTTCAATTAACTTTTCCTATAGAAATAGTTTCCTTTGGAATAATGAGCTGATATTGAAATGAAATTTATGAGTATGAGGAAAAATAATGATGGGAATGTTGCAAAGTGTGACGATTAATTCACAAGGTTGTCATGGAATGCTTTAGATATCAACATATCCCAAGAAGTATGGTTTATAAATTCATTGATGGGTTAAAAACATTCATTCGAGGGTCATTGGTCTCATAATATTTTTCATTATATGAAGATATTGTCTTGTGTTCTCTTCGGATAGAAAATAAATTCCCTAAGTCTTATGAAATTAACGAATTGCAAGAGAAGAAGAGAACATTGGTGCAAGAGACAAATAAAGGGAAAAATGGAACGTATGATTTTACCTTATGTGACAATTTTGGGTAGAAACACGTTGGTACATTCCTAAAAGGAGTGGGAGTCTGTTAAAAATTTGATGAAAAATGTCACCAGGCTCGTGATTATAATGGAATGAAAGAAGTAGTGTGGTGCTATAATTGTAAATATTTGAGATGATTTGAAAATTATTCTCTAAAGCTTCATTGAAATATTTCTCTAAATAATCATGTGGATCATGGTCAGGATTATACTATTACTATATTAGAAGTTTAATAATTAATGTATTTGTGTTTTGTGATTTTAGAAGTATATTCCCTTTATAATAATAATGTGGTCTATATTGGGATTGTAATATTATAAAGTTTTTAATTAATATTTTAATATCTTAAAGTTATTCATATATTTAGTGTGCTAAAATAACAGAAACATTAAGTTCTTTGTGGAATCAAATGTTATATCTGATTTTCTATATTTAGTGACCTTTAAAGAAGAGTATGGATAGATGTATTTTCGATATATCTAAAGGTGGGAAGGGATTAAGATAAACATAATATTATATTGTTTAAGGAAAAAACATTTCTCAAGATTGTTTTTGGAATGATATAATATTATAGTTGTAGAAAATGGACAACCCACTGGACAGGTGAGAACTAGTCGCGTCTGAGATGGTTTTAGTGATCGAACCCCCAACTGAAGAGTGAAAAGGCTCTATCATCTACCACTATCCTAAAAGAATTACATGGTGAGTATAATGTAATTCTATTTAATTAAATGGTATATTTTTATATTTGGATCCTTATCCGAATAATATAAAAATAATATTTTTGAGTTTTATTATCATTTGATGTGAAATATGTTATTGTGGCAGGAATTAAATTAAGGATGACATTGTACAAGTCAATTAAGTATTCTTCCTTGTATTATTAGTCTATTAAGTAAGTTATTTTTTAACACTAGGGAAATGATCATAAAACCAAAAATGTTTTCCTATTACTTTTGTTTTGTGAGGAATCAAATGTTCCCTTAGATCATTGTATATTTATAATTGTTAGATTGTTAACATTATCCTAATAGTGTTATCCATCACTCTCCATGATAACATGATGGTTAAATTTTCTTTTATGTCCATATTTTCTTACAAGTAACCATATTATGTTTTTTTGATAACCTTCATAATTCCAGTTATTTATATTAAAATATATTTCTCATTACTCCATTTTTTTTTCTGGGATTTCAAAATAGATATTTTGAAATGTCAGACCCCTAGTTTTAAATCCAGAGTTTAAATTGCATGGACTCAATTTATTGAAGTATGTGAGAATTTAACACCTGAATCATCCATGGTATGATTCCTTTTAAATAAATAAATAGTGTGTGATGTACATCACACTAAGTTTGAGCACACCACGACCTATCAAACTAGCCATTTAAAAAGCGTTTATTAGTAGTATTAACTACATTATATAATTTTATAATTTTTATCTTCCAAAATAGACTTCACTTTTTAATTAGTGATATCAAAATATTCCTAGGGTGATTTTTTGTTGTTTTTCTAAAAACATTCAATTTTTGATGAATAATGAATAACACCTAATTGTGGATAAAATCCCAAATATTCATTTAAATAATACATTTCATTTAAATTTATTTTAAAGTAATAATATATACATAATACATATATTAGTCCAATTTAATTCATTGAAATAGTTTTTATAATATAATTAGATATAAAAATTCATTGAACATTTTTATCATCTTTTCACATACTTTCAAGCCCTATTTAAAAATTCACATTAAATGTAATTTCACTGCATCTGTGAATTGATATTCAAAATACAAGTATACATGGTAGTAATCAATATGAAAAATTTGATATAATAGGAACAATTTTTTTCATTGAATAGTTACATTGTAACTTTATTTACCACGTTTAAAGATAAATAGGGTAATTAAAGGTAAACAAATGTTATATTAATATAAAAATACCCGAACATGTGACCTAACCTTATTGGATGTGTAATGGTCCACCTTGAAAACCCTTGGGAAACATATTTGTCCTTTGAAAGCCACTTGGGTGTGATTTTTAAATTTATAACATTAAATTTTATGTAATAATAATAATATCTTAAACATGACACTTATTACTAATTTTTTTTAATATTGGTATATATAAGTAATATACTAGAATATAGATATCCATTAAAAACATAAAAATATTTCCTAAATCATTTATTTATTCTATAAAATTTAGACATTTAATAAATAAATTAATTTATGACACATTGATGTTGAAATGATTACCTTATTTATGAAATTTTCCAATAAATGATTTTATAAGTATAAAAATAAATTAAATATGAACATTGTGATGTCATCCAATAATTTTATCGATTATAATGACATGTTAAGTTTGATTTAATGATTTTTTTTCGAAATAATCATGGTGTTATTACTTTAACAAAAAAATAAAGTATTAAATAGTGTCCAAAATGACATAAATTAGATTTTAAAATCAATAATATTTTATTAAATGATATAAATATTCTAAAAATATAAATTTTCACCCAATAAGATGTATAGTGATAAATATTTCATCAATTTTTCACTTTAGGTTATCTTTGGATTTTATAGTAACTATATTAACCATGTAATGTAAAAATACAAGAAGACATGGTAAAAGTTAAAATATTTAATTAAGGGTTATATCCTAAAGATAAGGTTATATTGGTGACCTAAAATTGTCAAAAACCTATTTTTAGAGTATTTCGACACATCATCATATTATACCATAATTAAATGACTTTGGTGCTATTATAATCTGAAAAAAATATAATAAATTAATATTTGATGATCATTCCAAAGTTCCCATTTTTCACTTTAGGTTATCTTTGGATTTTATAGTAACTATATTAACCATGTAATGTAAAAATACAAGAAGACATGGTAAAAGTTAAAATATTTAATTAAGGGTTATATCCTAAAGATAAGGTTATATTGGTGACCTAAAATTGTCAAAAACTTATTTTTTAGAGTATTTCGACACATCATCATATCATACCATAATTAAATGACTTTGGAGCTATTATAATCTGAAAAAAAAATAATAAATTAATATTTGATGATCTTTCCAAAGTTCCCATCACCCCTCTTAAAAAATGACACTTATCAATCTAATTAATTCACTAATAAAACCCCATTTTTCTCATCCAACCCTTTCCCATTTACTCTCCCGAAATAACTAATATCATCATAGAGGATTAAATTTTGGAATAAATCCATAATATAGAGTACATTTGTTCAAATCAACAGAAGACAGCCGAAAAGATGTAATTATTGTATCAAATTTTTCAATGTTTTTTTCTTCTTCTACTTATTCTTTCTAAATAGTTTCCATACTATAATATTAAATCAAATACCTTCTACATTAATATGTGTTATTTTAATTATTTTATAATGATATTACTCTTTTCACCCATCCTATGAAAAATAATAACACCATGTGTGCATACACACAATGATTTCATATTACGTTATTTCTTCAAAGTAATTCAATAACTTTCACTACACAAAACATCGAATTCTAGCACACCATGTCTTACCAAAAAATATATTAAAAAGTATTTATGAATAGTATTAACTAAATTTTAAACTTTATATAATCCTTATAATTTTGAAATCCATATTATGAGTTTCTTAGCCATAATGTAAGAACAAATACATTTTATCAGATAAAAGAAGTATTTTTAAAAAATTGAAATTTTTCCTTCTTTTAATGGAAAAGACTTTTTAAATTGAATATTTAAAACTTTTATATATTCAATTTGATAAATTAAAATCTTCTTTTGAATCGGGACATAATAATTTAGTTTCAATAATGTTTTGGTGTTTTTCTGATAACTTTCATATTTGGGTGAACAGTTAAAAATATGATATTTTAACTGAAAACAACTTTTTAAATAAAAATAATTGATATTGTTAAATTATATATATTAATGGTTTGGAATTATAAATAGATTATATTTTTTCCATTTAATCCAATCGTTGTCATTGTAAGTAATTTCACATTGAAATTGGACATAAACAAGTGTCAAACTTTTGGTAGTTATTATTTCATAAAAATACGCTTTTTGTTTTGAAAATAGAAATTAACATTAAATTATAAAATTCAACTTTTATATATTGAATTTGGTAATATATACTCATTATTTAATTCAGATTATCAAAATTGGCTTATGGTAATTTTTTTGTATTTTTCTGAAAACTTTTAATTTGTGATGAATAGTGAAAAACACTGAGTTATAGTTTAAAACAAAATTTTTATTTAAATAATGATTAATTATTTTAAAATTATATTATGTCAAAAAATATATATAATACCTTTATAAGTTCAATTTCATTCATTGGAGTGAGTTTATAATAATTTTTTATATATAAAAATTTTATTGAACTTTTCACTGCCTTTTACCCACCTCCTAGGAAAATTTGCAAATTCATATAAAACATAATTTTACTACTTCTGTGAGTGAAATTTTGAAAATCTGAGAAAAATGGTTAATATCAATGAGTAAAATTTGGTTCAATAAGATAAAAATAATTTTTGGTGAATAATAAAGTTTTACTATTATTTACCACTGTAAAAAGTAAATAGGGTAATTCAGAGTAAAAATGATATTATTATTACCATAAAAAATATCCTAATTCTATTGGAAAAGTATAATTCGACCAAAAACAACATTATAAATAAAATATTAATCTCTTTTGTCCACATTGATTAGATTATGACATTTATTATTATTTTATTCAAAGAATAGTTAAAATAGTTAAAATCAAAGTTTAATAACGAAAACATTTTTAATTTAGAGTTACACATAAGATAAATTTGGTTATAAATATTAATTAGAAATATAATAAAATTACTACATAATGGTATTTTATTTATAATTTTTAGACATTAAATATGTTAATTTTTTATGACACAATGATGATGGAGTAATTATCTATTTAATGAAATATTAAAATAATTGATATTATATATACCCAAATAAATATAAATTGAAACTATTAATGAATTATACAAATTTTATTGGTTAACATGACATTTTAGTATTGAATAAATTTTTTTCTAAATTAATGAAGTTATTAAGAATTTAACAATAATCAATTATAAAATAGTGTCAAAATTGACATAATGGAGTTTTTAAAACTTATATTATATTATTAATTGATATAATATTCCTAAAAATATAAGTATCAGGAAATGGACATATATAATGATAGGTATTTCATTAATGGACCACTTGGGGTTATATTGGAAGTTAATAGTATGTTTATTAACCATATAATATAAAAATACAAAGAGACATGGGAAATGTCAAACTATTTAACTAAGAGTTAAATATAAAAGATAGGGGAAAAATAGTGACCCAAACATGTCTAAAACATATTGGTTGAGTTTTTCTCGACCTATCCCCACCTTTTACTTTGAATAATCTACTTTGGAGCCATTAAAAACAGAATATTATTTTATTATAAAATAATACCTTAGGTTTTTCTTAAAGAGCACCTCCTCACCCTTTTAAGAGGACACCACTTTTAACAAATTACTCACACCTTTCAAGCCTTTTGGATCATCCATAATATGAAAAATTAAGCTCCCTACATCCATCTCCTCCACTTAGAAGCCTTAACTTATGCAGAAGTCACTTCAAGAGTCCTTTTTGGTTCAAACCAAAGGGAGTTACCCAAATTAAAGGTAATGATTTCTCTTTGCTTCTTTTCTTTTATATTACTTCTCCAACCCCTAAAATAGTATTATTCTTTTATTTTATAACAACATAAGTATACTAAATATACTAGTATGTTGTAATGAGAATTATTTGAACTACACTTACAAACACATCCATCTAATGGGTGAAGAACAAAATGTTTCTGTGGATGGAAAAAAATATCTCATGAAACGATGATTATTCAATAATATCCTACCACCTCTCATGGTGGCCATTATGATGGCCCTAAAATTTAATATGATATTAATTATATTTATTTTATATATAATCTTCTGTAATTCCATTTCATAGCATACCATTTATCGTTTCGTGTTGTATATATATATATGATAATTTCATTTGAGGAAGTGCGGACTACCACCCCCTCAAAGTGATATGAATCGTTCATACATTCAGGGAACGAATAAAGGATGGTGTTAATGAACATAAGTAAAATATATGTGATATTATATTATACTAGAATAATATTATACAAATTCATCATTTGGTTTTAATTCCTTTTAAAATAAAAATTAAATTGAAGTAGCCTTCATGCGTACGTACGGACTACCATCTCCATGAATGTGATTAGATTTATTCCCCATCATATACATACAAGACTAACTTTATTTTATGATTAAAAATTATTTTTAAGGACTTGATATCATTCTGGATATGAATAAGATAAAACATATGAATAACAAACATGACTTATGTAACAAAATATATAAACGTAAACCAGTAAGTTAACACCCAGAACGACAATAATAAAAAAATATTATTAACAAAGAAATGTTAAAAGATCATATATGATATCAAATTAATGTATATCATTCTATTATAATTTAATAACAATGATTTAACTTATATATAGGAGGTTAACGTACCCTCGAGCAAGGAAATGTACAAGTTAAGGGTTTATTTCACAATCTCTTCATTATCTGAGGTTGTTAATACGTAATTATCTGCTGGGACTTCTTTATCCTCCACATCCATGATTCTTAAAAATTTATTTCAAAAAATTTTAATATTTATTAGACTATGTGTTAAATTCATTTATACCCTTGTTAGAGTTTTTATAAAATGGTTTGAATGGAATCTTTTAGTCGTTCTCTGAACAAGGTCATTTTTAACCTTTTCGACAATATTATGGTAATAATGTCTTTTTAACATATATAGCGGGTAAAGCTATTTTACGCCATTATAAAATCACCTAATATTCCCTTACAATCTTATAAGAATATTTTCAAAGTAAATTTTTTCTTTTATAATTATGTGACTTTTAAATGATTTAAAAAAAAATATTTCTCTCAAATAGTTTTGAATTCATCTATGTCAACATCTTTTGATGGATTTTAAGCCTATTTGAAGTTGATTTATTATAATACAAAAATTACATATTGTATTGAACGTTTTTTGGTATGTTTGGCTGTGGATGTGTTATTTTTATAGCATTCATGTTTTATGGATAATGTATTTACATTTCATATGATAGAATTAATACGAATGTTTATGTTATGTTTAAAACATTTCATATGGGAATGCATTAGACTTAGTAGGTTATGGGTGGAGCCCGCTATAGCTCCTCGATGCATCGGTAGGTCTAATGAGACAAACTAGTGTCTTTTCATAAGGTCTTGACAAAATATTATTCGTAGTCATGCCACATGTCCTTGAATATGTGGTTATGATAATCTGGCATTATGAATTCCATCATTATGAAAGTGGTTATTAATATTTCATGTGATTATTCTACTATTAGAATATCCATGTGAATAATTAAATGGAATTATTTCATTTTAATTTTTCCATATTATTCTGAAGTTCATGTTTAAAAGGATTTTGTTTTAGTTATAAATTATCTTAAATGTTTATGTTTTTTATGAATGTGTCCGCTATATTTTTATCCTTACTGAGATTCTGAGATCACCCATTTCTATGTTTTATTTTCCCCAGGTTTCCAAGGAGTGTATTGTGATTGATATGGAGGGTTAATCTAAGGGAATAATGGCATCCATAAAGGATTATTTATGTTGTTTCGTATGTTATAAAGTGTAATGTAACATTCGTGTATATAATCTATTTTCCAAGACTGTTATACCTATCAGTCCATCGGGACATGATTCCTTGTAATCATGCCAATGTATTAAAATAATACACCAACTCTTGGTAACTGGGGTTGGGGCATTACAGTTGGTATTAGAGGAAGTTTAGTACAAACCATGGAGGCTAGATTTAGATAAACTATAATTAGAGAACATATAACTAAGATGGACTTTGAGGATTAGTATAGAAGAACTTCCTAGAATTTTGGTATTGTAGAGATTTTGTGAGTTTTTTGAGAAATATAGCCTTGTCAGGATACAAGAAGGTAGAGGCGGCTCTAACAAAGATGTACCTAGGGGTAAAACCCAAAAACACCGCTTTGAGCTAGACTCGAACGAGAACTGGTGCACGACAACGGGCCTTGCTGAACTCTTTTTTACGGCACTTCTGGGGGATATGCTTAGGATAATTATCATTTTCATTACAAATCATTATGAAGGGTTTATGAGTATATAATTACTCAATGAAAACATCATTATAATTATATATTATATCCATAAACCATTCAATTTAAATTATGTATTTTATAAGTTTGGAATTATTCATTGTAATTCATAAATTGACCTTATTTATGCTATTGTATAGAAATGGCACCCAGTAGAAGGAATGTGAACCCCAGCAATACGTATGATCCACAGAGTAAGAATTATCATATCTTTCACAGTATTAAGAAAACATTTAAAAGGGAAATAATCACCCATGTATTATCAAAATATAAAGAAATAGTATCATGTGTTAATAAGATAAGTAAAGTATTCTTTGAGTCTTATGGATTTGAAGGGAAGAAAGAGAAGAAATGGATGGAAGAGAGAAAGATGGATAAAGGGAAGAGGGAAAAGAAGAATTTTTTCATATGTGATAACTGTGGGAAGAAACACCCTGGAACTTGCCTGAAGTCAATGGGAGTTTGTTATATTTGTGGATAAAAAGGACACCATATATGTGACTACAAAGGTAAGAATAAGGTTTAAAATGTACAATGATTCATCTACATGGAGTTGCGACACAATGGGAATCAATGTCCTATTCATAAGAGTACAATGAAAATGATGTTATTGGAAAATAATCATGTTATGATACTACAACAAATGAGGAGGAATGATTAGAGTTATTATGTTTTTCTTAGGGAATTATGTCATTTGAGTGTTGTATCAACAATATTCTGATTATAATAACTATGGTGAAAAGAAGTATTATACTACTGTAAAATTTAATTTAGGATTTGAGAAATTGTAGAACCAAGAAAAGTGACTCAATAGTAGGTTAAATTATTGGAGGATATATTGTTGAGAGAAAGATAAACCATAATATAGTTCTGATATTGAGGTATTGCTTTTGGAATAATACATGATTTATTTGGATAAATTGTATTAGATATTCTTGATTACCTTGAAAATGACTAATGATTTTTATATTCCATAATTTTTGGAGTTTACAACATTTTTGGTTTGAAGGAGTATATCTGGTATTCTATAAGGAATAAGGGATCATGAATGTAATCAATAAGGTTTTATGGTAATTCAAGAGATGCAGTGTTTTAAAAGAATACATGATAAAGGTGTTCACATGTTATTACAAGGAAAAAAGGGTCTTCATTAGGTTTACTATCCTTATAAATTTTGGCTTGTGAGTTTGGACAGAAGTATTTTGGGTAATTCTAGTTTGAGATTATTTTTGGATTTCCATAAAAGGACAAACTGGAGGTCAGGCGGTAACCCGTTGCGTCCGACAAGGTGGCGAGTCTTGAACCCACAACTGAAGGGAGACAAGGGTGTATCACCTAAAACTAGACCACGTGATGTCTTGGATTGAATAATGTAGTCTTTCAAAAAAAATTCAGGAAGATGAATTTTAAATTAATTTTTTAACCCTTTAAGAATAGTACAAATAGAATATTATTTTTTAGTTCTATTATCTATTCGAGTGAAATATGAGTTTTTGGTAGAATTCATTAATGGATTGTAATCTACTTGTAAAGTGTGTTTTTTTATTCCTCTATTATTCTATGAAGAAATTAGTTCATATTCTTTAGTGAAGGGGTCTTAAAATGAATAAAATGTGTTATCCTAATACCATATGTTTTGTTGAATCGATGGTATTTTTAATCATCATATATTGATGAATTTAAGGCCCTCAATTTTACACTTGTTTGTGATTGATGAACTCAATGACTACCTATAAATATTTACGTTTTCACACCAATTATATGTCTATAATTTACACCTATGTTTTTTAATCAAGATCAAAAATTGGTGGGGACCCTTTTATTTCTGTTTTCCTCTAATTAAGACTAAATTTTATTAACCTAATTTCCCATGTGGGTTTTCCCAAAGATATTTTCTATTTTCAACCTTTTAATTTTGAAAAATAATTTCAAATTGTGAAGACCCAATTTATTGAAGGAGGGAAGAATGTAACACCCCAAGATTTCATAGTACATTATTTCATCAAAGTAATTTGATAATTTTCACTACATGCAACACCAAGTTGTAGAGCACCATGACTTACCAAACAAGCCATTCAAAAGAGGAAATGAATAGTATTAATTGAATTTTGAACATTAAATAATCCTTATAATTTTAGAATCCATATTATGAGTTTCTTAGAAATAATGTAAGAACAAATACATTTTTTCAGATAAAAAAAGTATTTTTCAAAAAATGCAATTTTAAGGCCTTTAAATGGAGAAGCCTCTTTAAATCCAATATATGAAACTATTATATATTCAAATTGAAAAAAGAAACTTCTTACTTAGATTTTGGAGATAAGAATTTATTTTCAATAAAGTTTTGGTGTTTTTCTGATAATTTTCATATTTGGATGAATAATAAAAAATACTATATTTTAACTGAAAACAAAATTTTAAATGAAAATAATTTATATTATTTAAATATACATAATAATTATTTGGAAGTATTAATTTATTACATTTTT
Source organism: Viscum album (assembly GCA_963277665.1). NCBI lineage: Eukaryota > Viridiplantae > Streptophyta > Magnoliopsida > Santalales > Viscaceae > Viscum > Viscum album. The sequence continues at coordinate 536,300,951 of OY728129.1, forward strand.
ACCATTTAATACAATGATGTTCATTGTAAGTAATTTCACTGTGATATTGGGCATAAACAAGTCTCAAACATTTTGTAGTTATTATTTATTAAAAATACGCCTTTTGGTTTTGACAGCGGGAGTTAATTTTAAATTAATAAATGAAACTTCTATGTTTTGAATTTGGTAAAATAGACTTCATTATTTAATTAGTAATATCAAAATTATCTTAGGGTAAATTTTTCGTACTTTTCTAAAAACATTTAATTTTTGATGAATAATGAAAACACTGAGTTATAGTTTAAAACAAAATTTTTATTTAAATTTTTATTTATTATTTTTCAATTTATTTTATGTCCAAATAGATATATAATAACTATATATGTTAAATAGAATTAATTTGAGTCAGTTTATAAAAAATTTAGATATATTAAAATTTTATTGAACTTTTCCCCGTCTTTTACCCACCTCCTTGGAGAATTTTAAAATTTACATAAAACGTAATTTTACTGGTTCTGTGAGTGGAATATCGAAAATACAAGAGACTCAGTTAATATCAAGGAGTAAAATGTGGTTCAATAAAATAAAAATAATCTGTAGTGAATAGTAACTTTTTTCTTTTATTTACCACGGTAAAAAGTAAATAATGTAATTAAGGGTAAAAGTGATATTATTATTAGCCTAACACGTGTCCAAATTCTATTGGCTAAGTATTATTCGACAAAAAACAACCTTAGGAATAAAATATGAATTTATTTGGTCATCTTGTATTAGATTAGGACATTTATTATTAGTTAATTCAAACAAGAGTTAATAGGTAAAATCAATGAATAATAACTAAAACATTTTTAATATAGGGTTATACATAAGTTAAATTCGGTTATAAATAATAATTAGAAAGATAAAAATATTTTCTACATAATGGTATTTTATTTATAATTTTTAGACATTAAATAATTTAATTCATTTATGACACAATGATGATGAAGTAATTAACTTATTAGTGAAATATTAAAATAATTGATATTATAAATACCCAAATAAATATAATTATAGGCTTTTAATGAATTAAAAGAATTTTATTACTTAATATGACATGTTAGGATTGATTAAATGAAATTTTTTATAATTAATAAATTAATAAGCTTTAAAAAAATCAATTATTAAATAGTGTCAAAACGGACATAAAGGAGTTTTTAAAACAAATTTTATATTATTAATTGATATAATATTCTTAAAAATCTAAGGCTAAGACAAATGAATTATATGATGATATTTATGTCATTAATGAACCACTTGGGGATTTATTGGAAGTTTATAGTAAGTTTATTAATAATATAATATAAAAATACAAAGACACATGGTAAATGTATAAATATTTAACTAAGAGTTAAATCTAAATGATAACGGTAAAGTAGTGACCCAAACTTGTATAAAATTTATAGGCTGAGTTTTCTTCAACCTATTCCCATCCTTATACATTTTATAATCCGCTTTTTAGACATTTTAAACTGAATATTATTTTATTATAAAATAATACTTTAATTTTTTCGTAAAGAGCCCCTCCTCCCCCTTATAAAAGGACACCACTTATAACTACTTCCTCACACCTATGAAGCATTTTTTCTCATCCAAACTCTTCCCAATTAATCTACCAAAATCCCTCTCCTCATCCTTGAAGCCTTACATAAGGCAGAAGGAACTTCAAGAGTCTTTTTTCTTCAAACCAAAGGGAGTTTACCAAATTAAAGGTAACGGTTTCTCTTAGCTTCTTTTTGTTTATTTTACTTATCCCACCCCTAAACTATTCTTATTCATTTATTTTGTAACAACAAAAGTATATTAAATAAACTAGGATATTTTTATGACATTTATTTTAACTACACTTAGACACACCTACATCTAATGGGTGAAGAACATAATGTTTCGGTGGATGGAAACCAAACGCCTCACGAAACGATGATTGTTCAATAATATTCTACCACCGATCATGGTGGCCATTATGATGGAACTATAATTAAACATGATATTTATGATATTTATTTTATATATAAGCTTCTTTAATTCCATTTTATAGCATACCATTATTTGTTTCATGTTGCATATATATATATATATGATAATTTCATTTGGGGAAGTGCGGACTACCCCCCCCCCCTAAAGGGATATGACTCGTTCATAAATACTATGTATGTATAAACTTATGTAACATATATAAGATATTATATTATAATGGAATAATAATATACCTATGTATTATTTGGATCTGATTCCTTTTAAAATGAAAATGAAATGGAAGTAGCGTTCGTGCGTACGTATGGACTACATCTACACGAACACAATAAGATTCATTCCTCATCGTATCCTTTCACGACTAATTTCATTTGATAATTAAAAATAATTTTTAAGGACTTGATATCATTATGGATATGAATAAGATAATCCTATGGATAAAAAACCCAACATATATAACAAGACTTATAAAAGTAAACAAGTAAGTTAAAACCCAAGACGACGATAATACTAAGTTAATATTAACAAAGAAATGTTAAAAGATCATATATGACATCATATTAATGTATATTATTCATGTATAATTTAATAACAATGATTTAAATATTATGAAGGAGGTTAAACGACACTTGTCCAAGGAAAAGTACAATGTAAGGATTTATTTCACAATCTCTTCATTATCTGAGGTTGTTTATACGTAATTATCTACAGGGACATTTTTATCATCCAAATCCATGTTTCTTAAAAATGTGTTTCAATACATTTTCAGTATTTACTAAAATATGGGTTAATGTCATTTATACCCTCTTTAGACTTTTTATAAAATGGTTTGAAAGGAATCTTTCTGTCATTTTCCAAACAAGGTCTTTTTTATCATTTTAGACAAAATTAAGGTAAGAATGTCTTTTTAACTTATACGGCGGGTGCAGCTATTTTCCTCCATTATAAAATCCACGAAGCTCCTCATATAGGCTTATAAGAATATTTTCAATGTAGATGTTTCTTTTATAATTATGTGGCTTTTAAATGATTTCAAAAAAAGATATTTTTCTCTCAAATAGTTTTGATTTCTTCAATGTCAACATCCTTTGGTGGATTTTAATATTATTTGAAGTTTATTTATTACGACACACAACTTCCATATTGTATTGAAGGTTTTTTGATATGTTTGACTATGGATATGTTAATTTTATACAATTCATGGTTTATGGATAAAGTATTTACATTTCGTATGCTATTTTTAATAAGAATGTTTATGTTATGTTTAAACCTTTTTATACAGGAATTCATTGTAGTTAGTAAGTGACAGATGGAGCATGCTATAGCTCCTCGATGCATCGGTAGGTCTAATGAGACAAACTAGTGTCTTCGAAAAGGGCCTTGAAAATATCTTATTTGTAATCATGGAAGAAGGCCTTGACTATGTGGTTATGATAGTCTGAAATTATGCATTACATCATTATGAAAGTGGTTATTGATATTGCGTGTGATTATTCGAGTAGTAGAATATCCATGTAAATAAGTAAATTTCATTATTTAATTTTATTTTTTACATATTATACTGATGATTATGTTTAAAAGGCTTTTGTTTTAGTTATAAATTCCATTAAATGTATATGTTTATTTATGAAAGTTTCTGCTATATTATTATCCTTACTGAGAATCTGATCTCACCCCTTTCTATGTTTTATTTTCCCCAGGATTCCAAGAAGTGTATTGTGATTGATATGGAGGGTTATCCAAAGTAATAATGGCGTTTATAATGGATTATTTATTTTTTTTGTATGTTATAATGTGTAATGTAACATTTATGTATGTCATCTCTTTTCCAGGACTGCTAAACCGATCGTTTCTTCGAGACATGATTCCTTGTAATCATGCCAATGTATTAAAATAATTCTCTGAATCTGGGTAATTAGGGTAGGGGTATTACAATGGGTATAAGGATGAATTGATTTGATTTAAAAAGTAAATACAAAATGATATTATTTCTATAAAATTCATACTTCTTCCAATTCTCTTCCATTTAATCATTATGGAAATGATATTTTCACTCGTGTGTACATATGGCATACCGTCTCCACAACGCGATGAGACTCATCTTCCACGTTCACCACCCAAGAATGATTATAAGAAAAATAATATTAATAAGTATGAAATATATGAAATATTAATTCTAATTGGATTATATATATATACGCACACATATATATGACATTCACTAACTTCCATTTAATTTGATAAGAAAACAGAAACATCTTTCATGTGTATGTACGGCCCCCCGTCTCCATGAACGGTGAGTTCCATTTTATTTATCTATATATTATATATATTTATATAAATAGTATATATGATATATAAATCATTTCTTACATTCTATATATATTTAATTTTTTATTTAAGTCCTACGATAACAAATAACAAGACATAAATCTTATGATAAAGAAAGAAATTATTACATGAAACGTTGCTTTAATGGTAAAATTATAAATAAATAGATAATATAAAGTCCTAAACATATCATATATGATATCATAAACCTGTATATGTTCCTAGTATAATTAAATAGTTTTTATAGACATTATACACGGGGAGAACACATCATCGACTAAAAGAATGTATAAGGTAAGGGTTAATTCCAAAATATCATTATTATTTGAGATTGTTTATATATAAGTATCTACTAGGGTATATTTATCTTCCACGTCCATGTTTCATATAAATAAATTTTAAAACATTTTTTACTATTTCTCTACAATTTCGTCAAATCATTTTCCCCATGTTTTACTTTTTATTAAATGTTTTGAAAGGAATATTTTTGTCTCTTTCCAAACAATGTAATTTATACCCATTTCGAATAATTATGAGAAAATTTTATTTTAACATATATGGTGTGAGAACCTTTTTTCCACCATTATGATGACATAAAAATTTAATTCTTTACAAAAAATCTCACAAGATTATTTTTATGGGAAATGTTTTCATTTACAATTACATAGGATTATAAATTATTAGAAATTAAGAAAATGAGACTTCTCTAAAAGAGTTTTAATGATTTTGAAAAATTACTTTCATCTATTTAAACATCCTTTTTTTATTTTATGCATAATTGAGGTTTATTTATTATGATAAAATCTCCCCTACTATATTGAAGGTTTTTTGATATGTTGAATGTGGATGTGCTATTTTTTATACCATTCGTGGTTTATGGTTAAAGTATTAACATTTTGTATTCTAGTTATAATAATAATTTTTATGTTATGTTTCACCCTTTTCATATGAGTAATTCATTAGACCTAGTATGTGATAGAAGAGCCCTTCTATAGTCTCTAGATGCATCAGTAGGTATCATGAGACAAACATGTTCCTTGGAATAAGGCCCTGATAGAATATTTGTGTATGGTCTATTCACGAGGCCTTGAAGAAGTGGTTATGATGTTTGTTATTATACATTCCCCCATTAGGAGATAAATTAATGATTTTATGAGTGATTATTTGACTAGTATAATATCCATGTGAATGATTAAAGGGATTTATTCTTGAAATATTATACTGAAAGTAATCTTTTAAAACGATTTTGTTTTCATTGTGTACCATTCCTTAAACTTTTATGATTACTAATTATAGATTTTTCTATATTTTTTATCATTACTGGGCATCTATATCACCTCTTTATTATTTATTAATTCCCTAGATTCCATGAAGTGTTTTATGATTGATATGTAGTGATAAGATAGGCGAATAATTACGTTCTCAAAGGGATATCTATATTGTATTTTATGTTAGAAATTGTAATGTAATGTTCTTGTACGTAATACATTTTCCAAGACTACTAAATTGATCAGTCCATCAGGATTTTATTCCATATAATAATGAGAATGTATTAAAATAATTCACTAGATCAAGGATTCTAGGGTGAGGGAATTACATTAAAATATTATTAAGGGGCATGTGGTATTTATGATGTAAATGGGAAACTTATACCACAAATCTCCCTTTTTGGGGAGCTTCCCTAAGGCCTTATGGTGTAAATCCACATTTTATGTCATCAAATAGATAATTAAAACATAATATTCCAATTATGGTCCCTAATACATAGTAAATATGTTTTATGGATGGATTATTTCATATATCCATTTTTATGTAATTATGAATTTTCAGACCAAAACATACAAAAGTTGAAGAACCCTTTTAAGTACATTAAATACAATACAATGTTACCAAATCATGACTGGAGAAATTATAGAATCATTCATCATAAAATTTATGATATTATAATGATCTCTACATTAATTATATCATCCCCATTTTTCCCTTCTATGATTTGAAACTAATATTCTATGAATATTTATATCTATTGAGCATTTAAATCTACCTCTAAATCCAAGGTATTATCCTATACTCAAATATCCTTTCAGAACATATGTACCATAAGAATTGACCTACATCAATAACACTTAATGTTATGATTATTGATATGTATATGATTCTCATCAACATACACATATACCTCTAACTCAATAGTATTTGGAGGAAAAAAATGTTATGTGTAAGAGAAAATAATGTAAAAGAGATACATATAAGTTTTCATATAGGGATAATTATATTAGATGTTACTAAAAGTGATTATATATTAGCCTGGTTATCTCTAGAATCTTTAAAAACTCTATATAAAGATGTGAAATATTATAGTTTCTTGAAATCCATATATGTTCCATTTCAGGTGAAACATGAATGAATCCCTAATCCCCCACATGGAAATCTATTGTTGATTGATGGAGATCAACACAAGACAACACGCTAGACTAAGATTTAGCCATATTCTTCCTGGTATGTGGTACATACTATGATTCATCCCAAATTAAAGGATTTCCTAGTAGTACATCAACTCCTACCTCTGACCAACATAATGGTTAATAGCACTACATTGAATATAAATAATATAATTATTCATCTCCATCATCTCTTGGAAGATTTTATTATATGAAACTCAGTTGGAGGTAATTGTTTTTTCTCTCATTAACCTCCAAAATAATGGATACATTCTTAAATTATGTCCTCTAACACCTATATCATTATATCATATTGATCAACATTATATGGGTGTTAGGTTGTACATTTCGGTACCTATAAACCCAGTGGCCACTGTGTCCCATATCACAACTATGATATAAAATTGTCATATATGTTCAATATAATTTTACATGGTCCTATATGCAGTTGTATGATCTCTCTCACATTCAATCTTCTAGGCTCAAAAATTAAAATGGTTACTCAGATATGTAAGAAGTGATGGACCATTTTGATTATTTTTATGATCACCAATATTATGACATAGAGTCATGGTGTCATATTGAATCCCATCAACAAAAATTAGTAATTAATATGATTTTAAATCAAGAATGGGAAATCACATTAAAAAGACAGGTGGGACTCTAGTGTTTCACTTTCACTCACTGATCAGTTGAACACTATGTGACAAAACAATATATCCACTTTTCTTAAGAAGGCCACTAGTACTGAAAGCATAAATCCAAATTCATCATTTAATGGACATGATTTAATTATCATATAGAGGCATTAAATTTTCACATTAATTAATCTATTATGTTAATGGGTGCCCAATGACATCCATTCATGCACAATACATGAATCTTTTCAACGATCCCAAAAAGATGTGGATCCTTAGCTAAATTCTCCCCCAGTAGGACTAAAACTTTAGGATTATAAATTTTTCTCATATTTACTATATCCATTAGATAATAGGTCACTAATAGCAATGGAAGTACATGTTTTCCATCACAATCCTAAATAATAGCATGCATCACATAAATGAGGGTCGTAAACTACAACCCAATATTTATCTCCTAAAATACATATATCATAGTCATCCATCTCAAATCACATGTGACAATATTTCCATTATCATGCATATAATCATGCTCAATATTTAAGGACTATATGTATATAAACCATCTTCATTTTATAAAATTCAATACAATCTTTTTTATTAAATTTATTGAAAATATTTTCTCTATTTACACCACATGACTATGTCCCAATAAATATTACCTACAACATTTCTAAACATGAACCAAAACAGTGAGATGGAGTTCATTCATCTGATAATTTTTTCATGAGGCATTAATTAAAAGGAATCATATTCCTAAGCTCAGTATCCCTATATCAAAAAATCACTAGACCATTTTTGTAGGCATCATTATAAAATATGAATCATATTCTTAGCATGGTTAAAACCAGGATTGTAAATGATATCACTTTCCATTTGATCTCTGAAATGTATTTCTCATATGCTTTATATCATGTAAACATGACAGATTTATTAGGGAAGAAAATGAATGGTCCTGAAAAAAATTGAGTAATGTTTTATAATGTTACTATAATATCCTTCCATCCCCACGAAGCATTGTATATAAATTATGTTTTAGGAATTATTCTAGAAAAAATGGATATCACCTTCATTGTGGAAACTAATAATCTTATATATAAGATAATGGGAATATAAATGTATTCAATAATGATAAATTAGTTGAATTCAAGAAAATTATCATACATTAAGTTCCCTATCAGTGTGCTAAAAATGATAACAAGAAGTTTGAACTGTTATTTTTTAGAATGTTAGTATAGAAATATATCATACAAGAATACTACACCAAAATATTATAGACGAAGGTAGAAAAACTATTTAACCAAATTGGTGATTACTATTTTCTCATGGATATGACCAAACATTATATAAAAAAATTATAATGAGATTATAAAAAAAATTATGATCTATCTGGGATATTTGGTGGATGAACACAAACCAAATGGTAGCACAAACTAAAATCAAAAATAGAGAAAACCATAGATACATGGATTTGGTCTGAGATGTTTTCAATACATGGTAGATGTTTCTTGTTCTTAACCAAAATATCTTTCAAATAAATGAAAAAAATGAAAATAATTATGATAAAATCCATCTTCCTGATGGAAAGGACATCCAAACCCTATGGGGAAGTACTTGAATATAAAAAAAATCTCGTCCTCCAACTCTTCCAGTTACCACAAAAGCAATTTTAAATTTTCATTATACATCTTATAATGATGACTGGATATAAATAAATCTCTTATAACTATATCAATATTAAACTCTATTTCACATTCTATCACTGAATCTCTCAATCAATTAGGTATTCTAGAATGTTTTGCAGGGAAAACATGCATGGAATGTTCTCTTATTGATGGTAAATCAACCTAATTATTTCCCTATTTATTTGATTAAAGAATTTGAAATATAGGATATCACCCAAACCATCCCACAACGATTATGTCTTGCTCAACCAATATAGACATTCCATTAACCCATAGAATATAACCAACACAATATAGTGATGTGAATGACACCCAAAAATGATATATATCGATATAATCATGACATGAAACCGAATAGTCTATCCAAAAAATGATGTCAAAACCTCTCATCATATGGAAAATTTGGTCCCAAACTATCAATAATAGATTATCTAATGGGGTACTCTATTCATTGGAATACACTGTCTAATAAAATACCCATCATTATATCCATTTTAATCCCTAAATAGAAATAATCTATCTCACTTATATGAATCTCTACTATACCATAAAATATGATGGACTTATAAGAAATTGTTTCTAATAAGAGAAATACTAAATTTTTTGTAACACCCCAAGATTTCATAGTGTGTTATTTCTTGATAATAATTCAATAACTTGAACTACACGCAACAACGAGTTCAATCGCACCATGACTTACAAAAAAATCCATTCAAAAGAGGTTATTAATAGTATTAACTAAATTTTAATCTAATATATCCTTATAATTTTAGAATCCATATTATGAGTTTCTTAGACATAATGCAAGAACAAATTCATTTTCAGTATTGCACTTTTATCTACTTTTAATAGTGAACCATTTTTAAATAAAATATTTTAAACTTTTTGACTAAAATGGGACATCAAAAATTTAAAATGAAACATCACAAGCTTCCACGGTACGCTTTCCTTTGAATAATACAGTAGCGTGTGTTGTACGCAACTTCGAGTTTTAACACACACCACAACCGATCAATCTAGCCGTTATGAATAGTAATACCTACTTTTTGAAATTTTACCTCTCAAAATGGACTTCATTTTTGGATTTGGAATATCGAATTTAGCCTGAGGTGAAAGTTTTGTTCTTTTCGGATAACTTTAATATTTTGATGAATAGTGAAAATTACTAAATTTTAATTAAAAACAACCTTTTTAATCAAAATAATTAAAAGTGCTAAATAATGAATTTGAGTGGTTTTAAAGTATATTCAGAATAAATTTTTACCATTTAATATAATGTTGGTCATTGGAGATAACTTTACAATTAAACAGGAAATAAACAAGTGTAAATATTTTGATAGTTATTATCTCTTAAAAAGACGCTTTTTGTTTTAACAATGAGAATTAATTTTAAATTAATTTCATACACTTTAGTGTTTTCAATTTGGAAAAATGGATTCCATATTTTTAATCAGGATGTTCAAATTGTGTAAGTAGGTAACTTTTATTTTTAGACATTTTGAATAATTACTTAGGTAAATATTTTATTTACCATGGTTAAGGGTAAATCCGGTAAATAAGGGTTAAAAATAATATTATAATAATACTAAATTACGCTAAAACATTTCCTAACCTTATTGGTTGATACATTTTCTACAATTGGCATCATTGGGTCGATTTTGGGACCCCATGGATCCACTTGTAGGTGACAGGGACACTTTATTTTTAATTACGTTAAAATCATTACAAAAATGACAAAAGCATATATCTTTTAGAAAACCAATTTTTACATAAGTTTATATATATTTTATTTTAGACTATAAATATTCATTAGAAAGATAAACAGATTTCCTACATACTGAATTTTTTTTATAATTTTTAGACTTTAAATATTTTAATTTATTTATGACACAATGATGATGCAGTAATTACCATTATAGTGAAAAATTAAAATAAGTGATATTATAAATACCCAAATAAATATAATTTGGGACTTTTAATGCATTACTCTAATTTTCTAGGATACTATTACATATTAGTATTAATTTAATTGACATTGTTCGAAGTAATAAGTCTGTTATGAGTTACACAAAAATCAACTATTGAATAGTGTCAAAATTGACATAAAAGAGTATTTAAATAAAATATTATATTATTAATTGATATTAAATTCCTAAAATTCTAAGGATCGGCCAAGAGACTTATATCATAATAGGTGTGTCATTAATGTACCACTTGGGGGTCGCGTGGATGTATATAGAAGGTTTATTAACTATATAATATAAAAATTCAAAGTGACATGGTAAATGTCAAACTAATTAACTAAGAGTTAAAACTAAAAGATAAGGTTAAAATAATTACCCAAACCTGTATAAATTATATTGGTTGAATTTTTTTTGACCTATCCCCACCTTAAAAATTAAATAATCCACTTTGGAGCCATTAGAAACCGAATATGAAATTATTATATATTAATATTTCTAGCTTTTCCAAAGGTGCCCCTCACCCCTCTTATAAAAGGGCACTCCTCCTTTTCATTTCTTCACACCTTCAAAGCCTTTTGGTTCGGCCAAACTCTGCCCATATACTCTACCAACATCCCTCACTACAACCTAGAGGCCTTAGTTTGATCAGAAAGCCAACCTAAGGAGCCCTTTTGATCAAATCAAAAGGAAGAACACGAAGAAGAGGTAATGATTTCACCACCCTTTTTCAAGTTCCTTTCTTCTTCCACTTCTTCTTCCTTTGTTGTTACAATTATAAAATAATAACTCCAGTATCATATATATTCTGTGATTTTATTATAAATATGGTACAACCATATTCACTATTCTATCCATCCTTTGAATAACATGTCACCATACGTGCGTATGTACGGCTTACCGTCTCCACGTCGTGGTGTAATTGTTATTCAATAAATTATTAATTGGATGGGTATAATATTGATGTGTAACTCGTGTAAATAATAAATATAACATGATAAGTATTCTGTATATATGATATACCATAAAATTATATATTATTTTAATATCAAAAGAATGATATTATCGCTTTTGCGTACCTACGTACTACCATCTCCACGAACGCGATTAGATTCATTCTCCATCGTATCCATTCAAGTATAATTATCATTTGATGATTAATAATAGTATCTAAGGACTTTATATCATTTTGTATATGAATGAGATACAACCTATACATTACAAACATGGCTTATGTAACAAGACATATAAAAGAAAACGAGTAAGTTAACACCCGGAAAAATGATAATTCGAAGATATTATTAACAAAGCAAAGTTAAAAGATCATATATGATATCATATTAATGTATATGATTTTTGAATAATTTAATAACAATTATTTCACCATTATACAGGAGGTTCACCTACCCCAACCAAGGAAAATTGCAAGCTAAGGGTTTATTTCGCAATCTCATCATTATCCGAGGTTGTTTATACGTAATAATCTACTGGGAACTCTTTATCATCCACATCCATGTTTCATAAAAATGAATTTCAAAACATTTTTAATATTTACTAGAATATGTTTTAAAGTCATTTATACCCATTTTTTACCTTTTATAAGAGGTTTATAATGAAATCTTTCCATCGTTTTCCAAACAAGGTTCTTTTTTAACCTTTTCGACAAAATTAAGATAAGAATGTTTTTTTAACTTATACGGCGGGTGAAGCTATTTACCATCGTTATAAAATTTTCAAAGCTTCCCTTAAATTCTTACAAGGATATTTTAAAAGTAAATGTTTTATTTTATAATTATGTGACTTTTAAATGAATTCAAAATGAATTTTTTTATGAATTTCGGAAAGGTACTCTTTATCAAAATAAGAATTTTAAAAGTTTTAAAGATTTATCTTTCTAAATATTTTTAATTAATGTCCATGTCATCAAAATGGTTTTTAAGGATTAATTTATATGGACATGAAGGTTTTTAAAATGTTAAATCCTTTCAAAATTTTCAAAGTGGTATGGGACACTTTGATTCAAAAATCCCTTTTTAATTACTTCCTTTATAAATGTGTGACTTTTAAATGATTTCAAAAAAAGATATTTCTCTCAAATAGTTTTGATTTCATCTATGTAAGAATCCTTTGATGGATTTTTTTATTATATAATGTTTATATATTATGATACAAAACTTCCATAATGTATTGAAGGTTTTGTGATATGTTTGACTTTGGATGTGTTATTTTTATACTATTCATGGTTTATGGATGAAGTATTTACATTTCATATGCTAGTTTTAATACGAATTTTTATGTTGTGTTTTACCCTTTTCATATGGGAATGCATTGGAGTTAATATATGACGGGTGGAGCCCACTATAGATCCTCGATGCATCGGTAGGTCTCATGAGACAAACTAGTGTCTTGGCACAAGGCCTTGGCAAAATCTTATTTGTAGTCTTGGCACGAGGCCTTGGCTATGTGGTTATGATAGTCTGGCATTATGCATTCCATCATTATGAAAATGGTTATTGATATTGCATGTGATAATCGATTAGTAGAATATCCATGTGAATAAGAAAATGGAATTATTTCATTTTACTTTTTCCATACTATGTTGAAGTTCAAGTTTAAAAGGCTTTTGTTTTAGTTATACATTGCCTTAAATGTTTATTATTATTTATGAATGTTTTCGCTATATTTTTATCCTTACTGGGCATTTGAGGTCACCCCTTTTCTATGTTTTATTTTTCCTAGGAAGTGAAGAAGTAAATTATGAATGACCTGCATGGATGTTATGTGGGGATATGAGTGTGGAATCTTGAGACAATATTTTGTTGTAGTATTTTTTCACTTTATGATGTAATGTAAGACTTATGAATATATCTAGTGTTTCCAAGGCTACTAAACCAATCAGTCTTTCGAGATTTGATCTTTCTTGTGATCATGCCAATGTTATGTAATAATGCACCGACTCTGGGTAACTGTGGTCGGGGCGTTACAGTTGGTATCAGAGGAAGTTTAGTACAAAACATGGAAGCTAGATTTAGATAAACTCTGATTAGAGCACATAGATTTAAGATGGACTTTGAGGATTAGTATAGAAGAACTTCCTAGAATTTTGGTATTGTAGAGATTTTTTGAATTTTACGAACAATAAATCCCTGTCTGGATACGAGCAGGTAGAGGCGGCTCTGGCACATATGTATCTTGGGGTAAAACCCGAAAACACCGATTTGAGCTAGTCTTGAACGGGAACTGGTTCACGAAAACGGGCCTTGTTGCACTCCTGGTTACGACACTCCCGGGGGATATGCTTAGGATAATTCTCATTTTCTTTACAAACCAATATGAAGGGTTTATGAGTATATACTTCATCAAAGGAGACATTTTTATGATTATGGATTATATCCATAAACTATTTAATTTTTGTTATGTGTTTTACAAGTTTGGGATGAGGTATTGTTATTCATAAACTAATCTTGTGTATGCCATCGTTTAGAAATGGCGCCCAGTAGAAGGAATGAGAACTCCAGCAATTCACATGATCCAAAGAGAAGGAATGATCATATCTTTCATGGTCTTAAGCTAGAATTTATATGATAAATAGTCTCCCATGTATTATCATCGTATGAAGAAATAATATCATGTGTTGATAAGATAAGTAAAGAGTTTACTGAGTCCTATGGATTTGAAGGTAAGAAAGAGAAGAAAAGGATAGAAGAGGGAAAGATAGATAAAGGGAAGAGGGAAAAGATGAATTTTCCCATATGTGATAACTGTGGGTAGAAACACCCTGGAACATGCCTGGAAGGAATGGGAGTTTGTTATAAGTGTGGAGGAAAAGGGAAAATAGTACGTGACTGAAAGGGTAAGAAAATGGTTTCAAATGTACAATGCTTCATTTGCATGGAGTTTGGACACTACGTGAACCTATGTCTCAGTCATCAGACTATGCCACAAATGATGCTATTGGAATATAATCAAGTTATGATACTACCCCAGATGAAGAGGAATGATTAGAGTTCTTATGATAATTATGTCATTTGAGTGTCGTATCAACAATGTACTTGTTATAATAATTATGGAGTATATAATGATTGTACTCCAGTACTATTTCATTATGGACATGAGATTGTTTGGAACAAAGAAAATTGACTCAATTGCAGGTTAATTTTTTTGGAAAATATATGGTTGAGAGAAAGATAAACCATAATATGGTTATGATACCGAGGTAGTGATTTTAGAATAATACATGATTGTTTTGGATAAATTATATTGGATATTCTTGACTACCTTGAAACTGATTAATGATTTGTATATTCCATCATTTATGGGGTTTACAACATTTTTGTATTGAAGGAGTATATCTATTATTTTATAAGGAATAAGGGATCATGAATGTAATCAATAAGGTTTTATGATAATTGAGGATGCTGCATTGTTTTAAAAGAATATATGATGAAGGTGATCACATGTTATTACGTGGTAAAAAAATGATCTTTATTGTGTTTACCTTCCTTATAAATTTTTGACTGAAGTATTTTTGATAGTTCAAGTTCGGATTATTTTGGATTGCCATAAAAGGACAACCCGGAGGTCGGGCGGCGACCCATCGCATCCGGCATGGCCGCGAGACTTGAACCCACAACTGAAGGGCGACAAGGGTGTATCGCCTACCACTAAACCAAGTGATGTTAGGGATTAAATAATGTTGTTTTTTTAATGATCTGGTAGATGAATTATAAATTCGTTTTTTTTGGAACCCTATACGAATAGGATAAATAGAAAATTCTTTTTACGTTCTATTATCTTTTAGAGTGAAAGATGAGTTTGTGGTAGAAATTAGTTAAATGATGAAACTCTACTTGTCAAGAATATATTTTTCTTCTTCACTTATTCTATGATTAAATTAATTCATATACTTTATTTAAGGAATCCTAAAACCAAAAAATTGTTATCCTAATACCCTATGTTTTATTGAACCGATGGTATTTCAAATCATCATAGATTGATGAATTTAAGGACTTCAATTTTACACTTGTTTGTGATTGATGACCTCAATCAATACTTATAAATATTTACATTTTTCCTCCAATTATATGTCTCTAATTGCCACCAATGTTCTCCTAATAGAGATCATAATTTGGTGGTGACCCATTCATTTTTCTTTTTCTCATATTAAGACTAAATTTTAGTAACCTAATTTTCGATGTGGGTTTTCCCACAAAGAAATTTTCTATTTTCAACCTTTTATTTTCGAAGAACAATTTCAAATTGCGAGGATGCAATTTATTGAAGGAGGGGAGAATGTAACACCCCAAGATTTCATAGTGTGTTATTTCTTCAAAATAATTCAATAACTTGCACTACACGCAACACTGAGTTCAATCGCACCATGACTTACCAAACAAGCTATTCTAAAGATTTTATGAATAGTATTAACTAAATTTTAAACTAATATATCCTTATAATTTTATAATCCATATTATGAATTTCATAGACATAATGCAAGAACAAATTCAGTTTCAGTATTGCACTTTTATCAACTTTTAATAGTGAACCCTTTTTAAATACAATATTTTAAACTTTTTGACTAAATGGGGACATCAAAAATTTAAAATGAAACATTACAAGCTTCCACGGTACGCTTTCCTTTGAATAATACAGTAGCGTGTGTTGTACGCAACTTCGAGTTTTAACACACACCACAACCGATCAAACTAGCCGTTATGAATAGTAATACCTAATTTTTGAAATTTTATCTCTCAAAATGGACTTCATTTTTGGATTTGGAATATTGAATTTAGCCTGAGGTGAAATTTTGGTACATTTCAGATAACTTTAATATTTTGATGAATAGTGAAAATTACTAAATTTTAATTAAAAAAAACTGTTTTAATCAAAATAATTAGAAGTGATAAATAATGAATTTGAGTGGTTTTAAAGTATATTTAGAATATATTTTTACCATTTAATACAATTTTGGTCATTAGAGATAATTTTACAATTAAACCGAATGTAAACAGGTGTCAATCTTTTGATAGTTATTATCTCTTAAAAACACGCTTTTTGTTTTAACAACGGAAATTTATTTTATATTAATTTCTGCCACTTCAGTGTTTTGAATTTGGAAAAATGGATTCCATATTTGGAATCAGGATGTTCAAATTGTCTAAATAGGTAACTTTCATTTTTAGACATTTTGAATAACTACTTCGGTAAATATTTTATTTACCATGGTTAAGGGTAAATCCGGTAAATAAGGGTTAAAAATAATATTATAATAATACTAAATTACCCTAAAACGTGTCCTAACCTTATTTTATGATACATGTTCGACAATAGGAATCTTTGGGTCGATTTTGGGACCCCATGTATCCACTTGTAGGTGATAGAGACACTTTATTTATAATTAAGTTAAAATAAGTACAAAAATGACATAAGCATATATCCTTTAGAAAAACAATTTTTACATAGAGTTATATATGTTCGAATTTAGACTATAAATATTAATTAGAAATCTAAAAGTATTTCCTACATAATGATATTTTATTTATAATTTTTAGACTTTAAATAAGTTAATTTATTTATGACACAATGATGATGCAGTAATTACCATTATAGTGACAAATTAAAATAATTGATATTATAAATACACAAATAAATATAATTTGGTACTTTTAATGAATTAAACTAATTTTCTAGGATACTATTACATATTAGGATTGATTTAATTGACTTTTTTCGAAGTAATACGTCTGTTATGAGTTTCTCAAAAATAAACTATTGAATAGTGTCAAAATTGACATAAAAGAGTTATTAAATCAAATATTATATTTTTAATTGATATTAAATTCCTAAAAATCTAAGGTTCGTCCAATAGACTTATAGCATGATAGGTGTGTCATTAATGGACAACTTGGGGATCTCTTGGATGTATATAGTAAGTTTATTAACTATATAATATAAAAATAAAAAGTGACATGGTAAATGTCAAACTAATTAACTAAGAGTTAAAAATAAAAGATAAGGTTAATATAATGACCCAAACCTGTCTAAATTCTATTGGTTGAATGTTTTCGACCTATAACCACCTTAACATTTAAATAATTCACTTTTGGGCCTTTATAAACCGAATATGAATTTATTATTAATTAATATTTCTAACTTTTCCAAAGGTGCCCCTCACCCCTCTTATAAAAGGGCACTCCTCCTTCACATTTCTTCACTTCTTAAAAGCCTTTTGGTTCGGCCAAACTCTACCCAAATACTCTCTCAACTTCCCTCACTACATCCTAGAGTCCTTAGTTTTATCAGAAAGCCATCCTATGGAGATCTTTTAATCAAATCAAAAGGAAGAACCCGAAGGAGAGGAAATGATTTCACCACCCTTTTCAAGTTCCTTTATTCTTCCACTTCTTCTTCCTTTTTTGTTACCATTATAAAATAATAACTGCAGTATCATATATATTTTGTGATGTTATTATAAATATGGTACAACCATATTCACTATTCTATCCATCCTTTGAATAACATTTCACCATACGTGCGTACGTACGGCTTACCGTCTCCACGTCGTTGTGTAATTGTTATTCAATAAATTATTATTTTGGATTGGTATAATAATGAAGTGAAACTCATGTAAATAATAAATATAACATTATAAGGATTCTGTATATATGATATACCATCCAATTATATATTATTTTAATATCAAAAGAATTATATTATCACTCGTGCGTACGTACGGACTACCTTCTCCACGAACGCGATTAGATTCATTCTCCATCGTATCCATTCAAGTATAATTCTCATTTGATTATTAATAATAGTATCTAAGGAATTGATATCATTATGGATATGAATTAGATACAACCTATCCATTACAAACATGGCTTATTTAACAAAACATATAAAAGAAAACGAGTAAGTTAACACCCGAAACGACGTTAATTCTAAGATATTATTAACAAAGCAATGTTAAAAGATCATATACGATATCATAATAATGTATATGATTATTGAATAATTTAATAACAATTATTTCACCATTATACAGGAGCTCAACCTACCCCAACCAAGGAGAATTTCAAGGTAAGGGTTTATTTCGCAATCTCTTCATTATCTGAGGTTGTTTATACGTAATAATCTACTAGGATCTCTTTATCATCCACATCCATGTTTCTTAAAAATGAATTTCAAAACATTTTTACTATTTACTAAAATATGGGTTAAAGTCATTTATACCCTTTTTTGACGTTTTATATGTGGTTTATAAAGGAATCTTTCCATCGTTTTCCAAACAAGGTGCTTTTAACCTTTTCGACAAAATTAAGGTAAGAATGTTTTTTTAACTTATACGGAGGGTGTGGCTATTTACGGTCATTATAAACTTGTCAAAGCATCCCTTACAATCTTACAATGATATTTTCAAAGTAAATGATTTATTTTATAATTAGGTGACTTTTAAATGATTTCAAAATGAATATTTTAAGAATTTCAGAAAGGTACTCTTCATCAAAATTAGAATTTTAAATGTTTTAAAGATTTATCTTTATAATTATTTTTAATTAATGTCCATGTAATCAAAATAGTTTTTAAGGATTTATTTATATGGACATGAATTCTTTTAAAATGTTAATTCCTTTCAAATGTTTCAAAGTGGTATGAGACACTTTGATTCAAAAATCTCTTTTTAATTACTTCCTTTATAAATGTGTGACTTTTAAATGATTTCAAAAAAAGGAGATATTTCTCTGAAATAGTTTTTATTTCATCTATGTCAACATCCTTTGATTGATTTTATGATTATATGAAGTGGATTTATTATTATACAAGCCATCCATAATGTATTGAAGGTTTTGTGATATGTTTGACTGTGGATGTGTTATTTTTATACCATTCATGGTTTATGGATGAAGTATTTACATTTCGTATGCTATTTTTAATACGAATGTTTATGTTATGTTTAAACCTTTTCATATTTGAATGCATTGGACTTAATATCTGACGGGTGGAGCTCGCTATAGCTACTCGATGCATCGGTAGATCTCATGAGACAAACTAGTGTCTTGACACAAGGCCTTGGAAAAATATTATTTGTAGTCTTGGCATGAGGGCTTGGCTATGTGGTTATGATAGTCTGGCATTATGCATTCCATCATTATGAAAGTTGTCACGAACCAGCCCGAATCGACCCAGAACCGGTCACCCGAGCCGATGCGCGGCAAGTCCCGAGGAGCGTTCCCGATCCCCCCGGAATGGCAACTACTGCCGGGCATTAAAAATTTCAATCGTTGGGAATGATTTCAGCCCAAACTAAAAACAGGATCAAAAGAGCGAATATAAACTAAACAAACAGAAAACACTAAAGACATAAACAAAACTACTCCATGACATACCTCCAGGTTACCTCGCGGGTCACCACCCAAGTACAACCAAAGTCGCTCCCACACTGAGCGACTCAAGCCAGGAAAACCTGAACACAAGGACCTGCAACTGAAATGGTAAAAGATAGGCATGAGCACAAAAAGTACTCAGTAGGTGAGCCCAACAATAAATCCCAAAACACTGCTAGTAAATAAAGAATCTACATATTCCAGGTTTGAACTACAATGTATAAAAGTAAGCTTTCATAATGTTTTACTTGAAAATCAAAACACAAGACTTTTCCCTTATTCTTTTTCGAATGTTAGTTCCCTGCCATTAGTTTTAAACTCATTCTAAAAAGCAAAGTGTTACATTTTCATGTTTTACACAAAGAGAATAATGTATTTTCATTTGAAAAACATTTTCCCAAAGTCTAACAGTATTGGATGTGAAGGATGACTGAAAGTAAACAAGCAGGGAAAACAAGTGTAAGTAAAGGTAAACAAGCAAGGAAAACCAAGTGCAAGTAAAAAGAAAATAAACAAGAAGTTATCAGCAATAACCATGGGTGATCCTAAACATCCCTAGAAAACCCCTGGACGTACTCGGGTTCAGACTACCTGCCGGCATGGTACTCCATATTCAATAACCAACTGGCCGCCCTAATAGCCAACCAGTGGCACATCCCTCCTGGCCTATCCACAACTCCAGGGGGTACTAACCCATCTAATCAGGGTTAGCAAGAAACCGTCACTCGATAATCTACAAGACGCCTAGGAACCCATGGTGGTTTTAGTAACATTGTGTTAGTGGGAGACCCTCGCACGCGTGACTCATCTGACCGCACTTGCCAACCCCTTACACGGACATCACTACATGACAACCCTCAAAGGGCAGTCCCCCTATAGAGATTCCCTCATAAGTACGTATTGATATAGATATATATGTATAATCAATTCAAATTTAATAAAGTGCCAACCGGGCCGTCATATCATTTACATTTTTACCATATAATACTAAAGCATTTCTAAAGGGATATGACACACGCCATTTCATTGAAAACCAGAAACACACATAGAACTTTATTTAAGAAACCCAAATCAGCATATCAAACCTGGAACACAATTGTTTCACAAGGAGAGTTATTTTCCAATATCCAAATGCACCCCACATTTATCAAGAGCCAAACAGGCCTTTAATCACTTTTTGATGGAATAATATTTATCAAATGAAATCCAAACACGTGTTCACGTGACAAAGGAAAACACTTTTCATCAACCAAGAACCACACTTTATGTTTCCAAAATCAAGTTTAAAGGTCATACGGTCATTTTCTCTAATCCAGGTTCTAAGAAAAACACCATTTTCCATAAACAGTACACCTGCCATTTTACACACACCAAAACCGTTTCAAAACCCAATTCAAAATGATCTTCATATTTCATAATGAACTCATTTAGCAGTACTACCATGGAAGAACGCAATTATATCCATGAAGAACACTTTCAATGAAACGCTAGAATTAAAAACAGCTTTTAACATCATCAGATCACCACACTATAAAAACTACTCAATATTACTCTTATATTTATTGAAATTCAATGAAAAGATAAGGAATAAATAAATTCTAAATTTAAAGGTGAGTCTAATGGGAGACCTACCTCAAGTCGCATCTCGGAACAAAAAATGACACGGCGCATAACTCCCGTTGCGTAATGGTCGCACCGTATTGCGCCGTCAAACAGGTCCTAAAACAATAGACCGTTAAACGGGTTCAACGATATTAATAACATAATAATAATATTATTATTATTATTAAATGTGAAAATAATCATGGTGATAAAAATAACACCATCATAATAATAACACAACATAATAATAGAAATAATGATATAATAATAATAACAATAATAATATGGCATAGTTATAATATAATAATATAGTAATAATAATAACAATAATAATATAATAATAATAATAATATTAGCATAACCACAATAAAATGTTATTATCAACAATATATTAATAATAACATAATCATAATGATAATAGTATATTAATAATAATAATAATGTAATAATATTAACATAATAATAATAACAATAATATAATAATTATAATAACATAATACTAATAAGAATAATACTAATAATAATAGCATAATAATAATAATAGCAATAATAACAATAATGTAATAATAATAATAAAAGCATAGCCATAATATAGTAATACCAATAATAATAATATAATAATAATAATAATAACATAATATAATAATAATAATAACAATAATAGAAAAATATTAACATAAGAATAATAATAATAATATTATTATAATAATCATGACATAATAATAATAATATAATAATATTATTATTTTTAACATGATAAAAATATTAAAACATTATATAAAAATAAAACGTAAATAAATAAGATTAACATAAAAAAATAAAAAAATAAAAATAAAAATAAAAATAAACTTACAGAGGAGCGGAGGTCGCCACGGCGGCGGGAAAACGGGGCCAGAACGGAGGCGGGGCACAGCGACGGGCGTGCCTAGCGGAGGCTGGATGCAGGCCGCGGGGAGAGCCGGAACAGGGGGGTGCGGGCCGGCGACGGGGTGGCCGGACTGGTGGAGGCAGGAGGGTACGCCGACGACGGAGGGAGGCAGGGACAGGGGGAGAGGGAGCGGGTCGCCGAGCTGTTCGCCGGAGAGGGGGAGTCCGCTGAACGGGAGGTCGGGACGGCGGCGGGAGCCCAGGAGGCGGCTGGGGGAGCGGGGAGTCGCGCTGGAGCAGCAGGCCGTCATGGCGGGGTGCCGGAAAGGCAGGGCGGCGCAGCCCGACGCCGGGGCAGAGGGAGGCTGGGTGCGGCGAGGCGGACCGCGCAGGAGGGAAGGGTGCGAGCAGCATGTGTGGCACCGGGGGGAGAGGGCAGTGCGGGGTCGGACGGCACGGGCTGAAGGGGAGCGTGCAGGAGGCGGCGCTGCCGGCCAAACCAGCAAGGGGGGGAAACGGGGGAGAGAGAGAGAGGGGAGAGGGGGAGGCGCCGGCTGCGGGAGAGGGGGAAGATTAGGGTTAGGAAGGAAAAAAAATTATATATATATATAGAAAAAATAATAATAATAATAATAATTATAATAATAATAATAATAAGAGTAATAATAGTAATAATAACAATAAAATAATTAAATAAATAGTCAAATCTTAATAATAAAAATAAAACATCATTGGAATAAAACTTTATAAAAATAAAAATAATAATAGTAATAATTATAAAATTTATAATAATAATTATTTTTAATCAAAAATTTAAAATATTAAAACCATTTGAAAATAAATGTGCACGCGCGTGCGCGCGCGCCCACACACGCATATATATAGATATATATATACATATATTTATACATATACAAACATATTTATATATATACACATATAAACATGTACGCTTCTATATAAACGCATATAAACATATATATATATATACATATATATACACACATACATATATACACATATATATATATATGCCTATATATATACATGTATGTAGACATATATACAATAAACAAAAATAACATCAAAAATAACAACAATTTAAAAAGTAATAATAATAATATATCTACATAAAAGTTTAATATTTAAAATATCGGGCTGAACGCACGGTCACCGCTAACGATGCGGTAGCCGCGCACCGATGCGAAACCCCCAACACAACTAAACCTTGAAAATTTTAAATCGTGACCATGAAAGAAGTAAAATAATTACATCTACAGTCGGGGTGTGATAATTCTCCCCACCACAGACACATTCTGCCCCCAGAAAGTCACCAGGGAAAAAGTCGATCAAGATTCAGGTCCATGCCCAAACGAAACTAAAGTAACCGAAGAGAACTGTGAATCCCAGGATGACCTTACTCTACACAGGTCACACCCTACCGATCCAAGAGAAAGATGAAGCCCGAGGTTCAGGGGAGAACACGAAGGGGTTCTCCCCACCACAAGAATTTAATTGGTTCGAAAATTTAACACCCAAAATATATTACCACAAGGAGGCGGGTCCAGGGTGGGAACTCATAACCGATCCAAACCGACTCCTATAACACGATCAAAACAACACCTCCGTCGAACGTTGAACCCTCGACCAGAGTCAAAAACTTCAACACCAGGTAGAACCCACAGAAGAATATTTTACCCACATCAAATTGAAGACATGATCCATTGAAGTCCACAAAACATAACCACATCGACAACATAACTAAAACAAGGTAAATCCACACGAGGGTAAAACACACTTTTTGGAAGGAAACCCGATTCATAATATTACATTCACATGACAAGTCCGCTTAGATTATCATAGAGCAAGTCCATCATCAATTTATAGAAAAACAACGCATTTACAACACTGTTGAAACTTTAATAGCCGAAAAAACAAATATGAAAAGGTTTCTAATTGTTCCACCATCAATACGGAAAACAGAACTTGGACCAAGGCTTCACAACCCTGGGAACTCCTGACTGTGTGCGAGCTTCACCCCGAGACTTGTGGCTGGGGCTCTGATGGCTGAAGTATCTTCTACCTCATAGTCAGGTACTGACATCCTCCCATCACAGCGTCCTCTTCAAGAGATGCTTCTTGCAAAACTCATCCAGATGACCCACACAACTGCATCGATGACACGCCTTCGGAGGGTTGCGAAAAGACGGCTTTAAATGCCCGAAACGACCATACTGATAGCACACCACTGAATAGTCTGATGAACTGGAAGCTGGGACCAAAGGGGATAACCCTTTAAGAACAGGTGTCTCTGGCACCTTTTCCTCACCAGAGGGGGAACTCTTACGAACAACAGGGGACGCTGAAGTATTAACCACCCGCACACCAGAAACCAACTCAGCCAAGAATGCTTCCCCTACCATCTTCTCGAAGCAAAGGTCTTTAGAAGGGAGGACTCGCTCCTTGATCTCTGGACGAAGACCCCCGGTGAAAAGAGAGACCTTCATGAGCTCATGAAACGCTACCTCTGGAGAAAAGGAAATCAGTTCCTTGAAATGGTCAACATATGCATTCACCGTCCGTTGGCCTTGTTGAATATGCACAAGCTCTCTCTTTTTCTCCAGTTTCACTTCCTCAGGTAAAAACCATTGGATAAAAACTGTTTTAATGGCATCCCACATCATTTCACCTTGCGTTGACGGTGGGGTAACCATCTTCCACTGCTCCAGAGCTGGACCCGTGAACAACTCCATAATTGCACGAACCTTGACATTATCGGGAGTTCCCAAGGTTCTAAAGACACGCCCGACTCCCTCGAGCCATTTCACTGCCTCTAACGGACCTTTATCACCATGGAAAATAGGCAAAGTCTGAGAAGGACCAAAAACTGGGCATGACTTATCCGAGTCCTTAGAGAATTTTCTGGGCCGCATTTCCTGAGCGACATATAAAACACAAAGCCAAAACCAATATCAAACCAAAGCAACTTCAATAAAATCACCTTCATCAAAAACAGTCAGCACAAATACCAAACAAACACAAACAAAACCCAAAATATGATCTCCTTTTTCAAAATCCCCTTTTTATTTTAGATTATAAAACCACCCTTTTTTTCAAGAAAACTTTCCTAAACCAATCCACTTTCAAACCAAAAACATTCCAAAACTGTTTCCCCTTTAAAACCAAATTAGAAAACAAGGTCAAACCTTTAATTTCAAATACAGACCCAGGTAATCTCATGACCCGTTGCACATGTCTTTATCCACTATCCATTCATACTCGCACCAACACGCATTTTCCTTTCATTCTCACACATGTGCAAACGTTCATAAAGAGGAACCGAGGTTTCACCGCAAATCATTCTTAACCAACTCCAAGCAAACAACAGATTTCCAAATCAAGAGATTTCAATTTTAAAACCCATTTCATACATTTAAAGTCCTTTAAAAGACACCAGTCCAATTTTTCAAAACCCCTTTTTTTCATTTCCAACAATGAACTTACACCGACCAAAATGAAAGTAGTATCCAAAATTGCATTAACCATTGGAGTGAGGGACTATTAGTCACACTCAACCTAGAGACATGGTAGTGGGCCATGTCCCGAGTCAGCGTCAACCACTAGGAGGAATTCAAACCATGTACTCAGAATCCACATGGGTCACTACTCCAGGTAAAATCACGAAGTAACGTCGTCTTGCCTCCATTGTCATCTCTCAATCCAAGACAGACCAGAAAAGACAAGGACACAATTCCCAGACTACCCATGGCGAATCAAGGTGCGGAACGGGTGAGGGTTCATGACGTCCTCCCCATACCTACCTCTCGAGTCCCGATAGTCCTAATCTCCACCTACCAGACAACCTAAATAAAAAGAACCCCTTTGATACCATTTTGTCATGAACCAGCCCGAGTCGACCCTGAACCGGTCACCCAAGCCGATGCGCGGAAAGTCCCGATGAGCATTCCCGTTCCCCCCGGGATGGAAACTAGTGCTGGGTATTATAAATTTCAATCATTGGGAATGAATTCAGCCCAAATTAAAAATAGGATAAAAAGAGCGAATATAAACTAAACAAACAGACAACACTAAAGAGATAAAAAAACTACTCCATGACATACCTCCATGTGACCTGGTGGGTCACCACCCAACTACAACCAAACTCGCTCCCACACTGAGCGACTCAAGCCTGGAAAACCTTAACACAAGGAACCTGCAACTGAAATGGTAAAAGATAGGCGTGAGAACAAAAAGTACTTAGTAGGTGAGCCCAACAACAAATCCCAAAACACTGCCAGTAAATAAAGAATCTACATATTCCAGGTTTTAACTTCAATTTATAAAAGTAATCTTTCATAATGTTTTTCTTGAAAATCAAAACACAAGACTTTTCCCTTATTATTTTTCGAAATTTGGTTCCCTGCCATTAGTTTTAAACACATTTTAAATAGCAAAGTGTTACATTTTCAAGTTTTACACAAAGAGAATAAAGTATTTTCATTTGAAAACCATTTTCCCAAAGTCTAACAGTATAGGCTGTGAAGGATGACTGAAAGTAAACAAGCAGGGAAAACAAGTGCAAGTAAAGGTAAACAAGCAAGGAAAACCAAGTACAAGTAAAAATAAAATAAACTTGAAGTTATCAGCAATAACCATGGGTGATCCTAAACATCCCTAGAAAACCCCTGGACGTACTCGTGTTCAGACTACCTGCCGGCATGGTACTCTATAGTCAATAACCAACTGGCCGCCCTAATAGCCAACCAGTGGCACATCCCTCCTGGCCTGTCCACAACTACAGGGGGTACTAACCCGTCTAATCAGGATTAGCAAGCAACCGTCACTCGATAATCTACAAGACGCCCAGGAACCCATGGTGGTTCTAGTAACACTGTGTAAGTGGGAGACCCTAGCACGCGTGACTCATCTCACCGCATTTTCCAACCCCTTACACGGACATCGCTACACGACAACCCTCGAAGGGCAGTCCCCCTGTAGAGATTCCCTCATAAGTACGTATAGATATAGATATATATGTATAATCACTTCACATTTAATAAAATGCCAACCGGGCCTTCATATCATTTAAATTTTTACCATTTAATACAAAAGCATTTCTAAGGGGATATGACACATGACATTTCATTGAAATCCAGAAACACACTTAGAACTTTATTTAAGAAACCCAAATCAGCATATCAAACCTGGAACACAATTGTTTCACCAGGAGAGTTATTTTCCAATATCCAAACGCACCCCACATTTATCAAGAGCCAAACGAGCCTTTAATCACTTTTTGAAGGAATAATATTTCTCAAATGAAATCCAAAAACATGTTCATGCGACAAAGGAAAACATTTTTCATCAACCATGAACCACACTTTATGTTTCCAAAATCAAGTTTAAAGGTCATACGGTCATTTTCTCTAATCCAGGTTCTTAGAAAAACACCATTTTCCGTAAACAATACACCTTCCATTTTACACACACCAAAACCATTTCAAACCCCAATTAAACATGATCTTCATATTTCATAATGAACTCATTTAGATGTACTACCATGGAAGCGCGCAATTAAATCCAAGAAAAACACTTTCAATGAAATGCTAGAATTAAAAACAGCTTTTATCATCAACAGATCACCACACTATAAAAACTACATAATATTACTCTTATATTTATTGAAATTCAATGAAAAGATAAGGAATAAATAAATTCTAAATTTAAAGGTGAGTGCAATGGTAGACCTACCTCAAGTCACAGCTCGGAACGAAAAACGACACGGCGCAAAACTCCCATTGCGTAATAGTCGCACCGTATTGCGCCGTCAAACAGGTCCTAAAACCATAGACCTTTAAACGGGTTCAACGATATTAATAACATAATAATAATAATCATCATAATATTAAATGTGAAAATAATCATGGTGATAACAATAACACCATAATAATAATAACATTACATAATAATAGAAATATGATATAATAATAATAACAATAATAATATGGCATAGTTATAATATAATAATATTGTAATAATAATAACAATAATAATATAATAAAAATAATATTATTAGCATAACCATAATAAAATGTTAATATCAAAAATATATTAATAATAACATTATCATAATGATAATAGTATAATAATAATAATAATAATAATGTAATAATATTAACATAATAATAATAACAATAATCTAATAATAATAATAATAGCAATAATAACAATAATGTAATAATAATAATAAAAGCATAGCCATAATATAGTAATAACAATAATAATAATATAATAATATTAATAATAATAACATAATATAATAATAATAATAACAATAATAGAAAAATATTAACATAAGAAGAAGAAGAATAATAATAATATAATAATAATAATGACATAATAATAATAATATAATAATAATAATGACATAATAATAATATAATAATTATAATATTATTTTTAACATGATAAAAATATTAAAACGTTATATAAAAATAAAACGTAAATAAATAAGATTAACATAAAAAAAATAAAAAAAATTAATAAAAAATAATAATCTTATAGAGGAGCGGAGGTCGCCACGGTGGCGGGAAAACGGGGCCGGAACGGCGGCGGGGCGCAGCGACGGGCGCGCCTGGCGGAGGCCGGATGCAGGCCGCGGGGAGAGCCGGAAGAGGGGGGTGCGGGCCGACGACGGGGTGTCCGGACTGGTGGAGGCAGCAGGGTGCGCTGGCGACGGAGGGTGGTCGGGACAGGGGGAGAGGGAGCGGGTCGTCGTGCTGTTCGCCGGACAGGGGGAGTCCGCTGAACGGGAGGTCGGGACGGCGGCGAGAGCCTGGGAGGCGGCTGGGGGAGCGGGGAGTCGCGTCGGAGCAGCAGGACGTCACGGCGGGGTGCCGGAAAGGCAGGGCGGCGCGGCCGGACGCCGGTGGCGGAGGGAGGTTGGGTGCGGCGAGGCGGAGCGCGCAAGAGGGAAGGGTGCGGGCAGCAGGTGTGGCGCCGGGGGGAGAGGGCAGCGCGGGGTCGGACGGCGCGGGCTGAAGGGGAGCGCGCAGGAGGCGGCGCTGCCGACCAAACCAGCAAGGGGGTGGGGGGAAACGGGGGAGAGAGAGAGAGGGGAGAGGGGGAGGCGCCGACTGCGGGAGAGGGGGAAGATTAGGGTTAGGAAGGAAAAAAAATTATATATATATATACAAACAATAATAATAATAATAATAATAATAATAATAATAATAATTAGAGTAATAATATTAATAATAACAATAAAATAATTAAATAAATAGTCTAATCTTAATAATAAAAATAAAAAATCATTGGAATAAAACTTTATAAAAAAATAATAATAATAGTAATAATTAGAAAATTTATAATAATAATTATTTTTAATCAAAAATTTAAAATATTAAAACCATTTGAAAATAAATGTGCGCGCGCGTGCGCGCGCGCACACACACGCATATATATAAATATATATATATATATATACATATATTTATACATATACAAACATATATATATATACACATATAAACATGTACGCTTCTATATAAACGCATATAAACATATATATATATATATACATATATATACACACATACATATATAAACATATATATATATGCCTATATATATACATGTATGTAGACATATATACAATAAACAAAAATAACATCAAAAATAACCAAAAAAATTAAAAAAGTAATAATAATAATATATCTGCATAAAAGTTTAATATTTAAAACGCCGGGATGAACACACGGTCAAAGCTAACGATGCGGTAACCGCGCACAGATGCGAAACCGCTAACACAACTAAACCTCGAAAATTTTAAATCGGGACCAAGAAAGAAGTAAAATAATGACATCTGCGGTCGGGGTGTGACAAAAGTGGTTATTGATATTTCATGTTATTATTCGATTAGTACAATATCCATGTGAATAAGTAAATGGAATTATTTCATTTTACTTTTGCCATACTATGTAGAAGTTCAAGTTTAAAAGGCTTTTGTTTTAGTTATACATTGCCTTAAATGTTTATTATTATTTATGAAAGTTTTCGCTATATTGTTATCCATTCTGGGAATTTGATCTCACCCCTTTTCTATGTTTTATTTTTCCAAGGAAGTGAAGACGTAAATTATGAATGACCTGCAGGGATTTTATGTGGGTATATGAGTGTTGAATATGGAGACAATATGTTTTTGTAGTAGTTTTTCACTTAATGATGTAATGTAAGACTTATGAATATATCTAGTGTTTCAAAGGCTACTAATCCAATCGGTCTTTCGAGATTTTATCTTTCTTGTGATCATGACAATGTTATGTAATAATGCACCGACTCTGGGTAACTGGGGTCCGAGCGTTACATTTTTGGCTAATAGAATTCTAAATATAACATAGATGAAAAAATTAGATCCCCAAGGATTAGCTAGCCTACATATATCAGTCCTTGATTGCATCCCTAAGATATTTCCTGGATTCCCATGTCTATCTCGTTATACTAGAATTATGGACAAGGTGTTTGACTGCATCGACAAGAATCACCACCTCGACCTTCACAACTGATACT
This sequence comes from Viscum album, assembly GCA_963277665.1. Taxonomy (NCBI): domain Eukaryota; kingdom Viridiplantae; phylum Streptophyta; class Magnoliopsida; order Santalales; family Viscaceae; genus Viscum; species Viscum album. The sequence continues at coordinate 536,332,419 of OY728129.1, forward strand.
GATCCTACTCCATAGATGATATGGAGATACTATTTGAGTCTTATAGGAAAATATGGTATAGATCCTCTTGCACTAGATATTAGTGGGATTTTCCTACAATATCACTGGGGATTCCTCATTAGTCTATAACTCCAATACTCATCTAAATCCCACTGTCACTGAGGTTTCATATGGCCATACATAAAACACTGGTAATTAACATTATGCATACCCAAGTGCATGGTCTGACTATATATGACTCTTGAATAATGGTCAAAGGTATTATTCCTTCCACATGTAAATATAGTTCTATGTATAGGAGCATAAATTCTATGGACCATGGCCCCAATATTTCTCATGTTGTGCACTGTACTAATAAACTATATTACTTTCTCGGTGAAAATGTACCAAAAAACATGCTCAAATACAATAATATCTCATTTATGAGACCATCCTCAAATCACCTAGTCATGGATAACTCATCACCCAGAAGGATTAGTGAAAAATGATAGAGATCCATTAATCAAGTAAAGTAGTCTATAATTGATACTTTGCACTACTCTAAGAGTCTATACTATCTAGTCCTATAAACCCTACACATCTCAATAATGAAATAATCATAGAATTTTATTTTTAAATCTATATAAGAAATATCCCAATGAAACAATGCATGAATAATAATCCCCCTATTACTGATATTAATCCATAATCATGCATCTAGAAATATCAATTTTCCTCTTAAGAGGTATCTCATGATGATTGAAATTAATAGAATGGTCTCTAATGGTGAATCAATATACTATGGATCTCTATCTCAAAAAACATGAGTGGAATCTACTAATAAAACTCATAAATAAAAACTAATAGAGTAAGGATTGGTTGTAAGAATCCATGTGTGGTATACATGAGTCCTATGAATTCCTCCCAATATTGTGTGTGAGTTCACTACTCGAGAAAAAGATGACATGTATTATGTGGTACTATAGTATGATACAATAGTTTCTCCGGACCCACCACATCTAGAGCATGATCCTCTCCACCATCCTGGAACATGATTCCTGAAAAGTGTGGTTGAGAAGTCTAAAAAATATAAACCACATGACATAGAATTGATTTGTTAAAAAATAGATTCATGGATATACTAATAAAATATATACAAGAATTCCAATAAAATAGTCACTCTACTCTTCCGGATCCAAAAGACAGGTTTGGTAGATGTATAAGATCATATGCAATCATAAGAGATACTACTTCAAAATACCATTTTTTTCATGGTATAAATTCTCAATTTCTTATTAGTGTTCCCGGTATATGGGGTGTTACTTTCATATTATATTTGGAAACACAATTTAAATTATAATTGGAATTCTAATTTTATGGAAAATATTTCATTTAATATTTCATATTTATCAGTTCATAATAAATATTTTATATAAAATGGTCAATTTAGATAAATCATAATTAAAAAATTCTAAATTACTATACTTCATATATTAAAATTTTCATTTCATGTTACTACGACTTGGATTTTGAAACATTCTTCATAAAACCACAAATCCTTATGTGATGGTTTTATTATATTGGTTACGCTTTAAAATTTATAAAGGACCATACACTATGAATTTTTTCACCCATTTAATGAAGAATAAAAATGTTTCATCCAGTGAAACCATTTTTTCACGGCTAAGAAAAATACTAACTATATAACTATGGTTACTCAAAATAGATATATGGTAAAAATCCATCTGGTTTGGTTCAAATAGTTTAATAAAATATAATTTTTCATAACAATATCAATACATTCCATCATAATGAAATATTACATGTAAAGATGGAAAATAATCCAAGAATAATGGACTAATATTAATCATTATTAATATATAGTGAAGATGGTATTTAGATAAATGTGGAACATTATTAGCCCATCATTTAATTAAATAATGTGGCATGGAAAATTCATGATAGGATTAATTTGTTCCTAAAATTATTCATTTAATTATACATCATTTGTATATTTGTAAAATTTTAATGATTAATCATAACGAAAATAAATTCACAAATAATTTGAATCACCCAATAGTGATAGAAATGCACCAATACTAGTCAATATATAGAACAGATTTTATCCTCTCATATATTTTTTTCTTTTATTTGGGTTTCGTAGAACCAGGTACATGATCATTATAAAATTCATAGATATTCCAAGTATCATCTGTAATAAACCAAATAGTAAGGATAAAATGAAATGACCACTCCGATACAACTTTTTGAAATCCATACATAGCTCACTTGGCAATAGTAGAGGAACTGGTGGCCACATTGTCTCATGGGAACCTCCACATATTCAAAAATGTTCTTAAAATTTACGAGGGTATGATAATGGTATAGTTGAGAGAATATACACTCATGATCATAGTGTGTCATAGTGGAATCAAAAAATCTATAAAAAAATTAATGAATAACAATAAACACTGTCAGATTAGTACAATTACTAGATATCAAATATAAACTTGATTGACACCATATCACATTTCATGTATAATAATGATGGACCTTTCATTAAAATATACAATATGGAATGGAACATGGGAAACAAATCATCAAGAACATATACAATAGAAGTTTATCACATGAGAAAAATGGCCAAAACTATCTCTAATGTAATTAAGAAGCTAGCAATGATCCTATTTTCCAAGATCCCATTCTATAATAAAATATAGAATCCTTTACAGACCATTATTCATTGACCCTGTCCGCGTTAATAATATTTACCCAGCTACCCAATGGTGTCCCAAATTTGGTTTGAGATATAATTATTATGCCACCGCAAATATAATCATTAAAAAATAATGTGTTTTCATATAAGGTCATGTAGTGTGATTGTATAACATCATTAATGGATATAATATCAAAGTGATATGATATTGTCTATAATAATAAGCTATAAAAAGAATTATATAAGTGATGAATTATTAAATAAAAGAGAAAATCAAATAAGTCAGCCTCTGAAAGTATAATAGTAATCATGAAAGCATATAATTTGATAAATAATTATGTATCTTAACTGAGAGGTTTAATATCTATGTTTAATGATAATGGTGTCTCCATTGATTGAATAGAAATCATATATAGAGAACTCAACGTTGTATATATTACATATGATAAGAAACCCATAGACCATGTACATTTCATGATCTTTGATTCGATAAATATCATCTATAAAAAACATGTTAATATTAAAAGGACATCCAACAAAAAAACATGGGTCCATCACATGATCTTCGATTCCATGATCTTTGACATGGTTTTATCTCATTGTAAATGTAAAAGGAGGTTCAATAAAGTAATATCCAAGGTATAAATCCATGGAACTAAATATATAATATTACATGGGTTATCAATGCCATTACATATCACCAATGATCTATTAAATTTACATAATTTTATAAGGGTCCATTTTTGTGTTCATTCCCTTATAAATTAAATATTTCATAATCAATTCATCTAACATTTAACTTATAACTGACATGGGAGAAGTCCCTAAAAGATTCCATGCCTTTAACAAATTCATTATATTGAATTTTTGAAGGGATTAAGGGGCCATATTAGTGTCTATTCCCAATATAAATAAAACAGAAAATATATATTTATTTAATTATTTCACATAAAAATGATAATTATATGATCTATTTTAGTCTCCATTACACTTCACTAATGAATTTAATTGATTTAGATAATCTATATGATTTTATACTACATTACACAACACCCATTTTAATCTATTTTATTAACACATTATTTTATAAATGATATGGATCTAAATAAGGTTATTAAAATATAATGATCAATTTAGTTTATATTTTGTTCACTTAACTAAATGGAGAGCATAAATCAACATGTTTTTTTGTAAACAAGATTAATAAAAAGAATCTATGTCATGTGTGGCTATGGATGATGATAAATACATCCAACATTGAATATGGGTTTAAAAAAATTCTAAATTGTTATATAAACATCCAAATTATGGGTATATTTATTTATGGTGAAATGATCGAAAATTACGAGGTCTGTTCCAATAGTGTAATATATAAAAAATCCAAATAAATAAGGAAAAGGTATAGATCACGTTACATAGATGGGTGGTCCTCTAGTCATCAATTTTCAGCCATTAATATGGTCTATATTTGGGGAAATCAAATAAATAGGAAAATAAAATTAAAATAACACATATTATCCCATAATGATTTAACATTCTAAAAAAATGTAAATGAAAAAAAATAAACCATATTAATAATGGTCTACCGATCACAGATCCAATGTCACTGACAAAGATCGAATAAGACATCGTATAAAAGAGAAATTTAGAATGTTATATAAGGGAAAATGGTTTCTATTTATCTCACTATATCTCTATCTTCTAAACATATTTTGTTCGTGAATTTAGTGAAGAATTTAGGGTTATATTGTAATAATAAAAAAAGGTGAAATTCATATTTAATTTTAAGGGGTAGAGGTATTTATAATGTAAATGGGAAACCATTCCATAATTATTCATTATTATAGAGCCCATCCATAAGACATATGGTGAAATTAAAAATTTTATGTTGTAAGATATCAATTTAATGAATTTTCTCTCCCTTATGTTGTTTTATATGGAATACCTTTTGAATAAAGATGGTTTAGGTCATCATTCCATTTTTTATGGAATAAAACATATACCAAACAAAACAATCATTGCGGTAGAACTAGTTTAATAATAAAAAATAGTATGAGGGTCCAAAAACAAAACTAATTCGACTAAGGCATCATACATGAAAATAGGTGGTATCTTACAGGGGAAACTAAGGGTTAAAGTTAGAGAATATAAACATTGAACATGAATTCCCATTCATAATAATAGTGGAATATATGACCCATCGATCATTATATATAAATTATATATAAATTTTCATATAAAACCCAATAAATATATAACTAAATTGAGAAAACAACAACACATGCACTAGTATACCATGCTGATGATTATACACCGCTTGCAATGACTATATTGTTAAATATTGAATAATTGATTTCAATTCATTCACATTATGATAAATTTACACAAATTAATAAATTTATCATTTAAATAATTCATTTATAAAATATTTACCTTGATAAAATGTCTAGAATAAACTTCATATTACTATTACACTATTATTTTGAATAAATTTTGTTAATTAACAACTTTTTAGTGCCTGGTTTTTACAGATATGGTTGGATGGTGTGTACCCATAATTGTCTATTTAAAAATATTTAGATAGTTTAATTATTATGTGATATGTTTTTACATGTTTTATGGTCCTTACCATGTACAATGTACTTTCATGAAAATTATACCAACTTTGTGCGTCATGATATACACATAGTGTTGTTTCATTGGTCATGTCTCATAATCAATGAAATATGTTTCACCACATGACAAGTCATAAATAAACATGGTGTGTACTATTGAAAATCCATTTCATGTACAAGTAATTCATTATAACCTACATGAATTGTAGTTATTTACATGAAATTCGAAAAATTACAAACTATGCACGAGATATGATGAAATACTTGTTAAATTTTGTGTATATCTATCTACACACTATGATGTTATGAATCAATGTAATTAAATTAATGTTGGATCGCATGGATATCTTGTCTAATTATGTACATTAAATGCGTATATACATTATACATGTCCAGTATAACTAGTTACAGCTGGTTAAATCGATTTATGATCACCCAAAAAAACATTCATATGATCTCAATGTGTATGTTATATTGGTTTTCCCTTTTATATTGATTTTACTTCCTTTCTAAACAATGAAATTAAATTTTGGACCATTATCATGCATATACATCCAAAAATGACATATAATGATGCTTAAAAATTGAAAATATTCCTTTACTCAATTAATAAAAAAGTAATATCTTCTAGGGTTACATGGATTATACTATAGTGGACATTGTGTAGTGTGAGCCACAAAACGATCTGTGATGTGGGTGAATACACAATTTTTTGTTCTAATTCTCCTAAAATTTTGTGATTAGGGTGACTCATACCACATGTATTTTTCATATAGTTTATAACATTTAATTTAATATTACTTTTTTATCAATGTCTCAAAATATGAAAAACTGGAACCTCTTTATATCAATTTCTTATAATTCATCATATATTTGTGGTCCTTTATTGGTTATATGAATTTTAATTATTGTGTTATCTCTATGATTTTATTAATTAATAAAAAATAAAAAAGATACATCAAATTGATCAAAAAAATAATTAAATTTTCCTATGAAAATATTAATACTCTAATACAACATGATGATTTTTGGGAAAAGAAGATGTAGTGCTCCATTCACAATAAACTTATTCATCAGTTTTAATGATTTATAATTGATGAAAATTATTATTTGTACCCTAGAATATTCAATGTGATATCATTCACATTTAATATAATATTTATTTAAAATAAACATCCCTCAAACATGATAATTATTAATGATTAATCTAGTTTCCAATCTTTGTTTTTTATTTTTTGGTGTAGAATGCATGTAAGGATTCCTACAGATTTATCCACATGTTCTACAAAAATATTGTAAAAATACTATTTTTATTTCTTGTTCTTGAGTTGATATAGATAGTGCTTCAGATAATTTTTTATTAACTGAAATAATTTTTTTATTCACTCTTGTTTTTCTATAATTATGGAGTATTGTTACTCTAAATCATGAGATGATTCTTGATTTAATTCACTAGGAAAAATAAAATATATTTTACTAAATTGCTATAATTGGGATTATATACATAGGTAATAATAATTAATAATATCATATGTATAAAACATCTAATTTTTTATTCTCTATGATCCCCATGTAAATAAGAGTAATACTAATCATAACATGTCAGATGACATGTGATAGACACAGAGATAAATATATAATCCTTGTTGGCAACCTAAATAATATTATAGATCCTCCTTGGAATTAACTTTACTATGTATAATAAAATATTTATCTAAATAAAGATAATATAATTTTTTTAATAAGTAAATATCATTTATATTCAATAATCTAAGTGGGAAATATTTATTTTAATACTCATATAACTAAATATATTATTCTGTGACATTATTTTCAAAAAACTTTAATGAATCATATTTATTTATTTTCTTGTGAATGGAGAAAAATAAATAATTTTAAGTACAATTTCTAAACTCTAATTTATCATAATTGAATTTATATATCCAATAGAAATAAAATTATTTTTATTGTCAAGTGTAAAATATTATTTAATGATAATAATAAATTTAATATAATTTAATGATATTTTGTATCAACATACTGTGTGATCCTCCAAGATGTGTTCCCAATGGAATTTGGGGACAACTCCAAAAAAAATTAGAATAATGTTCTGTTACCCATGTAGAAACCCATAGGTAAATTTCATAATGTTTAAGTGAAAATAATCATCAATTGAATTATATGATGTAATATAATCACATTTTATTAATATCTCACAAATATTTATGCATACATGTGCCGTCAAATTATTTATTTTACTGATCTGTGTGTTTATTTCCAAAATAAATTTTTTTATAAAAATTTTTAATTTATATTATCTAACTATTCAATTTAAATCCAAATGATCGATATATCATTATATCATTACATGGAAGGGACAAATCTATTCATTTCTTTTACAATTATTTTTATTTCAATTATGACACACCCTGTGTATTATGCATCAACAATAGCATATTCAATTAAAGTATTCTTATATATATAAATGTTAATGTACATGATTCATGAAATTCAAAAAAATTAACCTCAATTCGATGGACCTATTAAAATATCCATTTATTTGGATATATAGTGGAAAATATTACTTGTTTAATTCATATTGGAATATGTCCCCTCTTAACCTTCATATCCCTGTGCTTAAAATTATTTAACTATATAAGAATCTATTTCAATTTATTATTATCTTCTATCGCAAGATAGAGAAAATATATTATTTATGATGTCGTTTGAATGTTATCTAGAATACTGGTATTATGTTTAAAAATATTGTTATAACATTTATGGTTATAATTATTTTTAGGAACTACTAAAACTATCGTATTAAAAATATACTAAAGGGAAATGGAACAATAACCACATGCCAATAAAATCATCACATGATGATATAATTATTAATTTTTTTATTTTATTGTATATCATTATTTGTTATAGGAAATAAACTATAACACCATGGAAATGGGTTTCCCCTAATATAAGAACAAATATATTTCATGTTTTGGTGATTCTATTCTTGATAAATTTGTATTGAGATATGAATGGTGACTGTGAGATTGTATATTTATAGTGGATAATACTTAGATTATTATAGTAATATAATATATATTCTTCTCATGGAATGATATATTAATAATCAGTTTGAGACCATGTATAAATTAGATATATAATGTAGTTTTTAGTTATGAAATCGAACATTTTATTTGAATATTTAATACCTTAATAAATGATTAGGATGAAATCACATGGGCTATATTAGGTGTTCATGTTACGATAGGTCTAAGGAATCTTGGTTTGGTGATTTCCAAGTTTTATATATTTATAGTAATGTGTTGGTTATGACTCAATGTAAGTGATATTTATTTTAATAAGTTAATTACATGTTCATTTTTTGGAAATTTTATTATCCAAGATGTGTTTTCATGTTTCATAAAATGTTAATTATGATATTTCATATAATTTCATCTATTCGTTGTGGCTAGTGACAATTCAGTATACCCAACTGGTTTTAAAATTTCTTTTTTGTGATGATTCGACAATTTTTCTTTTAAACATTGAATTAATAGATAATTCTAAAGTGCTGAGTTAGTTATATGTTTTCTTTTTCACGACCATTGTGTTTTGAGTAAGGATGGTTTTTGGGAACTGGTTTCACATAGTGATATGGTGTTGAATAGATGAGTGGTGTGGTCATTAAAGAGGAATATAATATTTAAATATTGATTTTTATTAATGTATAAACTATATAACAGGATGATGGATACCTTTTCAATAAATTAAATTTTATATCTACATAGTGTAATTCTTTTTAAGGGAATTTTGTTGAATCATCATCAGGATGGTTGTGATTATGTTAAATATATTTTTTTCGATTGATGTTGGGTTTTCAAGTCCTTTATGTGTATATTTACATCATTTATGGAATCCTAATTGATTTTTTATCATGTAAGTTATTTTAAACATAGAGTTGTTTTTGTATTTTTTCCTACAGGGTCATTGACGGTTTATTTGTAACAATGTGTATAGTAATGAATGATATTGAAGGATGAGATTTATAAAGGATGTTTTAAGAAATGGTAGACCAATTTTAGTATTATTACTTTCATATAGAAATTTGGGTTAGGTGTTCTAGGTGAGAAATAATGCATATGATCTTCTAGTAAATATTACGTTGTTTTCTTCAATGAAAATATGAAAGTATCACTATATTTGGGATATTTTTTCATTTAATTTTTTTCATTTTTCTAGGGTGCATGTCTAGGATGTGATCATAAGTCCATGTTGAGTATGTACCAATGATATCCTTAATATATGATATATTATATCAGGACTATGTTAAAAAAATATTAACATAATAAAACCCTTAATGAATGAAATATCATTATGTTTTTTAAAATACATAGTCCATCACAATATAAGATGTTATATATTTTAATATATCCATTAATCATTTCTTCTTTATCAGTGTAACTTTTAACAACATGGGTCATATTTTTTGGACACACATAGTTGAAATAAATTTATTTAATGGTTTGAAATAGGTTATCCTCTTAGAATAAATAATGAATCTTTGAAATTGTATAACATGGCTAGTAACATTTAAATATGACCCAAATAATTTTAAATGGGTTATATATACATCCCATTAAAAGAAGAAACTATAACGTGAAAAGTAGAACATCTTTATTCTGGTTGATTTTGGAATTAAATCAGGGTAAATTCATAATATAGTTACTTCCATAAAAATATAAAAAAAGATATCGGAAAGTAGTAACAATTACAATACAGTTGAATTATTTACCAAAATACTGAAAATTGATAACATTTCTTACACCCTGGGAAATTGAACTAGAAATTTTGAATTTTATTATATTTGATGTTTTGTAAAATATACAACATATGTGATGGATCACAACTCAATGATTATAGAAGAATTGTTATAATTAATTCAAAAATAATCTAAAACTTAAAACATGTTATATAATTTTATAGAGGATAAAAGTGAATATGTTCTTGGAGTATGCCTCACATACCTCATCACTCATCTAGTACCCACCATAATCTAGTCTCTCATTGAGTTATAATCTCATCATAGGACTCGTACATACTATCATAATCTAATCAAGGATAAATCAACCCACCTAATTTTTATTAAATGATCCATGATCCCTAAACAATCTTTTATAAAATATAATACAATAAAATATGTTAGTGTTAGTTAATAATCAATTAAATTCGTAAAAAATTAGATATCATATCTCAAATATGGTATTTTAAATCACTAAGGATCTAAAAAAATTCTACCATTACCATGAGATTCGTGTTTAAATTAATCTCCTTAGTGTTATGGCACAACCATAACTACTATAAAATATCAAATACTCTAAAATATTGTACGAAAGGACATCACCATGACACCCTTCAATCTATAAATATGACGATATGGTATGAAAATATGATTAATTTAGATATACATCCCCCTTATATCCCTACAATTCTTTTAATTATTTCTGTCACCCATTCTATTTGAGAGAAACCACAAACATTAAATCGCATCACCCATGATGAAAATTTGACATATATATGCGAACACATAAAAAGAAAATATCTTCACCATGCACCTCAAAAAAATCATATAATAAACCAATAAAACCAACATGGAATAATTAATTTTTTATTTTCATGAATTATAATATTCTAATGGATCCAATTAGGGCCCCTCAAACAAAACAAGTCTATACATCCCTTTTTGACATAGCCACTCGTAATCGTAAATCCTTCCAACCAAGTGCTGATTATTTGTTTTATTTATCAAAGTATCTATCTATTATCATTCATAAATCTACACAATTTTATTTAATAGTGGTTAGAAGTCATTTTCAAATGATAATGGACACACACAAGAAGAAAATAACTGGTTTTATATGTTTGGGAACAACAACCATATAGTAAAAAGAGTTATTCCCACTAGAAAAATCTATTTATACATCCTCACTAATTGATCATCAAATAATTAAATAAATCCATATCAATGAAGATTAATTTTTGAATATTATTTACAAAAATTATTGTAATGAAAGAAATAGGTTGCATGTGATTACCCATAATTATTGGAGGCTATATCTATAGATAGAATATGTAATTACCAATAATTGGGTGTCAAGAAGAACAAAATAGGTCATGGGTGGACGATGTCAAGACCTTAGATTTTTATTTCATAAGGAAGGGGGATTATCCAATTTTACTATTTTTTTAAAATAATTAATTTAAAAACATTTTTTGAATGAAAGGGAAACCCATGGTAGTCCAATATAGGTATTCTATAGACTGTCTAAATTCGTAGTGGCATTTGAATTGAATCTTATTTAATTTTATTTAAGTCTCTAATATCCTAGATAGTATTATACATATCAATATATTCATAATGGGATCCCATTAGGATTCTTCTCCAATCACCTATAAACTAAAAAAGCTATTTTTAAATACTTGATTTTGAAATATTGAATCATTGATTTTATTCTGACTTTTATACATATAAAATATCAAAATTTAACCTAAAAAATACAATATATTGCATAGATATATATATTTTAATATCAATATTTAAATTAATCACATATAATTTTTTTTAAGTATTGCATATTTCTTAATTTATTTTATCTATGTTGACACCGTTAATTAGAATAATATTAAATCATTTATTTTCTACTTTTGACAACATATTATTCAATTTCATTCATAATAGTGGACATAATTTCTACTTTATAATTACTAATTAAAATTACATTTATTTTTTCGACATTATTCCCTTAATTATTATTTTCAGTGAATTTATTCTTATAAAATTTCACTTGATTAATAATATTTATTTGGTTCAATTAATTGGATATTCTCTCATTATTATATTAAAAATCCAGAGTAAAATTTTTTTGTCATTCCATGGTGGAGGTAATTCCAACTTCATTAATATTATAATATATTATTTTAATTTCAATTTATATTTCTATTTAATTAATCAAATCAGAATTATTATTCCTTTAAAATTGTGTTTGTATTTTACCTTAAATACTATAATTTCTATTATATCATAGATATTATATTATGTTCATCTACCTTAAATCCCCTTATAATCCCAATTAATAATTTAAAAATATCTATTTATATCTCCTTTGGTAGAAAATAATATAAGTTTCATATAAATCATTCATGCATTTTAGTTATGATGTTCCATTTTGCATGTAGACTATTGAAAATGGGGGATGAAATCAAGATCTATTACAAATTACATTCCCAATAAATTAATGTATAGATTATTTGAATATTTTTTTCCTAAAAAATTTATACATCTTCCTTACCCATGTGCAATGATATGATCAAAATGAAAGGGACATGTGTTCTTACAAGGGTTGGTCCCAATGTTGGAACATAGTACTTACGGTAGTGAAACTCATTCATCCAAATATATCAACTATATAATGAAAATGAAAAAAATAATAAAAAACCTATCACGATCCTTATGTCTCATGATAAAATATATTACATGTTGAAACCATATAATATGTTTTATTCTACATTATAGGTAATGGAATACTATAAATTTGAAAACATCCCCCCGAAAAATATCTACCATTCCTCGGTCTGATATCTCATTTCTTTGATAAATATTATACATAAACCATGGATGTAGATCCTTTTTTTGGATATTTATATCTCTAATAAGACTCAATTAGTGTACCTCAATCTAATGTAGCTCTATCTGATGCACCACTCTTCAAAAATAAACAATTTTCTTGAAAAATATCTTGATCTTCTAAAAATACTTCCATAATGGAGAAATCTAATAAATTAGGAATATCTCTCTATACAAAAATAGATTAGGATGATCATCCGCACATTATATGGATATACTTCACATGGAATGGGAGGTGACAGAATATGGAAATTTTAATATCCATATCAACTGACATTTCATTTGAATTCTATAAAATACACTAAAAATTTAGAGTTAGAATTAATCATATTAACATCCTCCAAATATCGATATCAATTATCTTTAAATAATTTTATTATATATATATATATATGAGAATCATAATATGTCCTACATGAATGGTTTTTCGTTTAGCATCATGCCAATATAGAATAATTGTTTACAATGAGTAAACATGAATAAAACACCATTTTAGATACCTTAACATTTTATTGTCTAGTGAAATTTATTGTTTACATAGATCCTATATTATCCATTATTTTTTAAATCATTATACTACACTCTTTAAATAAATTACTATCATGTATATAATTTCCTATTTTCTATATTTATTATAACTTATTACATTTCACATTCATGTAAAATTGACTTTTTATATTTCCCCTAGGTTTAATATATCAGACTAAATCAGAAAATTTCATCAAATAAATTTAAAAATATCCACTTCCTGTAATGATATTTTCAATGTTTTATAATAAGATTATATGCAGATAATAAGGGTTTCTTCAAACCCATACATCCAAAATATTTACTACATATGATTATGTTTATTCAGTATACTCATATTATTTCCTTAATTTAGTTATTTTCTATCCAATGATCTATTTATAGTTTTAATGATATTATCTATAAATGAACATACTGAGTTCTAACTAATGGAACATCATTATGTTCCTATCAGGTCTATGGATCTGGTCAAAATTATAGAGTACAATTGGTTCATTTTTTCTCTATTCTAGATCATCCTGAATATACTGTTCATAAAATACTGAATGTGTCAGTAATAATGACGTTATAATCCTTTTTGACCAAAAAAATTATATGACTTAGGAAATAGTAACACAATCTTCTTTTGATAAGATGCAAACTCATTTTTTCAGAAACAAAATCAGATGTATAGATAAAATGTTGAAAATATATAAAACAATAAATAAAAAATTTAATAAAAGGTTATTCAATCACCACCTTTTTATTTTTGGGAAACATTATCAATAACTAATTTATGATACATTCATAAAAACATAGCCATTTTTATATAGAATTGATTTGAAAACATAGATTTAGTTTAATGACTTCATTTATGGATTTCCATAACATGTGGACATGATTTTTTTGGAAATATAATTGATATAATCTATCTTATTATCTATAATTATTAGACTCAGAAGATTTAAAATTCATTTATCTAATAATAACATGTTCATATTCCTCAAGATAATTATACAAAACTGAAATTTTTCCCCCACATTATAAGTAGAATGATAATGTACATGGGGAAACTCTATAACATTATTAAACCATTAATTGAAGCATATGATGTAGTTTCGACATGAATTTTTCAATGAATCCCACTAGATTAGATTTGGTTAAAACATCATAGATTTTACCATTTGATGAAACCAACACTTACTTGAAATATCTTCATGAAAAATTATCCATGTTGAAATTATATTTAATATAAATGTGATTTGATATGAATTGATTCAATGTAATTAATGATAATATTCATCTGCACAAAATGTTACAAATAATTGATTCTTATTATTTCAAATACCGAAATTCCTCCAAAGAAAAACATTATTTTTTATATGTATTATTTGAACGTCATAATAAATTTCCTAATCAATATTTTTGAACCTATGAATGTTGAAATTATTTCATGTCATATTGAGTATAAGAAAATTAATAGTTCCCTTGAAATGCCTCGTAATTATATCCAATGGTATCATAATATATTTTATATGATCTAATTGGTATGTATAAATTAATGTTATTACATACAAAATATCTTGTTATGATTCTCTGTGGTCAAGTGTCTACCAATCAACATTAAAAAATAATTCACATTCATACACTGGTTATTTATTTCTTTGATCATACCTTACCCAATAAAAAATTGTGAATAAAAATTGTTTTAGTCAACCATAAAAAATTATTTAAAAAATATTTTTCATATATTTCTTATGATATAATTATATATATATATTTGTTTGAAGTTGTACTACTATAATTAAAATAAATTCTCTATTAATTTATATCTCAATTTTTCTCTTCATTTTTCCTCACACACTTTCGAAATTTCTCTTTATATCACTAGAAAATAAATATATCATTAACTTAATTAATGATAATCAGTGTATCTATACCCATATCCTTCACCAATATGATTCTATTAACTAATATAATGGAAAATAAAATATACAATATAATATAACTAATAATTTAACCCTGTATAGCACGAGATAGTTTCAATACAGTAAATTATTTAATCACATTACAGATCCTGGTAACATCATTATCAATAATGTAACCATTTGTTTTTTAAATGTTATTATTTTTATTTATCCATTCATTTAGTCTAACTGAGCATCCATTTTAAAAATATAATAATTTCTAAGAGAAACCATATTCAAAATTCTTCTACTTATTTATAGTGTTATAATTAGGAGAAATTATTCTGAATAAACTACATCATATACAAGTGGGTAACATTTTCTTAAAAACGCAAATTTAAAAATTAAAATTTCACGCATTTCATTTCGGTTATTTAATAACTCCATTTTCCATTAATATTCTTATTTTCTATATGAGGACTAAGATCCAAGTTATTATCACAAAAAACTATATTCAAATATTCATATATAGATTTTAGATAGGTTATATAATTATATTCCATTTAAAAAGACTATGGTACCAAATATGAGATAAGTAGATCATAATTTTCAAACATTTCATTTTGTATAGTCTAAATTGGAACTTCTTGTTTTCTAATGATATATTTTGATTCAAACTATTTTTTAATTTACTTATTTTTTTGTTATTACTTTGGAATATCATCGTCATTGTTTTGATTTGGATTAAATTGAACTCGATTATTATTTCCTCCTTCTTCCATATCATAATTTATTTTATTTTTTCATTCTATATTCCATTACTCCATCTATTTCATGTTAAAAAACATCGATCGATGTGGGATAATTTTCAAAGACCATTACATAAAAATATTTTTAAAAAAATATGATGATGTATTTTATATTAATTATACCTTATTTCTTTTGAAAAGTATCCAAGGATGACACATTTTTACACTTCTTCATCAAACTTTCTTAAATCTGGTGTTAGAAATTCATTATGAATGGGCTCCTAAAAAACAAATAATCACTTATTATAGGATTCTTCTCATACCAATTGTCATATAATGTTTCTTACTCATTTCAAAGACACCATATTGTTTTAACATGTATAGTTATATATATATTATCTCTATAGTATAAATTTTAAATTTTATAATCAAGGAGGAATATTCATCCCACATAAACCGAATATCTATTTCCAACTATGTTAATATGGTTTGTTGATGAGTGTAGGGAGAGTTATACCGATGATTAATTACATTTTTCTTATTGATGTAATTGAGATAGTTACTAGTTTATTATTTTTCCTAATCAATTATAAACACACACACACATATATATATATTCAAAAGGAATATTCTGAAATTTTCTTATAAAACATTTGAAAATAATTACATCATCTATGTTTTTTTTGAACATAACAGAGGTCATTCATATGAAATAATCAATGAATAAAATTATGTATAAATAACCTATTGTATATTGATATGTCGTCACACAACAATGGTTATAATATATGGGATCAATAGGTATTTTGGATTCAATTTAAACCTTCTTATGAAGGGTACCAAGAAACCATTATTCCATTCATGTTTCTCATATAACAACATCATTCCTTGTAATTTTTTGTAAATATATAATATAATAATAATTTTAAAGCGATATCCTTTATTTTTGGCCAATATAATACAGTCTCCAATGAATTATCTTTCTTTTGTCCTTATTACTAAAATTTAAAAAATTAATTGGTTATCTAATTTGGAATAGATTAGTTCTGGTTCCTTCTCTATTCGTGACATAATTTATATTTTTTAATCATCTAAATATACATTAGTCTTTTAAAAAAATATAACATATATTCTTTCATTATAGTGTTTTCATACAAAAAAATATTTTATATCTAAAATTAATCTTCATCAGAAATTAACTTCATATAATCTATCACAGCCATAAAAATCCCCTTATACTAATGCAACTATCATTTAATTTTATTATTTATTCATAATGTTTCAATTTATTATTTTGCCAATTTTTTTACATCACCTGTAACATTTGAGGAACAACCAATATCAAGAATGCATGATTTATTATATTTATAGAGTTTAGATAAATTTCAACAAAAAATATATTTATCTTTAAAATTAATTTTCCCATAATCCATTTAAATATTTATATAACTATTTTCCCCTAAGATTGTATCCATACTATAATATTTTTTTGATGTGGTTGGTTAATCCTTCCACATATTTCATAGTGAACTCAAATTATTTTTTCCGTATTTGTATTTATATTCTAAGGAAATTTAATTTTTCACTTCAGTTAAAATTATATAATAAGATCTTTTTTATCCAATGATACACCCCCTCAATTCATCCAAAATCTAAAATAGAGATATTTTTTTCAATAATTAATATGCTCTGTGTCAAAATATCACATGAATCCAATAATATAAATTAAACATCCAAGTTCTATATTTTTTTCATTATCTCTTACATATAATTATTTATGGGTCAATATACTTCACAACACCTGATATACCATGATGTGGGGAATAATTACTCTTGATGATATTTTTGACATATTCTAATGTTAGATGTTTCACACCTCCCTTTTCAAACATAGATTTTACTTCAATGATTCATAAAACCATAATATCTTGGAAGAGATATTAATGTTAAAAGTGAATACTCTTATGAAATCACAACAAAGATGACACTAAACTAGTACCTGAATCTTATCCACCACAAACACTCAACAACAAAAAATATTATACCAAGGGATTCTAAATAGTTCTTATGTTCTAAGGGGTGTTAGTGTGGAGACAATTCTATGATATCTGATTTAATAAACTACCAAAGTAACAAAATGTCATCCATAAAATGAAATAATAATTTAGAATAAGAAATAAATAAACATGTTTCTAATAAAAATTGAATTAAATAATATAATGAATAGAAATTTCATACATACACCACTATTACCACATTAGAATGACCCTAAATTTATAGGAAATAAATAAACCAAAACAATTACATTGATCTAATCATTACCATATGAAGAACTACAAACCAGGACTATAAAATTTTATCAATATTCTCTATCATTGTTATAAGACAAAAACATTAGCATTTAAACTCTATCATGAAACCTAGTTCCCTGTCCATATCCATCATGTATATTTTCTCACCTTAAATAATGATATAATGTTAATGCACAAACCGTATATCATATACATGGGGTGTGAAATAAATCATAGTACGCCACCACCAACGGTGAAACATTATTCAAGTATTATTTGTTTATGCTCATGAATTATTATAAGTATATCCATTAAAAACTTGAAATGAAATATAAAATAAATATAAATGATACCATTAGCTATATGATCGAAATTTATGATACCTTTTTTTGGAAAATGTCTAATTTTCAATGAAAACATGTCACCATAAATATATTTATTGTGTCTGTGTCTATGTTTGAGTATATATGTGTATATATATACTATGTATGTATATCATATATATATATATATTTGTGCATGGGAAAATATAAAACCTGAGGTGTGAAACAATGGCGTCCAAGTATAACAACATAAGGGTCGTACATTTTAATATGGGGAATCATCCCAAAAAATAAAAGTATGATTTTTAATGTAATGTAAGGAAATCCTAATTAAATATTTAATGTTTTATTTCCCACATCATATTAATGGGTCATGAAATTCCATATCCAACAACACAATAATAATTTGCAACTCTATGTCTAACATCCTGGTCCGGGGATGTGAGACATTAAGTCCAACATCCATATAATTTTTTTAAATGTCATGTCAAAAATCATAGACAAAGGGTATTTGAATAAAAATTTGAAAAAAACAAAACCAAATATTAATAATGATAATCAATCTTGTTGTTTCAAATGAGATATACTAGTATATATATATTATTTAGTTTTGATGATGTAATAGTTGAAAAAATAGTTTTAGAGTCTTGGTGACATGAAGTAAATATGGTCATCCAAATAAAAACATCTAGAATAAGTATCTAAGAATGATGATCCCATGAGGAACCTATGGAAATCCCTATCATAAACTGAATCATGTTAGACTAAATGAAAAAAACTAGGAAGGACATTATTAAGTCTTAGATGTATCAGTTGTAACTATGTAATATAATAAATAAAAAATTGGGTTCCCAAATACATAAAACAAACAAAACTATCATAGCCCCTTGGGATTATGTTTTTTTAAGAGTCTTATTATGACACCCTCTACCATATCTACCAAACCATGTGATACTCTAGCTTAGGTTCAACCTACCATCAAGACACTCATAGGGTCCCTCTAGTCATAACCTCGTTCGGGAATCCTACATCTGAACCTCAAGGTCTACACATAAACAGAAGCATCCCTAGTGGGATCATATTAATCAATATGTAAGAAAATGTTCCCCCTAATGATCCTTGAAATAGAAATCTATCGCATGAATTCTCAAACGATCCTCATGGAGAGTTTCAGAATAGTCATCCTATATAGGATATTTAGGTAGACTAAATAGTGGAATCAAACATCGAATGTTAAATAATAATAGGTTAGAATAGAAATCATTACTGGGATCCATAGAAAGAGTATGATTGAGAAATAATCCTACACATGATCCATTATTTGAGTTTTCTCTTGAGGTAAATAATCCTACAAACCATGTCTACAATATCTCATGGTTCGTGAGATAAAATAGATCATTGTGAAAGAAAAAGTTCTTCACAATAAGGAAAATTCAGTCATCAATCATGGTAAAGGGGTCATGGATAGTCTCAAATCATGGTCTTACTCCTTTTTGTCCATTTAGTCATCTGATTAATATCATTAAGTTATTCATCAATCCCACTCACCCTGGAAATTTTGACATACATAAAATGAGGATGTTGGATGTCCCATGAATGGTCTAGTGACTATTTATTATAACCCTTGGGTGGGACTCTTTATAAGTCTTAATCTCTTGAGATGTCTAAAACAATTTAATGGAAGAAGAATTTTCCTGGTATGTACGTCACCGAAAAACATATTTAAAAAGGCCTAGAAAGACCTTAATGGTTCCACAATCATGATTTTAATGGAATGATGCAAAAAATTGAATACTAATGTTTAAAATTAGGATTTTTTGAAAAAAATAAAAACCCATAAATAGTGTTTTAAGGGAGGGGTATATAGTGTGTATACTATAATACATGGATTGCACACACAAATCTGCACATGGGAATGTAGTTCAGATAGAAAATCCATGTAAACCCAATGTATATAAGAAGTGAGTCGTTTACCCTATGTTTAACCAATATATGGTACCATTCCATGAACTCCATTAGGACCTAAGTATGTGTCTCATCCATTTCATGTACTCTTATATCGCATGTGTCACATATGGGGTATGGTTTTGTGATTAACGTATCTGATATCCCCTACACGGGATGTTATGTAATGTACTGAAATATATATCTATGATTAGATATAAGATATTTTTAAATAGAAACTTTATTGTACATTGAAAATTTCATCTTCCCCAAACTAGAATAAAACATAACATTTGTACTAGAAATTAAATCTAGGTGATTAGAATATCCAGACGTAAAAATACTGTAAATGACGAGAAACCATGTATTTGACCAATAATTATATTTATCTACCTTAATGTGGTGATAATAAGTAATAATAGGTATATATAACAAATAATAGGTAAATATTTATATATTTATAGAATAAACATATTATAATTCCCTACCTTTGAGAAGAATATACCGAATATTCCAACCAATTCATGTTCCAAAACTGTTGTAAGATCTTATAGATCCTCCCAATCTATGTGGCGGCCCCTCCCTTCATTTCCATAATTCTATATAAATATCCCTATCCAAATTACTCTCTCAGTTAATCAAATAGTAACCATGAAAGTCGGCATATGTTAGAATCTTGGGGGATGACGTGTAAATAAAAGACGTAAAAATAAATTGAAAAAAAGGAATGAAGAATGAATAAAATGAAAAATGGGGAAAGGCCCAACCTGAGAGTCGAGAAATTATTTATTCCTCACCAATAAAATCCCAATTTTCATATGTTTAAAATGAATAAAATATCTAAATCTGAAATATTGTTCAAATGGTTTAGCCGAGTGAGTATGTGTGAAATAATTACTTTCTAAATAAATAAATTTTTATTATTAAATTTTCACAGAAAATTGTAGCTACTCTAATTTCATCCAAACACCATTGATAGGGTAAAATCCATTTTCTAGGACCAATTTAATGTTTAGGAAAATTCATTGAGTGTATCTACCTTGGGAAAATGAAAATTTACCCATAAAAATAATCATAAAGTAAAAAAAAATTAAATTTCTACTTAATTTTGTAGTTTATTACACCAAATTTCATTAAAGCTGAACCAACATAAACATTATCTCATTGATAGTCCATGGTCGTCAAATTCATCATTGCTATCATCTGGAGAATCAACACAAAAAAATCATAAATTACTTTTGGTTAGTCTCACATTTTGAACACCCCCCGATACTACAGATATTCCAACCCAACTGATCTTGTACTCCCCACCCAATGAATTATTTAATTACCTCAATTGAATTAAGGACAAGATCAAAGAACCATGATTCATCCATCTTGGAAGGAAATGACTTGCATGGATGAATCTATGAATAAAGTCATGAGTATTAAATCATCACATGTTCTCACATTTAAGGTATTATTTCTAAAAGAAATACAGAATTTAAAATCATAAGAACGGTCTCCACAGTAAAATGGAAAATTGTGTGCTACCAATTATATAAATTACCTTATAATTATCCGTAAGAACAAACTTAATATGTTTCACCATCATACCATAACATATAATTAAGTTGATCGATATATTTTAGACACTCTACTAGTGAAATTTGAATAATGAAAAATTATAGTTCATGGCCACCACTAATCATAGAGTTCAAAATAATTCCTTGTATATGAGTGTATACAACTCTTCTAGTAATGAAAACTATCATATGAATACCTAACCAGGAATTTTCTACTTCAGTAATTTCAAAATATATAATCCATTTTTAACATCCCCTCTACCACATAGGGAAATTTATAATTAAATCACGACACATG
This sequence comes from Viscum album, assembly GCA_963277665.1. Classification (NCBI taxonomy): domain Eukaryota; kingdom Viridiplantae; phylum Streptophyta; class Magnoliopsida; order Santalales; family Viscaceae; genus Viscum; species Viscum album. The sequence continues at coordinate 536,354,997 of OY728129.1, forward strand.
GGTAACCATGCCCAGCTTATCTGTTTAAATGAATTATTTCTCATCTTGCACCATACCACTCAGTGATTTATTATATAAATCATATCAGAAGAAATGTATTCAATTCAATATGGTCCTACTCACACTCCCATGAGTCCTCCATCCTAATGAAAAGTTGATTGTTCTAAAAGGAATGTTAGTCTCAATATTCTAGAAGTTCCCATAGAACCCACCTTTAAAATAAACATATAACCCATTCCAAAACTCATTCGAAAAATTCCATCAAACAACATCTTATCTTTAAAAAAATTTATGTTTCAAATGAGATATTACTAGTAAACTGGTCTATGAATTGGACAATTTTGGCTCATCAATCATTGTGTCAATATACCAGAACTTCATGTAATTTCTTAGATAATAAAGGCATCAACATGTCTATATCATGAAACCGGGCCTTTATTGTGTATTAATCATCACAAGAGTATACATCGAAGATCTTTTCATTTGAATGAAATCAAAACGTCAAGCTAACCCTCACTTTTTGGTTCCCATCAGTCATCCAAAATGTAAACATACAATGAATTGTGTCAATGTTAAGGTTCTCTAGGTCTCCCAAATAGCGCTACAAATCAAGTCATATATCATGGTAACTATATAAAACTGCCTATACCATAAGTTAATCCTCTCACCAATTGTATATCTTGTGGGGCCTAATCTACCCACCGATATAAACACATGATACATAATATTCTTTGTAAAAAACTATAATAAAAATAATGACAACATTGAACTATGATGGTTAAAACCAACCATCATTGTTTCAATTAGAATGTCATTTAATTTCAATTTTATAGAGGAAAACACCATAAAATTTGTAAGTAAAAACCCATTTATGTGATACCTATTAGTATCTGTTAAAATTGAAAATGAAATCTAATAGCATAACCTAAAATAAATTTCCATACTATGTACCATAAACACTCTGAGCATCATCATAATGAACTACTCCATAAAGGGTCGAGATATGATCATTAAAATAAAAAGAAATAATATAACATGATAATTTACATTTGGTAATACCCCATCTAGGTTTGGATTAATTTAAATATATATTTACCAATCCAAACCACATTAAATAAACTAAAAGGATGCCCTTATATAAATTGATGATATGTAAATATTACAGATTTCATTATTTGAACTCTCCATGAACATTTTTATTAAAATTTCATTATTGAATATTGAAAAAGATAAACCACATAAAGTGGTTTAGTAGAGTGGAATAATATATTAATTATATCAAATAAGTGTCAATAGTACATGTTTCACGTCATCTAAATTATCCACGTCATGAAATATCTATGGTCTGATTATGTAGTTTTTAATTCCTTAATATATGTAAAAAAAATACATGTTTTTACTAACACATTAAATAACCAATCATAGTTTGAAACCACCCTTGAGTATTCCAATACCTTGGAACCATGTTACATTATAGCCCACTAGAATCTTAGCACATCATATTCATAAGGATTGGATCCTTATAATCACTATAAAGAATCTCAATATATATTCCCATGACCTTCAATTCGAAGGATATATATATATACATGTTGGTCTGACATACTTTTATTCCACTATGAAAATAAATGGGAACATGATATTTAACAATTTTTTAACAATTAAATAGTTAGCTTAATCATTAGTAAAATCACACACTAGTATTCCTATAAAATGTTAGTCCAACATTCCAAATAAGATTAATGAGATACATGATTTCCTTTTACGGCTATGTGTTAAAATAGTCATTGGCCTCTCACCAATAGGTTGTGAGAAAAAAATTCATATTATATTATAACTGCACATCACATGTTCATAGATTCATATTAAAATAATAAAAAACAATATGATTTGAAACCATGATTAGTGATCCGTTATTCCGAGAAACTATGACTTCTCATCGAAATAATTTTTCATGAAACTCCATTCTGATTTCCATAAAAATTTCTAACACATTCTTAATAATACATTCTACCACAACCCATATAGTACGACATCATGAAAGGAACTACATTGATACAACTTGGTTACATGCCAAATAGGATTCCATAATTCTAGTGCTAAAAGTTGCTTCCAAACAAGGCCTCGTGTGTGCCTTTTCATATGCCAGAGGATTCCAAATAGAAATGCTAGTCTAGGTTGTGATAGTAGAGATTCTACACACCGAAATTAGAACTTTTTAACAATACAATTAAAAAAACATCATCTATAAGATTATATAATTAATGTTTTTAAGAAATAAATAAAAAAGGATATAATAATAAATTAAATTTAAGAAAATCATGAAAACCCATGTCAAACAAACTACACTAGTTTCCCACTAGATCGACCATGCTTATAATAGGAATAATACAAGAATAAAATTACATTTTCCCAATGAAATATTCAAGATGATCCACATACCGGTATCAAAATAAATATCGATCATTATTAGATTGATCATATTATATCGTCAAAAGTGGAACTTCTAGAAAATGAAACATTAGGCATTAGAATTATCTATTATTATTCTATACACACCCCAAACACAAAAAGAATGTCTTTGTGTGTACTAAAGTCATTCTATAGAGGGTGATAAATATATCTCAATATTCCACCAACAACATTGGACCTATAGACAAATATCATAAGAAAATTATCATTATAAATTCATAGTTTTGGTTAGAAATAAATTGAATTGATACAAAAATTAATCTTAAGTTAATTCTTGGTTTTGTGATCACGATCGGCGATACATGCTGCAGTCAACACAAGAATTTCTATAAACAAGTGTAACCATATATATATATATGTCTCTGTGTTTATTAATATTAAGGTATATAATTATGTTATTTTTTTAAAACACATATATATAAGAGGTTATATCCAAGACCCGATGTGTGAATCCAAGGAGTCTATGTATAACATCATAAGGGTTTTACATTTTAAATAGGAGCCTCCTACCAATCCTTCGAATTGGGATATAGAACTCAATGCCCCGAAATAACAATCCAATATGTAAAGCTTCATGTCTAACATACAAATTTAGTAGTGATGTATGTCATGTACAACATCTTAAAATGATGTGTAACAACATGAACAACATGCTAATCAAGAGGAAAGATACATCATGTCAAACAACTAAATTATAATGTGAAATGTCATATCTTACATCCTTGACCAATGGTGTTTTAAGAATCATGTCCAAAAACCCTATACAATGCATTTAATGGAAATAAAATTTGTATGATCATGTTTCGGATCCATGTTATTACAACTAGATATCCCAAAAAGGTAATATACAAATAATATGAGCTTAAGATGGATCATAGGAGGTATGTATTTGATTCCTAAAAAAGTAAAATTAAATAAAAGGTTTAAAATCCTGATCCTAGGACGTACCATTTAGAATCCCCATAATAAACCACATCACATCATGCTCCAAGAAAAGAAACGAGGAAACACCTCATGAAATTTTAATAGCATCAATAGAAACCAACTATGAGATTACAAAAAAGGCTAATGGTGGCTGAACTCATATACCCAATTATGGTTCCCCAACCCATTGAGATTACTAATTATCTTTTATTCCAACAATTTTAGCCACTTCCATCTCTATACAATCTAATTTAGCATAATCTCAGGGTTTTTAAGAGCCTAATCTTCCATAGTACACTTCCTTTTAAATAAATCTATGTCATGTGTTTAACACAACCCCGAGTTCGATCACACCACGACCTATCAAACTTGTCGTCTAAAAAGTGATTATGTAAAGTATTAGCCAAAATAATAAATTTTATAAAGTTTATATTTCAAAATATACTTAGTTTTTTAATTGTTTGTATGAAAATTAACATAGAGTGAATTTTCAGACATTTTTTGGAGGACATTCACTTTTTGATGAATAATGAAAAAAAAAATTATGGATAAGAACCGATTTTTTATTTAAAATTATTTTAATTGTAATTTATTTTATATTCAAAATGTTTAAAAAATACATATATTTATTGAATTTAATTCAATTAAATAATTTTAATAATATATTTAGATATAAAAATTCATTGAACAATTTTAACATCTTGTTACCCGCCTTCAAGCCACATTAGAAGACTAACATTAAAGGTAATTTCAGCACATCTATGAAATAAATATCAAAAATTCAACATAAATGTTTACGATAATGATTAAAAGTTTTGATTAATAAGAACAACAAAATAATTGTTGAATAGTTACATTTGAATTTTATTTACCACATTTAAAGGAAAATAGGGTAATTAAAGGTAAAAATATTATAATAATAATATAGAATTACACAAAAAATTCCCTATCCTTATTGGATGAGTAATGGCTGACCAATAAAATCCTTTGGACACATATTTGGAATTTTGAAGCAAGATGTCTGTGATTAATACAATTATAACATTTAATTTTATGTAAAGGTAAAAATATCATAAACATTACTCTTATTAATAAATTAATTTATATATTGGATAATATAATTATTATCTTTGAATATATATAGTCATTAGAAATATAAAAATATTTCCTACATCATGTTATTTTATTTATATTTTTTAGACATTATCTAAATAAATTTACTTATGATACAATAATGATGCAGTGGTTACATTATTTATGAAATATTTAAATAAATGATTTTATAAATATTTAAATAAATGTATGTTGAAAATATTGATGTCATACACGAATTTTGTAAATGAATCTTGAAACTAATATTTTCATTAATTCATTTTTTTCTAATGAATCATGTTTTTATTACTTTATCACAAAATCAAGTATTAAATAGTGTCAGCATTAACATATATGAGATTTTAAAATAATTACTATTTTAGAAATGATATAAAAATCCTAAAAATCAAAAGATCAGAATAATAACAAGTATAATGATATAAATTTCATAAGTGGTCCAATATAGTTTTTATTGTAATTTTATCATAACTATATTAACAATTCAGTGTAGAAATACAATAATACATGGTAAGAGTGAAACTATTTAACTAAGGTTTAAACCTAATGGATACAGTGAAATTTGTGACATAAACATTTCTAAAACCTATTTTATGGGATGATTTAGACAAATAAACATATTATACTTTAATTAAATCACTTTGTATCTGTTAGAAAGTGAAAAATCATTTATAACGAGTTAATATTTTATGATCCTAAAAAAATTCCCCTCACCCCTCTTATAAAATGACACTTCTACTTCTATACAATTCACTACTCCAAACCCATTTGGCTAGGCCAAACCCTACCCATTTCTTCTTTTATAACCTCCCATATCATCCTAGTGGCTACACATTTGATATAAAGCCATCTTATGTCGTCCTTTCATGTAAATCAAAAGGACACACCATGAAAGAGGTAATTGTTTTATCACATATTTCAAAGTTATTTTATACTTACCCTTCCGACTTATCTATTGTTTCGATACTAAAATAATAAATATAGTACCTCTTACATTTTTAGATTTTATTATAATTATTTAAAAACATTATTTCTCCATCTACGCATCCAATAAATAACAATATCACTATGTGTGTGTATGTACGACTTACCGTCTCCACCTCCTGGTGTAAATTTTTCTTCATGTACAATTTATTTATACGAGTATAATGATTAATATAATGGATTTAAGTAATAAATAAAACCTGATATTGTTTTTTTACAATTAAAAATCCATCCAATTCCATAATATTTAACCATTAATGAAATGATAATGTCACATGTGTGTTAGTACGACTTACCGACTCCACAACATGATGAGGCTCATCTTCCACCTCCATCATCCAAGAATGATTATAAAAATATATTTTATTAAAAAGAATGACAAATAAGACATAATATTTCTACTATACTGATATATATACATATATTTCAATCACATTATGTAACACCCGAGACTTTTATGTTATATAAATCATCAAAGGAATATTTTTCTACACAACACTTGCTTGGCTTGCTTTACACGCAATCGCGACCTTCCTCGATAGCTTGCGTCGTACGCAATACCGAGTTTCACTAAACAACAATATGCTATTAAAACTAGCCGTTATGAATAGTAATAACAACTTATTGAAATTTTATAAAATGGACTTCATTTTTGGACTCAGAATATCGAAATTAGCCTAGGGTAAAATTTTGGTATTTTTCTGAAAACTTTCAATTTTTGATGAATAGTGAAACCACTAAGTGGTAGGTTAAAAACTGAATTTTGCATAAAACTTAATTTTACCGCTTCTGTGAATGGAATTTCAAAAATCCGACAGACACGGTTGATATCAGTAAATAAAATGTGGTTCAATGAGATAAAAATAATTTTTGGTGAATAGTAACTTTTTACTTTTTTTACCGCGATTAATAGTAAATAGGGTAACTAAGGGTAAATATGATATTAATATTACCCTAACACATGTCCTAATTCTATTGGACAAGTGTAATTCGACCAAAAACAAACTTAGGAATAAAATATGACCATTTAGGCCCACTTGTATTAGATTAGGACATTTATTATTAATTTATTTAAAGAAGGGTTAAAATAGTTAAAATCAAAGTTTAATAAGTAAATCATTTTTACTATGGGGTTATACATAAGATAAATTCGACTATAAATATTCATTAGAAAGCTAAAAAGATTTCCTACATGATGGTATTTTATTTGTAATTTTTAGACATCAAATAATTTAATTTATTTATGACACAAAGATGATGCAGTAATTATCTTATTAATGAAATATTGACATAATTGATGTTATAAACACAAACATAAACGTAATTTGAGACTTTTTATGAATTCCACTAATTTTCTAGGTTACTTTGATATATTAATGTTGATTTAATCAACTTTGTTCGAACATATAATTCTGTTATGACTTTCACAAAAATCATATATCAAATAGTGTCAAAATTGACACAAAATAGTTTTTAAATCAAATATTATATTATTAATTGTTATTGTATTCCTAAAAATCTAAGGTTCGGCCAAATGACTTAGATAAGGATATATATATTAATAATAAACAATTTGGGGTTCGTTTGGCATGTTATAGTAAGTTTATTAACCATATAGTGAAAGAAAACAAAAAGACATGGTAAAAGTTAAATTATTTAACTTAGTGTTAAATCTAATTGATAAGGTTAAAATAATATCCTAAACTTGTCTAAATTCTATTGGTTGATAGGATTTCGACCCATCCCCACTTTATCTTCGAAATAAGACCCTTTGGAACCATTATAAACCGATTTTGACTTTAATATAAAATAATATTTTGAGATATTCCTAAGGTGCCCCTCTCCTCCCTTATAAAAGGGCACCTCCTCCCCCTCCTCCTCACACCAAATTGAGCACTCAAGCTCGGCCAACCCCTGCCCTTTTCTCCCCTCCACTTCCCTAGAACAGTCCTAGAGGTCCTGGTCTTCTCCAAAGACCACTCTTAGTTCCTTAAGTGGAGGATTCAAAGAGGCGTTCCAAAGAAGAGGAGCTTCGGACACATACAAGGCAAATTGGACATAAGGTCAGGAAGATGGATATTAAGTAGAATATGCTAAAAGGGACCATAGATATGATGAAATAAATGGGAGACACTGTAGAAGATTTATGAACCAGTTGTTTATGTTTCCCAATTTCTAAAGACACTATACCTATACGGTCCTTTGTGGTTTTGTCATATGTTGTAATAAGTGTGCTTCAATTTTGAAGTATTAACAATGTATGTAAAGTGTGGGTCGTTATAGTTGGTATCAGAGGAAAGGTATAGTCAACCTTTGGAAACTAGGATGTGAAAGCCTTAGTAAGAACCCTAAGAATAAGTCTAAGCATAGAACACAATCTTAGAAATGGCCATGAATAACCTAGGATAAGACCATAAGCATGAAAATTTTATTCTTGAATTATGTGGTTTCCTATTATAATTAGTGTTGCTCACACTATTCTTCTTGGTTTTAGTCAATGGCTGGAACCCGAAGGAACCGTGTTAATACGGAATGCGATGGGCAATGCAATGATTGTCCCCCTGAGCAACCAAACAATATGGGAGCTGGAATGCAAAATCTTGTAGCCATGCTCACACAACTTTCTCAAGCTATGAATCATGCAGGATTTCCAAACGAGCAAAGGAGGGAGCAAAATTCTGTTGAATCCTTCATGAGGCAGCGTACACCTTCTTTCAGCGGGTCTACTGATCCATTAGTTGCTGAACAATGGATTAGTACTACTGAAAAGATATTTTCAGTTCTTCAATGTTCTGAGCATGATAAAGTCATCCTAGCAGTGTATCGTTTGGAAGGAGATGCGGATCAATGGTGGAATCTTGTTAAGAATACGAGGCAAAGGGATGAAATTGAGTCTATGGAATGGGACGAGTTCAAGAACTTATTTTTCAATAAGTACTTCCCTCGTATTCTCCGAACAAAGATGGAGAAAGAGTTCCTTGAACTGAAGCAAAGGGATGATGAATCTGTTAGTACCTATGAAGCAAATTTTACAAGACTTGCAAGGTACGCTTCTGGTATTATTATCCAACCTGAGAGTAAGATCGATCGATTCTTTAGTGGCTTAAAACCAAGTCTTCGAAGGGCGTTAGCCATAAGGGACTTCAATAGCTACGAGGAAATCGTTCGATGTGCTCTCAAAGTCGAGATGGAGATTGGAGTAACCCATCAGTCACATGGGTTTGATAAGAAGAGGAAGATGGAATTCAAAGAAAAATCTAAAGAGCACACGGAAAAGAAGATGAACTTTCCCTTATGCTCAAAGTGTGGAAAGAAACATGGAGGGAGTTGCCTTAAAGGGACAAGTAAATGTTTTAAATGTGGAAAGGAAGGTCATCGGGCATTTGAATGCCGTGATAATGGGAAGAAGATGTCTAATGATGCAAACAAAGGAAGGGATACACAGAATGAACCTACTACACTTCAATGTTTCAAGTGCAAGGAGATGGGGCATTATGCCAATCAATGCCCAAATCCAAGGGTTGATGATGATGGTCGACGTCAACAAAATCTTAAGGCTAAAGACAAAGGAAAGTCACATGCAATTTCTATCAGCGATGTGGAGTACGATAACGATGTGGTGAAAGGTACACTTACCATCCATTCTAAAGTAGCAAATGTTTTATTTGATTCTGGATCCACCCACTCTTTTATTTCTCAAGAATTTTCTAAGGGTATCACCGTATTACCTCAACAATTAGATGTTGAGTTAGCTGTGACAACACCTAATGGCACATCAATCGCATCAAAAGTTTATAATTCTTCTCCGATAGAAGTTTGTGGGAAAGTGCTTTCGGCAAATCTTGTGATCCTTCCTTTAGTGGAATTTGATGTCATTCTTGGCATGGATTGGCTTTCTCTACATGGAGCTCATATCAATTGCCAAAGAAGGGAAGTCACATTTCATATTCCAGATCAATCTACGATCGTCTATCAATGCAAGGATGAACATAACCTTCCAGTGGAAATTCCTTCCATCTTATGGGTCATGATTCCACTAAATGAAGGTTATTTATCTCAAATGGTTGGAGAGAAACTTACGATTAAGAATATGCCCATTGTACGGGAGTTTGATGATGTCTTTCCGGAGGAATTACCGGGTCTTCCACCGAATCGTGAAGTTGAGTTTTCAATAGAACTCGTACCGGGTGCTTTGCCTATTTCAAAGACACCTTATAGAATGGCCCCAATTGAGTTGCAGGAATTGAAGAAGCAACTCCAAGAGAATCTTGATAAGGGATTCATACGCCCTAGTGCGTCACCTTGGGGAGCACCTGTTCTATTTGTTAAGAAGAAAGATGGATCAATGAGACTCTGCATTGATTATAGAGAACTTAACAAGATCACTATCAAGAACAAATATCCTCTCCCACGCATTGATGACTTATTTGACCAACTACGCGGAGCTCAATACTTTTCCAAGATTGATCTTCGTTCAGGGTATCATCAATTAAGGGTCAAAAGGGAGGATATACCAAAGACGGCTTTCCGTACAAGGTATGGACACTATGAATTTATAGTGATGCCATTTGGTCTTACTAATTCCCCTGCTATCTTCATGGATCTAATGAATAGAGTCTTTAGAGACTATCTTGATCAATTTGTGGTAGTCTTTATAGACGATATTCTTGTCTATTCAAAGAGCAAGGAAGAGCATGAAGATCACTTGAGAATTATATTGAAGACCCTGAGAAAAGAGAAGCTTTATGCCAAATTTACCAAGTGTGAATTTTGGCTTCAAAAAGTTTCATTTTTGGGTCATATAATCTCAAAAGAGGGGATATCTGTGGATCCAGCAAAAACAGAGGTTATCGAAAGATGGTCAAGACCAACAACAGTAACTGAGATCCGAAGTTTTCTTGGTTTGGCTGGATATTATCGACGTTTTGTAAAAGATTTTTCACGATTATCTAATCCACTCACCAAGTTGACTCGGAAAGGAGTTAAGTTTGTCTGGACAGAGGAATGTGAAGAGAATTTCAAGGAGTTGAAAAGAAGGTTATCCAGTGCACCTGTGCTCACACTGCCTTGTTGTGGAGAAAGGTTTGTGATCTACAGTGATGCATCCAAGAAGGGATTGGGGTGTGTTCTTATGCAAAATGATATGGTGATAGATTATGCCTCACGACAGTTGAAAATCCATGAGCAAAATTACCCAACACATGATTTGGAGTTGGTTGCGGTAATCTTTGCATTAAAGATTTGGAGGCATTACCTTTATGGTGAAAGGTGTGATATTTATACTGATCATAAAAGTTTAAAGTATATTTTCACACAAAAGGAGTTGAATATGCGTCAAAGAAGATGGTTGGAGCTGATTAAGGATTATGACTACTCAATCCATTACCACCCTGGGAAAGCAAACAAGGTGGCAGATGCATTAAGTCGACAAGACCATGCTAGTTTATCCATGATGAGGATCACAAAAGATCCAATATTTATGGATTTACAAAGGATGGATCTTGGAATTATAATGGAAGGGGAAAAATCTTATCTTTCTCAAATGAATGTTCAACCATCTATACATGTGAAGATTAAAGAGGCACAGAAAGAAGATGTCGAGTTACAAAAGAAGGTGAGAAATGTTCCTGAATTCAACCTTGATTGTGATGGGATAATAAAGTTCAGGAATCGGGTTTGTGTTCCTCCCATCCCAGAATTAAAGAAAGAGCTGCTGGATGAGGCTCATAGTTCTTCATTCTCTATTCATCCTGGAAGCACGAAGATGTATAGGGACCTGAAAGAGTACTTCTGGTGGGATGGCATGAAAAGAGATGTTGCTGAATATGTCTCTCGATGCTTGGTTTGTCAACAAGTTAAAGCTGAGAGACAGAAGTCTAAGGGGATGTTACAACCATTACCCATACCCGAATGGAAATGGGAAAACATCACTATGGACTTTGTCACAGGACTTCCTAAAACATCCAAAGGCAATAATGCTATCTGGGTCATAGTTGATCGTCTTACAAAGTCTGCACACTTCATTGCTATTAGAGAGGATTTCTCTCTAGATCAGCTTGCCAGGATATATGTAAAGGAAGTGGTAAGATTGCATGGAGTACCACTTTCTATTATATCTGATCGGGATCCGAGATTTACCTCGAAGTTCTGGCGAAGTCTTCAGCATACTCTGGATACAGAGTTGAGTTTCAGCACTGCTTATCATCCCCAGACAGATGGTCAGTCTGAGAGAACAATTCAAACCCTAGAAGATATGTTGAGATCTTGCTCTATGGATTTCAAAGGAGGTTGGGATCAACACCTACCTTTGGTGGAATTTTCTTATAATAATAGCTTTCACTCCAGTATTCAAATGGCTCCTTATGAAGCTCTCTATGGAAAGAAATGCAGGACTCCAACTTGCTGGGATGAAGTTGGGGAAAGAAAGCTATTAGGACCTGATCTCGTTGATGAAATGGCAGAAAAGGTCAGATCTATTCAACAACACATAAGAGCAGCTCAGAGTCGACAGAAAAGTTATGCCGACAACCGAAGAAAAGACCTAGAGTTTGAAGTGGGTGATAAAGTGTTCTTACGAATATCTCCCTGGAAGAGGGTTATGAGATTTGGAAAGAAGGGGATGTTGAGCCCTAGATATATCGGTCCTTTTGAAATACTGGATCGTGTTGGGAAGGTAGCTTACCGATTGGCGCTTCCACCGAATCTCTCTCAAGTTCACGATGTGTTCCATGTATCTCTCCTGAGAAAGTACATACCAGATCCTTCACATGTACTCAGCTCAGAAGTAGTACCGCTGGAGAAAGATATTTCTTATGAAGAACAGCCGATAGAGATTCTGGATCGTAGCGAAAAAGTCCTACGAAACAAGACCACTCGATTGGTGAAAGTTTTATGGACGAACCACCAACTTGAAGAAGCTACATGGGAGCTTGAGGATTTGATGAGGGAGAAGTATCCTCATCTGTTTGTTACAAAGTGACGAATTTCGAGGGCGAAATTCTTTTTAAGGGGGGTAGAATGTAACACCCGAGACTTTTATGTTATATAAATCATCAATGGAATATTTTTCTACACAACACTTGCTTGGCTTGCTTTACACGCAATCGCGACCTTCCTCGATAGCTTGCGTCGTACGCAATACCGAGTTTCACTAAACAACAATATGCTATTAAAACTAGCCATTATGAATAGTAATAACCACTTTTTGAAATTTTATAAAATGGACTGCATTTTTGGACTCAGAATATCGAAATTAGCCTAGGGTAAAATTTTGGTATTTTTCTGAAAACTTTCAATTTTTGATGAATAGTGAAACCACTAAGTGGTAGGTTAAAAACTGAATTTTGCATAAAACTTAATTTTACCGCTACTGTGAATGGAATTTCAAAAATCCGACAGACACGGTTGATATCAGTAAGTAAAATGTGGTTCAATGAGATAAAAATAATTTTTGGTGAATAGTAACTTTTTACTTTTTTTACCGCGGTTAATAGTAAATAGGGTAACTAAGGGTAAATATGATATTAATATTACCCTAACACATGTCCTAATTCTATTGGACAAGTGTAATTCGACCAAAAACAAACTTAGGAATAAAATATGACCATTTAGGCCCACTTGTATTAGATTAGGACATTTATTATTAATTTATTTAAAGAAGGGTTAAAATAGTTAAAATCAAAGTTTAATAAGTAAATCATTTTTACAATGGGGTTATACATAAGATAAATTCGACTATAAATATTCATTAGAAAGCTAAAAAGATTTCCTACATGATGGTATTTTATTTGTAATTTTTAGACATCAAATAAGTTAATTTATTTATGACACAAAGATGATGCAGTAATTATCTTATTAATGAAATATTGACATAATTGATGTTATAAACACAAAAATAAACGTAATTTGAGACTTTTTATGAATTCCAATAATTTTCTAGGTTACTTTGATATATTAATGTTGATTTAATCAACTTGGTTCGAACATATAATTCTGTTATGACTTTCACAAAAATCATATATCAAATAGTGTCAAAATTGACACAAAATAGTTTTTAAATCAAATATTATATTATTAATTGTTATTGTATTCCTAAAAATCTAAGGTTCGGCCAAATGACTTAGATAAGGATATATATATTAATAATAAACAATTTGGGGTTCGTTTGGCATGTTATAGTATGTTTATTAACCATATAGTGAAAGAAAACAAAAAGACATGGTAAAAGTTAAATTATTTAACTTAGTGTTAAATATAATTGATAAGGTTAAAATAATATCCTAAACTTGTCTAAATTCTATTGGTTGATAGGATTTCGACCCATCCCCACTTTATCTTCGAAATAAGACCCTTTGGAACCAATATAAACCGATTTTGACTTTAATATAAAATAATATTTTGAGATATTCCTAAGGTGCCCCTCTCCTCCCTTATAAAAGGGCACCTCCTCCCCCTCCTCCTCACACCAAATTGAGCACTCAAGCTCGGCCAACCCCTGCCCTTTTCTCCCCTCCACTTCCCTAGAATAGTCCTAGAGGTCCTGGTCTTCTCCAAAGACCACTCTTAGTTCCTTAAGTGGAGGATTCAAAGAGGCGTTCCAAAGAAGAGGAGCTTCGGACACATACAAGGCAAATTGGACCTAAGGTCAGGAAGATGGATATTAAGTAGAATATGCTAAAAGGGACCCTAGATATGATGAAATAAATGGGAGACACTGTAGAAGATTTATGAACCAGTTGTTTATGTTTCCCAGTTTCTAAAGACACTATACCTATACGGTCCTTTGTGGTTTTGTCATATGTTGTAATAAGTGTGCTTCAATTTTGAAGTATTAACAATGTATGTAAAGTGTGGGTCGTTATACATTATTCCATTCAATATGATAAGAAAATGGAAAAAGAATTCATGCCTAAGTACGACCTAACATATCTATGAATGGTGAGTTCCATTTTATTTATCTATCTAGTATATATATTTATTTACATAATATATATGATATATAAATAATTTTTTAAAATTTTTATGTAAGTAAATTATTATTTATGTAATATGATCCAAATTAACAAGTCAAAACACATATGATGATGAAATCACTTATTACAAAAAATGTTTCATTAACTGAGAAATTTTTAATAAATGGGTAATATAAAGTCATAAATAAATCATATACGATATCATAAATATGGATATAATCATATTATAATTTTATAATATTTTTTAACCATTATATATGAGCATAAATCACCCTCTACTAAAGGAAAATATAAAGTAATGGATAATTTTTCAATCTCATTATAATCCGAGATTGTTTATTCATTAGTATCTATTGGGGAATTTTTATCAACCATATCCATGTTTTCAAAAAATATATTTTCAAATATTTTAATATTTCTCAATAATTGTTTCATTTAATTTTTCCAATTTTATACTTTCTATAAAATGTTTATAAATGAATCTTTTCAGCACTTTAAAAACATGATACATTATACCCTTTTCGATAAATTAAGGAATGAATATTCTGTTTACCTATATAGCGCGAGCAACTATTTTCTACCATTATGATTGCTTAACAATTAGAAGAATTGCATACAAGTTTTCAATTGTATTTTTAAGGAAACCTTTTCTTTTAATATTACGTAGGTTATTAAATGATAACAATGTAAAAAAGGGATACTTATCTAAAAGAGTTTTATTTTATTTATCAGATTACATTCATCAATGTAAACATATTTTGTAGGATTTTTTAAATTTATTTTGATTTATTATAATACAATATCCCATTTTATATTGAAGTTTTTATGATATTTTGACTATATATGTTCTATTTTTTTTACCATTCATGGTTTAGGGTTATCTTATTAACATTTCGTATGCTAGTTTTAATACGAATGTTTATGTTATGTTTCACACTTTTCATATGAGGAATGCATTTGACATAGTAAGTGACAGGTGGTCCCATTATATCCCCTCGATGCATCAGTAGGTCTCATGAGAATTCTAGTGTCTTGGTAGATGTCCTTGATAGAAAATTTGTGCAATGTCTTATATTGAGGCCCTAATATAGTGGTTATGATGCCCAGCATTACACATTCCCTCGTTATGAGATTAATTATTGATTTTACATGTTATTATTTGACTATTATAATATCCAGGTGAATTATTAAATGGAATTATTTTATTTATTATATCCGTATTATGCTGAAGATAATTTTTTAAAAGGCTTGGGTTTTAGTTTTTTACCTTACATTAAATGTTTATACTTGTTTTTAATAGCTTCTGCTATATTTTTTATCCTTACTGAGAATATGAGCTCAACCCATTATTATTTTTTTCCAATTATTCGCAGAAGTATTTTATGATTAATTTAAAGGGTTCAGATAGAGGAATAATTGTGGTATAAAAGGGTTATGTATTTGGAATTTTATGTTATAAATTTAATGGAATGTTCAGATATGTAATCTATTTTCCCAAAATTCTGAAATGATCAATCCTTTGAGATTTGATTCCATCTAATTGTAAAGATCTACTAAAATTATTAATTGGATCTTTTCTTTTAGGGTGGTAGAATAATATTTGGAATTGGGGGATGTTTAGTAATTAACATGAAAATAGATTTAGAAATCATAGATTAGGGACCATAACTCTATAATTGTCATTGAGGATAGGTACATAATAACAAACTAGAATTTTCGTAAAGTATATATTATAAGGATATTCCAAGAAATACATCCATGTATGGAAACTAAATGTTGACATGGTTCAACAACAGATTTACCTAGGGGTGAAAACATCGCCGTGGTGTTTTGATATGGACTCGGGGTAACCAGGTACACTACAACATTCCTTACTGCACACATGGTTTGACACTCCTAGGGTATATTCATTGGATAATTCATACATTCTTTACAAACCGTTATGAAGTATTTATGAGTAAATATGTCCTCAAGGAATCCTTATTTATGATTTTGTATTAGATATATGTACAAATTAAAATTACTGTTAAGTATTTTACTAGTTCATAATTATAAATTACGATTCATAACAAAATCTAGTGTATACCATTGTTCAGAATTTGGACCTAGAGAAAGAAATAGAAACAATATTAACACACATACTCCATGTAGAAATTTTTCTCCTATACAAGATAAATATTATGAATATAATGATGAAACTGTTGTAGAATAGCTTATAACCATACTCGGAAAACTTACCCAAGTTATGAATAACTACCTTACCTATATAAAGCACCCTGATCCTCAATGTAGAGGATTAATGTAAGATAAATTTCTGATACAAAAACCCCCAACATTCAGTCAGACTAAAAATCCATTTGATGATAGGAAATGGATAAGTTCATTATAGAAACTATTTCATAATTTGGGAACTAACTAAAGGAAAAATATTAGTGTGGTATTTTACCCTCACTTAGGATATACAGATCAACGGTGGTCATTATTACAAAACACGAAGGGGGATGATAAATATGATAATATAAAATTGAGGTTTTTAAATAAGTTTTCATATATATGTACTTTCCTTGTGAACAATGAGCTGATATGGAAAAAAAATTTCTATTTTTGATGAAAAAGGAGTATGAGAATGTTGCAAAGTATGAGGATAACATCACAAGGCTTACAAGGAATGGTGAAAACAAAATCTGTGTTGTGTGTAGAGCAATCTATTGAATTACATTAAAAAGATAATGTTCTCTAAAATACTAGGGTGTTACATTCTATAATCATTTAATAAATTGTAGCCTTAAAATTTGAAAATTTTCTTTGAAAATAAAAGGTTAAAAATAGAAAATACCTTTGTAGAATATCCACTTCAAAAATAGGGTTTCTAAAATTTATTCTTAATAAAAGGGAAATGGAAATGAAAAAGTCACCACCATATTATGATCTCGAATAGGAGAAAAATTGTGAGATGTAGAGACAAATAATTTGAAAAAAAACATAAATATTTATAGGGAGTGATTGGGGTCATCAATCAAAAACAAGTGAACAAAAAATGAGATATTGAGGGCCTCAAAGCCATAACTCTGTGATGATTTAAATATCATAGGATCAGCAAAACATAAGGTATTATGATAATATATTTTTGGTTTTAAGATCCCTTCCATAATTTTTAAGATTTAATTTCTTCATACAATATGAGAATAAAACTACTTTACATATAGAGTTCCATCCTTCCACTAACTTCTACCAAAAAATCATCTTTTACTCCAAAAGATAATAGAATATAAAAAATATTTTATTTATAATAATATTATATGGTTCCAAAAATAATGAATATATAATTCATCATGCAGATGATAAAAAATAATATTATATTATTCAAACAAATACATCACATAGGCCAGTGGAAGGTGATACACCCTTGTCCCCCTTTGGTTGATGGTTTATATCTCACGACCTTTCCGGACGTGACAAGTTCTTGCCCGAACTCCGTGTTGTCCTTTTTTATAAAAATATAGAAAAAAATATTAATAAATTTTTTAACCTTAATAAATATTATCCAATGTCAAAATTAATTCATTTCATACCTTAGACTTCTCCAAAATACTTCTTTCCCAACACAAAATAAAACATTTATAAGTTAAATATAATGATGATCTATTTTCCACATAATAACATGTTAATACCTTCTTCATGTATTCTCTTAAAACATTTAAACACCTTATATTACCCTAAAACCATATTTATTACATTCATTCTCATTTATTCGTTATATAATACTGTTTATACTCTTTATATCCAAAAATGTTGTAAACACCAATAGTGATGGAATAAAAAAACAATTAATTAGTTTCATGGTAGTCAATAATATTGAATATAATTTATCCAAATAAATCATATATTATTCCGAAATCATTATCTCACTTCAATAAACATATTAAGGGTTTTATTTCTCCCCACAATATATTTTCCAAAATGTTTAACTTGAAACTGTGTCCTATTACTAGGTACCATACCTTCTCAAATTCATTATGAAATATTATTGTAGTACAATCCTTATATGCTCAATAATTCTTATAACTTGTAAATCATTAATTAAATACTAAAATGAAAAAATTATTTAATACTGACCTAAGATCCCAAATCATTCAACTTCATCTATGGTAGTATCATAACATTATTATTATTCAACAGCACCATTAGGGGTATACTCTGATGATTGGTAAATTTATTCACATAGTGTCCCAACTCCTTTTAAATGAAACAATTTATATTTGGAAGATTTTTATTTCCATTACAATCATGATATTGGTGGCCTTTTTCTCCACACATATAACAAAGTCACAAACATTTCAAGCACTTCTTAGCATGATTCTTTCTACAATTATAACATGTGGGAAAATCCTTGCTTTCCTTATTCCCTTTATCCATCTTTCTCTCTACCATCCTATTTTATTCTGGATTCCCTTCGAATCCATATGAATCAAAGTATTATTTACTTATCTCATTAAAACATGATATTATTTCATCATATGATGAGAATATGTGGGAGACAATTTCCCTTCTAAATGTTATCTTAAGACCATTAATGATATGATCCTTCTTACACTTTAGATCATTCATATTGATAGTGTTTTAATTCCATCTATTGGGTACCATTTCAATATAACTACATACACTTGGTTAGATCATATAATAAATTATAATCCAAAAAATATAAAAATTCTCTACATTAATTGATTATTTACACACATCTATTATCATAATCATAACATTGATTTGTTTACCGACATATTTACTCATAAATACTTCATAATGGTTTGAAATGAAAATGTGATTTATCCGAATCATATCTAATTGGAGTGTCGTAAACAAAAGTGCAACAATGTCCATTTTCGTGTACTAGGATACCCCGAGTCTTGAACAAAACTCCTTTTTGGAGTTTTCACTCTTAGTTACATCTGTGAATGAGCCTCATCTACCTTCTCATATCTAGACAGGGACATATTTCTTGAAAAACTCACCAAATCTCTATATTAGAAAAATTCTAGGAAGTTATTCTATACAAATCCTCAAAGTATATCTTAGTGTAATGTTATCTAATCATATTTTTTCAAAATATAGTTTCAAAGGATTGTACTAAAATTCTCTGATACACACTGTAAATCCAAAAATCTAGTTACCCAGAGTTAGTGCATTATTAAAAAACATTAGCCTAATCACAAGAGATTGAATCACTAATGATTGATCAGTTTAGTAGCCTTGGATATACTGGATATATAACTATGTTTTAAATTACATTAGGAAATAAAAAAACAACAAAATTATGTCCCCTTTGAACACACACAGATTCTTTAGCCTTTTAATGTATGTTAATCGTAATATACTTCTTCACATCCTGGGAAAAAGAAAACAAATGAAAGGGGTGTGTTCAGATTCTCAGTAAAGATAACAATATGGAAGAAACTATCATAAATAAAAATAAACATTTAAGGCAATGCGTAAGACTAAAAAATACTTTTAAACATAAACATCATAATAATATATATTAAATAAGTCAAATACTTCCATTTACATATTCACATGGATATTATGCTATTCAAATAATCACTTGTAATATCAATAGCTGATTTTATAATGATGGAATGCATAATGTCGAACAACATAATCACCTAGTAAATACCTTATTTGACGAATAAAAATAAAATTTTGTCAAGGCCTTGTTCCAAGACACTAGTTTGTCTCATGAGACCTACCGATGCATCGGGGATCTATTACATGCTTCCCCCGTCACTTACTAAGTCCAGTGCATTCCTCATATGAAAAGGATGAAACATAACATAAGAATTCGTATTAAGACTAGATTACTAAATGTTAATAATTTTACCATAAACCACTAATGGTATAAAATAACACATCCATAGTCAAACATATCACAAAACCTTTAATACCATATGGATGATTGTATCATAATAAATCAACTTCACATATGTGTATATCAATCAAAAGATGTTGAAAGAGATGAATTAAAAACTATTTGAGAGAAATATCTATTTATATTTTGAAATCATTTAAAAGTAACATAATTATGAAAGAGAATTTTTATTTTTAATATATTCATATAATCTTGTTTTGGAAGCTTTGCAGGTTTTATAACAGTGGAAAATAGCCTCAACCGCTGTATAAGATAAAATAAATTCTTACATTAATTTTTCGTAAAGGTCCTAAAGTAACTTATTTGGAAAATGATGGAAAGATTCCTTTCAGTCCATTTTATAAAAATTAAATTGAGGGTATGAATTAATTTTACACATGGTGTAGTAAATAGTAAAAATGTATTTAAATACATTTTTATGAATCACATATGTGGATGATAAAGAGGTCCCTATATATACTTATATAAAAACAACCGCAGAGAATAAATAGATTGCGAAATTAACCCTTAACATGTAATTTTCCATGATCAAGGGTGTGTTAAAATCTTGTATAATTGTTAAATAATTGTTATTAATTTATACAAGAACCATATAAATAAATATGATATCATGTATGATCTTCTCTTGTTGCTTTGTTAATAATATTAAAGTTGTATCATTGTTTCGGTTGTTAAAAAACTCGATTTCCATTATATGTTTTTTACACAAGTCATGTTTGTTATGGATATTATGTATTTGATCCATATCCAGAATGATATTAAGTTCGTAAGCATATTTTAATCATAAAATTAAAAGTATTCTTGAATGAGTACGAGGGGGAATGAATCTCATCACGTTAATAGAGTTGGTAATCCAGACATACACACGAGTGACAATATTATTCTATTTAAGGTGCAATATTGTGTAATTGAATGTTATATAATATATAATGAATCATTAAATGAATATATTTATTAGTTAGATAAATTATACTAATTATTATATCTATCCAAATAATAATGTTTTGAATAACAAACTACACCACGACGTGGAAACGGTAAGTCGTACATACGCATGTATGGTGACTCATCCACTTTATGTATGGATAGAATAATCAATATGGTTGTACCATATTTGAAATAAAATCATAGTAAGTATACGGTACAAGATTTATGATTTTGGTATAGAAACAAAAAATAAATAAGATGTGGATGGATAAATGAACTTTGAAATAGGTGATGAAATTATTACCTCTATTTCGGGTGCTTCTATTTAATTTCATCAAAAGGGGTCCTTAGGTTATATTATGATCAATCTAAGTCCTCTATGTTGAAGTGAGGGTATCTGGGAGGATATTGAATAAGGGTTTGGCTGAACAAAATGTTTTTGAATGTGTGATTTTGAGAGAAGGGGAAATACCCTTTGGTAAGAGAGGTGAGGTCACTTTTGGAAAAGTTTGAAATATTATTTTATTATACAGCCATATTCAGTCTATAATGGATCTAAAAGAATTTATTTAGAGGAAAAGGTGGGTCTGGGATGGAAACCTCTCAACTTATAAGTTTTTGCTTGGTTTAGGTAACTATTTTAACCTTATATTTTAAAATTAACTCTAAGTTAAATAGTTTAACTTTTACCAGTATTGATGTATTATTATAATAAATTGTTAATAAACATACTATTAAAATCCAAGAGAATACCAAGTGGTTCATTTTTGACATATATAACCTTATCTATGTCCTTTTTCCGAACGATATATTTTTAAACATATTATATCTTTTAATAAAATTGTATTTGTTTTAAAAACAATTTTTTTCCAATTTTGACACTATTTAGTATTTGGTTTTTTTGAAGGTCACAAAAGATTACTACTTCGAAAAATATAAATTAAATAAATCCTAAAATGATTTATTAACCTATAAATTTAGTGGAATACATCAAAAGTCTCAATTTAATTTATTTGCAAATTTATAATATCTATTATTTTAATCATTCATTAATAATGTAATTATTGCATCCTCATTATATCATAAATAAATTTAATTATTTAATGTAAAAAAATATAAATAAAATACCATTATGTAAAAAAAATTTATATTTAGAATGAATATTTTTTATTGAATTTATATTATGTAAAATATTATATAAAAAATGTTCTAGTTTTTGAAACTTTGAATTTAACTCTTTTAACTATTTTTTAAATAAAATAATATTAATTGTCATAATCTATTCCAAGTTGCTCAAATATGACCATATCTTATTTCACATGTTTATTTTTTTTCATTAAATATTTATTTGATATAATCAGGAAATGTGTTAAGGTAATTATAATATCATTTGTACATTTTATAATTCTATTTATTTTTTAACCATGGTAAAAAATTTGGAAAGTTATTATTCACAAAAAATTATTTTCATCCTATTGGTCCACATTTTAATAAATGATTTCAATCGTTTCTCTAGTATTATTGAAATTCAATACACAGAATTGGAAAGATTACATTTTATGCAGATTTACAAATGTGCCTAAAAGGTGGGTAAACTACGTTAAAAAGTTCAATAAAATTTGATTCATTTAATTTTATTAGAAAATTACACCATAGAATAAGATTAATATTATATAGGTTTTATTTATATATTTTTAAATAAAATAAATTTTCAAAAAATAAAAAATTATTTAAATAAAAAGGAAGTTTTAAACAGTAACACAATGTTTTTCACTATTCCTCAAAATTTGAAATTTTTCAGAAAAATACCAAAATTAACCCTAATATAATTTTGTTTTTCCAAATTAAAATATGATTTTTATTTTAACAAATTCAAAATATAGAAGTTGAATTAATTAATTTAATAATAAATCTCATTGTCCCAACCAAAAGGCGGGTTTTTGAGATGTAAAATCAATCAAAATATTGATATGTGTTTATGTCCAATTTAAATGTAAAATTACATACAATAACCAACATTAGATTAAATGATAAAAATATAATCTATTTATATTTACAAACCATTAAAATTTATATTTTATCAATATTTATTATTTTGATTAAAAAATTTGTTTTCAATTAATATTTTGTATTTTTCATTATTCATCAAAATATGAAAGTTAACAGAAAAACCCCAAAAAATTATCAAAACTATATTTTAATGTTCATATTATAGAGAAGAAGTTTATTTTCTAAAATTGAATATATAAAAGTGTAAAATATTGTATTTGAAAAGGGTTTTCCATTAAAAGACGATAAAATTTTATTTTTTGAGAAATACTGCTTTTATCTGAAAAATTGAAATTGTTATTATATTATGTCAAAAAAAACCTAATTTGGATGTTAAAATAATTTGGAGTATATAAAATTAAAAATTAAATTAATTAAATTCATAACCATTTTTTGAACAACAAGTTTGGTAAGTCATGGTGCACTCAAACATGGTGTTTCGTGTAGAGAAAGCTATTGAATTACTTAAAAGAGATAACGTGCAATGAAGTACTGTGGTGTTGCATGTGATGTTTTTATGTTTACATGCCCATGGTTATGAGGGTTCTGAGATTCAGTTTCTCATGTGGATCTTCCTTTTCCATGAGGTAATATAGGAGAGAACACTAGCCATTCCCTTTGATAGGGAAGGAGGCCCTTCCAGCCTAGGGCCACTTTTTGGGATTCCATCCTAGTGTAAGTCCCAATACTTTCGTGTGGGAGGTTACAATATTAATCTTATTCACCTCATCACCCAAAATATCTGAATGCCTCACCAAATGTGATTTTCTTGTAATGAAAATAAAATTAGAGGCAGGAACACTCAATGCCCTCTACCACTCCCTTTGGGATTTAGCTCCACATCCATTATTAGAAAATGTGGATATTGTGTGATCATCGGATCTACTACATCCTATTACTTCTCACACCAATAAGGAGTCAATTGGGTTTAGAGGCCAGTGTCAATGGTGTAATACACATTATCTTGAACCAAATGCTCACTTCCATTAATAAGCCACAACTACTCATGTCTTTTATAAGTTATAATCCCGAATCAAGTACATTCAAAATGGAAGCTCCTATGAGTAAAACCCATTCACGTATTCCACCTTTACTATATAAGCCTCAAATCCATGGCTCAAACTTCGAGAATGCATGTTACAAATTAATTATCACCATACATACTACTTCTATGCATAATACCAAACCATATATTTCATGGGACTTCTTCATAGATATATCCCCAACCCCAAACCAAAATATCATCATATATAGTATAATATACAATATTATATTTTATAACATGCATCTTTTATGCCTAAGTCCCACATTAAATGAAACTAAGGGAAATCCTCTTGTGATGAGAAGATTCTATGAGAGAGCCCTGACCTCATAGGCCTCCCCTATAAGTGTAAGAACCAACATATCAAACTACCAAGGATTTGATTCTCGACTAACTAGGATATATCGAATGCCTCGTGGAATCCAACATGGAATCTAATGTTCTCTAGTCCAAATTAATGGTAGGGTCATATCGACCTCAAATACAATAGCTCTTCTAGGTCCCTCATGTCACCATGGTGTGTGTCCCACATCGAATATTGACCATGAACCTTTTACCCCCATGTCCTCGCCACATGACATTAGACTACATTTTTTGGTCCACATCTCACAACCGTAAAAGGTAATATTCCCTAATCAGTGGCACATAACTATGTGGGTATTTATTCATCTCACAAGGATATTTAGGAATCCCTTCATATGGGTATGATCACAACATCAAAACAACAATCCTCTTACTGGATGACAGAAAACAATAGAAAACTCACCAAGTTGATTAATACTAGAGTTATATTAATATCCAAGCATGGAATCCCTCATCTATACATAAAGTTGTAACAATGATAAATAACCTCAAATATATATGCAACCCTTCCATGATGGAGAACCTTAGATACCTACAGATGATTCTAAAATCATTCATATTAATGTTTTATAATTTTCATAGGATAATCTATAATATAAAAACATTAGAATGGATAAATTACTCATGAACATATCATTAATTGATACGAGTGTCCCTTAATTAGATACAATTCCGCCAAAATGGTGTGATGATCTGATGTTCTAATCCAAAAAACCAATGAATGTTCTTATATTTTGTTGGCCAAAAAACCCAATGAATGCCAATATTTAGATAGTAGGTCCTAGAGTCATAATGGATATAACATCCATGGGTTATTTCCAACTCAAAGAACAAAACTCGTTGGAGACTATTTGAAGACACCGAACCCGATGTAAATTATTTTACGCAATTTAATCCCCAAAAATCAATTTTCGGGAACCAGAAGCCTTCATATGAAGAAAAATTGTGAAAACAATGTGAATCATGAACTATTGTGTTAGTTTTATCCCTCATTAGGACACATTAATATATAAAATTAAATAAGTTCCGACATGACAATCAATTACACATGTGGTAACGATATGCTTCTTGAAAGATGTTTTCTTTCCTATATTTGTCGTATATATTGCATGAACTCATTAAATATTCCTTTAATAAAATGTCATATAAGCAGTTTTCATGGACATGTGCACCAACCACTGCTCTGTTCAAGTCCTCTGTGAATCAGAGGAATCTACTTCCGCACAGAATTTACATCATCATGTTTCCATTGCACTGGTTAAGGTGTTCCACCAGAATAATACTCTACACACCCTATAGGCAGCACGACCGGCCCTACATGCTATGAAGCCATAATATCTATCTATATGGTGACTATTGGAGCTCTATAATATGATATTCCCACAAGACATCTCTAAAAGTATTGGGATCCTTTCACTGGAAAGGGACAACAAGTCCCCCATACCATAAGTGCATAGTTAAGTAATCACTAATTAAATCATCTGAGAGACATGGGGGTCATGCTCAATGGGACCATCAAAGAATCATCTTCACAAGCATATTTAGGACTAGTATCCTCGTGATGTTGATTATACTACCCATATGTCCACAACTAAAGTCTCATGGTCCCAGATTCCTAGGACATATCAAGAAGGGAGACAACCATACTATTAGGTACATGCCATTTTCCTTATTCTTATTGAAGGTGCATGATAGGTAAATATTTCTGAAACCTATGAGTTGATTTATATTCATGCTCACACAGAAGAAGAACATATTCAAAATAAAAAAGAAAATTATGATCAGATTTAAAATGCTGTTACTAATCACCATGTCCACCATGAAAATAAGGTGGAAAATATAATAAATATGTATATTCCTACAAACTCACATCCATACCATCATTAAAATATAATGGTAAATTAATATTAAAATCCTAGATCAAAATTATGAATCTCATCAGTAAAATATTTTGGAAATCGACTCTTAGATGTTAATTCATTCCCGTATTTATCAAGACTTTAATGAAAATATGGAGACTACGAGATAGAATAATATGAAAATTCATGTGGATGAATTTCAATCCCATAATTTAAATAGGATGGAAATATATGTGTAGATGAAAAATTATGCTTCTCCATTTACATAACATAATTGAAATACAATTGAAAATGAGAAAAAACTAGTGTATCCCAGTTGAAAATAAGTGGCACCTCCATTAATTCCACCACACTTGATGACTATCAATACATACAGGTAAAAAATGGAGGACCGGAGTAGGAACACATTCCTTCATTGAGAGAATAATGAACATATAGTATCGTTCTTTCTAAATATGTCTCTAAAAGTCTTAGAAATAATGGAAGGTCAAGCCTAAATCCCAAACCATATCCTTCAAACATTCTATGATGTAATCAAATCTGTTGTAATAGCAAGGAGTTGGTACCAAAAACCCACCACCCCATGTGAGGTGACTCATCCACACAATGAGATGGTCACTTTGAAGTATAAATTCATCCCTGATCTCTCCTAGGAGGGTCATCTATAATATTCCTTGATATATGGACAACATGATACGAAAAAAATAACAGTTCCAACTCGGAGACACTATTCCACTATGGTAGATACTCTTGGGAAGACATATATCCATTCTGGAACCCCTGATTCTCGAAGTAATATCTTAGAAACACACAAGGAGAAACTTGATCATGTATCCATTAATGAAGGTTGTACCCTATAAAAACCGGACCTAAAAACTAATAAGATACAACAAAAAATTAATTGTGCCAAAGGAATGTGAAAAATTAAGTGGAGATTCATGACCCTTGTTCAATAGATGATATATTTCATAATGCCATCAAAAACCATTCAATTGTTGCTCATGTTCCTAGTTATCCATTACCCTATTATGGATGTTGAAGTTGTAGTTGCGAAGGCCCTCCCCACAACATTACTACCAACCGATCTAGAGGTTTTCCCACATCACATGCTATGATGTCTTACTTCATGTTGAAAAACAGTTTGATCAAGAGATCTTATCTCTTGATGAGTCCCATGATACCCCTCCTCGTGTCCAAAATATCAAATAATGAGATGTTTATCGCCATATAGTTGTTTTACCCAATGGTCCACTCAAGAATATACATCGAAAACATTATCCCTAAAGTCATACATCAAGTTGTTATTATAGTCGTTGCTATAATAACATGTTCTTAGAAGGTCATCCGTGCAGGGACTTCAAACATATAGAAAGTCATGCCCTTGATGTGATCTAATATAAAGGTCCTCCCTTGGTTATTCACTCCAAAACATATCCCTAGATTTGGATGTCAAGTTGTGATGGTATGCCTCCCCATAATATCACCCTCTGCAAAGCTCCTCTCTGCATTGACATTTCATATAAACAAGATAGTCCTCCCCTTGCAAGGATAAATATGAGAAATCCTTCTTATTTCGATGTTCTTTTAATGATGGGGATGGTCATGTTTAATACCCTATCAATGAAATGTGAAATACATTCTCAACCAGGATATGAGCCAAGTAATCAATCATCATTAAGGCCTCCGACAAACCATTCACATACCAATGGGACCCCTACTAGTGTCTCTAATTGTGATAAAAAAACCAAGAAGTGTTCATGTTGGGAAGATCAAATAGAGGAGTCTCTAAAATAAGAACATAATGAAATGATACAAATAAGAGTACAATTTAATTGTGAAGATAGATCCATTATTCTGTAACAATCTGCAAATTTTCTAAATGATATAAAAATTTTATTTTAAGAAGAATGCATACATAACATCTTTCTAAATCACTCAACAACTTTCCACAACATAAAAAAAATTGTTTCCTTATAATGGGTATGAAAAACATCTCAAAATATTTGGAGTGATTATTTGGAAAATTCACATAGAATACCTTCCATGGGGTTAGTGACCATAGTTAAAGGAGAGGCTGAATGATATACCACTGATAGCCTCCAAGCACTTCATAAGATGCCTCATCTAGTTGTCGATGTCCATCCCTGTGTTATAATCCATTAATTGGTTGAACATGGATATTTTTTTTACTGAAGTCATGTTAAACCGAACCCATTGAATATGATATCATGTAATGTCATCATTCCATGGTGGCTATTAATAGAATCTTTTTCCCAAGAAAAATTCCATGATAAATAATAATAATTCATAAATATGTCTAAATAGTGTCATCCCATATGAGATAAAGCCATAAAAATAATCTTGAGCTAAGAAACTAAGAGAATTTTTTTTTCTTCTCGCCTAATGGATGAAAATTATCATAATATTCTAATTTCCTCGAATGAAATAACTTCCCATGAATACCCAATACTTATCACATGTCACTCTCAAACTAGAATGAAAGAAATAAATAGCACAGGGACAAAATTAGTAATTTTTAAAGCATAGGATGCACCCCATCCAAATGGGAGTGGGGAATTTTAAAGAAAAAAACCCATGGGGGAATATAAACTCATCCCAAGGAACAAAAACAAGAGAATGAGGAAACCCCATCCTATAGGGATGGAGAGATTTTTACCTCAACCACCCCCTAAATGTAAATCAATCATTTCTTGTATGAGGGGAGTGATAAGTAGAGTGATCTCCAAAATCATCACATTTTAGGACTAATTTTCACCAGAAGGTAGGTGTACAAACATGATTCATAGATGTAACAGTTTAGTTACTCATTTCAAAGAAGATCATGTAGCATACTAGAAGAAAAGGGAGAGGTCCAACTGAAGGTATAATCCATCATCATATAATTCAAAAGCTGATATATTCTCACAATGCACTATGAATTGATGATATACATAGATTTCAATCCCAAAGACAATACCAGAAATGATGAATATGCTTAGGGGTATTGAGAAAATGGTTCCTTCCAAAATTTGATTCACAATGAGAGAGAATGTGTGTTCACCTTGATTCATTGGATCTCCTCAAATCTTGGTGTTCCCATGATAAAAACATCACCACCTTTTCAGTGAATAGTTACTAGGGAGAAGAATAAATATAAAGTCATAGACAACCTACATCCTCCTCTCGATGAAGTGATAATCACGATGCTGAATGAATGATACACCAAGTAGGAGATGGAAATGAAAGTGTTGAGGTGAATCAATGTCGAGTATCTATGATTATGAATTCATATCAATGATTCGGTATAGTTAGAGCCTCATCATACACCTCCAACAGATGGTCTTCCACCACAAGTGTTTATCCCAGCAATTAAATAATGGTATCAACAACTACAAACTTAATGCCAAGAATAACAATTTTCATGGAATCAATCACGGATAGATATTAAGACATCACTCTCTTCATAATGAAACCATAGAAGATTTAGGAAAGTCATTAAAATATGTATATAGTCAGGAATCAGCCAAAAATATTTGTCGAGATAATAGACCAAATTCCTCCCATTAATGCACATTTCTGCAATCATGTTTAACAAAAAACTTATCAATGGATATTAATACAATAGATTCATTAAATGATAAAATTGAATGCATGGATGATAGGTGTTCACTATTACATCACAAAATAAACCCAAACCCAAAGTAGTTGAGAATCTTCCCACCATTTCCATATTTCCGGAGTCCAATGTTTCCGATATTCAACAGCTCAAGTAACATGAAATAGGATCTGATGCACTATTCATTTCATTGTGATCCCATGATGAAAAAACCATAGAAATATATATTTGTGAATCTTATATACATTGTGAGAAACCTGAAAGGGAATGAATTTGTATGGTATACATGTTTTCCAGACCAATCCATCATGGGATTAGAAACATTATGTGAGAAATAGTTATTCTTAATCAACTCAATACTATAGAAGACAACTACTAGTAACCTCTTAAAATAAATGTATTGAGAAAATGAGAGAGTATTATTCTTATTTACATATGGAACGAGCTAAAATACTCCATAAAACATATAATTCATTTTAATTAGGTTCTTTCACTACCAATTGAAAGCCTTCAAGATATGTTGTGAATGCTTCTATTCCTCAAGAAGTATACATATTGTATTTTGGGATTTCTCGTCAATTTCACATTGAATAGAGTACTCAATCTAATAGAATATTCATTAGTCCTATGTTACACCCCCAATACTAGGGAAAGGTGTTGGGAAGTAAGAGGTGTCCTTTATCACAGATTATCCATCCATTACGCATTTTTAATCTACAAAGTATTTTCTATACCGTGCAACACCAAATGGGAGTCAAAAACAACCCCGACAATGATATGAAAAGTGGAGGGGACAAAAAAAACAATTTAAGGATAAATGAAATAAAATTTACTCATTTAATGATGTTCAATTACATATAAATTTTATGGATTATATGGACTACGACATATTAAATTTATTAGAGCCTAAAGCCTTGTTCTTGTAGAACCTAAAAACCAGAAGGATTATTTTCACATTCCCTAGATACTGAGAAATAACATTTGGGAATGCATCATATTTTAATAACGCATGATGAATATGATAATCTTCTGGAATATGATGTTTCAAAAACATCTTTCATAACATGAATATTTTTCAACAAATTCCATCAACAAATGTGGTGATTGGAATGAAGTAGTAATCATGAAAAAATATAATTTTGTTGGATAGATGCCTCTAAAATCAATTAACATATATCATGGAATTCAATGAGCACATTTGGAATGACCAACAATGCCCCCAACCTCATTCATTACAACATAGCTGATGTTATCATCTCAAAAAACATTCAGCAGCATGTATTTAAAAAAATTTCTAGATGGAAAGAATATGAAGAAGTGAATGTGGATGAACCTACATGAAGGAAAATTAATGTTCTGTCCCTCTAGTATTTTATGCCCTTATATCTGAAACAAGTGGAACTACCTCACCAAATGGAACCACAAGAAATATCCAGTTGGAAAAATTCCTTGTTGGATGAGGATTTGTTTTTCACCTCCCCTGATACTATTCAATTAATGGATCCCATATTTGATGTTGAGTATGGATATGATCCCATGTTCCACGCACCCGACTAAGGAGATGGAGGGAGGGCCCGAAAGAACCAAAGATATATGTGAATACAAAGTCTTGGCTAGACCATGAAATATAGCCACACCAATTATTGAAATGTCGATGTTCAAAAAAATCACGGAACAAAACATTTGAGTGTTCTTCATTAACATGAAAATTACCCTACATCATCAAAAATACATTCTTACCTGGTTACTATAGAATATCAATCAAGGGTAGAACATGTGTCTGATCTCCCTTGGTGGGTTGGAAGACTAGCCCGACACAGACTACCATGGACAATAGTACCTCCAACTCATTTTGTAAGGGTTGATCCATCTATATAAAAAACATAGGACTATAAATCACATGTGGAAGAATATCCCCACCAAAGGAGGCATTGGTCACTAAACCATAATTATCAAATCCTAAAATTGTTAGCATTTTTAATAGAAAAACTATTAATCGTTGATGCCATGTGTTTATCAAAAGACCACTGGGAAACACTCATAGGGCCTTCCCAATTACCTATGGAGTATGAAGCTGATGTAGTCACAACTGAGGTCTACCAATTAGAGAATAATCCTGTGGAATTTCACATAGTTATCACCCACAAAAATCATGATTAAAAAACCATTTTACTACTACACAACGTACCCCTATATGTTTTTACATCATAAATGATGCCGACATCAAAAAAAATGTTCATTGAAAATGGATTTGGATTCAATCTCACCCATATATAAAACCTCCACCAACTATGCTATGAAATGGATAACCTAGAACCTTACTATATAAAGACAAATTTATATAAAAAATTTGTGAAGAAAACATTATAAAATAATAACATAATTTGATCATTTAGGAGACATTGTAGCTGCCTCATAATTTCTTGTGGTCTAGGAGAACACAAACATCATTGTCCTACTAGGAAGCCCTAAGATTCATTAATACAGAATGATTCCCTAATCATATCATAAATTTAAAAAATAATGCATTAATGTATAAATTGGAATGTTTCAAACCAATAATTCCTTGTTCTAATCCCTCTCATCACATTATTTCTATAAAGTGTTATATGTCGGGAAAGGGAATCGATCCCTAGTGGATGGTATTGAATGGGTCACTGCCCAAATGGTCTGCAAATAATCTCGCAAATCCCTTTAAACATATTTGTGAAGATTATTTTCAACCTATGAATCAGATCAAGCACATGATTCCTAATTTAGGTTCATATTTTTTTTGATCATCATAATTGTATTTAGGAACACTATGTCCAATAGTGTTAGAATGTATTCAAATTCCTTATATATTGGTGAATTCTTTGATGGATGTACATTTATCCCATCCCGTGAGCTATATGAATATTTTCCCTATCAATACATGTAGGAGAGGTTGTCTTACACTCAATGCTGAAAAATTCACTCCTCCATCACTCACACCATCGTCTCGATATTTTCATGAATAACTATTTCGATCAACTAGTCTAGAAAATGTCACATGAAAATATGTATATGGAGATATTGACACATCACTCAAATATGTATAACCCACAAAAAGACAACATCCTCTAATGGTAGAAGATAATTAAGATGAATAAGAGGACGAAGAAGAGAAATGAGAACCTTAAGGATTCATCTTTTGGATTAGAAGAAGGATTGACTACACCATTGATGAGTATACAGAAATAAGTCTCGTTATAGAGGAGGACTCAATACCTTCCTTGATTTGTGAAACGATGTTTTTTAAGAGAAAAATAATTTCACCTCATTTTCAAGGCATCATCGAGATGTAGTTTTCTATAACTATAAAAAATTCCATACCTCGATCTCAAAGTGGTCACACATCAACATGGCCTTCCAGAGTACCATTAATACTATAAAAACCCATCTTTAAGGATGCACCCGACACATGCATCCAAAAAGAATGTTGAAGATGAAAACATAATCAGGTATAGCTTTATTCGAGTGGTTTAATATCTAAAATCGTTTCCTAATAAAGTCCCCTCTAAAAAGAATAATTGAAATACCAGAATCAAAATCTTTTTTAGAGATTGAAATTAGCATTTACTAGAGGATATTTCTTAGTCCAAATCACAGAACTACTGATCAATGAGATATCTTGATATCAGTAACTCTTCTTCTTGGATGGCTATTCAGGATGTAATAAAATCTATATAAAATAAGAAGATGATGAATCCACCAACTATAGGTCCCTTAGAGAGTGTTTTTTCTATATGGTAATTCCCTTGGGATTTTATAAGTCCATCCCTACATGCCAACGTGACATACATCATATCATCAAACCCTTTATTGGAATGTTTTTTGATTTCCATGTGGATTTCATGGAGGTAAAATTGACAATACTCAAACCATCTAGTATATCATGAAACCATCTTCAACAAACTATGACAACACATCATAAAAAAGAACACCATGAAATGTGATTTTAGCATTACCATATCCAAATATATTGTATTCTTCATTATCCATCATGGAATTAAACTTGACCCCATGAAAATAATTGGTATCCCGGGAATGTCACATTCTCATAATCTTATAGCATTGAGAGGACGTCAAGGGCACTTAGAATACATTTGATTTTTTATATCCAACCTAGCTGGAATTTTTATCCATTAACCAAGTTGATGAAAAAGTAGGTTATATATTAGTGGATAGGTAATTTCCATGAAGCTTTCAAAAAAATGAAAAAATATATATTTAGTCATCCATTTCTAATGCCTAAAAACAAATGATGGATACATATATTATATGTGATATCCTTAGAGTGATCACTTTGTTCGAACATTGTATAGATGAATAATTATAGTAGTAATAAAAACCATATTATCTTAGCTGGACCATGATCGATGATGAGACCCAATATTAATATATCTAGATGATCTATTGGGAACTAATCATTTCAGTACTGAAATTGAGGAATTATCTATACCATTACGAGGTCTATTTGGTCTCTTATAGAAACCCACTTAAATATATCCTCAGTTTTCTGATGATGAATGGGTGTTTATCATGGTGGGTAGTTTTTTTGTGTGGTAGTTTGACATAAAGTTTTTGCCTTCAGAAGTGATCAAAGGACATACATTCAATGACGTTTTGGAGTAAAATTCCTCAACAAAAATGAATTCAACAGAAAATGAACTACTTGATGAAGGGTTTTTCTCACTTCAAGAGGGCCCGAGATATGGAAAATCTGATATTATGGTGTGTCTAGAATCATGACTGGAAAAATTATGGAATACCTAAAGATAAATAATGTAAGGAAAATTTTCATGATCATATCTTTAGTAAATGCAATCCTTACTTACTCATTCCGGCTATCAAAGGGGTGCGTGAATAATTAATTAGAATATCAAGCTCTCATTACAGGGATACAAGTGTCACATGAGAAACATGTAAAATACTTGAATATAAAAGGATATTTAGAATTAGACATGAAGTATGTTAACATTGATTATGATATTGTAAACAGAGAGATAAACTCCTTGAAAAGAAACATCAAATAATTAATGAAAAAATTTTATTTATAATCGACAATGAATCTTGTATCATGGTTGCGAAATTCAAAAGTTGAAGTACTAGATAATGTAGGCATAACACTAAAATATCCAGATATGGATGAAAAATTCATTAGTATTGCACATTATGGGATGGTATCGCCATTTATTCAAGCCAACATGAAAGTGATCGATGAGATTAGTCATATATTTGAACCCTACAATCACACCACAGTCTACATGATACCCATTGTGGACTACGATATAAAGGGAGAAATCTCACTGTAGAAATCATATTGGGAAAAAATATGATGAAAAAAATGAAAATTTTAATATATAATAGAATGAATAACCCAAATGTACTCTATAATATAATCCATGATGTGGTCCCTCTCTATTGTATTGATGAAGAAGTGATTTCTAGCATCATGAAGGAGGTATAAACTAGATCATGTGCCACCCACCAGTTAGGATCCAAAATTTTCCATCAAATCAAGAGGCATAGGTACTATTAGAAACTATTACACATGACTTTTCCAAATTAACTAAAAGAATTCATTCTTGCCTTGTTCATGCCAACTCCATTCAACAAAAACATGAGTTATTGCACACAACCAAATACTCTTGTCCATTTTTCATTTAGGTAATGGACATCATGGGACTATATTCTCTAACTACAGACAAAATGTTTACGTACAATCAAACTACAATGCACTTCTTCTCAATGTGGGATGAAACCAAATAGCTAAATGATTTCCAGAAAAGGGACATTTTCCTTACCATAAAATCCAACATCACCACTAGAATTGGTGTCCCCCATACAATAATATTGGAAAAAACAATAATTTCTCTGGCTGAATTACATAAGCTATATCAAGAGTGTCACATCAAGTCCAATAATTCATCCCCCTACCTTGAAGTGGTAATTTATATAATGTGGACTTCAAAAACACCCTATCAAGCATACTAAAGAAGATAGTAAATAAGGATGAAATTTTGTTGCTAGAAATAATCTAAAATGACTTGTTGGATAACCAAAGAATGTCTTGATATACCTCATAAGAGAAACTATACTCAATATATGGGATAAAGGTGGTAGTTACAATTCATATTAAACTTACCTCACTCCACATTTGCATATATAATCAATTATGCACATGTGAGAAATCCCAAAATTGGCTAAATAAATTTGTTAAATGACATGAGAAAATATTTCATACCATTCATTATTTGGAAGTCCATTAAGGATGGAACACCAGATCCATTCACAAAAAAAGTACTCTTCTTGTCTTTCCTCGAAATATATATGGTTTTAGTCCTCAAGACTTCAATGATAACAAGAAATATTCCTTTGATGTTAGAGCCCACCATACACAAGTACTATCAAGTGTAGATTAATCCTATATTTCAATGTATAGATATCATACCTTGGATCCTACCAATGAATGGTTCCCAAAAAAGAAATTCACCTAGTCACATAATGATCAATCATCCCAATCACATGACATTATATTGAGCAATATATTCTCTTAGATGTATGAAGTTTAACTACATAACACCGATCCTCCTGATCACATGATGTTAAACTGCTTAGTACATCATCTTGATCACATGACATTAAACTACAAGGTATATGTTCTTAGATTCATGTTATTAAACTACATAACACTAATCTTCATGATCACGCAATGCTAGACTACATGTTACATTATCCTTATAACATGAAATTAAATTTCATAATACATTATCCTCATTTCATGATGATAAATTTCATGATATATGGTAA
This sequence comes from Viscum album, assembly GCA_963277665.1. NCBI lineage: Eukaryota > Viridiplantae > Streptophyta > Magnoliopsida > Santalales > Viscaceae > Viscum > Viscum album. The sequence goes on from OY728129.1 coordinate 536,392,069, forward strand.
TAGTTTTATGATGTTGAAATGCATAACAATAATCTTCCTCATCATGTGATGTTAAACTACATGGTTAATGTCACTCGTTCTTGAAGTTGGGAAACCCCAAAAATTACAAATGTTGAGACACTCCTCATATTCCCATTCATATCATCCTACCCACATGACAATAAAATTCATGATGATAATTTCATTACCTAATGATGTTATAAATCATGTGAATCATCATTATAATAAAAAAAATTTAACCATGATCTATATCTATGCATGAAAAATGGAAATGCTAATTTTATCATGTGATAGTCAGATCCATATTGGAGGAATTATTCTATCGAACTATGTATGGATTTATTTCTATCACAATAAGATATATAGTGATGTCCGGACCCTGTTCCGTAGGACCGGCCTCGATAGACAAGAAAACACCCCATCTACGTATAGGTCAGGCCTACATCAAGAATTCTTATCCTGAACATTTTACGGCTATATTCCTTCTTATGAATGATATATAGAAACACTGGATTATACATCGTATCCTAGCCACCCAAAAAATTCAAAAATTACCTGCTCCCTACATATGGGATAGTACAATGTAGGGTTCTATCAAATAGATATGTATGTTTTGATTTTCATTATATAGGATATCTATTGACACCCAGAACATATTTTATATTCCTCTCCACAAAATAAATGAAATGTCCCCATCCCCAGAATGAAAACTAAATCAGTGTAGGGGGCTCCAATGTATGTATTGTTGACATGTCAATTTATATCATAATTTCTCCTCATGGTACATGAGTCAGATCTATGAATGTAATCACTTCATGAATTACATGTGGCATGATTTCTACCCATTTAGGAAATGTAGGGATTATTAGTTCCATGATTATGGATCTACCCATAATATTACCCCCATTTACATTAAGTAACCCTAATCCTCAACACATGATGTTAAAAATAAATTCTATTTCATAACTACATATGGATTTATTTATGTCAACACATGACACTATGTGATACCCTAATTTTAGGCCTTGGTCTAGAAATGATAAATTAAAAAAGCCCATATCGTTCTTTTTCCAAAATATTTATGGTGGAAAGAAACTTTTTTACCACTTCCTTCTCACATTGTGAATAGATTATGATGTCTTGGGTGTTTTGTAAGGGGTTCCATTTTCTATCAAGTCTTATTGATCCACATTATGGTTTCCATGGTTCGAGTAGTAGGACCCTAACATGAATGACCCCATTTTTTCCACCACATGAGTTTAAATTGCATGAGTCTCCTAGAACTATGTACATATTTATTCTCATTTCAAATAGATATGAATTGAAACCTAGTACATGAGTCTAATTCTTAGCTAAATGAAAAAGAAAAAAGAAAAAAATGACCCAACCTCACGTGTGAAAATAAACATCTATGCTGTAGATTTCAAATATGGGTTCATCATTCCGGTATCTATCTACTGATTTCAAATCCCCAAATAAATGAGTATGATCTATAAAGGAGGTTTTACCCTAGTGGGATAATAACAAACACATTCCATCTATTCATCAGACTCGATTCACTAGGATTTTTTATCATCATAAACTTTCTTCATCCATCAGAAATGGAGGGTGAGTGTCCTAAGGACAACTTTTTATTGCTACGCACAATATTTCCATGTTGCCTCTATATTAGTTGAAAAACTTAAAGGTCTATAAAAAATGGAAAATTTGTTTTCGGGAGAATATTTTCTTATCTCTGAATTACCTAATGGATTCTATACATCATGTCATTTCATTTGATATGGGAATCCTTGAAATCATGGTTTATAGTATCTTCTCCCTCACATTTGAGGTGATTTTGAAAATAATGGCATATTAATTCTCATACAATTAATTGTTTCCATAATAGTAGTTCATAAAAATAAAACATCAAAATAATGTCCTAAAAAATTCAGCACCAAATGATGTTAAAATTCATGAATGATTCCCTAATCACAAGACACTAAATTGCATGATGTCCATAACTATATATAGCATTATTTTTATAAGAATTGGATACATAGTGACTCCAAAACATACAATTGTAGGTCTATATGAAAAAAATTAAATATATTATCTTTCATTGTTCATGGTTTAGACATGTATGAGAAACTATATAATTACTATGTACTCCCTGATTCTATCCTTGAAGGGATATGTAGTGATACCTGGATCCTATATCCCAATATGTTAAAAACAAAATTAAAATCTTCTATCTCATATACGTGAACTAGATACACATTGGATACTAAACTATGATACTAACCACCATTTTTATATGCTTATATTCAAATCAAAATTCCCTTTCTCAAATTAAGAAGTTCGATCAATTCCCAATTAAATATTTCACGAACTACCTCTTGCTTGAATATAGTTATTTAAAGATACATTGTGAGAATCGAACGCTCAATAATCGGTCAAGTAATGAAGTAAAAATGCCTCCCAGATTTTCTTCCTTTGTATATGGAAGACCTGTATAAGTGGTTTTTATCCCACAAACTATGCTTGGAAATATTCTTATTCTAACAAGATACATAGCGATGGTCGGATCTCTAATCCAGGTTATATCTACAATGAGAAAAAATGTCTCTTCCTAGTGAATGGGTTAGGCCAGCATGAGAAACCTTCTCATACCATAATTAGAAGAAAAAATATATTCTACCCATTATCATATAATCCATACGTGAAATAATCTATTAATTTTGAGTAAATATTTATTCACAAACGAAACTCTATGTCCAAAATGTTATGAATACCCACAAATATTCATAGTCATTAGAAAGAGTGGGCCAATGTCATGAGGACACATTTGATTAACTGTGAACATTATCATCCAATTGTCCCCACACACATTTCCCATAAAAAGGAATATTAACCAAATGAATATTCATCTATAATAGTGGATTTTCATATCTATTTTTTCCCTAATGATGTTTAAATCCTTCCTCACTAATCATATTTTAAATTCCCACATATTGCATTTGATGAAATTCCCCTCACCAGTCCTAAAATTGTAAAACATTCTTGGAAATATTAACATGAAAAGGGAATAACATTGGTCCATCTATTAAAATCTATGTGACCTGATTTCACAGGACAAAAATGTCCTCCCTATATGAATTGAAATAGCATCATACTTTACCTAGTCACATGACATTATACTGGGCCATTTTTTTGTCTCTTAAAAAATCGAAATTCATGTGGGAGTGATTTCATATACATGGAAGGTGTAAATATATAGATCACCTCCTCATTTAGACATCAACCCATCCAGAATCCACTCTTAGTGGTCCTAAAAAATCGATGTTCTTAAAAACCACATGGATAATAGAAATGGAGGACCAGTTTCCTAAGAACACCTTTTTTAACATTGCATAATATTTCCCATTGTATCTAAATATTAATTTCACAAAAAAAGTACTATCAACCAAGGGAATATTCATCCTCTTGACGGCCTTTTCCTAACTCCATATTCCCCTACTACATCATCATTGAAACCATTCATTTAGTTAATAACCAAGTACTTATCCTATATCATGACTTAGATTCAAGAAATTAAAAAACAATGATCATGAAAAATCCCCTATTAATGTTTGAAAACTTCAATAAAATCCTCAGTAAGTAGTCTTTATTGGGGTCCTCACATAGTAATTTTTGGTCAATGCTTTTCAACCTAAAACATCTGTTGCATTACTACGATTTTAGGACCCCAATTTTCCAATAAAAAGGGCATGAAACTCAAAAGGTGGAAAACCCAAAATGGGAACCATTAAAAAAACTTGGGTTCTACCTATTTACACTTACACATTGTAGATGTTTCAAAAAATTTATAAATAGGAAAAAAAGAGACAAACAACTTGTTAGGTAGAAAACCCACAAAGGGTGGCCTAATAAAATGTCATCTTACACTTGATAATCCTACACCACAGTTGACTTAGGAAAAGTTGGGGTGATATTAAAAGAGGCAAAATTTTTGTAGGTTTCTTACCTGTACCTAGAAATAGTCAAATTTTCTCATTCTTTCAAATGGATCAAGAAACAATTTGAGCCATATATTATCATTCATCCAACTCATAACTACTTCAACATTAGAATAGCTTCCTCTTCATCATTAATTAGATCCAATTATAATGGGGTAAATCTATCTGGTCCATGAAATTTTACATGGAAAACAAAAATAATTTCATGAATTTGTAAAAATGTAATAAAATAAACCCAAATAAAATTTTGATTAAAGGACAGACCACCAATCCAGATGGAATTCCACTACTCCGGGTGGACTCATATGAACTTCTAGCACCCACAAGAATTAAATAGTTGTTTTTATATACATGTGGTGATCTACACACTAGAAAATCAGAATCCCCACAAACTAAATAGTTCTTATAATAGAACAGTATAGATTTCACTCGCAAATGAAGACCCCCTTCATAAACGATCACTCATTTTTACTAAGTTGTTCACAGGATTTGGAATTTTCATGGGGATCTATAAATGTTAGCACCTCAGTGCATTGTGTATAACCATCCAATAAGGTATATGTTCCCTATATTCCCCTATAAAAGGACCCTTATGGAATTCAAAATATGGATATTGAAGGGGATCTTGGATAACAAAACTGAGATATGGCGAGGGAGGAAATCCCACACATCAATAACTTCGTAGACCCCATCCAATGAATCATATGATGTCGAACCTTCACATATGTCCATGTTCATTTTTAGTATGATGTAGTGCAATCATGCCCCCTCTTAGAGGTAAATGAAAATACCAGAAAGAATTTTATGATTTAGCTCTATGTACTATCCCCCCCCCCCCCGCATCCATCCCATATATATGATTAGTCAAAACATTCAAATTGTGCCTCATAAAATATCATCACCTAAATCTTATTCTAGGTTTAACTAGATTGGGTAACTCGTTATTATTTCCCATATCCCCCATTTCATTGCATCCCCATCTTACACATACTAACCACATGAAATTAATGAAAATGAATCTTTTCCAGAACACATGATGTAAAACTGTACAGAACTCATTTCGGACAAATGAGGATAAACTGTACAGAGCTCGTCCTGACCATATAACATTAAATTTTATAGAACTCATCCCTTTAATAAGACATTAAACTATTCATCCATAATTCCAACAATATCTTATTCAATAGTGATGCAATATCCCTCACTACATGACATTAAAATATATTATAAGTGGAGTGACATCTGTAACCTCCTGAAAAAGGGATACCCTCTGGATTATTTCTACATTTCATTCCCTTTATAACATGGGTATAAACCTTGAGGAACTCAAGTGAAGCTTCATGTTTTGGGAAGAAATTGAGGGGATCATGGTATCCTTTCCCATCGACAAGGAATTAGAACAATCCCCCATTGACCAATTTTAGAGCATCCCTCTAAGTGTTATCAAATGTCTATTCTTGTGTGGGGAAAGAATCTTGATCATTTATTCCATAGACTGGGATGTATCTAGATCGATCACCATATGTTACATTACAGTATATAAAATTACAGGGGAGAATGACACACTCAACTCCCCCTCCATCCACCCTTGGGATTTTTTTACATCATCCAATGCTGGTAAAAGTGGAATTTTGTGATATTCAAATCTACTACTTCCACTCAGTTTTCACATCAATCACGGATAATGTGGTCTTAGAGGTTAGTGGTGATCATGAAATCCAAAAAATCCAAAAACATAATTTCTTCCATTCATAATCCTCATCTACAAGGGCCTACTATTTGGTGTAACCCTAATCATATCCGTTCAAAGGGGGAGCTCCCATGCATAATACCCAACCACAAGGGCCTCCCATATGGTAAAATATCCAACAACTTTAATCACACTTCAATGGAAAATATTCCCAATGAAGAGGCACCACATGGTCTCATGCATGTGTAATCATCAACCACATGTGCCATCGCCACTTTTCGTAGATATAATCTCCGAACTCAAAACCCACATGCAATCTATATGATAAAATCACCTATCATATCCATTCAAATGGGAAGCTTCCATGTGTAAGATGCGCATTAAATCAAACCAATATGAAGACTATTATGATGGGAATCTCTCATGTGCATGCCCCGGCCTAACGGCCCTCCCCCATTTGTTTAATTACCAACCTATCGAACAATGTGATCATTTATTATGATCAAATTGTGATACAAAGGAAGCCTCTCGAAGGTCAAAACACAAAACCCAAATCCACCCATATGATACCTAATCCACATTCTTAGTAGGTTCATATCCTGCTAGGAGAACATATATCTTTAATGTCCCTCGGGCCTCGTCACTGTACGTCACAAACTAAAATTTGATCAGACGCCTTTCAGCTGAATATACCCACTACATTAATTAAAATTTCATGGGTCGGTCATTATAAAATGAACATAAAAGTTTATGTACCCTGATCAGTGTTACCAAACTACATGTATTCTTATTTCTCATATTATGATACATATGAATCACATATTATGGGTTTGATCCAAACATCAAAATAACATCCTTCTTCCTAGATGAAAGAAAACTCCATAGTGCCTCACCAAGTGGCATAAAACTAGAATCATTTTAATAAGTGAACAACAAATCTTTGATCTATCTATAATTGGGTAATGTTAATGGTAAACCATAGAGACTCACATATCAAATTCTTTATGGAGATCTTTAGATAAAAACTGATGATTCAAAACCCATTTGTCTTCGTGATTAATCATTACCATTGGATAATCCATCATATAATCACTGGGGAATGATAAAATTATTTTTTGTACATATATTAAGTCCATAGAAGATTACCATAATAAAAATCCCCCCAAAATAGGTGCAATGATTCCATGTTCCTATCCTATCCACTAATGCGAGTTCTTAAGTGTCATTTTCCATGCTACCCAACGAATTCCTTCATTGGAAATATATGTAAATGAGTTATTAATAATATTAGAGATATTGGGAATTTATGGCTCCATGAACAAATCTCAGTGGAGACTATTCGAAGGCATTGTGCATGATGTGAGTTATTATAAAAAATTCAACCCCATACAGTCAACTTTCAGGCACATGATGCCTTTATTGGAAAAAACATAATATTAATTTTATTTAATTATTAAAATATTAGGCTATAATATGTTTTTGAATGATGATTTAACACAAACATATCACCCATGACCACAATGATAACCAATTTTTAGGGAGTTAATCATATTGATTGGAATAAGTCCTCCATCCTAGTCCTTCAGGTCCAATAAAACTACTTTTAGGGGATACATAAAAAAAATATTTTTTATTAGTAGGGGTGTTCCATCCATGAAATAATGTTATTAATAAATTTTCGAAATAATCATTTGTTGGTATGTGTTTCACCCCAAACATCCGACCATCCAAACCAATGTCACATATCTATGAATTTTTTTCAACTATAATTAAATGGATCTAAACCTCTTATGAACAATTTTTCATCCACAAAATACCCTTATTTACCATTATTTTGAGGAATAATTATAAAAAATGAATGTTCATGGAACCACATGTTCCATCCAAGGAATATTTTTTTTTTGAAATTCTATAGGTTTTTGAACGTCACACTTATTGAGGCACCCCGGACACTATCTCCAAGTTAAATTCTAAAATATAATCATGTAAACTGGTGATTTAATATCAAATTTTTCATTAAAAAATAATAATGTATTCTATTACATCTATTGTATAGGTAAAAATATGATAATATCAAATAATACCCCAATTCAATGAACTAATGGATTTGTGTCTTTAAAAAAACATCTATATAATCTTCATATTTTACAATACTTGTGGAAATTTCTCTATTAACAATTAATGAATAAATTCCTTATAGATTTCTTATAAGATATTGTTATCTTTTTAAAATGGTGAATGGAGAAATATATTTGTTTATATTGTATCCTCAACAAGGGTAAAACATATTTGTAGTTATAGAACATGATCATGGGTGAAATATATGATTAAAAGAAACATGGAACAATAAGATCTATATATAAATCCTAATAAAAATAAATTTTAAATCAAATGAAAACATATATACAGGGGTATAATGATGAGAAATAGAAGATTATAAAAATTATCCCAAGGGAATAATCATTTTCATGTGACTAAAAATGTTACATGTCATGGAAATATTGAATAATAAGTAATAATCACATGAACATAATCCCAAGGAATCATCAATTTGTGTAAAAACCGAATCATTCACAAAATAATTTTTTTTAAACAAATATTGATATTAACAAAATTTATGTTTTGGAAAAATACGTGTTTGTGAAACCCTTACTTTTTAACTGTATTCATGTATTTATGGACATGAAATTTGGATCTAATTCTTTTATGTAATTCCATTAAATTATTAACACTTTCAAGTTAATATAACATTTATGCAGTGAAAAAAATAATAGCATATCCATTATTCATTTTCCCATGACATAAAAATCCATATCCAATTAACTTGAGGAATATATATGACCTAAACCCAAAATAAATATTCTTATGGGCTCTATAATATTGAAATAATTCAGCGTATAATGAAACACCATATAGGGAAAAGGGGTTATATATAATCCCCAAATTATATCAAACAAAGTGGTATCAATGATAAATGGGTTAGAATGAAAACTAAAATAACTCAAATAGAGTATTTAATAATGGTATTTATATGATGATTCATCAAAAAATATATTATAAATATATTTTGGTTATATGGTGGATAATTAAAGTGAAATGAAAAGAGTCATTGTAAAATGGTTGAAAATATTTTTAAAGGGAAGTGGTGATAAGTCAGTATAAAAATATTAATTTCAATAAATTAAAATGAACACATTTTCAAAAATAATTTATCAATTTATTTAAAAACGTTTACATTATAATATATTCTTTTTATCCGATTGAAATAGGGAGTGGAAGATGAAATTTTTCGTTTGAAAATGAAAATACTTTTTATAATTTTAAAAAAAGTTCTTTGGAAACACACATTATAAAAAGAGTAAAATGTTTTCCATTTAAATATATATAAGTTAAAATATGAATATCACATAAAATAATATATATTTGGATCTTCTAATCAAATTATTGAATTGTTTTTGAAGGATTCAATATGGATATTGATGAGAAATGACTCATTTGGTAGGGATAAGAAATATTCTTAACATAATTTAATTTTATGAAGAAATGGATCCATAAAATCAGATATATTTACAATTAAAATGATATTCTTAAGAAAATATGGAGAAATTTAACTATAATATCGTCATTTATTCAGAGAATAAAATCATTAAAAAATTTAGTTAATTTGGAATAATTATTTCTGAATAAAATATATAAACTGATAAAAACAAATTACCAGTACTCTCTACATATATAATGGAACATTAATTTTTTGTAAAATAATGATATCCATAAAAATTAACTATTTTATAAAGAAAATAATTTCTACATTCAAATATTATCTTTAATTATAATCATTTATCATTTATATATTTGGTAGCTATAGTTTTTTCATCATTAGATTCTTTTGATTTGAATTATTTCATGCATACATTTAAATGTCTATGTATATTTCAAATCATCGAGACTAATTTCATCATTATTATATTATCTTTTTATCTTGAATAGAATAGTTACAATGACATGTATTTTTAGAATTTCCTTCTATAATGGTTTTCGTGATGATTTTAGAAGATAGATTTTTTGAAGATTTTTTGTCACTAAATTTTGATAAATAATTTTTGGTAACATAAAAATGTATTAAATATTAATATAAAAAAACCGTTTTCATAATAAATAAATAAGTATTTATTTTTATATATTAAATATAATATTATAATATTTCTTGTTTGGGGGAGATGTAAAATTTATTACATTTTTCTATTGAGGTGGTTATCCAAACATAAACATTGATATAGTTTTGATTTTATATTGATATGAATGAAGAGAGAAATTTATTAACACATAAAAAATAATAGTGAGGTAATATATATGATCATAAATAATTTAATTCCAATTTTTATAAATCCATATAAGTCATTGATGAAAAATTGAAGATTTCAATCCTAGTGTTCGTAATCCTCACATATGCATGCACATGGTATTCATTTTTCAAAGGGAAATATAAAATGCTTGACAATTTTTTCTACATTAATATAATAATATATAATAAAATTTGGTACATCAATTTTCTTATTTTATAATAACATCCTATACATTAATGTAAATTAATTATACTTAAATAAACATAAATTAAAAGGAGTATTTTTGTTTTTTACGAAACACATTTAAATTTCTATTTATAATATTTTCATATGGCATTGAGGGTGATCTATTGAGGATAAAAGAACTTATAGGAATATTGAATGATTTTTTTCTAAGTATTTGGGAAATTATTTGTTGAATTAATAGGATTTTTTTGTATAGACATTGGGGTGGTGATGGGATCCATTTATAATGGAGAGGAGTGTAACTATTGGAATTAGAGGTGCACAACTGAAGGAATATGGATCCAGAATTTGAAAATAATATAATGGGAAAGAGACAAGGTCATGAAATCCTAAAACAATTCAAAAAAAGAATAAAAATCTATATATTTTATGTATTCACCTCAGAATTTTAAAAATTTACGAAAATTTACTTTTACAAAAATAACCAATTTTTTTCCTCGATAATATATTTTTGGGACTAATAATATTATTTTCATAACAATAAAATATTTAATATAGCATCAAAATATTGAAATCCTAATATAATATTAAATTTATTAATGTCCAAAAATCTATATATAATTTAAAAAAAAATTGGATTAAAATAATTTAAGAAAAAATATATATTTTTTTATAAATTATGAATTATATATTCCAATTTAAAAATAAAAATTTACTATGTAAAATTTAAAATATTAAATATTTTTTAAATAAAATGCATACTTGAAATATTATTTCATTTTTTAATAATACCATGGTTTTATAATTCAATGTTTTTGAAATGGAATATTGTTTATGAAATTTCATTAAAATCAATATTTTAAGGGTAATACTAAAAATTTAACCTTACAAAAAACTTTTATGTAAAATAAAAAATGAATTTCAGTTTTTCTAATTCATCCGCTAAAATTCACTGATTTTCCATTTTAATGAATGAATATAGGAAAAAATTATTTTATAGAGAACTTAATATTTGATATTAAACTATTTCGTTCATCTTACTTTTCAAATTGTAATGAATTTAACTTCAATGTATTACTAACAAAAAATAAATATTTATTCATCACATAATGATAATATAAATATTTATTTTAAAAATATGTCATTTCACAAGTAAAACATTTTTTTAAAAAATAATTTTCATTAATAAATGATACATTTTCTTAATGTGGTTACCTAAATTTATGCCCTCAAATTCAATGATTACTTTATAGTGGTTATAGAAAACTTAATAAAAATGGCCTTATTATTTTTGGTTCATTTTGTTTTAAGAAATAATTTGTTTAACATATATTTTTAAGGATGATTATTATCTATTTTTTATTAAAAATTAGCTATAATAAAATATTTTCACCCTCTTAATTTTTATATTAGAATGAAAATATGTAACGAAATGTTTTTTTAATTACATATATATATGTTCCCACCTAGGAAACTCAATACTACTATTATAAAATATAACATTAACTAATTTGGTTGTGTTGTTCTGAATAGTATTATATATGTGATCTATGATCTACACTTATTATTCCCCATATGACAGATCAACTTCAGGTTACATGTATTTAGATTTTATCATGTGTGAATGTCCATTATGGTTCTTACATAAAAGAGATACATGGAAAACATTATGTAGCTATGAGTGTTGATCAAATATTTTTTTGTGATAAACTATAAAATTTCCAAGATTAAGGATCTTGAATGAAACTATATATCTTGGTCTATTATTCATTTTATTTCCATATCCCACAAACTTCATTAAAATAGTTAAATATAGAAATATGTTTTTAACACTAAAAACTAAATATATAATCAATGATTATATATATAAATCGTCTATTGGATTTTTTGAAACATTTAAAACTCAATAAATAGTTTAAAAACTATATTATTTTTTGGAAAAAATCATATTTTTATATCACCCTCTCGCCAATTTCATCTAATAATGTTGGGGTCCTTCATATATTAATATACAAATACTCATTTTGTGCCATCTAAATTATAAAATGGATATTGTTATTATATAGGAACTCTTTATGGATATTTTTTATCCAAAAATCCGTAAAAATCTGTTGAATACAATCTTAGTATATTATCAATATTTTTAATGGTCCTTTAAGACTTATTAGCTTTCATAGTTTGATAAGAAACAATCTGGCACATTTTTATCTGTAATGCTCACATAAGACTTCTCAAGATTCTCATGTTTATCCTCATAATTAAATCTGATTGAATGGAGAGTGATATTTAAAAAATACAAACATAATTACTTTTGTATATCATAGATATTTGGTTATGTGAGAAATGTAATTCGATTATAATACAATCTAATGATATAATATGGTGATCCACTACAACTAAAACTATATTCTGGCCATTAGATTTCATAGGGAGTCTATTAAAATATATAAATCGTTATTATTATTCATTTTTAATGTAGAATGTGTAATGTCCCATGTTTTGAACCAAACAAAAACTAAAGGAAATTAAATTTTTCAATTAGTAGGGAAGTCCAATTTTAAAATAAAGAATCAAAACCTTCTACAATCCAAGATTTGACTTTGTGATTTGTCTTTTAAAGAATTTAAATAAATTATTTAAATTAAAATTAAAATGGAAATAAATTAAATGATGGGTACAAACTGAATTTAGCACTAACAAATATTTTATAAAATATTTTTAAAGTTATATGATTAGTCAATAAGGAATTCTAAGACCTGTCACTACTGGAAAACTAACCTTTACCAACAGTTTGGAACCGTTGGTATAGGCCTCCAAACCGTTGGTATAGCCTATACCAACGGTTTGGAGAACCGTAGCCAAGTAAGCCGTTGGGATAGGTCTATACCAATGGTTTTCCAAAAACCGTTGGTATAGACCTATGCCAACGGTTTTGGAAACCGTTGGTATAGGTAATATGAAATCTATACCAACGGTAATGGAACCGTTGGTATATAAATTCCAAAAATAAAACATCCGATGGGATTTGATCCCAAGACCCCTCGTTTATCATTTAACGACTCAAACACTAACCTAACATGACTTTTGTAATAATAATTACATAAATATATATATGTATTCTCATAAATATTTTAAATTTTGATTTATATAATGTTCTCGGTACGAAGGTCTGATAAAAAATGAAAGTACCTATACCATCGGTTTTAACAACCGTTGGTATAGGTCTTTGGTTGAGATTTTGATTCTGTGTAGTATGTTGAATTTTGGGGCCACTTTTCCCAATGGTTTGGCCAAACCGTTGGGAAAGGTAGACCTATCCCAACAGTTTGGCCAAACCGTTGGGAAATGTGGCATATTTGGGGACCTTTCCCAACGGTTTGGCCAAACCGTTGGGATAGGTCTACCATTCCCAACGGTTTGGCCAAACCGTTGGGAAAGGTGGCCAATTTGGGGGCCTTTCCCAACAGTTTGGCCAAACTGTTGGGATAGGTCTACCTTTCCAAACGGTTTGGCCAAACCGTTGGGAAAAGTGGCCAATTTGGGGGCCTTTCCCAACAGTTTGGACAAACCGTTGGGAAAGGGGACCTATTCCAACGGTTTTTGCAAACAGTTGGTGTAACGCCCCGACCCCAGCTACCCAGAGTCGGTGCATTACTTCGTAACATTGGCATGATCACAAAAGATCAAGTCTCGAAAGATCGATTAGTTTAGTAGCTTTGGAAACACTAGATACATTCGTAAACGTTACATTACATCATAAAGTGAAAAAATACAATAACAAAGTCTCCATAGTCCACACTCATATCCTCTTCTCACAATCCCTGCAGGTCATTCATAAAATACTTCTTCATATCCTGGATAATATTAAAACATTGAAAGGGGTGAGCTCAGATGCTCAGTAAGGATAACAATATTGCGGAAGCTTTCATAAATAAACATAAAAATTTAAGGCAATGTATAACTAAAACAAAAGCCTTTTAAACTTGAACATCAACATAATATGGAAAAAGTAAAATGAGATAATTCCATTCACTTATTCACATGTATATTCTACTGGTCGAATAATCACATGCAGTATCAATAACCACTTTCATAATGATGGAATGTATAATGCCGGACATTCTGAAACATTTTGTCAAGGCCTCGGCCAAGACGTCTAAAATGATTAAGGCCTCAGCCAAAACCGTAAATCAAATTGGGAAAGGGCCTCGGCCAATTCGACGTCTAGTTGTCTCATGAGACCTACCGATGCATCGAGGAGCTATAGCGGGCTCCACCCGTCACTTATTAAGTCCAATACATTCCTCATATGAATAGGTTTAAACATATCATAAACCATAACATAATCGTATCACATAAAACATGCATAAAGGAAACATAAAATTTCTACATTTCAATCACAAGATATCAATACAACAAATTGATATAATAAAAACGCTTTCAAAACCATTTTCAAAACCAAAATAAAAGAAAGTTAAAACATTGTATTATTTTTCATTAAAAAAAAGATGGCTTGTAGAGGAAGCCGGAACACAAATAATGGTCACGGCGGCGGAGAAGTCGTTGTCGCCGCATAAGTACGGAAAGAAAAACATTCCCTTTTGTCGTTTAGAAAAACGCTTCATATAAAAATATTCCTTTTGAATAAACGTAAAAGTCAAAGGGTTTTATACACCATAAAAAAGGAAAGTTGTGTATAAAGCCAAATATCCCTCAATGAAAGGGGATTGAGACGAAGTCCTTAAAAAGATCATTTTTAAAATAAAATAGATCTATTATGTGTATTCACTATAGGTACACATAAATAAAGTAAAAATACAAAATAGGATATAATAATATCATGACATAATTTGAAAGTAAGAGATTAACCCAAAGAATGGAAGTTGGGTTAAGAAATTCCCTTACCTCGTGTCTGACTTGACTCAACCGTTATTTAACCTCCTGAATAATAAACTAGAGTTACTATATAACTTATTAAGAACCATTTTCAGTTTCATTATCCTTATTATATCACTTATTACAATGATATGAACATTATGTAATTATTTAAGTTAATAACGGTCGTTTTGTCGATGTTTGGTACTTGAGTCAACAATAAACTTCTTATAATTACAAGTTGTTTATGTGGTAGAATATCCATTATCTCCAGAATTATATTCATGATTTAGATGTCATATATATCTTATATATCCATTATATACATTCATTTATAATATTACATAACATTTAGAGGTAAGAAATGAAATGCACCGTTCATGGAGACGGTAAGCCGTACGTACGCATGAACGCTACTTTCATTTAAATTTCATATTTAATGGAACAAAATCATAATGATATAAATTTATAATATAATTCCAGTATAATATAGTGTATAATACCATTTACTCCATCCTTTATATATCCCACATATGGCATTAACGATTCAAATCACTTTGAGGGGGCGGTAGTCCGCACTTCCTAAAATGAAATTATCGCGTTTTACCCATAATGGAAATCATAAATTATGCCATAAAAGAGAAATACAGAATCATAAGTAAAACATAAACATATTATATATCATATATAAAAATAGTGACATCTTAATGGCCACCTTTGAAGGTGTTATATGAGTGTTGAACAATCATCATTTCGTGAGGCAGAAATTCTACATCCACAGAAACTGTATGTTCTTCAACCATTAGATGTAGGTGTGTGTAAGTTTAGCTCGAATACGTCTTATAAAAACATCCTAGTATATTGAGTATACTGTTGTTGTTACAAAAGAAATTAATAAAAAGAGTTTAGGGGGTTGGAGAAGAAAAATAAACCAAAACAACATTAGAGAAGACATTATCTCAAAATCGGGTAACTATTTTTGATTTGAGCCAAAGGCTTCCTTGGAAAGAGTTCTGCCCAAAGTGATGCTTCTAGGAGTAATAGAGGGATGTTCGGAGAGTATTTGGGCAGAGGTTGGCCGAGCCAAATGGCTTGAAGGTGTGAATAAGGTGGGAGAGGTGGGGGCCATTTATAAGTGGAGAGGAGGGGCACTTTTGGAAATATTGAAATGTTATATTATTTCACAATGCTTTTCGGATTCTAAAGGTCCCCCACTTATATAATTCTAGGCTAAGGTGATAAGGTTTCGAAATCTTCCCATCCAATAGGCTTTGGACAAGTGTAATCCTTGGATTTTGCATTATCTTCTCATTTTATTTAAATCGTTAAATAATGAGGTCATCACTGCATCATAATGATGTCATAAATAATTTAATTTATTTAATGTCTAAAAATTATAAAAAAAATACTATGATGTAGGAAATATTTTTATCTTTCTAATGAATATTTATAATCAAAATTTGGACTTGTGTAACCCCACTTAAAAACTGTTTTAGTAAAACAACTCATGTTTGTGTCAATTTAATTTTAACATTAAATAAATATATATTAATGTCATTTTCCAACTAAAGTGGCTCCATTGTAA
Organism: Viscum album; assembly: GCA_963277665.1. NCBI lineage: Eukaryota > Viridiplantae > Streptophyta > Magnoliopsida > Santalales > Viscaceae > Viscum > Viscum album. The sequence goes on from OY728129.1 coordinate 536,408,746, forward strand.
CAGCCCGATATTTTATGAAAAATATTCTTTTTATTTTATTAATGTCTTCTGTTGTACGCTACACCAAAAGGAGCTTGCAAAACACACATCCTTGACTTGCCTTGCATTACACGCAATCGCGACCTTCCTCGATAGCGTGTGTAATACGCAATACCGAGTTTCACTAAACAACGATATGCTATTAAAATGTTATTAAAACTAGCCGTTATGAATAGTAATAACCACTTTTTGAAATTTTGTAAATTTTATTTTTCAAAATGGATTTCATTTTTGGATTCGGAGTATCGAATTTAGCCTAAGGTGAAATTTTGGTACATTTCGGATAACTTTCATATTCTGATGAATAGTGAAAATTACTAAATTTTAATTAAAAACAACTTTTTTAATCGAAATTATTAATAGTGATAAATTATTAATTTGAGTGGTTTTAAAGTATATTTAGAATATATTTTTACAATTTAATACAATGTTGGTCATTGGTTGTAATTTCACATTTAAACCAGACATAATCAAGTGTCAATCTTTTGATAGATATTGTTTCTTAAAAACACGCTATTTGTTTTAACAGCGGGATTTAATTATAAAATTAATTAATGCAACTTTTGTGTTATGAATTTGGTAAAATAGACTTCATTTTTGTATTCGGAATATGAAATATAGCTTAGGATGAAATTTTGGCATTGTTCTGAAAAACATCAATTTTTGATGAATAATGAAACTACTAAGTGGTAGGTTAAAAACTGAATTTTGCATAAAACATAATTTTACCGCTTCTGTGAATGGAATTTCGAAAATCCGAGAGACACGGTTAATATCAAGGACTAAAATGTGGTTCAATGAGATGAAAATAATTTTTTGGTGAATAGTAACTTTTTACTTTTTTTACCGCGGTTAATAGTAAATAGGGTAACTAAGGGTAAATATGATATTAATATTACCCTAACACATGTCCTAATCCTATTGGACAAGTGTATTTCGACCAAAAACAAACTTAGGAATAAAATATGACCATTTAGGCCCACTTGGATTAGATTAGGACATTTATTATTAATTTATTTAAAGAAGGGTTAAAATAGTTAAAATCAATGTTTAATAAGTAAATCATTTTTAATATGGGGTTATACATAAGATAAATTCGATTGTAAATATTCATTAGAAAGCTAAAAGGATTTCCTACATGATGGTAGTTTATTTGTAATTTTTAGACATCAAATAATTTAATTTATTTATGACACAACGATGATGCAGTAATTATCTTTTTAATGAAATATTGACATAATTGATTTTATAATCACCAACATAAATGTAATTTGAGATTTTTTATGAATTCCACTAATTTTATAGGTTACTATGATATATTAATGTTGATTTAATCAACTTGGTTCGAACATTTAATTCTGTTATGACTTTCACAAAAATCATATATCAAATAGTGTCAAAATTGAAACAAAATAGTTTTTAAATCAAATATTATATTACTAATTGTTATTTTATTCCTAAAAATCTAAGGTTCGGCCAAATGACTTAGATAAGGATATATATATTAATAATATACAATTTGGGGTTCGTTTGGCATGTTATAGTAAGTGTATTAACCATATAGTGAAAGAAAACAAAAAGACACGGTAAAAGTTAAATTATTTAACTTAGAGTTAAATCTAATTGATAAGGTTTAAAATAATATCCAAACATGTCTAAATTTGATTGGTTGATGAGATTACAACCCTATCTCATCTAATCTTCGAATATGAGTCATTTTTGGAGGTTTTTAAGTGGGGTTAGATTTATTATAAATTAATATTTTTAAGAATTCCTAAGGTGCCCCTCTCCTCCCCTATAAAAGGACACCTCCTCCCCCTCCTCCTCACACCAATTTGAGCACTCAAGCTCGGCCAACCCCTGCCAAAATCTCTTCTCCACTTCCCTAGAAACATCCTAGAGGTTCTGGTCTTACTCAAAGACCAATTTTAGTTCCCTAAGAGGAGGTCTCCAAAAGGCGCTTCAAAGAAGAGGTAATTACCGTTACCAATTCTTTAATCTTTATTTCTTCTTCCAATTCTTCTTCTTAGGTTGTTTCATTATGAAGTAATAACATCAGTATCACTCATATACTGATATGTTATTATAAGTATGAAACAACCCTATTTCACCATCTATCCATCCTACAGAAAAAGAAATCACCGCGCGTGCGTACGTACGGAATACCGTCTCCACGCCGTGGTTTAATCTATTTTCCACCACCACCTTACATGGATGGGTATAATGGTGTAAAGAATAACTATACATAGTTATTACAACATCATATTGATTCTGATATATTGTATAATTCACTCCAATTCAATTCAATATTTATAGAAATGATATCATCGCTCGTGCGTACGTACGGACTACCGTCTCCACGACGCGATGAGATTCATTCTCCATGTTAACCATTTAAGAATGATTATAAAGTATATATAAGAAATAATAATGAAATATATTACATTATAAAGCTACTGGATTTATGTATATATATACATATGTATGTCATCTACTTACTTCCATTTCAAGACAATAAGGAAAGGAAAACAGCGTTCATGCGTACGTACGGACTACCGTCTCCATGAACGGTGTTTTTCATTTTATTTATCTACCTATTATATATATATATATACTGAATATATATGATATATAAATCATATTTTATATTCTGGAAGTAAGTAAATCATGATATAAGTAATGATGATGTCAAGAACAACAAGTCAAAACACCTACGATAAATGAAACGATTTTACCCAAAACGCTTCTTTAACATGGAATTTACAAAAGAACGGGTAATATAATGTCATAAGTGAACCATATATGATATCATAACAATGAATATGATTCTGTAATAAGTCAATAACATGATTTAAATCATTATACAGGAGGTTCGGACACTTACAAAGCAAGTCGGACCTAAGGTAAGGGAAATATCACAATCTCACTTTTATCCGAGATTGTTTTTACTTTGGTAAATACTGGGGTGTATTTTATCATCCACATCCATGTTCCTTCAATATGTAATATTATTTCCATCCTTCTACAATAGTTTATATCCAATTTTACCCTTCGGTAAGTTTTTAGTAAAAGATATTAAAGGAATCTTTTGTCGTTTTTCATACGAGGTACTTTTTGACTTTTCCGACAAAAGTACGAAGAATGTTTTTTTTTTAACTTAAACGGCACGAATGGATTTTTAAGGTTTTATAAAGCCTTATTTTTATGAAGCTTCCTCCAAAAGATTTCATGAATATTTTTAATAAAATCTCTTTCTTTTAAAATTCCATGATGTTTTGTGAAAAGAAATTGATTTTGAAGAAAAAAGGATATTTTCCTCAAGAATTCATTTCAAGTGTTTTATCAAAATTATTTTCCATCTAAGATAATTAAGGGTTCTGTTTCTATCCATATTTTTAAATTTATTTGACTATGTTGTGATGGAATTATGTTTATGAATTCCTTTATCTTATATGAATGGTTTTATGATGTCATGTTGTTTAAGAATCCCATTTTTATTACATGGGTTATGCAATGATGTATGATTTATGATTTTGTGGCACACATAAGAAAGGATTCATTATAAGATGGGTGGGACCTATATCTCCCTCCAATGCATTGGGTAAAGATTTTATATCTCATGAGATAGACATGGCTGGAATGGTAGGTTATACCGGTTCAGTGAAACAGGACTGAAACGAGGATTACTCGATTCAGAAAGGGACTTTGTCCACTAAGATAGTCTTGGCAATGAGTCTTGACTAACAAGAAATGATTCTCTATGATTATGTGTGTATGCCACAAAGTTTCATGTTTTAAGTTATGATTATTGGGATTACATTTCACTTCTATGATTTAGCCCATGTTATGAAATTATGATCTCTTTTGCAGGTTAAGATTTCCAAAAGCTATGTTCTTATGTATATGATGTGATTGATATTTCTTTTTTTTACCCTTAATGAGCATTTGAGCTCACCCTTTTATGTTTTCTTTTCCCCAGGATATAAAGAAAGGTTTTAGGTAAAAAAAAGGGATGACCTTTATGGGAGATATTGAAGAACTTTCACCACGATTAGAAGATTACGTTCCGAGTTTCCAAAGACACTAAACTATTACGATCCTTTAGTGTGTGTTTTTGTTATGTACTAAGTATTCCGCAAATGTAATGTAATGTCCATGTACGTCAAGCTTCGGGTCTCTACAGTTGGTATCAGATGAAAGGTTTAGTCAACCTTTGGAAACTAGGATGCGAAAACGTTAGTGAGATCCCTAGAGATATTTCTAAGGTATGTCTAGGGATGTCCCTAAGGTTAAGTATACGTATAGGTTATAGTACTAGAACTACGCTAACGATCATAGAATTAAACCTAAGATGTTAGATGTTCAAGGTACTCCCCCTTTATTATGTTGTTTTCCCTAGCATGATTTTTGCCTCTCACGCTATTCTTTTTGGGTTTTAGAAAATGGCTGGAAACAAGGTGATTCACGATAATGGAGAAAATGATGGACAATGGAATGATATTCTTTATGAGCAACCAAATGAAATGGGATTTGGAAGTCCAAACATCATTATTATGCCGAATCAGCAATCTCATAATATGATCAATAAAGTAAAATTTGGTAAGTTTCCTGACTCGGCTAATATGAGAAAGATGGAGTTTCATGATGATCATAGAGGAAAGAAAGTTCAATTTCCCCTATGTAAATCATGTGGGAAGAGGCATCAAGGAGAATGTTTCAAAGGAACTGGAAGATGCTTTGGGTGTGGAAAAGAAGGACACAAAGCCAGTAAGTGCAAAGGAAAAGGTTCAGTTAATACCAGGGATGAGGATAATGGTATTGCTACGACATCAAAAATGGTTAAGTGTTTTAAATGTGGAATGTATGGGTATTATGCAAACAAATGCCCTAAGGGAAAGACTCATGAAGAGAATCAGTATGGTCATATGGGAAGTATTTATGTGGATGATGATGAAGAGACTACCAATGGTATGTGAGATGAAAGAATTGTTGAAGCTCGGTCAATGGTTTAAGAATGTAGTGGAATGATTATATGTTTATCATGTGTAATGTTGTATAAGTAATCTCATGGTACTATGGAATAAAGAGACATGTAAGGATTGTAACATTGTTGTCTGATTAATGTTACCAGTATCCATGAAAGGTTATTCAGATATTTTTGGAATGAAGATGATATGCGCATAATGAAGGGATAAGGGGAAAATGAAATGTTTGACAGTATTCATGAGCTCATGATTGATATAAGGACTAAGTGATATCATGGTTTGAGTATATAGAATTTTGAGGATTTTGGTAACTTTTAACAGAACTCATGTTTTCACTAAGGTATTCAAGAGAATACACGATTAAGGACTTTGAATGTTTGGAATGTGACCAACAAGACATATCTTATGATATGTGGGGATCAACGACAGTATTAAATCTCTGGTAATCGTTGTCACTATATTATGAGAGTGGACTACAGTATTATGTATAAGCCTAAAGATTAGACTGGATTATGTTGGACATAAGTTAGTATTGTTTAAGGATAGAAGTTTTTTTCGATATTATTGATGGGATGTTATAGTAACGTAGTTCTAGAAAAAGGGACAACCTGCAGGACGGGCGACAGCCCATCGCTTCGGACAAGGCTGTAGGAATCGAACCCACAACCGAAGTGCGACTGGCCTTTATCGCCTACCACTGACCTACAGGAAGTCCCTGTTTAGTAGAAACTAGTTTTATTATATTAAGCAGTATGATATATGAAGTATAAGTCCATTTTAGGAACCATATGTGATTAATCTCACTATAGAATGACTTATGTATATTTAATAACTTTTTCTAACCTTTTGTTTGAGACAGATGGAATGACCCATCATTCTATCACATAATCTGCTAACACTTCACAAATAACAAATTCAACTTCATTTATTTAAGAGATGAAGTAGAAATTGTTCAAGGCACGAACAAAAGTGAGATTGTACCAAAATAAAGTAAGTATTTATTCTAAGCAAATTTTCAACTTTAGGGAAATGATCTTGAAAACCAAAAATGATTGTCCTAGTGATCTTATACCTGATGAATCAGATGGTACCTTATATCATCACAAATCTATGGATTTGTGATTACTGGATTTTCCATAGCCATGTTCTCTACCACTCTCCATCAGAACATGATGGTTAGATTTCTCTTCCATATCCATATTTTCACCTATGTGGAAACCCAGTGATTAGTTTATATGGGTAATCGTTACATTTCATACTTTAGTTTTTAAAGCCAAGTTTTGGTATTCCCTTTTACGATGTGGGTTTCTATTAAAGAAACTTTCGAATAGTAAACCATTTATAACCCCGACGAATTTCGAGGGCGAAATTCATTTTAAGGGGGGTAGAATGTAACAGCCCGAGATTTTATGAAAAATATTCTTTTTATTTTATTAATGTCTTGTGTTGTACGCTACACCAAAAGGAGCTTGCACAACACACATCCTTGACTTGCCTTGCATTACACGCAATCGCGACCTTCCTCGATAGCGTGTGTAATACGCAATACCGAGTTTCACTAAACAACGATATGCTATTAAAATGTTATTAAAACTAGCCGTTATGAATAGTAATAACCACTTTTTGAAATTTTGTAAATTTTATTTTTCAAAATGGATTTCATTTTTGGATTCGGAGTATCGAATTTAGCCTAAGGTGAAATTTTGGTACATTTCGGATAACTTTCATATTCTGATGAATAGTGAAAATTACTAAATTTTAATTAAAAACAACTTTTTTAATCGAAATTATTAATAGTGATAAATTATTAATTTGAGTGGTTTTAAAGTATATTTAGAATATATTTTTACAATTTAATACAATGTTGGTCATTGGTTGTAATTTCACATTTAAACCAGACATAATCAAGTGTCAATCTTTTGATAGATATTGTTTCTTAAAAACACGCTATTTGTTTTAACAGCGGGATTTAATTATAAAATTAATTAATGCAACTTTTGTGTTATGAATTTGGTAAAATAGACTTCATTTTTGAATTCGGAATATGAAATATAGCTTAGGATGAAATTTTGGCATTGTTCTGAAAATCATCAATTTTTGATGAATAGTGAAACTACTAAGCGGTAGGTTAAAAACTGAATTTTGCATAAAACATAATTTTACCGCTTCTGTGAATGGAATTTCGAAAATCCGAGAGACACGGTTAATATGAAGGACTAAAATGTGGTTCAATGAGATGAAAATAATTTTTTGGTGAATAGTAACTTTTTACTTTTTTTACCGCGGTTAATAGTAAATAGGGTAACTAAGGGTAAATATGATATTAATATTACCCTAACACATGTCCTAATCCTATTGGACAAGTGTATTTCGACCAAAAACAAACTTAGGAATAAAATATGACCATTTAGGCCCACTTGGATTAGATTAGGACATTTATTATTAATTTATTTAAAGAAGGGTTAAAATAGTTAAAATCAATGTTTAATAAGTAAATCATTTTTAATATGGGGTTATACATAAGATAAATTCGATTGTAAATATTCATTAGAAAGCTAAAAGGATTTCCTACATGATGGTATTTTATTTGTAATTTTTAGACATCAAATAATTTAATTTATTTATGACACAACGATGATGCAGTAATTATCTTTTTAATGAAATATTGACATAATTGATGTTATAAGCACCAAAATAAATGTAATTTGAGATTTTTTATGAATTCCACTAATTTTATAGGTTACTATGATATATTAATGTTGATTTAATCAACTTGGTTCGAACATTTAATTCTGTTATGACTTTCACAAAAATCATATATCAAATAGTGTCAAAATTGACACAAAATAGTTTTTAAATCAAATATTATATTACTAATTGTTATGTTATTCCTAAAAATCTAAGGTTCGGCCAAATGACTTAGATAAGGATATATATATTAATAATAAACAATTTGGGGTTCGTTTGGCATGTTATAGTAAGTGTATTAACCATATAGTGAAAGAAAACAAAAAGACACGGTAAAAGTTTAATTATTTAACTTAGAGTTAAATCTAATTGATAAGGTTTAAAATAATATCCAAACATGTCTAAATTTGATTGGTTGATGAGATTACAACCCTATCTCATCTAATCTTCGAATATGAGTCATTTTTGGTGGTTTTTAAGTGGGGTTAGATTTATTATAAATTAATATTTTTAAGAATTCCTAAGGTGCCCCTCTCCTCCCCTATAAAAGGACACCTCCTCCCCCTCCTCCTCACACCAATTTGAGCACTCAAGCTCGGCCAACCCCTGCCAAAATCTCTTCTCCACTTCCCTAGAAACATCCTAGAGGTTCGGGTCTTACTCAAAGACCAATTTTAGTTCCCTAAGAGGAGGTCTCCAAAAGGCGCTTCAAAGAAGAGGTAATTACCGTTACTAATTCTTTAATCTTTATTTCTTCTTCCACTTCTTCTTCTTAGGTTGTTTCATTATGAAGTAATAACATCAGTATCACTCATATACTGATATGTTATTATATGTATGAAACAACCCTATTTCACCATCTATCCATCCTACAGAAAAAGAAATCACCGCGCGTGCGTACGTACGGAATACCGTCTCCACGCCGTGGTGTAATCTATTTTCCACCACCACCTTACATGGATGGGTATAATGGTGTAAAGAATAACTATACATAGTTATTACAACATCATATTGATTCTGATATATTGTATAATTCACTCCAATTCAATTCAATATTTATAGAAATGATATCATCGCTCGTGCGTACGTACGGACTACCGTCTCCACGACGCGATGAGATTCATTCTCCATGTTAACCATTTAAGAATGATTATAAAGTATATATAAGAAATAATAATGAAATATATTACATTATAAAGCTACTGGATTTATGTATATATATACATATGTATGTCATCTACTTACTTCCATTTCAAGACAATAAGGAAAGGAAAACAGCGTTCATGCGTACGTACGGACTACCGTCTCCATGAACGGTGTTTTTCATTTTATTTATCTACCTATTATATATATATATATACTGAATATATATGATATATAAATCATATTTTATATTCTGGAAGTAAGTAAATCATGATATAAGTAATGATGATGTCAAGAACAACAAGTCAAAACACCTACGATAAATGAAACGATTTTACCCAAAACGCTTCTTTAACATGGAATTTACAAAAGAACGGGTAATATAATGTCATAAGTGAACCATATATGATATCATAACAATGAATATGATTCTGTAATAAGTCAATAACATGATTTAAATCATTATACAGGAGGTTCGGACACTTACAAAGCAAGTCGGACCTAAGGTAAGGGAAATATCACAATCTCACTTTTATCCGAGATTGTTTTTACTTTGGTAAATACTGGGGTGTATTTTATCATCCACATCCATGTTCCTTCAATATGTAATATTATTTCCATCCTTCTACAATAGTTTATATCCAATTTTACCCTTCGGTAAGTTTTTAGTAAAAGATATTAAAGGAATCTTTTGTCGTTTTTCATACGAGGTACTTTTTGACTTTTCCGACAAAAGTACGAAGAATGTTTTTTTTTTAACTTAAACGGCACGAATGGATTTTTAAGGTTTTATAAAGCCTTATTTTTATGAAGCTTCCTCCAAAATATTTCATGAATATTTTTAATAAAATCTCTTTCTTTTAAAATTCCATGATGTTTTGTGAAAAGAAATTGATTTTGAAGAAAAAAGGATATTTTCCTCAAGAATTCATTTCAAGTGTTTTATCAAAATTATTTTCCATCTAAGATAATTAAGGGTTCTGTTTCTATCCATATTTTTAAATTTATTTGACTATGTTGTGATGGAATTATGTTTATGAATTCCTTTATCTTATATGAATGGTTTTATGATGTCATGTTGTTTAAGAATCCCATTTTTATTACATGGGTTATGCAATGATGTATGATTTATGATTTTGTGGCACACATAAGAAAGGATTCATTATAAGATGGGTGGGACCTATATCTCCCTCCAATGCATTGGGTAAAGATTTTATATCTCATGAGATAGACATGGCTGGAATGGTAGGTTATACCGGTTCAGTGAAACAGGACTGAAACGAGGATTACTCGATTCAGAAAGGGACTTTGTCCACTAAGATAGTCTTGGCAATGAGTCTTGACTAACAAGAAATGATTCTCTATGATTATGTGTGTATGCCACAAAGTTTCATGTTTTAAGTTATGATTATTGGGATTACATTTCACTTCTATGATTTAGCCCATGTTATGAAATTATGATCTCTTTTGCAGGTTAAGATTTCCAAAAGCTATGTTCTTATGTATATGATGTGATTGATATTTCTTTTTTTTACCCTTACTGAGCATTTGAGCTCACCCTTTTATGTTTTCTTTTCCCCAGGATATAAAGAAAGGTTTTAGGTAAAAAAAAGGGATGACCTTTATGGGAGATATTGAAGAACTTTCACCACGATTAGAAGATTACGTTCCGAGTTTCCAAAGACACTAAACTATTACGATCCTTTAGTGTGTGTTTTTGTTATGTACTAAGTATTCCGCAAATGTAATGTAATGTCCATGTACGTCAAGCTTCGGGTCTCTACAGTTGGTATCAGAGGAAAGGTTTAGTCAACCTTTGGAAACTAGGATGCGAAAACGTTAGTGAGATCCCTAGAGATATTTCTAAGGTATGTCTAGGGATGTCCCTAAGGTTAAGTATACGTATAGGTTATAGTACTAGAACTACGCTAACGATCATAGAATTAAACCTAAGATGTTAGATGTTCAAGGTACTCCCCCTTTATTATGTTGTTTTCCCTAGCATGATTTTTGCCTCTCACGCTATTCTTTTTGGGTTTTAGAAAATGGCTGGAAACAAGGTGATTCACGATAATGGAGAAAATGATGGACAATGGAATGATATTCTTTATGAGCAACCAAATGAAATGGGATTTGGAAGTCCAAACATCATTATTATGCCGAATCAGCAATCTCATAATATGATCAATAAAGTAAAATTTGGTAAGTTTCCTGACTCGGCTAATAAGAGAAAGATGGAGTTTCATGATGATCATAGAGGAAAGAAAGTTCAATTTCCCCTATGTAAATCATGTGGGAAGAGGCATCAAGGAGAATGTTTCAAAGGAACTGGAAGATGCTTTGGGTGTGGAAAAGAAGGACACAAAGCCAGTAAGTGCAAAGGAAAAGGTTCAGTTAATACCAGGGATGAGGATAATGGTATTGCTACGACATCAAAAATGGTTAAGTGTTTTAAATGTGGAATGTATGGGTATTATGCAAACAAATGCCCTAAGGGAAAGACTCATGAAGAGAATCAGTATGGTCATATGGGAAGTATTTATGTGGATGATGATGAAGAGACTACCAATGGTATGTGAGATGAAAGAATTGTTGAAGCTCGGTCAATGGTTTAAGAATGTAGTGGAATGATTATATGTTTATCATGTGTAATGTTGTATAAGTAATCTCATGGTACTATGGAATAAAGAGACATGTAAGGATTGTAACATTGTTGTCTGATTAATGTTACCAGTATCCATGAAAGGTTATTCAGATATTTTTGGAATGAAGATGATATGCGCATAATGAAGGGATAAGGGGAAAATGAAATGTTTGACAGTATTCATGAGCTCATGATTGATATAAGGACTAAGTGATATCATGGTTTGAGTATATAGAATTTTGAGGATTTTGGTAACTTTTAACAGAACTCATGTTTTCACTAAGGTATTCAAGAGAATACACGATTAAGGACTTTGAATGTTTGGAATGTGACCAACAAGACATATCTTATGATATGTGGGGATCAACGACAGTATTAAATCTCTGGTAATCGTTGTCACTATATTATGAGAGTGGACTACAGTATTATGTATAAGCCTAAAGATTAGACTGGATTATGTTGGACATAAGTTAGTATTGTTTAAGGATAGAAGTTTTTTTCGATATTATTGATGGGATGTTATAGTAACGTAGTTCTAGAAAAAGGGACAACCTGCAGGACGGGCGACAGCCCATCGCTTCGGACAAGGCTGTAGGAATCGAACCCACAACCGAAGTGCGACTGGCCTTTATCGCCTACCACTGACCTACAGGAAGTCCCTGTTTAGTAGAAACTAGTTTTATTATATTAAGCAGTATGATATATGAAGTATAAGTCCATTTTAGGAACCATATGTGATTAATCTCACTATAGAATGACTTATGTATATTTAATAACTTTTTCTAACCTTTTGTTTGAGACAGATGGAATGACCCATCATTCTATCACATAATCTGCTAACACTTCACAAATAACAAATTCAACTTCATTTATTTAAGAGATGAAGTAGAAATTGTTCAAGGCACGAACAAAAGTGAGATTGTACCAAAATAAAGTAAGTATTTATTCTAAGCAAATTTTCAACTTTAGGGAAATGATCTTGAAAACCAAAAATGATTGTCCTAGTGATCTTATACCTGATGAATCAGATGGTACCTTATATCATCACAAATCTATGGATTTGTGATTACTGGATTTTCCATAGCCATGTTCTCTACCACTCTCCATCAGAACATGATGGTTAGATTTCTCTTCCACATCCATATTTTCACCTATGTGGAAACCCAGTGATTAGTTTATATGGGTAATCGTTACATTTCATACTTTAGTTTTTAAAGCCAAGTTTTGGTATTCCCTTTTACGATGTGGGTTTCTATTAAAGAAACTTTCGAATAGTAAACCATTTATAACCCCGACGAATTTCGAGGGCGAAATTCATTTTAAGGGGGGTAGAATGTAACAGCCCGAGATTTTATGAAAAATATTCTTTTTATTTTATTAATGTCTTGTGTTGTACGCTACACCAAAAGGAGCTTGCACAACACACATCCTTGACTTGCCTTGAATTACACGCAATCGCGACCTTCCTCGATAGCGTGTGTAATACGCAATACCGAGTTTCACTAAACAACGATATGCTATTAAAATGTTATTAAAACTAGCCGTTATGAATAGTAATAACCACATTTTGAAATTTTGTAAATTTTATTTTTCAAAATGGATTTCATTTTTGGATTCGGAGTATCGAATTTAGCCTAAGGTGAAATTTTGGTACATTTCGGATAACTTTCATATTCTGATGAATAGTGAAAATTACTAAATTTTAATTAAAAACAACTTTTTTAATCGAAATTATTAATAGTGATAAATTATTAATTTGAGTGGTTTTAAAGTATATTTAGAATATATTTTTACAATTTAATACAATGTTGGTCATTGGTTGTAATTTCACATTTAAACCAGACATAATCAAGTGTCAATCTTTTGATAGATATTGTTTCTTAAAAACACGCTATTTGTTTTAACAGCGGGATTTAATTATAAAATTAATTAATGCAACTTTTGTGTTATGAATTTGGTAAAATAGACTTCATTTTTGAATTCGGAATATGAAATATAGCTTAGGATGAAATTTTGGCATTGTTCTGAAAATCATCAATTTTTGATGAATAGTGAAACTACTAAGCGGTGGGTTAAAAACTGAATTTTGCATAAAACATAATTTTACCGCTTCTGTGAATGGAATTTCGAAAATCCGAGAGACACGGTTAATATGAAGGACTAAAATGTGGTTCAATGAGATGAAAATAATTTTTTGGTGAATAGTAACTTTTTACTTTTTTTACCGCGGTTAATAGTAAATAGGGTAACTAAGGGTAAATATGATATTAATATTACCCTAACACATGTCCTAATCCTATTGGACAAGTGTATTTCGACCAAAAACAAACTTAGGAATAAAATATGACCATTTAGGCCCACTTGGATTAGATTAGGACATTTATTATTAATTTATTTAAAGAAGGGTTAAAATAGTTAAAATCAATGTTTAATAAGTAAATCATTTTTAATATGGGGTTATACATAAGATAAATTCGATTGTAAATATTCATTAGAAAGCTAAAAGGATTTCCTACATGATGGTATTTTATTTGTAATTTTTAGACATCAAATAATTTAATTTATTTATGACACAACGATGATGCAGTAATTATCTTTTTAATGAAATATTGACATAATTGATGTTATAAGCACCAAAATAAATGTAATTTGAGATTTTTTATGAATTCCACTAATTTTATAGGTTACTATGATATATTAATGTTGATTTAATCAACTTGGTTCGAACATTTAATTCTGTTATGACTTTCACAAAAATCATATATCAAATAGTGTCAAAATTGACACAAAATAGTTTTTAAATCAAATATTATATTACTAATTGTTATGTTATTCCTAAAAATCTAAGGTTCGGCCAAATGACTTAGATAAGGATATATATATTAATAATAAACAATTTGGGGTTCGTTTGGCATGTTATAGTAAGTGTATTAACCATATAGTGAAAGAAAACAAAAAGACACGGTAAAAGTTTAATTATTTAACTTAGAGTTAAATCTAATTGATAAGGTTTAAAATAATATCCAAACATGTCTAAATTTGATTGGTTGATGAGATTACAACCCTATCTCATCTAATCTTCGAATATGAGTCATTTTTGGTGGTTTTTAAGTGGGGTTAGATTTATTATAAATTAATATTTTTAAGAATTCCTAAGGTGCCCCTCTCCTCCCCTATAAAAGGACACCTCCTCCCCCTCCTCCTCACACCAATTTGAGCACTCAAGCTCGGCCAACCCCTGCCAAAATCTCTTCTCCACTTCCCTAGAAACATCCTAGAGGTTCGGGTCTTACTCAAAGACCAATTTTAGTTCCCTAAGAGGAGGTCTCCAAAAGGCGCTTCAAAGAAGAGGTAATTACCGTTACTAATTCTTTAATCTTTATTTCTTCTTCCACTTCTTCTTCTTAGGTTGTTTCATTATGAAGTAATAACATCAGTATCACTCATATACTGATATGTTATTATATGTATGAAACAACCCTATTTCACCATCTATCCATCCTACAGAAAAAGAAATCACCGCGCGTGCGTACGTACGGAATACCGTCTCCACGCCGTGGTGTAATCTATTTTCCACCACCACCTTACATGGATGGGTATAATGGTGTAAAGAATAACTATACATAGTTATTACAACATCATATTGATTCTGATATATTGTATAATTCACTCCAATTCAATTCAATATTTATAGAAATGATATCATCGCTCGTGCGTACGTACGGACTACCGTCTCCACGACGCGATGAGATTCATTCTCCATGTTAACCATTTAAGAATGATTATAAAGTATATATAAGAAATAATAATGAAATATATTACATTATAAAGCTACTGGATTTATGTATATATATACATATGTATGTTATCTACTTACTTCCATTTCAAGACAATAAGGAAAGGAAAACAGCGTTCATGCGTACGTACGGACTACCGTCTCCATGAACGGTGTTTTTCATTTTATTTATCTACCTATTATATATATATATATACTGAATATATATGATATATAAATCATATTTTATATTCTGGAAGTAAGTAAATCATGATATAAGTAATGATGATGTCAAGAACAACAAGTCAAAACACCTACGATAAATGAAACGATTTTACCCAAAACGCTTCTTTAACATGGAATTTACAAAAGAACGGGTAATATAATGTCATAAGTGAACCATATATGATATCATAACAATGAATATGATTCTGTAATAAGTCAATAACATGATTTAAATCATTATAAAGGAGGTTCGGACACTTACAAAGCAAGTCGGACCTAAGGTAAGGGAAATATCACAATCTCACTTTTATCCGAGATTGTTTTTACTTTGGTAATTACTGGGGTGTATTTTATCATCCACATCCATGTTCCTTCAATATGTAATATTATTTACATCCTTCTACAATAGTTTATATCCAATTTTACCCTTCGGTAAGTTTTTAGTAAAAGATATTAAAGGAATCTTTTGTCGTTTTTCATACGAGGTACTTTTTGACTTTTCCGACAAACGTACGAAGAATGTTTTTTTTTAACTTAAACGGCACGAATGGATTTTTACGGTTTTATAAAGCCTTATTTTTATGAAGCTTCCTCCAAAATATTTCATGACTATTTTTAATAAAATCTCTTTCTTTTAAAATTCCATGATGTTTTGTGAAAAGAAATTGATTTTGAAGAAAAAAGGATATTTTCCTCAAGAATTCATTTCAAGTGTTTTATCAAAATTATTTTCCATCTAAGATAATAAAGGGTTCTGTTTCTATCCATATTTTTACATTTATTTGATTATGTTGTGATGGAATTATGTTTATGAATTCCTTTATCTTATATGAATGGTTTTATGATGTCATGTTGTTTAAGAATCCCATTTTTATTACATGGGTTATGCAATGATGTATGATTTATGATTTTGTGGCACACATAAGAAAGGATTCATTATAAGATGGGTGGGACCTATATCTCCCTCCAATGCATTGGGTAAAGATTTTATATCTCATGAGATAGACATGGCTGGAATGTTAGGTTATACCGGTTCAGTGAAACAGGACTGAAACGAGGATTACTCGATTCAGAAAGGGACTTTGTCCACTAAGATAGTCTTGGCAATGAGTCTTGACTAACAAGAAATGATTCTCTATGATTATGTGTGTATGCCACAAAGTTTCATGTTTTAAGTTATGATTATTGGGATTACATTTCACTTCTATGATTTAGCCCATGTTATGAAATTATGATCTCTTTTGCAGGTTAAGATTTCCAAAAGCTATGTTCTTATGTATATGATGTGATTGATATTTCTTTTTTTTACCCTTACTGAGCATTTGAGCTCACCCTTTTATGTTTTCTTTTCCCCAGGATATAAAGAAAGGTTTTAGGTAAAAAAAAGGGATGACCTTTATGGGAGATATTGAAGAACTTTCACCACGATTAGAAGATTACGTTCCGAGTTTCCAAAGACACTAAACTATTACGATCCTTTAGTGTGTGTTTTTGTTATGTACTAAGTATTCCGCAAATGTAATGTAATGTCCATGTACGTCAAGCTTCGGGTCTCTACATCCATGGGGTCCCCAAGTTGACCCATGGGTTGTCTTGGTCGGCCATGACTCATCCAATAAGAGTAGGATAAGTTTCAAGCTCATATCATATTATTAAAACATTTTTTTTTACCTTAAACTACACTAATTATCTCTAATCGCGATTAAGAACTTAAAAGTTACTATTCACCAAAAAATTATTTTAATCTCATTGAACCACATTTTACTTCTTAATGACAACCATGCATGTCGGATTTTTGAAAATCAAATCATAGAAGTGGTAATATTTCATTAAAACGAAAAATCAGTTATTTAACTACCACTTAGTGGTTTCACTATTCATCAAAAATTGAAGTTTTTCAGAACAAGGCCAAAATTTCACCCTAAGCTATAATTGATATTCCGAATTCAAAAATGATGTCTATTTTACAAAATTCCAAACATATAAGTTGCATTAATTAATTTTATAATTAATTCCCGCTGTTACAACAAATAGCGTGTTTTTAAGAAACAATTTATATCAAAAGATTGGCAATTGTTTATGTCCAATTTCAATGTTAAATTAATTCTAATGACCACCATTGGATAAGATGGTAAAAATATATTCTAATTATACTTTAAAACCACTAAATCGTATAATTTATCACTATAAATTATTTTTATTAAAAAAGTTGTTTTTAAGTATTTTTCACTATTCATAAAAAATTAGAAGTTCTCAGAAAAATACCAAAAATTCAACATAGGCTAATTTCGATATTCCGAATCCAAAAATGAAGTCCATTTTGAAATATAAAATTTCTATAATTCTAAAAAGTGGTTATTACTATTCATAACGGCTACTTTGATTAGTCGCGGTGTTTTAGAACTCGAAGTTGCGTACAATGCAAGCTATTGCATTATTGAATGAGAAGCGTATCATGGAAGCTCGGGGTGTTACATTCTCCCCTCCTTCAATAAATTGCGTCCTCACAATTTGAAATTTTTCTTGGAAAATAAAAGGATGAAAATAGAAAATACCTTTGTGGAAAACACACATCAGAAATAAGGTTAATAGAATTTAGTCTTAACAAGAGGGAAAGGGAAATGAAAAAGTCACCACCCAATTATGATCTCGATTAGGAGAACATTAGTGGCAATTAAAGACATATAATTGGAGGAAAAACGTAAATATTTGTAGGGAGTGATTGAGGTCATCAATCACAATCAACTGTCAAATTGAGGGCCTCAAAGCCTTCAATCTATGTTGATTTAAAATATCATCAGTTCAACAAGACATAAGGTATTAGTATAACACATTTTTTTTGTTTTAATATCCCTTTACTAAAGTTTAAGAATTAATTTATTCATTGAATAAGAGATAGGTATATATATATTTATGCTTGACAATTAGAGTTTCAACCTTCAACTCATCTTTCACTCAAAAAGATAATAGAACTCAAAAATATTATACTTATCCGAATTGTATAAGGTTCCAAATGTTAACACATATCATTTAGATTAGTAAAATTATTTTTTAATAACCGGGGACTTCCTGTAGGCTAGTGGTAGGAAATAAAGGCCTGTCGCACTATGATTGTGGGTTCGATTCCTGCAGCTTTGTCCGACGCGACGGGTCATGCCCCACCCTGCAGGTTGTCCTTTTCCTAAAAATATAGTACTATACTATTCCAAAAATAATCTTCATAAATGTTTTAACCTTAAACAATACTATCCAAAGATCAACATAATCCACTCCAACCTTTATAGTTATCCAAAATACCTCTGTCCAGACTTTCTCTAAAAGGTCTCTTAATTCCAAAATCAATTTATCAGATTCCCCAAACAAAGTAAAGATTCTCTTATTGTCACTTACTAAAAATATGATAACCTTCATCATATTAAAACCTTACTGAAATCAACAAGTACTACAGTACAATCCTTATATATATATATCACATTATTCTAATAACCGAAATATAATCCATCAGTCCAAAAGCACCAATACATTAGTTATTCTGCTTCAACTGTAGTAACAGCATAAGATTGTCCTTGATCCCTTGGCCTTTTCTGAGGTATGTTTCCCTGATGCTTAGGACATTCATTTGCATAATGACCCATTTCTCTACAATTATAGCATTCAACTTTGATAGCCTCTTTCTTTCTCTTGCAATCACGAGCCTGGTGACCCTTTTCTCCACATTTATAACAAACTCCCATTCCTTTTAGGCAAGTACCAGGATGATTCTTCCCACAATTATCACATAATGGAAAATCCTTCTTTCCCCTTTTCCCTTTATCTGTCTCTTGTTCCACCGTTCTCCTCTTCTCTTGCTTTACTTTGTTGTCATAAGACTTAGAGAATTCCTTTTCTGTCTTGATAGCACACGAGACAATATCTTCGTATGATGAGAAGGTTTGTGATACTAAAGATCGACGGAGAAATGGTTTTAACCCATCAAAGAAACGATCAATCTTACTTCTTGGGTTACGTATATAATCTGCAGCATGCCTCGCTAACCTTGTAAAGTTGGCCTCATACTTTGTGACATTCTCATCCTCCTTTTGTCTCAGACTCAAAAATTGTCTTTCCATATCTGCTCGATGGTCACGAGGATAGTATTTTTCTAGGAAAAGCTCTTTGAACTCCCTCCATTCCATATTCGATAAGTCATCATCTTCCTTTGTGTTTTGAATCAATGACCACCATTGATCAGCATCTCCAGTGAGGCGGTAAACTGCCATGATAACCTTTTCCCTTTCACTACTCCCCAAGGCGTGGAATATTTTCTCTAAGGAGTTTATCCATTGCTAAGCTACTAACGGATTGTACCCCCATTAAATGTTGGTGGTTGTTGCCTCATGAAGCGGTCTAACATTGATCCTCCACGTTGCAGATCAGGGTTCTCCATACGAGTAAGGTTATTATTTATAACCTGAGTGAGTTGTCCCAGTATGGTAATAAGTTGATCAGCACCAGTTGTATCTCCAGATCCACAATAATTATCTTGAGCCGGATGGAAATCCCTACACGGAGTTCGTGCATTGATACGGTTTCCATTCCTTCAACTAGGCGCCATTTCTAAACAATGTCATAAACTAGATTAGTTTATGAAATAAAATACATAATTCCATATTTGTAAAACACTTTACATAAATTGAACTATTTATGGATATAATCCATAATCATAAAAATAAATGTTTCCTTTGAGGAAGTATATACTCATAACCCTTCATAGTGGTTTGTAAAGAAAATGAGAATTATCCTAAGCATATCCCCCGGGAGTGTCGTAACCAAGAGTGCAGCAAGGCCCGTTGTTGTGCACCAGTTCTCGTTCGAGTCTAGCTCAAAGCGGTGTTTTTGGGTTTTACCCCTAGGTACATCTGTTCCAGAGCCGCCTCTACCTGCTCGTATCCAGACAGGGATGTATTGCTCGAAAAATTCATAGCATCTCTATAATACCAAAATTCTAGGAAGTTCTTCTATACTAATCCTCAAAGTCTATCTTTGGGCTATGTGCTCTAATCAGAGTTTATCTAAATATACCTTCCAAGGTTAGTACTAAACTGCCTCTGATACCAAATGTAACGCCCCGACCCCAGCTACCCAGAGTCGGTGCATTACTTCATAACATTGGCATGATCACAAAAGATCATGTCTCGAAAGACCGATTAGTTTAGTAGCCTTGGAAACACTAGATACATTCGTAAATGTTACATTACATCATAAAGTGAAAAACTACAATAACAAAGTCTCCATAGTCCACACTCATATCCTCTTCTCACAATCCCTGTAGGTCATTCATAAAATACTTCTTCCCATCCTGGAAAATATTAAAACATTGAAAGGGGTGAGCTCAGATGCTCAGTAAGGATAACAATATTGTGGAAGCTTTCATAAATAAACATAAAAATTTAAGGCAATGTATAACTAAAACAAAAGCCTTTTAAACTTGAACATCAACA
This sequence comes from Viscum album, assembly GCA_963277665.1. NCBI lineage: Eukaryota > Viridiplantae > Streptophyta > Magnoliopsida > Santalales > Viscaceae > Viscum > Viscum album. The sequence continues at coordinate 536,429,725 of OY728129.1, forward strand.
TAATATGGCAAAAGTAAAATGAGATAATTCCATTCACTTCTTCACATGGATATTCTACTGGTCGAATAATCACATGCAGTACCAATAACCACTTTCATAATGATGGAATGTATAATGCCGGACATTCTGAAACATTTTGTCAAGGCCTCGGCCAAGACGTCTAAAATGATTAAGGCCTCGGCCAAAACCATAAATCAAATTGGGAAAGGGCCTCGGCCAATTCCACGTCTAGTTGTCTCATGAGACCTACCGATGCATCGAGGAGCTATAGCGGGCTCCACCCGTCACTTATTAAGTCCAATATATTCCTCATATGAATAGGTTTAAACATATCATAAACCATAACATAATCGTATCACATAAAACATGCATAATGGAAACATAAAATTTCCACATTTCAATCACAAGATATCAATACAACACATTGATATAATAAAAACGCTTTCAAAACCATTTTCAATACCAAAATAAAAGAAAGTTAAAACATTGTATTATTTTTCATTAAAAAAAAGATGGCTTGTAGAGGAAGCCGGAACTCAAATATTGGTCACGGCGGCGGAGAAGTCGTTGTCGCCGCATAAGTACGGAAATAAAAACATTCCCTTTTGTCGTTTAGCAAAACGCTTCATATAAAAAGATTCCTTTTGAATAAACGGAAAAGTCAAAGGGTTTTATACACCGTAAAAAAGGAAAGTTGTGTATAAAGCCAAATATGCCTCAATGAAAGGGGATTGAGACGAAGTCCTTAAAAAGATAATTTTTAAAATAAAATAGATCTATTATGTGTATTCACTATAGGTACACATAAAGAAAGTAAAAATACAAAATAGGATATAATAATATCATGACATAATTTGAAAGTAGGAGATTAACCCAAAGAATGGAAGTTGGGTTAAGAAATTCCCTTACCTCGTGTCTGACTTGACTCAACCGTTCTTTAACCTCCTGAATAATAAACTAGAGTTAATATATAACTTATTAAGAACCATTTTCAATTTCATTATCCTTATTATATCACTTATTACAATGATATGACCATTATGTAATTATTTAAGTTAATAACGGTCATTTTGTCGATGTTTGGTACTTGAGTCAACAATAAACTTCTTATAATTACAAGTTGTTTATGTGGTAGAATATCCATTATCTCCAGAATTATATTCATGATTTAGATGTCATATATATCTTATATATCCAGTATATACATTCATTTATAATATTACGTAACATTTAGAGGTAAGAAAATGAAATGCACCGTTCATGGAGACGGTAAGCCGTACGTACGCATGAACGCTAGTTTCATTTCAATTTCATATTTAATAGAACAAAATCATAATGATATAAATGTATAATATAATTCCAGTATAATATAGTGTATAATACCATTTACTCTATCCTTTATATATCCCACATATGGCATTAACGATTCAAATCACTTTGAGGGGGCGGTAGTCCGCACTTCCTAAAATGAAATTATCGCGTTTTACCCATAATGGAAATCATAAAGTATGCCATAAAAGAGAAATACAGAAGCATAAGTAAAACATAAACATATTATATATCATATATAAAAATAGTGATATCTTAATGTCCACCTTTGAAGGTGTTATATGAGTGTTGAACAATCATCATTTCGTGAGGCAGAAATTCACCATCCACAGAAACCGTATGTTCTTCAACCATTAGATGTAGGTCTGTGTAAGTGTAGCTCGAATCCTTCTTATAACAACATCCTAGTATATTGAGTATACTGTTGTTGTTACAAAAGAAATGAATAAAAAGAGTTTAGGGGGTTGGAGAAGAAAAATAAACAAAAACAACATTAGAGAAGACATTATCTCAAAATCGGGTAACTCTTTTTGATTTGAGCCAAAGGCTTCCTTGGGAAGAGTTCTGCCCAAAGTGAGGCTTCTAGGAGTAATAGAGGGATGTTGGGAGAGTATTTTGGCAGAGGTTGTCCGAGCCAAGTGGCTTGAAGGTGTGAATAAGGTGGGAGAGTTGGGGGCATTTTATAAGTGGAGAGGAGAGGCACTTTTGGAAAGATTGAAATGTTATATTATTTCACAATGCTTTTCGGATTCTAAAGGCCCCACACCTATATAATTCGAGGATAAGGTGATAAGGTTTCTAAATGTCCTCATCCAATAGGCTTTGGACAAGTGTAATCCTTGGATTTTTCATTATCTTCTCATATTATTTAAATCGTTAAATAATGAGGTCATCGCTGCATCATAATGATGTCATAAATAATTTAATTTATTTAATGTCTAAAAATTATAAAAAAAATACTATGATGTAGGAAAGCTTTTCAGATTTCTAATGAATATTTATAATCAAAATTTGGATTTGTGTAACCCCACTTAAAAACTGTTTTAGTAAAACAACTCATGTTTGTGTCAATTTAATTTTAACATTAAATAAATATATATTTATGTCATTTTCCAACTAAAGTGGCTCCATGGGGTCCCCAAGTTGACCCATGGGTTGTCTTGGTCGTCCATGACTCATCCAATAGGAGTAGGACAAGTTTCAAGCTCATATCATATTATTAAAACATTGTTTTTACCTTAAACTACACTAATTACCTCTAATCGCGATTAAGAATTTAAAAGTTACTATTCACCAAAAAATTATTTTAATCTCATTGAACCACATTTTACTTCTTAATGAAAACCATGTATGTCGGATTTTTGAAAATCAAATCACATAAGTGGTAATATTTCATTTAAACGGAAAATCAGTTATTTAACTACCACTTAGTGGTTTCACTATTCATCAAAAATTGAAGTTTTTCAGAACAAGGCCAAAATTTCACCCTAAGCTATAATTGATATTCCGTATTCAAAAATGATGTCTATTTTAAAAAATTCCAAACATATAATTTGAATTAATTAATTTTATAATTAATTCCCGCTGTTACAACAAATAGCGTGTTTTTAAGAAACAATTTATATCAAAAGATTGGCAATTGTTTATGTCCAATTTCAATGTTAAATTAATTCTAATGACCACCATTGGATAAAATGGTAAAAATATATTCTAATTATACCTTAAAACCACTAAATAGTATAATTTATCACTATAAATTATTTTGATTAAAAAAGTTGTTTTTAAGTATTTTTCACTATTCATAAAAAATTAGAAGTTCTCAGAAAAATACCAAAAATTCAACATAGGCTAATTTCGATATTCCGAATCCAAAAATGAAGTCCATTTTGAAATATAAAATTTCTATAATTTTAAAAAGTGGTTATTACTATTCATAACGGCTACTTTGATTAGTCGCGGTGTTTTAGAACTCGAAGTTGCGTACAATGCAAGCTATTGCATTATTGAATGAGAAGCGTATCATGGAAGCTCAGGGTGTTACAGTTGGTATAGAAGCGTTGTGAAGGATCTAATTTCCAGTAGTGTGTAGAACCTTGATGTTGATAGGAAAAAATTATTAAATTTATTTTATTCATCTACATGTGTTTGTATTCAAAAAAATGAAATAAATATCAAAACAGACTTCATATGAGAAATCATAGACCAATGTTTCTTCTGTAACCCTGGGTTTACCCTAGGCATGGTATAACATTGAGGTGTGTCGGGTGTTTGGAAACATTGCATGTGATAATTCCCTCTTTATATTTAATTAATTTATTATTCCATTTTTTATATAATAAATTATTATTTTCTCACAAATGATTCGTCGAATTAGATATCTGAGACCATCGATAGTTTCGGTACGTGGGGTTTACCCTAGGTAGGGTCAAACTTTTGTGACCATCAGACGTTTTGTCAGATCACACCCGAAGATGATTTATTTCGGTTATAAATATTTTTTTTGGGCAATGAGAAATAATAATAATTTTATTATTATTATTATTATTTGAATTGAAGACAAAAAATGAAAATTGTACTTCCACTATTAATATATTGTTTCGCGATGTAAATCATCACTATGTGGTATAATAAATGTGATATTATTAATTATTCCAATTAAATAGAAATTCACATTAAATATTTATTTAATAATCATTATCCCTTTTCTTAATAGTTTTTGTTTTTAAATTATTAATGATTTCATTGATGAGTTATATTAAATACTAATAATTTTAATAATTTTTTTTACTATTAGTTTGGGAAAAAAATTATGCATATATATATGAAGTATATCTATATATATGGTGATTAAATATAAACGTTGTTATATATATACATGTAAGAGTGTGTATATATGAATATACATATGAATATATATATATATAACACAATGGGTGAATATTTATTTTTGGATTATATAAAACATTATTAATTTCCCACATAATTGTTTGTAATGTCTCATCTTATTTCAAGGAGAAAAACATTTATGTTTTTATCCCAAATTTTTAACCGATATAGGGAGCACAGATGTGCTTCCTATTGTAGGTTCCGGGAAGCTATTAATATTAATTAAATAATTTCTCTAGGTTTATGTTAAAAATTTACATCATGCTATAACTTTTTATTCAAGATAAAAATTATTTATAAATGATAAAAATAAATAAATATAATTTAATGTGGGAAAAAAATAATTATCAAAATAGAAAGAGATGGATATAAATTAAAAATAATTAAAATGGGGTAAATCAATTTTAATTAATTTTTTTAATTTCATTGACAATTTTATTTTTATTAGTTTAATTATTTAATTCTTTTTTTCAATCCTATCTTTTTCTTACATTACTTCTTTTTTTCTCTCTTTATCTGCACTATCTACCTGTGCGTCTCCCATGTAGCACCCCCTTATTGGTGTGCCTCCTTCTCTCCTCTTATCTCCCCCTTCAGAAGACTCTTGTGACTCTATTTCTCATTAGTGTTCTTTTCCATCAATTTCATACCAAATCTACCAATAAGGATAAAATCAGGATACATGAATCTTACAATCTCATTATCTATCCATCAAGAGAGCTTCCATCGACCGTTTTTACACAAAATTGGAAATTTTCTAAAATTGTATGATTTCTTCCGTTTTAGGTCCAATTAATGATCCTCATGGAGCATAAGATCCTCTACAAGTGTGTGATAGTTTTTCTACTATATTTCCCTTAATTTCATTGCGTCATTTAAATCCCATGTTGTGTTGCTCATTAGTGCTTACTAGAGAGGTCCAATTTTTACCCTTTAGAAATTAAATAAACTACTTTTCTGAAGCATCAAACTTTTGTTTAAGACATTTCAACTAATTTAAATTATTTCATCATAGTTGGATACCCCATAGTTTTTATTGATGTTCTTGGCCTATTTTTCATTATTAATAAATTTATTAAATTAATTAATTGAACATGTTGTGTGATCTCTTTTATTGAGTTTTAATTAAATAAAGGATTTTGGGTAATTGTGAAAATTGATATTTTGTTATGTTGGTTTATTATTAACTAAATAATTTATTGTTTTTTCAATTATTATATTGTTTTTCCTTTATAAATTGACATGTGAGTTTCTATTTTTTTGCTGATAAATTTCTTTTGTTATAACTATTCTATTTAAATGTTCATTTTTTATGGTAGAGCTGCCTATATTATTTAGTTTGAATAAAAAATGAAAATATTTGATACATTCTCTTTGACATCTAGTTAAATTCATGGTGGTGAGAGATTGGAGTTCTATATTAAGGAATAATTATCGAACTCTTTGTTCTTAACTTGTTACCTTTTCCCGCCCGTGGGGGTGATGTCTTATGTTTTTTCAAACAAGTACTTTCTCGAGCTTTCTAAATACTTATGTGTGATACCAGTTTCCAAAGGGCCTATCAAGGGTGGACCTATTGGAAATATGGATATTCCAAGCCTCAGGTGATACTCGATGCCTATTGTGCGAGATCGGGATAGACTCATAATAAATCCATGCCTCAAGCGATACTTAGTCTTTCAGAAGATTTTCTTTGTACAAGATGGATGGTATTGGATTAATTGAATGATGTCTTATAGGTAAACCTATGATACTGTCTTTGACTATAACTTTACCAAATGATCATAATAATAATAATTTTGTGTGGAATGTATTTATTTATGTAGCCTTTGTGTCGTTTTAAAATTTTGAAAATTGTTTGGTGCTTGAATCACAGTTTGCAGACATGTAAACTAGGCCCCATGATAAAGAAAACATTTGGGGTATTTTTCCTTTTTGTATTCCTTTTTATTTGAATCCTTTATATATATATATATGCATCCTATTTATTATAGGTACCATATTCAGATTTCCGGCATAGGCCGAAGCAGGTGATATGGGACAGGTGTCGTTGAGGACCTAGACAAAGTTATATTTATTTTATTATGATTATGAAATTTCTTAAATTTATAATATATTGGCACATTGGTTTTGTTGAAAACATGAAATGGAATGGTTTAGAAACTGTGGGAACCGACCTACGGGGATTTAATCTCACTACCTTCTTGAGCACCGTTTGTTACCCGAATAGACTTTATGCTTATAGGTAAGGATAGTGGGAATCATGTTGCATCTAGTATTTGAGTGTTTCTTACTACATATGATTGATATTTAGGGAAGTGGTCCGAGAATTTTCTAAAGATATGGTTGTTTATTTTCATGTTTCCTTTATACTTTTGATTACATTATTTCATTCCTATTTTACAAACCTTTACTTTTGTATAGAAATCATATCATGGAATCATTTTGTATCTAGTTTTATTTATCATCTTCCATACTTATTAACTATTCCATTGGGATTTATTTATTTTCTTCTATTGTAGGTTGATTATTTATATACATTACCTTTTTCTTATAAATTTGTTTTCCTTCCTTTTTGAATTACCTCTTTTTATAAGAGCATAGTCTCCCCCAATATCATTTTAAAAATTCCCTCACTATTAGTCAGAAGCCTCTGGCATTTGGGGAGATACACTTTAGTTCATGTAACCCACCGGTCCGACCACTCTCTTAGAGGGGAGCCGGGTCGAGATGTTACAATGTGGAAGAAGATGTGGTATTTTCCATTGTCTTACTGTTTTGGGTTGGTATATAGGAGACTAGGAATGTGTCGGATCTTGGTTAATAGTCGTGCCTATGACTGATCACCCCACATATGAGAAATGACCAAGTGCCCATGGATTTGAATTTATGTTCATTCTTTTCAATATTACAGTTGATATGATTTCACCTCAAGTAATTGGTGTAATTTTTTTCTACTTATGGTTTATGAACCTTATAGTATTTTACCCTTGGTATGTTAAGGTATGGATAAATAATTGCACACATCATAATAGGCACATAGTAATTCACATACCATGCATTGTGAAATGCCATGTAGTTGAATTTTAGGCTACCTGTTTATTAAAATTTTGCACCTTGAAATTATGCAATGTCTTGTAAATATTTATCATACCTTTTTAGATACCATGATTAGGTGATATATTTTTCATTCTAGCATGTTTCAATGCTTCAGGATTAATACCATGTTTTCCTTGTATCATGCTTCTGTTCCTACTAGTGTGTCTCTGTGATTAAAATGTTATGCTTCTGTGATTACAACATGTCTCTCTCTGTTAGCTACATATAGTGTCCTACTAGATTGTTTGTTATGCAATTGGTTTCATTGATAAAATTTATTAGTTTCCGTTGTTTGGGAGACAAATTACAAAAAACTCTAATGTTTATAGTCTCTTTGTATGTTTATATCCACCCTATATCTATGATGATATGTGTTTGAGAATTTTATAATTTCCAATTAATTAGTTAATCACCTAAAAAACAAATAAGAAAAAGTATGAGATTTAGTGCATGTTTCTTATGGTATAACTGAATATGGGTGTAGCGACTCTTAATAATTAAACTAATATTTTTGTGTTTCATTCTAATGAACCCAGGTCTGATTAGTAGGACCCTTATAGGTCGCCTTATTTTCCTAAAAGAAATTATTTTATTATATTTCTTAATTAAAGAAATAATGTCATGTAATTAAAAATGATTTCTAAGATAGTTTTATAAAACATGCATGTTTTGTCCATGAGGCATTGGTTATGATCAATTACCTTGTGTTTTGTTTTGAAAAATGGTCCTTGATGTTTTTATCAAATATTTGGATGATTAATGATTAAATGTGATTAAATATAATGGGATTGGATATAGAACATGCAGTGATGTCCTCAGTTTAAGACCCTATTATAAGGGTAGTTTTAGTATCTCATTGAGTTTCTTTTTAACCAAACCATTAACCTCCACATGTCCACATTCATACACCCTTTATTAAAGTGACCCCCTTATTTGAATGGGTTGTCATATTTTCCTGGACTTTTTGTTTCAGGCATGAACATTGGTTAATGATTATTTCCATCAGGTTATTCATGCCTTAAGAATGGTTAGTTGCTTCATTGGTCGTTCGACCCTCTCTTCTCCACAACGAAGGGTGACTCGGTATGTTGTTATATGAGTTAAATGTCATATTGCTTTTATATCACCTCGGTTTGTATGCGTTCACATATATGGTGACGTCAAGTGCTTACTGTTATTACAAAATGGCTGAGTTCAGTGTAATAATCATGTATTACGATGTTAATTATGTTTTGTTACATCTATGTAGTTCAATGACTCTTGTGTTAAAGGTATAAATTAACTCCCAATGCTCTAGATGACTTCATGAGACTCATCTGTTTTAAAGCACTAGCTAGTTTTTTTGTCTTTTATTCACATTGTTTAAACATGTTCCCTTTGGTAATCTTCCTTAAGTGACGAGAATGTACCTTATCCTTCCTTTATCTTTGATGTGCTAAGAGATAATTGGTCTTACACCAGGGTATATCTTTAAAATTTGGTTTTCTTGTTTAGGGTGGTTTTCTTTGTTTTTCACACTGACATGCAGTTCTTATCAAGGCTTTTGTTAGTTTTGAGTGACCCTTGGATTTTTGTGTAGGAATTCTTAGGATAAATACTTATACAAAAGTTGTTTCATCTAACGTGACCACCAGGTGAATGTTGCTATGGGCATAGTCAAGGACTTTTTTTGCACGTCTTATCCTCATACCAACCTCTCACTGGTAAACATGGTGTATAAACTACCTTAGGTTAGTTCAATATACTCATGTTGTTCTAATCTAAGATTACCCTAGACATGTTGCCTGGCTCCTTAATTCACAAATTAAGTAATTTCATTGGATATCATGTATGAATTTATTTGTATGTGTTCATGGTAAATAAAAGATACATTTGATGAAGACATCCCTGTTTATTTTGTAAAATGACAACATTCAAAATTCAGTTTCCATCTAAAATGGTCTGTCGAAGTGGTTCGAGTAGTTCTCTCTATTGTTCAATGATGTGGTCTATAAAATAATTGTTTATGACACGTCATCAGGTGAGAGGAGTGAGGTTTGGGTCATACAGGGATTTTCATGAAAGGTTATCTTGACATGGGCATTAATGTCAATGGGAACCCACCATTTTATCGGTTTTGGAAATCAAAAATGAATCATCTATAGAATGTACAAAGGCGTGTCTTATAGGAAATTCCGATGGTGGAAGGTGTCTTGACTCATAATATTACCATTGCAACATTAAAACCTAACGTGGGAAGTAACATTGACTAGATGTTTAATGAGGCGATGACATGGTTGTTTCAATAGCTAAACATGTTTTCATAAATACCATCTATGTGTTTATGTTAGAAAATAGTAATTGTCTTAGATCTTAATTGATTATGTACCTCTTGGCTAACCAATGTTTAAACCTGTGTTGGGTGTTTCGATATGCAATGAAACCATTTGAATTAGTGACTTCATAACCCTATAGATTGGTTGAGAATTACATTGTTCATGAAGGCTTCTTAGGGACAAGATGTTCTAAGGTGGGATGGTTGTAACATCTTGTGTTTTGAATAGAATAGATAAGTGAAGAAATTTTAATTTTTTCATTAGCTGGGAAGACTAATTTTAAAAGTAGTAATCAAAACCATCTTCTATCTGAGATTTGGAAGTTTGATATTTCTTCTAAAAAAATAAAATTAAATTAAATTAAATAAAAATAAAATTTAAATAAATTAAATGATGGGTAAAAAGCATATTTAGATCTTTGATTTTTTTTTAATTTTTAAGAGTTAGATGCAGATTCATCATGGGATTCTCAGACTCAAATACCATTCTCATTTATAAAACAAAAATATTAAATTTATTTTATTCATACGCATGTGTGTGTGTTTTTTAAAATAAAATAACTCTCAAATAGTGCGTTGTGTGAGAAATCTAGGACCATTGATAAGTATGTAACGTTAGGTTTACAATAGGCAGGGTATAATATTGTTGCGCATTAGGTTATTGGAAACCGCTCGCATGATAATAACATGTATATTTTAAATTAATTTATTATTCCATTGTTTATATATTAAATAATTATTTTCTCAAAAAACAATGCATCAAATTAGAAATATGAGAACTCTAATAGTTCAGGGACATGTGTTTTATCCTAGGAAGGTTATATATTTTTCTATCATCAAATGTTTTTTCAAATCTCACCTGAAGATGGTTTATTTAGGAAATAATTATTTTTTGGGGATTGAGAAATGATAATAATAATTTTATTATTTATATTATTTTTTGCGTGGAATAAAGAGAAATAATCATTGTATATGCACAGTTAATATATTCTTTTGCAGTTAAAATAATAACATTGAAATGTAATAATTGATATATTATTGATAGTATTAATTAAATATAAATGTGCAATAAATATTTATTTAATAACTATTATCCATTTTTAATGGTTTTTGTTTTTTAAAATTATTTATGTGGTCATTTATGGGTTGTGTTAAATAATAATAATTTTTATTATTTTTATTAATATTAGTTTTAAACAAAAGCATTTATGTATATATATGTAGTATATATATATATATATATATTTTTGTTAAATATATACGTAGATATATATAATCATGTATGGGTGTATATATATGAATATAAAGATATGTATATAAATATATATATCACGTATATATATATGGGTGGATATTTATTTTTGAGTTAGATAAATAATTATTAATTTCCCATATAAATAAAAGTATATTCTTTATTTAATCAAGGATCAGACCGTTTAAGTTTTTTGCCCAAATTCAAAAAATGACCTAGGGAGCGCACCTGCACACCCTGTTGCAGGCCCAATGCAGTTATTAAAATTAAATAAATAATTTCTCTAGCATTAATTAAAATTTTTACATCGCTCTCTTGCACTTTGTGCATGATATAAATAATTTAAATGAGTTAAAAAAATAAAAAAAAATTATTGAATATTATTACAATTTGAAGTGGAAAAAATAAATAATAAAATAGAAAGAGTTGGAGAGAATATAAAAATAATTAAAATGGGGGAAATTACCTTTTAATTAATTTGTTTCATTTGATCCACCATTTTATTTTTATTTATTTATCGATTTTTTTGTTTTTTTCATATCGTTTATTTTTCTTTATTTCATTTTTTTTCTATTATTCTATCCTCCCTCTCTATGTGGATCACCCATGTAGCACCCCCTTGGTGGTGTGCCTCCTCCTCTCTTATCCACACTTCATTCAGAAGCCCACTGTTACTCTATTTCTCAATTATTTTCTTTACTCTTAGTTTCATAGTAAATCTCTCAGTATTTCTAACTTAATGTACAATTAATTGTACTATCTCTTTCTCTATCTATTGGGGGATCTACTGTGTAAGGGTTTCACCTGAAATTGGGGATTTTTTTAAAATCGTCTGATTTCATCTATTTTATGTAAAATCAATGATGCTTGTGGAGTGTTGGATCATATAAAGGTATAAGGTATGTAATCTTCTATATCTCCTATCATATTAGTTTGTTATATAAATCCCAGGTTGTGTCTCTCTTTGGTCCCTACCTGTGAGTTCTAATTTTTAACATTTCTAAATTAAATAAACAGATATGATGAACCATCAGACCTTTTTGCGAGACATTTTAAACTATTTAAATTTTTTCAACTATTTAAACTTTTTCAACATCATTGGATACCCATATGGGTGTTCTGACATTCTTGGACAATTTTATGTTATCCCTAAATTAATTAAATTAATTAATTTCACATGTTGCGTGATCTGTTTTTGTGAGTTGAAATTAAATAAATTATATTGTGTAATTTGGAACAATGGTATTTTGTTGTGTTGGTTAATTATTTCCTAATTAATTTATTCATAATTAAATTATTATCTTGTTAGGAATTTATAAATAAATATGTCTGTTTTTATTACTTTCTCTGATTAATTGATTTGGCTATATCTGCATCGTTTAAATGATAATTTGTTGTGGTGGAGTTATCAATATTGTATAGTTGTAATTATAAATAATACTCGGTGATACATGCTCAATAAAAATCAAATTAAATTCATTAAGGTGAGATAATTAGGTGCCATATTATGGGACCACTATTGGACTCTCTGTTATTGACTGATAGAATTTCTGTACCGATGGGGGTGATATCATATGCTTTTCTAGGAAAGTACTTCCCCGTGATTTCTAAATACATATGGGCAATACCCGTTCTCCAAGGGCACATCGAAGATAGGTCCAAAGTAAATGTGGCTATGCCAAGCCTCTGGTGATACTCTACCAATTATGTGTGAGATCAAGATGGACTCATAGTAAAGACATTCCTTGAGGGACACTTTGTCTTTCAGATGATTTACTTAGACGAGCTCGATGATATTGGATTAATTAAGTGATATACCAAAGAGATACCTGTGGGAAGGGCTCAGACTCTAACTATAAAAAGGATAATAATAATAATAATAATATTGCATTTAAATTATTTATTTATACATCCATTGTATCCTTTATAAATTTGGATACTTTTCTGGTGCTTGAATCACACTTTACTGACACATAAACTAGACCCCAAGATAATGACAAGTTTGGGGTTTTGTTCCCTTTTTCTACCTTTTTTTCTATCCTTTATATATATATATATATATATATTCATCCTACTAATTATAGGTACCTTACTCAGATTCTATATTTAGGAATAAGTAGGTGATATGGATAGGTGTCATTGAGAACCCATACCAGGTTATATTTATTTTACTATAGTTATTAAATTGCTTAAATTTATCATATATTGGCACACAACATTTATTTACCGCAAAAAATTTAATGATTTAGAAACTGTCGGTGTCAGAATACTTGGATTGAATCCCATTCCCTACTTTGGCGCCATTTGGTACACTTGTAAACATTATGCTTGCATGTATGGATAACGAGAAGCATGATGCTTCTGGTGCATTACTATTTCTTACTATTTATGTTGGAGATTGGGGGATTGGTACCGTGCCTTTTCTTGATATGCAGTTATTTATTTGAAGTGTTTCCATTAAAGATTTGGTTTCATGATTTTATTCCTATTTTTATAACCTTTACTTTAGTACAAACATTATAGAATCATATATTTTTGTGTCTTGGTTTATTTAACATCTTCCATACATATTATCTATTCAATTGGGATTTATTTATATTCTTTTTCTCCAGTTTTCTTATTTATATGATTCCACTATTTTTTATATTATTTTTTCTTTCCTTTGTTCATTAAATTCTCTTTTGAGTGCACAGTCTCACCCACAGACATGTTCAAAAATCCCTAATTTCTAGTCTGTAGCCTCTAGCATTCGAGGAGATTCTCATGAGATCATGTAACCCACCGGTCCAGCCACTAACTTCGAGGTGATCTGGGTTAGGACATTATAGAATAGTTATGTTGGTCATTATCCCCTAGTATATCTACAATTAAACATTAACATATTTTCATTCCATGAATTGAGATACATGATCAATAATATGTCATTTTATATAATCCCACATGATATATTCCTTTATAAACATGTACAGATTTTTTCTTCTAGGATAAATGATAAATGTAATTTTTCTTCCATCATAAAAAAGATGATGGTTTAGTTATTGGTTTCATGGGAAATAAATTTTGTTTCTATTAGTAAAAAATAGATCTTCGAAATATTTTATACAATCCTATAAAGATACTTTTCAACATTTTTATATATATTAACATTACATGGATGGATATTTAAATAATTAATGAGGAATGATATGATTTCTCTCCTTACATTTTCTATTCACGATTCATCCATTGCGAATCCCTTAGTGTTTTAAATTTTTAAAACATCATCATGTATAATGTAGTATGATATTTCCTTGTAAGGTTTTCATCCATTATGTTTACCATCCTGATGTGGAAGTTAATTTAGAATTTATATATATTTATAAGATAAAACCATGCTATTTTTAATATGTTTACGTCCATCTATGTGAATGTGTATTTCAACGTCAATTAATAATTATTTAAATAACAATTCTTACCATAAAAATAATACCACCAAATATTTATTGCAATGATTACAACCCTCTACATAAAATCATGTTAAAATAAATACTTCTATAGGGTTATTAATTAATGTGATATAAAATAAATGACATTATAATTATACATGAAGATGAAACCCAAGACCACCATTGAATAATAAGAATATATTATTAAACCTATCCTAATATAGGGTAATGTATGTATAGGTATGGGTATTATCATATTCATTAGATCTTTGAAAATTACATCAAATTACTATACTGAATGGAAATTCAATTCCATACATCGTAATGTTTTTGTTGGAATTTTTATCACAATGTGGTTTCTCAAAAATCATCGATAGTATTCAATGAATAGAGAAAATTATAGATCTCCTCTACTTTAGTTATTGTGGTCCCTTATTCCATAACTTCCATCTATAAAAGATCTTAATCTATTCCATTTTTTGTGACAAAAATGTCCTAGAATGATATATTCTATAGCTATAATTCTCACATTCAAAATTTGAAATATAGTTTCCCCTTTTCAATGGTATCAACTATAATCCTCAAATAATCACGATGATATTCTTTGATATTGTAATATATGGAAAAAACTGTTTTAGGATGAAAAAAATTCATTGGTTAATATAGTCTCTATACTAATATTCAATTTTATCCATGAATATTATTAGTGAGTTTTTGTGATAATGCAATCACATTCAGTTAATAGTACATGTAACTTGAATGGAATATTTTCTTGGAAATATCCTCCCCTATGAAACTAAATTTATAATATCTTAATTGGAAAAATCAACTATAAGTATTGATATCCCTTATGTTTATCAAATTGTTTATGGATTCGATCTATATGATACCTTTTCATTGTCATTATTTTTTTGTTCTTATGATATTATATGAAAATATGCACTTCTTTAATCATATTTTTAACAAATGATACCAGTACACTATATTTTGAATCATAATGGTGTACTAAAACCAAATTCTAAATACTCTATATAAACCTAAATAATTCATCTAATTTCTTAATAACCATTCTATATAGACCCTTTAATATATGAAATGATCCATGAATGAGTTCAATTGAAAACATAACCTCGCAACATGGGTGAAGGATAAGAAGTTCAGGTAGTTATTCATCTGCATATTCCAATAAAAATGAAATTTCATCAATAATAAATTCATCCCTGACCATTTCTATTATCAATACCTTTTTATTAGATAATATTAACAATATTATAAAATTTTCTTCTTAAATATAAGTAGTAATAATAATTATAATAATATTTTTTAATATGATGATTATAAATATGAAATTTTTTTATATATCTTGAAAATTTCATGTGGTGTTTGAAAGGAAATCCAATCCATGTACAAAATTTAATTAAATTATAACAAGGGTAACATATATATATTTAAACGAAATATAATTCTACAAATTTTAATTAGTGAAATGTCGTACGTTATTGACATGGTAATTATTACTTTTTTTGTAGATATTTTAACATCCAATTATTATGGATTTGAATCAATATTCCTAGAAAAACTATTTAATAATAATGAATACTTAAAGGAGAAAAAATATGTACATTCTAGGACGAATATACCATTAATCAATCAATTATATAGATCCTTCTCCCTTGTGGGCATTGAATGTTAAATTGTTTTATACCTTAATGTTAGGATGCTTTTGAGTAATATTCTCTTCAACTAATCTATGTTTAGAGAACCAATATAAATAATTCCAAAAATACATGGAATTGAATAAATATATTTTGGGTTCTGTATTTGTTTTATGATTTATTTACATCATAATATTTAAAATATTCTTCATCACACATAGAAGATCATAATCCTGATTTCCAACACTCACAAACTAAAAACATTCACCTTATCCATCCAACATTACCACACATCGAATAAAATTTTCACAAATTCCAAATTCTCTTATAGGTATTGCATTTATAATAATTTTAAAGAAGAAAATAATGGAATGATTCATTTTATTCAATATTTATATAATAAACCCAATTGAATTTGATTTTAGTAAAATTTATTTTCATATTATATGCCCGTATATTAAACTATATTTATTTTAAATCCATGAATTTACATTGTAAATTTATGTGATGGTTTCTAGGGTAATTGTGGGAGTGTAATAATTTCACAAAATCCACTCATACGAAAGGGTATAAGTCATCCTTTCTCATTGTAATGATAATAATTGTAAACTATTGGCTAGCATCACCTTTCACATGTTAAATCACAATTAGGCTTATCTAAAAACCATTAACTGAATAATTTAAAAGATCACTTCCAATGTATTATATATTTATCGATAATAAGGATATTTGGATGGCCAAAATAAATAGTGTGGATACTATTGCCAAAAATACTTTAAATTATGTTACTCATATAGTATTTTGTTTAGCATTTAAATATATTATACATCATTATTCATAGTTTAAAATATTTTGGTCAGTATTTCCCCATGTTTTGGTAATGTTTTTCACATAATATCTTGCATTACATTTGTTCAATAATAATATTTTCTACACACCGATTGATAAAATAGTTCCCACTAGTTCTTTCCTTTAATCAAATAATAAAAATATTATTGGTGAGAATAAAAAAATTAAATTTATTATAAGAAATCTATATGAGAAAATTTAAATATATTTATATATAATAAATAATAATTCAATATCATTAAATAAATGTTATACATGGTCATTTTGTAATAAATTTTTCACATATAAATTTATTTTAATCCATCGTAATGGTTCATAAAAATAATTTAAATAAATAAACCGTATCTGAAAGATGTTTTTATACTAGTGTGTTGTTAATTTTGTTTTTCCTAAACTAGGTGAATATCATGTTAATACCCAACTATCCATTTTAGGGTAAATACCATTAAATTCAGCTATTATAGAGTATACATCTACTTGTTTGTATCTAGACAGGGTTTCCATTACGTGGATAAAAAAATCAATGATTTATCAAAATATTTTGATGTTATCCATTAGATATATTTATTTATATGTATTTAAATATTTTTCAGACTTACCAATCCCTAAAAAAACCAAATCATTATATAAAACTCATTTATGCATAGAAAATGTGAACATGTGTGTATGGTTCTAAAAAACATTCTTTAAACCCTAGAATTTATAAAAACTGATGTGATGAAAGCTAAATATACCATTATTAAACATCATTTCCATAAGATAAATAATATATCTCCCTTATAATCTATGAATCTTATGAAATCTTGTTTTTTTTATTTGAATATCATCTATAAAAAAAATAATTTTACAATATTCTTGATCATTTCTCTATAATAAATTCAATTGAGACTCCCAAATAGACATAACATAAGTTAGTCTCATCTGCATTATCTTGAAAATAGAAATATTATAAAATATGTGATAATGTTAATAGGAAAACATATAAATATTTCTTAATGGTTTATATCATAAATAAATAATTAAGCATTAAATTTTTAGAAATAACCTATTAAATAAAATATTGGAAAATAATATTTTTTTCATATTTTATCATTGAAGGGATTGGAACAAAAATGAAAAAACTTAAACCCATGAATAAAAATTCTAATATAAAATATAATAAATATGATTAATTAAGAATAATCATAGTAATGATACATGTTAATATAGACTATTGTAGAAACATTAAATAAAAATGAATTATCGATTAAACATATAATAAGAAAAAGATCACGTTGTGAGAAAAGCCAATAATTCCAACCCAAATTGGTTTCTAGAATTCCATGTATATTTGAGAAATTAAATTTTAAAAAATAAATGTACTTATAGAAATTATTTTGTGATGAAGTCCATGATTTTTCACCCTATATTTTATGAGAAAATCCATTTTTGTCCACCGTTTATATTGTTAAAAAATCCTACTATATTTATGCATCATTAAATAATGAGATTCAAATCCATAAGCAATGAATTAAATTGAAACATAAGACCTCACATATCAACATCCATATATATATATATATGTGTTTAATTATGTATACTCCAAATAAAATCAACAATTTAATATACAATTAAATTCATGGGAACAAAAATTTTTTTAATATCATATCCAAATGGAATCATATATAATTATATGAAAAGGGTATTAGTTGATAAAAAATATAAATCATGAAAAAGGATTAATTAAAAATAGAATTAATAGGGTGACTAAATAAACATTATCCTTTATGATAAATATATATTATTTGTTAAAGTGAAAAATGGATGTGAAAAATAGAATAACATTTATAAAATATATTTTTGTCATTTTTAAAGAGATGATATTTGATTAACATTATAAAATCTTATATTTTAATATTTCATGTAATTAATTAATTAATTATTTTTTTATTAAAATATAATTATTAAATCTTTTCAAATTTATAATATTTATTTAAATTAAATTTATGGTACAATATAAACTGAGTGGCAGGGAATTGTAAAACTATTCTATCATTTTAAAAATACATTTATTCAATCCAACATCATGAAAATAGTGATAAATTATTAAGTTAAAATGAGTTAAAGATAAATATGACGATCATAATAGTTAAAATATATTTTTATTTTAAAATAACAGTGGAAATAATGGATGGAAAGAAGTGAATATGGGAAATGATGAAAATGAGTGCAATTGTAGAGGATAGAAATTATTTTGAAAATCATCAATTATTATAATGAAATAAACCAGAAAAATATGATGAATATGATATAAAAATTTAATTATCTATAATATAATTATGAAATTTTTTATTCTATAATCATGTGAAAAAAATAAAATTATATTTTTTATTAATATTAAATGTTTAATAATTACAATCAAGGAAAAATATTTATATCATTGAAATCGTTAACATTTTACCATGATTTATGTGGAGCCATTTTGACTTAATATATAATATAAAACAAATCATAAAATAAAAATTAATAAAAATAACCTAATAAGTTAACATAAATATCTTTAAATTGAAATCATTTATTATATCTTCAATAGTGGGTTATCGTTTATTTTCATCATAGACAGTTAGATATTTTATTTTATTATTGGCATAACATAAATTGTGAATATTTATTTATAAAATTTTATACATTGGTAATAATTTATAAATTTTCCATGAAACATATAAATAGTCTTTAAAGGTGTTTTCATTTATATTTTTTCATTCCATGATATAATTATTCACAATTAATGTATACATAATAGGTGACCATCTTTTTTAGATAATGTTTATAGAAAAAAATAACTATATTAAAAATGGGTAAAATATTAATATAACTACACTATATAACTAAATATTTTATACAAATAATCATTATATATTATTTAATTTATTTGAATCATCCATAAAGGATAGTGATGAAAAATTATTTACTTCATTTCATGGAGGCGGTTATTCCCACTTGCACACTAAAGAAGTTATCGATTTCCATAGAACAATAAAGATGAAAAATGATTTATAATATTATAATTTTATACATTTAATATATATAATATAAATAAAATATATACAAAAATTGGAATATCTATCTATGGATTTGATAAAAATGATACACTTTGTTCATGGAGATAGTTTTCGGTATGAAATCATGTGTGAAATTTCCGATTTTCAAAGGGGGACATGAGGAAGGTGGATAATTTATATCATTAATATAACAAAACATCAGCGTAATAATGATATATATATTTTATATTATCTTATAATAAAAATTTTCATCGAATCTTAATAAATCATGAAATATAAATTCTCTTAGTAATTTGTTAATTTTCACATTTCTCCATGAAATAAATCCTTTTGAAATTAAATAAATAAAATATGTGGTGGTCTATTAAAGATAAAAATCACTCTATTATGTGTATAAATATTTCTTTTAGAAAATTAATAACACATTGGTCAAACTATTGGTTTTGTATTATTAAGAAGATTACATTTGTGAATATATTCCATTGTAAGACCTTTGGGAGAATGTTTTGCAATACGATGTTCGATATATAAAGATTGTGGCTAAAGAAGTGGAACATAAAATAGAAGGGATTAGTAAGGGTTGTTCATGACCTAAAACACTAAAATAAGGGATGAATTATATTATATAGATATCTATTTTACCTTAATTTTAATGTTTAAACAAAATTTTATTTTACTTTGATCACTCGATTTTATTATCAGGAATAAATTTTCATGACTATAAATAAAATTTTTATAATTAAAATTTTTATAAATTTTTATTAATGATACAAATAAAATTCACGATAATAATTTTCTAAAAGTCTTAAAAATTAATTAAAACTTATATAAATATATATATATATATATATATATAATTTTACAATAAAAATACTCTATATGGTCAAAAATATAAAATATATGTTTCTTATTTAGAAATAAAAATTTTAAATGTATTGTATTACTTTATAAGTATGTATTGGGTTAGAGAAAATGTTTTAAAAAAATTTATTCCATATTTATATCTTTAATATGTAATAATTTCTTTCATTGGTAAATAAAGTAATGATCATTATTATAATAAAAATCCATATTTTCATAAAATTAATAAAAAATTCCAAATGTTATATTTTTATAGTTCATAAATTTTTATCTTTTTTTCATATTAACATTACAAAATACAAGAGTCTATTTTAAAAATTTTAATTAGATAATATAATATTTTATTAGGAAAAATATTTTTTCAAATATTTATTTTTTTAATATTATTTTTAGTAAATTTATAATCAAAATTTTATTTATATATTATTCATATAAATAAAATAATTTATCATCATTTACCATATTAAAGTGATTTAAATATTTTAGATGTCAGAGTCCTAGAAAAACTAAAAAATATAAAGAAAATTGGAGAAACTACAAGTAGGAATACGTATATGGGTATGGGTCTCACCACACACATCCATGTCCACTATGGTGGTGTAGAAGGATGGAGTAAAAGAAGACCATAGTGAACTGTTATCCTAAATATCATTCATCTATAGTGAATCTTAAAAATTATTGGGCTCCCTGTATAGACTTATTAACTTTATGTATAGAATGATGTTATTTTTTGTTCTTCTATACCAAATAATATCATGAACTCATTAATATAAAAATCAACATTCATTGTTTTCCATCTAAATATTTTCATAATTGGGGTACCTCTATTTAATCCCACAAATTCAGAAAAAACATTATGATCTGTATATTAAACAAAATAAACTGTATACTATTTTATTTCTTTCATAATATTATTTGAAATAAAATATTTTACATAATTATTTTTTAAAATAAATAATATTCGATAAATTTATTTTATAACACATTGGATACATAATGGCTTAGAAACCAAATTATAACACTAATTCATATATCACATTACTTCTATCTCCAATATAAAATCTACTTTTTCCTTGTCAGTATTTGAAATATTTCTATTTATATTTTTTGAACCACGTATTAGGACAATATGATGTTATAAATCTTGGGGACCCTTGTATTATTATTATAATGGTTTTAAATAGATTAAAGTCGCTCAAAATTATTTTTCTTAAAAATGTTTAATAACTCTATAGTAAATAATTGGATTAGAAAGCTATGGCCGTTATTTATTTCAGAATGTGGGTTTTACCATAGCCAGAACATAACCAATGTGGACATCTGTTGTTTTTAAAAATGTTGTCACGAGGACAAATAATAGGAAAATAAATTTAATTATTTATTCCTTTGTATGTTGATGATATGACCTATAATTAAACAATAAATAAAAATTTATGAAAAAAACAATGAATTATTCACTTATCCCTAAGTATTGAGTGAGAGAGAGACTTAGAAGAGATAATTGGTAGAAGACAATAGATTAGATTATCAGATTGTTACTGTAGGGATCTTCTATGGTCAAAAAGTTCCCAGATCACTCCATGGATTACAAATAAGATTCAATATTGAACATCAGATAATCCATCTTCAAGGGTTGAAATTTGATTTACTTGGAATCATCCTCTTTTATATATCATCTCAGTTTAATTTCAAAACCACTAATAAGAATTTATTTACACATCAAGATCTGTTTTCTTAATGGTTCATTTTAATATTTTTGGATTACTCCTTCATAATTCTAAAATTAATGGATCAAGATAGACTTGAAAAAAATATTTTTTTCCACATTTTATGTTTTTTATACCTATACACTTCAAATTTTCATCATTGGAAAATTTTATATCCCTTGGATTGATGAAAAATGGGTATTTAATCATTTTACCACTACTCTTCAGTGCAACGATTCAACACTATAGTTATGGTTTATGATTAAATATTTTATAATGGTGTGTGATGATGAAAGTTTATGGGGTTCATATTTGTATATTCTAATTTTTATTCATTGTAATACTACTTATAATACCTGAAAACCGATGAACTATGATCAGATATGGTGGACATATTCTGTTTGATGTGGATGGTGGAGCTTGGACATGGAATAATATGAAGATCATGGACATGATCTATATTATGTAAAGAATATCCTATGGACTTTTAGGAATACAAATTATTAAACCATGTATTTCTATAAATCCAATGTTACATAATGTGTAATATGGTGAAACATATCATGTGGGGCCCTTGTCTACTATCTTGAGGTTTTCACCAAAAGTAAATGACCACATACCATGTGAAACATTTCACAAGGCATGCGTCTGATGGATGAAAGATCAATGTGCACTATTGTAGTAGAAATTCACTTACATATATAGACACATTAACATTGGTAGAGTAAAAATGATTGTCCTAACACACAGACCTGACTAGATACATGGACACATCCACTGTATACAAGAATGTCCCACACTATATTTAACTGGCCAGCTATAAATGGATAGAATAAAATTAAAAAATAATGTTAATGGTTAAACTATAGATTTTTTATTTTATGGGAGGACTAACCAGGAATTTTGAATTCCACGTGAGATGGTGAGATATTTGTAGACCATGAGCTATATTGAAACACCATGTACCACACAGTACATGCATTGTACTCCCTATGAGTGTGTTTAGAGCCCTTCATTTCATCAGTAATTATAGTTAGCAGTTTATTGTGGCACATTAATCCTTTAACATGATGGTTTACTGAGACATTACATTCTATTAAAAGGATATTTATTCTCTCTATGGGTTGAATATTACATAGTGTTTGGTGTATCCCCTTATAGGAATAGTTAAGAATCCTCTATCATTCCTTTTTTGGGTGTTGTTAACGGTGTGAATTCCATTCACAAGGTATCAATACCATATGTATGATGATGATTAATTATGAATTTTGGTATCCCGAAATAGAACTCAATTTGATCTCGTTCATTTATAATGAGAACCTCATAAATCCAATGGGAATGTCTTCAAAATTCTAGATGATCATGAACACTTGGACATGGGTTATGAATGAAATAATGCGTCTGAGAAAGATATATTCTAAATGAGAATTTCCTTAAATAATGAAGAAGAATTATGTGTATTTTAATATTGGTTGAGAACCCATTAGATCATATTTTAGTTAGTAGTATATCTAATCATTAATTTTTCTAATTTTTCCAATCTTATTAACATGTGCTGTGTTGATATGACTACTCATAATAATTCATGGTATGTGAATTTAGGGTTTCCAACTATGTATTGGTACAACCACCCCTTAGTGGAATTTTCCAAAACATTTAATTTATTATGTATAGGGAATTCCATTTGAAAATTTCATAGGTTGACCAAGAGAAAGAAAAACATATAATTATCTAGATAGACTGATAAGTTTTTCAATTGTTATATTTGACTGTATTCTACAATTTTTAAGCATGATATACTCATTTATAATTTTGGATGGACAATTATTTGACCATTTTATTGACTTCAATTATTTTTTTATACTTTGAATGTTAGATTTATATTATGCATGCATTGATAAATGTTGTTCTTTTATAACATTTTATCATTATATGGGCTTGTTCATGTGTGAATTGTTATGTGTACTTCATCTAAATCCTCTAATATTTGAAATATTTCTAAATATTTATTTTCTCCATACCATATTTTATTGGATGTTGGATTTTGATTGAAAAATTTGCTAATCACCTAGAATGTGGCCCTATTTGGTCTAATTGTGATAAATTTGTATTGGAGTGTAATTCTATCTTAAGACAAGAGCACAAATATTTGTCCAGATGTGATAAGGGTTTGGAATTTATGGAATAAATGTTAAAATGTTTTTATTATGGAAATATCACTAGGGGGTCATGTTATGGTGTGGCGGTCTACATATCAATTCACCATGACACTAATAACCTTTTTGTTTTCTCACTACATATAAGCAGTATTGGAAGGGATTAATATTCATAAATGAAAATTAAATGAATTTATTATCATTACTATGTCCTTATTTTTTCAGATCCTAAGATATAATCATTTTCCATGGTGCATCTTATTTATTTTTGGATTCCTTTCTGAAGATATAAATATTGGATACCACTTCTTCATAGTGTGGATGATCCACTCTCTAAGAAGGCTTCAGTTAGGGTTTTGTAATAGAGGTGGTATTTCTGTTATGATTACCAGTCATTCCACTACCCATTTACTAGTATATTTCATAGAATTTAATTGACTAGGATGAACATTGGATGATTTTTTTTTAAGTTTCAGAGATAGTGGCATGCTTCATTTCAAGGTGATCTAGAACACCATGTAACTGAAGATTGGATAGAGGAAGTCACCAAAGTTTTTCAATTATGAGGATCCCTATAGATCTAATAGAATTCCTTTTTAGAGTCCACATTAGTGAAAAACCTGTTGACGGAGGGTTCTGTTATATTGGTTACTTGATTATATATATCTCCCCATGTATGATTTGGTGCATCTCATTAGTTTTATTTTAATCACGAAACATTGAAATCAATGTTTACCTATTATGATTTTTTTATTTTAGTAGGGAATATTTACTAGGACTAATTATTATATGATATTTTTTGACCTATCATGAAATTCTCTAGATATGGTAAAAGAGATTTTATTTTTATAATGTACATTTTAATGAGGCTTACATCGAGATATTGGGGATGGAGTGTCATCTCTATGCATTTTGACCCATAAAAGTGTATGTAGGTGTGACATAGTAGTAAAGAGATTCCTAGAATACATTACACTAACAGTACATATCGGTTGATGTTATTCAAGATCTAAAAAATTTATAGCTAGTATCCAGTAGTAGTCATGGTTACCTGGGTAAATGAGACACTTTAGGAAATGATATCATGATAGGGGATTGGTTATTTAGGACTCGCAAGATGGACTGAGTCATCCCCTAGATAGATGTTTTATCTCTTCTAATGGATGGGTAAATCTTTCAAGAGATTGTAGGACCCAAATTATAGATGATAGAAAGATGTTGTAGTGAAAAATCAAGAAGCATTTGTGGTAGGAATAGGGAGGTATTCAGGTTTTTATATTTTAGAGAGGAGGAGGTATAGGAAAAGGAGGTTGAATGATGTTTCAATTTGTATCTCCAATAACTCTAGATTGTCAATTCATGGCTTAGGGAGATGGGGTTCAGTGTATGGATAGATATAGGAAGTAGAGACAAATAATATCTGGTTTGATGAAATGATTATATGCACAATATGTATTTTCTCTACATTATTTATAATGTTGATAGACATGAATAAAAGTTTAAATATTTATCCCACATTTCTAATCAGAGATTTAACTAATTATTTGAGCCATTATCTCAACACATGTTCTTGGAATCCATGACCAGATAAGACTCAATGATCACAAACATAATACAATAATGTGACATTATTCTCATAAGTGATGGATTGAACTGGGATATATTTTTATATTAATTGATTCTATAGGATTTCATATTATGAATGCATTACTTATACATATATCATTACCATTTTTTCTATTTTCCAAGTAGGAATTATTGTATTAGTAGATTGGTTTTGAGTTTTTCCATCATAGATGACTAGGGAACCCATATAAAACTAGAGAGCCTTATGCTTAGGATAATAAAATCGATTATCCCTTGGATTTATAGTATACCCCTTGTAATCATGGATATTATGAGAATTTAATTTCCTACATCGGTGATAGAGTATGAGGATGTCCGTATTGAGGTTTTTTTAAGAATACCTCCATATCGAGAGATAGAATCCTACATTGACTTACAACTTGGAAAAGACATGGTATATGTTCCAATATATCGAGTGGCTCCTATAGAGCTTAATGAGATGAGTTTATAGTTGAATTTCATAAAGAGTAATGTTTTATTTCATTTTAATATTATTGATATTCATAGTTGTGATGTACATGTTTAATTCCACTTCAGTAGTTTTAGATTTATATATTTTGGGTTATAAATTATCAAAACACATGTTCATGGAGACTTGGACCAGAGGATACTCAATGATCACACACATCTACATATAGTTTGAGCTGGGTTTTATAGGTTAGATCACTATATGGGATATATTTGTTTCATAAATGAGACCTTACAACTTCACGTTGGACATGAAATTCCTATCCATAGCTCGTGCATAGATTGTCTATTTTAGTAGATGGATGTGGTGTATCTGTAGGGATGGATTTAGGATTTCCATCATGAATGAAAAGGAAACCCGTGTAATTCTGGATGGTCCCATATATTAAATAATTCAATGGATTAATCACAATTTGGGTAGAATGTCCCATGAAGAATTTGATTATATAATACTATAATTTCATACATTGGTGAAGGAGTATGTGTATGTCTTTTTCGATGATATTCTAGGCCTTCCTCTATTTCAGGAGATATAATTATTCAATTAATTACATCCTATAATAGCCCTTATATATGTACCATGATATTTGATTGATCTTGTAGAGCCTCAATAGATGTTTGAAAAGTGGGTTTATAGTAAGAGGAAGGTTTTTATGTGACCCAGTGATTCCCCTTGGGTAGCCCCAATATTGTTCACCAAGAAGGAAAAGTACAAAATTGAGTTTCTGTGTGTATTATAGCAACCTAAACTAGGTGACAATGGGGAATATGTATCCATTATCCAGGAAAAACTACTTAATGGATCAGCTGAGAGAGGATCTGTGTTCCTTAAGAGTTGAAATTTTCTTAGGGTAACACTCTCTTCATGTATGGGGCAAGGATATATAAAATAAGACATTATGATATATCTATATTCACTAGGTGTACAGGGTGAGTCCATTAAATGGGATTAGAACCTTAACTTTGTCCATGACACTTATTAACATGATCATTCATCCTTTTAAAAACTAGTTTTTTTAGTATTCATGTATGAAATCATTGTTTAAACACGATCCAAGAAGTATCACACGATAAACATGAGGATAGTCATGGAAATACTATGAAACCACTAGATTTATGAGAATATATATAACTTCACTTTCTATATTCATGATGTCTACATTTTACAAAATTTAATTTCATCCGATGTTTTAGTATCTTACCAGGATAAGGGTTAGGTTATCTTAGCATAAGTTCTACAAAAAAATGTGATTGAGGTGTGAGGCATCATTAGGTTAGTCAGAAATTATAGAGTCATCATGCATTATTCCAAAATGATATCAACAAAACTGAAAATGTTTGATTGTAATGTGTATCCTTTCATTTTGATTAATATGTTATAATAGACATTTCAAGAGTGATGAAGGAGTATGAATAGTTCCCAATCTTGTAGTTTCAATTTAATGGTTTCTAGTTCGTACTATACTACGTCACCCTAGGGAATAAATATTTTCTATATTTTAATGTTGAGGAAGGTTGTGATCAGCTATGGTTCCAGAATATTTAGAATACATCATTAAAATTATGTAAACATTAATCATTAGTTGGTAGTTGTAGTCTTCACCTTAAAAAAGTCACGACACTGCCTTTTTATGTGAGCCAGGTATTTTCTACTCAAACTGTAGGAGTCTGTGCTACATAATCTCTCATATGTATCTAAATAAGATTAAGATCCTTCATGATAATTATTTTTTAAAATTATATAACCCTTATAAAAATATAAGATGTATTAGACGATCTACACATGATATATATCTCAAATTTTTAACAGAATCTTCTGAGTTGATAACTATTTTGTAGTTTTAAAAAAGTGGAATAGTATAGAGATTTATATATATAATTGAGGTTTTTTACCCCATCACTAATATATCAGGTTAGGGAGGCTCATTAGTGATATAACAACATGGAAATAATAAAAACACAAATTCCCTCTAGATATTCTCCTAATAATATTTTTGATTATGGGGAGAAAATCATCATTTTTAAAAGAAGTATGAATTTACCAAGAATGTTTTTGGGGGAGGTGATGCAAGGGTTTCATACATAGCCTACACTGGTACATCCATTTATGGAGATGATGTACCAGGAACTCTTGAATAAATTTTCTTGTGAAGGAAAAAAGAAATGTGTGGAGGAGTTTGTCTTTTTATGCCTCATTTATCTATTGGTGATGGATGAGCACCATGTTTCAGAGAGTTTAGGTCTACCTCTTGAGGTTCTATAGTGGAAGAAGGATAGGATATCAATGAACATTGTGATAAGTTGTATATAGATTCCAAGGGGACACAATATTATCATGGGATAATAGATTGACTCACCATGATGGCCCATTTCCTATTTTTCCATATAATGAAATTAGTAGAGATAATTGAAAGCCTATACATGAAGAATATTGTATGTATCCTTAGAGTTCCATCGTTGATAATTTCATAGTATTATATTCATTTCACATCGTGATTATAGAGAGCATTATATGAGGCTATAGGAACTCAATCACTTTTTTGAATAGTGTTTCATCCATAGGCTAATGAATAAAATGAGAGGACAATTCAGTTATAAGATGACCTATTGTGGGATTAAATATTGGTCTTTTCTCAATTTAGTTATGATTAACTACCCTTGGATGAAGTTTCGTACAACAACAACTACAATACTACAATTTGAATGGAACCATTTGATTCGTTGTTTGGGATAACATATCGGTCTCCACAATGTTGTACTTATCAATGTGATTATAAACTTGTGGACCCATATTTATTGTGATATGTTTCAAAAATGGCCCATATTATCCAAGATAAGATTAAAACTAAATATTTCCATAATAGTTTCTATATGAAACAATGAAATTTGCATTTGGATTTCAGCACAGTGACACTTTTATTCTAATGTTCTCATATTAGTGTGGGTTAGAAATATTTTTCTTGGGTGAAAATAATTCCATGAGATTAAATAAACCCCTTTAGTTACTTTTTATGCATATTGAGGTTTTGTATCAGATGTCCCTACCATTTCATTTATATCAAATAAATTAAAACATAAATTTTATAAATAAATCGAGGTATGAGAAGATTGATCACACATTATCAACTAGGGGGAGATGAACATAGAGGATGGATCATTATTTTTTGAGTACCTGATAGTGATTTGGATTCAGTAATAGAATAACTTATGTGGGTGAGAAATTTTATTAGGGTGTGTTAGATGGAGACACATGCTTCTTCAAGTGAGATTATAGAAGCATGAGACCCATATGAGAGATTAGTACCAATATCCTATGATGTAGTAACGCTAACTATTTGAGATAAATTATCTATGATATAGGGAATGTAACACCTATTATTTTACTCTTCATGATTTAAAATATATATAATTATATTTTCATATCCAATAAATGAGGTGGCATGACATTCTAGGGCCCAGTGATGCTGTGATTTATTTTATAAAAATAGTTAATATATTCAAGTCAAACCATTATATTTATTACAAAAAATAGGTTGAAATACATAATGAAGTGACATATAAAATACATTAGTCAACCGTTGTGTTTAAATATTGGGTTTTAACTAATTCATGATATTACATTGAATAGAATTTGGAATTGGTATACATATATTATTACAAATAATTAATTAATTAAATAACTAATTATTTATGTATATTTTTTGTTGACACAATAATATAGATTTCATTTATATATATAATATTATAAAAAATTCACAATTTTTTGAACATAACCCCAATAATTAATAGAGAATAATAGAAGAGATCAAATTCAAATGAAAATAAATTAAAGGATTTGATCGATATCAAAATGATCATTTCTGTTAAACTATAGAATCATTCTTCATAAGTAATTGATCCAATCATGGGGATGGAATTAATATTTATATATTATTATCCCATTTTGATATTATGTGTTTATTTTAGGGAAATTAAATAATAATACAATTGATTTTATCATTGAAGGTTATTTGATTATTTTTTGTGAGTTTATTAACGTAAATGGATCAATACAAACCTGAATAATGACTAAGACCAAATATTATCTTAAATTGCATTTATGTCTCTACTATTTAATTGAATATTCATCTTGAACAACTAACTTTTCTGACATTTCATGAAATACCCAATGTTTCATTCATTTTCTGGTCGATCATCGAAAAAACATATTAATATTTTGAGTACGGTTCACGATTGACGATTTGACCAATTATTGCGACAATAGGGGTCAAAATATTTGATATTTTGATATTCCATGATTCATTTTTTCTATTTATAATTAGAAATCATGATTAATGATTAAATCACAATTTTTTCCATAATTTAGTCGACATTGATGGTGGTGCTTAGATGATGGACTGTTTTTGGATAACAGGGATGATTGAAGTAATTTGTAGATGATTAGGTGGTGTCATATAAATTAATATAAAATAACCATATATTTATAAAAATTCCATGTCACATGATGTGTAATCTAGATATAAAAACATTACAAGATCCAATATTTGTAGTTATATAGTTTCTATAAAACGTTAAGAGTCAAACACCATGTGTCCCCTAGTTTGCAGCTCAGCGTGTACTCTAGGTGTAATATAATACACACATGACCAATAAGAAGGGAATGGGTAGAGTACATTAGAACAAAATAGTAATAAAAAATGGTAAGGTACACTAGTATGTCCACTATACAGAAGCATGACTCGTACTACAAGGGAATGGAATGGTGTACATGAGTATAGAAGAACGACACTTAAAAAATTTCTTACGAGATATAAAGAACACATATATAGAGAGGACATATTTTTTAAAATTATAATTACATTCCATTTTTTATTATTATACATTAGAAGACACGGGTTTGGTATGACACATAAAATATCACATAGTAAACACCATGTACTCCCTTGGAAAGTGTTTTTTGACTTAAGTTTCTTCAATATACACCAGGATCCTTTGTGTGAGATACCTCAGTCATATCATGAATGGGTATAATGTATCATTATATCTGATAATGTTTTATTTTTTTGTCATTTTTTATTTCATTATCAGATATATTTCATTATATCCCTCAATGGGACCCAGGTGGTATCCTCTGTTATTCATAAATGGGCTTCTAGGTTTCACCATGGTAACTATGGATAGGGTATCAATCCTTAATATTCCATACTGATCATGTAGTGTTTGAGGTGTCCTATAGTGGCCCTGGATGTGATCTCTAATCGATATAATGAGATCTTCCCTGATATAGTGAGTACATACGGGAATGACTAGATGGGCATAACCTCTCAGATGAATGTCATCTAAGATAACATGGATCAGGGAATGATACATACCAGAAGATAAATAACTAGTAGAATCTTATAGAATACAATGGCTTTTAATGTTGGTTTAGACCATATGAGAATATCTTTCTGTTATGATAATATTTTTTTCCTATTATTGTTATGTACCATGTCCTTTTGACAAATCTTCAATTGATATGAATGTTCATTATTTTTATACTTAGTAATTTTGGGGCATACTATTTGGTATTGATATTCAAATCACCATAGTATATTTTCCACATACATATCACATCTTACTCATTAAATAGTTTAATTAATGATATCCTATGATCACTAGTATCACATAGTGTATTGATTGGGCTATGTAGAGTGATGTTTTTACCAGGTGTCGAATTTTATAGCAGTCTATGCCTTCCTAAAATGTTGTAATAAATTAAAACATTATTTTGTAATTTATTCAACACCTTTATATATTTCAATACATTTTTCAGACATTGATTTTGGGTTATGTGTTAAGAATTCATTTTTTTAGTTTTTTTTCATTTCATTTAAAAAATTATGGGATTAGAGATGATTCATTTATACAAATCATTAGAATAATTCAACCCATATGTGACGTATTCTATCTCAACACCAACCTACAAGCCTTGAACTATTAGAGGCTAGATTTTGGTTCTCCTAGTAACTATATATTTGGAAATGAGGGACCAAGTTTGTTGGTTTAGGACATCCAAGATATATCACCTTCTGGGGGAGGAAACTAAATCATATTCTTTATAGAACCCAATAAGTTGTTATTTGGTGGAAAATGATTTTTTTTGTTTAGGGAGAAATGATGTAAAATAAATTTTTGTCTCAAAAAAAGATCAATATTACATCATAGTATGTATATTATGTTAAAATAAATGATAAAAAATATATGATATGATTCATGTTATATTTGGTATAGTTGCATCAATGAATTATGAACACCTTGATGTTATACAGACTAGAAGATAAGGAATGGATGAGGAAAACTATAAGATGTAAAATATTTATTAGTCATGATGATTATGATGAATACCGCGTAGAAGAAACAATGGTATTGTGATGGGTTTTCCTATTTGAAGAATTTTTATTCCTGAGAAATTTGTTTCCAAGTGGATCTAAAATGATATATTGTGGGGGGAATCTAATATTCACATCCAAGATATTTAAAAAGAATAATTTTGTATCAGAATTTATATATGAGGTTGTGGACATATGTAATGGATCATATGGATACCCACAAATTTGGGTTCTATGTGGAATCAATTTTCATAATGATCAGATGGTTAGGTGATCAATTACAATGAATGTACTCTAAAATAATTGTAAGTTAAAATCACATTCGATCTACGATTGATTGGTAATTATAATTAAAAATAATTTCTTTATTCATTTATAATTTACTATTTTGTTCAAGATATCATATTGGTTTGATCAATGTAATTTATTTTTATTATGGGGAAAAAGTGATGATTTATTTTTTATTATGGTACATTATTATATATCCTAATTATTTTACTATGATTACACCCAATAATTTTGATGTATTATTTTAGTTTGGTTTACTAGATATTAACCATGGTACCAAAAAGTTTTATTAAACCAAAAATTTCATAGTTTCAAATAACCCTGCCTTTGAGAATATGATTCAGATAATCGTTCAACATCATCATTCCACACATTTTCTTTTTAGTAGAATTCTAGTAAGCAGTTTTTCATCCCTATTATGTAATCGTTGATTTATAATGATATCTTTATCTAACAAGATTAATTGTTCATGATTATGATAATGTTTTTTGTGGATGTTAAATTGGATTAATTTTGGATTATATTAAATGGATCAATTATATTTTATATGGTAGAGGGATCTTAATCATTCATTAACTAGTACAAATATGGAATATATTAAGAAGGAAAAATGGAAGTGGCTGCATAAGGAAAACCCTAAAGCTACCAGGATAAAATTTTACATAAATTTGACTTTTATACATGATAATGTGAAGCATAATACAATATATATAAATTTTCTTATAGATATTTTCTATAATACATTATAATGAAACATGATGATCCTTATTTGAAGGATGTTTTATATTAGAATACTAGAAGTTATGACTATGATATACAATATGAATATAATTAATGACACAAAAGGTGGTTTTAATTACTAATGGAATATTATTAAATTATGAGTAGGTGTCGTTGTTACTCTAATAAGTCCTCCAATAAGGGGGTATTATTTTTTATTATAGTGCGGATCATAATTATAAATATTGGTTATGTAATTTCAAGAACTGGGGATTCAAATTAGATGAATAATTTTTTTTCAGTGAGGTCAAATCATAATTCGTAAACACCAATAGTGTATAAGGGATAAGAAATTCTATGGAAATGAATAGATAAGAAAAGTGATACCTGGATGAAGTTTTATAAGTTGTCGCTCAGTGGACAGTTTAACCCAGTTGTGGAATTATGTTAGAAAGTTCTATATAATGATTACTAAAATTTGTATATAGTCATATACTAAAAATAACAATGTTTATACCATGTGGAATAATTTTTATGAAATAAGTATATAATAATTATTAAAATGTTTATAGATCCATATCCACATTATAAGAATGTTAATGTCCACCACTCAATCATAAATTAGGTGATATGAGCGGTATGAGGTTCAGTATTACTAGTTCTTATTATTTTGTGTTCATTGACTCAAAAGATTAATTCCATAAATTATTAAAGAGAATAATTATTATAAACTATATATCCCGATGATATCATAAGGTACTCCTTTAAAATAACAACCAATACTAGATTATAGGTAAATGTGATATTTCAATCATGACATGGAATAATGTTTTTTGATGATTCAATAAGATTGGAATATAATGTTTCTATAAAATAAAAAAATCCATTGGTATTCTTGATAATGGATTTTCTATACCATATTAATAAATTGTATGGTATATGTAACATGAAATTATATGGTGGTAGAAAATGAAGTCAAGGCATAAAGTATGTACCTGATTAGAGCATTAAATTTTGTGATACCTATAAGAAACTTTATGTAGGAAAACTATGAATACACTCTCAGGATCACATTTTCAATAAATAGTGGAATCAAATATATTTTAAGGTAATGATGATGATAATATGTATGGATTGTCAAAAATTTGAAAATTTCATCTTCGGGAATTAAAAGAATCTTTCATCAGGAAAATAAGGTAAGACACTTAGAAATCGGATGTTATTGTTACTTTTTATAGATATATGGGGGAAATATCTAGTTGGTTATCAAGGTGGTCACTATATTATATTATATTCATTGATTATATAATGTGGAAGGAGTGTGTGTTCTTATGTATGAAAAAACATTAAGAAATATTAATCCTTTTTCCGAAAGAGAAATTTAGAAAAAATAGATACTTGATTCCTTCTAATTTCATGAGGTTTGATATATGTGTATTGTACATATAAAATGATCTTAAGAGGTTCCATTAATAATGAATAATATATTTTTAGAGGAATATATCATGTAATATTGAAAATAAAAAACTAATAGAGCTGATAAATTTTATGGTAGATCATTTTGGGTGGATAATTATAATTCACCTAGGAAATACTAGGTGTTTGAGATAGAAGTAATTAACATTTTAGCCAACATTATAAAGGTGGTTCATTATTAGTCAATAGGGAAGGATAGTTTGAAATATTATTATTTAGATTTTAATATTGAAACATCTCAAAAAATTACTTTTGTTACTCAATTATATCCATGCTGGTTCAAATGAGAGTAAAAACCAAGTGGCTATGTAAGGTGCCTGTAACTTTGTGAGAAATAAATA
Source organism: Viscum album (assembly GCA_963277665.1). Taxonomy (NCBI): domain Eukaryota; kingdom Viridiplantae; phylum Streptophyta; class Magnoliopsida; order Santalales; family Viscaceae; genus Viscum; species Viscum album. The sequence goes on from OY728129.1 coordinate 536,465,588, forward strand.
TAATGAATCTAGTTTTAATCATCATGAATACAACACTCTGAATGTGTTCAACATTAAAAATATTTTCATTTTTTATCAGATATTATGGATATATAACAAAATAGTTGACATTATTTAACAGATATTAGGGCATCATCAATTTTGAATGTAATTTATTGGGTACACCAGTTTGGGAAAAAGTATAAAATTCATTGACTATTTCAAATATAGACCTCTCTATGATTGTGTTGTAAATGATAGGAGGGCCAGAGTTATTTAGAAATATATATTATATGTGAATACCACTAAATGGTTTAATTTAGTAAGATTTAGTTCTAAAAACAGACAATACATAGATTAGAGTGGTGAGGATATTTAGTTCTGTTATGTAGCACATATAAGGATAAACAAAATATAATTTCACAAAATTAATATCAAGGATGATGGAGAACATCAGAGTCTATATGTGGTTATAATTTTGAAGGATTTAGGTGATTGGGTGTTAGGAATGAGGAATTAGATTTATTTATAGTATTTTCATCGAACATGGAAACTAATCTAATGTCCAAATATGAATAATTTTTTATATAATTAGTTTCCTTTATCAACTATATTATGATGAATATTGTTTATCAAGGAGACAGGTGAGTATTGTCATCATGTGGTTTCATTAAATTTCGTGATTAGGTTTTTCCTCATTATTTTTTTAGTATTAAAAAACATGAATATTTACATAGTTATCATTATTATTACTATAGAATAAATTTATCGTGATTAGTTTGAAATAATGAAATTTTTTCTTCATAGGGATATATATAATTTAAATGACTTAGATAATACATTTGGTATCTTATAAATACTGCTCTTTAACATTTCTGTAAAATTAAACTTCTGAATGATAGTTTTGTGAAAACACTATATATGTATAATAAGAAGTTCAATGCAAATAAGAATGGGTGGATGTTAATATCGTTAAATTTAGGTCATGGTTGTAAGTCAATTTTATATAATTATTGGGAAAACATAATACCACTTCCCTATATTAATGAAATGGTTACCCTCAGTTCGACGATGAAACCAATGGGTGCAATGAATACTGAAGTGCACAAAAGGATGGAGTTGAATGACATCAGTCCAATTAAATGGATGTTAGGGTTTTATATTATATGGTGTCTATATTCTTATAAATTTTAGATGATTTTGATCTCATTATATCTGAAATGTATCGAGAACCCTGACATATGAAATAATTAACTAGTTATCAGAACCCTTCTAAGACATTTTATATATATTAAGTGAATGTCACCATGACCATAAGTTGCATTTGAGTACATGAAAAAGGTACCAATGAATATTTATCAAAATAAATATCTATAATATAACTCAAATTTACATTAATATATATTTTCCATTAATTAAATAGTATTTTTATTAGATTATTTCACAAGTAACATCAAACCAAAATGATGAGATAACCTTTTTAAGATAAATTTATAAATTATAATGTAGTCACCAAATTGGTGTGTATGAAATGGGGTAATAATACTATAACATATTGAAATATTTAAAATGGTAACATTAATGTCTATTTCCTTTATTGTTTCTAAATAAAAAGAATGATCATCCCTTAATTAAAAATGTAATTTCATAAAACAATTGGGACTCTTTTATTATATTAGGAATCCACCTTTTAAATATGATAAACCATATTTTAATATTTACAATTTTTTAACACCTACTTGATTTGTAATCCATATGAATTTAGAATATGTATACTTAATATTTTAAACGATATTTTCTAATCAAAATAGTCATTAATATTTAATTGTAGATTTGATTTAATATTTTTCTTTTTTCATTTAAATTTGAACAAATTTCATTCTCTTTTTGACTTATAATATTATTATTACGTAACTATGAGTTTTTTTGATTTTTGTAAAATAATTTATTTTAGGGAAAGTGATTAAATAGAAAATTTCCAAAAACACTCACTCTTAAAAAAATTGAATTTAATATTTTTGAATAAAAATTGTTATAGATTGCATATAATTATAAATTAAAATAAAAAATTTAAAAAATATTATATTTTACTTATTAAAATAATATTTTTTATTATATACATATACATAATATTTACCCTAAAAACTATTATATTCACATATGTAAAATATTCAATTTCATCACATTTATAAATTAAATATGAAATAATGGATTTGATATTTTCGACCAAAATATTCATTTAATTTAAGAAGAATAATTTAAATTTTAGGGATAAAATTATGATTAATTTTATTAATGATAATAACGATTATAATGGTGAAATTATTATTTTAAAATAAATAAATTATTTATGTTTAATGTTTATCTAATTAAAAATTATTAAATCTTATGAATCATTATTATTATTTACCATATATAAAAACATAATATGATTGAATTAATTTTTTATTAATTATATACATGTTGAGTAACTTTAAATAGTCAAAAAACAAATTTACAAAATATTTTTTTCCAAAAACACATATAACTTTAATTATAGGATAATTTTATTTTATTTTTAAATTTATCTACGTTTATTTGATTCTAAATTTATCTATTTGAAACCCATAATTTTTTAATAGTTTTGGTCATTTATTTTCAGTCAAACATATTATTACATCACTAAAAACTAGTTACCCATGTAAAAACATAAGTGTTGAAGTGTTACAATTTGACATAAAATGACTAAAACGTGGTTTAAACATGTGTAAAAATGAATGGTGAAGTGTTTATCAACAAACACCAATATATTCTTTTTAAATTCTATATTTATTCAAATTTACTCTTTAATATTATTATAAAATCATTGATATGCAATTTTAATTTAGAAAAATTCTATTATCTTTCAATTATAAAATGGGTATGTCCCCTCCCCATTAAGACCACTATTTGACTGGGTCTCCACTTAAACCTATACATATTTAACCTATTATAGATTTATCCTATAAATAAATATTTTATTGACTAAATTTTATATCCTAATATCCTCATTTGATTGAATTGTTCAATGAGAACATTCAATCTCTCCATGTTAATAATGATTACTCTATATTTATTCATATTTATTATAAACCCCCCAAAATATTCTTTTTTGATGATTTAATTATAAAAGACTAAATATTTATATTTTTAATGATATTATAATAATTTAATATCAGTCTTTTATGTCACTTCAAAACCATTCAAAAAAGATGATGTCATCATGTGTTTGTATGAACTACTACATCATTGAAAAACTTGTTATATTTTTCATAAAAAATTACATAGATGATTAAAAATATTGATTTAATTATATATTATTTAATTTAAATCATGAAAAATATTCTAAAATTGGTAAAATAATTTATTTTTACCCCTCCCATTCAATTAGAAATATAATTGTCATTTGTGTACATCTAGGCTACCATCTCCAATGAACGAAGTATTGAGTTTTGTCATTCCTTCTAAAATTTGAGGAAATAAAAAATTGATTATAAAGTATTAAAACTATATTTATGAAATAAAAATAAAATTAAAAAAAAAAATTTAAAATTGTAAAGAAATAATGATAGGAAAATATAATTTTGGACGACAAACCTCATGAATGAAATAGAGGAGAACACTATATAGTATATTAATAAAAAAATTTAATAGATAAAAAATAGGAAATGGAATTTTTATTATTAAGGATAATAATAATGTTTTTAAAAATAAATAAATGAATATTTATTGTGTAATAGACACAATATATTAATATATACTTATGGTATGGATTTTTGGATCTCAATATTAAATCACTGAGATAAGAATCATATTAACCAATTGATGTTACTGTATGTGTATTAGAAATTCATTGATTTTCATTATATATTTTATAATTAGTATATTTTGAAATCATTTTTAGGTTTAAAATTAATTTATTTCCCATTAAAATACTTACAAAATTATATAGATTATTTTATTACACATATAAACATTATTTTAGTGATAAGCTCTCATCATGATCTTTTGATATATATTTATGGTTTCCACAACCATGAACTTTTATATCTAGCATCATTTTTATAAAAATTATAATGAAACATTTCATCCAATTATCCCCTATATAAGTATTTCTTCCCTGTGAAAGTATTAATTGTTCATAAATATTACCATTTCCCACATTAATGTATTTTAACACATTCTATATTTTCCCCTTTTCTCCAATGTTATACATTAATATAATTACTCACAGATGCCTCTTTTTATACATTGATCTTTAAATGTCAACTTAGTCTGTTTGAAATAAACCTTATATTATCCCATTATATTTATGTGTTTAAAAAATTGGATTGTAAAATATAAAATAAAGAACATCAAAACCATCAACATTACATTTGAGTCACATGTTCTCATTCATTTTATCTCTTTTACACAATATTATTGTATTGTATTTAAAACATATTCAATATTAATTTTCCTTCATATATTTATCATGTTTGATTTAGATTTTTTTGGTATAATATGTTTTTTATGTTCCCTTTGACACAAACACTTTCAATTAAATCCAAAATAATGAAACTGTCACATTATTATACCATCAAATTCACAACCTCCACAAAATATTTCTAAACATTAAATGATTTAAAAAATCTACATTAATTTCTATACAATGTTCTTTATTCTAATATTTTTTAAAATAAAATCATGTTCTATTTCATTCCCTCATTGATTCTTTTCTCATTTTCAATAAAATCATTTATGCAATTCATTTTTATGTGTTCGTCTTTTGGATTTTTGATAATAATTTTCCAAAATTAGATATCAATGTTGAAGAAGTATGTTTCTATATAAAATCACATAAATTAAAAAATATTAAATTATATCATATCTTTATATTAAATATCATATAGACACCATTTATAATTTAGTACCAGATTTTGAAAACAAATTTTTTCTTAATGGGTTTAACCAGAATTATACACTGTGTCTGGTTTCTTATCTAATGAGGATGAAATATTCATGTGTATATTATGATTTTAATTATGTGATTGTTCCCCAAAAAATTGCACACAAATAGTCAGTTGATGCACAATATGTTATGTGATGGTAAGGATAAGAATAATTTGTACTTTTAAATAATTGGGTAATGATAATGAGATAATTTGGAATGGAATAAGGAGTGAACCAATTACAGCTTGGTATTATATCCTATATGTTTTGGGAAATAGAAAACATATTAATTCAATATGGGGACCTATAAACTCTAAATTTTTTAGGAGTGATCCGTGACTTAATTCTATAATGTCATGTTTTATATTGTTACAACATATTTTTGATTCAATGATCACATATATCAATTCCATGCTCCTCATTTCCATACTTGAAAAATATTGTTATAACATGGTTCATTTTTTAATTTTCATTTCATGTTTCCATATGATTAATTATATGAACCTATAGGTTTTTATTGTAATTTTTAATAAAAAATATCATCGATGAAAATGTTTTAAAAAATTCCTTTGATATAACAAATCAAGACATGTAAAAAAGTTTTCGGATACTGAGAATTTGATCTCGCAACATTCCTATATTTTTCTATAATATTTTGGAAAGTTATGTATACAATACTTTTTCTCTATAATGGTGTTTAGAAGAGTTATATTATGGATAAATGATAAATGTTTACTAAAATATTTTTACCCCAAAACTGGTCATCAAAGACACTAAACCAAAAGTTAAAACAAGATATATGATATTATAATGACATGTAATGTTTAACTTTTTTTAATGATAATAAATTAATATATGTTTATCTTGTATTTTTTTAGATGGTATCAATACAATTTTTAGTTATTTTTCTGATGAGCCTAGTTATTCATGGGGGTTAGGATAGAACTATAATGATAATTCCATGTGATGGATAACATCATTATTTTTTGTTGAATGTTTATGTATATGAATTTTTAAGAAATTATATCCTATTATGGTTGATATCATTTATATTTCACTATGGAACTGATAAAACATAGCGTAATAACAAATAAAATGGTTGGTAGTGTGTTATGTAGATCTTCTCTCAGTATATGATGAGGTGGCCAAAGATTGAACACCTTACAATAAAAAACATGGGGATATTATTTCCTAGATCAAATAATAATTAAAAAATAATAGGAGGGATTTATTATGTTGAGTTTTTAAATTGAGGAGTATGAACGAGCCAAAAATAATGAATCATTATTTTAACCAAGTGTGATTTTCATTTGAATACATTATAATCTTGTGTTTTAAAATAGTAAGACAAATTCATGATTGTTTATAGATATTACTTAGGACAATTCTATCATCTTGTTAAATTCATACCATCAATATTATTCCCTTTTGGTTTTATTAAAATTTGTAAAATGATGGGAAACTGTTATCATTGGATAACATGTAAAAATCATAGATTTTCCAAATGAGTAACCTAATGAGGAATGATTTATGGAGAAAAAATCTTATGATTATTCCATACTATAAATAAGGAATTATAATTATAAATGATTATGAAGTTGAGTTTAAAGACACATAAATAAATATAATGATGGAGTGTTATGGAAGATCATGAAATAATAATGAAATAGAAAATATGATTCAATATTATTCTATTTAAAAATATGGATTAGATAAATAGAGAAATATCTCAAAGGATCGTGAGGATTATTTATCTCTGGTAAATAATAGAATCGAGAAAAAATTGAAAAGTAATATACAAAAGTTCAGTTTACTTGATGGGGGAAAATGTTCATCCTAATGATCAATAATATATTATGTGGTCTAAATGTATGTAATTTGGGCACTATGAAATGTAGTGAACCTATACATGGGATTAAATTAAAAGGTACCCCAATAACATCATATAACTGTAGAATAAGTGTAATTTTATGAAATGACTAATATTGATGTAGATAACGATAATTAAGTAGTTCTAAATACATTCATTATTTCCCAATTATTTATATATAACTTATGTCATATATGTTTTCACTAATTATTAGTTATAAAAATTAATACAGAGGATTGAATAATTATTATATCCATGTTATATTAATCATCATCATTGATTGTGGTACTATGATTCATGATATTCATATTATTCCTCTTGTAGAGAAATTTTAATTTGATTTTGAGAATAATATTCTTTATCACTTATTATAGGATAAATTAATTTTTTGTATTATCTAAACCACATTTCCTATCAACCTGTGATACTATATCTCTAAAATGTTGATTATGATAACCCATAAGAATATTATTATATAATATTAATCTTAATAATGAATAATGGTATACTATTTTCTCAAATGTTTGGTAAAAACACAATATTTTGGATAAGAATATTCTTAGGTAAAAATATTATACATATGATTAAAGGATAGATATCTCTAAAAATATTATATATTCCTTCACATATATACTTTAGTTGAACACATATATCATCATTAGTATGAGATAGTTAAAATTATTAGGAGAAATTTATTGAAAGGGGAAGAGAATATAACCCCTTGATATTTTAATATATATTTAATAATAATAAAATATAATATTTATTATCCTACTCTATAGATTATATTGAACCAAAATAAACCATGACACATTTTTATGTGATAAATGAAAGGAATAAAATGTAAAATTTTAATTTATTTGTAATTGTATGGGTACCAAAATTATGAAATTTAAAATGAATCACTATAAATGCTAACTAAATTAGTGTATCTAAATAACTAATTAGACCACTAATATTGTTAAAATTTTAATTACATTAACATTATATTTTGGCATGAGAAATTATAATGTTTTTAAAAAAAATTTATGGTATGATGATGATAATATTATTTTCTTATGTGTATTATAATCTAATAATATTTTTTTTATAATTATTAATAGAATGTATAAAGAAATAGATAATTTTTTTAAAATATATTTTCATATGAAAAAAAGATTCATTTTATTTTCAAGAATAAATTTTTTTTTATGTTTCGAATTATAATTAGACCATATTTACATACTCATTCCATTATTAAATAAATTAGTTGGATAGAATTATTTTGGGGATATTTATTTAATAAATCACTGATATATAATTAAACCACTTTCTATGAATATATATATATATATAAAGTAAAAAAATCATTTTAAACACTTTATTTTTTATAAAACCATGTTTATCATTTTTTGAAACCTAATTAATATTTTACTCTAAAATATATTATAGTAGGAAGGATTAAAAAATAATTTCCATAACTTATAGAAATTAAATTTAAATATGATTTCAAATATTCTATCATCATGTTCATATAATCTATTAGGGTGAATTAAATTTTTGATATAGAAAATTATTATTACAAACATTAATGTAATTACATTAAAAATGGGGGGTATTTTTTAAATAATTGTTTTTTAATGGTGTGTAATTATATATATATATATATATATATATATTATCACTACCACATTTTGATTATAAATATATAATAATATGTGATCATCGATTAATTTGGGGATTAATATTATATAATATTAAAAAACCTAATCCTCAAAACAATTTTTTTACTAAAATGATTTTTATAGAATATATATTATATTAAAATGATTATTTCACCCTTTATTATATTGAAAAGTTTTAAATGAAGTATAGAAATTTCCATAACACCGAAATATAGTTCAACTTATTATCTTATATTTAAATCAAACCATAAATTTTTTAGTAAAAAACTAATAACTAAGGTAATAACTAAAATGATGATTATAAAAAATATAATAGAGAAAAACACAAAAACATGTTTGAATTAGGAAGCTCAAAAGTATTCATGTTATTGATAACAGATTGATAGATTTGAGCGATCATGTCCATAACATATTCCACCTCATCCCTAAATCCATTTTTATGCATATTTGGATCGGAATTTCATTTCCAGTCACATTTAAAATGTCTATACTTCCTTATTATTCCATTCATTGAATAAAACCAAAAATGCTAAATTTTCTTTTGAGAAACAATAAAAAGTATATGAAATAATATGAATATAATTACTATGGTTTCATAATTCAAGTCACAATATTATATTCCTATAACACTTTAGGTTTATCATTAATAACTTTTGGTTCACAGATTTTTTAATATTTTATCCATATATTTACCATAAAATAACTTCCTAAATTAAATATAACTTCCTCATAATAAAACTAATGAACCCATGTATCCGTAATTATTCCATAATATTATATGAATATTATGTTCATCTAAAACATTTACACAACTAATAATTATAGTGGTTTATGGACTTTGAAAAATATATACACAAACAGAAAATCTATTAAATATGTGCAACATGTCCCATTATGATATTTTTGTAAGAACCCTTCTATAGATATCATGAATAGAATCTTATATCACCATAAAATGATTTAATAAATATGAAAGGGGGGTCTTATAGGAATATTAAAGGTAAAAATTGGAGTTATCAATCATAATATAGCATAAAAATATCATAAGGGTGTGGTAACATAAATAGGTACATTTTATTAGAATAAAATATTTATATTTGGAGTATATTATATAAAAAATTCAAAACACGTAATATTCTAACACATGGTTCATAAAGGTGTTAAATCAATAATAATCACTCAAGACTCATTACTTAGTCATGCAGAATCATAATCATGATAAATAATAATCATTTAAACATATTTATTACAAGAAATATTCACTCATAATATTTTGATTGTATCAAGAATTTATCATTTTCATACATCAAAATGTGAACATAGATATTCATAATAATTTCAATGCATACTCATGTAAGAATAATTAGAATAAATCATATATGTGAATTAAAATGTGTACATTTCTTTTCACAATCACATCCACTCATATCGTCATAATTTTATGAGACATATATTTCATATTTTTAAATTAATTATAGGGATATAGCATACCCATCCACCACATAATCATCATCTATTCATATGTATACCAAAAGTTAATGAAATCATTTATCATTCCATCTTAACTTATCATTTAAACATTAAAATGGGATTTATCATGATTTCATCATTATAATAAAATACATTGAAATTAATAATATATATGATATCATTTTATCATATACCTAGTGAGTAGTATATTGTCATTAATTATTGACTATAATAAGACTCAATAGGGTTCTAAATTGAGTTCTTCATATTTTTATTCATATTGAAAAATATACCTTAATTGTTTATGATTGACTTCTGTATTATTATTTAAAAAATTCAACTGTAATTAAAATAAAAAAACAACTGAAACAAATCGAGTTATAGTGTATCTATGAATAAAAGTCACATAGTGTAGTCCACAACCACCTGTCTCCATGAGAGTATTTATTTTCACATGATTTTCTATTGCCCAGTGACTTCTATAACAGTTTTATAGGGACTTCACAAATGAGTGAATGTAGTCAACACATGGTACGCGAAAAAGACCATTGAAGACATAATTCATCTAGAGACCAGAATCTTGACATACATGGACATTACATTTATTTTGAGTAATACTTAATTCATAACAAAAATAGACACACAAGGACTGTAATAGTTTAATGCCTTTGGAAACTTGGAACATAATCTTTTAATCTTGGTGAAAGATCCTCAACATCTCCCATTAAGATCATCCCTTTTTTCTTACATAAAACCTTTCCTTATATCCTGGGGAAAAGAAAACATAAAAAGGGTGAGCTGATATGCTCAGTAAGGGGAAAAATAGTTAACATAAAACAATCCATAAAAATTTGAAAGCAAAAACATGAACATGAAATTTAAACATCAAAATCATGAGCCAAGACATAAATAGTTGAAGTATATAAGGAATATATCATAATGGAACATCAACCATGATAAAATATAATGGGAATAAAACATGTAATTTTGGAAACCGTTCAGCACATGTTATGATTTCCATAGTATCCAATTCATTGTTTCCAAGACCATCTTAGTGGACAAAGCCCCTTTCTGAATCGAGTTCACTCCTCGTTTCAGTCCTGTAATACTGAACCAGATTAACTTACCATTCCAGCCATGTCTATATCATGAGATATAAATCTTTACCCAATTCATTGGAGGGAGATATAGGTCCCACCCATTTCATAATGAAACCATTCGTATGTGTTCCACAAAATCATAAATCATACATCATAGCATAACCCATGTAATAAAAATGGGAATCTTAAACATCATGCCATCATAACATAATCCAAATAAAAGTAAATCATAAAAATAATTCCATCATAAAATAATCAAATCAATGTAAAATTAGGTATACAAACAGAACCCCGTATTATCTTAGATAGAAAATAATTTTGTAAAATACTTGAACTCCATTTTTGGGGAAAATATACTTTCTACTTCAAAAATATTTTCCTTTATTAAAATGTCATAAAATATTAAAATAAATGAATTTAATTAAAAATAAACATGAAAGATTTAAAATGAATCTTCTGGAAATAATTTCTAAAAATCAATTCATGTCGTATATGTTAAAAAAACATTCTTCTCGTACTTTGGTCAGAAAAGTCAAAAAGTATCTCGTACGAAAAATGACAAAAGATTCCTTTCATATATTTTACTAAAAACTCACTGAAGGGTAAAATTTGGATTTGAACAATTGTAGTAGGATAGAAATAATATTACATATTGAGAAAACATGGATGTGGATGATAAATATTACCTAGTAAATTTTGAAGTATAAAAAATCTCGGATAAAAACTGAGATTGTGAGATTTTCCCTTACCTTAGGTCCGATATGACTCGTACGTATCCGAACCTCCTGTATAATGATTTAAATAATTTCATAGACTTATTAAAAAATCATATTCATTGTTATGATATCATATATGGTTCACTTAGGACTTTATATAACCCGTTCTTTTGTAAATTCCATGTTAAAACAGCATTTTGGGTAAAATCGTTACATTTATCGTACGTGTTTCGACTTGTTGTTCCTGATATTATTACTTATATACTGATTTACATAATTATAAAATTTAAAACATGATTTTTATATAACATATATTCATCATATACATATATATATGATAGATCGATAAATGGAATGAAATGCACCGTTCATGGAGACGGTAGGCCGTACGTACACATGAACGCTGTTTTGGTTTCCTTTTTGAACTGAATGGAATTATGAAAATGACATACATATATATATATATATAAATCCAGTATCATTATTATGTAATATATTTCATTATTATTCATTATATATTCTTTATAATCATTCATGAATGGTTAATATGGAGAATGAATCTAATCGCGTTGTGGAGACGGTAGTCCGAACGTACGCACAAGCGATGATATCATTCCCATGATCGTGGAATTGTATAGAAGTGTATGTATAATATTTCAGAATCAATATAACTTTATAATAATCATATATAGTTATTTATTTACACCCTTATACCCATCAAAGTAAGGTGGTGGTCGAAAAAAGATTACACCACGGCGTGGAGACGGTATTCCGTACGTACGCACGCGCTGTGATTTCGTTTTCCGTAGGATGGATAGAAGTTGAAATAAGGTTGTTTCATATTTTTAATAACATATCAGTATATGAGTTATACTTATGTTATTACTTCATAATGAAACAACTAAATAAGAAGAAGTAGAAGAAGAAATAATTTGAAAGAATCAGTTACGGTTATTACCTCTTCTTTGATGTGCCTCTTTGAAACCTCCTCTTAGAGTACTAAAATTGGTCTTTGAAGAAGACCGTTACCTCGAGAATTTTTCTAGAAAAGTTTATATGGGAAATGGGCAGTGTTTGGATGAGCTTCAAGGCTCCAAATTATGTGAGGAAGAGAGGGAGGAGGTGCCCTTTTATAAGGGAGGAGAGGGGTACCTTTGGAATCCTCAAAAATATTAGTTTAATAAAACTTTAAACCCCACATAGAAACCTCCAAAAATGACTCAATGGTAAAATTAGATGAAATAGGGTTGTAATATCATCAAAAAATAATATTTATACATGTAGGGAATTTATTTTAAACATTATCAACTTGATTTATCCTTATTTAATCTATTAATGTTTATTTGTGGTAAAAAGATTATAAGTTTTAAATTGTTATAAATAATTACATATGTGCTCTGAATTATCCACATTTAGATAATTTATGACATTATATACTATATAAATTTCATTTTATAATTTTTAAATATTTTTGTGATTTTAAACAATTTAATAATATGTTAGTTTTATAAAATAACAATAGTGTCAATTTTGACACTATTTATTTATTTGAATTTAAATTAATTCCACACAAATGATGTATTCAAATTAAAATATTTAATTGGTTTTTCAAATTTCATATTAATCTAGAAAATTAGTGGAATACATTAAATATTTCATATAATATTTATTTTAATAATTTTAAAACCATTTAATTGGTATATCTCTTAATTAAATTATTTGTAAAATATTTTTGTAAAATTATTTAATATTCTTATTTATTGCATAAAAATTATAAATAAATTCCTTTTATGAAGATTAATATCTAATATTTTATAATAATAATTTTACTCGAATTTATCATCTTAAAATAACAACATGTAAATTTTTTGTATTATTAATTTGTGAACGTGACAAATTTGGATTCAATTAATATAAAATATTATAAGTGTCATAATCGCTTTTATAAGGCTCCAAATGGACAAATATTCGACCATTGGTCGATTATGGTTTATATTTACATGACCAATAAGTTTTTGTCAGGGTTTTGGTGCATTTTATGGTCCCTATTAGTTTAATAAAAACTATAATCTTGATTTTTCACTAGATAAACAATTTCTGCATCACTATTGTGTCACAATTAATGATAATTATTTAATCCCTAAAAATTATAAATAAATTCATATGATGTAGATAAATTTATTATAATTATGGAGACTATTCATGTTTGATGTTTCATGAAGTTTATCACTAAATTAATATTCATATACTTAGAAGATTTAAGAGAGTGTCATGTTGTCAATTTCTTTGGTTTTAATAATAATTAAATTATTTTCAAGGAAACAAGTCCATAAATGAATCTACTGCAACCCTTATGTGATATACGTCACCTTTCAATCATCCAATAGAATTTTGTAAGGTGTTAGGGTAATTTTATAATTTTATATTTACCCTTAATTACCTGATTTACCTGTAACTATGGTAAATAAAATTTACCCTAGTTAATATTCATAATGCCCAAAAATAAATTGTAGCTTATTAACATAATTTGGACCCATTGATTCCAAATATGGAATCCATTTTTCCAAATTAAATACACAAAATTTGCAGAAAATAAATTAAAATTAATCCGGTTGTTGAAATAAAATGGGTTTTTGTTTAAAACATTGCAAAAGATTGAATTGATTTAACCTACGAATTCAATGTAAAATCAATGATAATGACATACTTTTATTAAATGGTAAAAATATATTATATTTATACTTTAAAACCATTAAATTTTATAATTTAACCATATAAATTATCTCAATGAAAAAAGTTATTTTTAATTAAAAATGAGCGTATTTTTACTATTCATCAAAATATGAAAGTTATCAGAAAAATATCAAAACATTATCCAATGTAAATGTTTATATCCAGATTCAAAAGAATAATTTTATTTTGTAAAATTGAACTTATAAATATGTCAGAAACTAGATTTAATGTGGATGCGTCATCAAAAGGCGGCAAAACATCATTTTTTTTAAAATACTTATTTCACCCGAAAGATTTATTTTGTTCACATAAAATGTTTTAGAAAATTTATAAGATGAATAATACTGTTATAAAATTCAAAGTGTAGTTAATACTATTCATAACGGCTAGTCCATAATAATTTTATAACAATATATTGTCGTTTAGTGAAACCTGGTATTACGTACAACACACGCTATCGAGGAAAGTCGTGATTGCATGTAATGCAAGCCATGTCAGGGTTGCGTGTTGTGCAAGACTCCTTTATTGTTTCATTATAACATAATGAAACCATTTTTCATTTATACATTGAATATATATACATATACACTCAATGTTGCATAGAATGACTATTATCAAACGAACTTGAAATTGTGTGTAACACAGTCTAAGAATAGTGTTGCATATACTGCAAGCTAATATGGTATTGCATATAGCACAAGATAATTTTGTTGTAGCATAAAACACAAGACATAAAATAAATTAAAAAGAATACTTATCATAAAATATCAGGTTGTTGCATTCTACCCCCCTTTAAATGAATTTCGCCCTCAAAATTCATCAGGGTTATACATGGTTTTCTACATAAAAGCTTCTTTAATTGAAACAGACATCGTAAAATGAAATACCAAAAGGTAACATTAAAAACTAAAGTATGAAGCGTAACGGTTACCCAAATTAACTAATCATTGGGTTTCCACATAGGAGAACATAGGTGAAATTATGGATATGGAAGAGAAATCTAACCATCATGTTCTGATGGAGAGAGGTAGAGAACTTGGCTATGAAAAATCCAAAAATCACAAAGAAATATAATTGGGATGATCTATGGTACCATATGATTCATCGGATATATGGAAACTAGGACAACATTTTTGTTTTTCATGATCATTTCCCTAAGATGAATAATTTGAATTAGAATAAATACTTGCTTGATTTTGGTACAATCTCACTGTTGTTCATGCTTTGAAAAATTTCCACTTCATCTCTGAAAGAAATGACGTTGAATTTGTTATTCATGAAGTGATAACAGATCATGTGATAGAATGATGGTTCACTCCATCTGTTTCAATCAAAAGGTTAGAAAAAGTTATCAAATATGCATAAGTCCATCTATGGTGAGGTTAATCATATACGATTCCAAAAATGAACTTATACTTCATATATCATAACGCTTAATAAAAAATAAATAGTTTCTACTAACCAGGGATTTCATGTAGGCCAGCGGTAGGTGATAAAGGCCAGTCGCACTTCGGTTGTGGGTTCAATCCCACAGCCTTGTCTGACGCGATGTGTTTTCTCCCGTACTGCAGGTTGTCCTTTTTCTAAAACTACATTACTATAAAATCTCATCAATAATATAGAAAAAGGTTCTATACTTAAACAATACTAACTTATGTCCAACATAATCCATTCCAATCTTTAGGATTATCTAACATACATTGGTCCTTTTTCATAGACTAAAGAAAACAATTACTAGAAAGGTTATCTACTAAGAATGTGAATACTAGAATTTATCTCACATATATCATAAGATATATCTTTTTTGTTGCATTCCAAACACATGAATACCTTAGTCATGTATTCTATTGAAACATAAATTACCATAGAACCTTAGTTAAAACATGAATACTGTCAATAGGTAACTCTTTTCACATACAAAAATCCCAAAAAATCTATATAATCAAACCATAATATCACATAGTCCTTATATCATTCATAAGATCATGAATACAATCAAACATTGTTGACGCTCCTTTCGTCACAGAATCTAAAGATCCGAAAAGGGGAATATCTGAGCTCAAAGTGATCCATCCTTTGAAGAAAACATAAAAAATTGACAAAGGCAGGAACACAAAATCAAAATCAACTTCACCGCGCAAGTTATATCACTGTCGCGCAAGTACACTTGCACGATGCCCTTGGTCGCACAAGTGACTTGCGCGACCTAAGTGATAACCGCCCGGTAACCGCCCAGGGCCTTCCTTTTCCTATAAATAGACCCTGTGGGCCCCCCATTCGGGGGGATCTTTTTCCAGAAACTCGGATTGATGCTCCCGATGCCCAAGTCTCTTCTCGAAGCATTCGGAACACTTCTAAAGGTAATTTCTTACCTAGAACAGAAGATTTAAAGAGAAGAAAGAAGGCCTAAGTGTTGAAACTCATCAACAGAAGCGTGCTGCCTAATTCCTAAATAGAACTCACGCGTCCCTTTTCTGGAAGAACCTCAAGAGGATTCTAAAGGGATTTATAAAGAGTCACTCAAATATTTTAATGATTTTTGAGAATCGCGCAAGTACCCCTCATGTCATGCAAGTATACTTGCGCGACCAATACTTGCGCGCCGCCACAATACATGCATGCCTTTTAAGACTTGCGCGCCCCTACCTTTTTGGGTGCCCATCATGCCCATTTTACCCCTCTTAAGCCATCACACCTTTCCTTTTCAAGATTCATTCTTCAAGACACTCTTCAAATCCATTTATGACATGATTTATTGATTTGACTTCCTTATCTGAAAGGAATTCTGTGGAATATCTCTCAAAACCTAGTGATTTAAATATCCTTATGTCACTAAATATGGAGAGTTCATTCATTTAACCTCATCCATTATGATGAGAGAATCCTTAACTTGGGTCTCCTTTTCAGGAATAATCCCCAGTTATAAATCCTTTAATCTGGCCATCTTCCTCAGGATTAAGCCCCAAATTCTTAAAGTTCCCAAACTTGGGCATCCTTTTCAGGAGTAATCCCCAAACCTTAATTCCTTAACTTGGGCATCCTTCTTAGGAGTAAGCCCCAAGCCTTAATCCCTAACCTGGGTCTCCTTTTCAGGAATAAGACTCAGTTATAATCTTGGGCTTCCTTTTCAGGAGTAAGCCCCAAGTCCCCTAACCTGGGCCTCCTTTTTAGGAGTAAGTCCCAGTCATAATTATGGGCATCCTTTTCAGGAGTAAGCCCCAAGTCCCTTAATTTCTCTTAACCAGTCCTAATTTACCCTTGATTTGGGTTTCCTTTTCAGGAGAAAAACCAAATCATAAGTCCCCTCCTAACGTGGGCATCCTCTTTAAGAGTAAGCCCCAAGATTAGAGTATTCAAATCTCCATGAAGCACATATACCTTTATGGACCCTGTTCATGGATTTTCTCCCTAAAAGTGAATCCTAAACCTTCATCTATCTGGGCAGTCGTACATACATAAGCCCCAAACCATTTCTTATGATTTCATCTTTTCATGGCACAATTGTCTAAATTTTACTAATACCTCTTGTTTCTCACACCGAGCATGACTCACGTGAGCTTAGAGTGTAAAAGTAATTGTGACATCCTGCTTTGATCCATCAATCATAAACATCATACCCTTACTCGAACTACGTGGGTTCTGATTCCTTTTCCAAAACAAAGGATATGTAGGTAGCCCATTTATGGGTTCGATCCCAACTTTGAAATAATACATGTCCTTCTGAATGACGATAAACTTCAAGTTCCCCACTGAGTGGCTTTAAAACCAGCCTGGTCATCATAATGACCAAGAGACTTTTATAAATGTTTTGAAGGATACCATTGACCAAGAATCTCTAAATAGATACAGATGATTCTCTATTGATGAAGAACCTCAAATACATATAAAATATTCTCTAAATTTATTACATATTTAATAATTGATTGTTAAAACTAAAGGAAATCTCATTTTATACTTGGTAATGTAATAAGGATTCGTGAACATAACATAAATCTATAAAGAGAGTCCCGGAGTAGACAATAATTCCCCTCAAAAAGGTGTGATGAGTCCGACCTCCCATCCTCTCGACCAATGCAAATTCCTAAGCCTCATCAGTCCACAAGCTAATGAGCACCTACCTTTGGAAAGTAGGTCCAAACGGATGTGGAATCATTGGATGTTTCCGGTTCTATGAACAAACCCGCTAGAAACCGATCGGAACGTTTGAATCTCCCGTCCAGGAGGTCATCCCCGAATTCTGTGCGAAACAAAAATGGTGAACCCGACGTGAATCCTTAACCAAGTTAAACTGATGTTCTTCTTATTTTTTAGGCCCTTTGGGCCAACAAATAAATCATTTACATTTGCTCATCCAAAAGATGCAGTGGCCAGATTCATCTTGATTATGTCTGTTATATGGAACAGGCACTCTTTTCTCAAGATCTTCGGCAAAATGGCTTTTCTTAAATTCACCCCTGTGAATACTACTGCTGTGAACACCTCTACTGTGAGGTCTACTGCTGTGAAAACCAATGCTACTACTCCTGCTGGAATGTCATCCGCTCTGAGGATGACATCACCAACTCAACATCTTCAACGCTGGGTTTCTAATGCACTGGTTAAGGAGTACCATCGCAACGGTACTATCCCAACTTTGGAAGCCGATCGTCATGCCCTCCAAGTTAACAACTCTACCTGGTCGTCTGGACAACGGCGGCTAGCGATCCAGAAGCAGGCGGTGCTGACTACCGTCTCCTACCGTTTCGGGTCGTTATCCCCGAAACACAATTTCCATTCACTCCCTTACTCTGAGGAAGTGAATGAGCAGGTCCCGCAGGGCCTTAATTCAAAAAGACAGTAGTCCTTCCCAAGGGATCCCATCAATAATCGCCGCCAGACTCGTGCGGTAGTGCGCCCTCAACATGATGAGGGTACCGACTCCAGGCATTCAGCTTAGGTACCTCAAACCCGATCAGGCAAGATGAACCACCAGAGACGGAATCTGGTTAACAATGGGAAGGTTGTCATCCCTTCCATCTCCGGAGAAGTCCACCAACCTAACTTGGTGGAAAATAACGAGCAGGAACAATCACCTGTCCGTTTTAATTCCGTTGTCCAGCAGACTCGTCTAGCAGCATCAGGCCAATCCCGCCAGGCAATTCCGGCGGAGTACTATAGGCAGGAACATACACCTGCTTATGCATCATCAGTTAGTCAGCAGGCTCGCCTTACTACATATGATGGAGTCCACCAACCTAACTTGGTGGAGAACAACGAGCAGGCATACACACCTGCCCGTTTTAATTCAGCTGTCCAGCAGACTCGTCTGGCAGCAACAAGCCAATCCCCCCAGGAAATTCCGGCGGAGTACTATAGGCAGGAACATGCACCAGCTTATACATCACCAGTTAGTCAGCAGGCTCATCTGACTACATTTTATGGATCTCGTCAACCGCGTTTGGCGAAGTGTAATCAGCTGGCACATACACCTGCTAATACTAATCAAGACTACCAACAGTCTCACATGGTAGCGCACGGAGAAGTCAGTCAGAAAGCCCCGACGACAAACAGGAGGCAGACTCAACTCTCTCCCTCCACACTTGAGTACTGTCAGGATTCACTGACAGGAAAAGGAGGACAGGAGCAGGCACATACACCTACTCCAAACCCGGAATGGACGTATATTCCCGTTCCAGCGGCTGAAGTCACCAAACATATTTTTTCAATGGTGAAAGAGCAGAAGCAAATTCCTGCTCATATTCTGGATGCTTGCTAGGATATCATAACAACTTCAGCATCATCTCAGGGACAGACACATAAATCTATCCCTAGCAGTGGAGTGACACATCAACGATTCACTCCGGAACAAACACACACATCTGTTCCAGTCCAAGAGGGTTATGGGGCATACTCCCCCATATCATACGGACAACCAAGTCAGGCACATACACCTGATTTGAGTGGAGATCGTCAGCCTAACCTGACCATCTTTCCTGATCAGGCACATACACGTGCTCAGAGTAACCACTTTCGTCAACAAGTGGTTTCCAAAGCAAGTAAGAAGGCATCTAAGAAAAAGATCCGCCCAGGATAGTCAGGAGATCAAAGGCCAATCTGCAACAAGGCCTTGCTCGATACTGGAGTTCTTGAAACCCTCAGACATTTATCTGTTGCAATTCAAGATTCTACTCCCTCAGTTCCCAATAACGGGAACATTAATTCTAAAGGTCTTAAACAGACACTTCCTTGTGAAGGCTTGCTTCATGAAAATTCGGTCAATCTTGAAGTTTTATCTTCAGATGAGAGCCACAGGAACCCTCTATGTGGTCAGAAGAACAAGGAGAAAGAGATCTCATCTTTTGTTGTAACCCATTATGGTGGTCCTCCCCATGATGATGAACTTTGCTGTGAAATTCCTCTCCGCAGTAGTGATTCACATTGCCTGGAAAATACTCCAGTGGATAATGTAGTGCAGAGAAATCCCTCTTATCTTGAGGCACTTGAAAATGAGAAACCAGCCATGTATGATGCTTTATCGCTAACAAGTTAAATACTTTCTCAATCAGAAGACAGCCCAGGGTGTAGGTTATTCTCCGAACCACCCCTAAGTCATGCATCTTCTAGTTTGATCAATGATCCCTATACCAATCTTGTTGAATCCGATGAAGCAACAAGGAAACGCCAACTCTGGTCAAAACAGGTAGAAGAATCTTCATTTAATGACAAAGAGGAAATGCTGAACATGAGGAAAAAACTGGCAAAAGGTGAGGTACCAGTCATGTTTTGGCCTTTGGCTGACTCCCAGTATGACATTCCAACGATTTTGATGGATGATGGAATCCATGATATTCGTCTCAACATATGGAAAACTATTTGTCAATTGAGGAAGAAGGTATTATCTTATGATGAATATGAAAATCATCTTAAGATAATAGAAGGGCTACAACGTCAGATTTATTTGGCATCTCTATCAGTCTCTCGGTATCCAAAGGCTGAAAAGCAACAGATAACCCTTCAACGTTCATGCCTTGGCACACTAAGAAAATTGCGTCAGTTAATTGCCAATGCTCCATCTGATGTTTATATCAGAGGATGGTGTTTTCACGGAGCACTACATTTCACAGTGCTTTCCAGTCAGCAAAGCCCGCCAAAAATGGTCTCATGAAATGTTATTGCCCATGGCCGGCCACAGTCAATGGGCTTTGTTCATAATCAAAGGCTTGCTCAAGAACAGACTTCAACTAGTTCCTCTCAAAATCAAGCATATAAAGAACTAGTTGTTGAATTGCTCCTACATCAAGCAGGCGAGAATATTTCCCAAGCCTCTCGTCTGGAGCAAACACGTCATCAAATGACAGAAGTTTCGGAAATCATCCAACGGTCTGTTGAACCAGGTGATAAAAGTGGATACAGGTTAATGCATCCAGCTAATTTCCGAACTATGATTCGCAAGATCAAGAGATCTTTTAAGAAGATCTCAGACATAGCATGTCAAGATCCACCCCAGCTTGTCAGACTGGGGACTTTTTTAACCCAACCCTCAGAGTCAACAAATGGGATTCGAGGAGTTGAGCGGAATCAGCAGGAAGATCCCCAGTTCTCGAGACTGGGGACTCTTTCAAATCATCAATCCCCTCCTCAGAGAATGTCGGTCTTTTCTCAATTGGGGAAGAATCCACAAGAGGAATGAAGAGCCAAATTATCAGGTGATTCCCTCCAAGTTATAGCACGTCAAGAAGTTCCTAAAAGATTGAATCATCGAAAGGCAATGTCTCATCAAAGACATGAAAGAAGAAAATATCACAGAAATGTTGATAGAAGAGATGTGATACATTATGCATCAATCAATGTCATCAATGCCGTTGTTGCAAATCCACCAGAGGAGCTTCACTCAGGTGACTCAGATGAAGAGCGTCCTGCTCATGAAAATGTACGCACCGATACAAATGAAGAATGTGTACGTACACGAAGTCAAAGGATTACTCAGAACCTAGGTAATCCACTTCCCTCCCTCCAAAAGATATCCAACAAAGGGAAGGGAAAGAATCAGGTTACATATCCTTCCTCTAAAGAAGGTAAATCACTCTCATTAGAGCAATGGTTTGCACAACAGGAGGAAGAAATGAAAGAATTAAGAAGGTTGAATGCAGAACTAATTCAGAGTAGTCTTCTTCTTAAGAATGCTGAAGTCCGATAGCAGAAGAAATTTGTTGTAACTACTGAGATGGGTCAGGAATATCCTCCTTTATCAGTACACCCTCAGAGGTCTAATCCTACGGGTCGAACGCAACAACGGTTGGCAGCAATACCATCAGTTGTAGCACCAACCACCACGTCTATCCAAACTCCATTCATTGCACCTACCCGAAACCAAGCTCAACCTGATTTTTCTCAAAAGTTAATAACTACTATTGAGTCATTAACAGCTCAGTTAGAAACTATGGAAGGGAAACGGGCGCAAGTTCAACCAGAAAAGAAAGTTTACCCTGAATGGGTAGATTCAATTTCTTCACCATCCAGTTTTGGAAACCCTGTTTTCCCTACTTTCAATGGATCAGGCAACCCTGAACAACATTTGACGCATTACGTGTCTTGTTGTGATCCTATTGATGGGAACTCCAAAGCAGCATGAAGCAGTGAAACTCAGATGCTTCGTGCGAACCATGCAAGGACCATCATTTGTCTGGTATACAAGCTTGAAATCCCGGTCAATCATCGGATGGGAGGATCTTCGTCAAAAATTCCTTCTTCAGTTCAGCTCAACTTTGCCAAAAACGACAGTTTTCGATCGTACAAACTGCAAGAAAAGGGAGAATGAAAGAGTCTCTGATTTCATTGCTCGTTGGAAGGGATTAACATATTCCCTGAGTTTAGCACTCCCTCAGGAGGAACTGTTGCCAATTTGTGTGGAAAATTTGCGTGACGAATTACGCACGCTATTGATCCCTGTGAAATACACAGGAGGGTTTCGAGACCTTACTTCAATCGCTCAACATATTGAAGATTCCCTTATACAGGCTAAGGTTAAATCTCGTGTAAATCCATCAGTTCCAGGAAGGAGAATGGCTAAAGCGGAAACTGCTACAGTTATGCTTAAACAAGCTCCTGTACCGATTTCTACTTCAAAACCTTCATCTTCTCGAAGGGCTCCACCTCCTGAACGCCAACAACAAAGGCCGTTTCGTCCAAATTCTCAAAGAGATCAACGACGAAAATAATTTGAGGATTTTAAGATTAAAACATACTCTTTCCGAAGTGAGAAAGTTCCTGGTTACTTAATTTCATCTCTGGAAAATAATTTGGTTCAATTACCAGTGCCCAAGAGGCCAAACAAGGAAGGAGATGAAGACTGTCCCAATTATTGTCCTTTTCATCAAATGTTGGGGCATCCCATTCAGGAGTGTTTTGTCTTTAAATACCTCCTACAATAGATGGTTGACTTGGGACAAGTCAAATTGAAGGGTTCTTCAGCTCATGTAGCGTGTATTACCACTACAGATCCAGAGGAATGAGGCGAGTGGCAGGAAGTCAAAAGCAAAACAGCGAAAAAATATGATGATTGGATGGTCAGAAAGACAATCAATCGGACCCAATCAATTTTGCGAACACAATTGAAGAAGCCAATTGTGTCTCCTACAAAAGCTGCAGTGAAGCCTCCATCAAAATACAAATCCTAAAATGGGCAGCGCAATTCAAAAAAGAAAAAGGAATCAGAATAAGATGAGTATGTATCGAGGCCTAAGTTTTCTTTGACTCTGGCAGATTTCATGCCATATAATTCAAAGCAACGAGCACAGTCCCACCAAATGGCACACCCTAAACAGGCTAACCAGGAAGAGTCTTTATCAGACGAAGAGTTAATCTTTGGTTCTTTTAATATGATTCAATTAACAGATCCATATTCCAGTCTTGAGGAGCCTGAATTCCCTGTATCAAAAAAGGGAATCCAAAGAAGTTCTAGAGGTTTAGGATACAGGGGAAGACGTGGATCTTTCCGAAGCCACTACTCTAATTCTACCCCTGCTAGCACTGTATATGCAGCAGAAACTCGTGGTAGAGCCCTTCAGCGAGCTCAAAAAGAACAAGCAAGTTCTTCTGCCAATGGCCAACTCAGTTTTGGCACAGTTATTTTGGAAGAACGATTAAAGGTTCCATCTTCTTTATCTCAGCAAGTAAATGGATCTAATCAGTCTAATCTTCCAAAACCAAGGATTTTTCCAACTTCAATACAAGATGCATCAGCTTCCAAAGCATCTGCTTCCAAGGTACCTGTTAAACTGCATATTCCTGTTGGGAAACGCAGACCTCTAGATCAAAAGAATGATATATTGAAACACTTGGCCCAAGTACCAGCCAAGTTATCAATTTTGGATGCTTTGAATCTATCAAAAGATCTTCGGGAAGCACTCATCGAAGCCTTGTCAAGTCCTCAGGAGTTTGAAGCTGAAATTGCTGCAGCTGAAGTCTATCACATAGAGAATAATCCTGCAGAATGCCATGAAGTGAAATCTTTTAATGATAAAGATGAAGATGATGTTGTACATGGGCACATAAAACCTTTGTACTTATTAGGAAAAGTCAATGGTGTAGATATTCAAAGAGCTTTCATTGACAATGGTTCAGGAGTCAACCTCATGCCC
This sequence comes from Viscum album, assembly GCA_963277665.1. NCBI lineage: Eukaryota > Viridiplantae > Streptophyta > Magnoliopsida > Santalales > Viscaceae > Viscum > Viscum album. The sequence continues at coordinate 536,490,689 of OY728129.1, forward strand.
ATTCGTACACTTCGTCGATTGGGCCTCACGGATTCTGATTTATCTCCTTCTACGATGATGTTACAAGGATATGATAAAAATGAACAAGAACCACTGCGAGAAGTTACACTCAGAACTCAGTTTGGATATCTTGTATCCAATTCGGATTTCATGATTGTTGATCAAGACTCACCTTTCAATATATTTCTTGGAAGACCCTGGCTACATCAGCATGCAGCTATTCCTTCATCATACCATCAATGTCTCAAATACTATTTCAATGGTCAAGTTGGAACATTGTATGGTGATAAGGCCTCATTCAAGACATGTGAGTCTCAATACATTGAGGCGGAATTTTATCACATGAAGGAAAGAGAAAAATCTACAATGAAGGAAATTACCAAAGTTAATGCTCCGTATGGTTTGGAGAAAATTCCAATAAATTCATTTACACATGTGAGTACAGATTATGTGTTACCTATCAGTCAAATTGACAAAATAGGCCCAAATCAAAATACTCTTATGGAAAGATCCATAATGTCAATTAAGGCAATCGAGCCGGACAACATGGGAGAAATTGGTAACCTACCAAGCAGTGATGAAAGCATAAGTGGTGACGTTTTCATTTCATCTGCTGAAGTCCAAAAAGTCTATACTTCACTAATCAGGCCAGAAGAAGTTATAGCAACACGAGAGGTGAAGAATTATGTCGATTCTCAATCCATCATCTCCTCTTTATTTCCCAAATAAGACCCTTTATCATCAATAGGGTCGGAAATGGAAGCTTCTTCTTCAAAATGTGAAAATTTTGACATCTCTTATTATCATGAGAATTTCGTTTTGTCATCTACTTTGCAAGTAGAAACGGAAGAAATAGCACGTGATGAAGAGGAAGAGGAAGTTCTTAGAGATGCTCCTCCAGCATTTGAATAGGGTATCTCTACCACTGTGGATGAACTCAGAGAAGTAAATCTGGGTACAAAGAAAGATCCACGCCCCACTTTAATTAGTGCGGCCATGACCCTTGAAGAGCAAGAGATGTATATTTCTTTTCTAAAGCAAAATAAATATATTTTTTCTTGGAATTATATAGAAATGCCTGGGCTTGATCCTGATGTTGCTACTCATCATTTGGGTTTACCAAAAGAACATCGAGGTTTTAAGCAAGCCGCGAGAAGAACACACCCAACCTATGCTTCCAAAATTGAAGCTGAAGTGGATAAGCTGATCAAATCCAACTTCGTCAGAGAAGTTCAATATCCCAAGTGGTTGGCTAATATTGTCCCTGTAAAGAAGAAGAACGGACAAATTAGGGTTTGCATTGATTTCATAGATCTTAATCGGTATTGTCCTAAAGAAGATTTCCCAGTTTCGATTACAGAAATCTTAATTGATGAGACGGCTGGCTATGAAGTACATTCCTTCATCGATGGATATTCCGGATATAATCAGATCTGAATGGCCCCAGAAGATGAGGAATATACAGCCTTCAGAGCTCCTCAAGGTGTGTTTTGTTACCGGGTGATGCCCTTTGGTTTAAAGAATGCAGGTGAAACATATCAACGCGCCATGCATCGTATCTTCAAACCTCTTTTAGGGAAGTTTTTTGAATTCTATGTAGATGATTTGGTGGTTAAATCCAAACAACGTTCTAATCACTTGGCTGATTTGGAAGTCATATTCCACAAGCTTCGACAACATAATTTGAAGATGAACCCCTTAAAATGTGCTTTTGGGGTAACCTCAGGAAAATTCCTCGGCTTTGTTGTACGCCATCGTGGTATTGAAGTCGATCCTGAGAAGACCAAATCAATCCTTGGTATGTCACCTCCTCAGAATTTGAAATATTTAAGAGGACTTCAAGGACACTTAGCCTATATTCGGCGTTTCATCGCCAATTTGGCAGGCAAAAGCTTACCCTTTACCAAATTATTGAAGAAAGGAGTCACAGACCAGTGGACTGAAGAATGTCCAGAATCATTTGATGTTCTGAAGAAATACCTCTTTAGTCCACCATTACTCATGCCACCTGTTTAGGGTAGACTGCTTATCCTCTATGTGACAGCTCTAGAGCGATCATTGGGTGCCTTTCTCGCTCAAAAGAATGATGCAGGGAATGAAAATATCCTCTACTGTCTCAGTAGAACTATGCTTGAAGCAGAAACCCGGTATTCAAGTATTAAAAAGTGCTGCCTGGCATTAATCATTGCAGTTCAGAAACTGAGACACTACCTGCAACATCACGAGGTCCAATTGGTATCTCGCAATAATCTGCACAAATTCATCCTTAGTCGTCCAATGCTTACAGGACGTCTAGCAAGGTGGGCAGTTATTTTGCAGAAATTCGACATTCAGTATGTGTCTCAAAAGGCAATTAAGGGCCAAGCTCTGGCTGATTTCCTGGCTGAACATCCTTCAGTGGAAGACACGTCTTCAGATATTGAACTCCCTAATGAGGAAGTTTTCTCTATTCAAGAGAGTCCTCAATCATTGGGAAATGTATTTTGATGGTGCTTCCAGAAGTCCAACAGGGAAGAAAATGGAAAATCCTAAATTCCACAAAGTTGGTTTAGGAATTGTGATCATTTCTCCAGACAAGGCATTGTTACCTTATTCCTTTTTATTGTGGGAAGGTGGTACCAATAATGAAGCTGAATACCAAGCTCTCATTACAGGCTTGGAGTTAGCGCTTCAAGCAAAAGTGAATCACTTAAAGGTGAAAGGTGATTCAAACCTGGTAATCAAACAAGTCAATGGGGATTATGCCATTAGAAAAGAAGAATTAATCCCTTTGTATGATTACATCAGAGAGTTAATGTCGGAATTCCCCTCAGAACCGACATTTTCTTATGTCCCAAGATCACAAAATGCTCAAGCTGATGCACTGGCTAATATAGCCACAACTTTAGCAGATCCAAATCGGGACGAGACAACCATCAGTATTGCCCACCGTCGTGCAATTTCACCTTATGTTCAAGTTAGAACAGAGGAAATTAATGAAATTAGTACCATTCCTGAACCGTATGGTCAGACTACAGGATGGATGTCACCAATCAGGGAATACCTTCAAAATGGAACACTTCCACCTGATAGAGCCATGAAAGAACAAATCCGGCGACGTGTGGTCAATTTTCTCTTTATGATAGCCCAAACCACCTCAAGAAAATTCTCTACAAACGTGGTTTTTATGGAGTTCTCTTCATATGTATTTATGGTGAAGAGACAATGGATGTCATAAAAGAAGTGCATGCAGGAGTCTGTGGTGCCCACCAGTCTGGACATAGACTGTATGATCAAATTCGAAGGGTAGGATACTTTTTCCCTTCAATGATACAAGATTTTGTTAATTTCACAAAGAAGTGTCATTCATGCCATGTATATGCCAACTTCATTCATCAACCTCCAGAGTTGCTTCATACAGCTAAATACTCGTGGCCATTTTCCACATGGGGAATGGATGTGGTGGGACCTTACCCTTCAGCTACGGCCAAGAAGTTTAAGTACATTCTTACTGCTACTGATTTCTTTTCCAAATGGGCAGAGGTAGTACCTCTCAAAGAAGTCAGTTCTAGATGCATTTTTAGCTTCATCAAGTCTAACACCATTACTAGATTTGGTGTCCCTCGTACCATATTGACGGACAACGGCACCAACTTCTGTTCTTCTGAGGTGAAGAAATTGTATCAAGAATACAACATTAAATCCAACCATTCATCTCGGTATCATGCGGCGGCCAATGGCCAAATAGAAGCTTTTAACAAGACTCTTTCAAATATACTGCAAAATATGGTGGATAAAGATAAGAGGTCATGGCGTGTTAAACTCTTTCATGCATTATGGGCTTATCGGACTACCACTCGCAATGCAATGCGATCAACTCCATATTCATTGGTATATGGAACAGAAGCAGTCTTGCCAATTGAAGTTCAATTGCCCTCACTCAGAATAGCCATTTTTGATTAGTTATCTACAGATGAGAAATCCCAAAAGCGATTGAATGAATTGGAACAGTTAGATGAGAAATGATTGTGCACTTTGCACCACTTGGAAATCTATCAGAATAGAATAACACGAGCTTCTAACAAAAAATTTCATCTTCGTTCATTCATTCAGGGGGAATTGGTATTGGTTCTCAGAACACCAATGATACTAGGAAAGAAGCCTCCCAATCTTGAACCAAAATGGGAAGGACCTTATTCAATACATAAGGTCTACTCCAATGGAGCTTATTCATTAATCTCAATGGATGGAAAACTCATCACGACTCCAACCAATGCCAGATTTCTGACGAAATATTTTGTATAAACACAAAATATGGTCCCCAGAACCAAGACTCTTACAATTGGTTCATAAAGCGCAATGGTCCAGTATGACCTTAAACTGCAACTTCGTCCAACATGACGTTAAACTGTAGAAAAGAACTTGTCCCCGCAACATGACATTAAACTGTGCAGCACCAGGTTGTCCTTGCTATATGACGTTAAACTATACAGCAATGGTCCAGTATGACCTTAAACTGCAACTTCGTCCAACATGACGTTAAACTGTAGGAAAGACCCTTACGTCCGGAAAGACGTTAAACTACATAAGCAATTAAAAGTCTAGTATGACTTTAAACTGCATCATCATCCACGGTCTATGCATATGACCTTAAACTATTTGCACTTTCGTCCAACATGAAGTTAAACTGTAGAAAAGAACTTGTCCACACAACATGACATTAAACTGTGCAGCACCAGTTCGTCCTTGTTATATGATGTTAAACTATACAGCAATGGTCCAGTATGACCTTAAACTGCAACTTCGTCCAACATGACGTTAAACTGTGTCACCTTCAATGTCCCCACAACATGACACTAAACTGTGCGACACCAGTTTTTCCTTGCTATATGACATTAAACTATACAGCAATGGTCCAGTATGTCCTTATACTGCAACTTCGTCCAATATGACGTTAAACTGTATGAAAGTCCCTTACGTCTGAAAAGATGTTAAACTACATAAGGGAAATGGTCCAGTATGACCTTAAACTGCAACTTCGTCCAAAATGACGTTAAACTGTATGAAAGTCCCTAACGTCCTAAAAGACGTTAAACTACATAAGTGCAATGGTCCAGTATGACCTTAAACTGCAACTTCGTCCAACATGACGTTAAACTGTAGGAAATACCCTTACGTCCGGAAAGACGTTAAACTACATAAGCACTTAAAAGTCCAGTATGACATTAAACTGCATCATCATCCACGGTCTATGCATATGACCTTAAACTCTTTGCACTTTCGTCCAACATGACGTTAAACTGTAGAAAAGAACTTGTCCCCGCAACATGACATTAAACTGTGCAGCACCAGTTCGTCCTTGCTATATGACGTTAAACTATACAGCAATGGTCTAGTAAGACCTTAAACTGCAACTTCGTCCCCCACGACATTAAACTGTAAAAACATTCCCTAAGTCGTCCAGCATGACCTTAAACTGCATCATCCCTGGTCCAGGTATATGACCATAAACTATTTGCAAATCCCTTATGTCCATCAGGACGTTAAACTGTGACGTCCTAACTACATGACACTAAACTGTATAAAAGTCCCTCATGTCCGGAAAGACATTAAACTATATAATCATCAAAGGTCCAACATGACATTAAACTGCACCATCCACGGTCCATTAATATGACCTTAAACTATTCGCACTTTCGTCCAACATGACATAAATGGTGTGTTATTTTGTCCTTACTGCATGACATTAATCTGCACAGTCCCCCTTTCGTCCAATATGACGTTAAACTGTTTTATCCCCATCATCCTAACTACATGACGCTAAACTGTATAGAAAATCCTTGATATGTCCTATATGATATTAAACTGTATTTTGTCCCTGCTACATGACACTAAACTATGCAGCACCAATAGTCCTAACTGCAAGACTTTAAACTGCATAGTCCCTTTATATGTCCTACATGACATTAAACTGTGCATCGTTAAGGTTGTTGTTACCTCTTGTTTCTCACACCGAGTATGACTCACGTGATCTTAGAGCGAACATTAACCATAAATCTCCCTTTGGGCCACTAACCATGTGTAAGTCCCAACAACATTTTTTATTAGATCGTTGTCCCCAAGAACAACTTGATCATTAATTCATTCATTAATTGAACTACATGGACTTTGATCCTTGCCCTCCAGGCTGGGTATGTAGGCAACCTCCTAGGGTTCAAGCCCAAAAACAATCTCTTCACATCAGTTCACCACCATCTCATATGATGTTGATTTGTGAAACAGCCCATAGAATCAATATTTTTACATTGATTCACTTTCGTCCTTGTTATACGACGTTAAACTATAAAACACTTTTGTCCAGTATGACAATAAACTACAATATTCTTTGATCTCCTCACTTGAGAGAGAACTATTATTGACATTGATTTTTCAATCATGTTTCATTTCAAAAAAACTACGTGCATACATGGTAATGCCTAAATTTTTTATCTCAGGTTAAACCATGATTGCACTAAAGTCCCCTTTCACCCTTCACATGTACGAACCAAATTTGTACAAAGGGTAGTTCTAGAACTACGTGGGCTTGATTCCCATCCTTATGGGATATGTAGGAACGTTCGAGTATCCCTCGAATCCAGCCCCATGTCTTTTGGGCCTAACCCCAAATTTCACTTTCAGCCCCTTGGCTGAAAAGTCCTCATGAAAACACACACTGTGTATTCATTATTATGGTCCGAATTCTATGACCCTAAACTAAGATATCTCATACTTTCAACATGTATGATGTTAAACTGCATTTCAAGAACTACGTATGGATTGATTCTCATTCTTATGAGATACGTAGTGAAGTCCAAAATTTCAATTCAGGACCCAGCCACAACATGATTATGGTTATCATTGACCTATGTATCTCTATATACATTGGACAATACCCATCTTTATGTGTTATAATCCTAACCTTAAATATTTTCAGATCTTCATAACCCTTTTCATGACTTCTAGTCACAAAAATGTCAAACTTCTGAGAATTATTTTGCCTGACTATGCAGCACGTGCCCATAGGTGGCCTTGCATAAACAGTCCACATAACAGACTTGTCAGCCGAAAGATGCTATTTATTTGACCATGCAGCCAATGCCCTTAGGTGGCACTGCATATTTCAACCCCCTAACGGGTTTGTTAAATGATGGTAACTTCATTCTTGGGAAGAATGCCTCTTTTGTCCTTATTTGTCTTAAACGACAACATGTAGGGATCCGCAAAAAATAGCCATCCTTAACATATTTGTCCCATATCCTTTTTCATTATCTGAAAGTATTCAAGTCTATGGTTTATTTTTCTTCCCTACGTTTGGGTCAGACCTTCGTAGGAGTTATATTCATCCAGTTCTTCGATAATTTTGTCTGGAAATATCTTCTCTATATTCAAGTACCTCTTTCCATACAACAAACTCTATACTTTAGAAAATTTGAATCTCCATAAGCTTTCACTAGCTTTTAGCACTAGGAAAGTAAATTTCTGGGAGTTCTTTTGCCTGACTATGCAGCACGTGCCCATAGGTGGCCTTGCATAAACAGTCCACATAACAGACTTGTCAGCCGAAAGATGCTATTTATTTAACCATGCAGCCAATGCCCTTAGGTGGCCCTGCATATTTCAACCCCCTAACGGGTTTTGTTAAATAATAGTAACTTCATTCTTGGATACTACTTCTTCTAATGCCTTTTAGCTCTTTTTCATATCATTCCTCATATTCATTTATTCTTAAGCCATAGTTTACATTTTTTCTCTCATACATGAGTATAATAATATGTTTTCAGATAAATTGTCAAGGAATCGAATCAATTTTAGTACATTTTGGTCAAAGCTATTTCGACCTTAAACATTAGCCCCTTTATGTCTGGCATGCATGACTTTAAACTACCCACAAAAGACAAAGGAACTCTGAATAAAAGTCAAGTTCCAGCTCACTAAATATACATTTTTATATGATTTAGGTAATATTGAGCAATTAAAAGGTTCAAAGTTTGTAGGATTATTTGTAATAACCCTAGTAAAAATCAAACTATGCTTACTAGGCCCATTGGCTTAAGTAAAATTGAAGCAGGTAATGAAAGAATGAAGGTACAAATGATTTAAGACAAAAGTATTTTTCATTGATACACAAGAGTTAGAAGGACATCCACAGAATGGAGTCTCTTCTCTTTTTCAAGAATTACAAGAGGCTTTCAACATAACACTTCATTTGATTTATGGCATCCCGAGCTTCATCAGCAACCACATGGAATTCATTCATTCAACTGGATACAAAAAGAGATGCAGTGATACCAGCTCTTCATGGAACAATTGTAAGAGGATGTTCTTGAGTGCGGTTTGAGAAAATTTTCTACTGATCAAACAGTGACTTTGTTTCTATCCAAGAGACTTGGAAGATGGATACATGGATTTGAGAATGGAGCATTGGATGTAAAGAGCCATTTGGAGAGAGTACTCTTTTCAGATATTGCTCTAATACCATGTTTGTCTTCTCTCCACCAACCGGTAGTGAAAAACATTTCAGCCCATGGGTTTTCCATTTTCATATCTGCAAGGAAATAACATGGAGGAAGAATTTGAGAGTTCACACCATTGTTGTTGCTCTTAATGCACAGCATAACCGAAATGAAGGAGTAGCAGCGCAGCTGCATTTCAGGTGTATAGTTCTTTGCATCTGGAACATTGACTCCTTGCAGGTGACCATGACCACATAGAGACAGGTAGATGCTCTGTGGAAAGTTAAGATGATATTTCTTCAAGTACTTAGCCAAATCTGGGAAAGTGTTGTAGCAGATATCCTAGTAATCGTGGACAATGATGTTCATCATGTCATCAATCCACTTGCTAGCTAGTTCATCAGCTTTTCCAATTCCCTTGGGAACCACTGAATCTGCACAAAAGATGAATAAACTAACTCTTATATAGGTTTATTTTTCATAAAATGTGTGAAAGAAATTTGAAAAAATGGCTAAAGAATTAAGTCGCGCAAGTCTAAACAATGGCGCGCAAGTATTCGTGTGCCGTGCTAGTTTTTTGACGCGCAAGTATAAACCGCGCAAGTACAGATACCTTTACAGTAGAGCAACATCAAGGAAAACACTAGAAAACAGAGCAACCTGCGCGGCTAAGGTGACCTGCGCGACGAGAGCTCGAAGGTATGAAGTCCGGAAATCCGGACACTTGTACGGAGGTGAGGCCATTTATTTATAGGCCCGGAGGCCTATCTGCGCGCCGTACCCAGAGCGCTTAAGGCCTGCGCGACGCAAACTTGTGCGCCGCCCTCTGTGCATTAAGACTTGCACGCCCCCCTTTTTCTTTTGGATGGATTCGATTTCCTCAGAGTCAAATCTTCATTTCTCTCTGGATCCAACTCTGAGGTGGGACTTTTGTTGATGCTCCTTTTGTCACAGAATCTAAAGATCGGAAAAGGGGAATATCTGAGCTCAATGTGATTCATCCTTTGAAAAAAACATCAAAAATCGACAAAGGCAGGAACACAGGATCAAAAGCAACTTCACCGCGCAATTTATATCACTGTCGCGCAAGTACACTTGCGCGACGCCCTTGGTCGCCCAAGTGACTTGCGCGACCTAAGTGATAACCGCCCGGTAACCGCCCAGGGCCTTCTTTTGCCTATAAATAGACCCTGTGGGCCCCCCATTCGGGGGGATATTTTTCCAGAAACTCGGATTGAAGCTCCTGACGCCCAAGTCTCTTCTCAAAGCTTCTGGAACACTTCTAAAGGTAATTTCTTACCTAGAATGGAATATTTAAAGAGAAGAAGGAAGGCCTAAGTGTTGAAACTCATCAACACTTGTGCGTCGCCTTATTCCTTCAATAGAACTCGCGCGTCCCTTTTCTGGAAGAACCTCAAGAGGATTCTAAAGGGATTTATAAAGAGTCGCTCAAATATTTTAATGATGTTTGAGAATCGCGCAAGTACCCCTCATGTCGCGCAAGTATACTTGCGCGACCAATACTTGCGCGCCGCCGCAATACTTGCGCTCCTTTTAAGACTTGTGCGCCCCTACCTTTTTGGGTGCCCATCTTGCCCATTTTACCCCTCTTAAGCCATCACACCTTTCCTTTTCAAGATTCAGTCTTCAAGACACTCTTCAAAGCCATTTATGGCATGATTTCTTGATTTGACTTCCTTATCTGAAAGGAATTCTGTGGAATATCTCTCAAAACCTAGTGATTTAAATATCCTTATGTCACTAAATATGGAGAGTTCATTCATTTAACCTCATCCTTTAAGATGAGGGAATCCTTAACATGGGTCTCCTTTTCAGGAATAATCCCCAGTTATAAATCCATTAATCTGGGCATCTTCCTCAGGAGTAACCCCCAAATTCTTAAAGTTCCCAAACATGGGCATCCTCCTCAGGAGTAAGCCCCAAACCTTAATTCCTTAACTTGGGCATCCTTCTTAGGAGTAAGCACTAAGCCTTAATCCCTAACTTGGGTCTCCTTTTTAGGAATAAGAATCAGTTATAATCTTGGGCTTCCTTTTCAGGAGTAAGCCCCAAGTCCCCTAACCTGGGCGTCCTTTTTTGGAGTAAGTCCCAGTCATAATTATGCGCATCCTTTTCAGGAGTAAGCCCCATGTCCCTTAATTTCTCTTAACCAGTCCTAATTTACCCTTGATTTGGGTTTCCTTTTCAGGAGTAAAACCCAATCATAAGTCCCCTCCTAACTTGGGCATCCTCCTTAGGAGTAAGCCCCAAGATTATAGTATTCAAATCTCCATGAAGCAAATATACCTTTATGGACCCTGTTCAAGGATTTTCTCCCTAAAAGTGAATCCTAAACCTTCATCTATCTGGGAAGTCATACAGACATAAGCCCCAAACCATTTCTAATGATTTCATCTTTTCATGGCACAATTGTCTAAATTTTACTAATACCTCTTGTTTTTCACACCGAGCATGACTCACGTGAGCTTAGAGGGTAAAAGTAATTGTGACATCCTGCTTTGAGCCATCAATCATAATCATCATACCCTTACTCGAACTACGTGGGTTCTGATTCCTTTTCCAAAACAAAGGATACGTAGGTAGCCCATTTATGGGTTCGATCCCAACTTTGAATTAATCCATGTCCTCATGAATGACGATAAACTTCAAGTGCCCCACTGAGTGGCTTTAAAACCAGCCTGGTCGTCATAATGACCAAGAGACTTTTATAAATGTTTCGAAGGATACCATTGACCAAGAATCTCTAAATAGATACAGATGATTCTCTATTGATGAAGAACCTCGAATACATATAAAAGATTCTCTAAATTTCTTACATATTTAATCATTGATTGTTAATACTAAAGGAAAGCTCATTTTATACTTGGTAATGTAATAAGGATTCATGAACATAACTTAAATCTATAAAGAGAGTCCCGGAGTAGACAATAATTCCCCTCAAAAAGGTGTGATGAGTCCGACCTCCCATCCTCTCGACCAATGCAAATTCCTAAGCCTCATCAGTCCACAAGCTAATGAGCGCCTACCTTTGGAAAGTATGTCTATACGGATGTGGAATCATTGGATGTTTCCGGTTCTACAAACAAACCCGCTAGAAACTGATCGGAACGTTTGAATCTCCCGTCCAGGAGGTCATCTCCGAATTCCGTGTGAAACAAACATCTCATTATCTTCTTATCCCATCATTATGCGCATATCATCTACATTCCAAAAATATCTGAATATCCTTCCAATGTTACCGGTACCATTCAACATATACTTTTAAATACTTTAGGAAAAAAATAGTATAACAATCATTATATGATTATTTATTCCATAGTACCATACATTATTCTTTATAAATATACAATCATTCCACTAACTTCCTAAACCACTAGCTAAGCTTCATCATTTCTTTCATCTCATATTTCATTTGTAGTCTCTTCATCATGATCCACATAAATACAACCCATGTGACAATGCTGATTCTCTTCGTGAGATTCTCCCTTAGGGCATTGGTTTGCATAATTCCCATACATTCCACATTTAGAACATCTAATCATTGTTGATGTCATAGCAATACCATTATCCTTTTCCATGGTGTTAACAGAACCTTTTCCATTGCACTTACTGGCTTTGTGTCCTTCTTTTCCACACCCAAAGCTTCTTCTAGTTCCATTGAACCAATCTCCCCGATTCCTCTTCCCACATGATTTACATGAGGGAAATTGAACGTTCTTTCCTCTAGGATCATCATGAAACTCAATCTTTCTCTTATTATCTGAGCCGGGAAACATACCAATGTTGAGATTATTGATCATATTATGATATTTTTGATTATACATAATAACGATGTTTGGACTTCCAAATCCCATTTCATTTGGTTTCTCATGAAGAATATCATTCTATTGTCTGTCATATCCTCCATTATCGTAAATCTTCCTGTTTCCAGCCATTTTCTAAAAACCAAAAAGAATAGTGTGAGAGGAAAAAATCATGCTAGGGAAAACCACATATCAAATGGGGAGTACCATCAATATCTACCATCTTAGGTTAAATTATATGATCATTACCGTAGTTATAGGACTATATCTTATAAGTATACTGATCCATAGGGACATCCCTAGACATACATTAGAAATATCTCTAAGGATCTCACTAACATTTTTGCATCGTAGTTTCCAAAAGTTAACTAAACCTTTCCTCTGATACCAACTATAGAGACTCAATTCTTGAAATACATTTACATTACATTACTTTTGCGAAATTCTTAATAGATAACAAAAACAGACACACAGGGACCGTAATAGTTTAGTTGCTTTTTAAACATGGAACATAATCTTATAATCTTGGTGAAAGATCCTCAAAATCTCCCATAAATATCATCCCTTTTTTTTCTTACCTAAAACCTTTCTTTATATCCTGGGGAAAAGAAAACATAAAAAGGGTAGCTCATATGCTCAGTAAGGGAAACATAGTGAACATAAAACAATCCATAAACATTTGAAAGAAAAAACATGAACATGAAATTTAAATATCAAAATTTTGAACAAAGACATAAATCGTGGAAGTACGTAAGCCATATATCATAATGGAAAATCCATCAGGATAAAATATAATTGGAATAAAACATGTAATTGTGGCAACCATTCAGCACATGTTATGATTTCCATAGTATCCAAGGCATTGCTTCCAATACCATCTTAGTGGACAAAGTCCCTTTCTGAATCAATTTCACTCCTCGTTTCAATCCTGCAATACTGAATCAGATTAAATTACCGTTCCAGCCATGTCTATCTCATGAGATATAAATTTTTACCCAATGCATTGGAGGGAGATATAGGTCCCACCCATATCATCATGAAACCATTCTTATGTTTTCCACAAAATCATAAATTATACATCATAGCCTAACCCATGTAATAAAAATGGGAATAATAAACATCATGCCATCATAACATAATCCATATAAAAGGACATTATAAAAAATTCCATCATAACATAATCAAATCAATGTAAAAATAGGGATAGAAATAGAACCCCATATTATCTTAGATGGAAAATAATTTTTGATAAAATACTTGTACTCCATTCTTGGGGAAAATATCCTTTCTACTTCAAAAACATTTTCCTTTCTTAAATTGTCATATAATTTTAAACTAAAAGAAGTTGATTATAAATAAACATGAAATCCTATAAAAGAATCTTCTTGGAAATAATTTCTAAAAATCAATTCATGCCGTATAAGTTAAAAAAACATTCTTCTCGTACTTTGGTCAGAAAAGTCAAAAAGTACCTCGTACGAAAAAATACAAAAGATTCATTTCATATCTTTTACTAAAAACTCACGGAAGGGTAATATTTTGATTTGAAAAATCATAGTAGGATAGAAATAATATTACATATTGATGAAACATGAAAGTGGATGATAAATATTCCCCAGTAAATTTTGATGTATAATCAATCTCAGTTAAAAATTGAGACTGTGAGATTTTCCCTTACCTTAGGTCCGATATGCCTCGTACAAATCTGAAACTCCTGTATAATGATTTAAATATTGTCATTTACGTATTAAAGAATCATATTCATTGTTATAATGTCATATATGGTTCAATTATGACTTTATATTACCCGTTCTTTTGTGAATTCCATGTTTAAGTAGCATTTTGGGTAAAATCGTTACATTTGTCGTACGTGTTTCGACTTGTTGTTTTTGATATTATAATTTATATACTGATTTACTTAATTCCAAAATGTAAACAATGATTTTTAAATAATATATATTCATTGTATACATATATATATGATATATCAATAAATGGAAAGAAATACACCGTTCGTGGAGACGGTAGGCCGTACGTACGCATGAATGCTGTTTTCGTTTCCTTTTTGAATTGAATGGAATTATGTAAATTACATACATATATATATAAATAAATCCAGTATCATTTTTATTTCATATATTACATTATTATTCATTATATATACTTTATAATCATTCATTAATGGTTAACATGGAGAAGGATTCTCATCGCGTCGTGGAGACGGTAGTTCGTACGTGCACACGAGCGATGATATCATTCTCATGGTCGTGGAATTGTATATAAGTGTATGTATAATATTTCAGAATAAATATAACTTTAAAATAATAATATTTATTTATTTATTTATTTACACCCTTATACCCATCCAAGTAAGGTGGTGGTCAGAAACAGATTACACCACGGCGTTGAGATGATATTCTGTACGTACGCACACGCGGTGATTTCATTTTCCGTTGGATGGATAGAAGGTGAAATAAGGTTGTTTAATATTTTTAATAACATATCAGTATATGATTTATACTGATGTTATTACTTCATAATGAAACAACTAAAGAAGAATTAGAAGAAGAAATAATTTGAAATAATCGGTCATGGTTATTACCTCATCTTTGAAGCACCTCTTTGAAACCTCCTCTTATGATACTAAAATTGGTCTTTGACGAAAACCAGGACCTATAGAATCTTTCTAGGGAAGTTTATAAGTAAAATGGGTAGGGTTTTTCCGACCTTCAAGGCTCCAAATTATGTGAGGAAGAGAGGGAGGAGGTGCCCTTTTATAAGGGAGGAGAGGGGCACCTTTGGAATCCTCAAAAATATTAGTTTAATATAAATATAAACCCCACATAAAAACCTCCAAAAATGACTAAATTCGATGATTAGATGATATATTGATGTAATCTCATCAACCAATAAATTTTAGACATGTAGGGAATTTATTTTAAACATTATCAACTTGATTTATCCTTATTTAATATATTAAGGTTTATTTGTGGTAATAAGATTCTAAATTTTAAATTGTTATAAATAATTACTTTTGTGATGTGAATTATCAACAATTAGATACGATATGTCATTAGAGACTATATAAATTTCAATTTATAATTTTTAAATATTTTTGTGATTTTTAAAAAATTTAATAATATGTTATTTTTATAAAATAACAATAGTGTCAATTTTGACACTATTCAATTATTTGAATTTAAATTAAATCCACACAAAGTATATATTCAAAATAAAATATTTAATAGGTTCTTAAGATGAAATAGTAATCTATATAATTAGTGGAGTACATTAAATAGTTCCTATAATATTTATTTTAATATTTTTAAAAACAATTATTTGGTATATCTCTTAATCAAATAATTAGTAAAACATTTATGTATAATTATTTAATATAATTATTTGTTGCATAAAAATTAAAAATAAAATCCTTTGATGAATATAAATATCGTAGATTTAATAATAATAATTTTACTCAAATTTATCATCTTAAAATAACAACATGTAAATTGTTATCTTTATTATATTATGAAGGTGACAACTTTTGAATCATTTAAAATAATATATTATAACTGTCATAATCTCTTTTATAAGGCTCCAAATGGTAAACTATTCGACAATTGGACGATTATGGTTTACATTTACATGACCAATAAGTTTTTGTCAGGGTTTTGGTGCCTTTTACAGTCACTATTAGTTTAATAAAAACTATATTCTTGATTTTTCAGTTGATAAACAATTTCTGCATCACTATTGTGTCACAATTAATGATAATTATTTAATCCCTAAAAATTATAAATAAATTTATATTATGTATATAATATTATTATCTTTCTGGAGACTATTCATGTTCGAGGTTTCATGATGTTTATCACTAAATTAAAATTAATATACTTATAAGATTTAAGAGAGTTACATGTTGTCACTTTCATTGGTTTTAATAATAATTAAATTTTTTTCAAGGATAAAAGTCCATAAAATGAATCTATTACAACCCTTAACTTATATGGGTCAACCATTAGTCATCCAATAGAATTTTGGCAGGTGATAGGGTAATTTTATAATCATATATTTACCCTTAATTACCTGATTTACCTTCAAATATGGTAAATAAAATTTACCATAGTAACTATTTATAATGTCCAAAAATAAAAAGTAGCTTATTAACATAATTTCAACCCACTGATTCCAAATATGGAATCCATTTTTTCGAATTCAATACAAAAAAGTTGGAGAAATTAAATGAAAATTAATCTCGTTGTTGAAAGAAAACGAGTTTCTGTTTAAAACATTGCAAAAGATTTAATTCATTTAACCTATGAATTCAATGTAAAATCATTGCTAATGACATAAATTATATTAAATGGTAAAAATATATTATATTTATACATTAAAACCATTAAATATTATAATTTAACCATATAAATTATCTCAATGAAATAAGTTGTTTATAACTAAAAATTAGCGTATTATAACTATTCATCAAAATATGAAAGTTATCAGAAAAATATCAAAACTTTATCCAATGTAAATTTTTATATCCTGATTCAAAATAAGAAGTTTATTTTTTAAAATTGAACTTATTAATAAGTAAAAAACTAGATTTAATATGGGTGCGCCATCAAAAGGCGACAAAACTGCATTTTTTGAAAAATACTTATTTCACCCGAAAAATTTATTATATTCACATAAAATGTTTTAGAAAATTTATAAGATGAATAATAATGTTATAAAATTAAATATTTAGTTAAAAATATTCATAACGGCTAGTCCATAATAATATTATAAGAATATTTCGTCATTTAGTGAAACCTGGTATTACGTACAACACCCGCTATCGAGGAAGGTCGTGATTGCGTGTAATGCAAGCCAAGTCAGGGTTGTGTGTTGCGCAAGACTCCTTTGTTGTTTTTTATAACATAATCCAACCATTATTCATTTATACATTGACTATATATATATATACACACAATGTTGCATAGAATGACTATTATCAATTGAATTTGAAATTGTGTGTAACACAATCTAAGAATAGTGTTGCATATACTGCAAGCTAATATGGTGTTGCGTATAGCACAAGATATTTTATTGTAGCATAAAACACATGAAATCAAATAAATTAAAAGGAATACTTATCATAAAATATCGGGTTGTTACATTCTACCCCCCTTAAAATGAATTTCATCCTCGAAATTCGTCGGGGTTATACATGGTTTTCTACTTGAAAGTATCTTTAATTGAAACCAACAATGTAAAATGAAAAACCAAAACTTAACTTGAAAAAATAACGTTTGAAACATAACAGTTATCCAAATTAACTAATCACAGGGTTTCCACATAGGAGAACATAGGTGAAAATATGGATATGGAAAAGAAATCTTACCATCATGTTTTGATGGAGAGTGGTAGAGAATATGGCTATTAAAAAGCCAACAATCCAAAGCCATATATTTTTGATGTTCTAATGTACCATATGATTCATCGGATATAAGGGAACTAGGACAACATTTTTGGTTTTCAAGATCATTTCCCTAAAGTTGAAGAATTTTAATTAGAAGAAATAATTGCTTGATTTTGGTACAATCTCACTATCGTTCGTGCTTTGATAAATTTATACTTCATATCTTAAATAAATGAAGTTGAATTTGTTATTCGTGAAGTTTTAACAGATCATGTGATAGAATGATGGGTCACTCCATCTGTTTCAAACAAAAGGATAGAAGAACTTATCAAATATACATAAGTCCATCTATTGTGAGTTTAATCATATATGATTCCAAAAATGAACTTATACTTCATATATCATACCGTTTAATAAAATATAACTAGTTTCTACTAACCAGGGATTTCATTTAGGCCAGCGGTAGGTGATAAAGGCCAGTCGCACTTCGGTTGTGGGTTCAATCCCACAGCCTTGTCTGACGCGATGGGTTGTCACCCATCATGAAGGTTTCCCTTTTTCTAAAACTACATTACTATAACATCTCATCAATAATATTGAAAAAGGTTCTATCCTTAAACAATAATAACTTATGTACAACATAATCCATTCCAATATTTGGGCTTATATAAAATACTTTGGTCCTTGCTCGTAGACTAAAGAAAACAATTACTAGAATGTTTATCTACCAAGATTGTGAATACAAGATCTTATCTCACATATATCATAAGATATATCTTGTTTGTTGCATTCCAAACACATGAATACCTTAGTCTTGTATTCTATTGAAACAGAAATTACCATAGAACCTTAGTGAAAACATGAATACTGTCAAAAGGTAACTCTTTTCCACATACTAAAATCCAAAAAAATCTATATAATCAAACCATAATATCACATAGTATTTATATCAGTCATGAGCTCATTAATACAATCAAACATCTCATTATCTTCTTATCCCTTCATTATGCGCATATCATCTACTTTCCAAAAATACCTGAATATCCTTCCATGGTAACCGGTACCATTCTACATATACTTTCAAATACTTTAGGAAAAAAATAGTATAACAATACATAGATGATTCTTTATTCCATAGTACCATACATTATTCATTATAAACATACAATCATTCCAATAACTTCATAAACCACTAACTGAGCTTCATCATTTCTTTCATCTCATATTTCATTTATAGTCTCTTCATCATCATCCACATAAATACTACCCAAGTGACCATGCTGATTCTCTTCTTGAGATTCTCCCTTAGGGCATTGGTTTGCATAATTCCCATACATTTCACATTTAAAACATCTAATCATTGTTGATGTCGTAGCAATACCATTATCCTTGTTCATGGTGTTAACTGAACCTTTTCCTTTACACTTACTGGCTTTGTGTCCTTCTTTTCCACACCCAAAGAATATTCCAGTTCCTTTGAAATAATCTCCTTAATGCCTCTCCCCACATGATTTACATTAGGGAAATTGGACTTTCATTCCTATATGATCATCATGAAACTCCATATTTATCTTATTATATGAGTCGGAAAACATACCAAAGCTGAGATTATTGATCATATTATGAGATTTTTTATTAGACATAATAATGATTTTTGGACTTCCAAATCCAATTTCATTTGGTTGATCATGAAGAATATCATTCCATTGTCCGTCATATACTCAATTATCGTAAATCTTCTTGTTTCAAGCCATTTTCTAAAACCCAAAAAGAATAGCGTGAGAGGCAAAAATCATGCCAGGGAAGACAACGTAGTAAAGGGGGAGTACCCTCAACATGTATAATCTTAGGTTAAATTCTAATATTGTTACCATAGTTCTAGGACTATATCTTATACATATACTTATCCTTTGGGACATCCCCAGACATTCCATAGAAATATCTCTAGAAATCTCACTAACGTTTTCGCATCCTAGTTTCCAAATGTTGACTAAACCTTTCCCTTGATACCAACTGTAGAGACCTGAATCTTGACATACATGGGCATTACATTACTTTTTCGGAATACTTAAATCATAACAACAAAAGACACACAAGGACCGTAATTGTTTAGTGCATTTGGAAACTTGGAACATAATCTTCTATTCTTAGTGAAAGATCCTCAACATCTCCTATAAAGATCTTCCCTTATTTCTTACCTAAAACCATTACTTATATCCTAGGGAAAAGAAAACATAAAAAGGGTGAGCTCATATGCTCAGCAAGGGCAAACATAGTGATAATAAAAAAATCCATAAACATTTGATAGCAAAAACATGAACATGAAATTTAAACATCAAAATCTTGAGCAAAGACATAAATCATGGAAGTATGTAAGTCATATATCATAATGGAACATAAATCACGATAAAATATAATGGGAATAAATCATGTAATTTTGGCAACTATTCAAAACATGTAATGATTTCCAAAGTTTCCACGGCATTGCTACCAAGACCATCTATGTGGACAAAGTCCCTTTCTGAATCGAGTTCAGTCCTCGTTTCATTCCTGTAATACTGAACCGGATAAACTTACCGTTCAAGACATGTCTATCTCATGATATATAAATTTTTACCCAATGCATTTGTTGGAGATATTGGTACCACCCATCTAATAATGAAACCATTCTTATGTGTGCCACAAAATCATAAATCATACATCATAGCATGACACATGTAATAAAAATCAGAATCTTAAACACCATGCCATCATAACATAATCCATATAGAAGGACATAACAAAATAATTCCATTATAACATTATCGAATCAATGTAGAAACAGATATTGAACTAGAACCCCATATGATCTTATATAGAAAATAATTTATATAAAATACTTGAACTCCATTCTTGAGGAAAATATCATTTCTACTTCAAAAACATTTTCCTTTCTTAAAATGTCATATAATTTTAAACTAAAATAAGTTGATTAAAAATAAACATGAAATATTGTAAAGGAATCTTTTTGGAAATAATTTCTAAAAATCAATTCATGTCGTATAAGTTAAAAAAACATTCTTCTCCAACTTTGGCCTGAAAAGTCAAAAAATACCTCGTACGAAAAACGAAAAAAGATTCCTTTCATATCGTTTACTAAAAACACACCGAAGGGTAAAATTTGGATTTAATAAATTGTAATATGATATAAATAATATTAAATATTAAGGAAACATTTATGTGGATTATAAATATTCCCCCGTAAATTCTGAAGTATAATCAATCTCGGATAAAAATTGACATTGTGAGATTGTCCCTTACCTTAGGTCCGATATGCCTCGTACGTATCTGAAACTCTTGTATAATGATTTAAATAATGTCATTGAATTATTACAGAATCATATTCATTGTTATGATATCATATATGGTTCACTTATGACTTTATATTACCAGTTCATTTGTAAATTCCATGTTAAAGCAGCATTTTGGGTAAAATCGTTACATTTATCGTACGTGTTTCGACATGTTGTTCTTGATATTCTTACTTATATACTGATTTACATAATTCCAGAATGTAAAAAATGATTTGTATATAATATATATTCAGAGTATATATATATTATAGATCAATAAATTGAATGAAATACACCTTTCATGGAGACGGTAGGTCGTACGTACGCATGAACGCTGTTTTCGTTTCTTTTTTGAATTGAATGGAATTTAGTAAATGAAATACATACATACATATATATATATATATAAATTATCATTATAATTTCATACATTTAATTATTATTCATTATATATACTTTATAATCATTCATGAATGGTTAACATGGAGAATTAATCTCATCGCTTCGTGGTGACGGTAGTCCGTATGTACGCACGAGCGATGATATCATTTCCATGATCATGGAATTGTATATAAGTGTATGTATAATATTTCAGAATCAATATAACTTTAAAATAATCATATATAGTTATTTATTTACACCCTTATACCCATCCAAGTAAGGTTGTGGTCGAAAACAGATTACACCACGGCGTGGAGACGATATTCCGTACGTACACACGCACGGTGATTTCGTAAAACGTAGGATGGATAGAAGGTGACATAAGGTTATTTCATATTTTTAATAATATATCAGTATATGAGTTATACTGATGTTATTACTTCATAATGAAACAACTAAAGAAGAATAAGTAGAAGATGAAATAATTTGGAAGAATTGGTTACAGTTATTACCTCTTCTTTGAAGAGACTTTTTGAAACCTCTTCTTAGGGTACTAAAATTGGTCTTTGAAGAAGACCAGGACCACTAGAATGTTTCTAGGGAAGTTTATAAGGGAAATGGGCAGGGGTTTGCTATGCTTAAAAGCTCCAAATTATGTTTGGAAGAGAGGAAGGTGGTTAATTTTATAATGGAGGAGAGGGGCACCTTTGGAATCCTCAAAAATATTAGTTTAATATAAATTTAAACCCCAAATAAAACCTCCAAAAATCACTCAATTCGAATATTAGATAATATAGGGTTGTAATATCATCAACCAAAAAAATTTATACATGTAGGGAATTTATTATAAACATTATCAACTTGATTTATCATTATTTAATCTATTAAATTATATTTGTGTTAATAAGATTCTAAATTTTAAATTGTCATAAATAATTACTTATGTGTTATGAATTATCCACAATTAGATACTTTATGACATTATCGACTATATAAATCTCAATTTATAATTTTTATATATTTTTATGATTTTTAATCAATTTAATAATATGTTATTTTTATAAAATAACAATAGTGTCAATTTTGACACTATTCATTTTTTGGAATTTAAATTTAATCCAGAAAAAGGATATATTCAAACTAAAATATTTAATAGGTTCCTAACATGTCATAGTAATCTATAAAAGTAGTGGAGTACATTAATTAGTTCATATAATATTTATTTTAATATTTTTAAAACCATTTATTTGGTATATCTCTTCATAAAAAAATTAGTACAAAATATTTGTATAATTATTTAATATATTTATATGTTTCATAAAAATTAAAAATAAAATATTTTGATGAAGATAAATATAAAATCATTTAAAATAAAAATTTTACTCGAATTTATCATCTTCAAATAACAACATGTAAATTGTTATCTTTATTAAATTATGAAGGTGACAACTTTGTAATCATTTAAAATAAAATATTATAAGTGTCATAATCGCTTTTTTAAGGCTCCAAATGGTAAAATATTCGACCATTGGATGATTATGATTTACATTTATATGACCAATAAGTTTTGGTCAGGGTTTTTTTAACACCCCGAGATTTGATGAAAAATATTCTTTTTAATTTCATTAATGTCTTGTGTTGTACGCTACACCAAAAGGAGCTTCCACAACACGCATCCTTGACTTGCCTTGTATTACACGCAATCACGACCTTCCTCGATAGCGTGTGTAGTGCGCAATAACGACCTTCACTAAACAACAATATGCTATTAAAATATTATTAAAACCAGCTGTTATGAATAGTAATGACCACTTTTTGAAATTTTGTAAATTTTATTTTTCAAAATGGACTTCATTTTTTGATTTGGAATATCGAAATTATTTTAGGGTGAAATTTTGGTACTTTTTGGATAACTTTCATATTTTGATGAATAGTGAGAATTACTAAATTTTAATTAAAAACAAATTTTTCAATCGAAATAATTAATAGTGATAAATTATTAATTTGAGTGGTTTTAAAGAATATTTAGAATATATTTTTAGAATTTAATACAATGTTGGTCATTGGATGTATTTTCACAGTTAAACCAGACACAAACAAATGTCAATCTTTTGGTATTTATTATCTCTTAAGAACACGCTATTTGTTTTGACGACGAGAATTAATTATTAAATTAATTAATGCAGCTGATATGTTTTTAATTTGGTAAAATATACATCATTTTTGAGTTCATTATATCAAATATATCTTAGGCCTAATTTTTGGTATTTTTCTGGAAACATTCATTTTTTTATGAATAGTGAATCCACTAAGTGGTAGTTAAAATAAATGAATTTTTCATAAAACATAATTTTACCGTTTCTGTGAGTGGAATTTCAAAAATCCGAGAGACATGGTTGATGTTAGTAAGTAAAATATGGATCAATGAGATGAAAATAATTTTTGGTGAATAGTAACTTTTTACTTTTTTTACCACGGTTAAAAGTAAATAGGGTAATTAAGGGTACAAATGTTATTATTATTACCCTAAAAAATGTCCTAGTTCTATTGTATAAGTGTAATTCGACCAAAAAAAACCTTAGGAATAAAATATGATCATTTAGGACCACTAGGATTAGATTAGGACATTTATTGTTAATTTATTTAAAGAAGGGTTAAAATAGTTAAAATCAAAGTTTAATAAGTAAATAATTTTTAATATAGGGTTATACATAATATAAATTCGACTATAAATACTCATTAGAAATCTAAGAATATTTCCTACATAATGGTATTTTATTTGTAATTGCTATACATTATATAATTTAATTTATTTATGACACAAAGATGATGCAGTAATTATCTTATTAATGAAATATTGACTTAATTGATGTTATAAATACCCATATAAATGTAATTTGAGACTTTTTATGAATTAAAATAATTTTCTATGTTGAAATGACATGTTATTATTGATTTAATTTACTTCTATCAAACTAATCGTTCTGTTATGAGTTTCACAAAAATCAATTACTAAATAGTGTCAAAATTGACATAAAATAGTTTTTAAAACAAATATTATATTATTAATTGTTATTTTATTCCTAAAAATCTAAGGTTCAGCCAAATGACCTAGATAAGGTTATATATATTAATAATAAACAACTTGGGGTTCGTGTGGCTTGATATAGTAAGTTTATTAACCTTATAGTGTAAGAAAACAAGAAGACACGGTAAAAGTAAAATTATCTAACTTAAAGTTAAATATAAATGATAAGGTTAATATAGGAACCTAAACTTGTCTAAATTCTATTTGATGAGATTATTTCGACCCATCCCCGCCTTAGCTTCGATATAAATCAATTTGGAGCTAATTAAAACCGAATTTGGATTTATAATAAAAACAATTTAGTTATTCCAAAGGTGCCCCTCTCCTCACTTATAAAGGGGCACCCCCTCCCTCTCTTCCTCACACCACTTTGAGCCTTCAAGCTCGGACAACCTCTGCCAAATTCTCTTATTCACTTCCATATAAACATCCTAGAGGTTCGGGTCCTCCTCAAAGACCAATTTTAGTGCCCTAAGAGGAGGTCTCAAAGAGGCGCTTCAAAGAAGAGGTAATTTCTGTTACCGATTCTTTCACCTTTATTTTTTCTTCCAATTCATCTTCTATGGTTGTTTCATTATGAAGTAATAAAATCAGTATCACTCATATACTGATATGTTATTATATGTGTGAAACAACCCTATTTCACCATCTATCCATCCTACGGAAAACAAAATCACCGCGCGTGTGTACGTACGGAATACCGTCTCCACGCCATGGTGTAATCTATTTTCCACCACCACCTTACTTGGATGGGTATAATGGTGTAAATAATAACTAAATATGATTATTGTAAAGTGATATTTTTCTTGTAATAGTATACATACACTCCAATAAAATTCCATGATCAAGGGAACAATATCATCGCTCGTGCGTACGTACGGAATACCGTCTCCACGACGCGATGATATTCATTCTCAATGATTAACCATTCATGAATGATTATAAAGTATATATAATAAGTAATCATGAAATATATGACATAATAATGATACTGGATTTATGTGTATATATATGTATGTCATCTACTTAATTCCATTCAACTCAATAAAGAAACAAAAACAGCGTTCATGCGTACGTACGACCTACCATCTCCATGAACAGTGTATTTCATTCCATTTACTGATTTATTATATATATTTATATTATAAATATATATTATATATAAATCATGTTTTATATTCTGAAATTATGTAATCATGATCTATGTAATCATATGAATAATTACAAGTCAAAACCCGGATGACAAATGAAACGATTTTACCCAAAACGCTCTTTAACATGGAATTTACAATAGAATGGGTAATATAAAGTCATATGTGAACCATATATGATATCATAACAATGAGTATGATTCTGGAATAATTCAATGACATTATTTAAATCATTATACAGGAGGTTCGGAAACTTACGAAGAAAATCGAACCTAAGGTAAGGGAAAATATCGCAATCTCATTTTTATCCGAGATTGTTTATACATTGGAATTTACTGGGGTGTATTTTATCATACACATCCATGTTTCCTCAATATGTAATATTATTTCCATCCACCTACAATTGTTCATATCCAATTTTACCCATCGGTGAGTTTTTAGTAAAGGATATGAAATGAATCTTTTGTTGTTTTTCGTACGAGGTATTTTTTGACTTTTCCGACAATAGTACAAAGAATGTTTTTTTAACATATACGGAATGAATGGATTTTTAAAAAATTATTTCCAAGAAACTTCCTTTACAAGTTTTCATGTTTATTTTTAATCAACTTCTTTTAGTTTATAATTGTACGACATGTTAAGAAAGGAAAAGTGTTTTTTAAGCAGAAAGGATATTTTCCTCAAGAATGGAGTTCAAGTGTTTTATCAAAATTATTTTCCATCTAAGATAATAAAGGGTTCTATTTTTATCCCTATTATTACATTGATTTGATTATGTTGTGATGGAATTATATTTTTATGAATTCCTTTATCTTATATGAATTGTTTTATGATGTCACGATGTTTAAGATTCCCATTTTTTATTACATGGGTTATGCTATGATGTATGGTTTTCTGATTTTGTGGCACACATAAGAATGGTATCATTATGAGATGGGTGGGACCTATATCTCCCTCCAATGCATTAGGTAAAGATTTTATATCTCATTAGATAGACATGGCTTGAACGGCTGGTTAAACCGGTTCAGTGAAACAAGACTAAAAGGAGGAATGAACTCGGTTCAGAAATGGACTTTGTCCACTAAGATAGTCTTGGCAATGAGTCTTGACTAACAAGAAATGATTCTCTATGATTATGTGTGTACGCCACAATGTTTCGTGTTTTAAGTTGTGATTATTGGGATTACATTTCACTACTATGATTTATCCCATGTTATGTTATTATGATCACTTTTGCAGGTCAAGATTTCCAAAATGTAATGTTCTTATGAATATGATGTCATTGATATTTCTTTTGTTTACCCTTAATGAGCATTTGAGCTCACCCTTTTATGTTTTCTTTTCCCCAGGATATAAAGAAAGGTTTTAGGTAGAAAAAAAAGAACTTTATGGGAGATGTTGAAGATATTTCACCACGATTAGAATATTATATTCCGAGTTTCCAAAGACACTAAACTATTACGGTCCTTATGTGTGTGTTTTTGTTATATAATAAGTATTCCGCGAAAGTAATGTAATGTCCAAGTACGTTAAGCTTTGGGTCTCTACAGTTGGTATCAGAGGAAAGTTTTAGTCATCCTTTGGAAACTAGGATGCGAGAACATTAGTGATATCCATCGATATATTTCTAAGGAATGTCTAGGGATGTCGCTAAGCTTAAGTGTAAGTATAGGTTATAGTCCTAGAAATGTGATAATGATCTTAGAATTAAACCTAAGAAGTTATATTTTGAAGGTACTCCCCCTTTATTATGTTGTTTTCCCTAGCATTATTTTTTCCTCTCACACTATTCTTTTTGGGTTTTAGACGATGGCTGGAACCCGAAGGAACCGTGTTGATAAATGAAATGGACAATGCAATGATTTTCCTCCTGAACAAACAAATGTTATGGGATATGGAGTGCAAAATCTTATTTCTATACTTACACAAGCTATGAATCATTCTAGTCTTCCAAATGAGAAGAGAAGGGAACAATATTCTATTGAGTCCTTCATGAGGCAATGTCCACATTCTATCAGTGGGTCTTCTGATCCACTTGTTGCTGAACAATGGATCAGTACCACTGAAAAGATATTTTCAGTTCTTCAATGTTCTGAACATGATAAAGTCATCTTAGCAGAATATCGTGTGGAAGGTGAGGCTGATCAATGGTGCAATCGTATCAAGAATACGAGGCAAAGAGATGAAATTGATTCCATGGAATGTGACGAGTTCAATAACATATTTTTCAATAAGTACCTACCCCGTATTCTTCGAACAAAGATGGAGAAGGAGTTTCTAGAACTAAAGAAAAAGGATGATGAATCTGTTGGTATATACGAAGCTAATTTTACAAGGCATGCAAGTTATGCATTTGGATTTATCATCCAACCTGAATGTAAAGTTGATCGATTCTTCAGTGGCTTAAAACCAAATCTTCGATGGGAATTAGGTATAAGAGACTTCAGTAGCTAGGAATAAATTGTGCGTTGTGCTATCAAGGTAGAAATGGAAATTTGTGTTACTTATCCATCTCATAGTTTTGACAAGAAACAAAAGATGGAGTTCAAGGAGAAATCTCAGAATAATGGTGAAAAGAAGATGAATGTTTCCATATACTCAATGTGTGGAATGAAGCATGGTGGAGATTGTCTTAAAGGGACAAGTAAATGTTTCAAATGTGGAAAAGAAGGTCATCGGGAATTTGAATGCCGCACTGATGGGAAGAAGATGTCTAATGATGAAAACAAAGGAAGGGATACACAGAATGAACCTACTACACTTCAATGATTCAAGTGCAAGGAAATAGGGCATTATGATAATAAATGCCCTAATCCAAGGGTTAGTGACGATTGACATGAGCAACCAATTAAGGCAATGGACAAAGGGAAGTCACATGTGATCACTATTGGAGATGTTGAATATGATAACTATGTGTTGGAATGATTAAGTGTTTATGTAATGGGATTACAAAATAATGTTGTATATAGTATCGTGGAATATTAGAATATTTATGTATTGGTCTATTGTGGTTTTCAATAATTTTATAGTACCAGTAACCATGGAAAGTGATTGAGTTATTTTTGGAAAAAAGATGATATGCGCATAATGATGGGAAAATGAGAAAATGAAATATTTTAGAGTATTCATGAGCTCATGATTGGTATATGGACTAAGTGATATCATGGTTTGAGTATATAAATATTTGAGGATTTTGATACGTGGAAAGTGTAAACTTCTAACCGCATTCATGTTTTCACTAAGGTTCAATGGTTATTCAATAGAATACATGATTAAGGCCTTTGAATGTTTGGAATGTGACCAATAAGACATATCTTATGATATATGGGGATCAACGATGGTATTAAATCTCTGGTAATCATTTTCAATATATTATGAGAGTGGACTGCAGTATTATGGATAATCCTAAAGATTGGAATGGATTATGTTGGGAATAAGATAGTATTGTTTAAGGATAGAAGTTTTTTTAATATTATCGATGGGATGTTATAGTAATATAGTTTTAGAAAAATGACAACCTGCAGGACGGGCGACAACCCATCGCGTCGAACAAGGCCATGGGAATCGAACCCACAACCGAAGTACGACTGGCCTTTATTGCCTACCACTGGCCTATAGGAAGTCCCT
Organism: Viscum album; assembly: GCA_963277665.1. Taxonomy (NCBI): domain Eukaryota; kingdom Viridiplantae; phylum Streptophyta; class Magnoliopsida; order Santalales; family Viscaceae; genus Viscum; species Viscum album. Next base: position 536,519,964 of record OY728129.1, read on the forward strand.
ATTTAGTATAAACTAGTTTTATTATATTAAGCAGTATGATATATGAAGTATAAGTCCATTTTGGGAACCATATATCATTAATCTCACTATGGATGGACTTATGTATTTTTTGATAACTTTTCTAACCTTTTGTTCGAGACAGATGGAATGACCCATCATTCCATCACATGATCTGTTAACACATCACGAATGACACATTCAACTTCATTTCATTATGAGATGATGTAGAAATTGTCTAAATAACGACCAACGGTGAGACTATACCAAAATCACGAAAATATTTCTTCTAATTCCAATTTCATCAACTTTAGGGATACGATCTTGAAAACCAAAAATGTTTTCCTAGTGCTCTTATATCTAATAAATCAGATGGTACCGTAGATCGTCACAAATTTATGGATTTCTAATTGCTATCATTTCCATATCCATGTTCTCTACCACTCTCCATCAGAACATGATGGTTAAATTTCTCTTCCAAATCCATATTTTCACCTATGTGGAAACCCAGTGATTAGTTTGTTTGGGTAACAGTTACGTTTCATACTTTTGTTTTTAAAGATTGGTTTTGGTATTCCTTTTTACGATGTTGGTTTCTATCAAAGAAACTTTCGAATAGTAAACCATTTATAACCCCGACGAATTTTGAGGGCGAAATTCATTTTAAGGGGGGTAGAATGTAACACCTGAAGATTTTATGAAAAATATTCTTTTTAATTTCATTAATGTCTTGTGTTGTACGCTACACCAAAAGGATCGTGCCCAACACGCATCCTTGACTTGACTTTTATTACACACAATCGCGACCTTCCTCGATAGCGTGTGTAGTGCACAATAACGAGTTTCACTAAACAACAATATGCTATTAAAATATTATTAAAACCAGCCATTCTGAATAGTAATAACCACTTTTTTAAATTTTGTAAATTTTATTTCTCAAAATGGACTTCATTTTTGGATTCGGAATATCGAAATTAGCTTAGGGTGATATTTTGGTACTTTTCGGATAACTTTCATATTTTGATGAATAGTGAAAATTACTAAATTTTAATTAAAACAACTTTTTCAGTAGAAATAATTAATAGTGATAAATTATTTATTTGAGTGGTTTTAAAGTATATTTAGAATATATTTTTACAATTTAATACAATGTTGGTCATTGGATGTAATTTCAAATTTAAACCAGACATAAACTAGTGTCAATCTTTTAGTATTTATTATCTCTTAAGAAAACGCAATTTGTTTTGACGACGGGAATTAATTTTTAAATTAATTAATGAAACTGATATGTTTTGAATTTGGTAAAATAGATATCATTTTTGAGTTCATAATATCAAATATAGCTTAGGCCTAATTTTTGGTATTTTTCTGGAAACATTCTTTTTTTGATGAATAGTGAATCCACTAAGTGGTAGTTAAAAAAATGAATTTTTCATAAAACATAATTTTACCGCTTCTGTGAGTGGAATTTCAAAAAGCTGAGAGACACGGTTGATGTTAGTATGTAAAATGTGGTTCCATGAGATGAAAATAATTTTTGGTGAATAGTAACTTTTTACTTTTTTTACCACGGTTAAAAGTAAATGGGGCAATTAAGGGTAAAAATGTTTTTATTATTACCCTAATAAATGTCCTAATTCTATTGGATAAGTTTAGTTCGACCAAAAACAACCTTAGGAATAAAATATGATCATTTAGGCCTACTTGGATTAGATTAGGACATTTATTATTAATTTATTTAAAGAAGGGTTTAAATAGTTAAAATCAAAGATTAATAAGTAAATAATTTTTAATATAGGGTTATACATAATATAAATTCGACTATAAATACTCATTATAAAGATAAAATTTTTTCCTACATAATGTAATTTTATTTTTAATTTTTAGATATTAAATAATTTAATTTACTTATGACACAAAGATGATGCAGTATTTATCTTATTAATGAAATATTGGCATAATTTATGTTATAAATACCCAAATAAATGTAATTTGAGAATTTTTATGAATTCCACTAATTTTATAGGTTAATATGACATGTTAGTATTGATTTAATTAACTTTTTTAGAACTAATCATTCTATTATGAGTTTCTCAAAAATCAATTACTAAATATTGTCAAAATTGACATAAAATAGTTTTTAAAACAAATATTATATTATTAATTGTTATTTTATTTCTAAAAATCTAAGGTTCGGCCAAATGAATTATATAAGGTTATATATATTAATAATAAACAAATTGGGGTTCGTGTGGCTTGATATAGTATGTTTATCAACCTTATAGTGTAAGAAAACAAGAAGACACGGTAAAATTAAAATTCTCTAACATAATGTTAAATATAAATGATAAGGTTAAAATAGGAACCTAAACTTGTCTAAATTCAATTTGATGAGAGTATTTAGACCCATCCCCACCTTAGATTAGATATAAATCAATTTTGAGCTAATTTAAACCGAATTTGGCTTTATAATAAAATAATATTTTTAGTTATTCCAAAGGTGCCCCTCTCCTCACTTATAAAAGGGCACCCCCTCCCTCTCTTCCTCACACCACTTTGAGCCTTCAAGCTCGGGAAACCTCTGCCAAATTCTCTTATACACTTCCCTAGAAACATCCTAGAGGTTCGGGTCCTCCTCAAAGACCAATTTTAGTGCCCTAAGAGGAGGTCTCAAAGAGGCGTTTCAAAGAAGAGGTAATTTCCGTTACCGATTATTTCACCTTTATTTCTTCTTCCAATTCATCTTCTAAGGTTGTTTCATTATGAAGTAATAACATCCGTATCACTCATATACTGATATGTTATTATATGTGTGAAACAACCCTATTTCACCATCTATCCATCCTACGAAAAATGAAATCACCGTGCGTGTGTACATATGGAATACCGTCTCCACGTCGTGGTGTAATCTATTTTTTCCACCACCTTACTTGGATGGGTATAATGGTGTAAATAATAACTATATATGATTATTGTAAAGTGATATTGATTCTGTAATAGTTTACATACACTCCAATAAAATTCCACGACCATGGGAACGATATCATCGCTCGTGCGTACGTACGGAATACCGTCTCCACGACGCGATGAGATTCATTCTCAATGATTAACCCTTCATGAATGATTATAAAGTATATATAATAAGTGATCATGAAATATATGACATAATAATGATACTGTATTTATGTGTATATATAGGTATTTCATCTACTTAATTTCATTCAACTCAATAAGGAAACAAAAACAGCGTTCTTGCGTACGTACGACCTACCGTCTCCATGAACGGTGTATTTATTTCCATTTAATGATTTATTATATATATGTATATTGTGAATATATATTATATATAAATCATGTTTTATATTCTGGAATTAGGTAATCATTATCTATGTAATCATATGAATAATTACAAGTCAAAACACGGATGACAGATGAAACGATTTTACCCAAAACGCTCTTTAACATGGAATTTACAAAATAATTGGCAATATAAAGTCATAAGTGAACCATATATGATATCATAACAATGAGTATGATTATGTAATAATTCAATGACATTATTTAAATCATTATACAGGAGGTTCGGACACTTACGAAGCAAATCGGACCTAAGGTAAGGGAAAATATCGTAATCTCATTTTTATCCGAGATTGTTTATACTCTGGCATTTACTGGGTTGTATTTTATCATCCACATCCATGTTTCCTCAATAAGTAATATTATTTCCATCCACCTACAATTGTTTAAATCCAATTTTACCCTTCGGTGAGTTTTTAGTAAAGGATATGAAATGAATCTTTTGTCGTTTTTCGTATGAGTTATTTTTTGACTTTTCCGACAAAAGTACGAAGAATGTTTTTTTTAACTTATACGGAATGAATGGATTTTTAAGACATTATTTCCAAGAAGCTACCTTTAAAATTTTTCAAGTTTATTTTTAATCAACTTCTTTTAGTTTATAATTGTATGACATGTTATGAAAGGAAAAGTGTTTTTGAAACAGAAAGGATATTTTCCTCATGAATGGAGTTCAAGTGTTTTATCAAAATTATTTTCCATCTAAGATAATAAAGGGTTCTGTTTTTATCCCTATTATTACATTTATTGGATTATGTTGTGATGAAATTATATTTTTATGAAATCCTTTATCTTATATGAATTGTTTTATGATGTCACGATGTTTAAGATTCCCATTTTTATTACATGGGTTATGCTATGATGTATGGTTTTCTGATTTTTTGGCACACATAAGAATGGTATCATTATGAGATGGGTGGAACCTATATCTCCCTCCAATGAATTGGGTAAATATTTTGATACTTCATGAGATAGACATGGCTGGAACGGCAGGTTAAACCGGTTCAGTGAAACAGGACTGAAACGAGGAATGAAATCGGTTCAGAAATGGACTTTGTCCACTAATATAGTCTTGGAAATGAGTCTTGACTAACAAGAAATGATTCTATATGATTATGTGTGTATGCCACAAAGTTTCATGTTTTAAGTTGTTATTATTGGGATTATATTTCACTACTATGATTTATCCCATGTTATGATATTCTGATCACTTTTGCAGGTTTTGATTTCCAAAATGTTATGTTCTTATGAATATGATGTGATTGATATTTATTTTGTTTACCCTTACTGAGAATTTGAGCTCACACTTTTATGTTTTCTTTTCCACAGGATATAAATAAAGGTTTAATGTAGAAAAAAAAAGATCTTTATGGGAGATGTTGAAGATCTTTCACCACGATTAGAAGATTATATTCCGAGTTTCCAAAGACACTAAACTATTACGGTCCTTGTGTGTGTGTTTTTGTTATGTACTAAGTATTCTGAAAAAGTAATGTAATTTCCATGTACATTAAGCTTCAGGTCTCTATAGTTTTGGTGCCTTTAATTGTTACTATTAGTTTTATAAAAACAATATTCTTGATTTTTCACTCGATAAAAAATTTCTTCATCACTATTGTGTCACAATTACTGATAATTATTTAATCCCTAAAAATTATAAATAAATTCATATGATTTATATAATGTTATTATATTTCTAGAGACTATTCATGTTCGAAGTTTCATGAGGTTTATCACTAAATTAAAAGTAATATACTTATAAGATTTAAGAGAGTGACATGTTGTCACTTTCTTTGGTTTTAATAATAATTAAAATATTTTCAAGGAAAAAAGTCCATAAAATAAATCTATTGCAACCCTTATTTTATATGAGTCATATTTTAGTCATCCAATATAATTTTGGCAGGTTTTAGGGTAATTTTATAATTTTATATTTACCCTTAATTACCAGATTTACCTGTAACTATGGTAAATAAAATTTACAAGAGTTAATATTCATAATGCCCAAAAATAAAAAGTAGCTTATTAAAATAATTTGGACCCACTGATTCCAAATATGGAATCCATTTTTCCAAATTCAATACATAAAATTTGCAGAAATTAAATTAAAATTAATCTCGTTGTTGAAAGAAAACGAGTTTTTGTTTAAAACATTGCAAAAGATTGAATTGATTTAACCTACGAATTCATTGTAAAATCAATGATAATGACATAAATTATATTAAATGGTAAAAATATATTCTATTTATACATTAAAACCATTAAATATTATAATTTAACCATATAAATTATCTCAATGAAAAGGTTGTTTTTAATTAAAAATTAGCTTAATTTTACTGTTCATCAAAATATGAAAGTTATCAGAAAAATATCAAAACATTATCCAATGTTAATTTTTATATCCTGATTCAAAATAAGAAGTTTATTTTGCAAAATTGAGCTTATAAATATGTCAAAAACTAGATTTAATGTGGGTGCACCATCAAAAGGCGGCAAAACTGTATTTTTTAAAAAATACTTATTTCACCCGAAAAATTTATTTTTTTCACATAAAATGTTTTAGAAAATTTATAAGATGAATAATAATGTTATAAAATTCAAAATGTAGTTAATACTATTCATAATGGCTAGTGCATAATAATATTATAACAATATATCTTCGTTTAGTGAAACATGGTATTGCGTACAACAGAGGCTATCGAGGAAGGTTGTGATTGTGTGTAATGCAAGACAAGTAAAGGTTACGTGTTATGCAAGACTCCATTGTTGTTTCATTATAACAGAATCCAAACATTTTTCATTTATACATTGAATATATATATATATATATATATATATATATTCACTGTTGCGTAGAATGACTATTATCAAATTAACATGAAATTGTGTGTAACACAATCTAAGAATAGTGTTGCATATACTGCCAGCTAATACAGTGTTGCGTATAGAACAAGATAATATTGTTTTAGCATAAAACACATGACATCAAATAAATTAAAAAGAATAATTATCATAAAATATCGGGTTGTTACACTTCCATTACAAATATAGACATTAAATAACATTTTTGGAATAATTAAACACTGTACAAAAAGACCCAAAAATACCACAGTTGGTATAATGCCTTTGGAAACATGGAAACACAAACAATGGTATAGAAGTGATTTACAATATCGCCAACTAAGTCAATTGTGGCTAGCACTCTTCTTAGACACATCAAAATAAATACATATATTCATAACATGGTAAAATAAACCTTAAATGGGGTGAGCTAGAATGATCATTTAGGGTAAAAAAGGGACACATGTAAGCATACAAAAGGGAAAAAGGGTATGAGAATATGATCATTAAAATAGAAGATCATATCCTCCATATCAATGATCATAAAAAAGAATCATGGAAAAATATTGGTACATCATATGACATGAATAATAATGAAATAAAGATCACGGGACATCAAATCATAACATATGAATAAAACACTGAATTATGGAAAACACATAAGCATGTATTAAGATTTACAAAGTATCCATGACATCACTGCCGAGACCATCTCAGTGGAAAAATTTCTTTACGTAACCGTGTGAACAACTATTCTGGCCCTGTATTACTGAACAACCTGAACCCTTGTTCTGGCACTATATTACAAAACTAAGTAACCCCTCAATCCATCATTGTATTACTAAACTATGTAAACCCTTGTTGCAGCCATATAATACTAATCCGAGTAACCCCTCATTCCAGCCCTATATTACTGAACTAAGTAAGCTGTCGTTCTAACCCTCTATAATTGAACCGAGTAAACCCTCATTCCAGTACTATCTATCTCATGAGATATAAATATTTACCTAATGCATTAAGGGGAGATAATGGTCCCACCAATCACATAATTAAATCATACGTGTGACAAAAGATCATAAATAAAAATATTATAACCAATGAACTGAAATATGTACCATAAACATATAAACATATCATAACTAATAGAAATATATTGGTTTCATAATCAATTCAACCTAATCCTAACCCATGAAATGAAATGGCATTCAAAAGCATATAACTCGTTAAATAGAGATGAATTTGATAAATATATAACCCATGAAGGAGAAATGGATTCCATAATCACTATGACATTAATCATAACCCATTCATATAATGTATATAAATGGAACACTTATATCATTTCCCCTAAATTCATGAGTATCATAAACATTTGTCATCTTAGATGGTAAATTATTTTTAAATATCATTCAACAACATTTCTCATGGAAAATCTCATTTCTTGTTTGAAAAATGTTTTTTAATTAATAAAACCATTTTAAAATAATATTCATAAAAATATATTTCAATACATATCATGAATAATTTATATTGGTTTTAAAACCTTATTCCTGGAAAACATATAACATAATCTTAAAAAACATTTAATAACATTTTTCTTTGAAAACCATTAATGAAATCTAGAAATCATTTTGAAAATAATTTCATTTAAAACAATTTTAAAATCATTATAGAAGTCATGAAAAATATTTGAACTTGTTTCATATAAATTATATTGAAAATTAATATATAGAGGTCAAAAACATTTCAAAAACCATTTTACATTTAAAATTATTAAAGAAGTTTGAAAATTATTAGAAACCCATTTTATTAAAAAAATTAGAAAATAATCATGAAAAACATTTGATAATATTTTTCCCGGAAACATATTTTTAAAAAAAAATTCTTAAGGCTTAAAATTCTTAAAATTCAAAGGGATCATTAAATTAATGACAACATGTAAATCCGTACATGGAATATAAGGTCAAAATAACATTCTTTTTTCTTGGTAAAAAAGATAAAATGATTCATTATTCGGAAAGTGGAAAAATAATCATTTTAAGAGATTGGTAAAAGACTACATGCTTAAAAATTTCATTTATAAATTATAGGGGATTGGTATATTATTTTTGGAAACACTTTTTAGGAAACATAGATTTCTGACAGAATAGATACTAAGTCGGGCATTTCAAAAAACAATTTATTAACTATCTTATGTACCAAAAGATATAAAATGGTAAAAAATCATCATTATAACATGAAATAAAATAGTAATATTTATCTCATGAATATTATAGAATGGTGGATCAAACAATTTCATCATAGAATGGAAAAACAAAAAAAATATTGAAAAGCAATGAGGTTGTCTCAATAAACACATATAACATGTATATTGGGATCATGATCTCCATGTAAATAATTTATATTAAATGAGTCATAATATTTCATGAAAAGATTTATATTCATGATATATCTTGTAATATGTAAGTATTTCACCCTAAAAAGAGTTTAGGTGGATAATAAAATATGAGTCTTAAAAAGCGGAAATTGAGACCAAAACATTTTTAAGAATTCAATAACTTTTTAAACGTATAAACCATACAGTAAGTATCATAACATGGGAGTTTAACCACCCATTAATTTATTTGAAGTATACATATAATACAATCATGGTAATTTCATACACCACACAAAAGTAAAGAGTGGCAAAAAAAGCTTGTGTCTAACAGAAATTAAATGTGAGATGAAATCCCCTTATATTGTGACTTTACTCTCTCTGTACTCATAAAAATTTCATGTATAGAAAATATAAGTTTATTATAAATCATAAACTGAATAATATTCTTATATATTACTATATATGGTTTTTTCATAACCTTATATTACCCTCTTTTTAATGAACTGACATTAAGGTTTCACATTGTGTTAAATTCTATTTTTTCGTCGCATATGTCTTGAAATGTTATATAATTGATTGTTATATTTATGTCTTAAGAATAGATTTTATAACATGATATAAATATCTGTTATATAAATTATATATAAACTATAATATTCTATAGAATAATGAAGTATGTAATGTAATAAAATGTTCATGGAGACTGTAATTCGTACGTACACATGATTGTTGTTTTCTGTATTTATTATCACATTGAAAGAAGTTTGTAAATGAAATATGTGTAAATATATGAATATATATATATATATATATATATATATCATTATATAGTATCATTAATATATCATATATATCATATATTTTCATTAAAACCATCTTTAATACATTCTATGTGATTTGTGAACGAATCACATCACTTTAAGGGGTGGTTGTCTACACTTCCTCAAACGATGTTATCGTAATAACACTAAATAGTAGGTAAAAATATGTGGGTTGTAAAAGGAATAAATAAAATTAAATAAAGAATGAATATAATAATATTACATATATAAATATATATTCTATCATAATTTCCACCAAGATAAGTGGTAAAGGAGAAACTAACAACCATCGTTTCATGAAGTTATAGTTCGTCGTTCATAGAAACAGTATATTCCACATCCATAAGATAGAGGTTTGTGTATGTCTAGGTCATAATCTATTCATAACAATATACTAGTATCTGGAGGATACTGGTTTAATTACAAAATAGTGGTATAAATAGAGTGTTGTGTGGGGGGAGGGAAAATAAAGGCAATGAGATTGAGAGAAGATGTTACCTCTTAATCAAGTAGCTCCTTTTGATTTCGCCGAAAGGCGTATTTCAGAGGGTTTATGTCCAATGGTATGCTTCAAGGTAAAATTTATTATATTAGGGAGGAAATTTGGGCCTATATTTGTTGCACATAAGAGTATTGATATCTTTTAGGAATGGGTAGAGTTGGTGGCCTTTTATATTGAAGGAAAAGGACTCGCATGAAATTTTAGAAACATGTTAGGTGTGCACATGATCGCACATAACAAAAGTAATACAAAACCCAAGAAACTGATTAATTGAATGCTTATGGACGAGATATGGCCATTAAATGGGTTATATATCATTTGGGACCTTATTTATATGGATATGTCCCTAATTATGATAACGCTGGCCGCAACTATTGTGATTATGTTTTGTCACTTTTACAAATCCATTTGGAAAAAAATTAACATGGTATTAATAGAAAAAAAAATAGATATAAGAAAATTTTTGAACTCAAATATTTTAAATTCAAATCATTGGGGTCAAAAAAATTATATTACTGTTAATCCTATAGACGACACGAAATAACGTGGGTTTAAATTAGAAAAAAGATCAAAAGTATGTTATGATTTTATATTTAGTTTCAAAGTGAAATTTATACTAATGAATTACATTGTATTTATATTTTTAATATTAATAATTTGTGACTTTAAAAAATTTTGATAATATCATTTACATTTAATAATTAATTAAACAAAAAGAAATTGTTTAACTAAAAAGTAGTATTTTCACTATTCATCAAAAAATGATGTTTCTCTGAAATATCCCAAAAAATCACCCTAGGATAATTATGATGTTATGAACACAAAAATTAATTTTATTTTATCCAATTAAATTTTTATATTTATATAAAACAATTTTTATTATTAAAATCAATTCATTAAAAAAAATTCATAAAATGACTATACAAAAACATTTATCTTTCATTATAAATATGTTTTATTTATATAAAATAAAAATATTTGTAAATAATTTTTTAATAATATTAATTATTAGATTATAATTATATTCCTTAAATAATGAAATAATATAATGATATGTTTCTTAGAAACTCATTAATGTGCGTATCGTATGCCAAGTCAGTGTTTCCTGTAGAGAAATCCAAGTCGTTGTATCATATAGTGCATGCCAAGATGGTATTTAGTGTGAAAAGAATTTCTGAATTAGTGTTTTGATATATATATATATATATCCAATGTCATCTAAAATGAAAAATAATGAAAAGACAAATTAATTTGAATGAATATAATTCCGAAAATATAGGGGTTTTACATTCTACCCACCATAAATATTATTTTTCTCTCGAAATTTTTTTGGGTTACAAAAGATTAATGATTAAATGCATCATTCATATAAATCCAAATCATAAAAATTGAACAAAAAAATCTCCTAAAAAGTTAAATTTCGAACCATAACAGTTACCCAATGTAATTTATAATCATGTTTTCATATAAGAGAAAATAGGTTGGGAGGGAAGATTGGACATGGAATAAAATCATAAATATTTATTTAGTGTGATTGAGGTCATCAATACCAAAAAAATTATTAAAGGAAAGGTGAGGTCTTTAATTTCATAAATCTATGATGATTTAAAATTCCATCAGGTAAAAAAAAGGTAGTATGACAACAATGTTTTTCGATCAGATTCAAAAAATGAGTAATTCTTGATAAATATATATAAAAAATTAATTCATTGGTTTTTATTTTTAAAATTACTAATACATATATTATCTCAGGGAAAGAACGTATAGAAATTTTCTATGATGAATATAGAACTAAAATATGCTTTTAACCGATCTTAAGTCCCATAAAGAATAAAAAGTATAACTATTTGTCTAAAAAACAACATGCATTAATCTATACAAATAAAAATAAACACTACATGTTAATCATAAATATTTATTCATTAAAAATAATTAAATATTAACAAGTACATCTTCTAGGCTTGTGGTTATCATGAAACCATTATCATCCTTCGGTCATGGCTTCAAGACCCCCAAATTTTCTAGGTATGATTTGTTTTAACCCTACATACATGATGTCCTTATTTAAAACTGCACTAATTATATATTTATATAATTTAAATCCTTGAAATATGGTTATTCACGAACTATCCTTTTCACTATGCTTTTCAACACAAACTCAGTACACAAATACTTCATCAAAATGATTAATTAAAATTCTCATGAATGAATATCCTGACAACCCTTATGAAAGATAAAAATCCAAAACCTATGGAATAGTGTCATAGAATGATATTATCATTGATTCCCTTATATCGAAAAGTATCTCTAGGTTTTAACACTCTAAACATGTGAACACCCTTATTGTATATTCTATTGAAACATTTTAAAAACTGGAATTTACATAAACCCTTTTGGAATACATGAATGCTTCATCCTTCCACAGTATGTTGGATTTACTCCTTATACACAAAATGTTTTAATCTTTATTAGTGGTAGAATAAGTAACCTATAAATAGGTCCTTACTTATTTATAAGTTAAATAGTACTATCTAATTTATATATTCATATCCCTTGTATCTGTATCCATTCAACATTATTTTTAAATAATCAACATGTTAAGGGTTACATTACTTTAGTAAAAATGTTAATGTTCTTGAAATATCTATTTTAGTACATCATGATCATTCAACATATTCCTAAAAATAGATATAAAAACATAAACTAAAAACCCCATATATTATTCATTATTCTTAAATTTAAAATCCAAATACATAAATACAACCATTAATTCATCATTAATCCATTAACAACACTTCCTCATCCTATTACACAATAATATTTTTCCTTCACATTTCATCTGTAGTCTCTTCGTCATCATCAATGTACTAATTACTCGCTCCACCATGTTGATTATTTTCAATAATATTCATCTTAGGACATTGAATTTCATAATTTCTATTTATTCCACACATAAAACACTCAAATCTCGATGAAGACTTAGGGATTCCAATATTCCAATCCATTTCTTTAACAAAACACTTAATTTTTTTCCTTGACCTAAATTTCATTGGATCCTTATTTTCCAAAATAAAATCACCTTATTGCTCCTATAATTCCATCACTTAAGTGATTCTTTCCACATTGTTAACACAAAGGTATCTGAATATTCTTTCATCTATGGTATCCATTACCCAAACTCTCAGTGAACTTCTTCTTTCTCTTACTTGGTGAGTCCTAGAGTTGGTTATGGTAAACATTGTTAATCATGTTTCTTGAATACTAGTTTTGCATTATCACTCCATCTTTCACTCTAGTTATCATATCACATTACTTCTCATCGTAAAATATTCCATAAAATTCAAAATTTATCTAGTTTTTTCATGTTCCTGCGATTGACTACAAACAGAAGCATTATGGGAGCATTACATATCATTTAAGAAAACCACATAATCAAGAAAAAAATTACTTTCAGGATGTCTAAATCAGGTAAACATCCATAATATATGAAACCTAGGGATTATATTAGTTTATTAAAAGCTAACATATATTTAAATACATCATGATGGTTTATGAATAGTTTTTGAATTCCCAAATAATATCCCATGGGAGTGTCAAACCAGGTGTGAAACATAGACTATTTTCATGTACCAGATTACCCAGAGTCAAGCCTAGAACATCATTTCAGAGTTATTACCCATTAGTACATCTATTCCAGAGCAACATCCACTTATAGTATACAAATATAGATGTATTTCTAGGAAACCACTCACTCTATCCTTTTCCAAATTTCTATTAAATTTTATAATGTTAATCATCTATATTCTAATTCATAGAGACATCCTTATACATATCCTAATAAATTAACCAAGGGATCTAATTAATTTTTTCGCATCCTTTTTTTGATGGTTAACTATACCTTTTCTATGATATGAATAGAATAGACCCTGTCTTTAAAATCATAGACATTACTTAAATTTTTCAGAACATATAAACATTATGAAAAAACATTCTCAAATACTATAGTTGGTATAGTTCCTTTGGAAACATGGAAACCTAAGCACTAGTATATACCTAAGCTAAATTATCTCCCACTAGGTTCTTTCAAACTACAACCCTTCTCAAACACATCAAATATAATACATATCTTCATAACCTAGAGAAGGTAATAGAAAAAGGGATGAGCTCAAATGTTGAGTAAGGATAAATAGGGGAGACATGTAAGCATAATCATGAGATTAATGGTATGAGAACATGATCATGAAAATAGAATATGATACACATAAATCATGATGACATCTAGGTTGGTCATATAACATGAATTATTATGAAATAGAGAAAAAAGTACATGAATATATTATATAGGAAAAAATATGGAATTGTGAAAAACACATAATCATACAATATGTTTTCCATAGTAGGCAAGGCATCGCTTCCCAGACAATCATAGTCGAAAATTTCTTTTACTGATCTGGGTGAACCCATGTTCTATCACTATATTAATGAATTGAGTGAAGCCTCATTCTAGCCCTATATTACAAAACTGAGTTATCCCTCATTCCAGTCCTGTATTACTGAACTGTGAAAACCCTCATTCCATCCTTGTATTATTTAACCGAGTAATCCCTCATTGTAGCCCAGAATTCCGGAACTGAGTAAACCCTCATTCCAGTACTATACTACTAAATTGAATAAACCCTCATTCCATTCATATCTATGTTATGAAAAATAAATATTTACCCAATGCATTGTTGGTAGATATAGGTCCCACCCATAACATAATTAAATCACACATATGTGTTCCAAAAGATCATAAATAAAAATATCAAAACTCAAGAAAGGAAAGAGGTATCATAATCATATAATTGTATCATAACCTGTGGACAGTGACATGTCTTATAATAATTGAATCATAATAATAACCTGTAAAAATAAGCATGTTTCAAAAACATATAACCTATTAAAGAGAGAATGATTCTATTAACATATAACCCATGAAAGGGAAGTGTGTTCTGTAAATACAATTATATTTAGAATAACCCTTTCATAAAAAATATATGAATATATATATATATACCATATCCTCGAAAGGAATGATTAACATCAATTAATGTCATCATACATAGTAAATACATTTGAAATTTCATTGAAAACATATCTAGAGGAATATATTCTTTCTTGATTGAAAAATGGATTTTTAATTCATAAACCCATTAAAAAATTATTTTCATAGAAAAAGAGCTTTAAATAAATGTCAAGAAGACTTGGAATAATTTTTTGAAAACTATTTCCATGAAAAAATATAATTTAATCTTCCAAAATAATTTGAAATTTTTTCTATGAAAACACCTTGAAAACTATTAAAAAGGATTAAAAACGCTTTGAAAATTATTTCTTTAAATTTACATTGAAAAAAATTAAATAAATATTTAAAAATCGTTGAAAATAAATTCCTCAAAAATAATTTGAAAACATTAATGAATGATTGAAAATGGTTTGAAACTCATTTCATTGAAATTACACGGAAAACATCAACATAGAGATTGAAAATATTTCAAAAAACCATTTTAATTTAAAATGTAAAAAAGAAGTTTGAAAATATTTGGAAAACTAATTAACATGAAAAAATATAAAGTAAGATAGAAAAAATTTCAAAAAATATTTTTTTCAGGAAAACTAAATTTTAAAAAAAAATTATTAATGATTATAAATTTAAAAATTCAAAGGGTGATTTGAATAAATGATGGAGGATAAATTAGTACATGATGTATGAGGCCAAATGAAAATTAATTTACCACTTTATGAATTATAGAACGATTCCTTATTCGTAATGTGATAATAATATCCCTTTGAAGAGATTGATAAAAGAAAAAGAGGTTAAAAATAAATTTTACATATTATAGGGGAATGGTTTAATATTCTTTGAAACACATTGTAGGATACAAGGATTTGTGACAAAATAGAGGGCAAAATCGGAAGTTCATTAAAAAAATCTCACTATATTATGTACAAAAGAGTATAAAATGGTACCAATAAATGTGAAAATCATTAAATAACATTGGACTTATAAACTCTTATTTATTCATGATAATGGATCAAATGATTTCATTAAAGGAAACGTAATCCAAAAATATCTATAAATGCAATGACAGTGTCTCAATTAACACTTATAACATGGTATAATGGGATCGTAATATCATTATAATGAGAGAGAGTTACATGAATCATACAATATCATTAAAATAATGAGACTCATGATACTAATGTATTATGGATGTATATGTGCCCCGAATCAATACTTTTGGGGCATAACAAAACATGAGTCTTAATGAAGGAAAATTGAGACATAAACTTTTTTACCAATTTGGTATCTTTTGAAAAATAAACCACATGAAAGAAGGATTTTCAAATGGGAGTGTAAATACCCATAACATTAATTACATGATTCATGAAATACAGTATCTATCAGTACATACTCCACTAAAATGGAATGACTACCGAATATAGCTTGTATTTGATAGAAATTAAAAGTGAGATGAAATCCCCTTACCGTGTGTCTTGACTCTCTCCTTACTTGTACAATCTTCCTTTATAATAAATATACGTATATTATACATATTTTATAGAAGAATATAATTATATCTTTTTCCATATATGTTTTGATTATAACCTTTTATTAACCACTGGATAATGATCTTACTGTAAGGTTTCACTTTGTGTAATATTCTCTTGGTTCATAAAATGTGTCTTAGTTTGTTATATTGTTGATAATCAAACTTATATCATGATTATGGAATGAATAAAATGATATAAATATCAGTTATATCTTGAATATGTATATTATAATAATATATATCATAATGATGTATATAATGGAATAAACCGTTCATTGAGATGGATAGTCGTACGTGTTCATGAATGTTATTTTCTGTATTTATTGTCTTATTGAAAAAAACTATGTAAATGACATATGTATATATATATATATATATGTATTTATATATAGATAATTATTAAATTACAATTAATATAATTAATATATCATATAATTTCATTAAACTTCTCTGTAATACATTCTATGTGGTGTGTGAATAAATCACATCACTTTGAGGGGGTTGTAGTCCACGCTTCATCAAAGGAGATTATCATATATACACCAAATAGAAGGTAAAAAGATTTGTGTTTTAAAAGTAAAACATATGATTAAATACATAATAAATATAATATATTAGATATAGAAATTGTGTTTCTATAATAATAGCCACCATTATTGGTTGTAATTGAGAAATGGACAATCATCATTTCATGAGACCATAGTTCACCATACATAGAAACGAAATGATCAACATCCATTAGATAGAGGTTTTTGTTAGTATAGGTCATAAATATTGCATAAAAATCATAAAATATTGATGATACATGTTTCACCACACAAGAAGGGAATAAATATAGTGGAGGAGTGGAGAATTAAAATAAAGTATAGGATCTTGAGAGAAGACGTTGCCTCTTAATGGGGTAACTCCATTTGGTTTGTGACAAAAGGATTCATTAAGAGTGATTATACAATAATTAAGGCATCAAGGTGGAAGTTATATCTTATGGGTGGAAATTTGGGTAGTACATGGATGAAATTATGAGGCATCATATTTGTGAGGAATGGGTAGAGGTGTTGGCCATTTATAGGGAAGGAAAAAGACTCACTTGTAATTTTTAGATACAAATTAGGTGTGCATATGATAATCGATACCAAAGTCATAAAAAATTAAAAAAAAACCCTCTATAATATAAGGTTTATAGACCAACTATGGTCATATAATAGGTGTTGGACATGTTTATAGGTCATTTGGGCCCTTGATTTTAATGTTTATTCCCTAATTAATCTTATTTCGGTGTTAACTGCTCTATTTAGTTTTGATCACATTTACTAATCATTTTAGTAAAAAAATAACATTGTCTTATGAGACAATAATTACTAGACTAAATGAAATGGTTTCTGTTTGATTTATTGAATTACATTCAGAGAATATACATAATTAGGATTACTACTAATCCAGCATATGGGATAATATAATAGGGTTTTAATGTTGAAAAAAGGTCAAAATTTTATTATGATTTTATATTCAATTTCAAAGTTAATTTTATTATAATTTATTAAATTGAATTAATAAATGTAATATTTATCTTATTTAACCTTAAAACATATTATTAATATCATTTTCAGTAATAATTAATGATACAAAAAGGCATTTTTAACAGAAAAGAAAGATTTTCATTATTTATCCAAAAATGATGTTTCTTAGACAAATCCCATAAAATTACCCTAGGATAATTTATAAATTCTAAATACAAATATTATGAATATTTTATTTAATTCTTATTTTAAATTTATATAAATTTACTTTTATATTTAAAGTGATTATACAAGAAAACAGTTTATAAACATAAAAGGTCTTTTCCAAAAATATAATCATTCATTAATAATAATTATTATTTATGTAAAACAACAATATTATGAAATTATTAATTAATATGTTTAACATCTAGGTTATAATTATCTTATTTAAATAATTCAATCAATAATAATAGATGTTTCATAGATACTCATTATGGCGTCCATTATATGTCATGTTGGTGTTGCTTGTAGTGCATGACCAGTCGGTGTTTCTTATCGTGCAATCCAAGTGGGTATTTTATGTGAAATAAATTATTAAATTATTTATATATATATATATATGGAAAAAATTAACTGTCATGGGAAATAAAAAGTATTGAAAAAGTTAAATTAATTCGAAAAAACAATTCTCAAAATATATGGGTGTCACAGGCATTAAAAAATCCTCCAAAAAGTATTTAAAAATAATAAAATTAAATTGTTATTTTATTGGTAAAAATTAAAATGAAGGATTAAAATAGAAAATAGTTTACAATTTTCATCTCACATATGAAAGATACAACTAACAGAAAATGAATGGTCTCAATGAGATATCATCTAATGTGTATGAAAATCCAAGAGAGTTTTCCAGACATAAAAAATGGTCATAGGAACATCTATTGAAATAAAAATTACCCTTTATTTTTTTATAAAATATGTTTTATTTTTTGAATCATTGAGAGAAGAACTATATGTTTTTTATTCACACCACTCTTCATGAATATGTCTCACATGAAAATATGTTATGTTAAATTTGTTTTAAATAAATTCACTACCTCTTCATTAAATGCATGTTACATCATTTGTAGAAAAATTAAAAATTACTTGTCTCTATTTGAAATTAGTTAATAATATAAAAAACAATCGTCCTTTTATTTTGTCTCAGTACTGGAATCTTATTATATTATTTTATCTTAAATAGGAAATCAAGATTTTATGAATTGTAAAACATAGTTAAAAGCATCACTTGAGTTCCTAAAAAGAAATAAATACTAACTGGCAACATAACACATATGATTTTAAGAATTGAGTAAATAAACTCTTATATAATATTTGAATCCATGTAGTCGACATTCTAATCTAGTACCATGTACACAATTTTACTCCACCTTACCATATTGAATTATGTAGGTGTTTCATTTTTGTATGTGAATCAAAACAATCCAATTTGTTTAAATATTCAATTCACCGAAACTAATGTTTCTTGTTGAATTGATATACATGATTTCATCACGATGGATTATCTTGTATATGATTTAATAACATAATGAATTTACACATCTGATTACTCATCGTGGAATTTTTTTATGTATTTTATTAATCTTGTAATCCATTTCTCATTGATGAATGATCACAAGGTATATTCATAAAATGGTTGATATTATTATAGTAGTAATTTTTCCCATAGGAACTTCCTTAACACTGTTGATTGACACATCATTTTCCCCAATGTAGTACATTGATCGATGTAATAATTTTCTCCATATAGCCAAAAATTTCATGTATCCAAATTTCGAGACTTATACAAATTCAATCAAAAACATACATGATCCATTTAATATTTTTTTAACCGCTAAATATATTCTAATAAAATAAACTTGATAAACACACATTGAAAATATTTTCATCATAAAGGTTTTAATTGTATTAAATATCAATAAAACCAAAAGTAAAATGAATATTATGGATCAACATTACTAGACCCAATATCAACTCTTTTTGATGATCCAAAATATCCATAAAATTGGAAAATTAATTATATATTTTTAGGTATTAAATATATTACTTTAAAAATGGTTAACTTAAATTAAATGTATAATGGGGAATAAAATTTAAGACATAATGTTTCTCCCATTTAGCAGACCTGAAATAATTTTTCTTTAAATAAAATAAGAAGGCAATCAAATTCAGTTTTTTAAAATACTTCACCCCATATAATAATTATGTTTTTTATAGGGGTAATAAATATCTAAATTTTTATTAAATTAAAAATGAAATTAAATTGTGATAAGAAACATGTTAATGTAGCTCCATGAGTTATGAACTATTTATGTTTTTTAAAAAACTGAATATAGAATTAGGGAATGATTTAATGTCATCAAATAAAATTATTTGGTAAATAAATTAAAATTAAACAAATAAATAATAAAAACATATGAAATAAATAAATACCGATATATTTCATCTATTTCAATTATAAAAAAAATATAAACCTAGAAAAACCCCAAATTAAATAATACCATTCAAGAAACCCACATTGGTTTTGGTAGAGGAAATATTGAAGTTTGATTGGGTTTGGAGGTTGAAGAAGGTTTAGTGTTAAATGGTGCATACTAGTATTTCAATGAAGGATCATAATAAAATTCCATTATCTACCTGGGTTTTTGAAATGTACTAGCCAGATCAGGACAATGTTCTATTCTTGTTCTTATCTAATGAAAAGATTCATCACAATTGTAGATCCAGGGAACCATATCCAACCTTAAATACAATAGAATAAAAAGAGAGTCTTTGTTATGTATTTATAAAACTAATAAAATTAATTTCATAATAAATTACATAAGTTCTTATACATTCACTATTGGAAATATTGAAAATTCATGAAAATTATGTGTGAAATATAGAGGGGGAATTTCTAACATGAATATACCAAAAGGCAGATTCACAAGAATATTATTTAAAAGTAGATGGATATATGTTAGTACATATATTATACTACCAATCATCAACAACAAATTACAATCTGTGTTATTCAATTTCTACATTATATTTTTAAAACCTTCCTTAAGATCATAAGGAGATATCGTAAATAATAGAGAACATATAGCTTGTTAGAGTCTTAATAATCACAAGATGATATCCTATTTTTAGAAAACTAAATCCATATATATTACAAGAACTAAATACTCTATATATCCATCTGAGGATTCTTATAAAAATGAATTAGGATTTATTACATCTGAGATATACATGGAAAAATCATTCGAATAGATTTTTTTTTATTAAATATAATTGGTTTAATTTATCACATGTTTGAATGTAGTCTTCAATTAAATTACATCCTTTCTTTGAAACACTCAAAAAATATTCATCAACATTTCCAAATGATTTCTACTTATTTTTAAAATTGTCATACATTGAAATATATAATTCAATAGTAATCTTACTAATAATTTTTTTGGTGCCATTAAATGAAAAAAATATTCTATGTATTTTCATATATATATAATGGATAAATAATTTCATGTTGTGGACACTAAGTTTGAGAATAAATATTACCAAACTAAACTCTTATCTGACTAACCACGTTCATGAAACCTATAAAAATTTTAGTTTATGATGTATCTATAGATAAAGTTTATAATTGTAACACACTGAGATTTTTTGTAATATTTTTTAGAGTTAATTTAATCTTTTTGGTATTTTTCATTTCATGCAATACTAATGAATTTTTATTTTATATTAAATTAATATTTTTTTATTGAGTTATATGAAACACAAATTTGATCATTCTCTATATGGAACACAAATTTGAGCATTCTCTATATAGAATCTAGATGATATATTTCATCAAATGAAACAAAGACTCTCTTATATGGATTGTGAATCATTCAATTTTGAGTTTTACTGAACAATAATGTATAATTAAAATATTATCATTTAATATAATAATATATAAAATAAACAATAAAATAGTGTTTATGAATAGTATTACTTATTTAATGAAAATAAATTTATCACATAAATATAACAATAGTTCATAGGTTACCAGTTAATTTGAAATTAAAATATAAGAACCAATTGAATATTAAGGGCATATTTTTATTATTATGTCCCCAAAGTTATTTTGTCTTAAAAAATAAATTAATTAAAATTAATGTGTGATATTATTCTAATTATAATGTCATATATACAATAAAATATGTTTTATATTCATTCAATGGATTTGATAGATATACAATAAGAACAACCCCAAATTCATACATAAAAACCTATATTTATATAAAGGTTATTTTGCAGCATTTTAATGGATAATCAATTTTAAATCCAATTTTTGTGATCCTTAATAAGTTTAATATGTCAAAATAAACTCAATATTTTAAATAGAAACATAAAAGTTAGGTTATGATAATTTTTTGGTATTTTCCATGGCAGATTTACTTTTTAATTAATTGTTACAATATAATAAATTTCATTTCAAAACTTATTTTTTATATAATGTATTTATAGGGATAATTTATATTTTAATTGTGTTTCAATGTTTATTAAGATAATACTTATGTCAATTAATCCAATTTCTATCATTGGAAATAATTTCACATTGATATTTGATATAAAAATAGAAATTTTTTGATCATTTATACTTTAAAACCCTATATTGTTGTCCCATCTGCGATATTAAATTAAAATTAATTTTTTCAACTTAAATGGTTAAAAATTGAAAAACATTTTTCCATATTTTGAATAAATGTAATTTATAATTTCTAATAAGTTAAACATAGTTTTAGACCAAAAATACTAGTGAATTTTATTAAATCTAATAACAATAATTAAAGTGATATTATGTTTAATAAGGGAATAAACATTAAAATTATGTTCCCAAATGACCTAACCACTTGTCCAATCCCCTTTTGATGACCATTATTTGGACATGATCCTTCCATTATTGAATTATGTTTGGTTAATTTTTTACGTACAAACAACTACACAACTAACTTGTTTTTCAAAAATATGAAGTGAGTCATTCTCCTCTCGTATAAAAGGTCACCACATCTATCCTACAACACAACTCCAAAACAACATATACTCAATCAAAATATGAAAAATTTAATTCAAAAAAACCCTCTATTTTGTCTTAATACCTCCCTTTTGGTACAAATTATTCCATGAAATCCCTTTGATGAAAACCAATAGGAGTTTCCCAAAGAAGTTGTAACATGCTTCTCAAGCTCATTTATTTTATTTTCTTTCTACTCCCCCTTAAAATGAAAATTTACCTGATTATAAAAAATTTACCCTAAATATATTGAAATTTTTTTATGAAATGTTTTTTACCTATACATACACATACATATCTCTAATGGGTAACAAATGTATTATTTATGTGTATGGTGAATGACCACCTCACAAAATGATGATTGTGCATTTTTCATTTTATACTATTCACGGTTAGGAATTATTAGGTAAATGATATTTATATATGATATGTTTGATAATAATTATTTATTTAACCTCATTTTATTATTTTACAACACATATAATGATGTTTTTTATTTTTTGTAAATACAATAATTTCATTTGAAGACATGTGGACTACTGCTTCCTCAATGCGATGTGTTTCGTTCAAACTATACGTTGAATGAATTAAAGATAGGATTATTAAAATTGTATTATATATTTATATAATAATTATAAATTAATTATATTATATATTCATATATATACACAAATATTTCATTTACATTCTTTCTTTTAATGTGATAAAAAAGCAGTTACATCATTTATGCGTATGTACTACCTACCGTCTCCACAAAAATGTGTATTCCATTTCGTGAATATATACTATACTTGATTATTTTAAAAAGAAATATAATAAATATAAATTATATTTATATTATTTTTTACTTTCAAGATGTCTTGATATGAGTAAATGACCAAATATACTCGAAATTAAAACACATGCATAGAACAAAGCACATGCTACCCGAAATGAGACATTAAAATATAATTTTTTTAAAAAGTTAATATAAAATCATAATAAAAAAATATATAGTAATATATAAAATAATATGGTTATTTTATAAATTTATAATAATATTATATTTATTATTCCAGAAGTGTGTTCAAGAATGATGAGAGTTAAGACACAATGTAAGGGAATGTCATCTCACTTTTTATTTTCATGAGATACATGTGTTATACAATACTAGTTTTATTTGTTTGGTTTATATACCACAAATTATTTTATTATATTGTTATTATAAAACTTTTTGAGGTTATTTAAATATATATTGTTGGATATTTCTTTCAGGGGGGTTGTTATCCAAATGTCACCAAATCAGGAAGACAATTTTTTCACAATTTGTATTCTTTGAGACTAATGTTTTATATGTTCCTAATTTTTTTCAAGGTGTATATAGTTTCATTTTAAATGTATAATATGGACTAAAATTTATTTGATGTAATTTTATGTTTCATTTAATTTGGTTTTTTAAAATTTGGAGTATGGTTCAATGCTACCAAGTGATAAGAGTTTATTGAAACAATATCTTCTTTTTTTTGAGATTGTTTAGGATTATGATTCCTTTGATGAAATATTATGATGAATCTCTCAAGAACACTGATTAATTTTATAATCCTCTTTATATTAATGACATATTCATGTATTTTTTTAAAACATTAAACTCTTTTCAACATAATATATTTAAGAAATTCCTTTTTAGATATAATGACTATACCCTCTATTTGATCAGAAACATGTGTTGCTTCAAACCATGTTTTCCAAAAATATAAGATCCCTAAAATATTATATTATTATATTATCATATTTAAAATAAAATTTTATCCATTATATAATTTTTAAATAATAGGTTTTGTTTTAATATTGGAATCTTCTTTTCTTTTTCTAGTGGATAAACCTTTCTAATCACTTTATGAAGCAAAATGAATATACAACATGTATAGATTCACACACCATCATGACTATCACTCCTTTGAATATACCTTTAGAGGATTATAATTTTATTATTTTAAAGAAAATGATTTCTATATATTATGTAAAATATTTATTTTCATGTATTTTTTGATAGAAATGTTTTTTGAAAAATGAGTTTTTAAGTATTTTGAATGATTTGAGAGCCTCATTATATGTTTTGAAATTATTTTCAAGGAAAATGGTAACTAAAATATTTTCAAGAAAATTTAATATGTTTTAAAAGAAAATGGATTTAATAATGGATTAAATTTTAATTTTAATTTTTTCAAGTAATAAAATTATCAATATTTTTCTATCATCAGTTCTAATTTTTTACGGAAAATGATTTTCAAAATTATTTCTACAACTACTAAATGTTTTCAATGAAAAAAGGTTTCAAACTGTTTTCAAGATTGTATTACAAGACATCAAATAAATTGGGATTAAAATTTTTTTCAATCCTCTATTAAATTTTTTGGTGTTTAATTTTATAAAAACTGTTTTCAAAAGATTAATGTTTTAAAAATAAGGTTTTCTAAAGAATAAATGATATTCTCCTTATGAAATTTTTTTAATGATATTTAAAAATTATTTCTCATATAATATGACTTCTGTTGGTGTTAATCATTCCTTTCTAGAGAAATTATTAAATTTTTTCATTAATTTTATTTCTCTGAATGGTTCATGTTCTGATGACATGATTTTTAGGAAACTCATTTCCCTTACACTGGTTATATGCTATTGAATCCATCTTTTTTTGAGTGGTTATGATTTAAATGAAATGTGTATGAAACGAATATCATTTTTCAATTTTTTTATATGATTAAATTTTTATGATTCCCATTTTATTTATTGGGTTATGATAGGATTGTTTATTATTTTTGGTACATATATGTAAGATTTCATTATGAGATGGGGGACCTATAGCTCCCTCCAATGCATTGGGTAATTATTTATATCTCATGAGATAGACTAATATAGTCATGTTCATGAACCTCGACTACTAAGATGGCCATGGGAGTGAACCATGAATAACAAGATGGTATCAGTAGTGAAAGAATTCAACTAAGATGGATATGGGTGTGAACTATACCTAACAAAATTGTCAAATGCATGAAATTATGATACTATGATAATCATGGGTGTAAGCCTTGATTAAAAATATGGTATGAAGAGTAAAAACATACTAATAATATTATAATTGGAGGGAACTATTACTACCAATATGTAATGGGGAATGAACGGACGATACTATAATAGCATTGCCAGTAATGCCTTGAAAAACATGGAATCCATTTTATATGCTTATATGTATTCCACAATTACATGTATTATTACTATTTTATGATTTCATGGATTATGTAATATATTCTTATATGATTCATGTATTATAATATAAAAAAATTATTCCATGATCCATGTTTATGATCTTCAAATTCTATGGTATGATCTTATAATGATATGATCATATTATCAAGCCCACATACTCATGCTTATGCTTAAATGTCTCCATTTTTACACTTAATGAGCATATGATCTCACCCATTTCTATGTTTCATTCCATAGGTTGTGAAGATATGCATTGGTTATGATGTTTCTAAGAAAGGTTCTAGTCCTAATGAACCTAATGGGTGATAATGTAGCTTGCGTATATACATTTATTTATTCTTCCTTGTTTCCAAATGAACTAAACTAATAAGGTAAACATGTTTATGTTTGTATAATTTTTTATTTATTCCACTAAATTTATTTAATGGATGTGTTTATAAACTGGGGTTCACTATAGTTGGTAGCTAAGATATGTTGGAGTTATCATTTGGAAACTAGGATTAGAAAACATTAGTGAGAACCATAGGAATATTTCTTAGGATATGTATAGAGATATCACTATTGATATGTCTAAGGAGGAGTTAACATTTAGTTAAATGTTATGAAATTGTTATAAAATATATAATTAGTGGATTCCAATTATTACATCCACTTCAAAATACTTTAATTGAATGTGTATATCACATAGATATACCTTGTTGTAAAAAAATGAAAAGGTGTTTCAATCCTCACTTGGCGTAACCTGTTAGAAAACAATGGGCCCTATTTCACACCTAGTTTGACACTCCTGGGGGACTCATTGAGAATTTACAAACTCTTTTTGAAATAACATGAAGGATTTAGGTATAATATGACTATTAATAAACTAGAATAAACCTAAGGATTCATTTATTAAATATTTACAAGATATGATTTATGTATCCAATAAGTAAATTTTAATGATTATATGGTATCCCATTATGATAAATGATTCTCACATAAGGATTTTGGTTTTAGTCAATTGAGAAAACTATAAGGAATGTCATTAACATTGAATGTTTCTAATATTGATAGTATGGGCATAATGATAATTTATTTCCCATTTGAAAATATCATAAATAGAATCATGATGTTGGTACGAGTATTTGTTATACATATGAAGATCAAGAGACTGCAAACGACTTGTGAATGGTGTGTGATGTTCTTCCCATATATTTTACATTAATCATATAAAGCATGATTAGATTTAGGTTGAGGAACCTTAAGACATGATTTTTATTTCATATTATTAGAAAGATTTATCAATGAATAAGTTGATAAAGCATTATTAAGGGTTAAATAATATATTTTTATTATTAAAATATTTATGTTTTGGAATTCAAGGATTATGCTATATTAATCATCAGATACAAATTTAATTTCAGTTTATGTTTTCATTTATTATTAAAAATGATATGTTTAATTGTGATGAATATGTAGAAAATTTATATAATGTAATGGGGATATTTTGATTAAGGGAAGGTAAACCTTAATGTTTTAAATATATAATGAAAATTTTTTATATCTTGGATAAATATATTATTGATTTAGATAATATAAATTGGATAACACTCCTTACCTGGGATCTGATTATTTGCATATTCCCACACGGGAATTATGTTATCATTGATGATGTTTAAGAAATCTTAGATTTAATTAATATATTTAGTATCCTTTTATCTAAGGAATAATACATGTTTTCTAAAATTATTAATTGTTATTTTGGTTACTACCATGTTTCAAATGAATATATGATGAGGGTCCTCACATATTAAAAATGTGTCAACTTAGAGGTACTTTGTGATATATGGGGGTTCAATTTTAATATTATATCATGACTTTACCTATAATGATTTGGAATTTAATATTTTGGAAGTGTTATAAGGTTAACCATTTATAGAATTTCTATGTTATACAGCAAATGATATTTTTGGTATTAAATTATTATCTAACCATAAGAGGACTTATGAACAATAAATAACATATTATAGAAACATGGTGTTGATTAAAACTAATGAAAATGGGAGAGAATATCACTGATCTCATGATCTATTAGTTCTTCAGTAATGAAAAATACACCTTCGAATTCAAAAAAAATGTGAAGTGGATCAATGATAAAAAGGGTATAGATTTCCTTAAATCGTGCAAGTATGTATTATCAGGAAAATTCCTAAACATATTGAATTATTTTTAAATAAAATGTTGTTCTTTTATTATCAGTTTTATGATATCAATGAAATATTTCATTCTTCTAAATTTTAGTTTATTTCTATTTCTAACATTATATTCACTACCACTTTCTTATGATCAGTGCTATTAATAAATTACAATGATTATTTATGATTTTCTTCTATGTCCAATCTTACCATTTCACATATGTTCCTATATTTTTAATCACAGTTACATGATACTTTGGTTAACTACTATGTTCCCAAAAAATATCAGATGTTTTAGTGTTCATTTTTAAGATGTTGCTTTCAATGAAAAGATATTTCATGTAATAAGACTTTGGTAACATAGAAAAATTTCAAGGGAATGATTAATTACAAGGGGGTTACAATTTAACATCTTTATATTTTTTGAATTGTTTTTTTAGAATTAATTAAATATTTTATATATTTTTCATTTCATGAAACCCTAAAAATTGTTAATTTTTTATTAAATAACTATACATGGATTGTGTTATATGAGAAAACATGTTGATATTCCACTAAAAATAATATAAATTTGAGATTTATGTACACGAACCACCGAGTTTATGTTAACTTACATGAAATATTGACATTCCTCAATGGCTTTCAAAACACACATGGCCATGTTTTACGAAACAATACTATATTTTTGGAATATTATTATATAATATAATAAGAATTAAAATAGATATTAAATTAGTTTTTACGAATAGTTTTTATTAACTTATGATAATAAATGGTTTACGCAAATATAATATGAATTAATATGTTACAAGTTATATAGAAATGAAAATCATATAACCAATTGAATATAAAAGATATATTTTTATTCTTATGCTCCCAAAGGTCTTTTATATTAATAAATTAAATTAATTACAATTATTTATTGGTGTTATTGTATTATATATTTTAAATTTTAAATAATTTTTTATATTAATCCAATTTATTTTATAGACATATGATAAAATAAACTCAATTTTATGTATTAAAATCTCTGTTATTTTCTAATGAATAGTGAAAAATATTGAATATTAATTCATAAGTAATTTTTCATATAATTTAGTATTATGAATTAATAAAATTTACACACATTTCAAGGTTTAATTATATTATATAATTATCAATTAATCTTATTTAAATAATTTTAACCAATTTCAAAAGGAAATTGTATAAAAAGACTTAGTAATATTTGGATCATTTTAAATATAAAAACATGCATTGTCATCCCTTCTCTGGGATTAAATTAAAATTAATTTCTTCCAAATCAATGATAGTAATTTTGAAAATAGATTACATATTTTTAATAAACATAATTTATAATGTCTTATATGTTAAACATTGTTTTTGACCAAAAACATTTGTGAATGTAATTAATATTAATTGCAATGATTAATGTGATTTGAATCATCACAAGGGAAAAAAGAATAAACATACTAGCCAAAAAATCATATAAATCTACCCAAAAACCATTTTATAGCCTTTATTCGGCCATGAACCATTTATTTATTGTTTGTTTTTGGTTTTGGGTGAATATTTTATGAAAAATTTTGTTGCATCTTAATTGTTTTAAAAAATAGCAACTGAGTCCTTTTCATACCCTATAAATGGCTATCACCTCTCCCACTTCCTCAAACCTCTCAAACAACATAGGATTATCTAGGATATGACAAATTAACTTCCAAAAGTCCCTAAATTACTCCTTGAATCCACCATTTGGAATTAAATGAATTTATGGTATTTCTATGGTGAAAACAAAAATGATGTACCCAAAGAAGAGATAATATCTTTCCCCATGCTCATCCATTTATTTGAATTATCGATCACCTCAACAAAATATATTTCAATCTTAAAAAAACATAATCCTGAATATATGTATATTTTTTATTCAATGTGTTTTACTAATACTTACACACACTTCCATCTAATGTGTAACGAACATACTATTTATGTGTACCACAAACAACTGCCTCACGAAAGAATTATTGTTCATTATTTGTTTTCCACCTCTCATGGTTGGGAATTATGATGAAAATTCACTTTGTATTTGAAATATATAATTTTTATTATGAATTTAAGACTATTTAATTAATTTAAGACACATATCTTATTATTTTACATTTATAAAAATATGATAATTTTTTGGTGGAAGTGTGCACTACCGTCTCCTCAAAGCGATGTGATTTATTCACACTCTCCATGGAATGTATTACTGATGGGATTATTGAACATATATGATAAATATGATATAATAATGTTACTTTAATAATTATATATATAAATATATATACTTATACGTCATTTACTTTCTCACGTTCTGTGAGACAACAATACAGAAACATTATTCATGTGTATGTAGAGGATGTCATCTCTATGAGTGATATATTCCATTTCCAAAATATATATTAAAAGGATTATTATAAAATATATATAATTAAAATACATGATATTTAAATAAATGTTTAAATTATAGAAATAATTATATAACTATATGGATCAAAGATATAACAAATTGAGAAAGATGCAAATAACATAGTGGATAATACCCGAAGTAATACCATAACCGATAATTGTTAACATATGGGTAATATAAAGTAATGATAAAACCATATATTCTATTAGATATATGAATATTGTTCTGTGATAAATTTATAATAAACATATATTTATTATACCATATTTTGGTAAAATTATGATGATTGTCAAGACCAAGGGTAATGTAATCTCATATAACCTTTTATTTATGTGAGATACATTCCTTATTCATGACTCTTATATTTTTTGTGGATTATATAATACACATCAATGAATTATATGATTATTATTATAAATATTTATTTTTATTTACTAATCCATTTGTAGATAAATATTTTATGTGGTTTATGTTTCCAATGATATCGAATCAGTAACAACGTTTTTTTCTCAATTTTCTTCCTTTAAGACTCATATTTTTTTATACATTGATTTTTTTGTGTATATAGATACATTTTACATGTTATATAATTAACCAAAATATTTTAATTATTTTTTATGATTCATTTAATTTAATTTCTTAAATGGTGATAATGGTTCAACTCTACCAAGTGGAATGTGTTTTTTGAAATAATCTAATAGATTTTCAAGATTTTTTATGATTATTCATCATTTAATGAAATATAATAACAGATCTCTCAAGGAAAGTCAAAAACATTATTCTCATATGGATATTAATGATATATTAATGTATTGGTGACATTATTTCACTCTTTTATATATAAGATAGTTATAAAATTTCCAGAAATTACCCTCTCATAGGTCATAAATTTGTATTCCTCTAAAAAAATTTACTAAAAGAATATTTTTATAAAATACTATAATATAATCTAATGACAATAAAAATAATATTCTACCCTTGTTTTGACTTTTAAATACATTTTCTTTAAAATATAATGAATAATTTTTTCATTTTCCAATTTGGGATCTTTTCCAAACTTTTTATGGTTAAAATGGAATGTTCATCATGTGCTGATTTAACAAACATAAAGACCATAATTACCTTGAATAATAAATTAATGATTTCAAAGTTATTTTTTAAAATAATTTTATTTCATATCATTTTGAAACATAATTGTTCAAAACTTGTTTTCAATAAAGAAGTTTTTAAAAAATTTATTATGTTTTAAAATTATTATATATAATTTCAATGCCACTTTTATAGGGTTTTAAATAATCTTCAAGGAAAATGGTTTTAAATTTTTTTTTTTTATGCTTCTTTAATATATATTCCAGAAAATTTATTTTAAAAATTATTTAATTCTTATTTTATAAGTTATCAAGTAAAGTTATGATTAAAATCTTTTCACCTTGTTTTATAAGTTTTCTAGAAATATGCTTTTAAAAATGTTTTCTACTTTCATTATATGTTTTAAAGGTATTTTGTTTCAAAATATTTTCATGATATCATTATATAATTTCAATGAAAAAGGTTTTCAAAAGTATTTCAATTATTTCTTTATAATTTTTCATTTTTATTTTCATGAAAATGTTTTCCATATTACTTAATGTTTTATGAATATACTTTTCATATAAAAAAGATAATTTTCATAAGAATGATATTTCAAAAGAGATTCCACATTTTTTACCATCTAAGAAGGAATATTTTCACGACCCAATAATGGGGGTCCTGTCCCACACCAGCAAGAACATAAAAGCTGTGGTTTATCTGGTTAGTCCCTATTGGAGAGATGGGAGTCGACCCGACAACGAGGATGATGGTGTGTGTCAACTTTGACACCACTGGTTGAGAGTTGGGGCCACTCTCCTGATGAGTCCAGGGCAGGACGAAACCTATGAACCTCACATATGAAGAGATAGATGACTGGACCATGCCCTCATTTGAGGGGGCTAGGGTACCACACGGGCGAACTGCTGTGCTGAGACGCTCAGCCCGTGACAAGTGGTATCCGAGGGAATGTGCCTCGTGGTGTTGTGGAATGCTGCCGGATGGACCTTGGTGGTGGGAGCAGAGTCCTGGGTTGTCATGCTAAGGTGACACGACATAGAAGGTCACGCTTGCGAGATTTCAGATGCAGAGATGCCATTATGAAGGGTGGGTCTCATGGAGGTGGTTTTCAACCCTGAGAGAGAGGGTGGACCACGATGGTTTGTAACCCAAAAAGTGGGTGGTCCATTGATGCCAACGATGAGGAAGGAGCGTCCCCAGAGGCCATTCTTGGTAGTCGGTTAGTTGGAAGTAGTCGTGGACAAACAGAAGGCCACGATCCTACATGCACGAGGGCGTGCATGGAATGGTTGTGGGAGAATGTCACGACCCAATCATGGGGGTCCTGTACCACACCAGCAAGAACATCAAAGGTGTGGTTCATCTGGTTAGTCCCTATCGAAGAGATTGGATTCGCCCCGACAAAGAGGATGATGGTGTGTGTCAACCTTGACACCACTGGTTGGGAGTTGGGGCCACTCTCTTGATGAGTCCATGGCTGGATGAAACCAGTGAACCTCACATAAGAAGAGTTGGACGACGGAACCCCTCCCGCCTTGGAGGGAATGGGGTTTCGCACGGGTGAATTACTGTGCTATGACGCTCAGCCCAGGACAATATGCTGGTGTCACTAATGCCTTTATGGGGAAATTGAATAATTTTTTCATTTGTCAAAATACTCTAAATGTGTTATGTTTTGATGGAATGATGTTTTTAAGACATGTTCCTCTTTTATGGGTTATATTATTTTGAAACCTGCTTCATTTCATGGGTTAAAATTATGAATAACTCACTATGAAACATATATATTTTTATATATATTATTAAATGATTACATGTTTAGGATTCAAATTTTATTTATTTATTTATTTATGAGATTAATTTTAATATTATTATGTGGCTCATGTATGAGTGATTTCATTATGAGATTGTTTAGACCTATTTTCCATTCAATGCATTAGGTAATGATTTGTATCTCATGTGATAAACAATGAAGGTATTGAGAGTTTAGAGACCCGAAGCATAACATACATAGACATTACATTACTTTTGCGGAATACTTAGTATATAACAAAAACACACGCACAAGGACCGTAATTGTTTAGAGTCTTTGGAAACTCGGAATATAATCTTCTAATCGTGGTGAAAGATCTTCAACATATCCCATAAAGATATTCTTTTTTTAAACCTAAATCCTTTCTTTATATCCTGGGGAAAAGAAAACATAAAATGGTGAGCTCAAATGCTCAGTAAGGGTAAACAAAAGAAATATCAATCATGTCATATTTATAAGAACATATCTTTTGGAAATCTTAACCTTCAAAAGAGATCATAATTTCATAACATAGGATAAATCATAGTAGTGAAATGTAATCTCAATAATCATAACATAAAACATGAAACTTTGTTTCATACACACATAATCATAGAGAATCATTTCTTATTAGTCAAGACTCATTACCAAGACTATCTTAGTGGACAAAGTCCATTTCTGAACCGAGTTCACTCCTCATTTCAGTCCTGTTTCACTGAACCGATATAACCTACCGTTCCAGCCATGTCTATCTCATGAGATATAAAATATTTACCCAATGAATTGGAGGGATATATAGGTCCCACCCATCTCATAATGATACCATTCTTATGTGTGCCACAAAATCATAAATCATACATCATTGCATAACCCATGTAATAAAAATGGGATTCATAAACAACATGACATCATAAAACAATTCATATAAGATAAAGGAATTCATAAAAATAATTTCATCACAAAATAATCAAATCAATGTAACAAAAGGGATAGAAACAGAGCACTGTATTATCTTAGATATAAAATAATTTTGATAAAACACTTGAACTCCATTCTTGAGAAAAATATCCTTTCTTCTTCAAAATCAATTTCTTTTCACAAAACGTCATGCTATTTTAAAAGAAATAGATTTTGTTGAAAAAATTCATGAAATATTTTGGAGTAAGCTTCATGAAAATAAGGCTTTATAATATCGTAAAAATATGTTCGTGCTGTATAAGTTAAAAAACATTCTTCCCATACTTTTGTCGGAAAAGTCAAAAAGTACCTTGTACGACAAAAGATTCCTTTCATATATTTTACTAAAAAACTCAATGAAGGGTAAAATTGGATTTAAACAATTTTAGGTGGATGAAAATAATATCACATATTGAGGAAACATGGATTTGGATGATAAAATACACCCTAGTAAATACCAATGTATAAACAATCTCGGATAAAATGAGATTGTGATATTTTCCCTTACCTTAGGTCCGATTTGCTTCTTAAGTGTCCAAACCTCCTATATAATGATTTAAATAATGTTATTTACTTATTACAGAATCATACTTATTGTTATGATATCATATATGGTCATATTCATAGCTTATTATTTGTAATATTTCATTACTACTTGTTATTCGGGTGTTTATTACTTTTTTGTTCTTATGCGTGTTTGTCGAATAAATTCTTATTCTTCTATTTAGGTTATAGATAAATCATTTACAGAATGGTATTATTGTAATATATATCATATTAATTCATTCAATTAATTTATATAATCATTATGCAATGAAGATCATGGAGAATGAATCGCATCACATCGTGGAGACGATATTCCGTACGTACGCACGAGCGATGATATCGTTCCCATGATCATGGAATTGTATTGGAGTGTATGTATACTATTTCAGAATCAATATCACTTTTTAATAGTCATATATAGTCATTATTTACACCATTATACCCATCCAAGTAATGTGGTTGTAGAATGTAGATTACACCACGGCGTGGAGACGGTATTCCGTACGTACGCACGCGCAGTGATTTCTTTTTCCGTCAGATGGATAGATGGTGAAATAGGGTTGTTTCATACTTATAATAACATATCATTATAAGAGTGATACTGATGTTATTACTTCATAATGAAAAAACTAAAGAAGAAGATGTGGAAGAAGAAATAAAGATGAAAGAATCGGTAACGGACATTACCTCTTCTTTGAAGTGCTTCTTTGAGACCTCCTTTTAGGGTACTAAAATAGGTCTTTGAAGAATAACAGAACCGCTAGGATGTTTCTAGGGAAGTGGAGAGGAGAACTTTTCATGGGTTAGCCGAGCTTAAGGGCTCAATGTGGTGTGAGGTAGAGGGAGGAGGAGGTGCCCTTTTTTAATGGAGGAGAGGGGTACCTTTGGAATAACTTAAAATATAATTTTATTATAAAGTCAAATTCGGTGTTAAATAGATCCAAATTGATTTATTTCGAATCTAAGGTGGGGACAGGTCGAAATTCTCTCATCCAATAAAATTTCGACAAGTTTAGGTTCCTATTTTAACCTTATCATTTAGATTTAACATTAAGTTAAATAATTTTACTTTTACCGTGTCTTCTTGTGTTCTTATACTATAAGGTTAATTAACATACTTTAATAATCCAAACTAAACCCAAGTTGTTTATAACTAATATATATAACCTTATATAAGTCATTTTTTCGAACCATATATTTTTAGGAATAAAATAACAATTAATAAAATAATTTTTGTTTTAAAAACTAATTTATGTCAATTTTGACACTATTTAGTAATTGATTTTTGTGAAACTCATAAACATTGATTACTTCGAAAGAAAGTTAATTAAATAAATACTAACATGTCATAATAACCTGTAAAATTATTTTAAGTCATAAAAAGTCTTAAATTACATTTATTTGGGTATTTATAACATCAATTATGTCAATATTTCATTAATAAGACAATTACTACATCATCTTTGTGTCATAATAAATAATACTTATTTAATCCCTCAAAATTCTAAATAAATTACTATGATGTAGATAATTGTATTAGAATTCTGTATACTATTCATGTTTGAGGTTTCATGAAGTGTATCACTAAATTAAAATTATTATACTTATAAGATTTAAGAAAGTGACATGTTGTCACATTCTTTGGTTTTAATAATAATTAAATTATTTTCATGGACAAAAGTCCATTAAATGAATCTAATCCGACCCTTAGGTGATATGGGTCTACCTTTAGTCATCCAATAGGATTTTGACATGTGTTAGTGTAATTTTAAAATATTATAGTTACCCTTAATTACCCGATTTACCTTTAACTCTGTTAAATAAAATTTAGCGTAGTTTCTATTCATATTTCCCAAAAATAAAGAGTAGATTATTAACATAATTTGGATCCACTGATTCCAAATATGGAATCCATTTTTCCAAATTCAATACACAAAAGTTGCAGAAATTACATTAAAATTAATCCTGTTGTCGAAAGAAAATGGGTTTTTCTTTAAAACATTGCAAAAGATTGAATTGATTTATCCTACGCATTCAAGGTAGAATCAATGCTAATAACATAAATTAAATTAAATGGTAAAAATATATTCTATTTATACTTTAAAACCATTCAATATTATAATTTAACCATATAAATTATGGCGATGATAAAAGTTGTTTTTAATTAAAATATTGCGTGTTTTTACTATTCATCAAAATATCAAAGTTACCAGAATAATATGAAAAATTTATCCAATTTAAATTTTTATTTCATGAATCCAAAGAAGAATTTTATTTTATCAAATTGAAATTATAAACATGTCAAAAACTAGATTTAAATTGGGTGAGCCATCAAAAGGCGACAAAACTGCATTTTTTTTAAAAATACTTATTTTACCCAAAAAATTTATTTTGTTCTTATACAATGTTTTAGAAAATGTGTAAGATGAATAATAATGTTATAAGATTCAAAATTTAGTTAATACTATTCATAATGTATAGTTCATAATAATATTATAATAATATATCGTTGTTTAGTAAAACCCGGTATTGCGTACAACACACGTTATCGAGGAAGGTCATGATTGCATGTAATTTAAGCCAAGTCAAGGTTGCATGCTGTGCAAGAATCCTTCGTTGTTTTGTATAACATAATCCAACTATATTTCATTTATTCATTGAATATATATATATATATATATACTCAATTTTGCGTAGAATAACTATTATCAAAATTGGGTGTAACACGATCCAAGAATAGTGTTGCGTATACTGCAAGCTAATATGGTGTTGTGTATAGCGCAAAGTAATCTTGGTGTAGAATAAAACACAAGACTATAATGAAATTAAAAGAATATTTTTCATAAATTCTCGGGGTGTTACATTCTACACCCCCTAAAATGAATTTCTCCCTCGAAATTTGTTGGGGTTATAAATGGTATGCTATTCGAAAGATTCTTTAATAGAAACCCACATCGTAAAAAGGAATACCAAAACCAATCTTTAAAAAAAAATATGAAACGTAATGGTTACCCAAATAAACTAATCACTGGGTTTCCACATAGGTGAAAATATGGATATGGAAGAGAAATCTAACCATCATTTCTGATGGAGAGTGGTAGAGAACATGGCTATGGAAAAGCCAGCAATCACAAAGCCATAAATTTGTGATGATCTAAGGTACCACCTGATTCATCAGATATAAGAGCACTAGGACATCATTTTTGGTTTTCAAGATCATTCCCTAAAGTTGATGAAATTGGAATTAGAATAAATACTTTCCTGATTTTGGTATAGTCTCACTGTTTGTCGTTCTTTGGACAATTTCCACTTCATCTCTTAAAGAAATGAAGTTGAATTTGTCATTCGTGATGTGTTACCAGATCATGTGATAGAATGATGGGTCATTCCATCTGTCTCAAACAAAAGGTTAGAAAAGTTATCAAAAAATACATAAGTCCTTCTATAGTGAGATTAATCATATATGGTTCCTAAAATGGACCTATACTTCATATATCAAACTGCTTAATATAATAAAAATAGTTTCTACTAAATAGGGACTTCATGTAGGCCAGTGGTAGGTGATAAAGTCCAGTCTCACTTTGGTTGTGGGTTCGATTCCCACAGCCTTGTCCGACGCGATGGGCTGTCGCCCATCCTGTTGGTTGTCCACTTTCTAAAGCTATATTACAATAACGTCCCATGAACAATATAAAAAAAGTTTTATCCTTAAATAATACTAAATTATGTCCCACATAATCCATTCATATCATTAGGCTTATCTAAAATACTTCGGTCCAAGATCATAGTATAATGAAAATGATCACGTGAATGCCATCATTTATCCCCCATATATCATAAGATATGTCTTGTTGGTCAAATTACAAAGATGTGAATACCTTAATCATGTATTCTCTTATAGAATGAATATCCATTGAACCTTAGTGAAAACATGAATGAATTTAAATGTTAACACTTTACACATACCAAAATCCTCAAAATTCTATATCCTCAAACCATGATATCACTTAGTCCTTATATCAATCATGAGCTCATGAATACTATCAAACATATTAGATTCTCTTTATCCCTTCATTATGTGCATATCATCTGCTTTCCAAAAATATTTCAATCACTTTTCATGGTTACCTATGCCATAAAATTATTGAAAACCACAATAGACCAAAACATAAATATTACAATATTCCACGATACTATATAAAACATTATTGTTGAATCCCATTACATAAACACTTAATCATTCCACCACATCGTTGTCATATTCAACATCACCAATGGTGATCGCATTTGACTTCCCTTTGTCCTTTTCCTTAAGTGGTTGCTCATGTCGATCATCACTAACCCTTGGATTAGGGCATTTATTAGCATAATGCCCCATTTCCTTTCACTTGAAGCATTGAAGTGTAGTAGGTTCATTCTGCGTATCCCTTCCTTGGTATGCATCATTAGGAATCCACTTCCCATCATTTCAGCATTCAAATGGCCGGTGACCTTCCTTTCCACATTTGAAACATTTACTTGTCTTTTTAAGACAATCTCCACCATGCTTCTTTCCACACATTGAGCATAAGGAAACATTCATCTTCTTTTCACCATTATTATGAGATTTATTCTTGAACTCCATCATTCATTTCTTGTCAAAACTATGAGATGGATAAGTAACACTAAATTACATTTCTACCTTGATAGCACAACGCACAATTTCTTCATAGCTACTGAAGTCTCTTATAGATAATTCCCTTTGAAGATTTGGTATTAATCCACTGAAGAATCGATCAACTTTACTTTTAGGTTGGATGATAAATCCAGATGCATACCTTGAAAGCCTTGTAAAATTTTCTTCGTATATACCAACAGATTCATCATCCTTTTTCTTTAGTTCAGGAAACTCCTTCTCCATCTTTGTTCGAAAAATATGAGGGAAATGCTTATTGAAAAATAAGTTCTTGAACTCGTCCAATTCCATGGACTCAATTTCATCTCTTTGCCTCAAATTCTTGATAAGATTCCACCATAGATCAGCTTCACCTTCCAAATGATATACTACTAAGATGAATTTATCATGTTCAGAATGTTGAAGAACTGAAAGTATCTTTTCAATGGTACAGATCCATTGTTCATCAACAAGTGGATCAGAAGACCCACTGAAAGAAGGTGGACGTTGCCTCATGAAGGACTCAATAGAATGTTGTTCCCTTCTCTGCTCATTTGGAAGTCCAGAATGATTCATAGCTTGTGTAAGTATAGAAATATGATTTTACACTCTATCTCCCATAACATTTGTTTGTTCAGGAGGAAAATCATTGCAATGTCCATTACATTTATCAACACGGTTCCTTCGGGTTCCAGCCATCGTCTAAAACCCAAAAAGTATAGTGTGAGAGGCAAAAATCAACCTAGGGAAAAAAACATAATACAGGGGGAGCACCCTCAATATCTAACATCTTAGGTTAAATTCTAAGATCATTACAGTAGTTCTAGGACTATATCCTATACGTATTCTTATCCTTAGGTACATCCCTAGACATACCTTAGAAATATCTCTAGGGATCTCACTAACGTTTTCATATCCTAGTTTCCAAAGGTTGAGTAAACATTTCCTCTGATACCAACTGTAGAAACCCAAAGCTTAACATACATATACATTACATTACTTTTTTGGAATACTTAGTACATAACAAAAACACACACACAAGGACCATAATAGTTTAGTGTCTTTGGTAACTCGTAATATAATCTTCTAATCGTGGTGAAAGATCTTCACCATCTCCCATAAATATCATCTTTTTTTAAACCTAAATCCATTCTTTATATCCTGGGTAAAAGAAAACATAAAAGGGTGATCTCAAATGCTCAATAAGGGTAAACAAAAGAAATATCAATCACGTCATATTCATAAGAACATATCTTTCGGAAATCATAACCTACAAAAGAGATCACAATCACATAACATGGGATAAATCATAGTAGTGAAATGTAATCCCAATAATCATAACTTAAAACATGAAACATTGTGGCATACACACATAATCATAGATAATCATTTCTTATTAGTAAAGACTAATTTCCAAGACTATCTTAGTGGACAAAGTCCCTTTCTAAACCGAGTTCACTCCCTGTTTCAGTCCTGTTTCACTGAACCGGTATAACCTACTATTCCAGCCATGTCTATCTCTTGAGATATAAAATCTTTACCCAATGCATTTGAGGGAGATATAGGTCCCACCCATCTCATAATGATACCATTTTTATGTGTGCCACAAAATCCTTAATCATACATCATTGCGTAACCCATGTAATAAAAATGGGATTATTGAACAACATGACATCATAAAATAATTCATATAAGATAAAGGAATTCATAAAAATAATTCCATCACAACATAATCAAATCAATGTAACAATAGGGATAGAAACAGAACCGAATATTATCTTAGATAGAAAATAATTTTTATAAAACACTTGAACTCCATTCTTGAGGAAAATATAATTTCTTCTTCAAAATCAATTTCTTTTCAAAAAATGTCATTATATTTTAAAAGAAATAGATTTTGTTGAAAATAGTCATGAAATATTTTCGAGTAATCTTCATGAAAATAATGCTTTATAAAACCGTAAAAATCCGTTCGTGCTGTATAAGTTAAAAAAACATTCTTCTCGTAGTTTTGTCGGCAAAGTCAAAAAGTACCTCATAAGACAAAAGATTCCTTTCATATATTTTACTAAAAAACTCAAAGAAGGGTAAAATTGGATTTAAACAATTGTAGGTGGATGGAAGAAATATCACATATTGAGGAAAAATGGATTTGGATTATAAAATACACCCCAGTAAATACCAATGTATAAACAATCTCGGATAAACTGAGATTGTGATATTTTCCCTTACCTTAGATCCGATTTTCTTCGTAAGTGTCCAAACCTCCTGTATAATGATTTAAATAATGTTATTGAATTATTTCAGAATCATACTTATTGTTATGATATAATATATGGTCATATTCTTAGCTTATTATTAGTAATATTTCATTACTACTTGTTATTCGGGAGTTTATTACTTTTTTGTTCTTATGCATGTTTGTCGAATAAATTCTTATTATTCTCTTTAGGTTATAGATACCTCATTTACAAATTGGTATTATTGTAATATATATCATATTCACTCATTCAATTCATTTATATAATCATTATGCAATGAAGATCATGTAGAACGAATCACATCACATCGTGGAGACGGTATTCCATACGTACGTACGAGCGATGATATCGTTCCCATGATCGTGGAATTATATTGGAGTTTATGTATACTATTTCACAATAAATATCACTTTTTAATAGTCATATATAGTCATTATGTACCCTATTATACCCATCCAAGTAAGGTGGTGGTGGAAAATAGATAACACCGCGGCGTGGAGACGGTATTCCGTACGTACGCACGCGTGATGATTTCTTTTTCCATAGGATGGATAGATTGCGAAATAGGGTTTTTTCATACATATAATAACATATAAGTATATTAGTGATACTTTTGTTATTACTTCATAATGAAACAACTAAAGAAGAAGTAGTGGAAGAAGAAATAAAGATGAAAGAATCGGTAACAGACATTACCTCTACTTTGAAGTGCTTCTTTGAGACCTCCTTTTAGGGTACTAAAATAGGTCTTTGAAGAAGACCAGAACTTCTAGGATGTTTCTAGGTAAGTGGAGAGGATAAATTGGCAGCGGTTATCCGAGCATGAAGGCTCAAAGTGGTGTGAGGAATAGGGAGGAGGAGGTTCCCTTTTATAAAGGAGAAGAGGGGTACCTTTGGAATAACTAAAACTATTATTTTATTATAAAGTCAAATTCTGTTTTAAATAGATACAAATTGATTTATTTAGAATATAAGGTGGGTATGGGTAGAAATTTTATCATCCAATAGAATTTAGATATGTTTAGGTTCCTATTTTAACCTTACCATTTAGATTTAACATTAAGTTAAATAATTTTACTTTTACCGTGTCTTCTTGTGTTCTTATACTATAAGGATAATAAACATACTATAAGAAGCCAAAAGAAACCCAAGTTGTTTATTATTAATATATATAACCTTATCTAAGTTATTTTTCCGAACCTTATATTTTTAGGAATAAAATAACAATTAATTATATAATATTTGTTTTAAAAACTATTTTATGTCAATTTTGACACTATTTAGTAATTGATTTTTGTGAAAATCATAACAGAATGATTAGTTCGAAAAAAGTTAATTAAATAAATAATAACATATCATATTAACCTATAAAATTAGTTTAATTCATAAAAAGTCTTAAATTACATTTATTTGGGTATTTATAACATCAATTATGTCAATATTTAATTAATAAGACAATTACTGCCTCATCTTTGTGTCTTAATAAATGATACATATTTAATCCCTAAAAATTCTAAATAAATTCCTATGATGTATATAATTGTATTATCTTTCTGTATACTATTCATGTTCGAAGTTTCATGAAGTTTATCACTAAATTAAAATTATTATACTTATTAGATTTAAGAAAGAGACATGTTGTCACATTCTTTGGTTTGAATAATAATTAAATTATTTTCATGGACAAAGGTCCATTAAATGAATCTAATCCAAACATTATGTGATATGGGTATACTTTTAGTCATCCAATAGGATTTTGACATGTTTTAGAGTAATTTTATAATATTATATTTACCCTTAATTACCCAATTTACCTTTAACTGTGGTAAATAAAATTTATCATAGTTACTATTCATAATTCCCAAAAATAAAAAGTAACTTATTAACATAGTTTGGATCCACTGATTCCAAATATGGAATCCATTTTTCCAAATTCAATAAACAAAATTTGAAGAAATTAAATTAAAATTATTCCTGTTGTCGAAAGAAAATGGGTTTTTTATTAAAACATTGCAAAAGATTGAATTGATTTATCCTACTCATTCAAGGTAGAATCAATGTTAATGAAATACATTATATTAAATAGTAAAAATATGTTATATTAATAATTTAAAACCATTCACTATTTTAATTTAACCGTATAAATTATTACGATGAAAAAAGATGTTTTTAATTAAAATATAGCGTGTTTTTACTATTCATCAAAATATGAAAGTTACCAGAATAATATGAAAAATTTATCCAAAGTAAATTTTTATTTCATGATTCCAAAGAAGAATTTTATTTTGTCAAATTGAACTTATAAATATGTCAAAAACTAGATTTAAAGTGGGTGCGCCATCAAAAGGAGGCAAAACTGCATTTTTTGAAAAATACTAATTTAACCCAAAAAAATTATCTTGATCTTATACCATGTTTTAGAAAATGTTTAACATGAATAATAATGTTATAAGATTAAAAATTTATTTAATACTATTCATAACGTCTAGTTCATAATAATATTATAATAATATATCATTGTTTAGTAAAACCCGGTATTGCGTACAACACACGTTATCGAGAAAGGTCGCGATTGCGTGAAATGCAAGCCAAGTCAGGGTTGCATGATGTGCAAGAATACTTCATTGTTTTGTATTACATAATCC
Source organism: Viscum album (assembly GCA_963277665.1). Lineage (NCBI taxonomy): Eukaryota > Viridiplantae > Streptophyta > Magnoliopsida > Santalales > Viscaceae > Viscum > Viscum album. The sequence continues at coordinate 536,564,856 of OY728129.1, forward strand.
AACCATATTTCATTTATACATTGAATATATATATATACTCAATGTTGTATATAATAACTATTATCAAAATTGTGTGTAACACGATCCAAGAATAGTGTTGCGTATACTGCAAGCTAATACGGTGTTGCGTATAGCGCAAAGTAATTTTTGTGTAGAATACAACAGAAGATATGGATATGGAAGAGAAATCTAACCATTATGTTCTGATGGAGAGTGGTAGAGAACATGGCTATGGAAAAGCCAGCAATCACAAAGCCATAAATTTGTGACAATCTAAGGTTCCATCTGAATCATCAGATATAAGAGCACTAGGACAACATTTCTGGTTTTCAAGATCATTTCCCTAAAGTTGATGAAATTGGAAATAGAAGAAATACTTTCGTGATTTTGGTATAGTCTAACCCTTTTTCGTTCTTTGGACAATTTCCACTTCATCTCTTAAAGAAATTAAGTTGAATTTTTCATTCGTGATGTGTTACCAGATCATGTGATAGAATGATGGGTCATTCCATCTGTCTCAAACAAAAGGTTCGAAAAGTTATCAAAAAATACATAAGTCCATCTATAGTTAGATTAATCATATATTGTTCCTAAAATGGACTTATACTTCATATATCATACTGCTTAATATAATAAAACTAGTTTCTACTAAACAGGTACTTCCTGTAGGCTAGTAGTAGGAGATAAAGTCCAGTCGCACTTCAGTTGGGGGTTCGATTCCCACACCCTTGTCTGACGCGATGGGCTGTCACCCGTCCTGCAGGTTGTCCTTTTTCTAAAGCTATATTACTATAACATCCCATCAACAATATCAAAAAAAAGTTTTATCCTTAAACAATAATAACTTATGTCCAACATAATCCATTCAAATCATTAGGCTTATCTAAAATACTTCGGTCCAAGCTCATAGTATCAAGAAAATGATCACGTGAATGACATCACCCCATATATCATAAGATATGTCTTGTTGGTCAAATTACAAACATGTGAATACCGTAATCATGTATTCTCTTGAAGAATTAATATCCATTGAACCTTAGTGAAAACATGAATGCAGTTAAAAGTTAACGCTTTCCACATACCAAAATCCTAAAAATTTTATATATCCTCAAACCATGATATCACTTAGTCCTTATAACAATCATGAGCTCATGAATACTATCAAACATATTAGATTATCTTTATCCCTTCATTATGTGCATATCAACTGCTTTCCAAAAATATTTCAATCACATTTCATGGTTATCGACGCCAAAAAATTATTGAAAACCACAATAGACCAAAACATAAATATTCCAATATTCCACGATACTATATACAACATTATTCTGGAATCCCATTACATAAACACTTAATCATTCCACCACATCTTTGTCATATTCAACATCACCAATGGTGATCGCATGTGACATCCCTTTGTCCATTGCCTTAAGTGGTTTCCCATGTCGATCATCACTATCCCTTGGATTTGGGCATTTATTAGCATAATGCACCATTTCCATTCACTTGATGCATTGAAGTGTCATAGGTTCATTCTTTGTATCCCTTACTTTGATTGCATCATTAGGCATCTTCATCCCATCATTGTGGCATTCAAATGCCTGGTGACCTTTCTTTCCACATTTGAAACATTTACATGTCTCTTTAAGACAATCTCCACCATGCTTCTTTCCACACTTTGAGCATAAGGAAACATTCATCTTCTTTTCACCATTATTCTAAGATTTCTCCTTGAACTCCATATTTCATTTCTTGTCAGAACTATGAGATGGATAAGTAACACCAAATTCCATTTCTACCTTGATAGCACAACGCACTATTTCTTCATAACTACTGAAGTCTCTTATATATATTTCCCTTTGAAGATTTGGTTTTGAGCCACTAAAGAAACGATCAACTTTACTTTCAGGTTGGAAGATAAATCCAGATGCATACCTTGCATGACTTGTAAAATTTGCTTCGTATATACCAACAGATTCATCATCCTTTTGCATTAGTTCAAGAAACTCATTCTCCATCTTTGTTCGAAGAATACGAGGGAAATACTTATTGAAAAATAAGTTCTAGAACTCATCCCATTCCATGGACTCAATTTCATCTCTTTGCCTCGTATTCTTGATAAGATTCCACCATTGATCATCTTCACCTTCCAAATGATATACTGCTAAGATGAATTTATCATGTTCAGAACATTGAAGAACTGAAAATATCTTATCAGTGGTACTGATCCATTTTTCAGCAACAAGTGGATCAGAAGACCCACTGAAAGAAGGTGGATGTTGCCTCATGAAGGACTCAATAGAATGTTGTTGCCTTCTCTACTCATTTGGAAGTCCAGAATGATTCATAGCATGTGTAAGTATAGCAATAAGATTTTACACTCCATCTCCCATAACATTTGTTTGTTCAGGAGGAAAATCATTGCATTGTCCATTACATTGATCATCACGGTTCCTTCGGGTTCCAACCATCGTCTAAAACCCAGAAAGAATAGTGTGACAAGAAAAAATAATTCTAGGGAAAAAAACATAATACAGGGGGAGCACCCTCAATATATAACATCTTAGGTTAAATTCTATGATCGTTACCGTAGTTCTAGGACTATATCCTATACGTATTCTTATCCTTATGTACATCCATAGACATACCTTAGAAATATCTCTAGGGATCTCACTAACGTTTTTGCATCCTAGTTTCCAAAGGTTGACTAAACCTTTCCTGAAATACCAACTGTAGATACCCAAAGCTTAACATACATATACATTACATTAATTTTGCAGAATACTTAGTACATAACCAAAACACACACACAAGGACCATAATAGTTTAGTGTCTTTGGAAACTCGGAATATAATCTTCTAATCATGGTGAAAGATCTTCAACATCCCCCATAAAGATCTTCTTTTTTTCAACCTAAATCCTCGATTTATATCCTAGGGAAAATAAATCATAAAAGGGTGAGCTCAAATGCTCAGTAAGGGTAAACAAAAGAAATATCAATCACGTCATATTCATAAGAACATATCTTTTGGAAATCTTAACCTGCAAAAGAGATCATAATTTCATAACATGGGATAAATAATAGTAGTGAAATTTAATCCCAATAATCATAACATAAAACATGAAACTTTGTGTCATACACACATAATGATAGAGAATCATTTCTTATTAGTCAAGACTCATTGCCAAGACTATCTTAGTGGAAAAAGTCCCTTTCTGAACCGAGTTCACTCCCTGTTTCAGTCCTGTTTCACTGAACCGATATAACCTTCCGTTCCAGCCATGTCTATCTCATGAGATATAATATCTTTACCCAATGCATTGGAGGGAGATATAGGTCCCACCCATCTCATAATGAGACCATTCTTATGTGTGCCACAAAATCATAAATCATACATCATTGCATAACCCATGTAATAAAAATGGGATTCTTAAACAACATGACATCATAAAACAATTCATATAAGATAAAGGAATTCATAAAAATAATTCCATCACAACATAATCAAATCAATGTAAAAATAGGGATATAAACAGAACCCAATATTATCATAGATAGAAAATAATTTTGATAAAACACTTGAACTCCATTCTTCAGTAAAATATCCTTTCTTCTTCAAAATAAATTTCTTTTCACAAAACGTCATGATATTTTAAAAGAAAGTGATTTTTTTGAAAATAGTCCTGAAATATTTTCAAGTAAGATTCATTAAAATAATGCTTTATAAAACCGTAAAAATCCGTTCGTGCCGTATAAGTTAAAAAAACATTTTTCTCGTAGTTTTGTCGGAAAAGTCAAAAAGTATCTCGTATGACAAAAGCTTCCATTCATATATTTTACTAAAAAACTCGACGAAGGGTAAAATTGGATTTAAAAAATTTTAGGTGGATGGAAATAATATCACATATTGAGGAAACATGGATTTGGATGATAAAATACACCCTAGTAAATACCAATGTATAAACAATCTCGGATAAAATGAGATTGTGATATTTTTCCTTACCTTAGATCTGATTTGATTCGTAAGTGTCCAAACCTCCTGTATAATGATTTAAATAATGTTATTTACTTATTCCAAAATCATAAATATTGTTATGATATCATATATGGTCATATTCTTAGCTTTTTATTAATAATATTTCATTACTACTTGTTATTCGGGTGTTTATTACTTTTTTGTTCTTATGCGTGTTTGTCGAATAAATTCTTATTATTCTCTTTAGGTTATTGATACCTCATTTACAGATTGTTATTATTGTAATATATATCATAATCATTCATTCAATTCGTTTATATAATCATTATTCAATTAAGATCATGTAGAACGAATCACATCACATCGTGGAGATGGTATTCCGTACGTACGCACGAGCGATGATATCCTTCCCATGATTGTGGAATTTTATTGGAGTGTATGTATACTATTTCAGAATCAATATCACTTTTTAATATTCATATATAGTCATTATTTACACCATTATACCCATACAAGTATGGTGGTGGTGGAAAATAGATTACACCACGGCGTGGAGACGGTATTCCGTACGTACGCACACGCTGTGATTTCTTTTTCCGTAGGATGGATAGATGGTGAAATATGGTTGTTTCATAAATATAATAACATATAATTATATTAGTGATACTGATTTTATTACTTCATAATGAAACAACTAAAGAAGAATAAGTGGAAGAATAAATAATGACGAAAGAATCGGTAATGGACATTACCTCTTCTTTGAAGTGCTTCTTTGAGACCTCCTTTTAGGGTACTAAAATAGGACTTTGAAGAAGAACATAACCTCTAGGATGTTTCTAGGAAAGTGGATAGGAGACATTGGCAGGGGTTGGCCGAGCTTGAAGGCTCAAAGTGCTGTGAGGAGGAGGGAGGAGGAGGTGCCATTTTATAAGGGAGGAGAGGGGTACCTTTGGAATAACTAAAACTATTATTTTATTATAAAGTCAAATTCGGTTTTAAATAGCTCCAAATTGATTTATTTCAAAGATAAGGTGGGTATGGGTCTAAATTCTCTCATCAAATATAATTTAGGCAAGTTTAGGTTCCTATTTTGACCTTATCATTTAGATTTAATATTAAGTTAAATATTTTACTTTTACCGTGTCTTCTTGTGTTCTTATACTATAAGGTTTATAAACATACTATAAGAAGCCAAAAGAACCCCAAGTTGTTTATTGTTAATCTTTATAACCTTATCTAAGTCATTTGGCCAATCCTTAGATTTTTAGGAATAATTTAACAATTAATAATATAATATTTGTTTTAAAAACTATTTTATGTCAATTTTGACACTATTTAGTAATTGATTTTTGTGAAACTCATAACAGAATGATTAGTTCGAAAAAAGTTAATTAAATAAATAATAACATGTATTATTAACCTATAAAATTAGTTTAATTCATAAAAAGTCTTAAATTACATTTATTTGGGTATTTATAACATCAAATATGTCAATATTTCATTAATAAGACAATTACTGCATCATCTTTTTGTCATAATAAATAATAATTATTTAATCCCTAAAAATTATAAATAAATTCCTATGATGTAGATAATTGTATTATCTTACTGGATACTATTCATGTTCTAAGTTTCATTAAGTGTATCACTAAAGTAAAATTATTATACTTATAAGATTTAAGAAAGTGACATGTTGTCACATTCTTTGGTTTTAATAATAATTGAATTATTTTCACGGAAAAAAGTCCATTAAATGAATCTAATCCGACCCTTAGGTGATATTGGTCGACTTTGATTCATCCAATAGTATTTTGACATGTGTTATGGTAAATTTATAATATTATATTTACACTTAATTACCCGATTTAACTTTAACTATGGTAAATAAAATTTACCGTAGTTACAATTCGTAATTCCCAAAAATAAAATGTTTCATATTAACATAATTTGGATCCACCAATTCCAAATATGGAATCCATTTTTCCAAATTCAATACACAAAAGTTGCAGAAATTAAATTAAAATTAATCATGTTGTCGAATGAAAATGAGTTTTTCTTTAAAACATTGCAAAAGATTGAATTGATTTATCCTTAGAATTCAAGGTAGAATCAATGATAATGACATACATTATATTAAATGTTAAAAATATATTCTATTTATACTTTAAAACCATTAAATATTATAATTTATCCATATGAATTATTGCGATGAAAAAAGTTGTTTTTAATTAAAATATAGCGTGTTTTTACTATTCATCAAAATATGAAAGTTATCAGAATAATATGATATATTTTTCCAAAGTAAATTTTTATTTCATGATTCCAAAGAAGAATTTTATTTTGTCAAATTCAAATTATAAAAATGTCAAAAACTAGATTTAATGTGGGTGCGCCCTCAAAAGGCGGCAAAACTGCATTTTTTAAAAATATTTATTTTACCCGAAAAATTTATTTTGTTCTTATACCATGTTTTATAAAATGTGTAAGACGAATAATAATGTTATAAGATTCAAAATTTAGTTAATACTATTCATAATGGCTAGTTCATAATAATATTATAATAATATATCGTTGTTTAGTAAAACCCGCTATTGCGTACAACACACGCTATCGAGGAAGGTCGTGATTGCATGTAATGCAAGAAAAGTCAGGGTTCCATGATGTGTAAGAATCCTTCGTTGTTTCGTATAACATAATCCAACCATATTTCATTTATACATTGAATATATATATATATATATATATATATAGTCAATGTTGCGTAGAATAACTATTATCAAAATTGTGTGTAACACGATCCAAGAATATTGTTGCGTATACTGCAAGCTAATACGGTGTTTCATATAGCGCAAGATAATCTTGGTGTAGCATACAACACAAGACATTAATGAAATTAAAATAATATTTTAGATAAAATATTGGGGTGTTACAGTGAGTGCCCTTGAATACTAATATATGAATTGGAGTGATCCATCATTACTAAGATTGTATGAGGTGTGAAATCAAGCTACTAATGGACATGGGAGTGAACCAAGACTACTAAGAAAGCATGATGACTAAACTGATGTTACCCCAATGTCCATGGGAGTGAACCATGATAACAAAATGGTATGATTACTCATCTCATGATACTATGATGACAATGTGAGTGAACCATGACTACGATTATGGTATATGGAGTGAAAAAATTCCATTAATATGGCCTTCGATACAATGCCTTGACTAATATGTAAATCATTTTATATGCTTATGTGTCTGCCCCAATTCCATACCTTTTTCCTATGTTACTAGTACATGGATAATGTTATTTATTACAGTAGTATTCACGTCTTGTAAATTACCAATCATTATTCAATGATTAATTTTTATGATATTTTATTTCTAGTTTATGATCTTTTAATGTTATGATCACATTCTCACACATGTATTCTCATGTTTATGCTTACATATCTCCCTTTTTTATCCTTACGTAGCATATCAGCTTATCCATTTTATTTTTCATACCCATGTTATTGAGATATGTATTAATTAAGATGTTTATAAAAGGTTTATAATCATTACGAACCTAGTGGGATATAATGTAAAATGTTTATGTATCATTGTTTTGTTTTCCATGTTTCCAACGGAACTGAACCAATATAGTCTCTCGGTGTCAATTTGTATACAATTGTAATTATTATACGGAAGTTATTCAATATATATATATATAATTTTAGGGACACTATATTTGGTAATAGTGAAAAATATTACTCAACCCTTTTAAAATAGGTGGATGAATCATTATTTAGTTCCCTAGAAATAATTCAATATATTTATAGTGATGTCCCTAAGGATAAGTATATGGATAAGTTAACATTTTAGAAAATATCCATGAATTTTGGTAAAAGTTAGAGGGATTAGGTTACTAAAATTTCATCCATGTATGGATTCTACATGGGGATGTGGATTTGAAACAGATGTACCTAGGGGTAATAACTCGAAAAAGGTGTTTCAGGTGTGACTCAGTGTGACCCGGTAAATGATAACATGACATGTTGCACACCTAGTTTTTCACTCTCAGGGGATATGATTTGATAATTCACAATCTTTTTATGAACAACACAATTTATTTAAGTACAATATGACTATTAATGTCCTATGATAACCCTATGGTGTCATAGATTACAAAAGAAGAAACCATGATTTAAGCATCCAATATGTAATTTTTCATGATTATATGGTATCCCATTATGATAAATGAATCTCATTTTATGCGTATTGGTTTTAGTTAATTGATATAACTATAAGGAACATGGTTAACATTTAATTTTTTAGATATTGAAATTATGGGATTATTCATATCAATTTCCCAACAAAAAAAAATCATAAATAGAACTAGTAATGTGGTATGAGTATTGGTAATAATTCTAAAGATAAAGAGACTGAAAATGACATATGAAATGTATATGATTTTATTAAATTATTTTTTAAATTAAACATCATAATAATGATTATTATGAGGATTATAATCCATAAGAAATTATTCATATTTCATATTAAATGAAATATTTTTTATGTAAAAAGTTAATGAATCCTGAGTAATTGTTTTAGAATAATGTTTTATAAAAGAAGTATTTATATTTTGGAATTAAAATATTATATCATATGAATACTTAAATATATTATTATTTTTAGAATATTATTTCATAAGGTATTTAAAAGGATATTTTGAATGGTGATAAAGATATAAAAAATTTATTTAATGTAAATATAATATTTTGATTAACGGAGGGTGACCCTTATTCTATTCATGATATAGAGAAAACTATGTTTATCATAGTTATATAGAAAATTGATTTGGATAAAGTAAATATGATTTCAATGATTACCCATTATATGATTATTTATTTTTTATACAATGTGGTTTATGTCATCATGGATGAATTTTACAACTTCTTGGGTTTAATGAATATATTGAGTAACATATGGAATTAAGAAGCATGCATGTTTCCAAAACATATTCATGGGAATTCAGGTTAATACTATGATTTTAGAGAATATATCAAGAATTTATCACATGTTTTGAATGTGACAAACATGATATACATTGTGATATATAGGGGTTCAATTTTAAGATATTTTTGGGACTTTCATTAAAATGTATTAGATTTTTATCCTTTATAAGGGTTATAAGGTTATCCATTTATGGTATTTTTTAGTTAAACACTGAATGAAAAATGTGGGATTAAAGTATTATATCACCACATGAGGATTTATTTATATTTTATAACCTATTATAAACAATGTTCTATGATTACTAATGAAAAATGGGATATAATATCATGGATTTAATTATATATTAGTGCATTAAGAACGAAAAATGAACCTTAATTTTTAGAGAAGGAGGTTAATTGAATAAAAAACAAAAAAGGGTAAAGGATTCCTAAAATCAGTCTTGTAGATACATTTATGTAAACTCCTAAGCATTTGGAAAATTGTCCTGAAAAAACATTTTCTTATTATCATCAAATTGATGGAATTAATTTCCTATTTCATGGTTTATCACATTATTATTTTTTTATTGTTACAATTCAATGGATCACCCACTTTCTTATGATCAAATATTCTTATCAATTACTATGAATATTTATTCTTTTCATCCATTCCAAAACATCCTTTATGACCTATTTTTTCCTATGTGGAATCATATTTATGCATTACTTTTTGTAACTTTTATGATTCCATCTTATTTAAGAAGTTTTTGTGTTCATTTATGCAATGTGGTTTTCTATGAAACATGTTTTTTAGAATAAAACCATTGGTAACCAAGAAAAATTTTGAGGAAAAATTTAAATTTATGTGGGTTATTATGTAACACCATGTGATGTTGTGAATTTGTTTAATTAATTTAATCTTCTTGTTATTTTTCATTTAATGCACAAAAAAAAATTGATTAAATTTTTTAAATCACTATGTTTTGATGGAGTTATATGAAAGACCATGTTGATTATGTTGTTTATGAAACCTAAATAATATCATTCTCTACATGGAACACTATGGGTTGCTTGTGCTACACCCAATAATGACTTTACATGGTTTATTTTGAAAAAGTAAATGTAGAGTTTTACCGAATAAGAATATATTATTACAATATTGTTATTTAATTTAATAAGAAATAACATATCAATTAAATCAGTCTTTGTGAATAGTATTAACTAACTTATAGATATATATGAATTAAATAAATATAATATTAATTAATAGTTTGCCAATTAAATTGAAATGCAAATATAAGAACCAACAGAATATAAAGGACATGTTTTTATTTTAATGCTACCAAAATTGTTTTGTCCTAATAAACTTAATTAATGAAAATTCATTTGTGTTATTATTATTATATAAATTAAATAAATTAAATAAAATATTTTTTATATTCATGTAATTGATTTTATTGACATAAGTTATGTACAAACTGAATTTTATGCCTAAAAACCTATATTTTTAAGAAGGTAAATTTACCACCTTTTAATGGAGAGACCACATTAAATCAAAATTGTGTCATTTTAATATATTAAATATATAAAAATAAATATAAAAATTTATATAAACACTAATAATTAGGTTAGTATTAAATCTTAATTATTTTTCTATGGTATTTCAATTTTTAATGAATACTGAAAAAATTCATAATTTAAATTCAATCCTACTTTTTAATCAAATTTATTAAGATAATTATTATTATATATTTAATTGGTTTAAATATATTATTATTTCATATTTTTTTAAAAAAATATAACATAGATCATTGGGACCAATGTCACATTGGAATTAGATCTAAAACCCTAGAAAATATTTTATTATTTTTAAATTAAACATCTACATTGTCATCCCATTTGTGGAATTAAATATAAATTTTTTTTCAAAATCTAGAATTTGAATATATATTAATTTATTTAATATTTTAATCAAAATAAATTATATTTATAATAATTTAAACATATGTTGTTAAAAGAAATATTAGTGAATGTAATTTAAATTAATTACAATGATTAAAGGTAAATTCAGCTTAACAAACAAAATCCATTAAACTTAAGGTCATAAATGTGATATAAACATTTCAAAAACCCATTATATGACCAATATTTATCCATAAACATTCTACTATTGTGTTTATTTAGTTTTAGATGACTTTGGTTTGTTAAAAACGTCGACACACCTAACTTGTTTTCAAAAATACCTACTGTGTCCTTTTCCACCCCTATACAATGCCACATCCTATCCCCATATTCACACATCTCAAAACACATAAGATCATCCAATATCTTCTTAATTAAATTAAAATGCCATATCTTACTCTTAAATTCCTCCCTTTTTTCCTAAATCAATCAAATAATCCCTTGGTTTTAAACCAAAAGTAGTTACCCAAAGAAGAGATAACATCCTTCTTAAATATCATTTACATTATTTAATTATTGAAACACATAAAATCTCATTATTAAATGATTATAATGAAACCAAATTATCCTAAATAGACAGAATTTTTTCAATTTATGGAATCTACCTAAAATTACACAATCATATATCTAATGGGTAGCACACATATTGTTTATGTGTACGAAAAACAACCACCTCACAAAATAAGGATTATTCATTTTTCTTTTTTCACCTTTAATTGTTGGGAATTATAATGTAAATTTTATCTATATATGATATATATTATACTTATTATTTTATTATTCTTATATAATTCTTCTATAACACATATCATTACAACTTCTATTTGGTGCAAATATGATAATTTCGTTTGAGGATTTGCGGCCCACCGCCTCCCCAGAGAAATGGGATTCATTGGCACATTACATAGAATGTTTTAATGTTGGATTTAGTAAAATTATATGATATAATAATAATAGTTTAAAAATTATCTATGTATATATATATACATATGTCATTTAGTTTCATTATTTTAGTTAGAAAATAAAATAGAAACAACCTTCATGTGTATGTATGGCCTACTATCTCCATGAACAATGTAAAAATATATACTATATGTATTACTATAATACACATAAATAAATATTAATTATATTTATATCAGTTTTTACCTTTTTTAAATAAACATAAAACTATAAAGATCACATATAACACAAATTATTACTCACGTGAAGAACAACGAAGTGATTACCCAAAGTGAAACCATAACATGGAATTGATAAAAAGAGGGTCATATAAAGTCAGGAAATAACCATATATTATATTAGAGACAATTATATATTTATGTGATAGATATATAATAAAAGTTTTATTATTTAGGTTGTCTTCATGAGTACGAAGAGAGTCAAAACACAAGGTATGAGAATTTCATTTTTGTTTTTATTTTCGAGAGATACATACCTTATTTACCAATATTTTTTTTGCATGGTGTAGATAAAACCCACGAATGTATCAAATTCTTATTATTATTAAATTTAATGGTATATATATATCCATTATTTGATAATTCCTTTATGGGGTTTATGTTTCAAACATTACCAAATTGCTATGATTTTTTTTTCATTTTTTTTTGAGACTAATGTTTTCATTTGCACCAAAATTATTTTTTAGGATTATATAATTCCATTTTTAATTTTATATCATGAATATAATTATTTTAATTATATTTGAAGTTTCATTTAATTTTTTTTTCTTATATGCGAAGTATGGTTCAATGTTTCCATGTAGAAAGCATTTATTGAAAAATCTATCACTTTTTGAGATTGTTTAGGATATAAATTTGAAGAATTATTATGATGAATATATAATGAAGATTCATTAATTATATTATCCTCCACATATTTTTTATAAATTTAATATTTTTACAATTTCCTCACTCTTTGGAACATATGATAGTTATGAATGTGTTTTTATAGAATTCCCATCATTTCCATCTCTTCAGTCGGAAATCAATATTCCCTAAAACCATGTTTTCCAACAAGAATAGTTTCCTTATATATTGTAATATTATATTATTATATTTATTTGAAATTGATACCGTTGTTTTAACTTTAAAAAAATATTTTTTTAAAAATTAATATTCTTTTCATTCTAAGGTCAAGTAACTTTTCATATGATATTATGGTGAAAAAATAAATGTTCTGTATGTACATATTTACCCACAGTCAGGACCTTTTTCATATGAACCTTAAAATACAATGTTACTAAGTGATTTTACTTAATGAAAATATTTTTATAATATTTAGAATTTTTTTCGTAATGTAATTTTCAATGAATTTTATTTTTAAAATAATTTTATGTTTAAAAAGTATTTTAAATTATTTAAGGACAATTATAAGTTTTCAAATGATTTTCATGGAAAATGGTTTTCAAAACTTTTTCTTGATTCATTTATAATATATTATGTTAAATGATTACCAAGTTGATTTAATACTTTTTTCTAAGTATTCTTGGAAAATAATTTTCAAAAGGACATCAAAATCATTTGTATGTTTTAATGGAAAAATATATTCAAATTGTTTTCAACCTCTTTTATAAATTTTCAAGGAAAATATTTTGTAAATATTTTAAATATTTCATTTTATGAATTAAATAAAAAAGGTTTTCAAATTGTTTTCAGATATTTATTTACATGTTTTCCTACTTATTTTCAGGTAAATAGTTTCAATGATATTTACTAATTTAAACAAAAAAATTTAAATAATAAATGATATTTTTTCATGATTCTTTTAAATAATCAATAAAAATTATTTCCCATCTATGATGGGATCCATTGGTGTTATGAATTATTTATTGGGTAAATGATTCAGTGTTTATACACATATACATTCTATGAATGGTTTATGTTGTGATGTAGGGAAGTTAATAAAATCTATTTATATATCATGGGTTATATGTTTTTGGAACCTGGTTCATTCACAAGTTATTCTTTTTATAAATGAATATGAAACCAATAACTTTTTTCAATTGTAAGGATATGATTACATATGTGTGATACCCATTTAATTTTAGAGTATATTATATTATTGTATATGATTTTGTTACTTATTATTGTATAATATTATTTTGAGATGAGGGGGACTTATATCTCCCTCCAATGTACTGGGAAAAGATTTGTATCTCATGAGATAGACAAAGATAGTATTTCAAGTGAACCGGGGCTAATAAAATTTCCATGGGAGTTAACCGTGACTACAAAAGTGGTATGATTAGTGAAATAATGATACTATTATTGTCATTGCAGTGAACCATTACTACTAAGATGTTATTAGTAATGAAAAAATGATACTAAGATGGTTGTGGGGGTGATACATCACTACTAAGATGGTATGAGGAGTGAACTCATGCATGTATGATATCTGTGGGAGTGAACCACATCTATCACGATGGTGTTGGGAGTGAACCAATGCTACTAATATGGTCTTGAAAACAATTACTTGACTAATATGGAAATAATTTTATGTGCATATCTATCTGGAATAATTCCATTTCTAAAACATATGTAATGCATTCCTAGATTATGTTATTTATTCCCTTGTGATTCATGTTTTCTGAATGGCCACACATTATCACATGATTCTTGTTAATGATCACTGAGATGAAGGGAATGATCCTTTAATGTTATGATCATATTCTCATTCCCATATAATCACGTCTGTTCTTACATGTTTCCCTTGTTTACCCTTACAAAGATTCAGAACTCATCACTTTTTTTGATTCCTTCCACAGGTTGTGAAAATATGTATTAAGTGAGATTTGTATAATAAGGGTTCTAATTGTGAAGAAACTAGTTGGAGATAGTGTATATCATATATGTACCAGTGTTTATGTTTCAATGTTTTTAAAGGAAATAAACTAATATGGTCTCATGGCATTTGTTTGTCTAATGTTTTATGTATATATAAAAACTTATGTATTGTGTATGTATGTAAAGAGTGTGTCAATGTATTAAATTCTTGATAAACTAACACATACAAAACACGAAAAAATTTGTGTATAAAATGTCTCTTTCACCATAGTTCTAAAACATTTATTTCATCATTCACTTCCTAAGGTAAACATAATTACATTGATGAGGAATCATGAGCCACATACTTTTGAGATGAAATAAATTAACCAAGGATACAATATAGAACCATTTTAGGGAAAAAAATATTTCAAACTTATTATCAATGATTTCATAACCTCATATTCATTAAAATATATATCCAAACTCTCTTTATGTATAGGTAGATATGTTTGATGACTAATGATTATTTCGGATTGAGAATACAAAACTCCAAATAACATGGTAAAATATGATTAGAGATAGAGGACTATTTATGTTCAATTATATAATTTTTTCATAACATAGATCCAAATTTAAGAAATAAAAATATTCTCATAAATTGACAAGAAACATCATCAAATAATTTTATTATAAATCATATTCAAATATTTATGATCTATTGTTAAATGAACGAGATAATTTTTGAGTAGATGAAGGAGTCGATGGTACTATTTATTTATTGGAACTCATTTTAGTTTTATAACCACATTAGTATCCCTTATTCCATTATTTCGTGATCCATGTAGAGTCAGATCATTTCCATTATGAAATTATAAAAACTCAATACATTTCTGAACATGGTAATTTATACTCTCTGTCTAAGATAGTCTATCACCATTAATAGTTTTACATGTCTCAAAAACTATCTTCACATGATGAACTCCATAAAAAACACAATTTATTCAATACTAGATTGATTCTGATAATCCACATAGACCTTAATCTGGGTAGACTGATCCCCGGAAGAATATATAATCGGAACTAATGACTCATTTCATAATGAGGGTTTATCAGGAACTCACATAGAATACACCATCACAAATGGTGTTTCATCACTATGTAGTGATGTCCAAGATGATATGTCATTAGTAAAAATTTCGAAACAAACTATATTCAATGATTTCAAACCATAATACTAGAAATTTGTAGTTTCCATCAAGAGAACTAATGAAAGGTTATTAATTTTATGAATCATTCCCACACCCATTAATAAAATCCACTTATTTGTTAATAAAAACTATATAAATTATTCCACCAATAGGATATTAGTTTTATATTCATTTTACATCTAGAAAAAGACACAGTAATGTCATCATGTATCATAAAAAATGTAAAATCAAATTATTTTTCAAGACATACATCCAATACTTATAATTAAATATATCAGTCTATATTTTACATGCTCATTTTGTTATACCATTATGCAGAAACACACATATGACATTCTATTAAGCAGGTAAATATTTAACTATATTCTTTTAAAAAATATACCTTCTATATAAAATACATGAACACATATGTTGAACCTACTGAGCATTTCCCTTCATGAATCATTGAAATACAAAATCTCCCCTTCATAGGGATAGTGAATGACGTCACCAATTTTAATAGTTGAAACTGCCACTCTATTTCCAATATCAATTTATGATATAGAATATTTTTTTATTAATCACTTAACTCATGTTCTTAATTTAATAATATGTCAATTGACATCAGTTGTCCATGTATATCACTTTCCCAACAAATATCTTCTTCTTTTTCCATTTAATTTCTTATACGAACTTCATATTCCACCGTCAAAACGTATTTAATTTAACATTTGAAATAGGTTGGTTCATGATCAAACAAGAATTAGGATGATCAATATGATTCAAATGTAGAGTACGTATGAAAATGGAAATAATTCTGAGAACATATTTCTTAATCATTCATGTACATGAATCAAAATGTGATTAGGTAATCAAATTTGTTCTAGGGTTACCATTGACTAATAAAAAAATATGAAAAAATATGATTGAAATTTCAATTTTTTAATTTAAATAAACAATTAAAATGAATAATATTAATTTTTATATTAACTTAAAGTAAATAAAATAACATAAAATTAGGGTTTCAATGTCAACAGAAAAAAATATATTCTACAATATTAATAATTTAAATACAAATAATGTATAATAAATTAAATATCTTTAAAACCAAACATGCCCAATTCTCAGTTAATAAAATCAAAATTCCAACATGAACGTGGTTTAGTAAAAATATGTACTAACTTATTATTTATAGAGATAAACTCAAGAGAAATATCCCTTTTTGATAATAATCTCTTAGAATATTATTCCTTAACTATACATGCTTTTTTCTTAAATTATTTATCATATTATTAGAATATATGATAGTGTTAGTGTTACAAAATTTAACCGAGTCTTGATTATAATTGCATAAAAATTCTATAAAATATTATTTTATCTAAAGAACATGTGAAATACATCTTCTAGCTAGAATAAATTATATTTATATTGTATATAATGAATTATTTTAGACATATTCCTATCATGGGGTGTAAAAAAATAAAGTATTTCCTCAGATAAAAATTCAATATTGTAGTTAACATACACTATCTCTAGTAGTAGCACACAACAATCAATTGGTCACCATATAATTGAGAAAGAAGTAGATATTTATTTTTGAAATTGTTTTATTTAAAAAAAAATCAAACAATAAAAATGAATCCTTGACCAAAATTAATGAAGGGAGTGATGGGGTCTAGGTAGGATTACATTTTTCAATGTATTATTGATCTTAAATATCATTCCCCTTCTATTCCTATTGAATTATAAATTTATTACTCCTAGATAGAATTTCTAATCACCATTGTTAGAAGGATGTAATGGAATCCTCTCCCATGTGAATAAAAATTCATAATCCATTCACAATAAACTATGGAATGTATTAGTAAAGAATAATTAATCCATAGAAATTTAGATACAATTAACTTATTCAACTCTTATTCCTATAATCTCTAGACACTCACCACCCAACAGAATTTTCTCAATCTTGAAAAAGAGCACATTGTGGATGTCATTACATGAACATCAACTAAAGATAAAAACAATTCATTAAATTAAGACACTAAATATTATTGTATTAAGATAATTTGGAACCATTTGAAATAGAAATTATTCAATATAAAAAAGAGAATATTAAATTAAAGAACAATATTATGATATTACAGAAGGAAAATATTCCTTTCCCTGATCAATCAAACTTTTTGCCCCACCATGTGATGTGTTGTAATGTTGAAGGAGGGAAAAGATTCAATTATAAAAATAATAAAATAGAAAATTGAATGACCACATACATTCATGGTCCCAATTCTACATCATGGTCCACATTTAACCTTCTTTAACACCCTTGAATGGAAGTGCACACACATATTTATAGGGATGAGTGGTGGCAAATTTTCATTCCAGATTCATTCCACCAATGTTTGAGTAAAATTACCATATTAAAAGAACTAATATTGGGATGTTTTTTCATAAATTTTCATCCCCTATGTCCTGTTCATGGCCCCAAAAAATGTAAGATTATTTGGACATGTTTAAAAAAGGTTATACTTGAATTACTATAGATGAATATTTTGGCCCAAGAATAATCCTGAAATTCATCCACATTGGTACCTTCAATGGATATTTCCTGATGAAAATTATACATGAAATATAATTTTCACCTGAGTCTCGGATTCAATTTTCGTCTTTCTAGAATAACCATATTTTTATCTCTCTTTTACTATATTTCCCTCCTTCACTGAGGTGTGTTCCATTTTGTCATCGAGAAATTTTTTTCATGTGATGGATTTTTCTATTCCAATGTATTTAGAATTTTCTTAGGGTCCAAAAGAAAAAAATAAAAGCCAAAATATTCAAAAATACTATAAGAAAAGGTTCATTTTAATTAGCTCAGAATTTTAAATGTTATGCTCAAAATCACAAATCACTCGAAAACTATTAAATTTATAAGATTTTCCAATTTTCAGAGTTTAACCCCAAATTCAAAAAAATACTAAAATGATGAAAATCGGCTCAAAATTATTAATTTGAAGGGAATAAATCATTCAAAAAACATTATGGATTATGAAAATATTAGATCTCTTAATTAACCAACAAAGATAACTAGGATTCTAGTACATGTAAGAATCAAAATATAGACTAATATAATTAGAAACACGAATCAAGGAGATACACAAACTCAACATCAAGAAAAAAAAGATATCATGAATCATTGAAAAGTAATTTTCACATATCCTCCATTCATATTATTCAATATAATATAAAATAACTAGTCATCCCAAGAACAAAAAACATCTACATAACATGAATTATCTCTCCTTTCTCAAATGTCAATTTTCAAAAAATATTTTCTCATCCAAATCCATGAAATTTTCACCAATGGTTTGGTAAATTCCAACTTATCCACCAAATGTGAGTCAAATATATATGTATATCATTTATATTTTGAATGATTATTTTATTGATAACAGTTGGTAGGATTAATATATGAATTATTATTGGGATGATTCAAGAGTGATTGTTTAATTTTTAAGAAAAATTACCATACTCAAATTGTTACTCATGTATGGTCCTCTCCATACTCCTAATAGTATAAAATATTTTCCATCAACAAAAAAACAAATGGAAATTAACAAAATACATAATTTTGGCATAAATTTTTTTAATATTCTCAAAACTAATTTTTTAAAAAATCCCTAGATAAGAAGACATTTTTTATCCATTGGAAGATCAAGAAATGCACATCTTCTCTTCATGAAAGCTCCAATAGGGCATATGTTTAAAAAAATATTTTTTAGAACCAATTACACATAATATAATTTTTTTCACCCAAATTATCAGAAAATGATGTATCACAACCCATTACATCTCCCCCCCCCCCACGTCGGTTCTAATAGAGATTTAATTTTTCATCATGATAAGGGTTGTATAGGGAAAATAGGCTTGTAACATTGCTAATGGAAGTGGATATTAATTTATTATACGGGATACATGGATTAAATTTTTATATCAGTATAGAATAAAATTTATTCTCTTGTATAGGGGTATTTAAAAATAAATGAAAAGGCTCAAAAATTTAAAACACAAGCACCTAGAACCCAAATGTATTGAAAGGAAGAAAATATAATTAATTTTAATGAAAACAAGGGTTGGTTCTCTCAAGGAGTAAGTCTAATGAAATGAATATGAAAAAAATTATTCATAATACTCATAGAAAAGTGGTTTCAAATATAGTGGAAATAAGACGTGGAATTAAATTCATGAATCAGATTACATTTCATGAAATTACAAATGATATTACCTTAAAACAAGTTATTTTCAGAATTCATTTTGGCATAGTTTCATGGAATAATTTTTTTCACAAATTCATTTGGATTTAAAAAATTAAAATATAATAATTTGATTTTAGAATCCCAAAAATGAAAAAAAAAATTGAAAAATAAAGTCACCAAAAATTGAAAAATATTATATTTTTTAGTGAAAACTGAAAAAAAACAAAAATGAAAAATATTATTCTGTCATGGTTCCCTCCCCCACACCTAAATGTCATTGTTTCCCAATTAATTAGAGTATATTTAATATGTATAAATATTTTAAAATGAGTCACCATGAGCATGAATGTGAAAAAGATAGGTACAACCTGATTAATTTTCAGACATTTTTTAAAAAATAATGAGAATATTTAATAAGGATGGGCCAATAATTTTTATATTATAAAACATTACATTCTATCCATTGAGGACCAAAATGTCCTTTATTAGAAAATGTGTGAAAAACTCCAAGACAATGCCAATTTAACATGCATTAAAATTCCTTGTTATAACATTGTAACACCCCAGGTAAATAAAGAAAATGACATTTTTATATTTATCCATATTTGTGAATAAAATATTAATATGACTTTAAAGGGGATGCTATGCTCGATAGCGTACCCAACACGCAACAACGAGTTTCTTGGGAATGTTACGTTGCACTCTAATAATAAAATAATATTATTTTAAATGGTAGTTAACATGTAGCTATTGTATTGGCGGGAATGGATATAAATAACTAAAATATGATTATATATGTTTTTAAATGTTTTTACATATATCCAATAAAAGATAAAGGCTTAAAATACGGAAAGAATTCAATTTTAGGCGTATATACCCTAGTTTTCACTAAAGGTTCACTTATCGCCTTTTGATGGAGAACCATCATTAAATATAGTTTTTTTTCACACTTATACATTCTATTGCACGAAATAAAACTCTTCCTAAGAATTGGGACATCAAAATTTACTTTGTGTAAATTTTTTGTATCTTTCCGATAAAATTCTTTTTTTAATGAATAGTGTAAAATGTTGTATTTTAATTGAAAACCTCTTTTTAATATAATTTATTTATATGATTAGATTGTATTTTGAATTGGTTTTAAAGTGAAATTAGAATATATTTTTACCATTAAATACAATAGTGGTCATTGTAATTAATTTCACTTTGAAATCAGACTTAAACTAGTGTCAATCTTTTGATAGTTATTGTTTCTTAAAAACATGCTATTTTCTCTGACAACGGGAATTAATTATTAAATTAATTGATGTGAATTATATGTTTTTAATTTTGTAAAATATACTTCATTTTTGAATTTGGAATATGAAATATATAGTAGGGTGAATTTTTGGGATTTTTCTGAAAAACTTCAATTTTTGATGAATAGTGAAACCACTAAGTGGTACTTATAAAAACTAATTTTTCCATTTAAATGAAATTTTGCCATCTTTGTATTTTGAATTTCAAAAATCCGACATACATGGTTTTGATTAAGAATTAAAATGTGGTTCAATGGGATAAAAATAATTTTTTGGTGAATAGTAACTTATTAAGTTTTTAATTGCGATTAGAGGTAATTAGTGTAGTTTATGGTAAGAATAATGTTTTAATAAAAAAAAATGACCTAGAATCATGTCCTACCCTCATTTTATGTGTCATGGTCGACCAAGAAAATCCATGGGTCAACTTGGGGACCCCATGGAGCCACTTTGGTTGGAAAATGACATAAATATCTTTTTATTTAATGTTAAAGTAAAAATGACACAAACATGAGATGTTTTACTAAAACAATTTTTACATGGGGTTATACAAGTCATATTTTTTACAATAAATAATAATTGGAATGCTAAAACGATTTCCTATATCATAGTAATTTTTTTATAATTTTTAGACATTATATAAATTAAATTATTTATGACATCATGATGATGCAGTGATGACCTCATTATTTAACGATTTAAATAAAATGGAAAGATAATGTAATATCTAAGACCTACAAATTTCCAAAACCTATTGGATGAGTGGATTTAGAACCCTTATCACCTTATCCTCGAAATACATCAATGTGGGACCTTTAAAATCCGAAACTCTTTTGAAAATATAGTTACATTTTGTAACTTTACAAGAGTGACCCTCCTTTCCTCTTATAAAAGGCCCCCACCTCTACCTCCTTACCCACACTCCCAAAGACTTTGGATCGGCCAACCCCTACCCATAGTGTCTCTCCACTTCTCTCTCTTACTCCTTGAGGCCTCACTTTGGGCAGAAGTCTTCCCAAGGAAGCCTTTGAGCTCAAACCAAAGGGAGTTGCCCGATTTTAAGGTAATGTCTTCACTTGTGTCCTTTTTTTTTATTTTGATTCTCCAATCCCATAAAATCTTTTTATTCATTTATTTTGTAACAAATACAGCATCTTCAATATACTAGTATGTTTTTATAAGACGGATTAGAGCTACACTTACACACACCTACATTAATGGTTAAAGAACATTCCGTTTTCGTGGATGGCGAATTTCTGCCTCCCGAAACGATGATTGTTCAACATTCTTCTAACACCTTAAAAGGTGGCCATTAAGATGACACTATATTTATATATGATATCTAATATTTTTATGTTTTACTTAAGCTTCTGTATTTTTCATTTATGGTGTACCTTTATGGTTTCCATTATGGGTAAACGTGATATCTTCATTTAAGAAAGTGTGGACTACTGCCCCCTCAAAGTGATTTGATTCGTTAATACCATATGTGGTACATATAAAGGAAATATATAATTATATTTTATATGATACCATAATGGAATTAAAATACTATTATGTATCATTATGTTTTAATTCCATTAAATATGAAATGGAAATGGAAGTAGCGGTCATGTGTATGTACGGCTTACAGTCTCCATGAACGGTACATTTCATTTCTTATCTCAAAATGTTATGTAATATTATAAGTACATATATATAATGGATATATATGTGATATATTACATCTAAATTATGGATATCATTCTGGAATAATAACATATATATATATATATATATATATATCTCATTTTTTTAATTCCATTAATATGACAAAAATGAAAGTAGCATTCATGCGTACGTACGGCCTACCGTCTCCATGAACGATGCGTTTTTTTTTATCTTAAAATGATATGGAATATTATAAGATGAATATTTATTGGATATATATGAAATTTTATTCATTAATACTATTCTGGAAATTATTTTATTATAACTACATGGGCAATCTTTCTTCGAACAAGTTCATTTTTGACTCATGTACCAAACATCGGCAAAAACGTCTGATATGAACTAACATTATTAAATGATTATTATAAAATTATAATATGTGATATTAACTGAATAATAATCTCTAAAGGAGTTACTTAGGAAATTATTAATTTAACAAATATTATTATTCAGGAATATAAAGAAACGAACAAGACAAGTTGGACTTGAGGTATGGGATCCTACTCCTCTCTTTCTTTTTAAGTACACTCTTTTATGTCATTCCTTTTAAAGATCATATTTATTTTTATTGGGATGTTCTTTTATATTACTCTTACATTAATTTTTTATGTTTGTTTGATGAGAGTCCCTATTCTCTCTCATCAATCCATTTTGGAAGTTTTAAGAGGTGTCGTTAGGCTGCCGAGTTTTCTTAAGGGATTTTTCATCTCACTTTTATTCCCGTGAGATTTATGCTAAATTTGCCAAAATTTTCATTGAGTGGTGTATGTACTTCCCATTATTTTACTCATTGTGTAATATACTTTCTTTTATTAGTATTTGCATCAATGTTGTATTGTCCTTCTTTCACGAGGTGTATGTTTCGAAAGATACCCATGTCGGTAAGGTAACCTTTCACCCTCCTCTTTTTAAAAGACTTCTTTTGTTGGGTCTTTTAAATTACATATTTTTATGTCGGGATATGTCCTCATATATCCTTATTTATGTAAATTTTATTTCCAAGTGATGACATACCCTTTTTTTATCTCTCATCAACTCATTTTGATGTGACGTCGTTAAGCTATCAAGGGAACTTCTTAACCCAATTTCGATTTCTTTGGGTTCAACATGTAGTTATTGAATATGTCATCCTTTGAATATGTGTGAATGAACATTGATTATTTTTCACTTAATATCCACATATATTTGGTGTATTCGTTTTTCACACATTATTATGTAATTGATTTATCCTTAAACCAAGGATATCATCTTTGTAAGGGACTTCGTCTCAATCTCAATTCATTGAGGCATATTTTGTTTTATACACAACCTTATTTTACACGGTGTATAAACCCATTTGACTTTTACGTTTATCCAAAATGAATATTTCTTTATACAAAGCGTTTTACTAAATGACAAAAGGGAATGTTTTTTGTCATTCGTATGCGGCGACAACGACTTCTCCGCCGCCGTGACCATTATTTGAATTTCGGCTTCCTCTAAAAGCCATACCTTTTTTTAAAAGAAAAATAAAAACCATGTTTAACTTTTCTTTTATTTTGGTATTGAAAATGGTTTTCATAATGTTTTTATATCAATGTGTTGTATTGATATCCTGTGATAGAAAGGTGGAAATTTTATGTTACCTTTATTCTTGTTTTATGTGATACGATTATGTCGAGGTTCTTGGGCATTATTATGAAGATGGGTGGTTCCGTGATAAACTAATGGCGGGTGAGCCCAATATAGCTCTCTAATGCATTGGGTAACACGAAGTAGTGAAACGTTAAGGTTTCTCTGAAGAGATTTAGGGAATATGCTGTGATGGGAATTCCAAACGTAACCAAGAGGGTTACTCCTTACGTAAGAATTTTATGAATGCCTCAATTTTCCTTTTATGTCTTATGATTTCATTCTTATGTATATATGAACTCACGTTTCCTTTCCATATTTTTATAACCCTTACTGAGCTTTTTATGCTCATCCCATGTTTTTGATATGTTTTTTACAGGTCAAGGGAAAGGTACATGATGTGATGATAGTTTCAAGGATGTGTCAAGAAAGAATCCATGTTTTATTTTAAATATGTTTCCATTGATGGGAAGAATGAATACTGTCTTTTATGTAACAACTTTGTTTAAATGTGGAATTTAATGTAAGTTTCATGATCTAATTCTCTAAAACTCTAAACCTAAAAATATCTTCAATGTGTAATCTTGTAATAACTCAAGATTAAGTAAGGTTTAATGCTGGGGCCTTATAGTTGGTATCAAAGGTCGGTTTAGATAACTTTAGAGGTTAGGGTATTCTTTAATCATAAGTGGCATTACCAAAATGGTTAGGATTTCAGAAAGAGTCCAAGTTTTATATAAAGTGAATGAGTAAGTATATCTTAGTGTTTATCTTCCTCATTAGTACATGATGGTTTTTTTTGATATACTCACACTGACCTTTTTGGTTTTAGTAAATGACTGGATCTAGCAGGCACCAATGTAAAAGTGGATGTGAAGGAAACTGTGAGAGTTTTCTGAGCATGAAACTGAATGATATGGGAGCTACAATGATAAATCTTGTGATTATCCTCAACCAACTATCTGGAGTCATGATTGACCACCTAAACCTTGGTTATTTCTCTAAGGCATCATATATCCGAGAAAAAAGTTCCTACGGATGTACAGGTAATAATCATAAAGGTAATTGTGTTCAAAAACCTATGTGTCAAAGATGTGGAAAGAAACACCTAGGAAAATGTTTCAAAGGGACAGAAATATGCTATAGATGTTGAAATGAAGGTCATAAAGCAAGAACCTGCCTTGGAAAAAGGAATCATCCAGTTGACTCGAGGAAAGGGAAAAAAGTTCATTCTGAGGGATTAATTGAATGTTTTAAATGTGGTGTGCATGGTCATTATGAAAACACATGTCCTATGAAGAAGTTTCATGAATGGGATCACCAAGAGCATAAAAATGTTCGTCTACCAATACCTAATGCCATTCCAATTGAGGATGAAGAAACTGACAATGACCAATCAAAGGTATGTATTATATCATGAATATTGTTTTCCTATTTTGGAATCTTAGGATATGATTCATGATTTTGTTTTTAGGAAAGAGGTATTTCAGAATAAGTTGGAAAGGAATGGTTAAGGGATCGTGAAGAATGATGAATGAGTAAGATGTCAACATATAAGGGCTTCAAGAGTTATGGTGAAACTCTTAAGAGTATTAAGTATCTTTTGATGATGGGGTTACATTAGAAGACTTTTTATATTATGTATAACCCTGATGTTTAATATATGAAAATTTTATTCAATGAATAGATATCTATTCTTTTGTGGACATAGTTATAAAGAACCATTTGGGTTTATATGATCCTTACTTTTGAGGTAATTATGGGTTACTATATGTTGTGATTGAAGTGAAAGGCATGAGATAAAATTGAGGTTAAATTATGTTATGGTTATTTTTGATGACTTTATCCCTTTTTGCGGATGATTTGAGAATTATATTGTTTTGGAAAAAGGACAACACACAGATCATGTGACTACCTGTCGCGTCGGACAAAGCTTCGGGAATCGGACCCACAACCAAAGGGCGACTGGTATTTATCACCTACCACTGGACTACATGAAGTCCCTATTTAGTTTGAATGATTCCTTTTAGTTATATGATTTTATGAATTAAGAGTAAGTTGATTTTGGGTTATTTATGAAAATTATTAACCTATCATGGAGGATAAGTGATTAGGTTAATTACTTTTCAATACGAGACTTTAGGAGCAACTGGTGTTGTTTGGAGATAAATGTTACGATTTAACTTGGAAAACTATGTGACTAAATCCTTCAAATATTTGGGTTTCAATCTTAGATTTGTTTACTTTGAATAATTTTATGGACAAATTGTTTATCGGATGGTCCTCGTTGAACTTTGGGTCTTGTTGGACAAATTTTGGAGATTAATCATAGATTTTCTTTTTAAAGTGTTATCCTTTTCTGGATTATCTGACCTTGTACTAACCTTTTTGGTTTTGGTTTTGGTTAAGGTCTAAAGATATGGGAAGTATATAGTTCTCTTCGGTGGATTAGGTGATTCTCTAGAAGTTGATTATAGTGCTCTTAATGCGAACAAGTCTCCCTAAATACTCGTCTTTTGGAAAAAATTATGAGTTTGATTAAGGAATCTAGTAAAAGTTGAAAGTCAACATGACAAGTAAGTATGTTTCCTTATGTTTTAGTTAAGCTCAAAAATAAATTCCTCAATAAAAAGTAACTTCAAACAAGAATGTTCTCTATTAACCTTTCCTACTGGGGAACCCAACACCGTTTCACCAATCACAAGTTTGTGATTTTCTTATTGTTAACTTTCTCCTAAACATGTTTTATATCACTCTCCAACAGAACATGACCTTATGTTTTCTCCTCCATTTCCATGTTTTCCTACATGGAATCCTAGTATGGGTTAACTCGAGTGACCTCTGTACTTATCTTTCTTTATTTTAAAGTGATTTTTTACCAACTCTTGTTTCGGTGTGGGTTTTTCAATGAAGTTTCTGAGCCCAATTTTAAAATTGCGAGGACGCAATTCCCAAAAGGGGGGAAGGATGTAACACCCCAGGTAAATAAAGAAAATTAAAATTTTATATTTATCCATATTTGTGAATAAAATATTAATTTGACTTTAAAGGGGACGCTATTCTCGATGGCGTACCCAAAACGCAACAACGAGTTTCTTGGGAATCTTACGTTGCACTCTAATAATAAGATAATATTATTTTAAATGGTAGTTAACATGTAGCCGTTGTATTGGCGGGAATGGATAGAAATAACTAAAATATTATTATATATGTGTTTAAATGTTTTTACATTTAT
This sequence comes from Viscum album, assembly GCA_963277665.1. Taxonomy (NCBI): domain Eukaryota; kingdom Viridiplantae; phylum Streptophyta; class Magnoliopsida; order Santalales; family Viscaceae; genus Viscum; species Viscum album. The sequence goes on from OY728129.1 coordinate 536,592,826, forward strand.
CCAATAAATGATAAATTCTTAAAATACGGAAAGAATTCAATTTTAGGTGTATATGCCCTAGTTTTCACTAAAGGTTCACTTATCGCCTTTTGATGGCGAACCGTCATTAATTATAGTTTTGTTCACTCTTATACATTCTATTGGACCAAATAAAACTCTTCTTAATAATTGTGACATCACAATTTACTTTGTGTAATTTTTTTGTATCTTTCCGATAAAGTTCATTTTTTAATGAATAGTGTAAAATTTTGTATTTTAATTCAAAACCTCTTTTTATTCTAATTTATTTATATGATTAGATTATATATTGAATTGGTTTTAAAGTGAAATTAGAATATATTTTTACCATTAAATCTAATATTGGTCGTTGGAATTAATTTCACTATGAAATCAGACTTAAACTACTGTCAATCTTTTGATACCTATTGTTTCATAAAAACTCACTATTTCCTCTGACAGCGGGAATTAATTATTAAATTAATTAATGTGACTTATATGTTTTCAATTTTTTAAAATATAATTCATTTTTAAATTCGGAATATCAAATATATATTTGGGTGAATTTTTGGGATTTTTCTAAAAAACTTCAATTTTTGATGAATAGTGAAACCGCTAATTGGTACTTATAAAAACTGATTTTTCCGTTTAAATGAAATTTTTCCATCTTTGTGTTTTGAATTTAAAAAATCCGACATACATGGTTGTCATTAAGAAGTAAAATGTGGTTCAATGGGATAAAAATAATTTTTTTTTGAATAGTAACTTATTAAGTTTTTAATCGCGATTGGAGGTAATTAGTATAGTTTATGGAAAGAAAAATGTTTTAATAAACTGAAATGACCTAGACACATGTCCTACCCTCATTGGATGTGTCATGGACGACCAAGAAAATCCATGGGTCAAATTGGGGACCCCATGGATCCACATTGTTTGGAAAATGACATAAATATCTTTTTATTTAATGTTAAATTAAAAATGACACAAACATGAGATGTTTTACTAAAACAATTTTTTCATGGGGTTATACAAGTAATATTTTTGACTATAAATAATAATTGGAAATATAAAAGGATTTACTACATCATAGTATTTTTTTATAATTTGTAGACATTAAATAAATTAAATTATTTATGACATCATGATGATGCAGTGATGACCTCATTATTTAACGATTTAAATAAAATGGAAAGATAATGTAATATCTAAGACCTACACATGTCCAAAACCTATGGGATTAGTGGCTTTTGAACCCTTATCACCTTATCCTCGAAATACATCAATGTGGGACCTTTAAAATCCGAAAATCTTTTGAAAATAAAGTAACATTTTGTAACTTTACAAGAGTGACCCTCCTCTCCTCTTATAAAAGGCCCCACCTCTACCTCCTTATCCACACTCCCAAAGCCTTTGGATCGGCCAAACCCTGCCCATTTTGTCTCTACACTTCCCTCTATTAATCCATTAATCCTCACTTTGTGCAGAAGTCTTCCCAAGGAAGCCTTTGAGCTCAAACCAATGGGAGTTACCCGATTTTAAGGTAATGTCTTCACTTGTGTCCTTTTGTTTTATTTTGCTTCTCTAACCCCCTAAACTCTTTTTATTCATTTATTTTGTAACAAATCCAGAATAATAAATATACTAGGATGTTGTTATAAAATTTATTAGAGCTACACTTACACACATCTACATCTAATGGTTATAGAACATACTGTTTCCGTGGATGGCGAATTTCTGCCTCCCGAAACGATGATTGTTCAACATTCTTCTAACACCTTCAAAGGTGGCCATAAAGATGACACTATATTTATATATGATATATAATATTTTTATGTTTTACTTAAGCTTCTGTATTTTTCATTTATGGCGTACCTTTACGGTTTCCATTATGGGTAAACGCGATATCTTCATTTAAGGAAGTGCGGACTACCGCCCCCTCAAAGCGATTTGATTCGTTAATACCATATGTGGTACATATAAAGGATATATTTAATGATATTATATATTATACCATACTGGAATTAAAATACTATTATGTATAATTATGTTTTAATTCCATTAAATATGAAATAGAAATGGAAGGTGCGTTCGTGCGTACGTACGGCTTACCTTCTCCATGAACGGTACATTTCATTTCTTATCTCAAAATGTTATGTAATATTATAATTACATATATATAATGGATATATATGTGATATATTACATATAAATTATGGATATCATTCTGTAATTATAACATATATACATCTCTCTCATTTTGTTTTAATTCCATTAATATGACAAAAAATGAAAGTAGCGTTCATGCGTATGTACGGCCTACCGTCTTCATGAACGATGCGTTTTGTTTTTTATCTTCAAATGATATGGAATAGTATAAAATGAATATTTACTGGATATATATGATATTTTAATCATTAATACTATTTTAAAATTATTTACATATAACTACATGGGCAATCTTTTTTCAAACAAGTTCATTTTTTGACTCATGTACCAAACATCGGCAAAAAAGTCAGATATGAACTAACATTATTAAACAATTATTATAACATTATAATATGTGATATGAACTGAATAATAATCTCTATAAGAGGTACTTATTAAATTATTAATTGACCAAAGTTTATTATTCAGGAATATAAAGAAACGAACAAAACAAGTTGGACTTGAGGTAAGGGATCCTACTCCTCTCTTTCTTTTTAAGTACACTCTTTTATGTCATTCCTTTTAAAGATCATAATTCATGTTATTGGGATGTTCTTTAACATTACTCTTACTTTAATTTATATTTTCATATTATGAGAGACCCTATTCTCCCTCATCAATCCATTTTGTAAGTTTTAAGTGGCGCCGTTAGGCTGCCGAGTTTTCGTAAGGGATTTTTCATCTCACTTTTATTCCCGTGATATTTATGCTACATTTTCCATAATTTCCTTTGAGTGGTGTATGTACTTCCCACTATTTTACTCATGGTGTAATATACTTTCTTTTATGAGTATTTACATCAATGTTGTATTGTCCTTCTTTCACTAGGTGTATGTTTCGAAGGATACCCATGTCGGTAAGAGAACCTTTCAGCCTCCTCTTTTTAAAAGACTTCTTTTGTTGATTTTTTTAATTTAAATATTTTTTGTTCGGGATATGTCCTCATATATCCTTATTGATGTAAATTTTATTTCCATGTGATGACATACCCTTTTTTTTATCTCTCATCAACTCATTTTGATGTGACGCCGTTAGGCTGTCAAGGGAACTTATTAACCCAATTTCGATTTCTTTGGGTTAAACATGTAGTTATTGAATATGTCATCCTTTGAATATGTGTTAATGAAATTTGATTATTTTACACTTAATATCCACTTATATTTGGTGTATTAGTTTGTCACACATAATTATGTAATTGATTTATCCTTAAACCAAGGATACCGTCTTTGTAAGGCACTTCGTCTCAATCCCCGTTCATTGGGGCATATTTTGTTTTATACACAACCTTCTTTTATACGGTGTATAAACCCCTTTGACTTTTACATTTATCCAAAAGGAATCTTTCATTATACAAATAATTTTACTAAATTACAAAAGGGAATGTTTTTTGTCATACGTAAGCGGCGACAATGACTTCTCCGCCGCCGTGACCATTATTTGAATTTCGGCTTCCTATACAAGCCATACCTTTTTTTAAAGAAAAATAAAAACCATGTTTTACTTTTCATTTATTTTGGTATTGAAAATGGTTTTCATAATGTTTTTATATCAATTTGTTGTATTGATATCTTGTGATTGAAAGTTGGAAATGTTATGTTTCCTTTATGCAGGTTTTATGTCATATGATTATGTCGAGGTTCTTGGGCATTATTATGAAGACGGGTGGTTCTATGATAATCTAAGGGCGGGTGATCCAGATATAGCTATCCAATGTATTGGGTAACATGAAGTAGTGAAATGTTAAGGTTTCTCCGAAGAGATTTAGGGAAAATACAGTGATGGGTATTCCAAATGTAACCAATAGGGTTACTCCCTACGTAAGAATGTTATGAATGTCTCATGTTACCTTTTATGTCTTATGATTTCATTCTGATGTATATATGAACTCATGTTTCCTTTTCATATTTTTATAACCCTTACTGAGATTTTTATGCTCATCCCAAGATTTTGAAATGTTTTTCATAGGTCATGGGAATGGTACATGATGTGATGATAGTGTCATGGATGTTTCAAGAATGAATCGATGTTTTATTTTAAATATGTTTCTGTTGATGGGAAGAATGAATACTGTCTTTTACGTAACCACTTTGTTTAAATGTGAAATGTAATGCGAGTTTCATGATCTAATTCTCTAAAACTCTAAACCTGAAAAGATCCTCAATGTGTAATCTTGTAATAACTCAATATTAAGTAAGGTTCAAGGTTGGGGCCTTATAAACATGGTCGTTGAAAATATTCTAATGAAATGGATCATTCCAAATGTAATATCAGGAATCAGATTTCATTTATTGAATTTAGTTGGAATTGAAATGATATTTGACCATATATGTCATCAGATAATTGAAAATGTTAGAATACCAATGAACATATCCTCCAATAAAGCACAACTTCTCTCCTGGAAGGTGATATTTTAATGGGTTTTTTATGTAATTTTAACTTCAATAGTTTTAGGATGTTAAATGACCAACCACCTGGCCTCATATTCCTTATTTAAATTGATTTCCATGTAAATATCCCAAATTAGTAACATACATCTCACCAAACAGAGTTTATCTTCATCATTCTTCATCTAGTACATTAGAAATACATGTCCTGAAAACAAATTGAATTTAATTCAAAGAAGAATTGGTCTAAAAAATTGAATTATTTATTTCTCTTTTGATCATCTGATGGGTTCCCCATGATTCATAAATATTGAAATAGATAGTGCTATCTCGAAATTCAATGTGAGTACCCTATCATGGAAATTTATAATGGTTTTTTCTATATTTAATAAATGTATCCCAAAAATGATTGGTGAGTGTGGTGTTATATTATATTAATCCTTATTTAGCACATAAAAGTCATCCGGGAATATGATATATTTTACATTCCCAATGACATCCTCCAAAAATCATATAGGGAAAACTATAAAGTTATTTTCAAGTTATTCCCAAACTATTTAGGGTTTAATGTATCCCATATACAATAAAGTGTATTATATGTAAGGAAATACATTAAATGATCCACGTAGACCACAAAAATTATTAGATAAATTCAAAGATCCAATGGTGCATGGAATAGAAAATGACCATGGATCATTAAATTTTGTTGGCATGTATGGTGTGATAAGAGCTCAGACACATCTTCCCAACATCATTCCATTATTTTCATGAAATAATCTCATCTTGGTAAAAATATATACATTTAAAATTTACCATAATTTTGAACTTTTTTGAGTTCCTCAAAAGGGGTATATTGATTTTCACTTTTTTGAAGGTGTCCAGAATTCCATTTTTATGTGATTATTCTTATAAACTCATAGTTTCACTAATACATAATAGAAATGACGGTTTAAGTCTTTATTCTACATTTTTTTCCATTCAAATGGTGTTTCTTGTCTCTTCCTCATTTCATATCATTTTCATCCTCCCATTTATTTTCATTTTCACTATTCATTTTCACATAATTTTCAGAATTTCCATCATCAATATCCATATGATTAAGTTGTATTGGTTCTAGTTCATGGGATGGTGGTGGTGAGATTCCATTTCTATTTCACGTATTTGTAATACTAATATTCTCTTTTGGTATTGGGATTGTATGTGAGGTAATATTTCCAAGGTGCTTGTGCATCATTTAAACAAGACATCCAATAATGTTTCTCAGTTTGTCAAATATATTCTCTAGGCCCTCAAACATGGACTATAGTTGTTCCATAGATGGATACGAGTTGGTAGATAGATTATAATAGGGTATTTATAATTTTTTTTGGAATTATGTGTGAAGTCTAATTGTAGGATTTCTATTTTATATATATTTGTGGGTTTAGGAACTATTGTTGGAATGGGGGATGCTTTTTAAACTGATTTTTTATTGGTGTCTAGATTTATTTTTATATTTTAGAAATACTTATTGGAAATGATTACACTATATCCACCCTGGAAGTAGTTGTAACTAACACGATTGAAAGGCTACTGTACATGTTTCCATTCCATCTATTTCAACACACTGGTAAGTGAAATGATCATTTGAGGATAATAAACCGCAAATCTTATCTAGTGCTTGTGGGCCACCAAATTGTTTCATGGCCATATATCTCACAAACTAGTTAGATCATAAAACCTAGTTTCCAGTAAGTGATGTGGATGAGATGTTCTTACCTCATGAATACCTATTGTTCTAGTACCTATATTACTAAAAAATTTCATGTTCTATGAAATATTCCTAATAAAACCCTTGAATATTTTTTGGTGACATTCCAATCAATGCTCCTCCATATAATGCATATAGAAGGTTGATTTCAGTGTCCAGTAAGCCTTGATAAATGAATATAAGAAATTGATTCTCCTAAATTGCATGATGTGGGAAGCTGGTAGATACGTTTTTTAAATATTTCCTAGTACTAATAAAGGGGTTATCAAAATTATTGTCTAATGGAATTTATGATTAGTTTATTTTCTATCCTTCAATAGGTGGGGAAGATTATAATAGTGAATTATCTTACTAATAAATTCTAAACATGTACACAACTTTGTTGTTATATATACTACCATTCTTTGGAAGATCCTTCCAATGAATATGATAATATATTACAAATTACATATCCTTAACAAGTCCTTGGGGTATTAAATTAGATAAGATATATGTGAATACTTTAATATGTTTGTTTGGGTCCTCACCTGCCATTCCATGAAATTTCGGAAGAATGGGGATCATGTGATGTGTCAACTAAAAATATATTTGTGACTCTGGAATGAAAATTTGATTTTTTTTTTTATTTAGTAATTGCGTTTCACATAGGTCTCTAAGGGTTTTTTATGATTTATATCCATGATGAAATGATCAGAGATAGAAAATTATGTTTCACTCTAGTATACAGGATAAATAACAAAAAATTAAGACTTAAAATCATTGTTTCTAATTCATTTCTAAAACATTCGTTCATTTCCCTTATCTACTAGGAATGGTTCATTATTTAGGTATCTAATCTTATAATTTTGATGTGACCAAAAGGGAAGAGTGAAAAATGATTGTTAGAACCTCGTCCCTAGGAATGGTGGAAATTTATGACATGTAACTATAATGTGTTATGAAAAAAATATTTATTATGATAAAAATGTATTATAGTGGTCATCCTAGGTTGTCTGTTGAGAGGAGTGAACATAAATCAAGTTGTCTGTAAATTTTTTTGAATGATGTAGAGGTAGTTTTTGAATTGTTTTTTATATGAGATATGAAAAATAAATAAAAATGATGTTTGAACCATAATTCATGAAAAGAGTGTAGGGGTTAGTGTAGGATAACCTTTTTCAATTTCATCATGGTAATAAAAATCATACCCCCCCCCCTCTCTCTATTGAATGATAAACGAAAGGATCCTCGATTGCGTATCCAAGAACCCTTGGTAAAAAATAGCATTGGAACCCACTCATTTGTTCATGAAAAGTCATAAACTATTACCAAAATAAGTTATATGCCAATAGTGAATATTTTAACCTTATAAATCAATAAAATTCACTTATTTCACACAAAAACCAGTGATATGTAGACACTTACCACCTGAAAAATTTATATGGATTGAGAAAAACTGCACTAGGTAGATGGAGTTTAATGAACATCAAACAAAGGTAAAATAATGAATGAAAACAAATCTATAAATATACATAAATTTATATAATTGAAAACCTATAAATATATAAATCATTAAATATGAAAATATTGTTTTTATTTAAAGCACAAGACTCTGCAATTACAAAAGTAAGACTACCTTTTTTCTAATAACTTTAATGGTTTACTCCTCTAGTTGAATAGTAATTGTGTTAAAGGGGTGAGAAGAGATCATTATACAACATAAATTATTGAAAAAATAAAATAAACATATCTTTATTGTTTCAATACTTCAATATTTATCTTCTTTCGCATTCTTCAACAACAATGAATGAATTTGGACACACATATTTATTGGGTCGAGAGATTATAAAATAACACTACTTATTCATTCCACTGAATGATTGAGTATAATTCAGAAATGAAATTGATGATTATAGAGAATGTTCTTCATAAATATTATTACCCTATCACTTTTTATTGAAGAAGATTATTCTACTCGAGGTGACTCCTTAACTCCCACCAATTGGTCACATTCAATGGACTCCATAATGGTGATAATTATTCATGAAATTTATTTTTTACATGACTTTCGTACTTATAATTTTTCTTAATATAGGGATCCCATATTTGGATTTCTCTAGTCTTAGATATGCCTCCAATACTGGTGGGGGGATCCATTCTACCCGCCAAATAAATTTCTCCACATAATTGATTTTTTAAGGCCAGGTTATTTTGAATTATATATTAGACCATAAGAAAATATTTCCCCCAAATAATATAAAAATTGTATAAAAATAATCACATCAATTGGATAAAATTTGTAAATATTATTCTCATAATACTGAAGCTACATAAAATTGTTAAATTTCCATAATTTACCAATTTTCACAACAAATCCCCAAAGTCACCAGATATATTAAAATGATACATGTTGGCTAAATTTTATTAATTGGAAAGGATTAAATCATTGATAAAATTATGAATAACTATAAAAATATTATATCTATCATGATTATTTCTTATTAAAATGTAAATATTCCTTATATTTACCTAGAAAATATGATGTTCCTTATGTACTTTCTATATCTAGTCAGTACAAACAAATTTTGTAATCTAAGTATGATATTAATCTAAAATGAAATTATTTTTTGGAAAATATAGTAAATAGTACTTGTAACTTATAAATATTTTTTAATACATTAGGAATATTTGAATTTCATTCTCTGGTATTAGATTGAAATTTCCCACAAAGAAATAAATCAAATACTATATATATACTACTAGTACTCAAATACAACAGAATCCTAATTATTCGTCTCTAAAGCCTGTTTTCAATTGGTTTAACATATTCATCTAAATTATTTTACTCATTATAACAAATAGATGTATTATTTATATTTACACTCTTAATTTGAAACCATTTATGTAATTTAATTATGAAATTTATATGATTTAACACATTTCCAATTTTTTTTTAAAAATATGAAAACCTATCAATTAATTTAACTCTGACATAATTCACAAATCATTTTATTCTTTCATGGGGTTTGAAAATTCATTACACAATTTTTTTATTTTTATAACCAAACATTTCATCATCTATATATATTCTCAAAAAAAGAGATATGAAGATAATTATTTACTAAATAATGTAGGATCTTCATTATCAATTGAAACCTCTTTTGATAATAAAATCGATTTAATGATTCATACCATGATATATGTTCTTATTTAGGACTATAATGTTACATGGAATGCTTAAAAACTGAGTTTGGAAATTCGAAATCCCTAAAAATATGATTTTTCCATCAAAAACATTACTTATTATAAACCCATTCAAAAATTTATATTATAAAACGTTATAATATAATTTAATATTCATATATGATGAATTTTCCTAGATAATACAAATGGATTCTCATATATAAAATAGAGAAAAGGTCTCCTGATATTTTATTCATTATTTTTTATTATTTCTTTTATATACATGTCTATATTGTTTCCTAAAAAACATACAAATATCATAATACAAATTACTAAAAACCCATTTTTCTGTTTGTGGAATAATTAATGGAAATATCATCACATTCATATATCATGATACACTTGAGTTGGTATAATTCCTCTAATATATATATATATCCCAAAATTTATAAAATAATTATTCATCAATAAATTTATGTACAACATGAGATAGCAAGGAAGAAAACACTACATGGTTTCATATTATTCATTTAGATATAATTCATTCATAAGAAATATAATTCACTCTAAATGATGTGTCTTTATGGTTATACGATCTCTATGAATCACACTAAAATGGATCACTAGAATCAAATCATTTTGTATTAGGTTATTGTGAAGCATCTTCGATTTCCTTTTCAATTTTTTTATCCAAATTATTTTCAGATCTCATATTTTTTAATGAATCACTCCATTCAAAAATTGGTGTTACATTGTGTTTAAAAGAACCACTTTTATAAATTTTAACATGAATTTATTCATTAATAATCACCAAACATTCATTGAAAACTATATATTCTTTTGAAGTGTTATAATATCCTATAATGATTTCTTAATCATCATTTTGATCAAACATACATTAAAATTCCTTGGTGGTTAGAATTTAAGCCTTATATATTGAAATAATGCACAAAACCATCGGATTTCTATTCTTCCTAATATCATTGGTTATTTTTGTTAATATAGATATAATCATAACTCTTTTTATAACAAAACATATATTATTCAAATCTTTATCCAAGAAATTAGAATGTAGATTATATTCACCAAACATTGTTCTAGAAGTTTCTTGATAAATATTATTTCTCCATTCAAGAACACCTTATCGTTATGTATTCTATAGGGAAAATCAGATGTTGGATACAATTTTTTAAAATAGGCACTAATCTCATGATTTAAATAATATCCTCCATGGCAACATCATTAAGAAATTATTTTGGGATTTTTCACCTTTTGAACAAATTTTTGATATCTTATAAAAATGGATATATGTCACTCTTAACACATAGAATGAAAACACATATAAATATAGAATATTAATCTATTAAAACGTAAGAAAAATATTTTCCACTTAGGATTTCCACACATGATGGACAAAGAAATCCATATAAATACATAATAGAGGTGTAGAAGTAGAATCCGATTAAATTTATTTAAAATGTTACTTTTCTTGAATCCCCATTTGGTATGAACATATACCTAGTATATTATTCAATTAATATTGAGGTAAATTAGACACTAAAGTCATTTTTATTATAATTTTACAAAGAATATGTATTACAATTTTTTAATATTACATGCCATATCCATGAATAATTTGTTTTATAATTTAAATAGTTTTCAATTTTTGTACTCAAAAAATCATGATATATAATATAATTTTACAATGTTCATGGTGAATTTGATTTATGAGTTTTTCCTTTAAAAATAAGACACTATTTTTTTGAAAAATAAATATAATAACTTTCATACAAAATATGAGATATTCAACTCATATGTTTCTCTTAAACATCAGCATAGTAAAGTTTGTTGATAAGAACGAGTTAGGATTTCTAAAATATCCAACTCCCATAATATTTCCATTAAGATTTTCAAAAGAAGATAATTGACCACTATTTATCATAGATGGAGAGTTACAATTAATTAATGGTTCACTTATATGAACTGATCATACACTATCCATATACCATTATTCAATTTTCTTGTGGATATTTATTTCTATATACATAAATAAAATATGGGATTTTTTTGTACCCATATTTTCTTGGTTCAAAAATGGTTGGAAATAATGGATTTAGGACACTAATCTATTTTGACAATACAAAACAATCATCACTGCATTTTGAAAACTATTTCTTAAAAAAAACTCATTTTTAACTCCTATTAATTGTCATAATTTCATCAAATAATAATTTTCATAGTTTTCAAGATCACCATAATGAAAACCAGTAATTTATGAAATATTTCTATTCTTAGAACTATGTAAAAAATAATTATTGTAAATCTTTTTCTTTTAACCTTCACTTCCTAGTAAAAATCTATTTGTTTAATTGTAAATTTATAGAAGAACATTTTTTAATAATTTTCACCTTCGGTAAATACATTTGAACCATCATTAAGCTATTGAACATATTTTTATAATATTTTAATTTTATTCCCATTTTAAATACATGATAAATCGTAATTTTCCTATTTTGTTACTAAACATTGAATATTTTTAGTGAATTATTACTTATAATTATAAATTATCTTACAATATATTTTAAGAGTATTTTCATTTTTAATGAATCGTATTTAGCTTCCAAAAAAGAACAATATTCATCTAGATCAGAAAAATGATAAATTTATATTTGATAGTTCGATATCTTGTTTAGAATAATAACATTAAAGTACCACATTAGTAGAATCTAAAAAACACATGTTGGATTTCTAATTATAATTATCAGAATATGATTCTATATATAATACAAAAAATTATTCTATGAATCGCTCCATGTTTCCATCATGTATTTCTTATCATTCATCTAATGACCAATATTCTTGATGTATTTATTTTTGGAATTTTTATCATCATGAAGTTTTTGAATAAAAGGATTAATAATTCTATTATTATTTCACTCATAACATCTGATATCATTATTATTTTCAAATGAATTATTTTATTTTTTGAATGGTTTTCTAAAAACTCTTCTCTTTTTCATCAAATTATTGATTTTTCTGGAGATGGGACTGATCTCACTATCTGAAACGGAACAACTAAAAAATTTTCATTCAGTAAAATCATCCATATAAACTTATTTACGCAATTTATGATAATTTTAAATTGATACTTTTAACGAGACAAATTACTTATAAAATAACTTAAGTTCTATATATTTATGTTTCATCTGTTCCTACTACATCATCATAACACTAATATGATAATTTATTTTAAAAACATTTTCCTAATTTTGAATTAATGATAACAATATAAATACAAATCCACTTTTTTGGTAGTATTATTATAACCTTTAGTTCATGATATGCTTTAGAATTAGGTAACACAAAAGTATCATAATTAATTATGATATATATGAGTCATCTATTCAACTATTATATACTCTCAAAATCCATTATTCCACACGGGTTAAACCTTAATTTGGAAGTATTGTATCAGAGAAGAATCTTGTTATTTATTCGTTTATAAGAAACTAAATATTTGTTATAATTTTCATTATATTTTCGACATCGATATACATTGTTAATATAATCTATTCAAAATCTATAGATTATAACATTCATCAATTTGGAATTGAAATCATATTTTTTATCATTTTCTACACCCAAGGATTTTGGTTTTGTAATCTTAATTTTACTAGCCTTTACATCCTAGATATAAACATTAAGAGTAAGCTTCTTTTTTTATATAATAATAAGTGACATTCAATAGAAATAATTATTACTATTAAAGTAAGGTTATATTAACATACATATTCCTTTATTATTATTATTCATGGAATCTAAATTTGAATTGATATTTTGAATTCAACATTATTCTTTTGGGAACTCAAGAATTAGACCCTACTGTACCAAATGTAGTTAATTATTAACTGAAATAATTCTAAGGGGTTGGGGTGAATTTATTTCTATATATTTTTCACCACATGGAAAATATTTTCTATTTTTCAATGACTAAATTATTTTTTATTCTGTAAAAACCATTTTGAGGAACTAAAAAAATAAAAAGATACATAAATTGAGAGATTTTTAGTTTTTCAGGGAATTTTAGTCCCCCAATACTCTCCACCATAACAAATAACCATGTGTGTGATGATTTTCATTAGACCATTACTTTTTTATGGACAACCAAACCCTTTTTTCTGGGATGACCTGACTGATTGCATGAATTTGACTATTTTTAAAATAACATGAGCTTTTATCCTGGCTCAATAAAGGCTTTATAATAAATATCCTTCAATAGTTATTTTACCAGAACCATTGCAGAAAAGGATAATAATAGCGAAGTTTTTATTGATTTCAACTCATAGAAGTAAGGTCTAATTGATAGAAAAATAATGATCTCCATGATTAATAATATTAAAAATAAGAAGATCTTGGTGAGTCTTGAAAACATATAAAAGAATTAAAATAATGTAAGATGTTGAAATAATATATATTCTTCCTTATTTACATAGAAAACTGGGCATTGTTATTGATTATTTGATAAAATGATTTTTAATAATTTTTTGTTCACTTACCATTAGCAGGGGTACATCTTCCCTTACAAAACAAATATTTTAATATTTTTTAAAATGCATTCACTACCACTTTTTGGAAAGTACTAATCAAGATACAGCAATAATACGGATTAGTAACACATTATTATCTTTAAAATTTACCAAAAATAGTAATAAAATTAAAATATATGTTCATTTTATTCTTTCTTGTTATGGGGAACTTTTATTTATTTTTATTGTCAATGGAGAATAGTGTATTGAATAAAATTATAGAAGCATTAAAAAGTTCACATTAGTTTTTCCAAGAAAATAAATCTCAACTAGATTCATAACATAGATGATTCTAATATTTGAATCCATATATCCAAATTGAATATATAAATCCATGTAGATGACATTATAATTTTCAACAATGTAGACAAGTTTACGTCACATAGTAAAATTTTATTACATCAGTTTTTTTATTCCCATAGTTGAATCTATCAAAAAAAAGCATCATCACATAGTCTATTCACAAAAACAATAATGTTGGATTCTTAGAGACATGAATCTAATTTCTTCACATAATAGTATTATGCATCAACTTACTCACATAAAAGATTTATTATATATATATTTACTTATATAATTTTTTCATGTAGCTGAATGGTCATATAGGCAATTCATCACATTTGTGATCTTATCGACGAATGAAATTTTTAAATAGGTGATTCAACAACATAGTTGATTGATTCATATCTTTTCTTCATGAATGTAATTTATCAATTTATCCATATTTACCAAATAACCAAAAAATATCCCATATACAATTTTGTAGACTTAGTAAAATTCCATCAAAATATCCAAATTCCATTTTTAAGGAAATTAACCACTAACTTCAAAAACATAAAACAAAACCAAATACACATTCATAGAAAAATGATATGCTATAATGTATGAAGAATATTTTAGATAATGAAGAAAGAATTTAAATAAATCATGGGATGTTAACATTATTATTCCAAAAAATGTAACATCAAATGATAATTTCATAGATGAGATTATATTTAAATGGTTATTGTGAATTTACTAGGAAAACACCATTTTAATTATCATATATTTAAAATTTATACGAATATTTTTGGGAATAAATTTTACTTTAAAATTACCATATAATATTTTAATGTATGCTTAAATTATATTTTTCTTCATAATGGGGGGATATCAATTTTATCTGATATATGTTAGAAGAATGATTTCCTTTACACCTTTGGGTACCGCATTCAAAATAACGAAATAATATTCATTTTAATAAATTATATATAAATTAAAATATTTATAATAATAAACTTAATAAATTATTGGATAATATTAGAATCAATTTTCAATATATTTTTCATAAAATATGGACAATGATGAAAATGTTTTTTGACTAATGATGATATCATATTAGTACTTATAAAAAATATCCAAGTCATTCAGGTATCAAAGAGAGAAAAATAATACTATTACATGAAAATTCAGTAATTAAATAGTGATATATAAAATATTTATGATTTAGTGGATCTTATAAATATAATTTTATTTAATATAGATTTATCATAGATAATATCACCATGAAATGAGACTGTATTATAAATACCCATAATCAAATATCATCCTTATTTGACTAAATGAAACATTCTTGTATAATAAATATATATTTATTACAATTAAATTCCTCCTCCATATTCATTTATAAAAAATAATTATCATTTTTTTAATTTAAAATTATATTTTTGTTATAAATTTCATCATTAAATAGAACTTTTGGATGAATAACAATCCATTTTTTTGTAAGTTTTAGTTAGATCACACTATTCCTTTTCCTTTCTTCATAGATTCATCATATATTTATTATATCTAATTTCATTACAGTCCAAATAAATATGTGATGAAAATGTAATTACATATCTTTCCATCTATTGTAGTCATTCTGTATGCATGAGTGGTGTTTTCCCCTTTTAATGGATGGAAAGACTAATCTAAATTATTATAAATCTCTTTAAAGAAATTAATAAATAATAAATATAGAATATATTAATTGAATCTATCCTTATAAAAATCCTTTTTAAAATGAAATAAATAATTAATCATATATCTTTATGGAGGTGGTAGTCCACACATATGTATCAAATAAGACACTGTTTTACAATTGATGGTAGGGTAATAAGTTAGATGAAATATTTTTATTGAAAAATAATAATTATTTCAAAAATATAATATATAATTATTTAATGTTTCAGTATAAAAATTCATGAGAGTCAGTGGTGAGAAAAAAACCATGTGACTTTGACAAAGCAACGATCTACACAAACAAAAATGTCATATAGTCAATCCCACTTCAATGAAAATTAAGTGAAATTTTTATTCAAAATATTAATAATATACTCTCAGTATATACTGAATACTATATTAATTTTATTAAACATGAAATATTATCCATAGTGGGTGTTGAAGTAGAAATAAACATGAATAAGATCATTAAGAATATATACCTCACCATTGATAAAGAACATTCAATTCAAAACGTTGGGACCATTGGGGTGATATTTTAAGAAGAAAAGAACCATTAAGATGTGGAAAGGAATTTTAAGAATAGATTTATAAGGTTTTTTTGTTGGTAAAGGGCCGAGTTTTGTAGATAAGATAAAAGTGGGTATTCCAATATATAAATTATGGGAGTGGCACAATTGAACTTTTTAAGATTATTGAAATATAATATTGAAACTCTCATCAAAAAGTGGAACAAAATAGATGAAGGTAAAATTTCAAAACAGATATAATAAAAAATATTCTTCTATTTTTTTAATAGTTTTAGGTAATCCAATATTGTGTGATTAACCACAAATTAACCTTGTTTATCCTTTACCATTGTATTTAATTAATACACCAGTTACTATTCATATGCAATAAGTAAGTTAAACAAATTTTATAATATATAATATTATTACAAAAAATATTGAATTATTTTAATAAATTAAATATCAATACATTGCAAAAAAAATATTTATATTATGTATGAAAAATTCAATGGATCCATTTTTAGAAAAATGAACTTTTAATCATAGAATGTAGTTTATCCTAAATAATTGAATTTTAGAATTATTATATGATTGTCAACATATTTAATTGAATATATTTTGGTAATATTTAATGAAAGTATATCTTTAAGGAATTTGCTTATAATTTTATTTTATGTTTTCTTTTGAGTCAAAAAAATCTACTTTTTTTACTTTTTAACATTATAATACATTTATTATAATATAAATCCAATTGATAGACAACAAATTCATTATATATATATAACATGGTTTTTTATTATTTTGATAGACCTATTAATACCCACCTATCCAATAACTAGGACATATATTTCATATTAAATAATACTATTTAAATAATATATCGTCTTTAATTTAAACTCAACGTTTCAGGTATTGATGAATATTGAAGGAATAAAACTTATCTGAAAATTAAATTATTATAAAATATATTTGTTTCATAGTAATGGAAGTTATTTTGTTTAGTAAATGAAATATAATATATTAGTTCAAAAGGATATGTTTGTTTTTTCCTTGATACAACTTCGAAAAATCGGATATAAAATATTATTGAGGTTGTATAGGCAAGGAATTTTTCCCAAATATTTTTCTAGTTAACAAATTATTTAAAATATGTAGTTTTGATCTTTTATCTATTTAATATATTATTTATATTCTATTAAATATTAGATATTTGTGGAATCACTAACTTTGGTGATTTTATGATAATTTGAATAATTCCAATAATTGGACTCTCCTTTATTAGTATAATAAACAAACCTATGATATATGATTGATGGATAATTATACTCATATTAAATTTAAATAAATAAATAGTCTACAAACATCTTATATTGAATAAATAATATATTAAAAACATATAACTCTATTATATTTTATTACTTATATTCTAATAAATCATTTTATTCAAGATTATCAATTTTATCAATTAAATGTGAGATTATTTTTATGCAGAAAAGTCACATTGGTTATATTGAATGTTATCATTAATTGTGTATTTGAGTAAATTATAGTACATTATGTAATCCTTGTAATATTTACTTGGTTTTTAATAGTTCATTGACTTGTAGATATTTGGGAATAAAGGAAACTATTTTTAATTTCATCATTTATTATATCTCGTGATATCAAAAGTCTTCCTCCAAAATGGCCATCACTTTTTATATAAAATCGAAAATTATAAAGCCTAATTTATGAACCAAAAAAATATTATATATTCATGAATGTATATTATATTTTTTAAATTATCAATAAACTATAATGACTAATTTATACTCATGTTTTTGTCATCAATTGATCATTTATTTTCTTGAATATCTAATATATTATTTTTTCATGAAATATATTATAGAAATTATTAGATAAAATAATTTTATGTGTACTCACATTGTATATTTTGTTTTACTGTAATGATTCTCCATTGCAGTGTAAAACTAAATGTCCAGGCCAGCTTATGTACATCTATATACATGATTAGTTTCAGACATCCACGTAAAAAATAAATTGTAGAAAATAATCCACAATTATACACTATATTTAAGCATCCAATAAAACCTTATAATAACTTATATAATCTAAAACATTCAATATTCTATTTCAATATTCATATAATCTACATCAAATAAAAATGAATAACTAAAATCCTATAGCCTATTTAATTAATGTTAAATAATTTTCATAATATCATGGAAACACAATACTTTTATAAAACATCCATCATCATAAACATATAATTGTTAATAAAAAAAATATATAACCTCATATTTGAAGAAATCACATTCTTTTTTATTTTTCGAAAATAATTTCATATAATTAATAAAACATATAGTGTTACAAAAAATTTATTCCATTTCTCTTTTAATACAGGGTCTTAAAAACATTGGAATATTTTACTTAATTACCAAAATTTTCCAATAAAATTAAAGAGTTCATATTCCAAAAAATATAGATATTTTTTGTGAACATGAATCATACACAATTCTAAATACAATGTAATCATATATTAACAAAATTTATATGCACAAATTAGTCAATTATTATTGTAATAAATATGGGAAATAGTTAATAACCACAATCCTATAAATATTTACTAAGAAATTATCTATTCATATTCAAATTTAAATTGGATTTTTTCTCTCCCAATTTTCATAAATAAAATAGATACATATAAATCGAGAAAAAATAATATAAAAATAATTAATTAAAATAATATGGATGGGAGTTTTCTAACTGTCATATATTGAGGAAATTAGATTAATTACAAATTTCAACCAATGATTCTAAAACATAATTTCAGATTGTCGGAATTTAAAAATTTCTACTTATCAATTTTATGTTGTAATAAATTCATATATCATAGTTCATCGATCCATATTCTCATTTATTAGGTGAAAACAAATCTCAAATTATATCATTAAATCTGTTAGTATACAATAAATTGATATCTTGATTGTATAATTTTTAGAAAACAAAACTTTCATTGGTTGGTTAAATTCATTACTAGAATCACCAAGTTATTAAATATATCATATTAACTATATATAATTATTGTTAATTAAAATAAATTTTCTACTATTGTACTCAAATTCAACCAATCATAATAACAAAAACATCCAACAAAATTTATTTCAATAAATAATTATCAACTAGAACATAATGTTCGGTCATAAATATATCCATAAATTTTTTCACATGAACATGCATACAAATCATGGTCGTCTCCTTCCTAAAAAACAAAACAGTAGGGCTTCATCCCTAAATTTTTTTCATTTCTCTCTTAACTAAAGAGAGATGGTGGAACATTGGATGTGTTTCAAATTATCCATCCAATAATATTGGTATACATATAAGGTCTAATTACTATATGATTACGAAAGAAGTAATAAATAATTTATACAATTTTGAGTGGAAACAGAAGATATATTAGAGATAACCAATTACATTTACAATTGATATTGTAGATAAAATAATTTTCATTTATCCATTAAAAATTTTGTTAATAATTATCATTCATGGGCTTTCACGCTACCCCTCCACAAAAAAATTCAACAATGTGGGGATAGAGATAGTGACTTCTTGATTCCATCCTCGAGTGGACCTTAGGATAGAGTCTATACCTGAGTGTATAGTAATGATTAAAATAGGAGGAATTGCCATTTATGTAAAACATGAATAAAATAGAGGCCAGAAGAATAAAACAAGCAAAACCTTTTAAAAAACAAATCAAAAAAATTTCATGTCAAAAAATAAATTGTGATATACTTATAAAGCAACTAGATGGGAAAATATGAGTAATAAAACATAAAAATTGGAGAGACCGTGAAGTGTGAACATCATCTGTAAAACCTTGAGATACTAATATTCATCCTGATCTACAAATTTCTCTTTATCACATAAGTAAAATTTATATATACATTGAGTGAGAATAATTACATACTTTTTAGAAACCTCCCTAGATCCTTTCATGCAAATGATAAAGAAAGCAGGATAATGAACGGTGAATAATAGTGAAAATAACTCATCACCAAAATAGGTATAATATGTTCCAAGTCTCACTAGGTCTATCTTTTAAAATTTATCTCATAAAATAGGTACAATAGTTTAATAATTAATCATCAAGGGTACCCCATTACTACGTCCCACTAGTCTTCCGCTCTACCCTAACATATAACATCTTAGTCCATCTCCTTCTATTAGTCATCCATCGAAAAAAACACATGTGAATGTTGTTTCAAAATGCACCCCCTTCATTACATCACATTGGAATCATATCCACAAATCCATTTAGAGTATCCAAGTATTTTATGATAGAACCCAATAATAGAATAATGAATATAAAACATCTATAACTATACATAAATCTATCACAACCCATACACCGTGAACATACCCCAGTACATCACATCATATACATTTCATACCTGTAATAATCCTTTGGATACTATATCCAATAATTCATTTCCATCAAATACCCAAAATAGTTCATAGACCTTTAAATATTTAAATGGTAAAACTAACCTATAAACATACAGACAGATGTTACTACACGTAGAAGGTTTTAGGGCCAATGTGGATAGTCATCCTCCTAATTCAAATAAGTATGTTGGGTAAAACACCCTCCCATAGTCCACTGGGTGTTAGTCTCTTTGACTAACACGGGTGGGGTAGTGTATGTCATCACATATTATAAAAGATATAATATAAATCATAAACTACATTATGTGAATAATATACTCTTAGAATCAACTACTACTAATTTCACTCAAACTTGAATCCCCCACTTTTAAGACCAGATGTCATTTAAGCACACAAGAATTTTTGGAGATATAATAATAAATTTATTTATTATTATTATTTAAATTTGATAATAAATTCATTATGAATTAATTAACAATTACCACTATTCCAAATTACATAACATGACAGTAATCATTAGACAAAATCGTTTTGCCTCCTGGAATAATCATTACCCAGTCCATGGTTTATCAAGATTAATTTATTTATCAAATTTTAATTATATCAACACTATCCGAACATGTTAAACATTATTAAATTTATTATTATTATTATTCCATATACATGTACTTTAGGAAAACCATCCTAATCAACCATTCATAGTATACATAAAACCAAGAACATCCCACCACCTTATGATGTGGGGAATATAATGCATGAAAAATATGAAACTCCTCCATCATACATTATTAAAATTCTTAAACAATCCAAATCACTCTATACATCCAAATATTGGGTATGCCCGGGTTTAAACTATTCTATAACTTCTATTTCCATCCTTGAAACACATATGCAAATACTGATGCATCTCACCATCACAAGCATCAACTATTTTCACATTATCTTGGAGACCCTGCCCACATATCACTTCCTCCACCCGAAGATCATTCATAGAACACTGACATCACCTCTAGGCCTCCAATTCCCATAACAATAATGTCATCCCAATATAATCAATCTCATCATTATATCACAAGTATCATATCAAGAAAACATCATAATAGAAATAGGTATAAACAAGAAAAAAAATATTTTATTGGGCCCTCAAAATAAGGCACGGAACCAACTCAATAATTCATGAGACTCAATCACATGAAAATTTCATTTCAATAAAATTATTTTAATTCCATTTTGAATTTAATAATTCATTCATTGACTGGTAACAACTTTGGGAACACTATATCATCAATATATATTAATATTTTAGAGAAAATTCATATTATTTTGATATATTTTGAGTTCAAAAAACATTGGGAAGTATTATTCAAAATTAATTTGTATTTTATTATTACCAATAAGATTTATCATAATTTTGGTCCATTAAAAACATTTATCATCTCATGGAATAACCAACACAATTATACATCCATATTTACATCAATTTTTTCATCATCAAATTATAAAAAACACTAGATTCCAACATACCCCTTCTTAAATTATTCCAAAGTCAATTAAATATCAATTAATTACATATTTATATTATCTATCAATTTGACCAAACAATTCCAATCCTAAAAACAGGACAAACAAGCATAATTCTAGAATCACACTATCTATAAAAACAAGATGAAAATAACTATCAATATATATAACAACAACATCCAAAACATGTGGTGAAACTAATTTATTTAATCAGTTTCAATATTATTAATTAAATTAAATTTCCATATAAAGGGATAAATCCTAAAATATTTATTATTTCACATAAATAAAATAAAAGAAGTAAAAATTTCCCTACCATAAAATCTTTCATATTCATCATATAAAAATAGATACATGATTTCTTCTCCCATATAAACTAGATCCACAATATAATTTTGTGACATAACCTCAAGATCAAAAAACCAAGAAAATCTCCATTTAAACTTCAGAAATGATCCACCATCCCTTGTAACGAAGAAACATAATTATACGAGTTCAAAATGGAAGAAAACATAAGAAATATATGTAGACCTATCCATATATAACTACATGTTGAAGAAATAAAAAAATAATCAATTCTCTATTTAAGGGATACCAAAATTCCATATGAGAGAGTTACTAGTCACTAGAAACTAAGAACAACTCTCAGGTTTTAGAAACCAGAGTAGTAGAAACCATTATAAAATCTATGAAAATGATATTTACATGAATTTTAAACCATTTAAACATCATTAAATGTCACAAATCGGTTCTCACTGAAAATAACATATCCTGTAATATCACATTCTAATACTTCTAGACTACTCACAAGCCTTATACAACAATGATGTTCCTTATAAACATAAAAATAATTGGTCCCCACTAATCCCGACACTTATATTACATAACATTGAATCAATTATCAATATCTATAATCCAATTCCCAGCCTATATAGAAAATGAAATTGGGTGGTCTAAATATCCACCCCATCAGATACATCTCATGGATATATCCACCATATTATATCATCCTTATATCTTAGAGGAATCAAATAGAAAACTAAACAATAGCATCAACTAGCTCATAAACACTCTCTCAAGGAAGATACCTCTCAAACGATATTATTCACAAAACAATAAATAAGTGGTACTCATCTCATAAGATAGAAATTCAAACACCTAAAAACAATTATTATAATAGATAACTATATACTATAAATCATGGTTTACTAAGTCTACATCTGCAAGTCACATTCTGAGGATCTCTCCACTATTCATCGGGTTAGTCTCAAGATAAAGGCAAATGGAAAATCACTCCAACAAAACACCTTATCCTGGAGGCCTAAGATCTCTCTATGCCTATCCAAATATGTTGCATCATCATCAAAATTGATTTCACAAAAATTATTGACATAATAGTTTTTATGAAGATAATTATGGAGTTGTAATATGTGAAAAATATCATGTGTCTTGTTTATTATCAAGGGAAATGGGATCCAATTTTCCATAGATCCCACCCATGGCAACACCTTGAGAGGCCCTAAAACTGAGTAGAAAGATTACTCCCATGAACATACATTCATTGTACATAAATAGGATTCACCTTTAAGAATATGTGATCTCCATTGGTCTCCCCTTTAATCTGAATATAATTTTGAAATATCATGGGCTTTTTTCATCCCCTTATACATCACATGAACAAATATTAGTTCCATATTGAGTATTGATTCCTATTTGATCTAAGTAAAAAACAATTGAGAAAGGAAAGGTTAGTTGAAAAATGATTCAAAAGTATATGTTCCATTGATTGATTAGAAGTATCTATTTAATAAAACATTACCATTGGTAGGTTTCACATCCATGAACATCCAAAAACCCATAGAGAGGAGTTTGACATGTCTTCAGGTGTTTGGATGTTTTGCTCTGTCTTGACATCTATATGTGGATAAAAAGAAGTTCTAAGGAAAAACTAAGAATCAAAAGAATAACCAGGACTACTCCATTAACTATACATAAAACAAAAATCTCTATTACAAATAATCATACACAGGTCACCATAGAGTTTCACCTCCTCCTCCAGATATTGCCTCGAAAAAACCTCCACTGATATCGAATGCTTGATCAAACTAATGTAGGATGATTTCTTTAAACTACCCACTATAATCCATTTATAAATATAGACTCACTAAGATAAATGTGAACTGGAAATTAAGTCCATTGATATATCCTCCCACTTCTACTAGGGATCATATAATGAATGAAGCATATCACTGAGAACACAATTCTCATCCTTCACCCTCTAAAAGACCAAACATTGGGAAACAAACTCCACAACTCCATGATTCAAATCCTACCTAAATATTTTACCTCTCATCAGTTGGTAAATATTTGTCACTCTAGTTTGTACATCCAATGGATAGCATTATAATTCACGGAGAACTATCTCACTCATCACTGCTGGAATGAGAATCCATTCCTGAATCAACAACTGATGTTTTCTATCCTACAACCAACCATCTAGAGAATTTCAAAAAACAACATGTTGTATCCATACATATACCTCGTAATCCACAAATTGAGTCTCATCCACCTTCTACAGAAAACACAACTACACATTCACTTGGAAATGAAATTCACTGCCTCCAACTACTCTCATATCATGATGAATCTCTAAGAGTTCATAAATCACAATCTATGAATATATAGATTCATGCAAGACTTCTCTACATGACATGAATAATGGAACATTACCACAGAAATTACAATTTCTTGGTATATACGATATCAAGAAGCTGTAATACTAGAATAATTTATTCAAGTTAAGATGATATAAGACTAACTCGTGATGGGATAAGGCATACCTCATGCTCTTATAGTCAGAAAAAACCAAAAAACTGTCGAAAATGAGTTAATGATTCCACAACATAAAATCAAACACCATTGATGCAAACTCAAGATCATGGGTGTCATCATTATGCTCAGGGGGACATAATTACAATCACCCATATGAAACAACTGATCTATGCTACATCATAACACAAATCATTCCATCAAATGAAGTATCAAATAAAACCTTAAACTGAAATCCCTCTACTTAGAAACAATGTATGGAAATTTTGACCAAATTCCTCTTTAGGTACTCTAATGTAGCCTAGCAAAGGTCATTCCAAAAGTACACTATTAATTTTTGTTCAATGTTGTCATAGGAATCATAACTCGAGAAAAGATATCTAGGATCCTCCCATAATTGGCCGAAAGGAAAAAATAAAACTCATCACCTCTACTAGTACCTTGGGGGATTCCTAAGCACAACATCATATATCATTAAAGGATCCAATGATACTACTATCTGGGATACCACATACAACAAAAAAATACTTCATGTGGCTTGAAATTACTCTTTGAAAAATTCATTAATAGCTATTTAGAATGATGAACTCCCATGAAAATAAGATGATTGAGTAAATTTCCCTCTTCACACATGATATAAACATGTTGTTTTCTATATAAACCAACATGGAATTTGTTTAGGAACTCTCCTAACACTAAATTCCTCAAACCCGTGATCATTTGTGGTGCGATAGTCATAAAACACTCATTATTAAATCATAATTACAATGATGATAATGAAAGTTAGGAATATGAAAATTGTTATCCATCACATGAATCAGATGAAATCCTTACCACAAATAGATCATTGAGAACCAAAATTTTCTCTTTAGATGATAAACTAAACTATCCATACATGGAAGATTATTCTTGTTCTTCACTTTCACATTGTTCAATTGAAAATAATCAATATAAGTGGTAAATTTTGATCGACCTTCATTATGAAAAAAAATATGTTAACCCCATCGTGACATACTTATTAAAAAACACAATTTAGTAGATCATTGAGAATTACTCAATGATCATTCAACTAGAAAGGTTCAATCTTATATATATATATATAGAGATATAGAAGACATGCATGACAATATAAAAATCCAAAAATTTATATCTCATAAAGGGGGTAATGCAAAAACCTCTTATGGAAATTCATCTAGTTAATCATCCAAAAACATGGGAAATAACTAATTTTGACCCTCCAATGAACTCATAATCAACCTGGACACAATTATGATGGGGGTAATCCACCTATAACCCATCTATGGTTATCTCCCAGCAAAAAATACTACTAGTTCTCCATATAAATCATAGACCACAACCTGCTCTCTGATAAAATCTATAGTTTTATGTACTTAAAATAATTAATCCATGCTGGGGACGATTTCATATTGTTATATCTGTAATAATAGGAAGTCTCCACAAGTGCAGTGACAATCCACCCCTAGCTCATAGTCTCCATATACATCATACAAGTCTGTTCAACCTTGAACACATGCAGCCAATGTTGTGGGAACTTGAAGACTGTTTACCTCATGTCCCAAAAAATGGATGATAATAGGTAAACCACATTACTGTCTTTTTAATGAATCATTCAAAGAAGACACCCATGATAATAACAAGAAAACAATACATCAAGTGATTTCTCTCTCACCTAGAGCTAGAAAAACTAATGGATATTGATGTCTAAGACATTATTTGTTTCCTCTCTGATCCTACTGATGACAGCCTATGAAAATATGCTATTATTTTTTAGGATGATGAGAATCATGTTGTTTTCCTCTACATTAAATATCTCCTCTATGCTGATATCAAATCGGTGCTCTCTTATGTGGTTTCCTTGGCTAAAACTACCATAATGGTAGAACATAAAGTATGAAAATGGGGACATGCAAACTAATCAAAAATTTCAACCACTATTTTGGGTGGTGACCCAATACAATACAATAAAAAAATGTTTACGATCCATTTGAATAAGTATGAGATCAAATTCCCCAAGAGAAACTCAATGAAGAGGGATGGGACATAGCCTCAGGTAACCAAAAAAACTAATTTATTGAAATTGTGGAACCCCAGAACACTGATTTGCTACGTGACGAATCTAGAAGACTCACTACTCATGACAACCTGGTTATATATAGTTTCCTCTCAATAACATATACTCTCCCTAAAACCTAATGATATGTATTCAACATAAACTGGGTGACATAGTGATGGATCTTTTAATGAGGATCCTCATTAGAATTCCTCTTTCAAGACTCCACATCTGGAAATAGGTCTGAAGCATATAAAATTGGGGTCATGAAATGAATCCTAAACACTCGCATGTTGGAGCTCTACTATTAGATATTTGACATCTCCTGGTGACTGGAATCCAACATGGTAAAATAAATAGACTTTTTTATAAAAAAGATCCAGAATATCACCCAAGATACTTGAGATGCCTCAAGATCCTTGAGAAATAATAACCACCATTACCTTTTTGTTCCACCAATCATAGTTTAACCCAATGAAACCCAGTGCTTATTTCGAGCACATATCAAAATAAAATGTATCTTAACCTTATATACTAATTATTTTTTAAAACTTTAAAAATTGGGTCCTCATAATTCCATATACTCTATGATAGAATCTATCTATGTTTCATCCCCAAAATATCATCCTCATACTCCTATAATACATGGTGATCTACTTGAGCATCTGAATAAATATCTTTAGTACGAAAATAAAGAGGATGTTGACCTAGTTCCATACCTACAAGAAGAACAAGTTGGTAGATATACCTAACCAAGAATAAGTAATAAATAATATTAACAAATAATATATTTATCATATTGGTAATGTTTTAACATATCTCCAGGTATACATATTCTAAACACATATGAAAAGTACAATGACGCATGATAATTTCCTAGGTATCTACCCTACAAATGGTATCAACTAATTTAGTGGGAATTGTAAAAATAATGGTCCATGAATTAGATCTCATGCAGCATAAAATACCTGTGTTTAAGTTGATATCCATTGTTTATGTCTCTTACTATATTTTTCTAACATTGTTTCATAACTAAACCATGAAATTTCATGTTTCCTTAACTCTGAACTCCATCATATCCTTCAACCTAAACCTTTGTACCCCTATATGTCATCCCCCACCCCTTCACGAATATACATCAATGATGGAAGATAGATGGTGACTACTTGAGTCCCTCCTCATGTAGTTATAAAAAACATGCATATGGGAGGAATTACACTCTGGGATAGATGTGAGGAAGATATATATGAGAAACAAAAAACCAATACATTCTCAGAAAAATATAAAAAAAATCCTAAGTGAAAACATTCGATATTTCAATATATTTAAGAAACTATAAAGAAAACAACACGTACCAAAAAGGATAAAATGGATGCGACCATTCATCACAGACCACTCTTGCAAAAAATGGATCTAGTAATATCAATCCGGATCTCCAACCTTCTATTAATAGAATAAGAAAATAGTTTATATATATATATATATGGTAGTCATTAGAGTATATTTAGTAGGATCCTCCCTAAAGCCTATCATGTATATGAAAATATAATTATGTTAAATCACAATGAACAACAATGAAAATAAATCATCACTAAAACAGGTATACTAAGTTCCCTAACCAAACCATGGATATATATATATATATATAACCATGTATCACATATAAGAGATTATAAAATATAATAATGAATAATAATGGGTACTTTACTCTCTCTTTCCCCGCTATATTTTTCTCTTCCTCAACATCGTATGTCCTGATCCATCCCTCTCAAAATTTAATCCGACCCAAAAACACGTAGTAAAGGTGTCACAACATGAACCTCATGCATAAGCGGACCACATTATTCCATAAACATATTCATTTATAGTAACCATGCTATTTTTGGGATCCACCTCACCCCGTATAATAGGTATCATACATCTTGTATTATACCTCAACTAATCATTCCACTAACACCGAGTACGCACCTCAAATCATTACAACCTATACACATTATACCTATATTAATCCTTTGGATACTATATATAGAAATACAATAGTGTAATCTAACAACAATACATCAGATACCACTACATTCATTTATTGGAAAACTAACTTTAATGCATACTGAATATGTAACTACCAAGAGAAGGGAGAATAGAGATTGGGGTAGTCATCAATCTATCCTCCCACCGTGATGTTGGGGAAAACCCATCGATATTAAATTGGGTTTGAGTTTCCCTAAAACTTATCAGTGGAAAATCATATTAAATAACAAAATATATATAATATAATATAGCTTATAACCACACAGTAGGAATAACCTAGTCATAGAATCAACTACAACTAAGGTCACTCACACACCCAGCTACAACAACGAATCCCAAATATCCTATAACCACACAATTATTTAAAGATATCCATTAGTAATTTCTTTTTATATTATGATTTCCTTTAGTTAATTAATTCATTGGCCATTAATTAATAATTAATATTATTTTATACTAAATTAATCGTCAATGCAATGTATATGGACTCTAGGATTAATCCAACTCCAACCCTATGGGTTAAAAAATATTTTATTCATTATTTTATAATTTAATATCTAGTTAATCTTGGAATCCCATCATATATACAACCAGTAGAAATTATGAAACTAAGAACATCAATTTCCTTTTAGTAGTGGGGGAATGAATGCATGATAAAATATGTGACATGACCATTGACCGTTAATCAAATTTCTACACCAGCATACCATCACTCATCATCTCAATAATGGGTTATACTATATTTAATTAAATCCATCAACTCATATGACATCCTCGACAGCCACATGTTTATACCTATGCACCTCTCCAATAAAGGCATCAACTTCTTCCATATCATCTAGGCCACTCTTCCCATATATAATTTATGTCATCACATGATCATTTATAGCTAGATCACAACCCATTTGGGCCACATGGCCACAAAACACAATAGCCATCCTATGATAATCCGAGTAATTATTTTATTACATGGATCATATCTATATCGCATCACAATAGCAGTAGGACCAATCCCTAAAATAATAGGGAAATGGGGACCTCTAAACCAGGCACTCGACCACATCACGATAACAGAATCCTCATGCCCCATAAAAATAATTATCACATAATATGTTCTTATTCAATTAGGAATTAACATATTAATTTAATATCTTGTTCCATATTTCTTTTGTCCAAGTAATCATGATATAAGAATTTGTCAAATTCAGAACATGCACATAGTATATATTTAGGTTTCAAAAAACATATAAAATAATCATTTAAAATTCACATGAAATTTATTATTATAAAAAAAAAGATTTTAATTTTTTAAGATGATTTACTAATTTTATCTTCTCATGGAATGAAAAATTTAACTAAACACACATCCCTGCATCAACACGATTACCCTAAAATTATAAAAACCAACAGATTCCAACAATCATATTCCTTTATAATTTTTATGATAATTATTTATCAATTATTTTGAGATTTACATTTGTTATAAATTTAAAAAATTATACTTAAAGCCTAAAACAAGTTAACAAAGAATAAAACAGAGATATAACACTATATTGGAGAATAAGATGAAACCCACAATCATGATTTAAGGAAAAAGAATTATCAACTTGTGATAAGAACAAACTTTTTATTGTAGTTCAATATTAATAGGATAATTCCAATGCCATCCAAAAGGGATAAAACATTATCAATTTACAATTTCATGAAAATAAAATAAAAAAACAAATGAATCCCCTATAGAAAAAATAATCAACATTCTTCTCAGGAGAACATACGACTTCACGGATCTCTGATTACCTATCCTAGATGAACAAAATAAATCTAAGGATGCCATGAGTTAACCTCACAAAAAAATATTAACCTATTTGAAAAATTTTATATGATCATCCATAATAAAGGAATATAAAATATTGTAAATGATACTAAACTGGATGATCCAACAAGAAATAGAGGTAGAATACATATTCGATCACGACAGATCAATTGAATAATCCAATAATTGATACCTAGTTGAAGGGATAATGAAACACCAAGGGGCATAACCACTGGATGATAGAAAACAAAATCATCCACAATTTTTAAGAAATATCAAGTGGGTGAGACCTTTATAAATGCATTCAATTGGAGATTTCCATGCTGTGTAAACAATTTTGATGTCATGCGAATTTTGTCTTTTGGTTCTCACTAAAAATAATGTCACTATGATATAATTAATCCTGAAAACATATACATCATATAGAAACTTGTGAAAACCCCTTAACTAATCATGAACCACATAAAGATGGTGTGTAAGACAGAAACATCCTTTATTGACCTCACATCATGTATTTCACATCCTAATTCATCTAAAACTCTTCTACGCCTCCAATGAGTACCATAGACCATGTAAACATACAATGGTTTAGTCCCCATAGATTCAGGCCCTTATATTGTTTTCCAGGGAGATATGTTTTCCCTATTACCTCTATGTAACTATAGGACATGAATGTATGTCAATTATATAGTCTTTTAACTTTCAAATTCTGAAAACATCAATTATTAAATATTTTCAATGATAATAATTTTTATTAATAGAAAATTTGATATCATGGGTTGAAACTATCACCATAACTTTCCCTTATGTGTTATTCTCACATAGTGGATGTGTTTAAAACCTACTTTAATGTGGAATTACATTCTCAAATAAGTTCACAAACTTTCATAGAAAAAACAGGGTACTCACTTTTGTCCCAACAATTATTTTATATATAAAATATATTGAAAAAAAATTATCAATAATAAAACAAGTAGTTTCACATTATTCAATTCAATTTAAAATAACAAACATTGAAATGGTATCTTCACAAGCCTGTTGAATTGCTAATCATATTTTGGAAGTAAAATTACATGCAATATTAAATTGATTCCATTTTTATAGAAATTTGTATATTTCCAAAATAGATACACTATCAAACTATACATATTACTTATAAAAAAATAATTCATTATGACAAATCACTATTCTATATTGATCATAATGAAATCTAATTCCATATTTTTTGAATAAAAAATCAATTTGATGCCTATTATATTCAATAAAATCCATTGTTTTATTCTTTTTTTGTTTTTGATGCACATAAATCAATGAATATATGTTTAAATTTTATTTTTTAGATTCACAAAATTAAATTTGTACTAAATAATATAATAGATTAGTTCTCTCAATTAATCATAATACACATTTTATGAAGTATATGTTTATCAAATTATTCATATTAGATAATACCAAATACTAAATCCACCTTTTTGGGTCACATATTGACTAAATATATCACCATTCTATTCTGTTGAATCAATATTAGAATAATCATATATAAAGGATATTTAGATTATTTGAAATCCAAAATAATATGTTCTTCTTATTTAATCACTTCATTGGGAGAATTGTATTTTGTTTTCATCATAATAATATTTTAAAACATTCACCAAATCACATTCAACTATTTACAATCATTTTTTGACAAAATTATATGATTTACTTTTTATTAAGTATCCTATAATTGTTCCGTTATTTGAACAATTCCTATATTTTGCTAGATTTATATCATTATATCAAATGAATCAATTAATTAAGAATATGTCAATATTCTTCAATGATTTATTTCCTTCCATAACCATATTAATCGAGAATCTTATCATCCGTATGAATTAGTAATTTTTAATTCCTTATCTAGAAAAATAAATTCCTTAATTTCATTAAATTTTAATATGGATGTCACTTTTATCCCACAATGTTATAGAAAAAAATTACACTACATGGTTCCTCATTTTAAAAACCTCATTGAATATAAGATCCTTACCTTTGATAACACATTAATTTTTTTATATTTAAGTTTTTTCAGCATATACATGTTTATTCAATTCAATTATCATTATATATAATCATAATTGTCCATCAAGTTTAACTTTCCATTCATTATCATAATTTTTTTCATTCTAACACATATCTTATAGATGAAAAACATAAAAATTACACCGTTCTCTAGTAATCATCAAATAAAATAATATTCCCAAGTCCATAATTTTCTTTCTATCTAATTGAACCACATATATAATTGTACAGAAGATTCATAAAATTTAATAAATTCTACAACATTTGAAAAAAATATATTTTCATCATTCATCCACTAATGAATTAAAAAAAATATCTTTTTGTGCCAATTTAGTTATGAAATATAAACAACAACAATCATAATTGATTAAATCAACATACTATACTAATTAATGTGACCAATCCATTGGAACTATAACCTATTCTATTATTTTAAATTATGATGATAAAAATTAAGCATTCTATCCACATGAAAAAATAATCATTTATTGTATATCCATGGTGAAGACTTATTATAACCTTCCATTGATATTATATCAACTATAATTTGTTGTAACATCCTATCATTTGTCAAAAAACAAATTTTTTGTTAACATATAGTGTCAAAGTCCATCATGATAGGGATGTTATGTGCTGTGTAATTTGTTTTGTGGTTGATAACTCAATGGTCATTCCATGTAAAATAACAAAAGAGTTGGGTGGGGGTGAATTAGGGTATGAGAGATTAAAAAACATATCCATTTTGGATTTTATTCCTTGTTAATAATAAATCTACTCCCTCTTCTTCGAATACCAAGGAATGTACAATAATTTATATAGAATCATGAAATAATATTTTTCAACATCACCATAACTAACCTACATCCAAGGAGAATATAATATATGTATTTAATTTTGAAACATCCATTATAATGAAATTATATTAATATTTTTATATTACAATCATTATCCTTCATAGTTTTGAAACATTCAAAATTTGAAAACTAAATCCATTTCTTATACAGAGGTAAACACATTTCTCAAATAGTGTACATCATAGATAATAATCTATGAGTTAGCACAATGTAAATGATTCTATCTCAATGATCCATTGTTTTTGATTAAATGAAAATAACCCTCACACGTAATTTTTTTATTATTGGATCATAACTCTGATTGGATTGTGTGATCACATGATTCCATCAGGACACCCTGATAATTTAAAAATATTCATTCAATCTTTAACCTGTCTACCACCACATGAATCTATATGGTCTTAAATACACACCTAAAAAAAGTATAAATCATTCATTTAATCAATTATATTATAAATATATATTGTTGGGTTACATACTTACCTTTATAAAAACTACCTTATGCAATTATTCTTATCAAAAATTTGTTATCCAACTCCCTTTTCTTCACATAAACTCCTTTTATTCCAAACATTTCTTCAGACCGAAACAACTAATCACAATATCACCATCTACTAACAAATAATGTGTTTGTTATCATAAATACAATACATTAACTCTGAAAATCATGGTCATATATATATTTCACCAATGATCAAGGTATATAAACAATTCCTTTATAAAATACATTCAATGATGTAATCATTCATCATAGGGTCAGAAATTCCAATGAAAAAACCCTTATCTGGTTACTCATCCTTTATCATAATTTATGTGTTTCCTCAAAACAATATTATTTGTGGTGTATCTGAATGCTCAATGTTTTCAATAACCTTCCTCATTGTCACATCAGTCATTTTTTATCAAAAAAACATACAATGACCAAGATTCCTCCCTTCCTTTGAAATATTAACACCCTTAACGTGAATATCATAACTAATAGACATGATCCACTATATCATTTATAGAGACATGATTTAAATTTAAAAAAACACCTATTTAACCTATGGTCCAATCATTAAGAATTTAACTTATTAATTCTCATTATTTCTTTATAATATTTTATGTACCAAAGATGTACATTCTGCATAATTATGGGTGATCACATAACATCTCTTCCTCAACATGTTAGTCATCAAAAAAACAGTGATTATTATATAGATATGTGGTCTCTCTTGAATTAATTTGATCATTTTAATTCTTTTTTATCATGTGATCATTTGATCTCCTTTATTTAATATGATAATGAGATCTCTAAGGGCTTATGAGACCACATAACACTACAATAATTTTGTGACATTGTAACCTATTAATACTTTTTTTCAAAGCCATATCGTTATTCAACTTATTCCAAACATTAAAAATATTTCATACAAATTTTTTTATAATATTATTTAAAAATACCCCACCCTTAAAAAACCATAAAACAATAAGGAGAATGAATTTTCAAAAAATTTACCACTTTTGGATTGCTGAAAACATTTCAAAACAATAATGACCCGCATTATGAATAGGGTTAAAAAGTCGGGGAAATTGATCTTTTTCAGTTACTGAACCTATCATTTTTAGAATTGTGCTTCAGAATGGGGTTTTGAAGGTTTGAACCTTTTTTTTATGTTTCTGGGGTTATGATGAGGCCTGAGAAGTTTCTCAAGTGTCTCGAGGTGTTTTGGGTGCGTTGTACCCGAAGAGGGATGGTTTTTAAGAAACAACAGAAGGTGGACGGTTGGCTCACAGTTTCCCAAACCGTGTGGCCAAAACCATGCGGCTTAAAATACGGAGGCAGAGGAGTCTACATGGCCTTCACACGGTTTCCCCAAACTGTGCGACCAGCCAATGCGGGGTTCCTGGGGTGTCTAGTAGAGGTCCCCCAGCTTGCGCAAGGTTTGAAAAACTGTGTGGGTCAAACCATGCACGGACCTAAAATTTGGGTTTTGGGATATTTTAAATGGATTGAAAATTAAAAGAACAAAATAGATTAAAAAACAAAAAACCTTATTAACTCTCCCTCACCCCTCTCTTCGATTCATCGCCCTCTCTCCCGTGAGCCACGAGTGAATCCCCCTTCCGGCCCCCTCTCAGTCAAGGTTCCTCCTTCGATTTATAGCCGATTCTTCCTATGATTCTCCATGGTAAGCTACCATCGTCCATCCTCCTCCCTTCGTGGCTGATTTTAGGGCTCGTCTTTGCCATAATTTCATTTGGCCAAGCACCCCTAGGTTTAGGGTTTTGTTGATTTTGGTTTCATTCTTATTCCGCTTATTCTAGGGTTGTGCAGAAGGTTCCCCCGGACCTTGTTGGTGTGCGTACGACATACGCCACTGAAAGAGAGGTGGGTTACAGTGATTTCGATCTGCATTCTAGATTCTGATGCATAGGTCATATGTAAAATCACATAATCCTCATGGGGGACCATCAGTGGTTCTTAGTTAGAAAGCGCCAAGAGATGGAGTGGGCGGATGGATCAACCTTGAGGTAGGTTCCCTCTCCTTTCACTTTAATATAAAGTGAAGCATTTAAATAGTTTAATATTACATTGTTTTTTAATTTTAATTATGTAATTTTAGTCGATTAAATGCTTCCGTGAAAATAGTTTGAACTGCAGGAATAAGATAAAAGAGGTTGTTTGGTCACTAATGTAACGATTTAATAAAAAAACCTCGATCAGAGGTTCGCTTCCGTAAAGATAAAAGTAGGAAGTAGATTCTTATGCTTTCTTACTATGTTCTTATTATGGTTTGGTGAGAATTGATGATGTAATGTTTCCTATGAATTGTACCAAATTGTTAAAGCATGAAAGTTTTGCTCTTTTTATGAAATGGTTAAACGTGATTGAAATAGATTGGGATGGTAAGACCATGCCATCGGATAATCGAATAAGCACAGCTTATGTAAATATCTTGAAATGGATACTTAAGAGGAGTTTCCTTAAGTATAAATGTGATGAATATGATAAATGATGTGATACTGATACATGATATGGTTTGCCTTAGGTATATTTTGTGTAAACATGATTATAACCATTTCACGTGGATATGGAATGTATGATAGTTTTTGATTGAAATATGATTCTTTGAATTCTTATGAGGTAATTTCAAAAGAAGTATTTCATAGAAATGGTTTTATTTGGAGTGTGCACATTCTGATTCCACTTAATGAATGATAATAATGGTGAGTGTATGTTGAGGCCACCTAGTTACATATAAGTTGTTGGATGGGAGGCAGTTATAGCCCATGCCGGTTTGATAGTACATGTCTGGAAGGGAGGCATTCTTACCCCTTTCCAGTTGACTTCTAGTGATGATTTACATGGTAGGATGGGTGGAAGATATACCCCATGCCAGTGTGACAATACATGTCTGGAAGGGAGGCATTCTTACCCCATGCCAGTTGACTTCTGTGTATGATTACATGTCTGGATGGGAGGCAGTTATACCCAATGCCATTATTATGAATGTGACAGATGTGAGGCATTTATACCCCATGCTGGTTGAATGGATGTGATGGAAGGGAGGCATTCTTACCCCTTTCCAGTTTCCCTGTAGGGATGAGTGATGTTCCTACCTCATGCAACCTTTTCTTATTTGTGGGTGGGAGTCATTCTTACCCCACACCATCGATGATCTAAATTCATTTATATTTATATATATATTTGGTGACATGATCAGGTTACTTTACCAGCAACGAACTGAAGCTGGTATCACCGTCAGGTGTCCCTTGGGAACCTAGACGGGTGTCATTTACATATGTAATTCTGCTTACTTATTTGGCCATACGTGATCACTATTTAATTATTATACACTATCTGGATTGGGTTTGACACTGGTGCTTCCGGCCTAGTGAGATTTTATCTCACACCCTACTTGGGTCGCCATTGCACTAGGGTACCTGAGTTGACCATCTTTCTTGCAGGACCTAGGTTGTGTGCTATACTGTTTGTTCCTGAGGAGTTAGGAGCAAAGGACGATGTGGGAGATCAGGATGATCAGGAGATCACTCGTAGAGGCTTTCTTCCTTTTCCTTATTCTTTTGCATTGTATTGTAATCATTCTTTATTATTTCCTATTTTCACATTGTTTCATTCATCATCCCTGTATCGTGTAAACTGGCTTTGGCCACCCATTATATAATGGTTTCCACCTGTCTTTTGCTTCTGGATTTCTATTGTTTACAACATCCATTTTTGATGGTCATTTACTCTGGTAATACAGTTGTGTTACACTTACATGAGGGTATTGTCTCCCCATTGTCACTTCATGAGACCCTCGCTACTTGTCGGCAGCCTCTGGCATATGAGGAGACGCGCTTGAGGCCATGTGACCTAGGGAGATGGCCACTGATTTGATGGTAAGCCGGTCCGGGATATTACAAAGTGGTATCAGAGGAGCTTCTTCTTCTGGTTTGTTTTACTATTTAGCGATAATAGACTGGGATAGGAAAGAGAAGGAATTTGGTAATAAGCTATGCTCGGGAGTAGCTAACTCATGTACGGGGAAAAGCCAAATTGCCTCAAATGAAATTTTTATTTTAATGATTTTGAGTATTACGGTGGATTGGATTTCACTATGGGGTGACACATATGGTTTTTGTTGATACTGTTGATGCAATTTTGGGTTCCATTTCTGTTGCATCCCATTGATATGAGGGTATGACATTTCACGCATCATATAGGCACTTTGTTATAAATCACATGCCATGAATTATTCCTTTCCATCTAGGTTTCATTAGTTGATTCATGATGTTGTGATTGGTGATGTGATAGTTATTCCACGCTTCTATGATATAGCATGTTTCTGTGATACTTCTTTCGATAACATGTTAGGTTCAGTTAATATGTAATTGGTCTCTTTGACCAAATAAAATGATTTCAATTACGAAGGGAGACAATTTTCAGTTGTAGGGTGTATGGGTGCCTTACAGCTGGGAAAGTGTAACCTGTTTAATTGAATTTTGAGAAAAAGGTCTTGTTAACATTTAAATTGAAAAATTAATTGAAATTTGTTTTGAATGAAGGGAACCAATTTCCAAATTGTAAATTGTATTGGCGCTTTATAGATTTGTAGGTGGCCACCCGTATGATTAGATGATTGCTTTGAGCATGTTATATTATGAAATGTGTTTTGTCTTATCTATTGGGAGCCAATTTTCAACCCATGGAGTGTATGGGTGGCTCATGAGTTGGGAATTGGAAACAAATAATAAATAAAATGGCATGATGTTTTGTGAATTTCTTATGTGCGTAAAAGATGTTTGGTTTTGATCTGATGTGAATTGGATTTTTGGGACCCTCATAGGTCGCTTGAATTGTTTAAAATTAATTTATTATGATTAATTGTTGGAATATGACCAGATTTCTGATAGATGTTTTGTGGTTAAAAGGAAGTTTGTTTTGACTTGCATGCTTTTCCTTGAGTTTTTGTTAGAAATGATCAAGTACCTAGTGATTTTTGGTTTTGAAAGGTTAATTGAATTTTTGAATTGAATCTTTTAATGTGACTAAAATAATGAATGAGAATAATATAAAGGGATTGGAAATGGAACCTATAGAAGTGTCCTATGTTGAAACCTTATGTGAGGTTAAGTTAATACTTTCTTATCAGTGCCTT
Organism: Viscum album; assembly: GCA_963277665.1. NCBI lineage: Eukaryota > Viridiplantae > Streptophyta > Magnoliopsida > Santalales > Viscaceae > Viscum > Viscum album. Next base: position 536,632,673 of record OY728129.1, read on the forward strand.
GAGATGGACCCGTAAGTATTTTCTGTAGGTGTTTGTTTTCTTTTGGAAAATGACATGAATGTTGGAATTGGTCCCGATGACTTTTGTTTGGCATGACCAAGTTCTTGGGTCGATGCGTGTTTTACATGATGGGATAACATGTGGTATGTAGAACCCTTAGTGATTCATTGCCTTTTTGGTGTAGTGAACTTTCGGACGTTGGGTACCGTTCAGGATTCGTGGTCCCTCGTAGGACTTTTGGTTTCCAATGGCACCATTTTTTGGACGGGTGGTCATTCTTCCTTTGACCATGTTATGGGTTTGAGCATCGGGTAATGCACTGTAGACATGCATCGGGCATGGTTGTTTCCTTGTTGTTTGTTTGAATTCATAAGTGATGGATGTTTTGGTATCTCATCGCCCATGGGAACGGTCGTCTGAGGTAATGCGACGTTTGGCTAAATCTCTTATGCCGTTGTGTACGGTCTTGGGTCATCTCTGTTGTTGAGTGACATGAGCGTTTGAGAATCAAGTTGTCCCAATGCTCAGGATGATTTTCAGAAGACTCGTGTAGTTGACACACTGGTCTTGTTGCCCTGGGTTTTTTATGCATTTCGACTTGGTGATCGTGGCTCGAAGGAGTGAAAACATATGTTTAATTGTTATGAACTAGTTCCCTTATGAGTAGCTAGTCATTTCTTCTTTTGGTGACATCGATGCTTATATGGTGGGAAGCATCGTGTCAGTTTAGTGAAGCGTGTTCTTATGGGTAGAAGAAACACGTTATAAATGACTATTTGGAAATGGTCAAGTTCGTTTGAATTCCTTTGAGGCTTGTAGGGGTTGTTATGCGTCGATGCTTGCTCGATAGAACGACATTGATCTGGTTGGTGGTGTATGAACCCCCTTTTAAGAAACATTATTGGTCATGGAAGACATTGGTGGTAAATCGTGAATGAACATGGAATGTCTTGTATAGGAAAAAGGCAGTGTGATTGGTTTAGAAATCTTGATGTTTCGGCAGGTGAAGCCGAGTTTCTCCATTAGAGTCATCCTGGGGTGGTTCGACTGTTCTCTTTTCCAGATTTGGGGTTTGAATAAATGAAATACATTTAAAAATACTCTTAGTGTATTCTGTTATGTGACGAGCATGTCCCCTATCTTGTTTTCATCCTAGATGCACTAAGAGAGCATTGGTCTTACACCGTGCAATTGTTTTTGAAATCTATTGAGCTCCTTTGGTTGTTCTCTTTCAGCGTTGTATGTGGGATGCATGGTTTCTATCGTCGTTTGATCTTAGAGATGTCACCGGGATTCGGGTATGATATTCAGTGAATGTTCTCGTAGTATGTGTGAGAGGCCTTGGGAGGAGGCATCATAGTTCATCTTAGAAAGCATCATCCGTTTAAGTCGGGCATCTTCTTGAATAGTCATCCGGAGTGGTTGACTCTTCTGATTTTTGATTTTGAGTTCGATGGGGAAATCAAATGTTACATCATTTCTAAATCACACTAGGTGCATCTTTGGAATGCATGGAGTGTGCTTTTGAACGTCTTTTTGAATGGTTGTGGAGATGTGGATTGAGTTTTGACGACTTAACATTAAAAATTATAGGTGGTAAGTACCTTTGATTGGCTTCTATTTGAGACGATGATATAGTTGTGTCTCTGGTATGACAGTCTTGGGTAAGGGTCGTCTGGGTGTTTCGGTAGGAAAACGAGGGTTGTATCAGTTTTGATGGCTTTAGTGTTGTGTGCTTAAGTGGATGTTCGTTGGTGTGTGGGACGTTTGGAAACATAACACGGTAATTTGAACGAAGCTTCACGACCCTTGTCGGTCGAGTGAGGTGTGTGTTGTTCCTGATGGATTCTCGGGGATGAGAAGTTCTTAGGTGGGAAGGATGTAATGACCCATGTTTTGAACCGACATAAAATGTGCGGGAAATTTATCTTTTTCAGCTACATAAATGGTTGCTTTTAGAATCGGGATGCAGAATGAGATCCCAAATATTTGAACCCTTCTTTTTAATTTTTTTTGGGTTTGGAGAAGTCCCAAGAAGTTTCGTGAGTGTCTTGAGGTGTTTCGGGTGATTCGTAACCTAAGACGTCTGGTTTTTAAGCAACATCATAAGGTGCACGGTTCGCACACAGTTTCCCAAACTATGCGACCTAAATAGTGAAATGTAAAATAGAGAGGCAGAGGAGTCCTCTCAGCCTGCGCACAGTTCCCTCAAACTGTGCGACTAGCCCGTGCGGGGATCCGGGTGTGTCTAGTAGAGGACACAAGGCTTGCGCACGGTTTGTAAAACCGTGCGGGTAAAACCGTGTGTGGCCTTCCTGTTTGGGTTCTTGGGGTATTTTAAATGGTTTTAAAAATGAATGAAAACAAAATATATTAAAAACCATAAACCTAATTAACACTCCCCCACCCCTCTCTTCTACGTATCCCCCTCCTCTCCCATGATCCGCGCGCGACACCCCCTTCCAGCCTCCTCTCGGTAAAGGTTCCTCCTCCGATTTCTGGCCGATTCTTCTTCCGAATATCGATGGTAAGCTCTCCTCTTCATTCCTCCTCCCTTATTAGTTGATTTTAGGGCTCCTCCTTGCCCTAATTTCATTCGGACAAGCACCCCTAGGTTTAGGGTTTGGTTGATTTCGATTTCTTTCTTCTTATGCTTGTTCCATGGTTGAGCGGCAAGTTCCTCGGGACCTTGTTGGTATGCGTACGACATATGCCACCAAAGGTGAGGCATGTTGCGGTGATTTCGATCATCTAGTTTGATTCTGAGGCATAGGTTGTATGTGAAATCATATATGCCTCGTGGGGGACCAACATCGTCTCTTAGTTAGAAAACACGAAGAGCCAGAGTGGAAGGATGGATCCACCGTGAGGTAGGGTCCCTCTCTTTTCCCATTAATTTAATGTGAATAATTTAAAGAGTTTAATACTACTTTGTTTTGGTATTTCAATTATTCAAGATTTGTAGATTAAATGGTTTTGTGAAAATTGTGTGAACTACCGGAATAAGATAATAGAGGTTCTTTTTTCTCTAAACTAACGATTTAATAACAAAACCCCTCAATCAGAGGTGCGTTGTCTTCAAGATAAAAGTAGGAAGTAGATTGTTATGCTTGCCTGCTAATTTCTTTTTATGCTTTGGTGATGATTGATTATGTCATGTTTCCTCTTAATTTCACTAAATGGTTAAAGCATTATTGTTGTGATCTTTTCATGAAATGGTTAAACTTGAATGAAATAGATTAGGGTGGTAAGACCATGCCTTTGGATAATGGAAGAAGCATGGATTATGTTAATTTCTTGAAATTTATACATAATAGGAGTTTCCTAAAGTATAAATGTGATGAATATGATAAATGATGTGATAATTATACTTGAGATGGTTTGCGTTAGGTATATTTAGTGTGAATGTGATTATAACCGTATTATGTGGATATGGGCTATATGATTGTTTGTGATTTTGATATGATTCTTTTATTTCTTATGATGTAATTCCATAATAAATATATTATAGACATGGTTGTATTGTGAGTGCGCACATTCTGATGCCACTTAATGATAGATAATAACGGTGAGTTCATGTTGAGGCCACCAAGTTATGTATATATGGATGGATGGGATGCAGTTATACCCCATTCCAGTGTAACAGTACATGCCTGGAATGGAGTAATTCTTACCACTTTCTAGTTGACTTCAATTGATGATTTACGTGGTTGGATGGGAGCCAGATACACCTCATGCCATTGTGACAGTACATGCCTGGAAGGGAGGCATTCTTACCCCATGCCATTTGACTTCTGTGGATGATTACATGTCTGGATGGGAGGTAGTTATACCCCATTCCAGTATTATGAATGTGATAGATGGGAGGTATTTATACCCCATGACGGTTGAATGTATGTGATGGAAGGGAGGAATTCTTACCCCTTTCTAGTTGAACTATAGGGACGAGCGGTGATCCTACCTCATGTCACCTTTTCTTATTTATTGGTGGGAGGAATTCTTACCCCACACCATCAAGGATCTAAATGCATATATATATATATATATATATATATATATATATGGTGACATGATCATGTTCCTTTACCAAAAACGATCCGAAGATGGTATAACCATCAATTGTCCCTTGGGAACCTAGATGGGTGTCATTTACTTATGTAATTATGATTACATATTTCTCCATACCTACCCGCTATTAAATTTATTCTATTACAATGTTAATCGATTAATATTTTCATTATCAATCTAAAAGATAAATTATTCTAGATAAATATTACATAATATTCTCATCCCTTATGATCACCTTATTGACTGAACATTTTTAACTTGTACCAAAAAAATAGAATGTTTATCCTTTAATGATATGTAATAAATGACCAAACAACTTCAACATCATTATATATAAGAAATAAAAAATCATTCCCTAGTCCCTCTCTTATATATCACCATTTATTGATGAATAATTTTCCCACTTTTTGAAAAAACACAAAAGAAATTCCTTTGATATCAGTAACATTGTAAATAAAAAATATATGATAATTGTGAAAACATAGAAATCCTCAAGGAGAAGGACTCCCACATCAATACTATTCAGTTTTTGGGAGTCAACTGAACATAAATAGATAGTCAATTCCATTCAAATGAATCTTTGGATATTTTATTTGTTAGGATATTGGTGATATATAGTTTACCAGGCAAAAAATCTATATTAACAAGACCCCTTTACTCATTCTCCATGAAAATGTGATATTTATTTCAGCTTGTTTCATTTAAGAATAATGGAAATTATTTCATCTGAGATTTATATCACATAAATTGTGACAATGGTTTCCAATTAGAGTCTTCAATGAAACTCTCTATCTTGATGACATTTCTACATCTATGGAAATGATAAGCAGAAAAATTTAACTAGAATATATTCATCTAATATGGTTATTAGAGAATTAAAATCAATTTTCTTGATTACATAAGAAATATATATTCTTCTAATACCGAATTGAACACAATATGATGACAGTCTATCGTCTGTTAAATTGTATCAATTGATATTTGTGAAATTTAATAATTTTTTCTTATATTTAATATTATATAAAAATATTAAATTCATTATTCCTTAAATATATTGAAATATAATTTTCACCATATTTATTTTTCTATAATTGTGATTACATTGATACATTTCTACATGGAATATAGAATATACAAAGTTGGTCCACATTTATATTCTATACATAATGTTTCCAATAATCTATATTTATTTAGAAAAATTATATGCCTTTCCATATTCATTTATTAAAAATTTCATGTCGGTAGAATGTTGGGTTATTATATTCTTGAAATTATCCATTACAAATCATATAGGAACCTCATTCATCTATTCATATTTTGGTATAAATGTTTTATGTCTTACATTTGTGATGTATAAAATAATGAAAAACAATAAATTTACATTCATATACATTTCAAATTTATCATTTCATGAAATCTAAAAAAATTTATCTCTTTACATCATTTCATCCAACAATTAATATTTCATCAATACACACCAATATTATCATCATTTTTTTATCACATTGTTTGCAGGGATATATTAATCATCTCAATAGTATTGGAGACTCATCTATGTCAAATTATTATCATGTCATTGAAGCGAGGATCTTGGTTCCTACATCAACCCATATTGGGGCTTAAAAATCCTAAAAAAAATTTCTCAACTTCTAGGGCAAGAAAAGTTTTTCTAGATTTTATTTTATCCTCTTCCATGAGAACACCATTAAAAATTCAATTTCTATATCCAAATAGGAAACAAATAACATTATTTTCAATATTTTGTATAAAAATAGTTAAATAATATCATTCCAAAATATTGGTTGAAATATCTCATCAATACAAATTCCATCAATCCGGTGGAATTCCTTACTAACTAATCATGCCTTTTTTGAAAAACAGTTTTTCGTTCATTATTTGTTTATGTAAAGTCCCATTTTGAATTGATAATATTATTATTAATCAAACCATACATAATCTCCCACATTTAATTCTTCTCATTAAGGTAATATTGATTTTTATATCTATGAGACCAAATTTCATGTCATATAGATTAATAAAAATAGTTTTTATTTACTTTTGATATGAAATATTTCGATTTTATATTCTTTATTCTTCCTATTTTCTCATGTACTGACTAATCACTAATGATGTGCTCTTTATCAATTTTATATTGTTTCTTCATCTTTTCTTTCTATAAATTCATTATTTCATCTATCTATCCATAAAAACTATTGTATAAATCTTCCTCATATAAATTAAATCTCTTAGGTATTATCATCTCTTCACCACTATGATCAGAAATATTTTCATTGATTTTTTAATGATTTTTTATTTATATCCCACATAATCATTATTTATCTCATGAAACCATCATACCATCATTTTGGAAATTTTTAAAAAAAAAATCCATTATATCTGATGAATATACCTTTTGTTCTATCAAATTCAAACATTCTAATTTATCTATATTAAAAATGAATCACATACATTCGAATACATGAATTTCAATTGACATTTCCTTCATTCCATAAAATAACTCATATTAAGTATTCTCCTCCAAAAAAATCATTATTAGAAATTTATAATGAGGTAAAAACTAATTCTTCTAATAATCTCTCTAATATGTCACGTATCAACATGAGTTTTTAGATTAAAAGGAAAATTTTAGTAGTATTGGTTCATCGGGTTTTGACAAGTACATTGGATGAATTTCCCATATGATGGTCTGATTTAGCAATATTTTAAGACCCAGATAAATCATACACTTCGGGATTACCATATGTTTCATCTTCCCTAGAAACACCCAAATGGTTCCCTCATCCATAGTTAGTTGTGGACCAGATTTCCAATGATCGATGGTCATTTTTGTTTTCAGGCCCAACGACTATTGGGGAATCACATTGGTCAACAGGATCAGAGGTTGATCTCATATTAACTATTTTAGTGGGAGTTATTGCCTACTCTAGGACTCTCTTATAGATTTATGATATGTTCATGAATATCTACCAAGTCTTAATATGGGAGTGGTTACTCTAAAGAAAATACTATAGGTTAATTCTCTTTAATATTAAAAATACTACGATCTCTTTAGTGAGTCCATATGTATGTATATCAGTTTCTTCATCATTTTCTGGTAATGAGTGGTTTTTTTGTTCTTATGTCATACAACTAAGTGCTTCAGAATATACCACCAGGTAAGGAGGTATTTTGTTTTATGTTGAGAGGATTGAGCCAATATGAGGTGTCCTACGTATCCTAGTTAATACAATAACAATAAACTTGTAGTTTTTTCTTACCATTTAAATTAATTTAATGTAGTGAGGAAATATGTTTGGGTACGAAGACGCCAAATATTCAACCTCAAACAATAAGGTTATGTCTTATGTATCCTGAGTATAGTGGGGATTGGATTTTTTGTAGTTCAGTTTATGTCGAGCCTTTACACACTAGGGTTGAAATGTCCCATTTTGGGGTTTATAGTATAGATGATATGGTCATTTCAACTTCTTAAGAAAACATGACCTATGGATGTCGTGATAAACAGGGGATAAGAAAAAATCAATGTTGTTTCATTGAATATGGTTTATGGATGTGAGATGTTCTTTGTATGATCAATATGGAACTAAAACCTCTTGTAGAGGTAGCCTATATATCATGGATATGACAATAATCAGGGTCATCCTAGTTCCGTTTATGTCACGTCTTACACAACGTGCTTCCCCTATTCATTTATGGAGTGTCGTATTGAATAATGAGATGTTCGTTGTGTCCCATTAATCCCACATGATCTATGATTGAGGTTGATAAACAATGGAAAAAATTGATCAAACCTATGGTTCATAGATATGGATATTGTGTATTAAAAAATCCCTTGGGTTTTTTGGTGTAGAACTTGGGATTTAAAAACGAATACTACCTATCCCGATTATGGTGGGAATCACTGTTCTCCTAGTTCATTTTCATTAGGGGATTAAACACTATGACGTCCCTGTTGACACCGCTTTCTTGTCTGGAGTGTGTCAAAAAACCAAGTTGGCATGTCCTGGGAGCCATCCCATAACCTGGATTGACACATATGAAGGGTGTCAAAGGATTCAGTGTGATTAAGTCTAAAGGATGTTGTGTATCTTGGATGACACCATTGGGACACATTACAAGACCTGGACGACATCTTTGGAGGGCATCATGAGTCAAAACAGACATGCCCATATTGTTTCATGGGAGCATGGTTATCATGTATGGATTCTTTTGTGAGACACTCCAATTGTAAGAATATGTTGTTACATGAGTAATTAGATTTTTCCGAAGAACATCGTATTTCCTGGGTGATTGTACTTGTGGGATTCACAATATCATAGTGGTGTCTGTGGGGGGACTGTACGACCTCCTGTTTCATGTATGGAATATTTCACGTGTCCTTGATTTTATTTCAGAGGAGTGTTGCATGGTCTGGGAGATGTGTCATGATACTATCTCGTGTCATTGGATGAAATTCCTGAAGCACATAAGGGGAAGTGAGCATGTATTTTACTTAATTCATCCACATTGAATCATTTATATAACCCTTACATTACAGGGGCCTTAGCCTAATTCAGTATCCGTTCTGATAATTTTATTATGATCTTTAGGGAATTTAGTATGTTCTTCTCAATTCCTACCCTAAATCCATTTCATGGTCAATAAATGATCACGCAAACCACCTTATGTGTGGCACATGATTACTCTAATTGTCTTCTGGTGTATTATCTGATGGAGTGCTTCCGATCGTGTGATCTATTGCTCCAAGATATCCGTGTTGGATGAGATTTGAATCTTCTGAAGTCAAGAATCCAGAGTATCATAGTCCAAACAATCTTCATTCTGGTTTGGGGAATTTATATCCATTTCCAACTTGGTTCTCTGAAACTTCGTATGGAATATCTTGTGTGAGTCTATGCTAGAGTTTCTGAAGGGGCCTGGCACCATGCGTCTTCACGAGTCTCTACCATGGACCACTCCAAGTTTTTCACCTATTTTTTAGTGATCATGAGACTCTTCCATAAATTCATCCTTTATTGGATTATTTCCAATTAATGTTGACTTTTTTAATTATGAGAACATGTCGAAGGACTTCCATGTTCTAATTTTAACATGTCGTAGGGCCCTCACAAGACCATACTCCCTATTTGAAGAGAGACACAAGACCTTGGGTGAGATTTCCTAGGGTCTCATGGGACAAGGATGGTTTTTCCTTGGGTCTTGCAAGACCATGATGACGGTTCGCTTTATGCGGAACAAGCCTTTCTAAAATCGTGATTACCACTCACCTCCTCTCTTTCAATCGCATTTGATTTCTGTGATAATGGTTGGGAGTCATGTGAGATTGCATGTGTGATGTTGATGGTATTTCTTCAGTTTTTTGGTGATGTGTCCCCTGATCGATATTGGTAAAATTAAGCTACACATGCATTCCATGGAACATTAAACTCATCTTTTCATAGATAGTGACATTACTACCTAGGGTGATTTGTATGGAGAAGATGACACGACCAATGACTCTTACCTATTGTGGCAGATTTTTTTCGAACATCTCATAGTATATCATGGGTCTCTAGGTGAATTTCATATGTCTTTCAGCGACCGTGAACACCCCTCACATTCTACCATTCTATTTCTTTTTTCTTATTATATAAACTTTGGGGATTATGTGAGTTTTCACTAGAAATATCTCTAATTTTTACATGATTCTCTCTTGTATCTTCCCAGCAAATATGGTTTATATGGAGTGTGTGAAACAATATAGTGGATATGTCTATTTATCTATCCATATATATACAAAGGGGATTTAATAAAATACACTATAACTATTATGCAACGGGGCTTGAAAGCAAAATTTATTTCATGAGATGAGGCATACATGATGTCAATGTCTTCCAGCTATTCAAAAATCTCCTAGGGAGTAGGTCTTCTGTTCTTACAGGACCATAGACATTTCTGTCCTCCTCCACATTATCTCCTTAATTTTATCCTATAATGGATCAGAAGTCATGAATGTTTTCCTAGATGTCACCAAGGTAATTTATTCTTCCCAATGATGATATTGAATGTGAGCTTTAGGATCATAGGTCTAATTTTCAATTGAATATAATTCCACTTTATTTTCAAATGATTTCAGGTGGTTTTTGAGGAACTTTCCATTGACAATCCTCTTGGCCTGGGGACGCTCATTCAGTTTTCTAGGGATCCATCATGAGAGAATGATTATTCATTGAATGGGGCCTTGTGGAACTTGTTGTGGTTAATGAACCTTATGTTAGATATTTTTATTTAGCTTGGGATCCCGAGTCCCTCATAGGCTCATGAGATCCGCTCGCCTATTCCATCCTCTTCATCCATTTCTTTTGTTTGTAGAATAAGACACATATTCATGCATTTCTTCCACTATGATTTTGTTGATGTCCAACAAGAGGGCAACAATTCCCCCCCACTTTATAGAGATGTATAAGGGGATGAGGACTCATTGTTGAGGTAAACTAATGTCATCCAAAGTCATTGGTGGGGTAGCAACAAGGTGCTTTGGGTGACATTTGGTCTGTCTGGAGTCATTCGCTATTCCAAGAAACTGCCTATATATAGGCGTGGGGTGGATAGAAATTAATTAAATTGACCACCTCCTTTTTAGACTAAACCTATTATTGCATTATTATAGGATCTTTTAGCTCTGACATAATATTTCATTAGTTTTTGGTCTTTAAAATCGAACCATATATTGGTATTAGTTTACGCTATTTTAGCTCGGGCCTAATACTACTTTCAGTTTAATATCTTTTTCCTCAAACCTAATATTACATTAGTTTTTAGTTATTTTATCATGGACCTAATATTTCTTTTAGTTTATGGTATTCTAAATTATACCAAATATTTATTTAGTTTAAGGTACTTTTTCTTAGAACTAATTTCTCTTTAAATTATGGTCTATTAGCTCAAAACTATTATTTATTTCTTAGTTTTAAGACTTCTAGAATAGTCCTAATACTGATTTAGTTTATTGTATTTTAGCTTGAAACTACCATATGATCATGGGATATAGTGTAGTCATACAAGGAAAAAACAATTATAGTCTATGGTGTTGGGTTCTATTGTGGTGTTATGAAGGATTTCAAGGATCAGAATGCCTTTTTTCAGAGTGAATCATTTGGTTGATGACCATAAGGGCATATGAAGAAGTCATGGGCATGTACATATATTATATAAAAGATTCCTTGAAGTTGGGTACCTTTTCCATGGCATATGGTTGATTTATGCAAGAAATACGGATGGAACACAATACTAGGGATACTAGGCCTATCATGATAGTTGGATTATGGGTGGTGTAAATTAGAACCCAAGAGTTAGAGTCCCTGAATATGAGATGGTTTCAAAAATCTCGGAACGTTCCATGACATTATGGAATTACCAATTCCAATGTAGTATTGATATGACTCAAGAATATTTAATCTCCTTTCACTAAAGGAGAATATGATGTAGTGGGTGGGTTAGGACCCCTATGTGTTGGTAGAATTCCAAGAGAAATATTATTTCATCTTTTTATTGTGGGCTATAGAAGATTCATAAACACTCAAATGTCAAGACAATGAATTTGGATACATGAGGAAAGCTATCCAAGATGGGTGATATCACCCGAGGGTGGTTTTACTCATAATGAGATGGTTGAGACCTACGAACCGTGGCTTCAAATCAGGATTTTTGGGCCATCAATGGTTAGAAAATTAATTGTCATAGTTCGTCCTTGAGTAAGGGTATGAAACTTGGTGACACAATGGTGAGGATAATAACTCTTCTATTATAGTTTGGTTTGTGGATTGTATGCCATGATCCAGAGTGCTCTATTTAGGACAAACACATGGGTCTGTCAGACCAGGAGTGGATTAGACACACTGAGGTGTTGAGTTTGATTGTGGCAGTGTGAGGGATCACAATAATTTAAATGTCCTTTTTCAGAGTGATGCATTCAATTTATGGAAAAATTTCATATACAGGAACCATGGGATTTTATGTATATTCATGAATAGGGTCATTGAATATGGACATCTTTTCAAAGGTCCATGTATGGTTATGGTGATTAGAGATACCCCAACTCATGAATTGTGATCATTGGAGAGTGAAAAATACCAGGAGGGTTCGACTACCCTAATAGTTGTGTCACCGCCTAGAAAACATATTATCATGGTGAGGAGATATGTAAATCATTTCTCTAACACTTTCTTAGACATGTGGCTCTAGAATGTACAACTTTGGTTTTACTTGGGCTATAAGTTAGAGCCTATAAGATTTATCCCTTTATGTTTGCACCATAAATTTTTCCCTAAACTCATTGGATGAAGAGTTTAGTGGCCAGATCCTTGAATTTTTATTAGGTCACCCTTTTCTTGTTTTCAACATGACATTGTTTTGTCTATTTCGTTATAAATTTAAGGATTTTTTATTTAGACCATTATGTGCAAGAGTTTAAGGTCATATAACATTGACCAAAATGAATGAATTTAATGGATATGAATGACATGGACATAACATGGAGGATGATACACAAGAGCTTAATCAGGATATACAAGGTCAAGAATAAAAAAAACTTCTTCATGGTCATGGGATGGAAATACTATAAATCACTACTTGGGTTTCTCATTTCATGAGTAATGACATGGGATAATTATACTGGTATTAGTTCGGACATTCTGGGGTGTTGAGTGTTGCTGCTATGGTGTTAGGGTTCATGAGGATTGCAACACGATTTTTTAGAGTGATGAATTTGGTTGACCATCATATGAATATATGAAGGATCTATAAACATGTGTGAATATCCATGAAAATGGTCCTTGAATAATATATCTTTTCCTTGGTATATGGATGATTTTGGTGACCTGAGACCCATGAGACATGAATTATGTTATATGGATTCGTGGGGGTCCTGAATGAAAATGGAAGCACTACATACTCTATTTGATTGGGTTATGTCTCTCATGTCCCCTTGATGAAGGATAAAAAATTAGAGATGGTCAGCATATTTTATTAGTAGGTTGGGGTGATTTTTTTCAATGATGTTTAACATTAGGTTGTAAGGAATTTTTTTTTCATTTTACCATCATGCTGTAAGGATGAATATCCATTCAGTTTATCCTTATACAGTATGGAGGTGCATCCATGTATTTTAAAGCCATGCTGTAATAACACATTAATCAATGTGAATGCATGTGGATGTTGTGGATGGTATCAAATATGAGGACTTGGACATAACTTATGATAACATAAGGATGATAATCAAGCCACACTTAGTTTTGAAAGTCGATGCCATTTAATGTCATGAGGTGATGACAAATGTAGACTAAAAGGAAAAGTGGTAATGATGAAGGTGGGCCCAATGATGGAGACTTGGGAATCAATACATATCATATGAAGTAGAAAATCATTCCGCATATAGTTCATTAATTGTAAATACTCTACAATGTTCTGACCCATATCTAGAGGTGTTCGTTATTTCCTTTGACGGTTGCATATGGGAACAGTATTAGAGGCCTTGACGTAAAAATGTATCTTATAAGGATATGTCTCAAGATACACATAGTTATTGATGTTCCATGATGTTTAACATTATGTGTTAAGGATTATGGAAATCCATAGGGAATTGAAGGGAACATTATGGATGGTCTCATGGGTTGATGTTTTGACATCACTATGTATATAATGAAACTAAGAATCAAATCACATGTATTTCTCAGAATACCATGAAGTTTAACATCATGGGATGAGGATGGGAGGTATACCAATGCGATTAAATGGAGATTTTATAGCTATGCCCATGGGTGGAAGTTTGTGCGTCACTATGTACAACATGAAAATGATAATCAACCAACACATACTTTTGGAAATCCATGAAGATTATAGTCTTACGATGAGAACATTAGCCTATCGAGGCTGATACACTTTATTGATGAGGGTATACCTTCTCCTTAATTCTTAATCCCATGTGAGATATACTCAGTGTGGGATACATGTAGTGACAAGGTCCCCATTATGATAAGGGTATTGTGTATCATGTGGTGGTTGTACCATGATATAAGATCGAGATATCCATTCTTATACCATTATAAAATGATGATCATTCCATATGTAGTTATATAAGAATAATTAATTTTAACATCATGTGTCAAGGAAATATGTGAATCAACATGAATGGGGATGAATATCATGGATCCATGTAACTTTATGTCATATGGTGAGGACATTGGGCCACCCTTCAAAAGGGGGGATGTTCTGGGTTTGTGTAGTTAAATGTCGTGCCACAAGGGCACTAGATCAACCGACATGAAAGGAAAATAATAATGTATCTAGACCCAAATATAGAGGTTATGATGTCACTATGTATCATGTTATGACAATAATCCATCCACATGTAGTTCTAATGAAACCCTGTTGTTTATTGTCGTCTGGGATTGATAGAATCCACACAGTTTAACATCATGTGGTCAGGATGATGGATGTCTCATATTTTAATGTCTAGTTTCATGGAAAAACATGTATTGTATAATTTCATATACCTAGGATGAAATATTGAACGTACAATGATGTGAAATCCCAACATGCAGTGACAATGTAATGTATTTCTTAAGAAATCATGCAATGGTGGGTGTTGTTACATGATCCGCACCCATTGTGACCAATGAGTAGGCTGCACATTGATAGACCTTTTATATGATGTAAGGTTCTTCTCATTTAGGCACCAATTTCGGGGCAATATTCTTGGTATCATTGGGGTTCTAAGAGCCAACACCTATTCTCCTTGATGGATTGAACTTTGGTGAATATTTTTATTGAAGTCTCATGAAATCTAGTTCTAATGAAATTATAAATTGTGAAATGTGCACAACCACTTCTCATCTAGAGTTTCCAACTCATCTTGGTGAAATTGAGACTTTTCATCATCTGGATGTTGTTCTAAATGGATATTCAGAGTGAGGGAAGATGAACCTCTACGGGTAATACATCCTCGGTTCTGTATACCTGTGACTATAATGTTTATTGTTTTTTAGTTCATGTGGTGTTATGGTAGGACCACAATGAAATGTGGAGTTTTTTAGCGAAGACATCAATCCTTATTAACCATATTCTAAATTATATTGAATTTAGTCTTATTTAAGGCCATTATTTGTCCATTTCCCACTGTATGATAGAGAGATGGGTGATTGGATTGATTTTTTACTCTTGTAATTCTTCTTCAGCTCCATAGATACGATTTTGGCACTGTTGGCCATCAATATTCTATTAGGGACATCAAACATAGTGATGATATGCAACTTCACGAATTTGATTATAATATTTGTCCATAAAATTTAATGGGGTATTTACTAATCCCAATTGGAAAATAATTCGGTATTAGTAAGGATGTACTTGAACTTGTAAGATTTGGATGGGGGTTATGACCCCATAATATCCATCCCCCAATGAAAAATGGCCCAGAATATCTAGTTTAATGTAGAAATTATTGGAAGTGATGGGTGATTTTTTCTTGGATCTAGCATAAATGACATTTCTTGGTGAATTCCACATATTCTTGTATCATGGTTTCCCAGTATTATCCCAACCACCTAATATTGTCGGAGAGCCTTGTTCCAGATTAATGGGAGATATAGGAACCTGCATGGATGCTATCCATGACGACAATAACCTCTCCTTCGGTTGTGTAACTAAGTATAATTCAGTCAAATTCAAATTTGTAGAGAAATGTTTTCTCATTTGGACCATCCTTTAGAGTGAAGATGGACTATCGATACTAAATCTACTCCATAATGGCTTGATCATTTGAAATTTCCCATCCTTGATATAATTGATTATAAGATCCATCCATCAAGGGGTGTAAATTGGTTCAGCATGATCTTGGGTGGTGTTGACCAAACTGATATCTTCCATATCACACATTATGATCAATGATACCATTCTTCGATTTGTAATGTGGGAGGTTGCTTCCTCTTCTTCGGGTTCAGCAAGGGAAGTGGTTTCATTAGCCAGTGATTCCTCATGAGCATTATTTTATTGTGGAACTAAATGCAATGTATCCCCAGAGGGGAATTCATCCCTCATTCCCCTTGTTGTAGCTAGTGAGAGGGACATCTCTTTTTTTTAATGGAATATTCACCATTTCCCTACAGTGTCACTAATTCTGATTCACCATTCATATTCAGGTATGATATGTCCAGTCGTAGGGAAAGTAACAATCCATCAATGAGGGATTGATACTGGGCCTCATTATTTATTATTCTCTTAGGGATTGATAAAGGGTACGAAAAAATTACATTATCTAGAGAGACAAATACTATCCCTAGACAAACCCAGTTGAGATTTGGGATTTCCATTCATGTACTAGTCGGACTCCAATAGTAAACATCAATGTATATATACCATATTATTGGGGGGTTCTTGTTCATAGGTTACCTCTTCATTTTGTATCTCTGTTTTTTTTCAATGTATTTTGTAGGGCATGATGTGTTGTAATAATATCAACATTGGCTTGTTCTTTCACCACCATCTATGATGGGAACAGAATGTCCCATTATTGAATAAGGACCTCCCATCAGGACAATCTCCAAATCAACCTTGGGAGGCCAAGGATATACCAGATCTGTTTAATACGATAGACCATATGTACATAGTGGTGGTGCATGTAATGCCTCATCTTTTTCACCATAACGATTTCTATATGGCAGTTCTTTTCAACATCATAATATATGGTCTCAGTACCTAGATGGTCCATAATAGGTAATAGATAATATTCATGATTCCTATATCATTTTTCAACATGATTAGGGTACCCAATGGGAAATCTATGGAGGCCAAATATGAGATTAGTATCCCCACTTCCACCAGATGAATCTGAACAAGTGGATTCATCAAGTTCTTATTGATAAATTTGATGTATTTTTTATATTCATCATCCCATTAGTAGATGACACTCTTTTTCTTTATCCTGGTGAAGGTTAGAGCTTTTTCAGCTATGTTGGATATGAATCACTAGATATAGGAAAGGGGCCCTTAGAATCCCCTTGGGGTTTTTAGATTTATTGAGGTGAAATTTCTAAAACATTAATTCTCTTCTCTTGGTCCACCTCAATGTTTCGATGGAGTACCACAATGCTAAGGAACATTCTTTATGTTAACCAAATAGATCACTTCTACAAATTTATCTTTAAATTGTTTATTTAAAAATTATCAATGAGTATTTGGAGATCTATGAATTTTTCACACCACTGTCAGGATTTAATGTGTAGTCAATCTACATAACACACAGTTATACTCCCCAAGAATGGATTAATGGTGACATGCATGGCTTGCTAATAAGTGACACCATAATTCATTAATCCAATGAGCATGAAGCAATGGAATAATATCCCTTGAGGTTCCCTGGAAGAAGTGGATTATTTGTCCTCCAGTGCTATCTTGATCTTATTGTACCTTGAGTTACAATATTTGAAGAAAATGGCTAGGAAGCTAGTGGTTGCATCAATCAATAGTTTTCTGATCATGTGCGGGAATTCATATTTCACGAAATGTCTAATAATGTGTTTAATGTCTATGAAGATCCTAATCATCCTATTCTTCTTCTTGATGGGTATGAATTTTTAATTCCACCTTGGGAATTGTAGTTCTTGAAAAAAATGTGGTCTTTGATAAATTTTCCAACATCCGCCTCTACATTAGTTGAATTAGAGGGTTTCATTATCTTAGCTTCTGGATCAAAGCCATGATGTTCATCAGGCACCCTATGATGGTGTGTAGACACATATGTATTCAGTCTAGGAATTTTTATGTAATTCTATGATAACAGATATCAATGATTCTTTATAAATACAATGTACATCTCTATATCATCATGGGTATAACATCACTGATCAGAGTATGTTGTTGGTCTTCTTGTATTCCCAAATTTATCTTCCTAAGCTCATCTATGGTGGTGAATACCCCTTCCGAAAATGCTGGAGGTCCATTCTATAGATCACCATCATCAATTTATGAATACATGGATAAGTATTTAGGAGAAGACAATAGTTTGGGGGCCTCTATATTAATATTAAGATGAGGGAGGCTATTAGAAGATACATCATCTTCATTCTTTATCTATGTCATTATAGAGAGACACTAGATCTAGTTGTTGTCGATGAGAATATGTGAGCCTTGGGCCTATTGGATTACATATTATACATCGACCATGTTTATGGGAAGAACACAATCATCATTAAGCATGCTCTAGGGATTCATAGTGGGGGTCCCTAATCCATTTGGAGGTGAAACCTTTATATCATAATCCTCCATTGGTTTCATACTTCCCTCCTTGTAGATATATTATTCAAACAATATGGATCTGAAAGTATTGAATGGGTTGTTATCCCCATGTATTATCCTGACCTTTCCATTTAAGGGGAACTTCATACATTGATATAATGTCAATGGTACCACCCAGTGGATAAGGAGTGATGGATTTCTATGTAGGGAATTATATGTGGTGTCATGATGGATAACCCCAAACTCAACATCATATGTGAGTTCACCAAACTGGGCCATGAGTTTGATATTCCAAAGTTTCATTTTCTCATATTATCATTTCCCTAAATTGTTATCTTTGAACGGGATAAGTCCCCTTCACAATAACCCAAATTTCAGATCATCTGAACTGGGAGGAGATTGATCTCAAATCCATTATAAATCTATACCCATTGGAAATTGAAATTATTGAGTGTTCCTGAAATGTATAGGGTCATGATATTACATTGGATTGCCTCCTCTTAATCTTGATTAGTGAATGAGATGGAAAAATGACATCCTAAGGGAATGGTCTTCACTTGATTGACCACAGTTGTAGCGACTTCTATCATAAATTCATTTGGAATTTAGATTCATTCAACAAGTTCCTCATATATTTATTTTCAATGTTGTATCATGTGAATTATTTAGATCTTGTATAGGACACCTTCCATATATTTCTAAACATCATACTTTTTTTCTAGAAGTCTTGACATCCAAATATGTTTCTTCTATTTTCCATGATGTTTAGGAGATGGAAAATATGAATGAGATGGTCCTGGTGTCTGTGTGGACGTTGAGGTAGAATCTTTTTCTAGTGGTTCAAGTCAGACCATCCTTCCCCATTTCCGGAGATGGTCAAATTGAACCTCTACAAGGAAGTCATAGAATACAATTGGATTTGGGTGACTGCTAGATAGTTATGAGGAAAGACCTTGCCAATTTTGGACTTCCTGGAGTGAATTCCCATGAGTCTTGGATGCACATATATTTTCCATGGGGATATGATCGGAATATTAAGTCCAACTATGACCGTGATGTCCCTTATATCATCAGTTCTGACGTATGCTGCCACATGTTCCGCAATTATATTCATGGAAACCATATTTTGGGGCATACACATCATCAAAGCACGGGTCTAACAAGTGTATCACATTGACAGATCTAAATATAATCTCTAAATCTAAAGAGGATTCCATTTTTTTGGTGGTTACTATGTTTTTGATTCTGCATAGAATAAATCTAAAAGTGTTGGGGCTTATTTTGGAGATAAATACGTTACATCCTCTTATGTATTTTCCAACATCTCGTGGTCATGACAACCCTTTGGAGGCACATCATACATCAACATTTTAGGTGGTGGGGCTATCGTGAGTTTCTGTAACTGTGATTTCATTGAATTCAGAGTTCAATAAAAAATCTTTTGAGTTATCTAGATGTCATAAAAGTAATTTTATTTCAGGTAGTAACTTTCTACCAACAGACGTCTTCTTCTGACTGGGTGATGCTTATGAAAGAAACATAATGTGGATAATTTTCTATCATTATATATCTTACATTTTCTGATTCTTGTTGGAAAATAACTACGACCACAAAATAGAAAACAATTTTCAATTTGATCCTTTTAAATTAATTCTTAGATAATGATGGATGGAACTCTTGATATTTGTGAGACTACAATATACCATATTCATCATAAAATACTATAATTTTTTTTTGAAATTTTATTCTCTTCATTGGTCATTTGAGAAAATTCATCTATCCTCATTGGGTTTATATCATACAATTTATTAGTATTATTGATATAGAATATCAATCCAGGTGTATGAATACTCTACACAAGGAACAATGACCACTAAAAAAATTCCCATAAAACAAAAAAAAATATTTTTCATTATTTTTTTCACTTATTATATTCTTTTCCTACTTACTACAAAACATAGTTTCAATAAATTCCTATTCTTCCACATCAATATCCCCAAATACATAGTGCATAAATATAAGTGATTATTATGTCACTACTTTTCCCTTTAGTTTTTTGAACTATATAATTTGTAATCATACCAAAATCTATCATCATCTGTGATGTGGTACTGTATGCTATAGAAAAACTCTTTTTAATTTAAAATATTTATCAATACCCATAATTGTTATGTGATTTAGATGTTTCATTTATATTATATGGAATATGTGTTTCCATATGGGGGGAACACTGCTACCGATATTATATTTTAAGAAGGATGGGTTTTGTTTAATCACTCATGTCGTGTGCATCATTTTTTCTTCAAAACGCCCAACGGTTCCATATCCAAAGATAAGTGGACCTACATTCCAAAGGAATGGGTTTTCTGGGCGATTTGGCCAGCGACACTTAAGAACTCACATTGGTTGAGAGTATGGGAATTCAGGCTCATCTCACCTACTTGTGGGAAGAATTATTGCATGTTCCAGGACTCACTTAAAGATTTAATATGTATTCATATGTTCGTGAATCTTTGGTTTATCACCAAGTATAGTATCCAGGGTTTATCCCTAGTTGGAAATGATCAAATGAACATTGGGATTCAGAATCATTTAGGCTCGAGGTTTACTATCACACATTGGATTAATGACTCTATGGAATTTGGACTCATTGATATAGTATAGGTATAAAGCCTCATAACTGGGCACTCTGGAGTTTATTTGTCATCTATAGGGATAGAAAATGACTTGAGTGTTTTGATCGAACCCGTGATACGGGCTTCTAATGTATCCTCGTGAGAGGAATCAGAATCCACATAGATCAGAGCCAATCAACGGGGCACATCACCTTTTAAGGTTATGTGACAAGGACCCAACCATACAGTTTAATGTCATATGGCAAAGAAACCTTGGTGAGAGAAGCCTGGCTAAAGACATTGTGGGACTTATGCCGAAGCTTCCTAGTAAACCCAGGGGAAGTGATTTACTAGGCCCAGAGATGGTCCTGATGAGGTATAAAGACATGGTCCGACAGGGACAATGGTATTTTTCAGACATAAAGATCAGGCTTGCACCTTGGGGAAGTTTCCTATATATCCCTGTTGGCCAGGAATCAAAGTCCATGTTGTTCTGGACGATTAGGGATCACATGTGAGAGTTGCATGTTATTGGGATTGAATCACAGGGAGGTTTCATATGTACCATGTTTGGGATAAAGGGATCAAAACCCATGTTATTCATTTAACCTTCACTGTTTTGAAGATTCTATGGGCACCAAAAACTTCTAAGCCCACGTGATACATGCTCAGTGTGAGAAACAAGAGAATGCAACAGACTTGAAAAGCCCCACACTTTTTCCTCTTCAAGGGAAGGTGTTCAGAACCGCAAGACTCTCCTTCTCCCTAATGTCAGAGTAGGGAGAATGTAGTAGTCACACAGTAGGGATAATGGCTATGGCGGTGGAGAGAATGGACTGGTGATGCTGGATTCTCCCTCTTCGCTATGTTGTATGGAGGTAGATGTCACACTTGCATGGGACGAGGATATGGAGGCATAGCCATGAACCTTCCTAGAAGGGAGGGGAAGGCCATTGATATCTGGGGATGATGGTGTGGTGATTACTCCAGAAGGGTTGCCCAGTCACTCCCATGAGAGGGGAGAAGTGCTCACTGCTAGTACTCATCAAAAGGAAAGGCCAGTGGGATCCATCAATCCTCGCAAGTGGAGAGGCACAAAGGCAACTTCCGGGCTCGGACCCTGAACTACCATAGGAATGTGATCCTAGGGATGCTTTGGTAATCCACTCAAGGTTCATAGAAACCCCTTTGTCCTTGTCTACCATGGGTATTTGAATTCATGGTGGCACACTAACGCACTTGAATATTTCATCATACGGGTCTGGTGGCTTTAGTAGAGGCCTTTGTACTCGCCTACCATGGGTATTTTCTTCATTTTCATGGAAAATATGTGTCCAAATTTTGTGATTAAATTTTTTTAGAATTCTGATTTTATTACATTAAACATTGTCTTCTAGACTAGGAGATGATTCGTCCTTCCAAAGGGCCTAAAAATTCTTTAAAGGTGGCCCTTTTTCGGGCAGACTGCATGGACCCCACCACCGTAACAGTACCCAAACTTGGCCTACACATATCCAAATGAGATTTTTCTACCTGAGATTGAATGAGGATAGATAAGACCGCCACTAAAACAAATTTGTGTAAGTCTGGAAGTTATTATGGCGACCATTAAATGACATTCTGCTATAGGAACCTTTTTGAAGCTTCATCCATAAACAGAAAACGAGAGTGACAAATTCATTACTCTATCATCTAGTTTCCAAAGGAGATGAAATTTTGTGGGTGAACAGAAAACATAATTTTTAAAAACATTGAAAAATGAGTACATGTGTGAGACATCCATTTAATGGGTCATGAACACACTATCTTTTGGGATCCATAATTCTTCCTATAAAAGGAGTCCCTCACCTCCTTCCAAAATTATCCAATTCTCCATCCATTAGTTTGAGTCACCAAAGAGGATATATCCACCGTGGGAGGTCATCTGAAAATATTCCCCCTTTATTTTTAATTTATTTATTTTCTTTATAATTAGTTTTCAATTTAAATTTAAATTTTTAATAAATTCATGCATTGTTTTTAATATTGTGTCCACCCATCCACCATCTTTTCTTCTTCGCATCATACCATCGTGAACTATAATACTAATGACGATGAGTAACTAATCTAGAAAATATTCTGATGGAGTAATCAGGTTCATGAATGCAAGACCATATTTTTAATATTCTTTGAGTTAATTATAAGGATAATTTAGAGTGGGTGTAATCCTCCCTGTGTTTGTCCAGTGATTATCTTATTAATCTACAACCATTTTCCTTCGATTGAGGTGGTGGATGTAGGGTGTTCATGGTGACCTCTATTTATAATTTTCTTTCATAAGCATGGTAGAATAAGGTGTGCACACATACGATGGATTTTGATCACTAAATATATTTGAAACTGGTCAATGAAGGTGCTCCCTCAATGTTCTCGTGGGAGAACGTCCTTTCTTCTCTAATTACATTCTTTTTATCATGTTATGGTAATTTATAATTAAATTTTAGTTTATTTTGATTTATAAAGTTCATTTATTTTATTAAATTCAATTTATTTCATAAAATATAAAATACATAAAGAGTTAATTTTGGTGATTTAGATTAATTAGGTTAACAAACTGAGAAAGCTCTTCAAGTGAGATGACCCCGGTCAGCCTCTATGTTGCACTAGGAAAACATAAAAATAATCTTTTTCCACACCCTATGATAGATGTGGGTCAAAACTGGCGCCGTAGCTGGGGATCCAGAAAGTAGTTTACTTCTATTATTCAATTTTTACATTGTAGATATATTTTCATTTTTTAATTTTTTTTAAAAAGAAAAATTTCCATGATGTATCCAAACTTCAATTACTATGCATGTAATGAATACTCACAGGTGGAACAACAACAAGAGGAAGATGATTTAGAGTACAATAGAGATCAGGTGAATGAACATAAAGAGGACATAGGAGGACTAAATATTCAAATAGAAAGGCTAACAGAATATGACCATAATTCTGAAGAGAAACCCGAACCTGAGCCGGAACCTGAACAAGAACGAATTGTGGAAGAGATTTCACCAATTATTTTTAATGCTAATGCACCATAGGTTGGTGAGAAAGAACTTCTAATGTAATTAATCACATCACCCCACACTCAACCATTTCTCGATGAGGTCCCATATGTACACATTCCTGCTAATGCACTCGTGGGAGATCAACATTTTTTGGATGAATCCTGGAATAACATTGTCGAAGTTAACCTGAAACAAAATCTTCCCACACATGATAATGAAACATAAAACACTTTATACATCTCTATTTATTTGAAATATAAGAAAGATGATTCACCTAATGTGATTGAGTTTCCAATTGTAATGCCTTAAGAGATAAATTTTCCTGATGAATTACATGAAAGGGGAGATTTCTTTATTAGTTCTTCATGTTTTAATCTTATTCAAGATAAATTACTTTCAGACATCTCTTCCTTTGAAATTTCTAATACATCTCAAATAGAGCAGACTGCGGATGTTAAAGAAGAGACCACTCAAGTGGCGGTGATTAAAGAAGAAGATCAGGAGAAGATGGTGGTGCGACTACCTCCTGAAAAAACGTTTTCATACCATATGGAGGAGGACACCACATAAGTCAACAGGTAGAACCTCTATATTCTATTCCCTCTCACTTTAAACCTCAAATATAATCTATATTATTTCTTGGGGGTTGGGAAACTTCTTATCAACTTTGGGATTCTCTAATTTCATTGTTAAATCATGGACATCAGAAAAACTCACATGTGGTGGTTTATCATAAAGAAACAACACCAACCTTCTAATTGGGGATAATCTACTAAAACTACCTGACTAGGGGAAGTTAAAACTTAGGACCCACTTGGGGGACAAAACCAAGAATTATCTCTTTTCTTTTCCCTTTATCATTCTTTTAATATATTTTGCTTATGTATTTTTATTTCATTCTTGTAGTCTTAAAGTGGTAGCCTCTAGGAGGTTATCTCAAGGAATCCACTTCAAAAATAATTTCAAGATGTATCTTTACATTCCCTAGATTTTCTACCACTATATTTATATTTTGTTGAGTTGAAATGAGGGCTAATAAAATTTAATTATGGTGGAGTGTCAACCTGCTTAGTTCTTCGTGTGTGATTTTCATTTTTATTTATCATATTTTTAGGATTTTTGATAATTATTGAATTTTCATATCACTTTTTACACATCAATTTATTTTGAAATAGTTGAAATGATTTTTGAAAAAATTAAATTTAAATGATTGTTAATGTGAAAACATTTTTCTTGAAATGGATTTTCAATCGTTTTTTTGAGTATGAATGATTTTTAAAATCCATGCCTATGAAACACTGACTCAAAATATTTTTCCAATACTATGAGGTATTCTAAACCATATTTACATATTATTATTAATACCCACAGTTTCTTGAGGAAAACATGAATTTAGTGTGAGAACCATCATTTGTGAATGTTCTCTTTCGAATCATAGGATTTCATGGAATGTATTTGAAACGATTGAGGCATATATTTGGCTAGACACATTTTATCTTGAGACCCACCTTTACATTTATCATTCTTAAGCCCTTAGATTCCACGAATTTCCTTATATGTTTAAGCCTCATAACAAGCCGATTTTTCCTAACCTACCCGCTCTTTTGGTATTTTTTCATGGATATTTCAAGTTTGAGTTTGGGGGACGGGCCTTTCTTGTGAATTATTTGGGATGTGTATCATTTATGGGTGGTGCAAGGATTGTTTCAATAATTTTTTCAGAGGATAATAATAGAATTGGGCATGGGTCGTCATTTTATTGGGCTTTATTTATTTCATCATTTTCTCTTTCAATAAAATAAAAAAATAAGATATGAGGTTGAATTGATCATTGTACATGATTTTATGACACATGTTCTTCTAAGAAAATGGAAATAATTTCATTAATTCATTGTATTCAATTTTCAGCTCATCCTCCATGAAAAATAAAAATAAAAATAAAATAAAATAAAGTTCTGCTTTCTGGATCTTTGCAAAAAATAAGGAGAACTTAGATGATATCATTCATTATAATCACGTATTGGCTCATGTACCATGTCATAAAAGGGGTTTGGTTTTATTTTTCACATTTTCAAGTGGGATTGAGGGAGTAATTTCTTGTGTTTTCACTTGAATTAATCATGCATTGTACTTAAGAGTCCAGCCTCCTCTTTCTAACCTGAAACGTTTTCAATAATTTTCCCACAAACCCTAAGCCACAGAATCAATTGAACCATTAATTAAATCCCTCTAGATTGAATTCATTTTCATGTTTCATGCTGTGGAGAAAAGATAATTTTCATAAGCCTATGGTGATACATGCTATTTCTAGGTATGAGCATAACTCTTGAATCATTTTCTCTTGAGTGAAGAGTGATATAAAATTCATGTGAGGTAGGTTGTGATTGGGCCATGGATTGGTTTAAGAGGATGAAAAAAATTTAATAATTTAAATTAAAATGAGATAGAATTGTTTTTTATATATGATACATGTTGGACTTCTATTTTGGATAAGATCATTGATATTTTATCATTTTTAATTATCGTGTGGAAATTGATTTGGATGTTAGATGATTGCACAGGAGTGAAATGTTTAAGTGTGGGGGAGTGATGAATGTCACATTTTCAATATTTTATATAGTAAATATTTGTTTATAATCCCAACATAGTGTTATTGGTTGGGTAATTGTCACGCGTTTTGGTTTTAGTATAATTTTGAGCCTAAAAGTGAAAAACACCTAATTCTGGATTTTAGACAGATTGTTACATCAAGGGTATTTTGGTCATTTCATGGAAAATGTGTGTCCAACTTTTGTGATTAATTTTTTTTAGAATACTGATTATATTTCCTTCAACTTTTTCTTCTGGACCAAAAGATGATTCTGCAATCTAAATGGCCTAAAATTTCATTGAAGTTGGACATTTTTCCGTACAGACAGCGTGGACCCCACCACTATAAGAGGACCCAAACTAAGCCTACAAACATCCAAATGAGGTTTTGACACCTGGTATAGCACTAGGATAGATATGAATGGCTCTAAAACATATTTGGGGATGTTCATAAGACATTAAGGTGCCCATTAAATTAGATACTTTTGGAGGACCCTTCCTAGAAGCTTCATCTAGAAACAGAAACCGAGAATGAAAAATTCATTAATCCTTCATCCAGTTTCCAAAGGATCTGAAATCTTGTGGTTGAATGGAAAACATAATTATGAACCGCATTGAATAAGTTTTCCATGTTTGAAACTGGCATTTAATTGGTCCAGAACATGCAATATTTCTAGGTCCATAATTCTTCCTATAAAAGGAGGCACTCACCTACTTCCAAAATCATCTCTCATTTCATCACATTCCTTCTGGGACACTAAGGAGAAGAAATTTTCGGCATTCTATTTTATTTATTTTCTTATTTTATTGTTTTTTAATTCCATCTTCTTAACCATTCATCTTGATTACCCATACCATGGTGGGGTAAACATTTTAAGTGATTGGGGAAGGGTTTGTTTTCTACATTGTAATGATTGAGTTCATGGATGTAATTGAATGAAATTTCTTTTTTCCTCACATTTATTTTCAATTTTTTTTACCAAATTTTATTTTCAAGTGCGATCATTATTGAAAATTAATTCCGTTATTGATTTTTTCCTTTGTAAAATAATCATATTCTCCCTCCACTAATTTCTGGTTTATATATGATGGAATAGACTAGGGATTAATGGTGAAGTACTCGACGATCATCAGTATGTGTAATAGGTGTGTTGATTGTTAATGATTGTTTGGGATAAAAAAACCCAATTAGTTATTTCCCATTTCAATTAATTATAATCGATACAACTATTTTCCACATGGAAGGATAGTTGACAAAATCGAGATCCTGGTAAGGTTTTCTCTCACCGTCATAATTTCACTAAAAAAGTGAGAGTAAATGATTGTGGAAACTCACTTTAATCAAAAAATAAGAATAGGATTGAATTAAATTTAATATGGATAACATTACAATTAGTAAACCAACCCCGACCTAATCACCTTTTTTAATATCATAGTTTTTAAATCATTTGAATTTCAAATTTTATTTAATAAACACAACATTTTAACCTACATTTTAAAGTGAAAAATTGATTTTTTGTGCACTCCTCCTAAGGAGACATCCTAGGGTTAATCACTAGACAACACTTAGGAAATTTAAAAATTGTTTTTCCATGCCATTTGATAGGAGTGCATCACTAATCCTAAGGATGACTTGGTCAATACGAATTTTGCGGGTGTTCATTGATTTCACCTCACCCGCGAAACGAGATGTTTGAGGGGTGCATGGTGGCCACCCCGAGCTCTGCCTCAGTTTTGTGAATGATATCACACTTGGCATGGGCTAGTATGGCGCAGTTTGCGGATTGGGAGGATCCCTGCGGTGGACCGGACTGGTGTTCGTTCTCTTCTGTACCCGCGTAGGTTCTCCCGCCTCCATTTCGTGGACGATGCTGGTCTGTGGGGGGATCGCTAAATCTGGATGTGTGCCAGAATCCTTTCTCAAATTAAAGGGATTACCATTCCCCATTATGAATTTTTAGGACCATACATATTTTCCCCATTGTAATGGGGACCGATCGAAACGAATAGGAAGGTTATTTAGATGTAGAGTTGTCCTGAAACATGGGTAGTTTGTAGTAGAGGGGTGGAGCTGGTAGGGGACCACGCCTTTAAAAGGGGTTCCATGCCTTTTACATTTACCAGATTCCTCGCGAAAAAACCTCCTTCACTAAAAGCCTCATCCATGAGCCATCTTTCTCTTCCACAAACCACTCTTCATTCGCGCTCTCCGTCACTCGTAGACTAATCTCCCCAGGTGTGAACTAAAACAATTAATTAATTAAAATGTAAGTCACAACGGGCCACGTGGGAAATCTCTACGCAGTTTTAGATGGTCTGTGGACTAGAAATCCTCCAAAAATTGAAAACAATTTAGTTTTTCTGAAGTTATACATTTAAATCTAGAATTGTGATTCTGCGAAGCAGCCTGGTTCGCGGCCTACTATCCAACGTTCCGTAGGCCAGAGCACCGTAGAATTCCTTTGCATAGGTCTAGTTCGCGGGATGTAGCCATCGTGAACTACCTTTTGAGGCGAGCCTACAGATCTTGACATCAAGGATCCTTGATGATTCCCATTTCCAAATACATGGTATTTTTTCCAAATATTATTATTTTGGATGAACCATTTTTCCGGTTTTCATAATGCATGGGGAAAATATGATTCATCCTTGACCTGCACTCAGAACTGCCACTGAGCCTCTTTCAATTGGTGATCAACGCCTATATAATGTGGCTAGCTCTGTCAAAGACAAATTCCATGTCGCTCCGCTGTACCAACCCCTTGAAAACGTGCTTTCTTAGTCACAACTGGATTATCCTTTTTCCAACAGGTTACCTGTTTATGTGTTCATCTTATTGTCTGATACACCGATCCCAATCCCATCTCGCGACAATCATCCCACAACATGGATATTCTCCATTACTATCCCATGTGTCATGATATCATCCATGGGGTTGCTTATCCCAAAGGACACGACTGCTGGGTCTATGATGAATCACCTCCTTATGTCCCCAATAAGTGAAAAAAATCAGCATGATCTTTCAATTCATTGTTACTGTAGTATTTCCTTGAATTATATGGTTAACGACCAGCATGGTTGGTCAGCGGACCGAGATCTCCTCCCTGGAGGGGTATTTAAGTTGTTGGATTTGGGGTGGCCCTTTTGGGTTCACTAGAGCTGCGAGGAATTTGAAAAAGAACTTTGATTCATGGGTTTGTATGAGGCTTATTGGGTTTACCAGACCTATATCCATAGGCCTAGTGCTCATTCCAAACAGCTTATGAGTCATTGGATTCTGGATACCAACACATTCCACTTAGTCCACGAGGAAGTCAGTATCAGCCTTTGTGATTTCTTCTAGATCTCAAGAGTTCCAATCTTCAGAGGTGTGTATGATGAATTCTTACCTCCCCCATTTGTATGGGATGATGATAAGAGGACTCCGCCATTGATGAGTTGACTCATTGATCAAACCCGGAAATGTTCGTCGGAGATGTCTCCAAATCATCTCGCCCCATATCACAAATGGATCAAATCTATTCCCAGATCGGGTAGACCCATGTATCTTCCTTTAAGTCCCAGTAACTATCCTTAGATGGAGTCTCGAAGGCAGAGGGACAGCTATTGGCTAATTTTGAAAGAAGGCTAATTCAACTACTAGGGTTGGGAACTTGTGTCGGGCGTTGATCGGCTACTCCGACTAGCAACGTTTCTACCCATGTTCTTGAGTGGTTGGTTGCTACCCGTACGTGAGTCTGGCGGCATGCGAGTCTCTACTTTTTTCATGGCAGCACAGCTAGCCAATGAAAATGTTATCAATCTGGCCATTCCAGTCTTGGATAGGATTTATCGGCTTCTTCACAACATTACTAAGGGGAACCGGACAATCCGAGTGGCCAGACATTTTCAGATCCTCTGGGGCTGGCTGGGTGCACATGTGAAGAATTGAAATTCATACATCAATCCTTTGCAGATTCTAGGTTTAGAATTCTGGCCATATCTGCAAATGAACGGTGGGGTTATGCACAAGTTGTGGGAAACCTAATAGAAGGATATAAACTGGACGGTTCAAAAAAATCATTTGTTGTCTAGACGAATCTCGAGCTACAATCATTTCAATTTCCAGCCATACCCATCCCCATCTGGCACCATCACGAATGCCATATCCGAGGATTTTAACAAGCGGGGCTACATCTTTTCCCTCCAGTAGGATATCTCCGTGGCTCGTATTGGTGGGGAACAGATCTGTGTATGGAATGCGCTCAGACGATTCAGAAGTCAGTTTGGCTGCATCCAGATGTCAGGTCCCCCTTCTCTTAATGGTGCCTACAGGAACCGGCATCTGATTGTGTCTAGACAACTATGGCGGATGTTTATCCAGGAAGACACTGGTTGCGAGGTTATGACACCCGCGTTTGGAGACCCTATTCCTTTCTTATCCAAAAAATATGTCGACTCCCAGATGCAATCATAACAGGGTGGTTAGTTAGGGCTATAGGTGCCCACTATCCCCAGTTCCAAGCCATCGAATATCATGAGGAAGTGGAAGGGGGATAATTCTCCAATTGAGCCGAGTAAGGTTCTTCATAACACTACAAGACCTTAGCTTCTGCGGAAGGTTTTAACATACAATGGTGTCTCCTCGCATTCCCTTGAATCATCCTGAGGATAGTTGGTCATACCGGCTAATGCTGCCTTCTCGACAGCCTGGGGCCAATTGGAAGAATTCAAAAACCAGTCACCCTTCCGCAGCCAGTACCCCCGTTCTTTGTGGAAGTATCTCTAGGAAGCGGAAACATCATTTGATGGGATAGGATACATATCTACATCTGCTGACATATTTTATGATGTGGTCCTAGAGAGGGTCGATAGGTATCTCCAAGACCATGAGGAGTAAATTCTTTTACGTCGGGGTTATGTGGTGTTAACACACTCTGTCCAAGCCATTCTATGGTTGGTGACTTACGAGGAGCAGGATGGTAGTGATCACTCATCAGGGGGTGATTCTTCTAGTTCCCCTACTGCGGCTGAGGTAAAGGGATTTCCCTCTCTTCGTTTTAGGTCCTACCCACACGTTTCTCCTGAGAGTTCTAGGGTAGCTGTGAGGCCTAGAAAACAAATGTGGCTATTGGTGCCCCCACCAGGCCCTATTGCTACCCGACCATCTCAGGTTGATCCTCCCTGACTAGTATTTCTTGTTACAGATGTGTTTCTAGAAGCGTGGAGGATTTGGGATGACCGTAGGGTCAGTGTCTCAAATGAAGAGTTTTGGATGCTACTTCAAATTGTCCCTCTCTAGCTTCTGGGTGTTGATACTATCTATGATCCTCCTTATTTGTCATTGGAAGAAGATTTGGATGAAATATTCTCTTCTTTGATGAACATGGACGCATATGTGCATTCACTCTGAAACTGACATTACGGGTCTAATCTAGAGCCCATGATGATAATGCATACTGAATCATCTGATGTCGAGGAAGAGGTTTCTCTTCTCATCCATCATGGTATTCTCCCTTCTTCATTGTTAAGGTTATAAAATTTATTTTCCTCATGCAGGGTTCTGAGGAGTCTCTGGAGGGAATTCCTTCCCCAGAGTATACTCCTTAGGGTACCGCAGTAGGCAAACAAGGGGATTTGACTACGGGGGTCATCGAGGAAGGGTCTCTGGGCGCAGTGGAGCACATGGAAGTGACTATTGTGGATCTGAACATGGTCTTTCCTCCTCCAGCTCCTCCTAGCACTCCAGGTGTGAATTGTCCTTTCAAAATATCCAAAAACATCAGCAGGAATCCCGATTATTAGAATGGCTTATACAAGGAATAATATATGTTTATTATTCCCGTTTCTCCAATTATCAACTCAAATGTTTTGACTCCGCCAGTTATTAAGTGTTTTTGGTGCAGTGGTACAAATCTGATTAGCGACCTGGTCGTGGCTGCCCAAGTGGTCGTACCTCCCACCCCTTTACTATCCAAGGGACCACCCACGACCATGTATGAGCTCAATGAGATGGTGGGCCCGACCGAAGGAGTTAGTGGTATAGATGACTCCATTTTGTCTTCAATGATCAGGAATATGACATAGAAGGACCAGCTGGAAGATGAGACTCCTGCAGATCACACAGCCTCCATAGGTGAGGAGTTGTATAGGACACTTGTGATTTCTATGGAGGCCCCAGATCGCTCGGGGTTAGCTGTCTCGGACCCCATGGATCCCATTTTGATAGAGGAAGAGCCTGATATCATTCCGGTTGTTGAGAACCCAGAGCAGGCCATTGTTCTGTTTACTAGGGGTGTAATTTCCCTGAGCATGATCTCCGTATATGACTAAATAGAAAATTATTTTGGATTTGTTGACATTGGGCATGTCTTTAGGTCTTGGGAACATCTGGGGGTTTCTTGGACTCCATTAACCATTGAAAACGTACCGTCTTCTTCGAGAGGTAGCGGTGGTGTAGAGCTTGAGGGCACCAATGAATTGATGATCGGGGGTATGCTTCTTGATATCATGACACTAAATACCCTCTCTTCCCTTGATTAGGGATACTCATCCACCTTGATGGATTTTTGGCTTTAGGACCACAACTGTCAGCGTTGGTGATTGTACCATTGGATCCAATCATACCCTTGAACACAACCATCGGGGAAGAAGTTGATGTGGCGTCGTAGCTTGCGGTTGAAGTTGTACTTGGTCCCTCCCTAGTGATGTTCATACTAGAGTATACCTCTTCATTTGAGAGTGTCTCTGAGCCTAATAAATGGTCCCTTTCCAATATTAGACCTGCTCACCAAAGGGCATGAGAGAAGATCTAGAAGCTAATTTCTCAAATGCCCTTAGTCGAGATGCCAACCAATTTTCTGAAGCTGCATGTTCTGTTTATGCTTCTGGGATTCAACAACTTTGACAACCATGGTATTTATGACATATTCAAATAGGTGGTCACTGAACGAGAGAGGCTTGGAGGTTTTGGGTCTCACCTTTCCGATGTTGAGTCTGAAGCCTACCTTGCTATAACCCGACAACTTCATATGGCAAATGCTCATAACCATGAGGGGGTGTTTAGGAGAATTCAGGGGGGATGTTCTTAAACAATGGTCTTGAATGGAGGTGTTGAATTGTGACATGCAGCGGATATGGAATGTGAAGACTAATTCTATGACCATAATTGAATAAGGGGAGTGGTAGATAGAGGAGAGGATGAGGGCGAGCTTAAAGGCAGCATAGGAGGTGGAAGAACTACGAGTTGATGTGGAGGCTGAGATGGCCCTTCTGTAGAATCTCTTTCAAGCGATTGAGGATTCTCACTAGCACCTGATAAAACTTTTTGTATCCGTATAGAGTCACTTTTAATAACCTTTCACTACCATAAGAGGCTCAAGATTGTGGAATCCATTCTCATCAATCTCGTAATAGAGCAACATATTTTTCTTTTTGTTCTTTTTTAGCACTCTTTGTTTCCTTCTACTATGATGGAAATAGTTCTTAATGGTTTTTGTATAAATAATAATGCACCGAACATAGAATAATCAGTGCTCAGGAAAATGCCAAAATAGAAACGAGCTCTAATTTTTTCCTGGACCAAGGGATCCACCTAGCATAGTTTGACTATTGCTGGGATTTTATAGAAAAAACCTCCACAAAAATTTTGTCTTTTCTGATGATACCATAACTTTTTCCCAGGACCTTTTAGTGTGTACCTAGCTGGTATAGATCAGATTTTTCATAGGTCCCCCTTTTTGGGTTTTTGTCCTAACGAGATTTGTCCCAATTTTTGTGAGAGGTTTAAAGTCCCACCGATAATACTATTATCACTAATGTATTAGGTCGAACAGATTTGACCATATATGGTGGGGCGTGTTCCCCAATGAATCTTGGTTGATTAAAATATGTCTTAATACATTTTAGATTCATGTGAGGGGACATGTTTAAATTTGAGAAACATGCAGGGCATGTCTCAAGGCATAGGAGTCGTGTCGGCGTACAAAGGTAGGAAAAGAATTTCTTAAGGAAGGCTTGCCTTTGGTAGACAGGATATGGGAAATAAATATGAAGATCCACTGATGGCATGGTATGCATAGTCATGCAAAGGTGTCCATAGTTCAATTATTATATTC
The DNA here is from genome assembly GCA_963277665.1 of Viscum album. NCBI lineage: Eukaryota > Viridiplantae > Streptophyta > Magnoliopsida > Santalales > Viscaceae > Viscum > Viscum album. The sequence continues at coordinate 536,667,362 of OY728129.1, forward strand.
TCTCGATAGCTGGGAATCTTCATGGAAGTTGAAATTCGGGACCACCTGGGGTGGCTTACAAGAGTTATCTCTTTCTGAGTACAGAGTGATATTTTCATAGAAAGGGTTCCTAGATACGAGAGACACATCTAGTATAAACCACTTGGGAATGGGTGAAGTCATCACTTCTCACACTGGTGTGAGACGGTGGGTTGTGCACGTATGGCCCGTGCACTGAGGGATAGAGGAAAGCCTCCATTCCTAACTGATCCTATGAAGGGTATAACCATGAAATTTAACGTCATGTGGTGAGGACAAAGGAATTTTATATTCTGTTCGGTTTAACGTCATGCGTTGAGGACTGAGGGAATTATTATTATTAGATATTGTGTTGTATATTGATATTCAGTAAGGACGTGGGAGTATTTTAAATAATGTGTATTTTAACAACATGCAACAAGAACTGGGTTATGTTTAAATCTATAAAAATACATGTAGTTGGAGGCATTTCCCTTGATGTCTAATCCTTGGTCCTTGCAGTTCCATGCCAAACATCAAATACATGCTCCGTGCAGTTTTGACGGCATGCGGTAAGGACGTTTTTGTAAAGGCCACTCTAGATTATAATGTAACTAGGCTCGAATATCTCAGCATTTTCAAGACATGGATGGGGGATGATTGTGTAAATCATGGTTCCGGGGCTTCTTGGATCATGAGAAATGATATGGGGGCACTGGGGCCATTGAGAATACGTAGGTAGGAAAAGATTCTCCTGGATAAATCTTTCCTTCAGTAGATGGGCCAAGGTCGATCAATATGCAGAGCCACTGAGGACATGGTATGCATATTTATGTAGAGGTGTCCACAGGTCGATGCATTTCCATGTCCTATGGCCTTGGAAGTTTATAGGGATCCGCAATTGTCCGGGCCATAGAGTCTTTCATTAGGTAAGGAAATTTTTGGACACATCAGGGATGCTCGCCCCTGGTATTTGTTAAAACGTGAAGTGTTCCCTACGCTGAATTATCTCCCGCATGGGGTGTACCCTTACTCCATGATATTTAGGGTAATGCGGTGAGGACAAAATACTCTTAGATTAACGGTCATAGAGGTTGGACCACTGGATGACTATTGCTATAATCACTCGAAGTATAATTGTGTTAAGATGCTCTGGTATACTCTGAACAAGGTGGGGGATTGAGGGTTTAACAGTAAATTTGGGGTTTCTCGGAACCAGATATGTGGTGTGGGGTCTCTAAGTCCGTTAACCATATAGAGCTAGAAATATTATCTCATGGGGAAATATTTCCATTGGTAGATGGGCCAGGGGTGATCAATATGCAGATCCGCTAGAGCATGGTATGTAAAGTCATGAAAAGGTGCCCACTGTAACACCCCGAGATTTTATGAAAAATATTCTTTTAATTTCATTGATGTCTTCTATATACCACACCAAGTTTCACTTGTACTATACGCAACAACGTATTAGCTTGCAGTATACGCAACGCTATTCTTGGATCGTGTTACACACAATTTCAAGTTTGTTTTATAATAGTCATTCTACGCAACATTGAGTGTGTTTATATATATATATATATATTTATATTCAATGTATAAAATATGGTTTGATTCTGTTATACGAAACAACAACGGATTCTTGCACAACACGCAACCCTGACTTGGCTTGCATTTCACGCAACTGCGGCCTTCCTCGATAGCTTGCGTCATACGCAATACCAAGTTTCACTAAACAATGATATGCTATTAAAATATTATTAAAACTATCCTTTATGAAAATTATTAACTAAATTTTGAATTTCATAACATTATTATTCATCTTATACATTTCCTAGAACGTGTTAAGAGAACAAAATAAATTTTTTGGGTAAAATATGTATTTTTCAAAAAAAATGCAGTTTTACCGCCTTTTGATGGCGTACCCACGTTAAATATTGTTTTTGACAAGTTTATAAGTTAACTTTTTCAAAATAAAATTTTTATTTATAATCAAGATATAAAAATTTACTTTGGATAAATTTTTCATATTATTATGATAACTATCATATTCTAATGAATAGTAAAAACGCGCTATATTTTAATTAAAAACAATACTTTTCATCATAATAAATTATGTTGTTAAATAATAATATTTAATGGTTTCAAAGTATTAATAGAATATATTTTTACCATTTAATATAATTTATGTCATTAGCCTTGATTTTACCTTGAATTCGTAGGTTAAATCAATTCAATCTTTTGCAATGTTTTAAACAGAAACCCGTTTCCTTTCGACAACGGGATTAATTTTAATTTAATTTCTACAACTTTTGTGTATTGAATTTGGAAAAATGGATTCCATATTTGGAATTAGTGGGTCCAAATTATGTTAATATGCTAGTTTTTATTTTTGGATATTATGAATAGTATCTATGGTAATTTTTATTTACTGCGGTTAAAGGTAAATAGGGTGATTCAAGGTTAAAATAATATTATAATAATTCAAAATTACGATGAAACTTGTCCTAACCTTATTTTATGAGTAGTGGCCGAACATGGGCATTCATGGGCCGATTTGGGGACCCCAATGAGCCACTTGGTAGTGAAAATGACAATTTGGATTAATTAATTTAATGTAAAGACAAAATTGACTTTAACAAAACTCTTTTAGTAATTAATGTTTATAAGGGGATATATAAGATATATTTTAGACTATAAATATTATTTGAAAATATAAAACGATTCCCTAAATCATGGTATTTTGTTCATAATTTTTAAGCATCAAATGAATTAAATTAATTATGACACAATAATGATATAGTGTTTACCTCATTAATAAATGATTTAAATAAATAAGATTAAAATGATTAAAATATCATCCAAAACCGGTTAAATTCCTTTTGGATGATTTTATTTAGAATATGAGTCATCTTATCATCGACATTAATGTGTTTTGGACCTCTTTAATCTGAAGATAAGTTTATAATAAAATAATGTTTTCACACTTTCCTATAGAGCCCCCCAACTCCCTTATAAAAGGAGACTACTTCTATGCAATTCCTCACACCTCTCAAGCCATTTGTCTCTTCCAAAATCTGCCAAACTAAGCTCCCTACATCCCTCTCCTTCACCTTGAATCCTTAAATTAGGAATAAGACTCTTCAAGAAGTCCTTTTGGTTCAAGCCAAAGAAAGTTACCAAAATTAAAGGTAATAGTTTCTCTTAAGTTGTTTTCTTTTATTCAACTTCTCCAACCCCTAAAATCTTTTTAATACTTTATTTTGTGACAAAAACAGTATCCTGAAAATACTAGGATGTTTTTATTGAGATGGATTAGAACTACACTTACACACACCTCCATCTAAGGGATGATGAACATAATGTTTCTGTGATGGCAATCTAACCCCTCACGAAACGATGATTGTTCGATTTTCCCCAACCACTTCTCATGGTGGCAATTATGATGGCACTTTATTTATATATAATATATATTATGTTTATTATTTCTTTATGATTCTCTACTTCCCAATTATATCAAGCCTTTATGGTTTCCATAGTCGGTAAATACGATAATCTCATTTGAGGAAGTGCGGAGTACCGCCCCCTCAAAGTGATGTGATTCGTTAATACCTTATGTGGGATGTATAAAGATGTGGTTAATGGTATTATATATGATATTATACTGGAATTATAATATACCTATGTATCATTATGTTTTAATTCCATTAAAATAATAAATAGAAATGAAAGTAGCGTTCATGCGTACGTACGGCATACCGTCTCCATGAACGGTGCGTTTCATTTCTTACCTCCATATGTTATGTACTATTATAAATGATTATATGTGCTGTATATATAATGAATGTATATGATTTATAAATCATGATTTAAATTTTTGAGGCATGTAAATCATGATGTAAGTAATAATAACATCAAGAACAACAAGTCCAAACACGTACGATAAATAAGATGATTTTACCCAAAACACTACATTAACATTAATTTACATAAGAATTGGTAATATAAAGACATAATTGAACCATATATGATATCATAACAATGAATATGATTCTTTAATAAGTCAATGACATTATTTAAGTCATTATACTGGTGGTTCGGACTCTTATGAAGCAAATTGGACCTAAGGTAAGGGAAAATATCACAATCTCATTTTTTATCCAAGATTGTTTATACTTCGGAATTTACTGGGGTGTATTTTATCATCCACATCCATGTTTCCACAATATGTAATATTATTTCCATCCATATACAATTTTTTAAATCAAATTTTACCCTTCGGTGAGTTTTTAGTAAAAGATATGAAAGGAATCTTTTGTCATTTTTTTCATACGAGGTACTTTTTGACTTTTCCGACAAAAGTATGAGAAGAGTGTTTTTTAACTTATACGGCATGAATGGATTTTTTAAAAATTATTTCCAAGAAGATTCTTTTTCATGTTTTCAAGTTTATTTTTAATCAACTTCATTTAGTTTATAATTGTATCACATATTAAGAAAGGAAAAGTGTTTTTGAAGTAAAAAAGATATTTTCCTCAAGAATGGAGTTCAAGTGCTTTATCAAAATTATTTTCCATATAAGATAATATAGGGTTCTGTTTATATCCCTATTATTACATAGATTTCATTATGTTGTGATGGGATTATTTTTATGAATTCCTTTATCTTATATGAATTGTTTTATGATGTCACGATGTTTAAGAATCCAATTTTTATTACATGGGTTATGTTGTGATGTATGGTTTATGATTTTGTGGCACACATAAGAATGGTATCATTATGAGATTGGTGGGACCTATATCTCCCTCCAATTGATTGGGTAAAGATTTTATATCTCATGAGATAGACAGGGCTGGAACGGCATTTTATATCGGTTCAGTGAAACAGGACTGAAACGAGGAATGTACTCAGTTCAGAAATGGACTTTGTCCACTAAGATAGTTTTGGCAATGAGTCTTGACTAATAAGAAACGATTTTCTATGATTATGTGTGTATGACACAAAGCATTATGTTTTATGTTATGATTATTGTGATTACATTTCCCTACCATGATTTATCCCATGTTATGAAATTTTGGTCTCTTTTGGAGGGTAAGATTTCAAAATGTTATGTTCTTATGAATATTATGTGATTGATATTTCTTTTGTTTACCCTTAATAAGCATTTGAGCTCACCCCTTTTATGTTTTCTTTTCCCCAGGATATAAATAAAGGTTTTAGGTAAGAAAAAAAGGAAGATCTTTATTGGGAGATGTTGAAGATCATTCACCACGATTAAAAGATTATGTTCCAAGTTTCCAAAGACACTAAACTATTATGATCCTTGTGTGTCTGTTTTTGTTATGTATTATGTATTCCTCAAAAGTAATGTAATGTCCATATACATCAGGCTTCGGGTCTCTACAGTTGGTATCAGAGGAAATGTTTAGTGAACCTTTGGAAACTAGTATGCGAGCACTTTAGTGAGATCCCTCGAGATATTTCTGAGGTATGTCTATGGATGTCCCTAAGGTTAAGTATAATTATAGGTTATAGTGCTAGAATTACAGTAACCCAAGATGTCAGATATTGAAGGTACTCCTCATTTATTTTGTTGTTTTCCATAGCATGATTTTTGCCTCTCACACTATTCTTTTTGGGTTTTAGACGATGGATGGAACCCGAAGGAACCGTGTTGATCAATGTAATGGACAATGAAATGATTGTCCTCCTGAACAAAAAAATTTTGTGGGATATGGAGTGCAAAATCTTATTGTTATACTTACACAAGCTATGAATCATTCTGGACTTCCAAATGAGCAGAGAAGGGAACAATATTCTATTGAGTCCTTCATGAGGCAACGCCCACCTTCTTTTAGTGGGTCTTCTGATACACTTGTTGCTGAACAATCGATCAGTACTACTGAAAAGATATTTTCAGTTCTTCATTGTTCTGAACATGATAAAGTCATCCTAGCAGTGTATCGTTTGGAAGGAGATGTTGATCAATGGTGGAATCTTTTTAAAAATACGAGGCCAAGAGATGAAATTGAGTCCATGGAATGGGACGATTTCAAGAAGTTATTTTTCAATAAGTACTTCCCTCGTATTTTTCAAAAAAAGATGGAGAGGGAGTTTCTTGAACTAAAGAAAAAAGATGATGAATCTGTTGGTATATACGAAGAAAATTTTACAAGACCTGCAATGTATGCATCTGGATTTATCATCCAACCTGAAAGTAAAGTTGATCGATTCTTCAGTGGCTTAAAACCAAATCTTCAAAGGGAAATAGCAATAAGAGACTTCATTAGCTATGAAGAAATTGTGCATTGTGCTATCAAGGAAGAAATGGAAGTTGGTGTTACTTATCCATCTCATAGTTTTGACAAGAAATGAAAGATGGAGTTTAAGGAGAAATCTCATAATAATGGTGAAAAGAAAATGAATGTTTCCTTATGCTCAAAGTGTGGAAAGAAGCATGGTGGATATTGTCTTAATGGGACAAGTAAATGTTTCAAAGGTGGAAAGGAAGGTCATCGGGCATTTGAATGCCGAAATGATGGGAAGAAGATGTCAAATGATGCAAACAAAGGAAGGGATACACCGAATGAACCTACTGCAATTCAATGCATCAAGTGCAAGGAAATGGGGAATTATGCTAATAAATGCCCTAATCCAAGGGTTATTGATGATCGACATGAGCAACCACTTAAGGAAAAGGATAGAGGGAATTCACATGTGATCATCATTGGCGGTGTTGAATATGACAACGATGTGGTGGAATGATTAAATGCTTATGCAATGGGATTCCAAAATAATGTTTTATATTGTATCGTGGAATATTGGAATATTTATGTATTGGTCTATTGTGGTTTTCAATAATTTTATGGTACCAGTAACCATGGAAAGTGATTGAGATATTTTTGTAAAAAAGATGATATGTACATAATGAAGGGATAATGAAAAAATGAAATGTTTGACAGTATTCATGAGCTCATGATTGGTATAAGGACTAAGTGATATCATGGTTTGAGTATATAGAATTTTGAGGATTTTGTTATATGGAAAGTGTTAACATTTTACTGCATTCATGTTTTCACTGAGGTTAAATGGGTATTCATTTTTCAAGAGAATACATGATTAAGGACTTCGAAAATTTGTAATGTAACCAACAAGACATATCTTATGATATATGGGGATCAACGTTGGCATTAAAATGCTTCTTATATGAAATCTATGGTAATCGTTTTCACTATAACATGAAAATGGACTGCAATATTTTAGATAAGCCTAAATATTGGAATGGATTATGTTAGATATAAGTTAGTATTGTTTAAGGGTAGAAATTTTTTTAGATATTATTGATGGGATGTTATAGTAATATAGCTTTAGAAAAAGTACAACCTGCAGGACGGGCGACAGCCCATCACGTCGGAGAAGGTTGTGGGAATAGAACCCACAACTGAAGTTTGAAAGGCCTTTATTACCTACCACTAGACTACAGGATGTCCCTGGTTAGTGGAAAGTAGTTTTATTTTATTAAGCGGTATGATAAATAAAGTATAAGTCCATTTTTGGAACCATATACGATTAATCTCACCATAATATGGACTTATAACTTTTGCTAACCTTTTGTTTGAAACAGATGGAATGACCCATCATTCTATCACATCATCTGCTAATGCTTCACGAATAACAAATTCAACTTCATTTCTTTATGATATGAAGTGGAAATTGATCAATTCACGAACAACAGTGAGATTGTACCAAAATCATGTAAGTATTTCTTTTAATTCATCAACTTTAGGGAAATGATCTTGAAAACCAAAAATGTTGTCCTAGTGCTCTTATATTTGATGAACCAGATGGTACCCTAGATCATCACAAATTTATGGCTTTGTGATTGTTGGGTTTTTCATAGCCATGTTCTCTACCAATCTCCATCAGAACTTGATGGTTAGATTTTTCTTCCATATCCATATTTTCACCTATATTCTCCTACGTGGAAAGCCAGTGATGAGTTAATTTGGGTAACCATTACATTTCATACTTTAGTTTTTAAATCCATGTTTTGGTATTCCTTTTTACGATGTGCATTTCTATTAAAGAAATTTTCAAGTAGTAAACCATGTATAACCCCGATGAATTTCGAGGGAAAAATTCATTTTAAGGGGGTAGAATGTAACACCCCGAGATTTTATGAAAAATATTATTTTAATTTCATTGATGTCTTCTATATACCACACCAGGTTTAGCTTTTACTATACGCAACACCGTATTAGCTTGCAGTATACGCAACACTATTCTTGGATCGTGTTACACACAATTTCAAGTTCATTTTATAATAGTCATTCTACGCAAAATTGAGTGTGTTTATATATATATATATTCAATGTATAAAATATGGTTGGATTCTATTATGCGAAACAACGAATGATTCTTGCACAACACGCAACCCTGACTTGGCTTGCATTTCACGCAACTGCGACCTTCATCGATAGCTTGCGTCGTAAGCAATACCGAGTTTCACTAAACAACGATATGCTATTAAAATATTATTAAAACTAGCCGTTGTGAATAGTATTAACTAAATTTTGAATTTTATAACATTATTATTTATCTTATACATTTCCTAGAATTTGTTAAGAGAAAAAATATTGTTTTCATGTAAAATAAGTATTTTTCAAAAAAAATGCATTTTTACCGCCTTTTGATGGCGCACCCACATTAAATCTTTTTTTTTGACAAGTTTATAAGTTAACGTTTTCAAAATAAAATTCTTCTTTAGAATCAAGATATAAAAATTTACTTTGGAAAAATTTTTCATATTATTCTGATAACTTTCATATTCTCATGAATAGTAAAAACACGCTATATTTTAATTAAAAACAACTATTTTCATCGTAATCAATTATGTGGTTAAATAATAATATAAATGGTTTAAAAGTATAAATAGAATATATTTTTACCATTTAATATAATGTATGTCATTAGCCTTGATTTTACCTTGAATTCGTAGGTTAAATCAATTCAATCTTTTGCAATGTTTTAAACAAAAACCCATTTTCTTTCGACAACGGGATTAATTTTAATTTAATTTCTGCAACTTTTGTGTATTGAATTTAGAAAAATGGATTCCATATTTGGAATTAGTGGGTCCAAATTATGTAAATAAGCTACTTTTTATTTTTGGGCATTATGAATAGTAACTATGGTAATTTTTATTTACTACGGTTAAAGGTAAATAGGGTAATTCAAGGATAAAATAATATTATAATAATTAACAATTGCCTTGAAACTTGTCTTAACATTATTGGATGAGTAGTGTCCGACCACGGCCATCCTTGGTCCGATTTTGGGACCCCAATGAGCCACATGGTAGTGAAAATGACAATTTGGATTATTTAATTTAATGTAAATACAAAATTGACTTTAACAAAACTCTTTTAGTAATTAATTTTTATAAGGGGATATATAAGTTATATTTTCGACTATAAATATTCATTGAAAAGCTAAAACGATTCCCTACATCATGGTATTTTGTTCATAATTTTTAGACATCAAATGAATTAAATTAATTATGACACAATAATGATGTAGTGTTTACCTCATTAATAAATGATTTAAATATATAAGATTAAAATGATTAAAATATCATCCAAAACCTGTCCAATTCCTATTGGATGATTTTATTTAGAATACGAGTCATCTTAACTTCGAAATTAATGTGTTTTGGACCTCTTGAAACCGAAGATATTTTTATAATAAAATAATGTTTTCACACTTTCCTAAAGAGCCCCTCCACTCTTTTATAAAAGGATACCACTTCTATGAAATTCCTCACACCTATCAAGCCTTTTGTCTCGTCCAAAATCTACCCAACTAAGCTCCCTACATCCTTCTCCTTCCCCTTGAAGCCTTACATTAGTCAGAAGACTCTCCAAGAAGTCCTTTTGGTTCAAACCAAAGAAAGTTACCAAAATTAAAGGTAATCGTTTCTCTTAAGTTGTTTTCTTTTATTCTACTTCTCCAACCCCTAAAATCTTTTTAATCCTTTATTTTGTGACAACACCAGTATCCTGAAAATACTAGGATGTTGTTATGAGAAGGATTAGAAGTACACTTACACACACCTCCATCTAATGGATGAAGAACATAATGTTTCTGTGATGGAAAACTAACGCCTCCCGAAACGATGATTGTTCGATTTTCCCCTACCGCTTCTCATGGTGGCCAGTATGATGCCATTGTATTTATATATAATATATATTATGTTTATTATTTATTTATGATTCTCTACTTCCCAATTATATCAAGCCTTTATGGTTTCCATAGTCGGTAAATACGATAATCTCATTTGAGGAAGTGCGGACTACCGCCCCCTCAAAGTGATGTGATTCGTTAATACCTTATGTGGGATGTATAAAGATGTGGTTAATGGTATTAGATATGATATTATACTGGAATTATAATATACCTATGTATCATTATGTTTTAATTCCATTAAAATAATAAATAGAAATGAAAGTAGCGTTCATGCGTACGTACGGCATACCGTCTCCATGAACGGTGTGTTTCATTTCTTACCTCCATATGTTATGTACTATTATAAATGATTATATATGCTGTATATATAATGAATGTATATGATTTATAAATCATGATTTAAATTTTTGAGGCATGTAAATCATGATGTAAGTAATAATAACATCAAGAACAACAAGTCCAAACACGTACGATAAATAAGATGATTTTACCCAAAACACTACATTTACATTAATTTACATAAGAATTGGTAATATAAAGACATAATTGAACCATATATGATATCATAACAATGAATATGATTCTGTAATAAGTCAATGACATTATTTAAATCATTATACTGGTGGTTCGGACTCTTATGAAGCAAATTGGACCTAAGGTAAGGGAAAATATCACAATCTCATTTTTTATCCAAGATTGTTTATACTTCGGAATTTACTGGGGTGTATTTTATCATCCACATCCATGTTTCCACAATATGTAATATTATTTCCATCCATCTACAATTTTTTAAATCAAATTTTACCCTTCGGTGAGTTTTTAGTAAAAGATATGAAAGGAATCTTTTGTCATTTTTTTCATACGAGGTACTTTTTGACTTTTCCGACAAAAGTATGAGAATAGTGTTTTTTTAACTTATACAGCATGAATGGATTTTTTAAAAATTATTTCCAAGAAGCTTCTTTTTCATGTTTTCAAGTTTATTTTTAATCAACTTCATTTACTTTATAATTGTATCACATATTAAGAAAGGAAAAGTGTTTTTGAAGTAAAAAAGATATTTTCCTCAAGAATGGAGTTCAAGTGCTTTATCAAAATTATTTTCCATATAAGATAATATAGGGTTATGTTTATATCACTATTATTACATAGATTTCATTATGTTGTGATGGGATTATTTTTATGAATTCCTTTATCTTATATGAATTGTTTTATGATGTCACGATGTTTAAGAATCCAATTTTTATTACATGGGTTATGTTGTGATGTATGGTTTATGATTTTGTGGCACACATAAGAATGGTATCATTATGAGATGGGTGGGACCTATATCTCCCTCCAATTGATTGGGTAAAGATTTTATATCTCATGAGATAGACATGGCTGGAACGGCAGTTTAAACCAGTTTAGTGAAATAGGACTGAAATGAGGAATGAACTCGGTTCAGAAATGGTCTTTGTCCACTAAGATAGTCTTGGCAATGAGTCTTGACTAATAATAAATGATTTTATATGATTATGTGTGTATGACACAAAGAATCATGTTTTATGTTATGATTATTTTGATTACATTTCACTACCATGATTTATCCCATGTTATGAAATTTCGGTCTCTTTTGTAGGGTAATATTTCCAAAATGTTATGTTCTTATGAATATGGTGTGATTGATATTTATTTTGTTTACCCATACTGAGCATTTGAGCTCACCCCTTTTATGTTTTCTTTTCCCCAGGATATAAATAATGGTTTTAGGCAAGAAAAAAAATTAATATCTTTATTGGGAGATGTTGAATATCTTTCACCACGATTAGAATATTACATTCCAAGTTTCCAAAGACACTAAACTATTACGATCCTTTTGTGTCTGTTTTTGTTATGTACTAAGTATTCCGCAAAAGTAATTTAATGTCCATGTACATCGGGCTTTAGGTCTCTACACCCATGGGTCAATGACATTCCACTTCTGATGGCCAAGGATTGTTATGAAGATCTAGGATTTATTATAGAGTAGAGTTCGACAAATGGGGATAATTGTGCCTGAGCATACAAGAAACATCTTCATTACAATTGTCTGTTGAGTCAAAGTAGCCTAGTCCTAGCTTGGAGTAAGTGGATGTAGATCATCATATGAACCATTGGTGGATACATAGGCTAACCAGGTAGGGGTGCCCTGACAACGCTTCGATGTGAGGGGGGGGGGAACCTGTAAACCACTACTCCATCAATTTTTTGATTAGTAGATATGATATGGGGGATTGATGGCTGGTAATCATACGGTTCTAGGAAGAGTGTCTCCTGAGGAAATCATGCCTTTGGTTGATGGGCTAGGGGCTATCAATATCCAGATCCGGTGATGGCATGGTATGCATAGGCATGCAAAGGTGTCCACAGGTCGATGACTTTCAACATCCGTTGACCATGGGTGGTTTTGAAGATCCGCAATTGTCCGGGTCGCAGAGACTGATGTATGAAAAAGATTCATCAAAACGAGTAAGTAGTATTCCTATCATTTTTTCCATATATCTTGCATGGGACATGATTATTTCTTTAGAGTTTATCATCATGCGGGGAGGAAGATTTCCGTGCAGTTTAACGTCATGCAGTGAGCATGCTTGACTGTGCAGTTTAACGTCACACAGTAACGACAAAGGGTGTTTTTAACTCCGTGCAGTTTATCATCATGTGGTAATGATGAGAAAAGATCAGCTGCTGGGCCGTGAGATATGACTCTGGCGTCGCTATGTGTCATGCGAGAACAGGAATCGATCCACATGTAGTTCTTTCATGGAATACACCTCGTGCAGTTCTGGTCTATGCACAGTGGAAAGGGCATTTTTAACATCATTTTGGGGTGGGTGGTCCAATATTTTGGAGCCTCACGTCACTAAGTATCCTGCAAAGGCAGGAATCAAGTAGTACATAGTTCTCTAGAATCCGTGTAGTTTAATGTCATGCAGTAAGGATGAAATCCTGTTAGTTTAGGGTCATAGATTTTGGATCAGTGCGAGGCTTGGTAGTTTAATATCCTACAGCTCAGACAATAAATTCTCTTGGTTATGTTAAATATTTCTTCAGGAATCTTCTGTTTGTAGGAGCGGTAGTGTATTTCCCGTCCATAGATATAAGGGAAAATTCCCCATTGAAGTAGAAATTGTGTATAATATATGGTCCCTCCCACTTGGGCTCTGGCTTTGGATGATTATATCCAGGTATCATTGGGGTCTGTAGGACCAACATCTATTCTCCTACTAAGAAATACTAAAGACAAACTTTTTTATTGAAGGCTCGTGAGATCCGTTTCTGATATACTTCTAGATGGTGCAATGTGTGCAACGGCTTTTCATCCAACTGTTCCAATTGACCTAGCCAATTTTCTAATTGCTCATCAGTGGATAACTGCTCACAAATGGAAACACGAAGTGAAGGAAATTGGATCTCAATTGGCAGGACCGCTTCTGTTATTTATACTAATGAGTACGGAGAAGGTCAGGTAGTGGTGCAGATTGTGGTTTGATAATCCCACAAGGCATGGAGGAGTTTGTCCGACCATGACTTCTTGTCTTTTTCCTCCATTTTATTGAGTATGTTTGACAGGGTCTTGTTGAATGCCTCTATATTTCCGTTGGCCACTTCATGGTAGTAGGATGAGAGGGTGGTTTTGAAACAAAATTCTTAGCACAACTTCTCGAAAAAAGTAAATAAGAAGTTGGTAGCATTATCCATCAGTATGGTATCTGGGACACCAAATATGGTGGCGGTATTATCTTTTAAAAAGCTGACAATGTTCCATGCCCCGACCTTTTTAATAGGTATAACATATGCCCATTTGGAAAAGAAGTCGGTTGCTATGAGGATATACTTCAGTTGTTTGGCCGTGGCGGGAGGGTATGGTCCCACGACATCCATTCCCCAGACGGAAAATGGCACGGAGTACTTGGCTTGATGAAGTAACTCTGGGGGATAATGAATGAAGTTAGTGTGAGTTTTTTAGGAGTGTAATTTTGTTGTAAAGTGCACACAATCTTGTGCCACGGTGGGCCAATAGTATCCCAACCTTTGGACCTGAAAAGAAATCATATACCCTGATTGAGGTGCTCCACATACTCTGTAATGTACTTCATTCTTGATGACAAGGGTTTCTTCTTCATCAATGCATCTAAGTAGAACATTGTCGAGGCCTCTCTTGTAGAGGACCTCTTGCTAATCCATGCCGCCATATAGGAAAATGTTCATTTCCCTTCTCCGTATTTTCTCTTGTTCAGCCCTATCTAATGGATGATCCCAATTTTGAAGGTAGTTTGCAATGGGGGTCATCCAGCCGATAGCAGGAGCATATGGATCTGGGAACGGACTGACTTCATTGATTTCTTCTATATTAGTTTGAACAAATGACAAGACCATCTGACGATGAGAAATACTGATAATTATTTCATCCCAGTCTGGGACATCCAGGGTTGTGGTCGTGTTGGCTAATGCATCGACTAGGGTGTTCTAAGAAAAGGGAATATAGGTCAATGTTGGTTTTGTGTATAATTCCTCCATTAAATCTAATACATGGTCAAATTGGGGGATTAGATCCTCCTTTTTAATAGCATTATCACCATTGACTTCCTTAATGACTAGTTCCAAGTCACCGTTTACCTCAAGGTGCAGCACTGAAACTTGGAGTGCGAACTCCAGGCCTGGAATGAGGGCTTGATATTCTGCCTCATTGTTTGTACATCCTTCTGGCCAGAGTAATAAATATGGAAAAACTACCTTTTCTTGAGAATTTAGTATGATCCCCAACCCCACTTTGTTAAATTTGGGATCCTCCATCCTCCTCTCTATCAGGCTTTGGGATGCATCGTCGAACTACATTTCCCATGTTGGGGGATCCTCTTGAACCGAGAAGATGTATTCATGGGGTAAATCGATGTCTGGTGCAATGGTCCCTATCGAGGGATTTTCCAGCATAAAATATGATAATTCCTAGCCCTTGATGGTTTTCTAAGGCACAAACCGGATGTAAAATTGTTGTAGGGTGACTCCCATCGGGATAGGCGCCCAGTCAACATCGAATGGATGAGGATGTATTTAAGTGGGTTACTACGTGAGACCAAATGGGCATCATGATGATGCAGATAATGTCATGATTTCGAAACTATGAATACAAAGGCCAAACAACTCTTCTAGATATTTGGGTATTGAGTCTCAGTGCCAATCATGGTTCGGCTGAGGTAATAGAGGATGTTTTCACTGTCGGTGTCATTTTCCTGCATGAGGAAGGCTCCCAGTGACTGCTCTAGGGCCGTCATGAATAGGATAAGAGGTCTTCCATCAACTGGTGGCATGAGTACTGGTGGTATTAAGAGTCACTTCTTATGGATGTCAAATTCCTCTTGTAAATAGTATGTTCATTGGTACATAAAACCATTTTTCATTAACCTCGTGAAAGGAAAACATTTACCCGCCAATATGGCTATGAAACACCTAGTGTATGCCAGGTGTCATTGGAGTCCTCTCAACTCAGTGAGATTACGATGAGGTGGTAATCCAAGGGTAGCCTTTATCTTTTTAGGGTTGAATTCGATGCCATAATGGCGTACGATGAAGCCATGAAATTTCCCTAAGGTAACCCCGAAGGTGCATTTTAAGTTTTTCATCTTTAGGCTTTGTTGTCGAAGTTTGCTGAAGACGGTTTCAAGGTCTGAAATGTGATCTGAGAACAATCTTGACTTGACCACCAATACATCTACGTAACATTCGACAGATCAACCCAGCAATGGATTAAAGATATGATGCATGGAACATTGATATGTGGCACCAGCATTCTTAATACTAAAGGGGATGACCCTATAGCATAATATTCCTTGGGGGGCCCTGAAGGCAGAGTCTTCTTCATCTTCTTAGACCATCATGATTTTAATATACCCAGAATAACCATCCATGAAGAAGAGATCCTCATATCCTACCGTTGCGTCAATTAATAACTCGGTGATGGGGACTGGGAAATCAACTTTCGGGAAATCTCGATTGAGAACCCTGAAATCGATGAAGATGCAGATTTTTTCGTTCTTTTTCTTGATGGGGACAATGTTGGCCAGCTAGATGGGGTATTGGACCTCCTTAATGAAGCATGATTTGATAATATTATTTACTTTAGCCTTATTTCTAACAGTATGTGTGGGGAGCATCTTTCTGGCAGCTTGTTTATAGCCCTGGTGGTCTTCTCGACGACCTATGTGGTGCATCGTAACTTTGGGATCGAGTCTCTGCATTTCTCTATAATTCCAGGAAAAAACATCTTGGTGTTGCCTCAAGAAGTAAATGTATACCTCGTTCTCCATGGAAGTCATGGATACACTAATGATAGTGGGTCTTGGGTCTTCCTCGATACCCAGGTTTATTTCCCTGAGCTCATCCACAGTGGTGGAGATGCCTTCCTCAAACATGGGAGGTGCATCACTGAGATCTTACTTCCCTTATTCTCCCACATCCACATCTTCTTGATCCAACGGGGGAGACCTCTTGACATGGGAACTCGAGTTTCCGGAGGAAAGGAATTATGAGTGTCCTCGCTCAAGTGTTCGCCCTCAATGTGAGGGTTAACAGTCACTTCTACACTGCCATGCTTAGGCGTCAGGGATGAAGTCATGAGGATAACTGAGTACATGTCTGTACTTGAGCCCCTGCTCTCAACATAGATGATGGGCAGCATGTAGTCTTCTTCAGGATGCTTGAGGTGGTCATCAGGAACCATTTCTAGACCGTTTGGAGCATGGACCTAGTCGATACCATCGACCAATGGTTTCTTTTTCTTTTTCTCATAAAACCTAGTGTCGATGTAGTGTGACTCGGAAATCTCTAAAGGGGATTTGTCAACATCCAGTGTCCCACCATGTCCATTGATGCAATACATGATACACTGGTGGTAGGATGAAGGAATGGCCATGTGTTTATGGAGCCACATCCTTCCCAATAGGGCATTGAATGTTGTGTCCTGCCGAATGACCTGGAATTTAGAGTAGGCCACAAGGTCACCAAAATGGGTTTTGAAGATGATTTGTCCCATCGTCTTCTGTTCACTCTTGTTGTAACACAATAGAGTTTTAGCTGAGGGTATTAAATCATCCTCCTTATATCCCTACTTACGATGCGTCCGTATAGGAAGGAGGATAACTCTGGAGCCATATCCATCAAAGGATTTCTGGATCTCAACATCATTTAGTGTGCCCGACACATATAGTGGCTTGATGTGTCCTTTCATGACGGCATCTTCATCCTCATCGGTGAAAAAAATCACTACATTGCATTTAGCTGGGTTATTCTCTATCCGATAAATCTCAGCGGTGGGTACTTCATCTAGAAACTCATGGGGGATGACCCAGGCTTCTATAAGCGCCTCCCCAAGGTCTTCTGACAAAATAAGGGAATCTACGATTGACAGCTTGGTTGGAACTGACGCTAGTTGCTTAAGGATATCATATTTCTACTCCAGTGGCCAATGATTCTCTATTAGAGGGAGAGTTTTAACAAGATCATTGGTAATTGAAGTATGCAATGTGGAGGGACCAAACACAATTTCATATGTTGATGATGTTCCCGCATTCTGCAGACTCGGCCTAGCCAGTCTGTTTGTGTGCACTAGGCTGCTAGACACTTTTTCCTCCTCTGATGGATACTATAGTATGATGAGACCAAAGTGGCAGATTACGGAGGTGGAGGGATATTCTTTCTCTCACAGAGTCGATTGATGTTTTCTCCCATGGGTTTCTGCAATATTAACAGTTTGGTCTTGGGTAAAACCATAGGGTTGGATTCGGCCGTGACCACGCCTCCCTTGGTATCCACTACTCCTATGATTCCTCCTCTCTGTCCCTTGTGTTAGGAATTTCGGTTCGTAAACATAGAATTCTTCATGTAACAGTTCTATTAGATGGATGACATTGATGTAACCAAATACTAGATCCTCATCTTGTGACGGGTCATCCTGGTTGGTTGTCCCTGATGGTGACGTTTGGTGGGTCAGTGCCTGAGCGGCCAATTTTTAGGGCAAAAAATCTGACAGCGTTAGGGCTAACGTCATCCTTTTTGTAGAATTCTCTTCTTTCACATGCTTCCTCTCTTATTTATTATGCCTATATGACTGGATTGTGGAAGATTTTGAAGCCGATATTGTCAGTTGTGTGGCGTTAGGGGCTGTTGGCGGCACTACCGACTACTGTAGCTGAGTTCGGACTATGCCATGTGCTTGGTTGAAAGTCTTCCGAGTCATCCAATCCTCAAATTTCTGCCCCCTTTTTTGGTGACTTCCTACCACCACTCCCCTTTATCGGGGCTGGTGGTAGAAATGTATTCTACGTGAGCTAGGGGAGGTCCCAGCTCGACCTTCCCGTAGACTACAATCCTTTGCAGGAGGTTTTTGAAGACGAAGCATTCCTGGACGTTATGTCCCAACATTCGGTGGTAGGGACAGTAATCTATCCTGTCATTGTGGACAACTTCTTCAGGTTTCCTTAGCTCTGGTAGGTGGAGCAAGTTGCAATTCATGGTGGAGATTAAGTAGTCGCGGACTTGGTCTTCTCAGAATGAGTATACTCTATGTCTGTGTTCCTCAAGATGGTTCTGCTTAGGTCCACTATGATAGTCCCTCTGAGGTGGAGGCAGCCGCTGATATGTACGGTGGCCATGACGATTCAGTGTAGGCCAAGGCTATGGAGTTGGTACAGGGGATGGATTTAGCATGAAAGATGATGCTTCAGCCCTAACTACTATTTTTTAATGAGCCTATGTTGCTATTTGGGACTTCAGATTAGTCCGTCGTAGGGAGTCTTCAGTTCTCTGTGTGATGGCAGAGAGATTGCAGAATCCAGTAGTTCACTCCACTGGTATGAGTGGTGTTCACAGCTCATCTCAGAGGTTATCTATGAAGATAGAGAGTATCTCGTCCTGGGGAAGTGTCCTATTTAGAGAGTAGGTCAGACCCTTCCATCTGGTGATTAAGTATGAGACCCTCTTATTCTCCCTTTATATTCAATTCATGAGGTTGCTGATAGTTGTTTTAGGAAATGTTGAGCTGAAGTGCAACATGAACTACTGCTGATGGTCTTTCCAGCTATATATTGACTGAGTTGGAAGGCTCTTATACCATACAAAGGCATATCCTTGCACGGTTCACATGAAGCATCTGAGTTTCACTGCTTCTTTTTGTTCCGGAGTTCCTATCATGGGGTCATAATAAGACATGTAGTGCATCAAAGGATATTATGGATTGCCCGGTCCATTGAATATAGGGAATACAGGGCTCCCAATATTGGGCAGAGGATGCATGTTGCTCACCCAATCTGGATAGGGCTTTCTCTCTAGCTGTATCAGAGCGCGCCGATCTTCCATCACTTCTAATAGAGCTGGAAGGGCCTCTATAGTGTTGGAGAGACCCTGATTTAAATCTTGTGGGGCCCAATATTGTTTGGGTATGGACTGAGGTATTACTTGAGGATCCGACTCGGCTGGCACCAAGGGTGCATATGCCGTTTGTGGAACCTTCATCGTGTTCAAATGTACCTGCTCAGGTTTCTTCCTGAGTGGAGGGAAGTCTTGGTATTCATCCGAATCCAGGTTCAGATAGTTGGACAAGCCTGTCCCCGTATTGGGTGGGGGCCCTGACCGTGCTTCATTTTCTAGGGAAAACCTTGATTTGGAGGAGCATTTTCTGGGACGGAAAGTTACAGTTCTTCTTGGGAAACACTTTCAATAAGACAGTTCCTCTAGAGCAACTCAAAGTTGAGCCATCTCAATTCATTCATCTCCTCTTCCTGCCGAGTGAATCACTCCTCGAGCGTAAGTGGCTCGTTTTTACTAAGAGGAGGTGGGTTATGGGTAATTGTGCCTTTGTTCTTATCCTTGTTGGGGACTCGTAGTGTAAGTGGTGGATGGTTGGATAGACGGGCAACCATATTTAGGGTGGCCTTCTAGTTCTGAGTGTGCATGGATGATGGTTCATTGTGAATCATAGCTGGAATGGTACCATCATCTACTTATCCATTCGTATTTTCATCAACTCCAGTGTCACCCATGGGGTTAACCTCTATGTCTTTGATGGATGCATGCCTCGGGGTGGAGGAGATGTCATCTCCCCCCTAGGAAGAGGATCTTCCACGCCTTTAACTGGTCTTCCCCCTCATGTCATGGGATTTCTTTCGTTCACCTTGAAGAAGGGTAAAAAAGAGATTTCTTTTATGAGACCTTACAACACACCTCCCTCTTAGAGGGGATGGTGAATCAAAGGATAGGATAGGGAAGTAACACCCTCTTCTGACTGTCCTCCCCAGATGAGAGATTACTGATTCTCCTAGGGGAGGTTTTTCTTGATGTTATAAAAAATCCCACAACCCTGGCGGCTGGGGTCAGTTCCATTCCTTGGACGTCGCATCTCTTCCCGTTTTTATGTCTTACGAGGGGCATGTGTTGTTAAAAATGCCCCCTACCCTGCAGGATGGGGTTGGCCTGGGATTTCAGCATGGGTGCGGCTATCGCTACCTTCCTGATATTGTGTTCCCCCATTCAATGGAGAACTGGATCTGGTGCTGAGTTCACCTGTGTATCGATTCCCTCTGGGGAGGCAATCAATGATTGCTAATTGGACACTCTTAGTCAAGATTAATGTTGTATGATTTCAGTGGCCTGATTCAGGAGTTCATGAATGGCTTGTTCCCATCGGGCCTGACGCTTCTGAAACATACTCAGGGCCTGCCTTTATCGGGTGGGTCTCCTTTCGTGAATAGAGACCCCACTCGATTGTTGTCTTGATGTGATGACGTTGCAAGACATTATGCTGAATAGGTTCTGCTGGGCGGGGAGAAGAGTGAAATGCAGAGCTCAATGTTCTCCCCATCCTCTTATATGGACTATCATCGGGGCGTCACCAATGAGGCGGTGAAACTGGTGCAGCGTACAGAAGCAGGTGAACTCAAGGTTTGTTTTACTCCTCTATGATCGTGGTTGTCGCGCCGAAGAAAGAGCTTCTAGGTCGATGCGACACAAGAGGACTCCTATATTCTTGACATGGTATACATACCCATCATATTGTAGGAAACATGATTTCAACCGGAGGATGGTTGTCCATATATTGGAGCGGATGTCGAGCACACATTCATCTGAAAACATTATGGGTATGTCAAATTGACATGTGGTTGTGGGACAAAACATAATCGGTACATCATCTCTGTCCAGTTGTTTCCTCAGGTTAAACATTTTGGTATGATCCTCCACCAGTTATTCCTTTACCTAGTCAGCCCAACTATGACGCTCAATGATAGTGTGGTTGGAGGTAGTGGGGCTAGTAAGTATCAAATTATCAAGTTGGCGGTTTCGGGGTGGATCAGAAGATGATCATGGTCCCGGACCGCCCCCTGATTGAAGAGGGATGTTGTTGGTAACTAGCAAGGAATCTGACATGCTAGATCCTATCATTCTGAGTGCCTCAGAATAGGAGGGATTTTCTGTGCATGATTCTACAAGGAAAGACCTTCCTGTCGATATGATATGTCACTACGTGGAGGACCTCCGCTGTCTGTGCTGTATTGGAAAGGGATACCATTACTGTTGGATGCCCCACTATATAGAGGACTTTTGGAGTGCATACCATGGGGAGGACTTCCAAGGAATATCACAGCAATGGGAGGACCTTCTGGCTGCACCGTGCTGTTACGAGGAGGACCTTCGCAACAACATCCATCATGGTGAGGATGACCATCATGGTTTGACATTCGATGTGTATCCTGGGGAGGACCTTCAAGACACACTGAGATAAGGGGAGGGACTTCTTTTTGTTGGGGGCCATTGCAGGGAGGACCTTCGTAATGGTGGATGTGGTGGTGAGGACTACCATCACAGCTACCGCAGGGAGAATATCTGTGGGTTACACTAGGGGAAGGTCCTTCAGAATGTACAACAATATGGGGAGGGCCTTCGTGTTTCTTGATGTCCCTCCAAGGAGGACCTCCGTTATCAGAGTGGCGAGGACTACCACAGTGATCTGATGCCTAGATGCATGGAGTGTCATTGCAATGTAACCCCTAGGGAGGATCTTTAGGGTAGGCCATGACAAGGGGAGGGCCTTCTTGTCATGATGTGAAGTCACTGTGGGAAGGGCCTCCACAGTTGCGATAATGATAGAGAGGGATACTATAATAATATGTGGTCCAAATACATGGAGATTTTTTGTAGTGTATACCCAAGGGAGGACCTTCAGGGTGTACCACAACATGTGGAGGGCCTTCTTGCTACTCGATCTTCTAGTCACGCAGAGGTATTACAAGGCTCGCATCAAAAGAGAAGCTCTCTTGAATGATCATTATATTCCCATGTTGGAGGCCCCCGCGGATGCTCTAGAGAGGACCTTCAGAGCTTCTGGTAGCGACATTGTGGGGAGGACCTCAGCAGCTGCTACTTCTATTCCCATAATATGTTAATGGGTGGGCAGGGTTCTGAGTCTTTGACATGTGCTTATCAGCATTGGAAACCCCAAAATCCACAAGAGCGTAGTCTGGAACCCTCTATGTATTTTCCGGATTCCTTCGGCGCATTCGTGGAGCTCTTCAATGGGCAGTGGGGACCATCTGCTATTGGTAATGGCCTTCACCTTTGGTTCCATGTCTAATTGGGTCTTGTGATGCTTCCATGATATGTTGACAAACATCTTGTGTTCTAGCAGGGATATATGCCTACTCTAGAGCATCCACTGTGATGGAAGGGTGTCCCCTAGTTGGAACGAGTGACGCTGCTCGATCTGGTTGGCCTTGAATCAATTTATATTACCGACGAACCTCCTAGGAAGAAGCATGGATGCAAATATACTCTAAGGTGGTTATCTAGTCTCTAATATGAGTCACCTCAATTGGGGAGATGGGCTCACGGGCCTGAGTCTTTGTTGTTGTTTCTAATGCAACTACATTCTGGAAAGTCTGCAAGATATGATGTGAGATCCATAATGGCACCTCCATCATTTCCAGCATATGTATAGAGACATCTTTGGATTGAATGGGTATGAAGGCCCATTTCAGTATCGGAGTAAGAATATTCGGCTCTGGTCCTCCATTGGTTAGTGGGTACAGAAAATTATCCTATGTCGGGGCTGGTGAACGAGTCTACCCCTGTGCCAGGTTATTCCATTTTACTTCTCTATTTTCTGCCGCATCGGGGTAGAGGACTTTACTTGCATCCATGGGGATCTGGCACTACATATGATGTTTCCCACCATATCGAGTTGGTAGCCTTTATCAGCAGAAAGACGTGCCTGCCTATTAATTTTCTCCTCGTCTGGATGGTGAGATTTGTTGATTGCCACCATATCAGGATTCTAGGCTTCAGGGGAATCTTTTATGAGCTTGTCCCACAGGTGCTGGGTTGCCTCCACGTCCTCCTGGTGGGGTTCATGACCCCGGGCTGGGAGAAGTGTCTGCCATGTAGGTGTCGTCTTTTGTGGGTAATGGGCTTGATGAAGCTCGGCAGAAATGCCCACCATCTCGTATGATTCCTCCATTTCTGGATGGCGGTATTTTGAGGAGCGGACAGGTGTATGTTCCTATTCGTGATATTTCTCTATGACTGGGCAGCAGTGCCCAACCTCAGGGACAAAGTTGATGACATGTCCCTGATTGCATGTTTTTCTTCCACATTGGGCGGACCTAGGTGCTGGCGCTTGGGGATCATTTGCCTAGATCCTCGGGGTGATATAATCTTTAGTGTGAGGATATTGAGTCTCGACGTAATCGCGCCGACGACTTCTGGTGGGCGGGAGAGAACAGAAACCTCGTTCAATGGGGATGAAGTAATAAGTGTTATCCTAGTCCACCTCCCTATGATAAGGTAGGTATGTGTTGTCCTGTTCTGGGGATAGGGTCTTGAAACAGTTTGAGATGGAAATAGGACCCATCTAGATCTGCTTTCATGGCCGCTGTTGGGAAGACAACTGGCGGGTCTTGGCCAACTGGAGGGTGTACATGGCTACCTCCACCATCGAGAGACTACCGTTTAAGTGGTACTCTAGGATCCTTGAATCCAAGACCCAACATTAGAGTCACTAAGTAGGTGATGGGGTCCTTCTTTGGTGGGATTACCCAGTCATTTCATTTCTTGAAGTACGCGTCTGTAAGTTCCTTCGTGATGCCATTGGATCGAAGGGTGTTCTGATTGGTACCTGTAAAATACAGCAAACCCGGCAAAGTAGCATCTCATAATACCATGTATAATTAATGACCTTACATGGACCTCCCCATGATTATGATGGGGCACAAAGTGGTATTAGTGTAAATCCACCATTCTGATTAAATATTTACGTTGGGTTCACCATTTTTTTTGACGCGGGGGGTGGGGGGAGGGGGAAATGTTGCTACCGAAGGTTGATTTTATGAAGGCTGATTTATGTTTAATCTCTCATGTTGGGTGCATCATTTTTTTCTTAGAAACACCCAATGGTTCTATATCCAACGATATGTGGACCTTCCTTCTAATGTATTTATTTGATTGTTCATTTGGCCAGTGACACTTAAGAACTCACATTGGTCGAGAGGATGGGAATTCGGGCTCATCACACCCTCTTGGGGGGGGGGGGTATTATTGCCTATTCCAGGGCTCATATAGGTTTAAGACATATTGTTATGTTCATGAATATTTTGTTTATCTTCAAGCATAGTATCCACGTATTATCCCTGGTTGGAAATGATCAACTGAACATAGGGATTTAGAATCATTTAGGCCTGAGGTTTACCATCCCTTAATGGATTAATGACTCTGAGGAATTTGGACTCATTCATACAGTATGGGTTTAAAGCCTCATAACTGGGAACTCTAGAGTTTATTTTCATCCATGGGGGACATAAAAAGACTTGATCATTTGGATTGAACCCATGATACAAGCTTCATACGTATCCACGTGAGAGGACTCAGTGTGATTCTCTAGAGTTCAATGCTACATCATCGTATCCCCATCCCCTACTCAGTGTGGTTCTGAGCATTTGGATTTAACCGCCACCATTGTGTGGATGCCACAACCACCACAAATCTCTAAGCCCATTTGAGTCCTACTCAGTGTGAGAAATAGGATAATGCAATCTACATGGAAAGCCTCTCATTTTTTCCTCCTCATGTGATGGTGGCTGGAACCGCAAGACTCTCTTGCTCCTTAATGTCAGAGCGGGGAAAAGTTAGTAGTCGCGCTGTAGGGAAAATGGAAATGGCGGCAGAGAGAAAGGTTCGATGATGCTAGATTCTCCCTCTTCCTGATGTTGGAGGGATGTAGAAGTCATGATGGTAGGGGATGGGGATATGGCGATGTAGCAATGAACCTTCCCAGAAGGGTGGGTAACGCCACTAATTTCCAGCAAGGATGGTGTGGGTCTTACATCAGAAGGGATGCCCAGCCACTCCCAGAAGAGGGGAGAAGTGCTCACTGTTGGTCCACGTCAGAAGGAAACTCTAGTGGGATCCCTCAATCCTGGAAAGTGGAGAGGCAGAAAGGGAACTCTCAGGCTTTGAACCTACACTGTTGTGGGAATGTGATCCCAAGGATGATTTTGGAATCCGCTCAAGTGTATGAGAAACCACTTTTTCCACACCTACCATGTGTATGTGAGCTCATGGTGGCGCACTGACGTGCCTGAAGATTTCATCATATGGGTCTGGTGGCTTCGTTAGAGGCCTTGTATCGGGGCCAGGGAATAGGACAATGGAGGTATTGCGGAGGAACTAGCTGGATTGGAAGGGTTTTATCTGACTCGGGGAATGGAAACACCGAAGGAGTTGGTGGGACACATGGGTGTATAAGGAGTGGCACCATTCTCTTAGGGGAGTGCTACGGAGTTGGTGAGGTCATCTATGTACCAGGGTGGTATGTGGACTTATGGGCCTTCCACGTACGAAGGAAGTACGTGGCATTATGTTTGGACCGTGTACCAAGTTGTTATGTGGCACTAGAGTCCATGAGAAGTACATTCGTGAAGGGTCCATGGCTTGAGGCTTTAATTTCTGTTCATGGTTCACCAATTTGTTTTGCGTTTTTTGGTTTATTATCAACAAATTCTCAGTTCTATACCTGTACTAATTCACAAAATGTAACTTTTCCATTTGAAAAAACCGAAGCTCCTTGCATTGAAAATCTACTCCTTCAATCTCCTCCTTCTTCCAAATATCCAAGCATCTGAATCCCCCTCCCCTTTCTTCTCCCCTTGATGTTCTTAAATAGAGGGGAGGAAAGGGTTGAATTGTGGTCATGTATCACATTTTTCAGAGGCCCATGACGGACTACCCGACTTATAGATGACTTTTCCAATCTGAGGATCACGTAGGTTCATTGAATTCACCTCACCCACGAATTGAGTATGTTCGAGGCGCGCTTCGTGGCCTCACTGGGCTTCGCCTTTGTTCTGTGAACGACAGTACGCTCCGCATGGGATAGTCTGTTGTAGTTTTCAGCGAGGGTGGTTCATGGAGGTGGACCGGCCTGGCGTTCATCCTGGTCCGCACCCGCGTAGGGGCTTCCGCCTCCGTTTTTCAGATGACGCTGGTCCGCAGGGCAATTGTTGAATCCAGAAGTGTGCCAAAATACTTTTTCAAATCAAGGGGAGTCCCATTCCCCTTTGTGGATTTTTCAATACCCTGAAATAGTAATTGAATATTTTGATAGATCTGGATACTATAGTTTCTATTTTTTAATGTGTATCCTTCATTTTGACCTTATTTTGATTTTCAAGGATTTATCCTAATATTTTACTTTTCATTATAGGCTAATGACTTCGGTTTCAATTTCATCGATATATTTGAGTCAATATTATACTATGATATTGAAACCATTGATAAATTAATTTTTTTGTTTAACATTTAGCTTATATTTAATGATAGTTTCAAATTTTTCTTTCTTCATAGATTTGATTACATTAATCTCACCCTAAAGGTCATAGATCACTTATTATTATTTGTTCATATAGATTTTATTTTTTATATTGAAATGTGTTCATTTTCATATAATTGTATCTCCATATTTATATCTCATAAAGAGTAGAATTTAATTAAAAATGGACATAAACTATTCCATCATCATATATTTCATCATCATTATCTATCTATTATCGAGTAAATTCATAATGAAGGTAGATATTAATAGGTTTCGTGGAATAAGATTAATTTTGAGGTGGGGAATGGTGGAGTTAATCTTAAAATTGTAGACTAATACATGAATTGACTTCAATAAAAGATATCCTGGGATATTATGGAAGGCCACCTGTTTTTATCAATGTTTAAAACTGTTACATGTTGTAGGGACTTTTTTGGTCTAGGAGGTCCATTATAAAATCTTTGGGTTTTTGCATGGTGGCATGTTCATAATATTCAGTAGCACTTGTAGTGGATTATAGGATGTAAAAGGATCAACATCTAGCACAGTAAATGGGTTGGTAATTCATTGGGATTTCAATGTTGTCCAATGTTATACATTTCCATTCCTCACACAAGTAGTTTACCCACCTTGAATTAAGTTTTCCTCATACCTAAAAAATGGAATTTTTGGGATTTATGATATCTACTAACCCAAAAAAACTTGTGTAAATTTTATCTTTTTCTACTTTTTCATTTAATGTTCATCTACATGCTACTCATATGAATAAGGTACATGATATATGGGGGGATGTTTTATGGTGAAAGGATCTTCGTGTTAAACATAATTTTATTGTCTAGAATCAACGAAACCATACAATCCCTACAAATGAGGGGGTGTTCCACAAGGGAGATACCACTATTTCCAAGTGTACATACTAATGTTATCCTAGAGAAGAGTTAGACTATCACATATTTTTTAAATATGGTTGTAATAAAGTGAACTAGAGGGAATTTAGTAGACACAAGGTAATTGATATCTTGGATCTCATAGGGGATTATTTTCTTCATTCATGGTTTATCAATTTGAATGAAAATATTAATAAAAGAATGGAAAGAGTTATGTTGTTTTCAAAGGGTTTTTGGGGGATAGGAAATCATTAAACAAGGTATAGAATGTTGGATAATCTAGTTCACAGTTGGCTTTAAAGGCATCAGATAATATGATTGTGATAGAACATTTCCAACAATTAAAATTGTGGAAGTTGTCACCTTCATTATCAGGGCCCATGGGTTGTTATGAAATTCTATACAGTTCCAGAGTAGTTGCACTGGGTAAATGGGTGAGTTTTAATCCCCCTCAAAAGGCAAAAAATATAAAGTTCATGCATCTATCACCGATGGATTAATACCGGGGGGTCCAGATTAGGATGCATCAGTTGTTTTTCATGTCTGATTATTCATTTTCCCATGAGACATCTTCAAGGTTTACTTCATCACAATTGGGTGGAGTAAAATTATTCTATTCTATTATTCATAGGTCCATTCAATAAAACAACCATTATACTTGGGGATATCATTTATCTCAATTGTTTTTTCAGGTGTTTTATTCCCATTGACATCATGTATACACATATTTAGCATGTGGGAATCATGGTCTTGTATTATTTGGATTCTGGTGGCACCCAAGGTAACCCTTGTATCATTTGTAATATTATTGGATCACTTTATGGGGAGTGTATTAATATTTTTTTGGATGGACACTATTAGCCTCATTATTTAAGACCTCATTGAATTTTTTTCTCTTGTCCAACCCCTGATAATAAATAAAATTTATTAATATTATATTTTTACTCACCCCCTACATGTATTTCAGAAAACAAATTCCATGAAATGATCCATTTCTCCATATTCATATTCATTATTTATGGTGATATTCTTTTCAGCATTTAATATTGCTTCTTTTGACATCCCCTATTCCAAAACCCCATTAAAATCATGTATCCACTTTTATATGTAATGGGTATTTTTAATTTTATCTCCTTAATAAATATTATCTCTATTATAGAAATTTCATTTTTAATTTGAGGTGGAAGAAATACGAAGAAGAACTAGATGATATTTAACTCATCAGGGAATTATCTTAGTCCATAGATGTACTCTAATGAAACAATATATGTATTAAAACATTCACCAACATAAATTATATGGTTTTATTTGAGGTCCACATACATATTTTGTAGTACCTAAATTTTTTTTCACTAGAATGGGAATCATATATGTTGATTTTTTTTAAATTTTCCAAAAGGAATATAATAATTTACATTAAATAACCATCACATATATTTTTATATAAGGCTGTCCCAAAATCATTGATACCTCTAGTGGAATCATCCAATATTCATTGTTTTCATCTGTTAATGATTAGTTTTTTATGTTATCTGAAATTCCATGCATTGAAACATTAAAAATATGCTATCTTAATTTTGTTTATTCCTTATTTGTTAAATATTTCAAATAATGATTGGAACTGAAAATTAATTATAAAATCCTAGTAATTCAACTTATTTAGAATCACTAACTTTAACCATTTAATCAAACATAAAATATTATCCATATGAAGATCAATACCATTGGTGGGGGGGATTAGAGAATATATATATTAAAATAATATTCCCTTTTGGATCTTGTTTTAATGTTAAATAAATCTATATAACCTCTGATTCACATAGAAATTAGTGAAGAGTAACTAAAATATGCACATGAAACATCAATTTTCAAATGGTTCAGTAAAAATCAGACACATCCAAGGTGAATATAAAGGTTATGAGTTGATGTACCAAATCCAATATTTCTCAAAAGAAAAAAATTATGTAGATTGGAATCTTTTACCCCTAGTTTAAAACTATTATCAAATTTAAATATCACTATATTATATCTATTTATGTTAATGAACTTATTATCATGTTTAAGATTTTGAGGATAATTATTGGGTTTTTCACACTAAAATATTTGTTTTTTGCTCTCTTTTCATCAAAGAGATGAAAATTAATTACAATGTCCCTCTTTTTAAATTAGTTATGGATCCATAAAATTTATGTGTATCTATTTTTTGGGTCATAATAGTGATTTATAATGAATTTTATATGTTATATTTGTTTTAAGTGATTTTTTGGAACACATAACCCTTTCCGTTGAAGAAAAGGATTGGTTCATATGGTTATAAGAAACAATGCAGGACAAGACACAATGTTACTTCTAGATGTATAGTGAAAAAGTTATGGGATTAGGAGGCTGAATGATTTTAGTAAACAATGACACCATGGGCTAATGCAAGTGTGGGTGGTCTATATAATTTAATAGAGACAACATGAATAGTTGTAACATGGATTCCCAAATGGAGAAACCTATCCATGTGGGGTCCCACCGTAGGTAGTGGGAGTTGCGTGGTTATCGAATAGTATTTCCAACTGTGCGAAATAACCATTTGAACAAGATATTTTGGGTAAAATGACATTCTTTATATTAAAAATTCTTAAAATGTAAAATTATTTTCACCCCTTATCATTTTTATTTTGTTGTTGATTTCATTACAGTTGAAGTATCCCAAAATTTATCCTCTGGGGGTCTTTAATATCCTCATTGTTCGAGCTAATATTTAAGAACCGTTGGACTCCTTAGATCCCCCTTAGTATGTTCTTTAATAAAATCTATCAGTTATTTATTGTTATTCCTATAGATGATGCTAAATTTATATAGGCTCATCTTATATATATTTTTGGAATTATTTTTCTTCATCTTTTTCAGTCAATATGGATCAAACCAAAGGACTATACTGGTTGAGTTTTATGTAGAGGCCTCTAAGAGGTGGTATAGTATTTATCTATACATCATAAAATTTTTATAATAGTTGATTGGAGGAACATGTTGTTTCTACCACGTGTTTCCCCAAAATTGAATATACATTAAATTGTGTGTCCTTATTGGAACATATGTACTTATTATAATCCCAGTCAAATTAATATCATCCACCTTAGAGTGATCCATCCCTTTGGGTGTAGCATGTAGTTTCCTTATTTTCTCCAAGGATGTATACCCAAAAATCCATATTGGTGTGTCTGTATCTACTTATATATGATTATTTCATATTGTTAGTAGATTAATTTTGTAACATTTCATTATTAAAACACTTATCAATTATAATGAATTAAATTGAATGTGAGTGGTAATACCAAGTCACTAAATTAAATTTACAATTTATTATGGTCCTGTTAGAATAAAGGTAAATGGTGGGAAACCCTATTTTGACAATGATTAAATTCTAAATTAAATTATGAATGGTGACCCAAAAAAATTATTGTAAATGGGAATTAGGACCCTTTTTTATGTTAAAAAATAGATAATTGTGTACCTTTCTAATGAGATATATGGAATGGAGACCCTACACTATGATACTAGGTATGGAATCCCCTAATACTGTGTTATAAAGCATATAGAACCTATATTCTATTATTAGGCTTAGAGACCCTATTCTATGATATAGGGCATGGTGTCATTATGAATTGAAACAAGGCATGTCCTGTCTATAATATAATACTGATCATGTCAAACCTATACGGTGAAACTGTACAAGGAATCCCTTTCTACTCTGATACTAGGAAGAGTGTCCCTTACAACTGTGATACATGACCTTTTGTCCATTGATACTTGATTAGATATATTCCGACATGGGCCGAAGTAGGTAGTATTAACCATTTTAACCTTAAATAACTATAGCCGACCCATTTATACATATTATCACTACTTTTCAATATTATATCTTTACATTTCCATGATATACACATGGACAACATATTTACATATGTCATTGGTGGTTGTTTAATGAGTTTGTATCACACCCAATACGGGAATCCAATGGAACACATGTAGACAATATGCTTGAATGTTTGGATAAGGGGGAGGATCCTTTTATGTATGATTAACATCATACATGAAATTAAATCAGAGAATTGTATCAAATGACCAGAATGGGAATTGGGATTCATGGATAAATGTTTTCCATACTGTCCCATTTGTATAACATGAACTTTATTGACTTTATGAAGCCATTAATATATGTTTTTTATATTTTACATAGAAATGACATTATCATCAGTTGTATATGATTTAGTTTATTAATTTTATTATTATTTTGTTCTTACATGTTTATATTATGTTTTTTCTATGGCGGGTTACTGGTCAAATTTCTTATCTGTTCTTTTAATTTAATTAAAATTGTTGTTATAAATCAAATAATTTATTCTTGATTGATAATAGAAATGTACTATTATGAAAATATTGAATATCCACCCCATAGAAATACCCTAGGACCCCAATACTATTCATCATCCGATGGTGTATGAGATGGGGCACAAGAGTCCATATAGACCACCATCCCAAGGAACTGTTTAAGTTGAATCTTGGATGGGACATCATAAAGGGGAATTAGATATTTATTTTCATTAATTACTAATCTGAGAAAATACATAGGATATTATGAATACATTGGATCATATTTATAATACATTCATTCCCATAACCAACCATCATTCAATGTAAATACTGAGTTCCCTAAAAATGAATTATTTTTCTATATTTTGTTTTACTACATTTGATATATTTTAAATTCTTGGTGATGCAATTTATTTTCGATGATTATTTTTTTATCATGAATGAGGATTTCATTTTAAACTCGACCACATTAAATTTGAGAAAATAAGAATTTATCATAATTCATATAAGTAAACATGGAGGTAATTCACATTCCATTCATATTCCATGCCTTATAGAAGAATTATTTTGTTTCATTGGATATGATTTCCATGATTTTATTATTTTTATAAATTTATTTTTTATTAAGAAAGGGTTATTACATGACATTTTTAAAAAATGTTGGTTCATAGAGTGTTTGATATAACCTAAAAATTTATTTTCTACACAGGATATAGTGGACACATAATTAATCAATTATGGAATGTTGAGTCACAAACCATTAGTCATATGGACAATAACATGTTATGGTTTATATTGTGGGGACAACAAATTTCAATTCATAAGGTTCATGTGAGATTGTGGATTAGAAATGATGAACCGCTTGGTTCAAAAATTTAAATGAAATTATGCTACAATTATAATTTTTAAATGACATTTATGCAAAGTGATAAAGAATCACCCATTCATGGAATTAGTAATAGGTAGTAGGAAACAACCGTTATTTTTCATGTAAATTTTTATAATGCCCAAAAAATTATATCACCTAAGAGAGGCGTCTGACTATTATGTATGAAGAATGTTTCAAATAATAATATTTTAATTCTGATTTTATCACTATTAAATTCTATAAAAGGTGTGAGTTTGGAATTTTTAGTGAAATTATACCATGAAATCCTCTATTCATAGATCGTAAGGGTGGTTGTGATAGTGCTCTAGAATTAATGGGTAGTGAGATACTATTGATGCCTCAATTAGTGACTCTTATGGATCACTTATGATTCCTGATGTGGGTGACTACTCATAGTTTCGAAGAGATTTTTGGTGGGTGATATAGAATATATTATTTCATCGATGCACTAACCCTTATATGCTATAACTTATTATGTACTCCTTGGAGTAGTATCAACCCATGTTTTCAAGGGATGGTGGAACAAAGGCTGAAATGATATTGATTGAGCTAGGTATATCTATATTCAAGAATATGGAGACACCACCATAGAGTAGAGTGAAACTGCCTAATATTATTCTTAGAGGATGTACCAAATGCTGATGGGATATTCTAAATTATAATAGTTATTTTATGGAAGTGACATAGAGAGATTTTCAGTTTGGTTTCATTGATTATTTCATCCATGAGACCTTGAGGTCTGATAATGCAAGGGATTTCATAAAATGCAGGTTGTGTTCTATGAATTTTATGGAATAATAAGCATTTTTTACTAATAATATGTAATCTATGACCTTAAATACTGCTGATGAGCTGGTAAAAGTGACATGGTTTGGGGATGGAAATTGGAATCATATTCGTTATTAAGAAATTCTTTTTTAGTTTACCCCCAATCCTTATATCGTGAACCAAGTCATTTTCAAAATTTAGAATCTGAGGGTAGCTAATAGCACGAGCCATAGTTGTTCAGAATATATATGGTTGTGATTGGATTAGCGGTCTTATGTATTGTTTTGAGGATGTGTGCATGAGAAGTGGTAGCTAGTTGACATACAATGATATTTACATTAGTTTTCACTAGTGTAGTATGCTTAGGAATAATATTACCCATTGTATTGTCAACCCCTTCAGTTGATGAATTTTCAGAATACCGAGTAATCTATAGTGTTTCCATATTACATTCACATATATTTTGAGTTGGATAAGACTTGTGATACCTCGACATTCATGAAAATGATAATTATAACTTTTCTAGGTAGTTAGGTGGAGTGATACTAGTCATGTAGGAAGAAAAGCCTTCCATTGAAATGGAGGCAAGTTGTTAGGTATACAATAACAATATTGAGGACCTACTCATGTTAGTCAGCATAGAGCTCTGGTATAGGAATAAGGACCAATCTATTCAGTACAACTAATACAAGAAATGAAGGTTGTTGGTATATCTTCTATTTGTGTTAAAATTCCAGTAGCCACTAATATAATATATGCATTATTCAATATTGGAGTATCACATTCCTTAATAACTATACCTATTTTTGGGATCCATGGAATTTTTTAGTACTATTGTGGTGTTATGACACCTGGTATACCATTGGATATATGTTATGAGACTTTACACTACTTTAGGGACAACCCTCTTAAGGAATAAAGACATCATTTCATATGTATGCACGATTTCTTCAGAATTATGAGAATCAATTTCATTATTGGGATGGAATATTTGGTTCCCAATCATGCCTATTTCGGTATTTATCTCCCAATGGTGTTTTTCCTTTCCCATGAGGGGTGATCATATATTCAGAAGGGATAGTGGTATGTCCAACCTGGTAGAGAAGGACTAGAACATATTGGTCTTGCTAGAGTGACCACCCAGATTTCTATCCTTTACATAGATGATCAAGGATTACATCATAGTCTATTCCCTCCTACAACCGATCAATTATAGGATCTTATACCCAATGAATTTGTAGAACCTCCTCTCGAGTCAGAGGTAAATTTTACTATCGAGCTACTACCTGTAGTTTCAATGTTATCCATTACTCTTTACAATATGACTACTAATATGTTAAATGATCTCAAGAATAAACAATACGATTTATAAGCTATGGGTTTTATCTGACCTAGTAATAATTCCTATGGTTCATCGATCATATCAGCCATGAAGGAAGAAAACCACTTAGAATTTGTGTGGTTTAAAAGAATATGAATTAAATTAACTTGAAAAACCAATATTCCATTCCACTTATGAATGAGTTTTTTGAAAAGCTCAGAGGAGGGAGAGTGTTCCTGAAGATAGAAATGAGATCTGGTTATCACTAAGATAAAGTCATGCCATCACATGTACCACATAAATCATTCCTTGTTTTGGTATATCTTATATGAGTATACCATTATTCCATTTAGTCTTATATACATTTCTTCCATCTTCATTTCTTGGATGAGCCTAGTTTTTCATCAAAATTTGGATTCCTTCAGGGTGGTCTTCATTGAGGAAATTTTGGTGTATTATCATACCCAAATAGAACATTCCACACTTATATATATTATTTTGAATACACTAAGAGTGAAACAATTGTATGCTATCTATGGCCCGAGTTTTACAAACATTAACATTACAAAACATTTTTGGAATACATAATAATTATACAAAAAGTCACCCAAAGACCATAGTTGGTATGCTGCTTTTGGAAACATGGAAACATAAAAACTTTTACATATGGGAGCTACATTATCTCCCACTAGGTTCTTCTTGACTAGAACCCTTCATTGAGATATCAAATCTAGTTCATATCATCTTAACCTAGGGGAAAAGGTAACATAAAAGGGTGATCTCAAATGCTATGTAAGGTAAAAAAAGAATTTTTAAGAATAAACATGAACATAAGGGTATGGGAATATAGTCATGAAAATATAAGATCATACCCTATATATAAAATATCAAGGCTCTAATATTGTCAGTTCATAATCCATGAATAATAATGAAAAAAAGGTATAATCCATGAAATCATAACATATGATTAAGACCTAGAATTGCTGTAACACATAGAAATATACTAATTTCCATAGTTTTCAAGGCATCATTACAAAGAAAATCTTAGTAGATAAAGTCCATTACTAAATTGGGTGAACCCCCGTTCCTGCCCTGTACTTCTGAACCATGTAATCCATTATTCTATTAATGTATCACTTAACTATGTAAACCCTCATTACAACCATATATTATTGAATAGTGTAAACCCTCATTCCAACCATGTATTACTCAACCAAGTAAACACACATTCCAGCCCTATATTATTGAACCACGTAACCCTCTTTCTAGCCATGTATTATCGAACTAAGAAGACCCTTTTTATGTTCTAGAATTATTGATCCAAGTCAACCCCCATTCCATCCATGTATTAATGAACCAAATAAACCCATGTTCATTCCCTGTTTTACTGAACTAATTAAACCCTCATTTTATCCCTATATATCACATGACATGTAGATATTTACCCAATGAATTGGAGGTATATATAGGTCCCACCATTCTCATAATGAAATCATACATACATGTGCTAAAATATCATAACTAACCATATCATTAATAATTAAATGAAATGGGTATCATAAACATGTAATCATGTCCTAACATGTGGAGTGATACAGGTTTTATAATCATTTCATCATAAACATAACCTGTGAATAGAAGTGGGATTCAAAATCATATAACCTATAAAAGGGAAATGGGTTTCATATACACATTACCTATGAAAGAGACATGGGTTTTATATAGACCATATAATTAATCATAACTCATTCAAAGAAACGATATTAATGGAAGATTTATATCATTTTCAATAATGTAATGAGTAACATCAAATGATTTCATCATAGATGGAAAATTATTTTGAAATATACTCTAAAACCATTTACAAAAGAAAATATTAATTCTCGTTTCAAAAATGGATTTTTAATAAATAAAAACATTTGAAAATAAATTTTTTAGAGAATAAGTTGCAAATTTTTAATGCAAAAATGAAATCAACTTGAAATTTTTTTCCTTGAAAACTTTTATAATAATATTCAAATCATTTAAAAAAAATTCATTCAAAACACTAGATAACATTTAATGAATTATTGAATATGTTTTAAAAATAATTTGAAAACATATAAATAATTATTGAAATTTTTTTGATACATATTTCTCTAGAATACTTATAAATGAATATTGAAAACATTTTGAAAATAATTTCCTTGAATATTATTTGAAATAATATAAACAAGGCTTGAAAATATTTTGAAAATGTTTTCCATAAAAATATATTAAAGTATATTAAAAACATTTTAAAATAAATTTTCTTAGATAATTTATTTTTGAAAACATTTGCATAAATATTATCCATTTTAACATTGAAAATGGAGCTTAGAAGAATTTACATTGGGTAAATCAGTACATATCATACAAGGTCAAAACAATATTCCTTCTACATGGAAAAAAAATGATAGAAAATTTCATTGTTCATAATGTGATATGAATATTGCCCTGAATTTATTGGAAAAGGGTATAAATATATTTTATAAATTATAGGGGAATCGTATAATATTATTGGAATCCCTTTTTATAAAACATAGATTTCCGACTGAAGAAAGGGTAACGTTGGGTTTTCTTGAATACACATTCTTAACTAACTTATGTAAAAAGAGTAGAAAATGGTACCAATACATGAGTATATAATGAAATAAAAGAGTATAAGAAAAATCATTAATATTATTGAGATATAGATCATAGTATTTCATCAATGGAAGCAGAAACATAAACAATCTCAAAAAAACAATGAGATTATCTCAATAAACTCTTATAGATTGGGAATTTGGGATCATTATCTCTAGGTAAGGGAAGGTAATTTCATAAGGAAAATAATATAATGAAAATATTTAGATCTGTGATATGTCATGTAAAATTGAAGTACATATACCCCAAAAAAATATTTCCTGTTTATAAAAAACATGGGTATCAATGTAGGAAAATTGATTCAAAAACATATTTACCAATTCGGTAACATTTGAAACATAAAACCCATAAAATATAGATCACCACATGGGAATGTGTATACCCATAAATTTATTTACAAGATACATATAATTCAGTCATGGAATTACATACACATCACAAAAGGAAGTAGTGGAGAGCATAGCTTTTATCTTATAGCAACTAAAAGTGATATGATATCCCCTTACCTTATTTATTGGCATTCACTGTACTCATACAAGAATCCAATATAATAAAAATAACTGTATAAAAAAAATTTAAATAGTAATATTATTATATGTACTTCCATATATGTTTTGATTGTATGATTATATTACCCACTTTTTAATGATCCTAAATTATGGTTTCACTTCATGTAATATTCTCCTTGTTCCTCATATGTGTCTTAATTTGTTATATCATTGATCCTTGTAAATATATAATGATTTAAGAATATAAAAAATTATATAAATATATGTTATGTCCAGTATAATAATATTATAATAATCTATAGCATAATGAATTACATAATGGAAGACATTGTTCATGGAGATGGTAAGTTATAAGTACGCATGAACACTATTTTCCGTTTTTATAGTCATATTGAATGAATTTATGCAAATGAGATAGGTATATATATGTATGTATATATAGAAATACTTGTTAAATAAGAATTAATAAATCATATATATCATATATATTCATTTAACCCATCCTTAATATATTATATGTGGTTTCTGAATGAATTAGATCACATTGAGGGGGGTATAGTCCACATATCCTCAAATAAGATTATCATATTAACACCAAATGGGAGGTAAATATATGTGCTTTGTAAAATTAATAAATAAGAATAAATACATATTGAAAATAATATATTTCATATATAAATATATTTTCCATCATAATGGCCACCATTATTGATGGTAAAGGATAAATGAATATTCATCGTTTCGTGAGGCAGTAGTTCACCATACACATAAAAAATATGTTCAAAATATATTAGATGTATGTGTGTGTAAGTTTATTTTAGGACCATTGCATAAAAAATCCTAGTATATGGATGATTCTAGTGTCGTCAAACCAGAATGGAATAAATAGAGTGTTGCGGGTGGAGAATGAAAATAAAGGAAAGGAGTTTGAGAGAAGATGTTACCTCTTAATCGAGTAACTCCTTTTGGTTTGGGTTAAAAGGCATCCTTGAGTGGTTTTATGACCAATGGGAGGGTTCAAGGTCAAAGTGAGGATTTTTTGGGATTAACATTGTGCAGGTATTAGCAGAAATTAAGAGTCATTAGAGGAGTGAGGAAAGGGGAGAGGTGGTGGCTTTTTAAAGGGAAAGAAAAGGAGTCACATTGAATTTTTAGAAAACGATTAGATGTGCATATGTTCTTACCAAACAAAAGACATACCAAACCTACC
The DNA here is from genome assembly GCA_963277665.1 of Viscum album. Classification (NCBI taxonomy): domain Eukaryota; kingdom Viridiplantae; phylum Streptophyta; class Magnoliopsida; order Santalales; family Viscaceae; genus Viscum; species Viscum album. The sequence goes on from OY728129.1 coordinate 536,707,084, forward strand.
CAAAGAAATAATTTAAGTTTTGTGGCCTATATATGGAAATAAAATGGTTTTTGAAAAACTGTCTAAATTATTTGAGAAATTATTTTTAATGTTCAGTCTTCAAATATGTTTATTTTGGCATTAACAACTATGATTAAATTTAATCACTTTTAATAAAAAATTTGGAAAAAAATTAAAATGGTCTAATTAGACACTATACATTATACTGAATACAATGGATTATGTTTTATTTTTAATGTTCCTATCACAGAATAGGAAAAATTATTATTATTACAAATCTAGAAGACGAGATGAAATAATGAGGTTTTAATGTATGAAATAGTTCAAAAGTCTATTAAGATTTAATATTTATTTTCAATGTGAAGTTTAATATAATGAATTAAATTATATTAATATGTGTAATATTCATCTAATGTTACAATAAAAAAATTATAAAATCATTTATCCTTAATAATTAATTACACCAAAATGGAATTATTTAACAAAAATGAAGTATTTTTTATTTTTCATAAAAAAATGATGTTTCTCAAAGAAATCACAAAAATTGACCCACATATAATTTAGACATTCTGAATTCAAAAATAAAGTTTATTTTATCCTATTAAACTTCTAAATGTGTCTAACATTACTGTTATTTTTAAAATTTATTCATTCATGAAAACAAAATTTTAGCATTAAAGGACTTTACCAAAAATATTATCTTTCATTATCAATGTGTTTTATTTATATACTAAACACTATTTGAAAAGTTGTTATTTCTATGTTTAAAGGATAGTTTATAACTGACATATTTATGTAGTTAAAACAACAAAAAGATATGTTTTGTAGAAACTCATTGCGGCATACATCGTACGCCATGTTAGTGTTTCTTGTAGCGCAAGCCAAGTTAGTATTGTGTGTAGAACAACCCAAGTTAGTATTAAGTGTGTAAGGAATGATTTAATTAGTGTTTTAGTATATATATATATAATGAACTATTTCCATTGTCATGTGAAATGAAATATATTTAAAAAATATACTGATTCCCAAAGTCATAGTGTGTTATAGTATACCGCACTTATAATGATTTTTTTCTCATAATTTGTTGAGTATATAAATTTTTTATTACATAGAATTTCTATTCACATATACCAACATCGTAACAATGAATATTAAAACATCAATTATAAATGGATTATTGGAACCATAACAGTAACCTATGTAACTCATACTGAGATTCCCAAATTGGAACACATAGGTGGGTAGCAAAAAATGTACAAAGAATAGAAAGTATAGAATTAAGATCTAATGAAGGGTGGGAGAGAAAATGTTTAGAAAAAGGATAACAATAAAAATTCCATAAATTTATGATGACCTAAGGGACCTTCTGATTCTTCAAAAAAGTAGGTATATGAAAAAAAAATTCTTTAGAGCTCCTTCTTCATAAAGGTAATGAATTTAAAAGATATAATTTCATGATTTCTAGACAACTTCACTCTTTATTATTTTTTGATCCACTTCACCTATTTCTGTAACACCCCGAGCTTCCACGATACGCTTCTCATTCAATAATACAATAGCTTGCATTGTACGCAACTTCGAGTTCTAAAACATCGCGAAAAAAATCAAAGTAGCCGTTATGAATAGTAATAACCACTTTTTAAAATTATAGAAATTTTATATTTCAAAATGGACTTCATTTTTGTATTCCTAATATTGAAATTAGCCTATGTTGAATTTTTGGTATTTTTCTGAGAACTTCTAAATTTTTATGAATAGTGAAAAATACTTAAAACAACTTTATTAATCAAAATAATTCATAGTGATAAATTATACTATTGAGTGGTTTTAGAGTATAATTAGAATATATTTTTACCATTTTATCCAATGGTGGTCATTAGAATTAATTTAACATTGAAATTGGACATAAACAATTGCCAATCTTTTGATATAAGTTGTTTCTTAAAAACACGCTATTTGTTGTAACAGCGGGAATTGATTATAAAATTAATTAATGCAACTAATATGTTTGTAATTTTGTAAAATAGACATCATTTTTGAATTCGTAATATCAATTATAGATTAGGGTGAAATTTTGGCATTGTTCTGAAAAACTTCAATTTTTGATGAATAGTGAAACCACTAAGTGGTAGTTAAATAACTGATTTTTCATTTAAATGAAATATTACCACTTCTGTGATTTGATTTTCAAAAATCCGACATACATGGTTGTCATTAAGAAGTAAAATGTGGTTCAATGAGATTAAAATAATTTTTTGGTGAATAGTAACTTTTAAGTTCTTAATCGCGATTAGTAGTAATTAGTGTAGTTTAAGGTATAAATAATGCTTTAATAATATGAAATGACCTAGAAACATGTCCTACCCTCATTGGTTGTGTCATGTCCGACCAAGACAAGCCATGGGTCAACTTGGGGACCCCATGGAGACAATTTGGTTGGGAAATGACATAAATAACTTTTTATTTAATGTAAAAGTAAAAATGACACAAACATGAGTTGTTTTAATAAAACAATTTTTAAGTGGGGTTAAACATATCCAAATTTTGATTATAAATATTCATTAGAAAGCTAAAAAGCTTTCCTACATCATAGTAGTTTTTTTATAATTTTTAGACATTAAATAAATTAAATTATTTATGACATCATGATGATGTAGTGATGACCTCATTATTTAACGATTTAAATAAAATGGGAAGATAATGCAAAATCCAAGGCTTAAACTTGTCCAAAGCCTATTGGATGAAGAGATTTAGAAACATTATCACCTTAGCCTCGAATTATATAAGTGTGGGACCTTTATAATCCGAAAAGCATTGTGAAATAATGTAACATTTCAATCTTTCCAAAAGTGCCCCTCCTCTCCACTTATAAAAGGCCCCCACCTCTCCCACCTCATTTACACTTTCAAGCCATTTGGCTCGGCCAACCTCTGCCCAAATACTCTCCCAACTTCCCCCTCTTACTCCTAGAATCCTCACTTTGGGCAGAACTCTTCCCAAGGAAGCCTTTGGCTCAAATCAAAAAGAGTTACCCGATTTTGAGGTAATGTCTTTTCTAATGTTGTTTTGTTTTATTTTTCTTCTCCAACCCCCTAAACTCTTTTCATTCCATACTTTTGTAACAACACCAGTACCTACAATATACTAGGATGTTGTTATGATAAGAATTTGGTTTACACTTACACACACCTTCGTCTAATGGTTAAAGAACATACGGTTTCTGTGGATGGCGAATTTCTGCCTCACGAAACAATGATTGTTCAACACTCATATAACACCTTCAAAGGTGGCCATTAAGATGTCACTATTTTTATATATGATTTATAATTTGTTTATGTTTTACTTATGCTTCTGTATTTCTCATTTATGTCATACTTTATGATTTCCATTATGGGTAAAACGCGATAATTTCATTTTAGGAAGTGCGGACTACCGCCCCCTCAAAGTGATTTGAATCGTTAATGCCATATGTGGGATGTATAAAGGATGGAGTAAATGGTATTATACACTATATTATACTGGAATTATATTATACATTTATATAATTATGATTTAGTTCCATTAAATATGAAATTGAAATGAAAGTAGCGTTCATGCGTACGTACGGCTTACCGTCTCCATGAACGGTGCATTTCATTTCTTACCTCTAAATGTTACGTATTATTATAAATGAATGTATATACTGGATATACAAGATATATATGACATATAAATCATGAATATAATTCTGGATATAATGGATATTTCACCACATAAACAACTTGTAATTATAAGAAGCTTATTGTTGACTCAAGTACCAAAGATCGACAAAACGACCGTTATTAACTTAAATAATTACATAATGTTCATATCATTGTAATAAGTGATATAATAAGGATAATGAAGTTGAAAATGGTTCTTAATAAGGTATATATTAACTCTAGTTTATTATTCAGGAGGTTAAAGAACGGTTGAGTCAAGTCGGACACAAGGTAAGGGAACTTCTTAACCCAATTTCCATTCTTTGGGTTAATCTCCTACTTTCAAATTATGTCATGATATTATTATGTCATATCCTGTATTTGTACATTATTTATGTGTACTTGTAGTGAATACACATAATAGATCTATTTTATTTTAAAAATTCTCTTTGTAAGGGAACTTCTTAACCCAATTTCCATTCTTCGGGTTAATCTCCTACTTTCAAATTATGTCATGATGTTATGATGTCCTATTTTGTATTTTTACTTTCTTTATGTGTACCTATAATGAATACACATAATAGATCTATTTTATTTTAAAAATGATCTTTTTAAGGACTTCGTCTCAATCCCCTTTCATCGAGGCATATTGGGTTTTATACACAGCTTTCTTTTATACGGTGTATAAACCCCTTTGACTTTTACGTTTATTCAAAAGGAATCTTTTTTATACGAAGCGTTTTGCTAAACGACAAAAGGGAATGTTTTTCTTTCCGTACTTATGCGGCGACAACGACTTCTCTGTCGCCGTGACCATTATTTGAGTTTCGGCTTCCTCTACAAGCTATCATTTTTTTAATGAAAAATAAATACAAAGTTTTAACTTTCTTTTATTTTGGTATTGAAAATGGTTTTGAAATCGTTTTTATTATATCAATGTGTTGTATTGATATCTTGTGATTGAAATGTGGAAATTTTATGTTTCCTTTATGCATGTTTTATGTGATATGATTATGTTATGGTTTATGATATGTTTAAACCTATTCATATGAGGAATGTATTGGACTTAATATGTGACGGGTGGAGCCCGCTATAGCTCCTCGATGCATCGGTAGGTCTCATGAGACAACTAGACGTGGAATTGGCCGAGGCCCTTTCCCAATTTGATTTATGGTTTTGGCCGAGGCCTTAATCATTTTAGATGTCTTGGCCGAGGCCTTGACAAAATGTTTCAGAATGTCCGGCATTATACATTCCCTCATTATGAAAGTGGTTATTGATATTTCATGTGATTATTCGGCCAGTAGAATATCCATGTGAAGAAGTGAATGGCATTATCTCATTTTGCTTTTGCCATATTATGTTGAAGTTCAAGTTTAAAAGGCTTTTGTTTTAGTTATACATTGCCTTAAATGTTAATGTTTATTTATGAAAGCTTCCGCAATATTGTTATCCTTACTGAGCATCTGAGCTCACCCCTTTCAATGTTTTAATGTTTTCTAGGATTTGAAGAAGTATATTATGAATGACCTGCAGGGATAGTGTGAGGGGATATGAAGACAATATGTTGTTGTTGTTTTGGTTTACTTTATGATGTAATGTAACGTTTACAAATGTATCTAGCGTTTCCAAGGCTACTAAACTAATCGGTCTTTCGGGACTTGATCTTTTGTGATCATGCCAATGTTACGAAGTAATGCACCGACTCTGGGTAGCTGGGGTCGGGGTGTTACAGTTGGTATCAGAGGCAGTTTAGTACTAACCTTGGAAGCTAGATTTAGATAAACTCTGATTAGAGCACATAGCCCAAAGATAGACTTTGAGGATTAGTATAGAATAACTTCCTAGAATTTTGGTATTATAGAGATGTTATGAGTTTTCCGAGAAATACATCCCTGTCTGGATACGAGCAGGTAGAGGCGGCTCTGGCACAGATGTACCTAGGGGTAAAACCCGAAAACACCGCTTTGAGCTAGACTCGAACGGGAACTGGTGCACGACAACGGGCCTTGCTGCACTCTTGGTTACGACACTCCCGGGGGATATGCTTAGGATAATTCTCATTTTATTTACAAACCACTATGAAGGGTTATGAGTATATACTTTCTCAAAGAAAACATTTCTTTTTATGATTATGGATTATATCCATAAATAGTTCAATTTATGTTAAGTATTTTATAAGTATGGAATTATGTATTTTGATTCATAAACTAAACTAGTTTATGACATTGTTTAGAAATGGCGCCTAGTAGAAGGAATGGAAACCGTATCAATGCACGAACTCCGTGTAGGGATTGCCCTCCTGATCAAGATAATTATTGTGTATCTGGAGATACAACTGGTGCTGATCAACTTATTACCATACTGGGACAACTCACTCAGGTTATGAATAATAACCTTACTCGTATGGAGCACCCTGATCCGCAACGTGGAGGATCAATGCTAGATCGTTTCATGAGGCAACAGCCACCAACCTTTAATGGGAGTACAAATCCTATAGTAGCTGAGAAATGGATAAATTCCTTAGAGAAAATATTCCATGCCTTGGGGAGTAGTGAAAGGGAGAAGGTTGTCATGGCAGTTTACCGCCTCACTGGAGATGCCGATCAGTGGTGGTCGCTGATTCAAAACACAAAGGAAGATGATGACGTATCGAATATGGAATGGAGGGAGTTCAAAGATCTTTTCTTAGAAAAATACTTTCCTCGTGACCATCGAGCAGATATGGAAAGGCAATTTCTGAGTCTGAGGCAGAAGGAGGATGAGAATGTCGCAAAGTATGAGGCTAACTTTACAAGGTTAGCGAGGCATGCTGCCGATTATATATGTAACCCAAGGAGTAAGATTGATCGTTTCTTTGATGGGTTAAAACCATTTCTCCGTCGAGCTTTGGTATCACAATCCTTCTCATCATACGAATATATTGTCTCGTGTGCTATCAAGACAGAAAAGGAATTCTCTAAGTCTTATGACAAGAAAGTAAAGCAAGAGAAGAAGAGAACGGTGGAACAAGAGACAGATAAAGGGAAAAAGGGAAAGAAGGATTTTCCATTATGTGATAATTGTGGGAAGAATCAACCTGGTACTTGCCTAAAAGGAATGGGAGTTTGTTATAAATGTGGAGAAAAGGGTCACCAGGCTCGTGATTGCAAGGGAAAGAAAGAGGCTGTCAAAGTTGAATGCTACAATTGTAGAGAAATGGGTCATTATGCAAATGAATGTCCTAAGCGTCAAGGAAACTTACCTCAGAAAAGGCAAAGGGATCAAGGCCAATCTTATGCTGTGACTACAGTTGAAGCGGAATAACTAATGTATTGGTGCTTTTGGACTCATGGATTATATTCTGGTTTTTAGAATAATGTGATATATATATAAGGATTGTACTGCAGTACTTGTTGATTTCAGTAAGGTTTTAATATGATTAAGGTAATAATATTTTTAGTATGTGTCAATAAGAGAAACTTTTATTTGTTTGGGGAATCTGATAAATTGATTTTGGAATTAAGAGACCTTTTAGAGAAATTTTGGACAGGGGTATTTTGGATAATTATAAAGGTTGGAGTGGATTAAGTTGATCTTTGGATAGTATTGTTTAAGGTTAAAAAAATTATGAAGATTATTTTTGGAATATTATGATACTATAGTTTTAGGAAAAGGACAACCTGCAGGGTGGGGCATAACCCGTCGCGTCGGACAAAGCTGCAGGAATCGAACCCACAATCATAGTGCGACAGGCCTTTATTTCCTACCACTAGCCTACAGGAAGTCCCCGGTTATTACAAAATAATTTTACTAATCTAAATGGTATGTGTTAACATTTGGAACCATATACAATTAGGATAAGTATAATATTTTTGAGTTCTATTATCTTTTTGAGTGAAAGATGAGTTGAAGGTTGAAACTCTAATTGTCAAGCATAAATATATATATACCTATCTCTTATTCAATGACTAAATTAATTCTTAAACTTTAGTAAAGGGATATTAAAACAAAAAAAATGTGTTATCCTAATACCTTATGTCTTGTTGAACTGATGATATTTTAAATCAACATATATTGAAGGCTTTGAGGCCCTCAATTTGACAGTTGATTGTGATTGATGACCTCAATCACTCCCTACAAATATTTACGTTTTTCCTCCAATTATATGTCTTTAATTGCCACCAATTTTCTACTTATCGAGATCATAATTTGGTGGTGACTTTCTTATTTCCATTTCCCTCTTATTAAGGCTAAATTTTATTAACCTTATTTCCGATGTGGGTTTTCCACAAAGGTATTTTCTCTTTTCAACCTTTTATTTTCCAAGAAAAATTTCAAATTGCGAGGACGCAATTTATTGAAGGAGGGGAGAATGTAACACCCCGAGCTTCCACGATACGCTTCTCATTCAATAATACAATAGCTTGCATTGTACGCAACTTTGAGTTCTAAAACATCGCGAAAGAATCAAAGTAGCCGTTATGAATAGTAATAACCACTTTTTAAAATTATAGAAATTTTATATTTCAAAATGGACTTCATTTTTGTATTCCTAATATTGAAATTAGCCTATGTTGAATTTTTGGTATTTTTCTGAGAACTTCTAAATTTTTATGAATAGTGAAAAATACTTAAAACAACTTTATTAATCAAAATAATTCATAGTGATAAATTATACTATTGAGTGGTTTTAGAGTATAATTAGAATATATTTTTACCATTTTATCCAATGGTGGTCATTAGAATTAATTTAACATTGAAATTGGACATAAACAATTGCCAATCTTTTGATATAAATTGTTTCTTAAAAACACGCTATTTGTTGTAACAGCGGGAATTGATTATAAAATTAATTAATGCAACTAATATGTTTGGAATTTTGTAAAATAGACATCATTTTTGAATTCGGAATATCAATTATAGCTTAGGGTGAAATTTTGGCATTGTTCTGAAAAACTTCAATTTTTGATGAATAGTGAAACCACTAAGTGGTAGTTAAATAACTGATTTTTCATTTAAATGAAATATTACCACTTCTGTGATTTGATTTTCAAAAATCCTACATACATGGTTGTCATTAAGAAGTAAAATGTGGTTCAATGAGATTAAAATAATTTTTTGGTGAATAGTAACTTTTAAGTTCTTAATCGCGATTAGTAGTAATTAGTGTAGTTTAAGGTATAAATAATGATTTAATAATATGAACTGACCTAGACACATGTCCTACCCTCATTGTTTGTGTCATGTCCGACCATGACAAGCCATGGGTCAACTTGGGGACCCCATGGAGACAATTTGGCTGGGAAATGACATAAATAACTTTTTATTTAATGTAAAAGTAAAAATGACACAAACATGAGTTGTTTTACTAAAACAATTTTTAAGTGGGGTTAAACAAGTCCAAATTTTGATTATAAATATTCATTAGAAATATAAAAAGATTTCCTACATCCTAGTATTTTTTTTTATAATTTTTAGACATTAAATAAATTAAATTATTTATGACATCATGATGATGTAGTGATGACCTCATTATTGAACGATTTAAATAAAATGGGAAGATAATGCAAAATCCAAGGCATAAACTTGTCCAAAGCCTATTGGATGAAGAGATTTCGAAACCTTATCACCTTATCCTCGAATTATATAAGTGTGGGACCTTTAGAATCCGAAAAGCATTGTGAAATAATGTAACATTTCAATCTTTCCAAAAGTGCCCCTCCTCTCCACTTATAAAAGGCCCCCACCTCTCCCACCTCATTTACACTTTCAAGCCATTTGGCTCGGCCAACCTCTGCCCAAATACTCTCCCAACTTTCCCCTCTTACTCCTAGAATCCTCACTTTGGGCAGAACTCTTCCCAAGGAAGCCTTTGGCTCAAATCAAAAAGAGTTACCCGATTTTGAGGTAATGTCTTTTCTAATGTTGTTTTGTTTTATTTTTCTTCTCCAACCCCCTAAACTCTTTTCATTACATTCTTTTGTAACAACACCAGTACCTAAAATATACTAGGATGTTGTTATGATAATAATTTGGTTTACACTTACACACACCTTCGTCTAATGGTAAAAGAACATACGGTTTCTGTGGATGGCGAATTTCTGCCTCACGAAACGATGATTGTTCAACACTCATATAACACCTTCAAAGGTGGCCATTAAGATGTCACTATTTTTATATATGATTTATAATTTGTTTATGTTTTACTTATGCTTCTGTATTTCTTATTTATGTCATACTTTATGATTTCCATTATGGGTAAAACGCGATAATTTCATTTTAGGAAGTGCGGACTACCGCCCCCTCAAAGTGATTTGAATCGTTAATTCCATATGTGGGATGTATAAAGGATGGAGTAAATGGTATTATACAATATATTATACTGGAATTATATTATACATTTATATCATTATGATTTAGTTCCATAAAATATGAAATTGAAATGAAAGTAGCGTTCATGCGTACGTACGGCTTACCGTCTCCATGAACGGTGCATTTCATTTCTTACCTCTAAATGTTACGTAATATTATAAATGAATGTATATACTGGATATACAAGATATATATGACATATAAATCATGAATATAATTCTGGATATAATGGATATTTCACCACATAAACAACTTGTAATTATAAGAAGCTTATTGTTGACTCAAGTACCAAAGATCGACAAAACGACCGTTATTAACTTAAATAATTACATAATGTTCATATCATTGTAATAAGTGATATAATAAGGATAATGAAGTTGAAAATGGTTCTTAATAAGGTATATATTAACTCTAGTTTATTATTCAGGAGGTTAAAGAACGGTTGAGTCAAGTCGGACACAAGGTAAGAGAACTTCTTAACCCAATTTCCATTCTTTGGGTTAATCTCCTACTTTCAAATTATGTCATGATATTATTATGTCATATCCTGTATTTGTACATTATTTATGTGTACTTGTAGTGAATACACATAATAGATCTATTTTATTTTAAAAATGCTTTTTGTAAGGGAACTTCTTAACCCAATTTCCATTCTTTGGGTTAATCTCCTACTTTCAAATTATGTCATGATGTTATTATGTCCTATTTTGTATTTTTACTTTCTTTATGTGTACCTATAATGAATACACATAATAGATCTATTTTATTTTAAAAATGATCTTTTTAAGGACTTCGTCTCAATCCCCTTTCATCGAGGCATATTTGGTTTTATACACAGCTTTCTTTTATACGGTGTATAAACCCCTTTGACTTTTACGTTTATTCAAAAGGAATCTTTTTTATACGAAGCGTTTTGCTAAACGACAAAAGGGAATGTTTTTCTTTCCGTACTTATGCGGCGACAACGACTTCTCTACCGCCGTGACCATTATTTGAGTTTCGGCTTCCTCTACAAGCTATCATTTTTTTAATGAAAAATAAATACAAAGTTTTAACTTTCTTTTATTTTGGTATTGAAAATGGTTTTGAAATCGTTTTTATTATATCAATGTGTTGTATTGATATCTTGTGATTGAAATGTGGAAATGTTATGTTTCCTTTATGCATGTTTTATGTGCTATGATTATGTTATGGTTTATGATATGTTTAAACCTATTCATATGAGGAATGTATTGGACTTAATAAGTGACGGGTGGAGCCCGCTATAGCTCCTCGATGCATCGGTAGGTCTCATGAGACAACTAGACGTGGAATTGGCTGAGGCCCTTTCCCAATTTGATTTATGGTTTTGGCCGAGGCCTTAATCATTTTAGATGTCTTGGCCGAGGCCTTGACAAAATGTTTCAGAATGTCCGGTATTATACATTCCCTCATTATGAAAGTGGTTATTGATATTGCATGTGATTATTCGGCCAGTAGAATATCCATGTGAAGAAGTGAATGGCATTATCTCATTTTACTTTTGCCATATTATGTTGAAGTTCAAGTTTAAAAGGCTTTTGTTTTAGTTATACATTGCCTTAAATGTTAATGTTTATTTATGAAAGCTTCCGCAATATTGTTATCCTTACTGAGCATCTGAGCTCACCCCTTTCAATGTTTTAATGTTTTCCAGGATTTGAAGAAGTATATTATGAATGACCTGCAGGGATAGTGTGAGGGGATATGAAGACAATATGTTGTTGTTGTTTTGGTTTACTTTATGATGTAATGTAACGTTTAAAAATGTATCTAGTGTTTCCAAGGCTACTAAACTAACCGGTCTTTCGAGACGTGATCTTTTGTGATCATGCCAATGTTACGAAGTAATGCACCGACTCTGGGTAGCTGGGGTCGGGGCGTTACAATTTCCCTATAATGGAAGGTGAGTTTTTCGTTACTAATGTACTAATAGATCCAGAGATCCATGATATTCAATCCAATTTTTCATTAGTTATCATCAACTCCATGTAGTTTGAACTGACAATCCAATATGATAAAATCCTCATATGGAGAGATAAAACATTTTTATATAGAATTAATATAATTTTTAACATAAACATTCCATAAATGATTAACCTTATAATAATTCTTAATGATTAAAAACGATAAATTTATAAGGATTTCATAAAATTAGTGTAACATTTATACCTCAAATATCACAAGGTAGATCTTGGTTATCACATTCCAAACATATGAATATTCTCATCATATATTCTATTGAAACATGGTAATTACCTAAACTACTATAAATACAATTGGAAATCAGACATTCATCCTTAATCCAAATTTTACTAGATATATTCCTTAAATATATGAATTTGTAAACACCATACTTGCTGACATAAAACACCATGTCAATAATCTAATATAGGGTAGTTTGTACCATAAAATTCACTTATTCATATCCAAAATATCTTTCTACAAACATAATTATCTCAATAGTAGGAATTAATTTAGGGTTACCTTACCTTAATTAAAATATCATTTTTCAAAAATTCACATTACCTGTCTAACATAGCATGTATATACTATGAGAAAAACATAATTAGAATAATCCTTGTATATTTAATAATTCATAACATTTGAATCCAAATAAATAAAAACCTAGATTACATCATCCATAATCCATTAATAATAATACATCTTTCCTTTCACATTTATTCTATAGTCTCATCATCTTTAACAATGTAACCATTACTTTCACTACCATGTTGAATCACTTCATGAACATTCTCTGAGAACATTAGGTTGCATAATGACCATTTTATCCACACATAAAACACTTTACCTTATATGGGGACTTAGGTAACCAAAATCCCCATACATTTCATTCACAAAACTCCTCATTTTTTTCCTTGAAGTCAATTACACTATGTCATACATATACATATACAAAACACCTTATTGTTCCTCTAAGACATTCAAGTAGGTGATTATTTCCACTTCATTTCTCTAAAGGAAACAAAATATTCTTTCTTCCATGGTATTCATTACCTATACTCTCAGTGAACTAAATTTTTATATTACTTGGTGAGTTAGAGAGTTGGATAAGGTAAACTTTGTTAAACATGTTCTGTGAAAACTAATTAGGCCTGATGATGCAGTCTTTCACTCTAGTGATCATCACACTTGAGAGATCCTCAGAAATTCATTAATCACATTCAAAATTAATCTATTATTTTATAGTTCCCTCCATTTACAAAAACCAAAAGCATTGTGTAACCATAATGTTACATAGATGAACACCACATAGTCATAAAAACAGATACTTATAATATTTCCATATCATGACACATTATATAATCATTTACACCTTGGTTTTATCCAATTTTATTTATAGAAAACATATATATAATTCATTCATTATGGTTCATGAAGAGATTTTTAATTCCCAAAGCATGTCCCACGGAAGTGTCAAACCAGGTTTGCAACAAGGACCATTTTTATGTACCAGATTACCTTGACTCAAGCTGGAACATATTATCATAGTTTTTACCCCTAGGTACATTTGTTTAGGAGCCGCATCATCTTATAGTATCCAGAAAAGTATGTATTTTTAGGAAATTAATTACTCTATCCTTCACCAAAATTATAGGACATTTTTCTAAATGATAACTCATCCTTATACTTATACATCAAGAAACCCCTTGATATATTCATAGAAATATACCTAGGAATATCACAATGGTTTTAGCATCCTAGTTTCTATAGGATAACTATAACTCTTCTATGATACTAATTAATGTGACCCTAATTTTACAAACATTGTAATTATATAACTTTGTAGGAATACATTAACATTATACAAAAAGAATCCCAATGTCCATACATGGTATAGTGACATTGGAATCATTAAAACATAAACATTGGTACATATGTGAGATACATCATATCCCACTAGGTTCATCTTGACTAGAACCCTTAATAGATATATCAAATCTAGTATATATCATCATAAATTGGGGGAATGGAAACATAAAATGTTTGAGCTAAAATTCACTATAGAGGTAAACAAGTTAGAAAGAAAAATAAAAAACATCATCATAATGGTACGAGATTAAGATCATGAATATATAAGAGCATACCCTGCATATTAATGATCATGGCACAAATATTGTAATTTCATAAGAGATGAATCATAATGAAATAAATAGAATAATTCATGAAATAATAACATAGGAATAAGACATGGAATTGTGGAAAGACATAGTCATATACTGATTTCTATAGTATCCATGAAATCACTGCCAATACCATCTTACTGTACAAAGACCATTATTGAACCGTGTGAACCCCCATTCCAACTTTGTATTACTGATCCAAGTAAACCTTTATTGCATCCATGTATTATTAAAATGGATAAATGGTCATTCCAGCCATGTATTTATGAACTATGTAAACCCTCGTTCCTAATTTCTATTACTAAACTGAGTAAACCCTCATTTCATCCATGTATTATTGAACTGTGTACACCGTTATTCCAGCCCTGTATTATTGAAATCAGTAGACCCTCATTCGAGCCCTGGATTACTAAACTGAGTAAACCTGCATTCCAACATGGTTTTACTGAACTATGTAAACCCTCATTCCAGCCATGTATTAATGAACCATGTAAACTGACATTCGATCACATTCTATCTCATGAGATATAAATCTTTATATAATTCTTTGGAGGGTGATATAGGTCCCACCCGTAACATAATGAAATCATACATAAAGGTACCACCAGATCATAAATAATCATATCATTACCAATGAAATTAAACATTTATCATAAACACGTTAAAATATCATAGCCTCGGAAAATATACAAGTTTCATAATCATTTTATCATAAACATAACCCATGAGAAAATGGGTTTCAATAGAAAAAAACATGTGAGAGAGAAACATTTATCAAAAAAATATAACTAATAATGGGGAAATGAGATTCATAAAGAATGTGGAATTAATCATAAATCATTCATAGAAATGATATGAATAGAGCCTTTAGATCATTTCCTAGAAAGGCATGACGAACATTAAAATATTCCATCATATATGAAAATTAATATTGAAATATACTCTATAAATATTTCTTGAGGAAAATATACATTCTGGTTTGAAAATATATTTTTAATACATAAAATCATTTGAAAATTATTTTCAATGAAAATATATTGAAAAAATATAAATAGGACATGAAATCATTTTAAAATCACTTTTTCTTGAATAGTTTTAAATTATGATTCAAAACATTTTTAAAACAGTTTTCTTTTAAAACACAAAAAACATTTAATGAAATCATAAAAATATTTTCATAACTATTTCATTGAAAATACATTGAATACATATAATAAAAGTACAAAAACATTTTGAAAATCATTTTTCCTAAGAAATTCTAAAAGAGGCGTGATTTTTTTGAAATTTATTTCTTTCAAAATACATTGGGAACATATAAATAAGACTTGAAATCATTTAGAAATATTTTTCTAGGTGGAAAAATATAAAAGACGTTTGATACCATTTTGAAAAACAAAATTCCTTGAAAATTAATTTTTAAAAACACCTTCATAAATATTTAACTCTTTAAAAATGAAAAGGGATATTAGAAAAATTGATGGTGGGTAAATCCATACATTTTAAATGAGGTCAAAATAATGTTCCTCTTTCATAGTAAAATGGATAGAAAAGAACCATGTTCGGAAAGTGAAAATAATATTCACATGAAGATATTTTTAAAATAAAAAAGGGTAAAAAATATATTTTATAAATTATTTAGGAATGGTATAATATTTTTGGAAACCATTTTTATAAACAATATATTTTCAAATAAAAATAGGATAAAGTCGAGTTTTCCTAAAAACAATATCCGAACTAACTTTTTTAATAAAGAGTGGATAATGGTATAGATACATGGTTATATCTTGAAATGAAATAGTAGAAGGAAACACTTGAATATATATTATATATGGATCATATTATATTATCAGAGGAAGTATAAACATAAATAATCGAGAAAATAATGAGATTTTCATAATAAACTCTTATAACTTCGTATCTCGGGATCATGATCTCTATGTAAGTAATGGTAATCAAATGAAGAATATAAAATCATGAAGATATTGTGACTCCTGATAATGCATGTAAAATTGAATTATATAGACCTGAAAAAGTGTATAGGTACATAACAAAACATTATTCTCAAATAAATAAAATTGAGACAAAAACATTTTTACCAATTTGGCATCTTTTGAAAAAAAACACCCTGAATGAAAGATCATCACATGGGAATAATAATAACCATAAATTAATGAGGATTATACTTAGTAAAGAATAATTTTTAGTACATATACATAAAAAAGGAAAGAGTGGTGAATATAGCTTGTATCTCATTGAAATTAAATGTGAGATGAAATCCCCTTACCTTATGTCTTGACTCTCTCTATACACGTACAATCATATTGTATAATAAATATAAGTTTCTAAAACATAATTTACATTAGAATATTATTATATATATTAAAATTTGTTTTTTATTATAACCATGTATTACCTTCTCGATAATGATCCTACGATAGGGTTTCACTTCGTGTAATATTCCCTTTGTTCTTTGCTGGTGTCTTAATTTGTAATATCATTTTTCCTTGTAGTAATATCATTATTATAGAATTTATAAAATCATCGAAATATCCATTACATATAGTATAATTTTATTATAATAATTTTTATCATAATGAATCACGTAATAGAATATATCATTCATGGAGATGATAAGCCGTACATACGCATGAATGTTGTTTTCCATTTTTATTGTTGTATTGAAAGAAAGAATGTTAATGAAATATGTATATATATATAATTATTATGGTTTCATTAATATATCATATATATCACATAATTTCATTAAACACATCCTTAATAAACTATATGTGGTGTGTGAATAGATAACATCGCCTTGAGGGGGCAGTAGTCCACACTACCTCAAACGAGATCATAGCATTAACAAAAAATGCATGGTAAAAATATTTGACTTGTAAAAGAAATAAATAAGATTAAAAAAATAATAAAAATAATATATTAAATATATAAATATATTTTTGATCATAATTCTCACCATGATTAGTGTTAAAGGAGAAATTTCTCATCATCATTTTGTGAGGCAGTAGTTCGCAGTAAACAAAAACAGTATATTCAAGATCTATTGTTTGGATTTCTAATTAAGTGTAGGTAAGAACCATTGCATAAAAAATCCAAGTATATGGAGGATATTAGGGTTTTAATATAATATGTTAATAATTAGAGTGGAGTTGTGGATAATGGAAATAAAAGAAAGAAGCTTTAGAGAAGATGTTACCAGTTCCCCAGGTAACTCCTTTTGGTTTGTGCCAAAAGGCTTCTTTTAGAGGGTTTATTCCCAAAGGTGGGAATGGAGGTTGAATAGAGGAATATTGGGAGGAAATGTGGTCCAGTATTTTTAGAAGTAAACAATTTTTGAGGTGCAAGGAATGGTTAGAGTAGGTGGTCTTTTATAGTCATGGAAAAAGACTCACATGGGATTTTAGAAACCAATTAGGTGTGCACATGTTGATTCCTAAAAAAAGTCATAAAAAATCAGAAAAACATAATAATGGAATATTTATTTGAAAATATGGTCATCTTATTGGGGTTGGAAAATTTTATAACTCATTTAGGCTCTTCATATTAAATTTTAGACCATAATTAAGCTTAATTTGGCCTTAACTGCTGTGAATAATTTTAATCCCTTTTAGTAATCATTTTTTTCATTAACTAACATTGTCTTATTGGAAGATAATAATTAGACATAATTCAATGGTTTTTGACAGATTTTGGAAATTTCAATCAAAGAAGAATAAAAATTATGATTAATTATATATCTGGAATACGGGATAAAATAAAGGGGTTTTAAAGAATGAAAAGGTTCAATATAATATTAATATTTGAAATGCAGTTTCAAAGTGAAAATTATTATAATGAATCAATTTATATTAATATATTTAACATTAATATAACATGACATTAAAACAAATTTATTATATCATTTATTATTAATAATTAACTAGAAAATATGAAGTTATTTACTAAAAAGTAGTATTTTCACTATAAATCAAAAATGGTGTATCTCTGAAAAATACAAAAACTCCCCCAAAGATAATTTAAATTTTTAGGAATTTCATTATATAAAATAAACATCATTTTTTAAATCACCCTAAGATAATTTCAACATTTTGAATTCAAAAATGAATTTATTTTATCCAATTAAATTTCTAAATTTGTTTAATTTACTTTTATTATTAAAATCGATTCATTCAAGGATACACAAATTTTAATATAAAATGAAATTACAAAAAATATTATCTCCCATTATCCATATTATTTATTTATATAAAAAATGATAAGTAGTTATTACTATGTTTAACCTCTTGGTTATAATTAAGTTATTTAAATGATTAAAATAATAAATTTTGATGATTCGTAGAAACTCAGTGTTGTGTGTATCATACGCCATGTAGGTGTTTCTTGTAGAGATATACATGTTATTATTGTGTATAGTTCATTATGATTTGTTATTTCATGTTAATTTAATGATTAAATTAGTCTATTAATACACACACATATATATAGAGATAATTATTTCTAGTGTCATGTGAAATGAAAATATTGAAAAGTCAAAATAATTTGACAAAAATTCTAAAAATATCTGGAGTGTTAAATGATATGATTATTAAATGACCCTTATGGATCAACAATGTTCACTTCCCATTTCGTGTCATCTCATAGGTTAGATTTTCAGTTAACCTATAGAAGGTGAGAGAAATAGTTACATTTTATAAAACCAAGAACATATTCGACATAGAGAATTTATTATGTATATATGGTTATTACATGTGTTTTATATTATATTTTTCCTAAATATAAGTACCTATTATGGGAATGACTAAGAATGGTGTAAATTTTATATTGCTAGAATCTAATGAGGCAACCTTCTTGAAGCTGACTGAGATATTGACTTCAAAACCAATCATGATTCTACTAAAGTCCAGAAAAACCAATAATGCATATTTTGATGCATTAAGTATCAAGATATGTGTAATTTGTTTGTGGTAATATATATTTGATGGTTACTAGTCACGACGGTTGAAGCCTCATAATCATAATTACCAAATTCATGAACGTCAGTTAGTTGTTCTTTTACATGCCTTGCATTTTTTGTGGAAATACTTACTTAGAGAGTGTTTGTTTTTCATTGTGGACCAAAAGATACTACTTTAAATTTTCAAAATGTTTGAGTTGAATAATATGTGATGAATATGGTTTCAATTTCTATAGTCCTTTGACCTCAATATTTTTTTGAACATGGTAATAGAAATTCTATTACGGATGCTCTGATCAGCTTGACTCTAAAATAGGCCATTCAGGTGCCCTGTATTGAGTTTTATATTATGGTGATTTTTGTTGAGATGAACATCTAGGTGAAGGAATATCTTGGAATGTATAAATATGAATCACTATCAGTGGCCACATCAATCCCGGAGAGAGTGAAGATGAGGTAGTTTTCAGATCCTGAAGGCTTATCCCCATGAGAGACTATTACTATCTAAGACCAGCCTCTAGGTTGGTATATAGATGATGATGACATATTTCTCATTCATGGGTGCATCGGGGTTTCTACATATATAATAAATGGTTATACATGAGATTCACATGCTTATCAGTGGAAATTTCAAATGTGTATCACCATGATGTATCCTGATATGCACAATAGTATTGGTGGATGTGGATGAATCATCAAAAAATAGCATTTATCATTAGGTGATCCGCCTATCATCAGTGGAAGGAAAATCAATAGAATCCAACTATATGTCTACAGTCTCTAGATGTCCTGAAAAATAAATATAAGGTTTTGCGATGGACTTTTTCATCATCTAACCAATGTATACTCAAGGGAGAGACACAATTTTCTTCATCCTAGATCAACTAAAGAAATTATCCCACTTCCATCCAATCTAGGATATGTCCTCAGTTGATAGAAATAATATATTTCTATAAAAACATAATTCTACATTGGTCCTGTGTTCTATTATTTCAGAGAGCTATAATCATTTTAAATCATGGTTCAAGCATGGGTTATAGAAATCGATGGGTACACAAGTTCTTCTAAGCACATCTTCCCATCCTAATACAAATGTAATATTTAAAATGAAAACACATGTGTTAGATTAAATTATACAAGATTGAAAAAATGATTCTAGTGGATAATGAGAGATAAATATCCCTCGTGTTATGTTTTCATGTAATAATATCTATTAAGAGACGATATAGATGGATCCTTATGGGGCCCTATTCAATAGGTACTGAAATTCACCAATTTGGTAGTTAGAGTCATGTGAGGAAGCACTAAAGGTTCCTCATATATTTTATGAGACATTAGAGAATATTTATCTATTAATGAAGTGGATTTTTACTAATTAGTCGTGATATAAGTCATATGTAGATCACTGTAGATGACATCTAGAGTTTGAGGTTGGGGATTGTTTTTTCTTATGGGAATCACCCAAACATGGGCATTCATGGATACAAAGGAATAAGAAGATTTTGAAACAAATTGTTGAGAACTTTGATATCTTACTGAGAGTTGGGTTTCTATCCAATTAGTTGCAATTAACATAGATGTACCATTCAATTCTTGACTTCTTCCATGATTCATAGGTCCACCTTTACAGTGACGACCCATCTCATTCTTTTCATCCTGAGGATGTCGAGCTGGATACTAATGCTTTTTTGGAGGTGTATACTATAAACATCATTGAGGATATTTTTTTATATGGACAGTGTGACCCCTTAGTATAAGAGTTATGGAAGCATTGTATCGTATATTATGAGACTTATGAGAAGGAGGTCGATTAGTGTGCTCAGTTGCAGGAGTTGTTCTTACAAAAAAATTATTCCCATAGAAGCTGAACTTGGATATATGTTCCTTTAATATGGTATGATATTAAGAACATGATTTCTATATTTTGTATTGATCTATTAAATTGTAGTCTTAATCATTTATTGGGGCCTATTTTGGACTCCTTGTGTGTTAACATTGGATATGGGGGTCTATGAATCGTTTGGTTCTTAGAACCACAATCTATATAGTAATAGACTTGGTTGCATGGTTTTTAGAAAATGTATGGGTCATGACACACAATTAAATATAGTTGTGAGGGGATGAACATTGAGAATCATGAGGACACAAAGTTTTAGAAACCTATACATACTCGATTGCACACCTATTCATGTAGACTATAGATGTTGATTAACATAACTTGAACATTTGGTAGATGATTTTTCTAACCATGAGACCAAACCGTGCGACCTAGATATTTTGGTTGAAATGAATATATTTCCCTTTAAATTTTATTACAACAGAAAATTCCTTTCATACCATATCATTTCTATCATGCAATGACTTTTTCTCTCATTAAAGGATCACATGCTTCCACATTATAGGTTCTTCAAAATATTTTTTGTCTGATCCCATATCCTATATATTTTGGTCCGATTGGATTCCTATCAATGTGTTCTTCACTCAACTTGCCCGTTTTTTCATATTGAATTCCCTAGATTTTTCTATCTTAACAAGGAATCACAAACCTTATTTTTAGGGTGTCCATCTATTCATCCTTCGAATTTGAATCTAGATCAAACTAAATTCTAGTACCGAATGAGTGATAATCTATATGATTATGGTAGGAGGTCTATAGTTTTTCTATTATTGTCTTTCTATTTTTCAATTAGAGATATCTTCTGAATTCTAGTTAAACCATTTGATTCTATTAAATTGAATCAGACATAAATTGTTTTTTGTTCTTGGAACTAAATGACCCATTAGAACCATAATCATATTGGGATCTTCCACTTGAGAGTGACCAATCCATTTGGTTAATCCTTATTTATTTGTTACTAAACTTAAATGATTTATATATAATACATATATTGGTTTGTGTGTCATTACTTTATTTAATTATATCATATTGATAGAGGATGAATGTAGTGGAATTGAATGGTTAATTCCATTATCTATTATAATGAATTAAATTGAATGTTAGTGGCATGACCACATCACCCAATTATATGGAAAACCACTTCACCATTGTTATAATGAATGAAAATGGTTGTATAAACTATTTTGAAGATAATAAAATTGTGAATTATAATGGAAATGGTGACCCTCAAGAAATAGGGAAAATGGGTTTGATGACTCTTCTGTATGTTATATATACATATAGGAATCACATACCTTACTACCATGATACAAGGTATGATGTCCCTATACTATTATAATTTAAATGGAATCCTATAACACCATGATACTTGGCATGGAGACCCTATTCTGGGAAACTAGGATTGGGGACCCTATACTGTGATACTTGGAATGGTGTTACAATACTATAGTACTAGGAATAGATTCCATATTCTGTGATACTAGTCATGGTGATCCTATACATTTATACATCGAATAGAATACCATACAAAGTTGATACTAGGAATGGAATCACTTACTAAGGTAATACCGATCATTCCATCCCTTGATACTTGTTCAGTGATTTTCAGGTATGGGTTGATGTAGGTAGTGTCAACATGTTTTTCCTTCAGTATCTAGAGCCCACCCTTTTACAATTGGTATTACATATATTCCTTATCATATATTTAGAATTCCTGATTATACAAACAGATTAGATATTTATATATGTAGTTGGTGGTATCCTACTATGATCAATTCACACCACGTATGAGCCTCCAATGGATCCTGAGAAGTCTATATGATTATAGGTGTAGATGTGGGTATGAATCCTCTTAAGAATGTGTAACTTATTACATGACATAGGATGTGATATTTATAGCAGATGACAAGTCTAGAGGTTGAGATTATTGAATATATTTTAGATTTTTTGTTACTTTTTTATACCATGTAATGTATTGAATTCCTACATTCGTGTATATAGGTTTTCTCTTTATTTTAGAGACATAAAATTATCATATTTTTAATAATATTTAGATTATTGATTTTGGTTATTAATTAGTTCTTCAATGTATATATCTTATATCTACTATAGAGGTAGACTGGGAAATTTCATTATACGTGCTTCCACTATCATTTAAATTATTGTTATGCTTCCACTATTCATTTATCAATTCATTATACTACTATGTTACTCAAATTAGAGGGCATAGTCACCCCATGGAAACACCATTAGACTTTGCTACTAGTTTTCAGCAATTGGCCTGTGGGGAAGTGATCTGGAGGAAATGTGGAAAACTGGAACGAGGAACCATTTATGTGGCATTTGGTTAAGGATGCCAAATTATAGTCTCTCGTATCTTTTGATCTAATAAGATATGACCCTTTTTGGATTATTTAATCATGTTACCATATCACATGACCCATTGGGTACAATCTATATAATTTGGAATGATACTGGTATACCTTATGTGAATTTCCAAGTGCATAACTACACTAAAAAAACCATCACAAATCATTATATTAAACAACACTTTGGGATATATATGATCACATAACCACATTCACTTTATGAAGAACCCCTTATGTTATTCTGTATATGTGTCATCGATCATTTATCTCTATTTTTTTATGATTAATATATTTTATCCCAACATTGAGTCAAATGGGAAAACTTATGTATAGTATTCACATCTAATGATAAATCAAAAATGAATTTATAATCAGAAGTACACAAACTTTACTCCAATAGTCATGATCAATAATTAGTTCCTCTAATGACATCGTTATACATAATATACCTTAATAAAAATACTGGTGTTTGTGTAATCATTCTTTCTCAAATCGCAAAATTTCATTGCAAAACTCTTTCACCATGTCACACTGTCAAGATCATATTTAAAAAATATCATAAAAATAGTACCCTTTATGTGTATCAAAATTATTTTGATTTTCAAGAATGAATCATGTGGTATCATTAATAATTTTCTATCAATAAATATATTTAAACATTAATATATCTCCTCTATAGAATGAGTAACACCCTTCATGTGATTCTACTAACTTCACAATTAAAATAATTTGAATAATAACTTTTTTATTATATTTAGAAATCTAAATAATTCTAAACCTCAAATTTTTATCCTTTTACCATGTGATTATCTAATGAATTTTTTATATTTTCCTTGGATTATCCATCGATAAAAAACTCCACTCATCAAATATTTCTGTGAGTCCATTTAACATCACCTCCTCAACATGTTATTTATCAAACATTGATTATTATTACATAGTTAAATTGTCTCACATCATTTCATCTAATTATTTGATCACATTCATTTCCCTATGATTTCATATTCTATGTCCTATCATGTGATCCTCTGATTACCAACTGTTTCTATGATATACAAAATCTATAATCCTCTTATAATCATTTAATACTTCATGACTTATATACCATTACTTCTACTCACAATGGTTCTAATAAAAAATAATAAAATATCACAAATACTTTCTCAACATCATCTTTCATCAACATAAAACCTCATAAAAAATAATAAACATCCAAAAAATACCCTCAAGATATATATTTTTCCAATATAAATCATAATACCCTCATTGATATTTAATTCTCCAACAATTTCTAACTAAAAAGTTTAATCAATGCATCCTTCCACATTTTTAGTGGATTTTTATGTTTTAATTCATGTTGGATTAGCACCAATTATCAACAATAATAAAAATACCTTCTATCAATTTCATTAATGATATTTATGAAATTATATCATTCAATTTTATACTATACTTCTTGAATTTAAATTATGTTATAAAATGGGTTGAGACAAATATCAATCACTATTAATTTTCTATATCACATAATTCAAAGACATATTTATATTCCTCTAATGGATAAAAAAAATTACAATGGGAAATGAATATAATTGAGAGACATAAATTCATCTTTTTCATCCAATGAAAAAATTTAAAATTATTTCATAACAATACATGGATTTATAAAATTTGTGTCTTATCATAATATCATTCTATACCACTCTTACAATCCTATAAATGACATATATTGGTTAATAAAATCAATTAATTCTATCTCATTCGATGTGTCCTTTGAATAACATTACATCTCCGCTCATATTTTATATGTTCCTAGTGTTTTATATAAATCAAAATGAGATAATTCCACATGATTTACATTCTCAGGTGTAGAAAAATTCACACTATATATTTGTTCTAGTCATTGTACAAAATTAATAACTATATCCAAATATTTCTTCTCATGATGAATTCTTTGAAAATCCCTTCCGAATTCAATAAGGATATTTAGGAAAATAAATATCATTCTCACTAGAACTCACATCATGTCGCCAAAACTATTTTGACAAAAAAAATATTCTTTCCTCCATCACATTACAATGAAATTGTAATATATGATAAAAATTATTCCAAATAGATTTAGATGTTAGTAAATCAATAATATTAAAAAAATCTAATTATTAAATGATGAAAATAAATTATTAATAATGTATATTAAAAGTAGATCAAATTTTATTGTATACTTCTATCATTGACATTATCATGGAATCACCTAGTTCATTTCCATTAATATTATTTATTTAGAGATCATGTCTGATAGATTTCAAATGTTTTATTGTATAATTCATTAACACATGATCATTTTAAATAAAAAATAATGGTTCTCCCTTTTCATTTACACTGCAATTATTAATGACTACTTCCAATCATAATTTTCTAATGAAATATGTAGTAGGATTTATAATATTTTTTGTAACAAGAAATCTTGAAAACCCCCCTAAGAGTTGGGTTGAATTAGGGTTACATGAAATTTCTTCTAATTTCATGTTTGACTAGATCATTTTTTTTCAATTAAACATTGGATATATCATAATAATTATACACATGGAAAACATACCGAAATAAATATATCATGGAAACATGTATTTTTACAGGATTCTTCTAACTGGGATACATAAATGGGGAACATCTATACAATTTTGTGATCTTCAAATAAATCTGTAATCCATTTTTTCTAACAAAACATATTAGGATAAAGTTAGTACACATATATGATTCATTCCCACACACACTCTCCCACTAACTATACACTAATAGGTAATAAGGATATTAATTTTACATGAAATTATTACTCACAAAGATAATGATAAATGTTGTAAAAAATCATCAATGTGTACTCTCTATGATTTACTAATTTTCACATCCTTAAATACTCAATTATTCACAAATACAATTAAATTATATGATAAACATTACTCAATATAAATCCAAACACACTTCACACATTTATTTTTGATATACATTTTAATATTCCACTAGTTCTTGATATTTAATTTCTTCAAGTTATATAATTTATTTTAACTTGTTTCATTTATTTCAAGATGATATGTTTTAACATAAAATTTGATTTTTAAAATTCAAATTTTTTATGCAGAATAATATTTAACTTGAAACATCATCTATTTTGAATAATTCAATTGAATTATATCCAGAATAATATATACTAATGAAATTTAAAGGTATATTTAATGGACATGCCAAAAAACCAAAAACTTATATGATATTTCCAATTCATAAATTCCATAAATTTAATCAAGAATCCAAATACCATAAAATTCATGAATTTATATTATTATGATATGAGGTAAAATATTTAGTATTATACAAATCCTTAAGGAGTTTTTTGGTGATATAATACTACATAATGTGATCTAGTGTTGAGTTTATAAATAGATCATGGACAAAGATAATGAATCATTCATTTTTATCGTGACCTTGAGAAAAAAACAAAAATTAATTAGTCAATGTATAACCAATGTATCGTGAAATGAGGAAATTGTAAAAAACATTATATCTACTAATGTTTTTGTATGTATACCTTCCGTGAAATTAATGTCTTACGCTTTGGAGACCCTGTAATAATGACCTAAAAATTTATTAGAATCTGAACATCCTTTAAATGAAATTGGTATTTTCCATCATATTTATTTATTTATAAATTATCTAACAATAAAAGTATGATCCATAAGGTAAACCTTACTTATAACCATTCATCATAGAGGTGAAACTTGAGTATATTGTGAATTTAATAGTTTTCCACATTTCAAAATTAATAATAAATAATAGAATTTCCTTTTACCTCATAATGTGAACAACTATAAATCTAATATTGAGAAGGTTAAATCATTATGTATGATCACCAGAATGGTTATATATATATATTTATTATATTTTTAACTGAACTATTTTTATTACACATTAATTATAATGTAAATCTTTTGTTCAATATTTGGTTTATTCTTATAACTAAATTAAATTAAAACATACTGATATTTTATAAAATATTTTCATGAAATACTTCATTCCTAAATACTACATATAAAACTAGAAGATAAAAGGTAAAATTTGGATTTTATAAATAATTTTCTAAACATCATTTCCAGATCATATCTCAAACATCATTTTCATTGATAATATCTAGTCACCCACTTGAAATATATATTCTAGGATAAATTCATAAAAAACTATCTTTTTTGAAGTCTAAATAATACATTCTCACAATAAGTAAATTACCTAAAATATAATTAAATATAATTATATTCTAGTACATTATAGTTTATACATATGAACAACTCAAAAGTTCTTTTTGATTCACTAAATATTAATCTCTTCACACAAAATTCAAAAAACACATAACCTTCATAAGACATATATTATAGTAAACCTTATGTGATTTCAAAAAAATAAATCATATGACCTCATGAGTGAAACAATTAGTGTAACAATTTACCACTCATTTCATTAAAATTCATGATTTTGATAGTTATATTTCACCTCAATCCATTAAAGAAATATTAAAACCCAAGAAAAACATAATTAGTTGCATGGGTCTCCATAATGTTAGGAAAATATATGAATCCTCAATACTCTCATTTTCCCGGACCATTCCAATTGAATCACAAGTAGTGGTTGATTTTAGTTCACTTTATACACAAAATTATCAACTTCCATTATTCATTGAATGACTACTAACTCATCCACATTCTCAAAATACAAGTATGATATTCCATTATTTAAATTTTATTTAATGAAAAATATGATTTTTCATTCTCTATGATCACTTCTATCATCCATATTATTGAAAAACTATATTACGTTCTATAGATGTTGCAACATAAAACATTGAGAAGAAATGAAATTTGATTATTTATGAATATTATAAAAATCAAAAATTTGAGGTAATTAATAGTATTGAATAATTCAAGAAATATGCATAAATTACATAATATACTTAGTGTTAAATTTTGGTAATTTTCTAAAATAATTTATTTTTCATTGAATAATTTTTGTTACTTATTTTTCAAATTCGGTAATTTATTTTCATTAAAAATTAATTTTCAATTTAAAAAATATTTCAAATTCAATATTAATGTTATATATTAATTATTATATTTTAATAATCTAAATAATTTAAAATAATAATCAATTTTCATGATTTTAATATAAGTTTAATTTTATGGTTAAATATATTGTTTTCAAAAAATAATTTTTATGTTTATAATGTTCAACATTTTAATAAATTAAAGTTTCAACTAATAAATTAATTTTTGAATACAATTTATATATTATATATATTGGTATACAAATTTGAATGCATAAAATGATGAATATTATTTATATAGTTACTATAAGATCATTTTATTCCTCAAAAATTCATTTAAAAATCATTATTTGAAACCATTGATGGTTTTATTTTTATACATAATTTTGAATCCTCTGGTACATAAATTTATTTAAATTTATTCTATAATTTATATAATATTCATCATTCATATGTGTACTGTTCCTGATCCGATATCCAACAAACTAGTTCCCTGATCTGGTTCACCACGTGTCCTCAAGTATACCTCCATGTATGCCAGAGGTTGCTGACCAGTGGTGAAGCTCTAATATATCATGTAGGGATGGTAACCCTCTTTAACATATTAATCAATATAAGATTACACATAAAATATAGAAACAATTTGAAATAAAATAGAATCATTCATTTCTAATCCTTTACAAAACATGGTACAATAGATGACAAAATGATAAATATTCCATGTCAAGATAATAGTTCCAGAAGTTGAAAAACCATAAATAAAGATAAATATATGAATCCCAAAAATAGTTCATAACTCCACATCTATATTCCCATCCATGCACACCCCAAACCCAACTCAACTCCCAATAATATGTACTTTTCCATTATCTTGACCTACAACCATGGAATTTACAAGGGTACCCAATGGGGGACCGGACAGTGTGTGAGTAGAACTCAGTAGGCCACCACCAATGGTGTCTACAAAATATCTTTTTCAAATAGATAGATCATTAATGTTCTAAATAAATCAAACAAAAACATGGTTTGTAGTATATATCTATAATCACTTTTACTATTTTCGTTATTAGATCCATTTCCATCACTTTTTCCTTCTCCATAATAATTTACTTGGGTTATGCAATTATGTCATTTAAACTACAGCATATTCCTGTCAATTATTATGAAAAAGGAAATAAATCAAATTATCAGTCTAACTAGGGATTAAAATTTCTAATCAAATACATCACACATATCTTGAACCCCCTATCTAGGTAGCCTCACCCAAAGTATTCGTTAGGGGAATAGAGCCTCAGTCCCCTTCCCTAACTAATGCATTATAGAGTGGGTTTTATATCCTCAGTCTAACCCGGCCTATGGGAGTATATCCTCGAGTAAAATATCCCACATTATCTAAGACATGTTCACATTATTTTTTATCCATTTACCACATTTTCTATATCACAAACCACCCACAACTAATACACAAAACACATACAATTAAAATTAATAAGACATATGAATCATTATAAAGCATTATCCCACTAGCACATTTACCATTTACATAACATATCCCATTTAACCCACTTCACATTTCCATGATTTACCCATTTAGTATAACATTGAATTCCCATACATTATCCCATTTGACATATTCATCAATTCATAAGCATTAATTCACTCATTCATATACATTACCAATTCATAAACTATTTAGAATAAAAAAATGACGCCAAACAACTAATTTCATATTAATCCAAACTATCCATTATAAAATTATGAAATTATAGACAAAAAATTCAATATTCCCTCCTCTATTCAACTAGCACGTCAATATGATCATCACTTGATATACGTTTTTCTAAGATGATTATATTATTAGAATTATGATTTTCCATGTTTGAAAATGTTCGAACACCCCCTGTGTAATGCCTCGACCCCAGTTACCCAGAGTTGGTGCATTTTTACAAAACATTTTCATGATCACAAAAGATCAAATCTCTAAAGATCGATTAGTCTAGTTGCATTAGAAACACTAGATACATTTAAAATGTTGACATTACATCATAAAGTGAAAACTACAAGAACATCTTGTATCAACACTCATATCCCCTTATACTATCCCTACAAGTCATTTATAAAATACTTCTTCAAATCCAGGGAAAAATAAATCCTAGAAAGTGGTGAGCTCAAATGCCCAGTCAGGATAACAATATGGCGGAAAAATTCATAAATAAGTATAAACATTTAAGGAAATGTATAACTAAACAAAATCATTTTAAACATGAACTTCAGCATAATATTAAAAGGATAAAATGAAATAATGCCATTTAGTTATTCACATGGATATTCTACTTGTATAATAATTACATGCAATATCAATAACCACTTTTATAATGATGGAATGCATAATGCTAGACTATCATAACCACGTAGCCAAGGCCTCGTGCCAGGACTACCAATAAGATTTTGTCAAGAACTCATTACAAGACAAAAGTTTGTCTCATGAGACCTTCTGATGTATCGAGGAGCTATATTGGGCTCCACCCGTCACTTTCTATGTCCAATGTATTTCTCATATGAACAAGATTAAACATAACATAAACATTACTATTAAAAATAGCACATGAAATGTAAATAATTTATCCATAAACCATAAATGGTATAAAAATAACACATCCACAGTCAAACATATCACAAAACCATAAATACAATATGGAAGTTTTGTATCATAATAAATCAAATTCAAATAAGATTAAAATCCATCAAAGGATTTTGACATAGATGAAATCAAAACTATTTGAGAGAAATAAATATTTTTTTGAAATCATTTAAAAATCACATAATTATAAAATAAAACATTTACATTGATAATGTTCTTATAAGCTTGTGAGGGAAGCTTCTATGATTTTACAATGGTACAAAATATCTGCACCCACCGTATACGTTTAAAAAATACATTCTTACCATAATTTCTCGAAAAGGTTAAAAAGGTCTTTGTTTGGAAAATGATGTAAAGATTACTTTATAAACATCATATAAAAAAGTAAAACAAGGGTATAAATGACTTTGACCCATATTCTAGAAAATACTAAGAATTTCTTGAAATACATTTTTATGAAACATGGATGTGGATGATAAAGAGGTCCCAGTAGATAATTACGTATAAAAAACCTCGGATAATGAAGAGATTGTGAAATAAACCCTTACCTTGTAATTTTTCTTGATAGAGTCTAGTTTAACCTCCTTTATAATAGATAAATAATTTTTATTAAATTATAAAAGAATCATATACATAAATATGATATCATATATGATATTTTAATACTACATTGTTAAAATTATTTTAGTATTATCGTCGTTTCGAGTGTTAACAGATTCGTTTTCCTTTATATGCTTCGTTACGTAAGCCATGTTTTTTATGTATAGGCTGTATCTTATTCATATCTAGAATTATATAATGTCCCTAAAAATTACTTTTAATCATCAAAATAGAATTATTCTTGAATGGATATGATGGGGAAATGAATCACATTGCGTTCGTGGAGACGGTAATCTGTACGTACACACGAATGCTACTTCCAGTTCAATTTTCATTTTAAAAGGAATCAAAACCAAATGATAAATAGGTATATTATTATTAATGTATAATATAATATCTTATATTTGTTACTTATGTTCATTAACACCATCCTTTATACGTTCATTTTATGGTATGAAGGAGTAATATCACTTTGAGGGGGTGGTAGTCTGCACTTCCTCAAATTAAAAAATATCATATATATATATATATATTCAACAAGAAATGAATAATGGTAAGCTATAAAATTTAATTACAGAAGCTTAAATATAAAATAAATGTCATAAATATAATATTTAATTATAGTTACATAATAATGATCACCGTGAGAGGTGGTACGAGATAATTGAACAATCATCATTTCGTGAGGCGTTTGGTTTCCATCCACAGAAACATTATGTTATTCACCCATTAGATAGAGGTGTCTGTAAGTTTAGCTCAAATACATCTCAAAAAGTCATCCTAGTATATTCAGAATACTAGGTTTTTTACAAAAGAAAATAATAAGGAGAGTTTATTGGTTGGATAAGTAAAATAAAAGAAACGAAGCTAAGAGAAATTGTTACCTTTAATTTGTGTAACTCCCTTTGGTTTGAAACAATAAAGGACACTTAAAGTGATTTTTTCCTATTTAATGGTTTCAAGGAGGAGTAGAGGAATTTAGGGAGCTTAGTTGGGCATAGTCTGGACGAGCCAGAAGGCTTGAGAGGTGTGAGGAAATGGTTTGAAATGGTGACCTATTATAACGGGGATGAGGGGCTCTTTAGGGAAAACATAAAGTATTAATTAATAAAAAATTAACATTCAGTTTCTAATGGATCCAAAGTAGATGATTAAAAGACTAAGGTGGGTATGGGTTGAAAAACACTAAACCAATATATTTTAGATAGGTTTGGTTCACTATAGTAACCTTATCTTTTAGATTTAACTCTTAGTTATATAGTTTGACATTTACCTTGTGTCTTTGTATTTTTATATTATATAGTTAATAAACATACTATAAACTACCAAGCTAACCCTTAGTGGTTCATTATGACATAACTGTCATCATATAAGTCTTTTGTCCTCATATTAGAATTTTAGGAATATTATATCAATTAATAATATAATATTTGTTTAAAAAACTCCTTTATATCAATTTTGACCCCATTCAATAATTGATCATTTTTAAAGTCTTAATAACTTTATTAATTCGAAACAATTTATTTAATCATTCCTACAATGTCATAATAACCAATAATATTCGTTTAATTCATTAATAGACTCAAATTATATTTATTTTGGTGTTTATAATGTCAATTATATTAATATTTCATTAATAAGATAATTATTGCATCCTCATGACGTCATTTATAAAATAATTTATTTTATGTATAAAAATTATATAAAAATTCCAGGATTTAGGAAATAATTTTATATTTCCAATGAATATTTATAGTAAAAAATATAACTTATATAACCCTACATAAAAATTAGTTTACTAAAAGATATTTGTTTGTGTCATTTTTGTCTTTACATTATATTAATTAATATAAAGAGTCATTATCACTCTCAAGTGGCTACATGGGTCCCAAAATAGAACCAAGGATTCTCATGGTCGGCCATGACTTATCCAATATGTTTATGATATGTGTTAAGGTAATTTTGTATTATTATAATATACTTTTTATCTTGAATCACTTTATTTACCTTTAACCGCGATAAATAAAAGTCAAAAGTTTCTATTCACCAAAAACTATTTTTATTGTATTGAACCAACTTTTACTCCTTTATATTAACTGTGTCTCTTGGATTTTCGAAATTCCACTCAATGAAGCGGTAATATTAACTTTTATGTGAATTTTCAAACTCTCCTAGGAGGTGGTAAAAGACGGTGAAAAGTTCAATAAACTTTTTATATATATCTAAAATTATTATAAACTGACATCAAATAATTACATTGAATTTATATAGGTAGTATTTATCTATTTTTACATACAATAAATATAAATAAAATAAAAAATTATTTAAATAAAAATTCAGTTTTAAACTAAAACTCTGTGTTTTTCACTATTAATTAAAAATTAATTGTTTTCAGAAAAATATCAAAAATTTACCCTAAGATAATTTTGATATCCTGAATTCAATAATGAAGTCTATTTTACAAAATTCAAAACATAGAAGATGCATTTATTAATTTAAAATTAATTCTCGAAGCCAAAAACAAAATGTGTATTTTTAATAAATAATAACAACCAAGAGTTTGGCAGTGGTTTATGTCTAGTTTCAAAGTGAAATTACTTACAATGACCATCGTTGGATTAATTGGTAAAAATATAATCTATTCATACTTCCAATCCATTAAAATGTATAATTTAACTACATAAATTATTTTGATTTAAAATGTTTTTATTAGTTAAAATATATTATTTTTCATTATACACCCAAATATGAAAGTTATCAGAAAAACACCAAAAGGTTATTGAAACTAAATTATTATGTCTCGATTCTAAAGAAAAATTTTATTTTGTCATATTGAAAATATAAAAGTTTCAAATATTGAATTTTAAAAAGATACACCATTAAAAGGCGGTAAAATTTCATTTTTTAAAAAATACTTCTTTTATCTCAAAAAATGTATTTGTTCTTACATTATGTCTAAAAAACTCATAATATGGATTCTAAAATTATAATGATTATATAATGTTCAAAATTCAGTTATTACTATTCATAACCACTTTTTAACGGCGTGTTTGGTAATTCATGTTGCGCTAGAACTCGGCGTTGCGTGTAGTGCATGTTATTGAATTACTTTAAAGAAATAACGTACTATGAAATCTGGGGGTGTTAGATTTTTCCCTCCTTCAATAAATTGTGTCCTCGAAATTTGAAATTATTTTTCAAAAATAAATTGTTGAAAAAAGAAAATACCTTTGGGAAAACCCACATCAGAATTTAGGTTAATAAAATTTAGTCTTAATAAGAGGAAAAGGGAAATGAAAGGTTCACAACCAAATTATGATATCGATTAGGAGAACATTGGTGGAAATTAAGACATATAATTAGAGGAACAATGTAAATATATATAGGTATTTATTGAGGTCATCAATCACAAACATGTGTAAATTTGAGGTCCTTAAATTCATCAATATATGATCATTTAAAATACCATCAGTTCAAACAATAAAATGGTATTAGGATAACACAATTTTAATTTTAATATCCCTCCACTAATGTATAAGAATTAATTTCTTCATAGAATAATTGAAGAAGAAAAATATATACTTGACAAGTATAGTCCAATCCTTTAACTAATTTCTACAACAAACTCATATTTCAATCTAAAAGATAAAATAATATCATATTTATCCTATTCGTATAGGGTTCCTAAAAAAATTATAATTCATCTAACAAACCTTTTTTTTCTAAAAACTACCTTATTCAATCCAGGACATCACATGGGCCATTGGTAGGTGATACACCATTGTCGCCCTTCGGTTGCAGGTTCAAGTCTCGCGGCCTTGCCGGACGCGACGGGTTACCGCCCGACCTCCGAGTTGTACTTTCATGGAAATCAAAAAATAATCTCAAACAATAATTATCCAAAATACTTCTGTACAAACTCACAGTCCAAAATTTATAAGGAAGGAAAATACATTGAAGATCCTTTTTCCTCATAATAACAAGTGAACACTTTAATCATGTATTCTTTTAAAACACTACAACATCTTGAATTACCATAAAACCTTTTTGATTACATTCATGATCTATTATTCCTTATAGAATTCTAGATATACTCCTTCTATCCCAAAATGTTGTAAACCCCAACAATGTTGGAATATACCAATCATTAATCAGTTTCAAGGTAATCAAGAATATCCAATATAGTTTATCAAAATCAATCATGTATTATTCCAAAATCAATACCTCGGTATCAGAACCATATTATGGTTTATCTTTCTCTCGACCATATATTTTCCAAAAATTTAACCTGTTACTGAGTCACTTTTCTTTCTTACACACAATCTCAAGTCCTTAATGAAATAGTACAACAGTACAATCCTTATATACTCCATAATTATTATAACTAGTACATTGTTGATACAACACCCAAATGACATAATTATTTAATATCATCATAAGAACTCTAATCATTCCTCCTCATCTGTGGTAGTACCATAACATGATTATTATCCAACAACATCATTTGGGGAATACTCTAATGATTTGTACATCGGTTCACGTAGTGTCCCAACTCTTTGCAAATGAAGCATTGTTTATTTGAAACATTTTTCTTACCCTTGCAGTTACGTACTTGTTGTCCTCTTTTTCTCCACTCGTAAAACAATCTCCCATTCCCTTCAAGCAAGATCATGGGTGTTTTTTCCACAGTTATTACATATCAGAAGATTCTTCTTTTCCCGCTTCCCTTGATCCATCTTTCTCTCTTCCATCATTTTCTTCTCAATCTTCCCTTCAAAGCCATAGGACATGGATAATTCTTTACTTATCTTATTAACACATGAAACTATTTCATCATATGTTGAGAATTCAGGGGAGATTATTTCCCTTCTAAATTTTGTCTTAATACTATTAAAGATATGATCCTTCTTACTCTTTGGATCATACGTATTGCTGGAGATCACATTCCTTCTACTGGGTGCCATTTCTATACAATATCATAAACTAGGTCAGTTTATGAATTTCAATGAATACTTCCAAACATGTAAAATACCAAACGTAAATTGAATGGTTTATGGATAAATACATAATCATAAAGATGTTTTCATTGAGAAAATATATACTCATAAAACCTTCATAATTATATGTAAATAAAATGAGAATTATCCTAAGAGTATCCCTCGAGAGTGTCGTAACCATGAGTGCAGCAAGGCCCATTGTCGTGCACCAGTTCCCATTCGAGTCTAGCTCAATGATGTGTTTTCGGGTTTTACCCCTAGGTATATATGTTCAAGAGCCACCTCAATCTACTCGTTTCCAGTCAGGTATGTATTTCTCGAAAAACTCAAAAAATCTCTACAATACCAAAATTCTAGGAAGTTCTTCTATACTAATCCTCAAAGTACATCTTAGGTCTATGTGCTCTAATCATAGTTTATCTAAATCTAGCTTCCAAGGATTCTACTAAACTTCATTTGATACCAACTGTAACACCATTTCCCCAGTTACCTAGAATCGATACATTATTAAAAAACATTCTTATGATCACAAAATATCAAATCTCAAATGACCGATTAGTATAGATGCCTTGGAAACACTAGATAGATTGATAAATATTATATTACATCATAAAGTAAAAACTACAACAATATCTTGTCTCCACACTCATAATCCCTTATATTATCCCTGTAGGTCATTCATAAAATACTTCTTCACATCTAGAAAAAAAATAAAACATAGAAAAGGGTGAGCTCAAATGTCTAGTAATGATAACTATGTAGCAAAAACCTTCATAAATAAGTATAAACATTTAAGGAAATGTATAACTAAAAAATCCATTTAAACATGAACTTCAGCATAATATGGAAAAGATAAAAAAGAAATAATTCCATTTACTTATTCACATGGATATTCTACTAGTCAAATAATCACATGCAATATCAATAACCACTTTCATAATAATGAAATGCAAAATTCCAGAATATCATAACCACCTAGCTAAGGCCTCGTGCCAAGACTATAAATTATATTTTGTCAAGGACTCATGCCAAGACACTAGTTTCTCTTAGGAGACCTACTGATGCATTGTGGAGAAATAGCGGGCTCCACCCATCACTTACAAAGTCCAATGCATTCCTCATATAAAAGGTTTAAACATAACATAGTCATTCGTATTAAAACTAGAACACAAAATGTAAATACTTTCTCCAAAAACCATTATTGGTATAAAAATAACACATCCACAGTCAAACATATCATTAAACCATCAATAAAATATGGATGTTTTGTATCATAATAAATCAACTTCAAATAAGCTTAAAATCTATCAAAGGATGTTGACAAAGATGAAATCAAAACTATTTGATAGAAATATCACTTTTTTTGAAATCAATTGAAAGTCACATAATTATAATATAAAACATTTACTTTGAAAATATTCTTATAAGCTTATAAGGGATCTTTCAAAGATTTTAAAATGGTTGAAAATAACTGCACCCGCCATATAAGTTAAAAAAATACATTCTTACCTTAATTTGTCAAAAAGGTTAAAAAGGTCCTTCTTTGGATAATGATGTAATGATTCCTTTATAAAAATCTTATAATAAGTAAAAAAAGGGTATCAATGAATTTAACCCATATTTTATAAAATTTAAATAATGTTTTGAAATAAATTTTTAAGAAACATGGATGTGGATGAAAAAGAGGTCCCATTAGATAATTACGTATAAAAAACTCGGATAATGAAGAGATTGTGAAATAAACCCTTACCCTGTAATTTTACATGATAGATTGTAGTTTAACCACTTGTATAATAGTTAAACCATTTTTATTAAATTATATATGAATAATATACATAAATAGGATATCATATATTATCTTTTAAAATTGCTTTGTTAACAATATTTTAGTATTATTGTCATTTTGGGTGATAATTGATTCGTTTTCCTTTATATGATTTGTTACGTAAGACGTGTTTGCTATGGATAGGTTGTATCTTATTCATATCCATAATTATATAAATTCCTTAAAAATTACTTTTAATTATCAAACATGAATTATTCTTGAATGGATATGATGGGGAAATTAATCTCATCGCGTTCATGGATACGGTAATTTGTACGTACGCACGAACGCAGCTTCCACTTCATTTTTCATTTTAAAAGGAATAAAAAGAAAATGATACATAGTTATATAATTATTATTCCACTATAATATAATATCTTATATGTGTTACTTATTTTCATTAACACCATCCTTTATACGTTTTGTGTATGGTATGAACGAGTCATATCTCTTTGAGGGGGTGGTAGTCCGCAATTCCTCAAATGACATTATCATATATATATACAACATGAAATGAATAATGGTATGATATTAAATTGAATTACAGAAGCATATATATAAAATAAATATCATTAATATCATATTTAGTTATAGTTACATCATAATGTCCACCATGATAAGTTGTATGAGATAATTGAACAATCATTGTTTTTTGAGGAATTCGGTTTCCATCCATAGAAACATTATGTTCTTCAACCCCTAGATAGAGGTGTGTGTACATGTAATTCAAATACTTCTCATAATAATATCCTAGTATATTTTGGATACTGTTTTTTTACAATAGAAAATAATAATAAGAGTTTAAGGGTTGGTGATGTAAAATAAAATAAAATAAGCTAAGAGAAATTATAACCATTTATTTGGGTAACTCCCTTTAGAATGAACCAAAAAGGACTCTTGAAGTGCCTTCTTCCTAAGGTAAGGATTCCAGCATGAGGATAGTGATGTAGTTAGCTTAATTGGGTAGAGTTTGTATGATACAAAAGGCCTTAGAGGTGTGAGGAATTGGTTAGCAATGGTGTCCTTTTATAAGGGGGAGGAGGGGATCTTTAAGAAAAACTTGAAGTATTCATTTATAATAAATTCATATTCGATTTATAATGGATACAATGTGAATTATTCAATTTATAAGGTGGGTATGGGTATAAAAACACTCATCCAATATATTTTAGATAGGTATGGGTCACTATAGTAACCTTATCTTTTAGATTTAACTCTTATTTAAATGGTTTGACATTTACTATGTCTCGTTGTATTTTTATATTTTATAGTTATTAAAATTACAATAAACTGTAATTAGAACACCATGTGGTTCATTAATGACATAACTATAATCATATATGTTCTTTGGCTGAACCATATATTTTTTTGAATATTATATCAATTAATAATTTAATATTTGTTTTAAAGACTCCATTATGTAAATTTTCACACTATTTAATAATTTATTTTTCTAAAGACTTCATAACATTATTAAATTGAAAAATATTTATTTAATGAATCCTAACATTTCATGATAACCCATAAAATTCGTGGAATTCCCTAAAGTCTTAGATAGTATTTATTTGAGTATTTATAATATCAATTATTTTAATATTTCATTAATAAGGTAATTACTACATCATCATTATGTCATAAATAACCTAATTTATTTGATGTATAAAAATTATAAAAAAATACCATGATGTAGGAAATCATTTTATCTTTCAATTAATATTTATATTTGAAAATATAACTTATATTACCCCATGTAAAAAATAATTTACTAAAAGATATTTGTTTCGGTCATTTTTTTCTTCACATTAAATTAATTAATCTAATGAGTCATTATCACTCTCATGTGGATCCATGGGTTCCAAAAAGCCCTCCAGGGATGTCCATGGTCGGCCATGACTCATCCAATAATGTTGGACAAGTTTTAAGGTAATGTTTTATTATTATAATATACTTTTTATCATGAATTACCCTATTTACCTTTAAGCGCAGTAAATAAAATTCAAAATTTACTATTCAGAAAAAATTATTATTATCTTATTGAACCGCATTTTACTCCTTCATATTAACCATGTCTCCCGTATTTTATAAATCTCACTCACAGAAGCGATAAAAATATGTTTTATGTGAATTTGCAAATTCTCCAAGGAGGTGGGTAAAAGACGGTGAAAAGTTTAATAAAATTTTATATATCTAAAGTTATTATAACTGTCTCAAATTAATTAAATTGAATTTATATATGTATTATTTATCTATTTTAACATAAAATAAATATAAATAAAATAAATAATTATATAAATAAAAATTCTCTTTTAAACTATTACTCAGTGTTTTTCACTATTCATCAAAAATTAAAAGTTTTCAGAAAAATGCCAAAACATTACCCTAAGATAATTTTGATATTACGAATTCAATAATGAATTATATTTTACCAAATTAAAAACATAGCAGTTTCATTTATTAATTTAAATTTAATTCCCATTGTCAAAACCAAAAGGCGTATTTTTAAGAAACAATAACTACCAAAAGTTTGGCAGTTGTTTATGTCCAATTTCAATGTGCAACCACTTAAAATTATCATCATTAGATTAAATGGTAAAAATATAATCTATTCATAAATCCCAACCATTAAAATTTATAATTTAACAATATAAATTATTTAGATTTGAATGGTTTTTTTCAGTTAAAATATAGTATTTTTCACTATTCACCCAAATATGAAAGTTATTAGAAAAACCCCAAAAAATTATTGAAACTAAATACTTTTGTATTGATTTTAAATTAGAAGTTTATTTTGTCAAATTTTATATATAAAAGTTTCAAATATTGGATTTTAAAAAGGATTTTCCATTAAATGGGAGTAAAATTTCATTTTTTTGAAAATTACTTCTTTTATTTTAAAAAATGTATTTGTTCATATATTATGTCTATGAAACCCATAATATGGATTCTAAAATTATAAGGATTATATAAAGTTCAAAATTCAGTTTATACTATTCATAACCGCTTTTGAATGGCTTTTTTGGTAAGTCATGGTGTGCAAGAAATTGGAGTTGCGTTTAGTACAAGTTATTGAATTACTTTGAACAAATAACATACTATGAAATCTTGGGGTGTTACACCCTGGGTGGCCCTATATAGGTATAATCAACCTTAATGCATACCATGAGAATCATGAGCAGTTCAATTCATCATATGGACAAACATTTTGTTGAATATCACAAAAGGAATCAATTTCAGAATTAGAGAAAATCAATATCACAAAAACACATACACAAATCAAATTCAAGACTATAGGATATAAAAATTATACCACTGATCCCATGTTCAAAGATAAACACTCACATAACCCTAGCCATAGATCTAGAATCATGTAGTAATAACTCATAATTTTCTATGGTTTTATTTTTATAAATTAATTGGGAAAATTCAGAGACCAATAGATGAAACGAGATCGATGAACTAAAACCACCACCATACACATAGGTTTAATGATAATGTCACATTACTTTTAGGTATAGGCTGATCACAAGGGTGCGATGGCGTGTCGCTGGTGCAGCAGCCGACGATGGTTGTGGGAGGTAGTTTCACGGGATTGGGCTAGGGGATCGCGAGAGTGATGCTTCCAGTGAGGCAAAAATTAGAGGTGGAGAACAAACATGTGGATGCATTGGAGTCGGTGTGGTCAGAGTGAATGGTCGGGATATGAGTTAATGGTGTTAACCAAGGGATGTGGCTCGATGTCGCATTGGAGGAACCCACATCGGAGAGGCTGTTGGGAAAGGAATGCAACATGCAGGACATGTAAAACATTGCATGATAATGAGTCAACACAGAGGCATGTGGTTACGACAAACCATGTGCGGTGCCGTTAACTGGACTACATGCAGTCGACCATACTGAAGGAACATGGCCGCTATTATATCCCAGAAGGCTGGACGTAGCGGGAAAGCAGACCGAGAAAGAATTCCAATCATGACAAGCCCATTTGTAGAGAAACAATTTGGCTGATCCATGTGGGCAAGGCTGGTTCAGGATGGACTGGACTGGGCTGGACCAGGCTGGGTCGGGTCATATT
This sequence comes from Viscum album, assembly GCA_963277665.1. Classification (NCBI taxonomy): domain Eukaryota; kingdom Viridiplantae; phylum Streptophyta; class Magnoliopsida; order Santalales; family Viscaceae; genus Viscum; species Viscum album. The sequence goes on from OY728129.1 coordinate 536,749,731, forward strand.
GGGATGACCGAACTAGGTCAGCTCTGGCAGAGGGTCTGATCGGATCTGTATCGAACCATGGTCAGACCATTTCTGTAAAATAGTCAGGATATTCAAACTGTGTTTCAGTTTAACGAGCCGTTTTTGGTGTTGGGACCATTTAATTGAGATGTTACATTTCAAATAAACTAAGGTAGTTGTTATGGATGATTGAAGATTTCCAATTTTCTTGAGGGGTAGGATCTCCTTTTTAAAGCGTGCTTGGAGTGAAATATAGTGGTTGGATGTGTCATGATGACTATGTTATTTGGGGATTCATTACATATCGACACTCCTTGACTTATCAACAGTCCATATGTTATCTATACTCATTTATTTATCGACACCCTGTTTGTTATCGACACTCCTTGTCTTATCGAAATAGTGAGTTCTGTAGACTGGGTCTGATAATCCTACTTTTCATTTTATAGACTTTCACCTATGGTATATGACCATATATTTTTTATTTACATTATTTTATGATTCCTGTATTTCTTATTGGTGTTACTTTGTGTTTTTGGGGTGTCCTACTGAGTATAGCTTTTATCACCCCAACATGGTCCTTGCCCAAAAACGTCGTGGCTTGTGAAGATGACTAGTAATTTGACCGAGTACTAGGTGGACCAGAAATAGAAGTTTCATAGAGTGATTAAAAAAATAGGGGTGATCCTAAGGCTTCAGACATCGTTCATACACCTACAATTTAGGTAGGGCTATCTATGGATAAGTTTAGAGAACATGTCAATTAACTTTTTCCAACTCTTTCTTTTGGAGGGCTCTTATTCTGGCCTTATTTAATTTCTAGTTTTATTTTGTTATACTCTGTGGTTGGTATGATAGTGTATACATAATGATTCAATTTAGTTTTTTTTACATATCCTCATCTTGGGCATTGATATGTTTGTGTGTACAGGTACATAGGAAAATGCCTCCCATTGTGGGATATGCCTACTCGGTGCTAGTTTCCTGTATCGGGCCTATCAAGGGTAGAATTCAGGTAGACACATCATGGTACCATCTAGTATGGGTCATTACCTAGTGGTATCAAAGGTATGTTCTACTTAAGGACTGGTATACTATGAGGTAGGTTTGGGGAAATACGGTCAAGTGTTTCATGATCATTTATAAGGCCTGGAAATCCAGTGTTGGTGTGGTGGCCAACGTATTAGTAGACTGAGACTCTAGAAACCTTTTTTTTGAATCAGTATATGAAACCATTGGTTGCAAGGAATATAATGGTATATGCATCATATAGGATTTCAGTGTGTCCTCATGCCCTTCTTGAGTTATCTCACCAGGTATTCTCTATTGATTCTGGAACATCATTATCTATTTTAGGATGCCTCCACACATAAAGCAATAAAGGATTCTATTGTATGATCATGTGGCTGATTCTCATATAGATGAGGCTTCACTAAAATACAATGGAAAAAAGATACTATGCGCACCAGAGATAGCACCTCTAGGTGGTTTACTTGCGATACCACCACTTCTCAAGCAACAGTTACTACCAGTGCTAATAGTTCAGGATACATGTAGGCTAAGTGTGTTGCATGAAGTCTAGATAAAGTGTCCTCCCATGAATAGGGGTGATCCATACCCCCAAAGATTTGAGGATTGTCTAGAGGCAATTACACATGTCTTCCTCCTTTTGACAACACTTTCCAGCCAGATGGGAGTCCTTATCATGAGTCTTGTCCAAGTCTCAATATAACAGTGGGTGGGGGGGCTTAATGACCTAGACACATGATGAGATGACTATCTATTGTTAATAATTTGAATGAATATTAATGGAGGAGTTCTTCCTAGATAAATTATGCTTTGTTTGCATAAAAGATTTGTTGCATCTGTAGTAGGGAAGTTATACTATAAAAGAGTACTCAACAAGGTTTACAGATCATTCTCACTACTCCAGGAATATGGTGCGAGACACATTCTTCAGGGCTCGTATCATAAAACATGTTATATATTGGGAGATCGGGGAATCCATTATATCCCTTGAAATCCATTAATATGTTGGGGTACTAGATCGATCTCTTCTAGTGGAGAGATTTCTGGTGGAGTAGAACCTAGTAGTGTGAGCAACCACCAGGGACTGGGTAGCTGAATATTCAATGATATGTAGCCATAGGGAGACACAGGGTCCGAAAAAAGGTAAAACTATCCAATGGATGACCCTAGAACATGGTATCAGTTGAGTGGGGCTCCCAATGTAGATAAATTCAGCTGATGGATATGTCACGTTACTCATGAGACAATTAGGGACATTTTGCACTAGAATTATAGACTAGATGTATATATTATCAAGATATGGTTAGGGGAGCACTAAGGAAGAAGAGTTGGCATGATCCGGGTGGTCTACAGGGTGTAGGTTGTGGAAGAGGAGTCAGTAGAGTTGTAGGAAGTGGCTGGAGGATCGATGTATTACCACCTCCACCCCCAGGTGGTCCACACCAGAATCATTGATCTAGTGGACATGGATAAAGAACATTGAAGGTTATTGAGGAATATAACTCTCATTCATTATGGATGATTAGAGTTAAGACTTGTGTATATTCCACCCTATTTGTAGTTTAAAGAAACACGGGTTCTTGTTATTCCTTTCTTGCTACATACCATGTTCAGCGCTCGGAGATTCCCATGGAACCGTAGACTTTACCCCTAAACATATAGGCTCATATGGTATGGGATTCGATGATAAAACACTAGTTATGACTATGTAAACTCATTATTAGAGGTGAAAGTTTTGGTTTGGGTCTATTGGTTGTGTTTTAGAGTCCGTACGACGCCATTCATGATACGGACTAGTTATCTATAGTCCATGCTCAAATTGACAATTTTAGGCGCAGAGTGTGGTGTGTCCATGGAGATGGGGTCTGGTTTCATTTTTTTGGAGATATTAAAACACATGAATATTATGATGGATATAATCATATGATGGTGTGATTCATTACACATTAGTTTTCCAGTCTCACCCTCAGTGTAGTTAATGATATTAGTCCTCAATTTCCAATAGTGGTGTCAGAGTGTGAGGAAGTCTTTCCCAAGGATTTCCTCGAATTTCTTACCCATAATAAGGTTTACATTCACATAGATCTGTACCACGAGATAACAATATTATCTACACCTGCATATATGATGACTCCCACATAGATTCATGGGTTGAGGGTATAGCTGGAGGGCTTGTAGATGTAGGGATTGGTGAGACCCAATGATTCACCATTGGAAACCCCATTTTTGTATTCATACAAGGAATATAGGTGATTTATGTTATGTGTAAACATCTAGAGCATGGTTCTGGTAATTTTTAAAAACAAGGATCCACTATTAAGGATCAATGTCATTTTCAATTAGTTGATGGGATCATGGGATTTCTCAAGTATTGACCTATGTTTTTTCTATTACTAGGATCATGTATGTGATAAGGATTTTTTGAGGAAAACCTTCAAATGTATATATGAACACTAATGGTACATGGTGAATCTATTTGGCATGAAAAATACCCATGAAGTGTTCATGGGATTCATGAAAAAGATATTCTATCCTTATATAGACTGCTTCTCAATAGTCTTCATTGATGACATCCTAGTGTAATCCATTTCTAATAAGGAGCACAGGATACACATGATGATGTTCATGGGAACACATTGTGAGAATCTAATTTAGGGGAAGCACTCTATGTGTCCGTTCTCGATTTAGTAGGTCCACTTTAAGGGATACATCATTTTAGTTGAGGGAGTTTCAATGGTTTCGGTAAAGATTTAGGTGGTAATTTCATTGGAGAAATCCAAGTGTGTTACTGAGGTGGGGAGTTTACTTGGTTGGTTGGGTACTATCAAAGGTTTCTAACCAAATATTTTAGAGTATAAGCATCATTGACAACTTTTCCATGGAAGAGGAATACTTTCATGTGGACAAAGATGTTCTAGGGATTATTTCAAGAGATGAGGCAGAGGTTAATGATAGCTCCCATTATGAGATTTCTAGATGAGGGTGTCAGGTACGTAGTATTATGTGAAGCATTATAGACTGGTCTTGGTGATGTCTTAATGTTTTGTAAAACAGTTATTTTTATAGTATGCACTAGTTGAGACAACCCGAACATAACTATGATACCCATGATCTTGATATAGCACTGGTAATATTTGTACAGAATATGTTGAGACAGTACCATAGAGGAATGTGGTATATCGTCTACTCTAACCAGAAAAGTATCAAGTATATATTCTATAAGAAGGACTTGAACTTGAGAGAGAGGTGATAGTTCATGTTACTCCATGATTGCAACATCAATATTATCTATACTCCTGGTAAGAAGAACATGGTGGAATTTTCTCATATAAAGAGATCCATATTGTAGTTTATAAGTGATTTTTTGGATTAGTTGTTCATGTTGAAGATATCCTTTGAGGATGGAGATAGTGTAACTTACCTCCAATTGATGGTTTTCACCCCTATTCTCTTATAGCAATTTAGGGGAAAAAATTGGAGATATCGACGGTGATACCTGACATGATTAGTCTTCCACATGGCATCCCCCTGATGGATATTCATTGGTAGGGGATAATTTCACTCTATTCATAGGGCACATAGTTGTACTATTGGTATTGAGAGAGGCTTTTTGGAGGGAGTTCAACACATCCCCATTATAGGTACATCTAGGTGTAACAAAGATGTACTTCGACCTCTAACATTAGTTATAGTGGCCATGAATGAAGAAGGTATTGACAGACATCGTTTCATGATGCTGCACTTGCTAGTAGATGAAGGATGAGCATAAGTTTTTAGTGGTCTTGGCCAACCACTCGAGGTTCCATAGTGGAAGTGGGATGGGATATCAGTGTACTTCATGATGGATTTACCTCAAATTTCTAGAGAACATCATACCATATGGGTGATCATTGAATGACTTACCATGATGGCCCACTTCCTAACAATCCATGAGTAGTGTTCTATAGAGATCACGGGACTCCATTATAAGCAGGAAATGGTTCAGAATCCTGATGTGCCACCAAGAATCATTTCAAATAGTGATCCTCATTTTATATCATGATTATGGATGAGATTGTATGCAGAAATTGGTACTCAATTACGCATGAGCATGCTTTTTCATCCCTAGATGGACGGAAAGATAGAGAGGATCATTTAGGTTCTTAGGTACATGCGACATGCTTGCATCCAATAAATTGGCCATAGTTGGAAGGATCAGTTACCTATTTTTGAGTTTGCATAAATCAACAACTACCATTCCACCATTAGTATGAAATTTTTTGAGGCCTTGTACAGGCGACCATTAAGGTCATCACTTTGATGGACTAACCTAGGAGAGTTACCAACCATAACCCTATAGTTGGTGTGGGTTACCACTGATAAGGTGCATATCATCTAGGAGTGGATGAGGAATAAACAGAGCTAGAAGAAGTCATATGTTGATAGAAGGAAGAGCCCTTGGAGTCTGAAGAGGGAGACCATGTGATCATTTGGGTCTCACCTTAATGGGGACTACAATGATTTGGCTGGGGAAGCATGTTCTCTCCAAGATACATCGACCCTTTTCTTTTTCTATGTATATTTGGGGAGGTTTTTCACCTCCTAGATATACCCCCAATGTTGCACCGAATGCATGATTACTTCTAGGTGTCGTAAATGATGAGGTAGATGAACAATCCATCACACATCATCGACTAGGGAGAGATGGACTTTGATGATTGGGGGGGTCTTTAGCATATTACTAGTTCGAGATCATGGATCGACAGGAGAGGAACCATTTTGGGTGGTCAATTCTTCTAGTACACATTTGGTGACAGAAAGAGAATCTCTATGAGATACATGGGAGTAGGAGGCTCATATTCATGCTCAGTACCATCTACTATTTGTTGAGTAGCCCTTGTTTTGGTTTTTGATGATGTAAATACCTAAGGTTGGGAGATTGTAATGACTCGGAATTTTATGTGGTTTTATTATAATAAATTAATTTGGAATATTTGGACACCATGTGCTAAGATGGTGTGGGATTATGAGAATTGGTGTATCTGAAAAAATTCAATGAGAAATGTAATGTTTTTAATAAAACATGTGGGTAGTTTTTCTTTTATTTTGAACAATATTTAAATTGGTGATCATATTAGAAATCTGAGGGCATGGTTGCATTCAAAACATTGACCATACCTTAGGTGGGGCTTAACATTGTTTGACACGGGTCGGATAGAAGATTTAGTTTTTGGATTATTGATAATAACATATATATATAATATTAATTGTGAAAAAATTAATTCCTTATTAAATGAAATTTGTCAATGATTTTAGGGTTATCTTCATAAACCATGAATTCCTCTAATAATAGGAGAATGAGTTATCTAAAAAGTGTGATGGTCGATTGAGAATCAACAATGATATATAAGAGATCAAATCTTGGATTTGATATAGATGAATCGAAGAAGGATGACGATGCTGCTTCTCCCTTCATCAACAGCCAATCCAAACCCCAAGTAGGGTGTTGTTTCATGATGATTCATTCCCCGTTTTTAAATTTTATGATGAATGAAGGCCAACACATGAACAGTTTGATATCCAGTTCAATCACTCGTAGAAATTTAGTTATCTTGTTGGGATTAGATGGAAGATATATCTGAGTTATTTTGTGATTCTTTGTGATCCCTCCAACAAATATGAATCGGGGCCAACATGAACAAAGTCCAAGATCAATCCTATGGGTGATTTGATGCTTCTCCCTTTCCCCCATTATTTTCATTCTACTTGATTCTATGAGAGGATTCATTTTTGGGGATTCTATTCATGGAACGAAAACCCAAGATGAAATATACGACACCCCCACAACAACATAGTGGTGTGACTATGGAGGCACGCCAATATTCTTTCTTGGTAGAGTGAGAATGAAGGAATTTCAGCCACCGATAGTGATAACAGAATGAATTCTATTGGGGTTAGCCCAGGAAAATATCAAGGGAGAGGCTGTAAGTGGAGGCAGAGCATGGACAAGGGGCCACATCGGCGTCAGCATCGCTGACAGTCAGACGCTACGATTGGAGGCCCTGACATTGACTGGGGGATGTGACTCGATGATACCTCAGAGAAACCTGTGGTGGAGGGGAAACATGGTATGTGGTACGGTAATTTGAGTGCATGAAATGTGGTTCGACACTACATTATCATGGTGGCACGCAGTCGGGGTGAACCACGTGCAACACAACGAATCAGCCGGCATGTGGTGAGTCAGACCATAGGAACTGCGCCTCTGTAATTGCTCAGTAGCCTGGCATGCTAGTTCTAGCAGGCCCAGTGGGTGAAGCCCAACATTCCAGACTGGTTTAGGAAGGACCAGACCAGACCGAGTCACGTCGGGTCTAGTAGACTAGATTTTTTTGGCCAGTCGTGTCGGGTTGCGTTCGCCTTGTCTGATCAGACCCAGACCAAACCCAAGACATTGATTTTTAGTAAAATAGTTGTAACAGTGAATCTTTGCATCCCTATGATGATCAGTTTTTAGAACTGGGACCCTTGAGATGAGATGATTCCACTGGGATAATCTAAGCTAGTTTTTAGGGAATTTATCACATGACCAAATTTCTTGAGAAGTATGTTCTCCAAGTACATGTTCACTATGACCAGAATCATGCAGAAATTTGTGAGTTGTTGACTATTTTATTTGTGGGTTGCATGACTTATTGACACTCCATCTATTATCAATACTCTGTGTGTTATCGACACTCGTTGTTTCTTGGATAATTCATTTGTTCTTAACAATCCATTTGTTATCAACACTCTGTGTATTATCGAAACTATGTATTATGTGGACTGCATCTGATAATCCTTCTTTTCATTATATAGACTTATAACTATGTGGGATGATTTGATTATGTGTGTTTCCATTATGGTATAATTTTTTTCTGATTATTTTGTGTTATACTTTGTGTATTTCATTATGGGGTGCCTTTAACATTTTGGCCTGTCCTACTACCTATTTATTTACACACTCATGCACAGGACTTGCTCGAATGTGTTGTTTCTTGTCCAGATTATTGATGGTTTGATAGAGTTCTTGGTGGACTAGGACAAGGAGTTATTTGAGAGATCAGATAGACGAGGTGTGCATTTATGGCTTTATATTGTTTTCCTATACATACCCTTCAGTTAGGGTTTTATATGGATGAGTTTAAAGAACCTGTGCATTCTCTTTTTCAGAATCTTTTTTTATGGGCATGTATTATTACCCTAGTTACATTCCAGTTTCTTATTGTTTTAATCTTTTGTTAGTATATTAGTGAATTCATACATTATATACATAGTGGTTTTACATTTCAACATCATGATATTGGAGATGTGTGCGTGTGTACAGGTACATAGGAAAATTCCTCCCATTTGTAGGATATGCCTACTAGGGGCTACTCACTAGACTCTGGCCTATCATAGGAGGGATTTTGGTAATCACGACATGGGATCCTCTTGGAATGGTATTGAAACATGTTCCATATGAAGAAGAAACTTATGATACACTGATAAAATAGGGTTTTAGTGATTCGTTAGATGAAGAAGACATGCATAATCCCCAATCTTGAAAACATAATACTGAGGAGTGTAAGACATAACTAGATACTCAAACCTCACCCAATGACACTCCATGTATCCTAGAAATGAAGGAGACCAACCCATGGGAATATCTAGGTTCTTATGTTTGTCACAATGGCTGTTAGGAGATGAATTTTGAATTAAAGGTGGTGAAACAAATAAATTATTGTTGAGGGGGATGATAATTTGTCACTTTTTAATGGGGCGCACAGTTTGGATACACAGTTTTACAAATCGTGTTCTAACCATGAGAACACATATATCTAATAGGGGTACAAGTCATAAATTTACCTTGGGATCCCACATGGTTTGAAAAACTATGCACATATGGAAATACTCTATCCATGAGAAAATGGTTAGGATCCCTCCTTGAATGGTTTTTTAACAGTGAACCCCTCCTCTTGGATAGCATAGTTTGGATGTATGGTTTCATTTGACCATGAATGAACATTAATACATGCACTAAATGGCCATTTTTCTATTTCATTCTTCTCCTGAACCAACAGATCACCTCAGAACATCCTCAAACACTTAATTAAAATTTCATTAAAATCTTTTAAGAGATTCAAAATAATATTTAAATAACGACAATTCTCCTAGATTTTTGGGATCTTAATAACTTCCCAACATATACGTTCTCACCCTCCAACTTCACTCCCAAGGATTATTGATCTAGTTAGGTGTGGATATTGGGCCTTTGGTTCTGAATATCCATATATCTCTACCATTTTTCGTTCTAAAAATTAACTTATTTCCACAAAACTAAAACAGAATCCATGTTCTTTACCAGCAAAACAATATTACTACAATCCATATTATAAAATAAATGATCCTCAAAGGACTCATGAGCCTCAAAAACAACATCCTCAACATTAATCACATGATATGGGTCATGGTGATACTAATTATATTGTGACACATGAAAAACATCATTTATAAAATTATAGCATTGTGGAACATGAAATCGGTACTATAGTAGTCTGATCCTCTCTATAATATCAAACATCCAAATGTACCTAGGTGTCAACATGCCTTATTTTCAAATCCAATGGTGACCCAACCTAGGTGGCACCTAAAGAAACACATAATCACACACCATATACTCATAGGGTCTACGACACTGATACACATTCACCTTGTGCCGCCACTGAGTCTTTTTGATCCACTTCCACATTAACTAAACCTACACTGATGTATTCTGAGTAAGACACTTACCCAATAACTCTGACTCTCCATCCACCATCCAACATAACGGTGACTGACACAGTCTCTCATAGAGGACCTTATACGATGCCATAATAATTGTCTCCTCATAACTACATTCATCGGTGAACTCAAAAAGGTCCATGTGTTTCTACCATGATCCAAAAAATTATAGGATTTAATATCTAAACAAGTCCTCTAGTACCTGAACAGTTTAGTTGGATTGCATTTTTATCTACAGTTTCAAATTTTTACTCAAAAACACCGAGGTACCAACAAACTTCTATAACCCCTTCAAGATGCATTATGTAAAACATGTATCATGATCTGATACTATCATCTGTGCAACCCCATGAAATCATACTACCTAAAAAACATAAAAATCTATGAAATTAAAAATGATAAATATCTACAGAATTGTTATGAAATTTTCCACCATCATCAACCAATCCACAACTATGCAGATCACATCATTCTTATGAGGCTTCCTTGGAAGGCCTACAAGAAAATCCATTATCACACCACAAAATTTCCATTCCAAAAAGGGAAAAGGATGTACCAAATAACCTGGTTGATGATTTTCAACCTTCACATATTGATAGGAATAACATCTCTTAATGAAACCTATAACTTATTCATTTAACCCTAGTATCAATACATCCTACAAAGATCATGATACATTTTTTCAATCTATGAATCACTACCCACTTAAATAAATAAAACTCATGCATCAACTCTTCTTTTATACACATTGGCTTAAAAATAGGGTCAAAATCACAAATGATCACATAATCCCTAACAGTCAAATCAGAAGGTGGATTCCCAACATCAAGGCTTTATTTGATGGAAAAAATCCAGAATTATCAAACTTATTATCATTGATCCCGCTCAAAAGTGTCAAATAAAATTGAATGTATGAAAGGTTAATCTTCTATTTTCTATCTTACACATGTAGATACATCTATGAAAACAAAAACATCATACTCTACTCAGATCTAGATTCCTAAACCACTCGGGTTTGAGTTGTCTGACTCAATGCATCTGGAACACTATTCTATTTTCATGGTGTGTAAACTAGCTCAATGTAAAAAGTTTTCATGTGTTAAAAAAATATTCACTAATTAATATTAAAATAACATTAGGATAATATATACAAAAGAATTTAATTATCAGTACATGTGGTAAACCAATCTCTCGTTATGTAGATCCACGAAAACCTTCAGTCATAAACCACCATGGATAATTCAACATCAAATGTGGGGTAATCTCTTTCGTGAGACACCATCATTCGTGATCCAAAATACACAACCCGATAATCCTACATTATAACTACCCTAAAAACAACACCAGACACAATCAAAAACAAGTTTTTCACTTTCCCTAAACCAGGTATGGTCAAAATTGGTGTGTTATTTTACTACATCTTTAAAGGTTGTAAAGAATTATCACATTCCCTATCCATTAAAACATGATTCCCTTATTAGTCATTTTTCAGAGTGGTTCTATCAAATTTGAAAAGTCTTTGATGGGCCTTCTGTAATTTCCCTCCAATCCAAAAAAAAATCCTGAAATGAGAAATATTCTTGGCCTGATCCCAATATATAATTGCACTAGTAATTGGTCAACCTGAATGACATCACAAAAAAACTCATACAACCTATTCCTTCTCCTGAATGATATCTATGGTACATGAAAAGGTCTCACACATATTTGATGATACCCAAACAAAATATAAATCATATATAACATGGAATAAACCCTTAGATGATCAAAGAGATATTTGATTCAAGGATTAGGGTACCATTTGTAAACCATAATCTAATACAAATTTCTATAATTGAATCACAACTACAATGATCCACCATCCTTCTTAGAAAACAACACATGAGATCCCAAGGGTGATGTACTCGGGAAAATAAAACCCTTGTTTACTAGTTACTGTATTTGATAATTATGTTCGTGTATATCTTCTAGTGCCATTAAAAAATATTGAATGGAAACTAGTTCTACTTTGGAAACAACTCTATCATGAACCCAACAACCCTTTAAAGTTCCATCCTAGAAAAATCCTAAGGAAATACAGCATAAAACTAATCCACCTCAGTGGAATTACACTCTTCCCTCTTATATCATCCTTTATCATGAATCAAGACACATGAGTTGTGTATTCACAAAACTTTCTAAAAACTGGCATGGATGGACTACTCAGATATCCTATTCCCCATGATGGACATAAATTACACCCCCTAAGAGATGTGAATTTTACCCTATGATTGTAACAATTGATATGGGAATGGTAAATGGATATCCAATACATTATCATATTGATACCAATACATGACATATCTACCAAAAAAGTCTCATATAAAATGGTAGACACAACCCTTAAGGGAACACCCATAACACTACCATATATTTTCTACCCGAACATAAAATGGTGTATTAATCGACATAAAGCCACACATATGTTACACCTCATGGTTCAATAGAGTCATAAATTGAGAAGATATGAAATAATGAAAGTAAATTTCATTAAATAATTCAATAGAATGTATAGATTCTAAAAGGATCACACTTCAAATAGTCAATGGTCTATCCTCGCCACCTCTAGGTGTAGACTAAACTGTATGAAGTTTAACTACACCTCTACCCTAGGGTCTGGTGAGAATCTTTCATGTCACACAACTATTGTGAAATGGATGCTATGGCCCTAGTGTACCATGCACACCACCTCATTCGGTATGAATGGTCGATCTATAAATGCTTTCCTGGTTGGGTTAACTAATCACCCTCTTGCACTCAGCATCATCCTTGATCATACATTTGAGCAAAACTATCAGGGTTTCCTAAAGAACCAATGCACATATCCCATTATAATTCCTGGTCCACACTAAATTCTTTATCAATGGAACTAACCACGCATGTTCCTCAGCCATACACATAGATTAAAAAACAACTGGTCACCACCATGAGTGGTTGTTCCTCCCTCTTATCTAATGTGCACACTTCTCCTCTGGTGAAGATTCCTGAAACAATGCTTTCTTCCCGTAAAAGTCATACCAAAAGACCATCCAACTAGATCCACAAAACCACCATCTAAAGCCTCCCATATGTTCCCTTCTAAAATAAGGGCCTAATCCAAAACCTCTACAAAACATATCAAGATAACGATCTCCACTTGGGACATAATCTCATATATATTAACATCCAAAAACATTCATTTCTTAGACACATTATCCCAAGATAATGGTAGAACAAATAATTGGATATCTATTAAGCGGTATATATATTCCATCACTGACATGGTCCCCTATAGTAAATTTATAAAATCAAATTCACCCTTCTGTCTCTTATTATCAAGATATAAATTCTTGAGAAACATCTCCTTGACGTCTTTTCGTAACATGTAACTAGAATGTTGAGTTTGATAAATAATATACCAATAGTTATTTCTTATTCCCCATAGTATACAAGATTACCACATTACACTCTAATCATGAGGAGTCTCAGGGGGCCAAAATTTTCAGAATCGTGACAATCCAAAACATTGTATCCTCGGCTCCACCCTCTTTATCAGATGTTGGATGGTACTGTAACTTATATTCAATGGTTAGATCAAACATACAAAAAACTACATGGATATTATTCCATCATCATAATAAAATGAGATAGGTTTTAAATATACTATTCATGTTCCCATAGATCTTGGAAAAATTAGTTTTTATACTCTGAAAATGGTGGATCATTCTAGTTGATATCCTCTTACCGCCCATTTGGAAAATGTCATTGTGGTGGCTTTTTTACCATTCCAAAACGAATTCTTAAAACAAATTACATAAAAAACCATAGTTTATTTAAAAGAACGCTCAACACTAGCCATAAGAAAATAAATTTTCATTCACTGTACCAACTGGCATTGTTTTACCTTGAACACTACTCTCAACCATTCCAACCAAGAGTCATGGTAAAAATTGAGTAAATCAACATACATAGTGATGATCCATTAATGAGGGACCCTTTTTAAACAATTTACAACTCTATAATGTAAATATTTATCTCTTAATAAGAATTACATTTTCATAACATGTAAAAATAAATATTATTACTCATTTATAGAATTTCATTATGATAAATATTCTATAAATTCATTCACATTCATTACTTTTACGCATTTGAATCATCCTTATTAGAAACCACTTTTTTCATTTTTTTTTCATGATGGAAAAAATAATTATACCCTTCCAGTCTCACACACCCTTACTAGGTATGCCTATTATAATTTATGAAATCTATACCCCTAGGTTCCTATAAGAATGAATGAATTCACAACCACATAACATTTTATCCAAATAATAAACATCATAAAATAGTTACATTACACATAATGTGTACAAACTCATGGGGAAATATCATTCAAACAAAACAATACATACTATGAACAATAATCCCACTATAGGAACATGGGTTTTCTCTTGAACATGGGATATCAACTCCCAACAACAAGCTCATTTCCAACAACAGAAACATCATAATCTCATGTATACCATCCCTAAATAACAAGTCCATTAAAAAGAAATGTTTTGATAGAACTTTGTAATGCCACTGATCTCAAATCCATTAAACTCATTCCCTGATGTAGGCCACCACATGACTCCATTTGTGCCTCCCCATATTCTAGAGGTTCCTAACTAGTAGTGAGGGTCTAATAGATCATTAGTTAGACTATATCATCTTTTTGAGAGTAATCCATAGTAGATTACATATTAAAAAAAGAAAAAATATAATAAATTAACAAGAAATATGAATTACCATCCATTTCCCAAATATGATAGAAGACAAATCCAAATAATAATGATACTATTTCATGATTATAGTTTCAAATGTGAAGAAAACCCAAAACAAAGAAAAAAAAGTTGAATACCAAAATGGTTCCTTTCTCGAAATCTGAATCCTCATTCATGAACATCCCAAGACATACTCAACCCCCTAGTATAATGAAAATTCCCTTTTCTTCACCAGCATATATGAAATTCTCTCATGTTTCCAATGGTCGCGAAAGCTGGGTGTTAGTACAAATCAATGGCCCACAACAAATAGTGTCTAAAAAATATACATTCTAAATAGATAGTTCATGCATACAATAAATAAATTAAAATATAAGGAAAAGTAAACTTGGGTATCCTTTTTTTAATATATTCACTTTTACCATTTTCATCATTAGATCCATATTCATCACTTAATTCATTTCTAACATTATTTACATGGGGTAGGAGTATGTATCACTTACACTATGGAATAATAGATTCAATAACTATAAATAAGAGAATAATTCAAGTTACATACCTCAATGTGGACCAAAAATTCATGAACAAATACATCACACATACTTTAGGGTTTTAGTCATGGTTTTCTCATCAAATGCAACCATTAGGAAAATAGTGCCATAACACCCTTCCTAAACCCATGCATTATTGGGTGGGGTTTGGATCCCCTATCTAACTCGACTCTTGGGTGTAGACCATCCAGTATAATACCCCAAAACTTCTAAGAAATGAGCTTATTCTTAGTTATCAATTTTCAAAATATAACATTTCACAAGCCACACACAACCGATACCAATAATATTGAAAATTAAAATTTCATAATAAAAATCAATCGTCATCAAACGAAACTCACAATCACATTTACCATTTACATAACATAGCCAATTTAACCCATTTCCCTCTTCACAGCTTAACCCATTTAGTATAATATAAAATTCCAAAAAATTTCCCATACAACATATTCATTAATTCATATGCCTTAATTCATTTAGATATTTCCAATACAATTTCATAATAAATTTAGCATAATCACATTATCCTATCAAATTCATTTCATATGAAAGGAAAACACATTATGACATTATAAATGTTTAGAAACAACTATTACTATTCCATTTTAAACACAATAAGCACATTAACATTCTTATAATGGTCTATATTATATCACAAGACAATTATATGGTTTACATTATAATTTTTCATGGTTGGAAATGATGGAACACACCATCAGTGGCCCTAAATTAGTCTTGTCAACCTCAATTCATCTCATGGGGACCATGAAGGTTTAATCTAATGACCTAGATTGACATACATGGAAATTACATATATTTTTTGAAATACATAATACATTACACAAAATATAATCCCATAGTCTATATTAGTTTATTATCTTTGGAAACTCCTAACTTAATCTTCTACCTTGGTGAAAGATCTTCAAAATCCCCCATAAAGATATTCCCTTTTTGTTTTCCTACAAAAAACCTTTCTTTATATCTTGGGGAAAAGAAAACATAAAAAATTGTGAACTCAAATGCTCAGTAAGGGTAAAAATAGAAAATATAAAAAAACATAAAAATTTGGACGTAAAAAAAAGAAAATAATGTTTAATCTTCAAAATAATGAGTCATGAAATAAATATTGGATGTATTTATGTGATAGATTATAAAATATCATTAAAAATGCTAAAATTGCATTGGAATAAGAGATGTAATTATGAAAAAATAAGTACAAAATATTTTTTTATAGTATCCAATACATTGTTTCCATGACCATCATAGTGGACAAAGTCCATTACTGAACCTGGTGTACTTGTCTTTCCATCCATGTATTACTAAACTGAATTTACTTGTAGTTCCAGCCCTGTATTACTAAACCAAATTTAATTCCAATTCCGGTCATGTCTATCTCATGAGATTTAAATATTTACCCAATGAATTGAAGGTAGTTATAGGTCCCACATATATCATAAGGAAATCGTTCTTAATTGTACCACCAAAACATAAAAACATTCCCCATAGCATAACCCATGATGTAAAATTGGTTTTTTAATCATCAATTCAACATAACATAATCCACATAAGATAAATGGTCTCCATAAAAATAATTCCATCACAATAAATATTGAATCAATTTAATAATAGGGATAGAAACATAACCCTATTTATGATCATCATCTTATATGTGCAATAATTATTATAAAACATTTAAAATTAATTCTTGACGAAAATATCCTTTCTTCTTTAAAAACGTTTTCTTTTCTAAAAATTCCATGAAATTTGATATTAAAAAATTTTAATTAGACATAAACATGAAATATTTTAAATGATAATTCATGGAAATAATGCTTCACAAAATAGTAAAAAAATCCACATATGACATATAAGTTTGAAAACATTTTCCTAATTCTTTTGCAGGAAAATCTAAAAAGTGTCTCGTATATTAAAAAAAGAAATAATCTTTACATACCATGTAGTAAAAGTAAAAAAATGGGTAAAAATATATATAATAATACATTGAATAATAGTAACAATTTTATGAAATAATTATAAGAAATTATGGACATGGATGATAAATATATCCTTTGTAAATACTATGTATACACAATCTCGTATAAAACTAAGATTGAAACATTATCCCTTACCTTAGGTTAGATTTCTTTCGTATCTGTGTGAAACTCCAATATAATGGGTTTAATCATTTTATTAATTTTTAATGGAACCATAATAATTGTTATGATATCATATATTATTTTTTAGTATTTTTATATTACCAATTCATTTGTCAATTCAAGGTTATAGAAACATTTTGGGTAATAATCGTATCATTTATCATATGTGTTTGGACTTGTTATGCATGATATTATTACTTAGATAATTATTTAATTACATATAGAATTTAAAAATGATTTATATATATTATATATTTAGTATAATATATATATAGATAGAATATATAGATAATTAAAAAGGAATACACCATTCATGGAGATGGTAGGTCGTATGCATGCATTAAAGCAATTTTCGTTTAATTATAGAATTTAATGGAAGTATGTAAATGAAATATATATATAAACATAAATCTTGTAGCATTATTATGTAATATATTTCTGTATTATTTATTATATATACATTGAAATTATTCTTTAATGGTTAACATAGAGAATGAATCTCATCGCGTCTTGGAGACAGTAAGCCGTACATAAGCATTACCGACAATATCATTCCCATAATTGTTGAATGGTGTTGAATTGGTTGGTGTATAATATCTCAGAATTATTATGAAGATATAATAATCATAAATAGTTATTATTTCCTCCATTGCAATCTTCCATGTAAGGTGGTGGTAAAAAACTGATTACACCCCGGCATGGAGAGAGTAAGCCTTAGGTACACACGCGCGGTGATAACAATTTTCATAGGATTGATAGAAGGAAAAGTAGGGTTGTTTAATATTTATTGTAAGGACCCATCCTTAAACCTTACTTAATCTTGAGTTACTTCAAGAATAAACGTTGAAGATCTTTTCAGGTTTTAGAGTTTTAGAGAATTAGATCATAAAAGATGCATTACATTCCACATTTAAAAAAGTGGTTTCATATAAGATAGTACTAATTTTTCTCATAAACGGAAACATATTTAAAATAAAACATGGATTCTTTATTGACACTTCCTTGACACTATCATCACATCATTTACCTTTCCCTTTACCTGTGGATAACATTTAAAAAACTTGGGATGAGCATAAAAAGCTCAGTAAGGGATATAAAAGTCTGAAATGAAAACATTAGTCCATGTATGAAATCATACTTTACTCATAAAACATAAGAACTTTAACATACCTCATAAAATAATGAATAAATCAAAGAAATCATAAGACATAAAGGTAACTTGAGGCATTCATAACATTCTTACGCAGGGAGTAACCCTCTTGGTTACATTTGGAATACCCATTAAAATATATTCCCTAAATCTCTTCGGAGAAACCTTAATGTTTAACTCCTTTTCATTACACAATTCATTGGAGAGCTATATTGGGCTCACCCGCCCTTATTTTATCATGGAACCACCCGTCTTTATAATAATTCCCAAGAACCATAACATAATCGTATCACATAAAATACGAATAAAGGAAACATAACATTTCCACTTTTCAATCACACGATATCAATACAACACATTGATATAAAAACATTATGAAAACCATTTCAAATACCAAAATAAAGGTAAATTAAAACATGGTATTTATTTTTCTTTTTAAAAAATGGTATGGCTTGTTGAGGAAGCCGAAAATCAAATAATGGTCACCGCGGCAGAGAAGTCGTTGTCACCGCATACGTACGACAAAAACATTCCCTTTTGTCGTTTAGTAAAAATGCTTCGTATAAAAAGATTCCTTTGGGATAAACGTAAAATTCAAAGGGTTGTATACACCGTATAAAAGAAGGTTGTGTATAAAACAAAATATGCCTCAATGAAAAGAGATTGAGAAGAAGTCCCATACCTCGGGTCCGACATGACTCGATCGTTCATTAACTTCCTGAATAATAAACTTGAGTTAATTTCTACCTACTTATGAACCTTTTTCAAGTTCATTATTTATTTTATATCACTTATTACCATGTTATGAACATTATGCAATTATTTATGTTTATAATGGTCATTTTAACGATCATTTGTACTTGAGTAAAAATATGCTCATTATAATTACAAGTTGTTCATGTATCCATTATATCCATAGTTATACTCATGATGTATATATCATATATATCATATATATCCAGTATATACATGCATTTATAATATTACATAACGTTTAGAGGGATGAAATGAAATGCACCATTCATGGAGACGGTAAGTCGTACGTACGCATGAACGTTACTTTCATTCCTATTTCGTATTTTATGGAATGGAATCATAATGATATAAAGTTATATTATAATTATAGTATAATATCATATATAATAACATTAATTAAATCCTTTATACGTCCCACATATGGCATTAACGAAATCAAATCACTTTGAGGGGCGGTAGTCCGCACTTCCTAAAATAAAGATATCGCGTTTACCCAAAATGGTAACCATAATGGTATGCCATAAATGAAAAATTCAGAAGCATAAATAAAGCATAAACATATTATATACAATATATAAATATAGTTACATCTTAATGGTCACCTATGAAGGTGTTATATGAGTGTTGAACAATCATCGTTTCGTGAGGCAGAAATTTTCCATCCACAGAAACAGTATGTTATTTAACCATTAGATGTAGGTGTGTGTAAGTGTAGATTGAATAATTTTTATAAAAACATACAAGTATATTGAGGATACTGGTGTTTTTACCAAATATTGGAATAAAAAGAGTTTAGAAGTTTTGAGAAGAAAAATAAAACATAAGAACACAAGAGAAAACACTACCTTTAAAACGGGTAACTCTTTTTTGATTTGAGCTAAAACGCTTCCTTGGGAAGACTTATGCCCAAATTGAGGCTTCTAAGAGTAAGATAGGGATGTGTAGAGACAAAATGGGTAGGGTTTGGCTAAGACAAAGGCTTTGGAAGTGTGTGTAAGGAGGTAGTGGTGGTGGCCTTTTATAAGAGGATAGGAGGGGCACTCTTGGAAAGTAAAGAAATGTTACTTTATTTTAAAATGATTTTCGGATTTAAAAGGTCCCATATTGATATAAGTCTAGGATAAGGTGATAAGGGTTCGAAATATACCCATCCAATAGGTTTTTGACAAGTGTAGGGCTTATATTTTTCATTATCTTTTCATTTTATTTAAATCATTAAATAATGAGGTAATCGATGCATCATCATGATGTCATAAATAATTTAATTTATTTAATATCTAAAAATTATAAAACAAATACTTTGATGTAGGAAATCTTTTTATATTTCCAATTACTATTTATAGTCAGAAATCTGACTTGTAAATCCCTATTTAAAAATTGTTTTAGTAAAACAACTCATGTTTGTGTCATTTTTATTTTATCATTAAATAAAAAGATATTAATGTCATTTACCTACCAAAGTGGCTCCATGGGGCCCCCAAGTTGACCCATTTATTGTATTGGTCGACCGTGACACATCAAATAAGGGTAGGGCATGTGTCTAGGTCATTTCATATTATTAAAACATTTTTTTTACCTTAAATTCCACTAATTACCTCTAATCGCGATTAAAAACATAAAAGTTACTATTCACCAAAAAATTATTTTAATCCCATTGAACCACATTTTACTTCTTAATGACAACCATGTATGTTGGATTTTTGAAATTCAAAACACATAGGTGGTAATGTTTCATTTAAAAGAAAAATCAGTTTTTTAAGTACCACTTAGTGGTTTCACTATTCATCAAAAATTGATGTTTTTCATAAAAATACCAAAAATTCACCCTAAGCTATATTTGATATTCCTAATTGAAAAATTATTTCTATTTTACAAAATTAAAAACATATAATTTACTTTAATTAATTTAATAATTAATTCCCGCTGTTAGAGCAAATAGCGTGTTTTTATGAAACAATAAGTACCAAAAGATTGACCATAGTTTAACTCCAATTTCATAATGAAATTAATTCCAACAATCACTATTGGATTAAATGGTAAAAATATATTCTAATTTAACTTTAAAACCAATTCAAAAGATAAAATAATCATATTATTAAATTATATGAAAACGCATTTTTGATGTAAAATGCAGTATTTTTAACTATTCATTAAAAAATGAACATTGTCAGAAAAATACCAAAAAATTATCCAATATAAATTTCAATGTCCCAATCATAAATAATAAGTTTATTTTGACAAATAGACCTTATAGAATTTTCAAAAGACAGATTTAAAAAATGGGTTGACATCAAAAGGCAGTAAAACAATCTTTTAAAAATATTAGTGTATTCCATGCTTAAGATTGGATTTATTCTCATTTTAAGCCTCTAAAAACTATCTAATTCATAAATAGACATAGATAAAAATATCGACTATTCATTAATTACTTGGGATGTTACTTCCTTCCCCCCTTTATAAAATTGCGTCCCCGCAATTTATTTACTTAACGAATAAGTGGGGATATTTATCCCGTATAGCATTTTCCGATTCCCATGTTGCCTCCTCAACCATATGGTTTTTCCACAAAACCTTTACCTAGTGAATCACCTTATTCCGCAACAATTGCTCCCTGTGGTTAAGAATCTGGACCGGTTGTTCCTCATAAGATAGATTATCTTCCAATAGATCTACCTCTAGACTCAAAACATGAGATGGATCTGGCATATACTTTCTCAACATCGAAACATGAAAAACATTGTGTACCTGAGATTAAAATCGGAGGTAAATCCACTCGGTATGCAACTGATCCAATTATCTCCAGAATTTCATATGGTCCAATGAACCTTGAACTCAGCTTTCCTTTCTTACCAAACCGCATCACACTTTTCCATGGTGATACTTTGAGAAAAACATGATCACCTTCCTCAAAAGAGAGATCTTTCCCCCTGTTGTCCGCATAACTCTTCTACCTACTCTGAGCTGTTCTCATGTGTTTCTGTATCAGCTGAACTTTTCCTGCCAAATCTTCTACCAATTTTGCTCCCATCATCTTCCTTTCACCCACTTCATCCCAGAAAGCAGCAGTTCGACACCATTTCCCATATAATTCTTCAAACGGTGCCATCTGTATATTGGAATGAAAAGTGTTATTATATGAAAATTCAACCAAAGAATGATGTTGGACCCAACATCCTTGATAATCCATCGAACAAGCACGTAGCATATCATCCAAAGTCTGAATTTTTCGTCCTGACTGCCCATCTGATTGAGGATGAAAAGCTGTACTAAAATTTAATTCAGTACCCAACGACTTCTGAAGGCCTTTCCAAAAGTTAGAAGTGAAACTGTGATCACGGTCAGATGCAATGGAGAGGGGAACTCCATGTAACCTAACTATCTCTTTAAGATACAAATGGGAAAGTTGATCTAGGTAAAAATTATCTCGTATAGTAAGGAAATGAGTAGATTTAGTCAAGCGATCAACAATAACCTAGATTGCATTATTACCTCGGGGTGTCTTCGGTAATCCCATAACGAAGTCCATTGTTATATTTTCCCATTTCTACTCTGGTACTAGTAAAGGCTGAAGCATCCCTTTCGGTAAATGCCGCTCCTCTTTAACCTGCTGACAAGTCAAACACTTCACAGTAAAATCAGCAATATCCCTTTTCATTACATCCCACTAGTAATACTCCCGATGATATCTATACATCATAGTACATCCTGGATGAACTGAAAACAGAGAACTATGAGCTTCACATAAAAACTCTCTCTTCAACTGTGAATCACAAGGCACACACAATCTCTTCCCAAAACTCGAAACAAAATCATTATTAATGTTTAATTCAGGAAACATACCCTTGTGAACCAGTTATACCTTTTTTTTCAATTCATTGTCTTACTTCGTGTACTTGATTGATTCTATCTGACAAAGAAGATTTCACTGATACCTGAAACAAAACAGAAGAACATCCTACACCAAAAACTTTTATGCCAAATTTCATCAAATCCTTAACCAAAGGATCACGTTCCAAACGCAACATTGTTAATGAAGCATTAATTTTTTGACTTAAAGCATCCACCACTTTGTTTTCTTTTCCCGGATGGTAATGAATTGTACAATCATAATCCTTGATTAATTCTATCCATATCCTCTGTATCATGTTCAATTATTTCTGAGTGAATATAAACTTTAAACGTTTTTTTCAGTATATATTTCACACTTTACTCCATACAAATGATGCCTCCAAATTTTTAAAGCGAAAACTACAATGGATAATTCCAAATCATGTGTAGGATAATTTGCCTCATGAGTTTTCAACTGTCGTGAAGCATAAGCAATTACCTGATCATTATGCATTAAGACACAAAAAAGTCCTTTCAATGAAGCATCACTGTAGATAACAAACTCACCATTCCTGGATGGTAGTGCCAAAACTAGAGAATTCACCAATCTTCTTTTCAGATCCTGAAAACAATCATCACATTCTTTTGTCCAGATAAACAGAACACCCCTCTGAGTTAGCTTAGTCGTTGGACTAGATAACCGTGAAATATTTCTAACCAACCTTTGGTTATTACCTGCCAAACCAAGGAAGATACGAATATCAGTTACATTTTTGGGTCTTGGCCATTCTTCAACAACCTTTATTTTTGCAGGATCAACAGTTATCCCATCTTTAGACACAATGTGACCAAGGAAAGAAATTTTTTGCAACCAAAACTCACACTTTCTGAATTTTTCATACAATTTCCTTTCTTTTAAGGTTTTCCAAAACAACCCTTAAATGTCTGTCATGCTCCTCTTTACTTTTAGAAAACACCAAAATTTCATCAATAAATACAACCAACATTTTTCATCTGAGTCAACTAAGCCATCACTGCAAAAAACTGTTTAGTTCTGATTCTGACCATCTAAGGATACTGATTTGAAAGGTCATTTCCCTCTGTATGCCTTCCCAGAAAATATATTCTGTTTCCTCTATGAAAAACCATTCTTAACACAAAAATATCTTAGGCAAAGCAACATGGTAATCTTAAAATTCTATATCATTTCAATTTGACCATAAAAAATATTTTTGGATAATCATTTAATAGAATTCTTACTCCTAAAGTTATCTAAACCGACCTCAGATACCAACTATAAGGCCCCAACCTTAATCCTTACTTAATCTTGAGTTACTTCAAGAATACACGTTGAGGGTCTTTTCAGACTTAGAGTTTTTAGATAATTGGATCATAAAACATGCATTACATTCCACATTTAAACAAAGTGGTTACATATAAGATAGTACTCATTTTCCCCATCAACGGAGTCATATATAAAATAAAACATGGATTCTTTATTGACACTTCCTTGATACTATCATCACATCATGTACCTTTCCCTTGACCTGTGAATAACATTTCAAAAACTTGGGATGAGCATAAAAAGCTCAGTAGGGGATATAAAAGTATGAAATGAAAACATTAGTCCATGTATGAAATCATACATTACTCATAAAACATAAGAACATTAACATACCTCATCAAATCATGAATAAATCATAGAAATCATAAGACATAAATGTATCTTGAGGCATTCATAACATTCTTACATAGTGAGTAACCCTCTTGGTTACGTTTGGAATACCCATCACATTATATTCCCTAAATCTATTCGGAGAAACATTAACGTTTAACTCCATCACATTACCCAATGCATTGGAGAGCTATATCGGGCTCACCCGCCCTTAGTTTATCACAGAACCACCCGTCTTCATAATAATGCTCAAAACCTTAACATAATCGTATCACATAAAACATGCATAAAGGACACATAACATTTTCACTTTTCAATCACAAGATATCAATACAAAACATTTATATAAATAAATTATGAAAACCATGTCCAATACCAAAATAAATTAAAAGTAAAACATGGTATTTATTTTTCATTGTAAAAAAGGTATGACTTGTAGAGGAAGCCGAAACTCAAATAATGGTCACGACGGCGGAGAAGTCCTTGTCGCCGCATACATACAACAAAACATTCCCTTTTTTCGTTTAGTAAAAACACTTCATATAAAAAATATTCTTATGGGATAAAGGTAAAAGTCAAAGGGGTTTATACACCGTATAAAAGAAGGTAGTGTATAAAACAAGATATGTCTCAATGAAAGGAGATTGAGATAAAGTCCCATACCTCGGGTCTGACTTGACTCGATCGTTCTTTAACCTCATGAATAATAAACTTGAGTTAATTTCTACCCAATTAAGAACCTTTTTCAACTTCATTATTCCTTTTATATCACTTATTACCATGTCTTGAACACTATGCAATTATTTAAGTTAATAACGGTCGTTTTAATGATCATTGGTACTTGAGTCAAAAATATGATCTTTATAATTAAATGTTGTTCATATATCCATTATATCCAGAGTTATACTCATGATTTATATATCATATATATCATATATATCCAGTATATACACGAATTTATAATATTACATAACGTTTAGAAGTAAGAAATGAAATGCATCGTTCATGGAGATGGTAAGTCGTACGTACGCAAGAACGCTACTTTCATTTCTTTTTCATATTTTATGGAATGTAATCATAATGATATAAAGGTATATTATAATTCCAGTATAATATAATATATAATACCATTAATTAAATCCTTTATACATCCCACATATGGAATTAATGAAATCAAATCACTTTGAGGGGGCGGTAGTCCACACTTCCTAAAATGAAGATATCACGTTTACCCATAATGGTAACCATAAAGGTATGAGATAAATGAAAAATACAGAAGATTAAGTAAATCATAAACATATTATATATAATATATAAATATAGCGACATCTTAATGGCCACCTTTGAAGGTGTTATATGAGTGTTGAACAATCATCATTTCGTGAGGCAGAAATTCTCCATCCACAGAAACAATATGCTCTTTAACCATTAGATGTAGGTGTGTGTAAGTGTATCTAGAATAATTATTATAACCAAATCCTAGTATATTGAGGATACTGGTGTTGTTAGAAAATAAATGAATAAAAAGAGTTTAGAGGGTTGGAGAAGCAAAATAAAACATAAGAACAAAAGAGAAAACACTACCTTTAAAACAGTTAACTCTTTTTTGATTTGAGTTCAAAGGCTTCCATGGGAATACATCTGCCCAAATTGAGGATTCTAAGAGTTATATAGGGATGTGGAGAGACAAAATGGGCAGGTTTTGGCTGAGCCAAAGGCTTTGGAAGTGTGGTTAAGGAGGTAGTGGTGGGGGCCTTTTATAAGAGGAGAGGAGGGGTACTCTTGGAAAGTAAAGAAATGTTACTTTATTTTAGAATGAGATTCTGATTTAAAATGTCCCACATTGATATAATTCAAGGATAAGGTGATAAGGGTTATAAATATACCCATAAAATAGGTTTTTGACAAGTTTAGGTCTTAGATTGTACATTATCTTTTCATTTTATTTAAATCGTTAAATAATGAGGTAATCGATGCATCATCATGATGTCAATAATAATTTACTTTATTTATTATATTAAAATTATAAAAAAATATTATGATGTATTAAATCATTTTATCTTTACAATTACTATTTATAGTAAAAAAAATATGACTTGTATAACCCAATTTAAAAATTGTTTTCATAAAACAACTCATGTTTGTGTCATTTTTATTTTAACATTAAATAAAAAGCTATTACTGTCATTTTCCTACCAAAGTGGCTCCATGGGGTCCCCAAGTTGACCCATGGATTGTCTAGGTCGGACATGAAACATAAAATAAGGGTAGGACATGTGTCTAGGTCGTTTAATATTATTAAAACATTATTTTTACCTTAAATTACACTAATTACCTATAATTGCGATTAAAAACAAAAAAGTTACAATTCACCAAAAAATTATTTTAATCCCATTGAACCACATTTTACATATTAATGACAACCATGTATGTCATAATTTTGAAATTCAAAACACAGAAGTGGTAAAGTTTCATTTAAACGAAAAATCTGTTTTTCAAGTACTACTTAGTGGTTTCACTATTAATCAAAAATTGAGGTTTTTCAGAAAAATACCAAAACATCACCCTAAGATATATTTGATATTCAGAATTCAAAAATGATATCTATTTTACAAAATTCAGAACATATAAGTTTCATTAATTAATTTAATAATTAATTCCCGCTGTCAAAGCAAATAGCGTGTTTTTATGAAACAATAAGTATCAAAAGATTGACACTAGTTTAAGCCCAATTTCAAAGTGAAATTAATTCCAAAGACCACTATTGGATTAAATGGTAAAAATATATTATAATTTAACATTAATACAAATTCAAAAGATAAACTAATCATTAAATTAAATTAGATGAAAAAGCAGTTTTGATGTAAAATGCAGTATTTTTCACTATTCATTAAAAAATGAACATTTGTCAGAAAAATACCAAAAAATTATCCAATGTAAATTTCAATGTCCCAATCATAAATAATAAGATTATATTGACAAATAGTGCTTATATAATTGTCAAAATAAAGATTTAAAAAATGGTTTGACATCAAAAGGCCGTAAAACAATCTTTTAAAAATATTAGTGTATTCCATGCCTAAGATTGGATTTATTCTCATTTTAAGCCTCTAAACACTATCTAATTCATAAATTTACATAGATAAAAATATCTATTATTCATTACTTACATGGGATGTTACATTTATAATAACATATCGGTATATTATTGGTTCTGATTTTATTACTTTATAATGAAATAAATAATGAATAGTATGTAGAAGATGAATGAAATGTGAAAGAATCGGTAGAAGAGATTACCTCTTCCTCGATGTGCCTCCGTTAAATTTCTTATAAGGGCATAAGATTTTGTATTTTGATAAAAAAAACCCTATAATGTAACTAGAGATGTTTATAAGATAAATGGTTAGGGGTTGGCCGATCTGGAAGGCACTAAATTGACTTAATAGGAGAAGGAGGATGTGCCTTTTATAAGAGGGGAGGGGTACATTAAGAATCTCTCAAAATATTAATTTATTATAAAATTAATTTCAGTTTCAAAAGGTCCCAATCACATTAAATTAGAATATTATATGAGGATTGTTCTAAGTCCTATCAGAAAAATGATTTTAGACATGTTTAGGTCTTAAATGTAACCATATATTATAACTTTAACCATTAGTTCACTAATTTAACTCTTTATATGTCTTCTTGTATATTCATACAATACGGTTAATATAGTTACTAATAATTTCCAATAGAACCTAATGTGGTTCAGTAATGAAATTTTCAACATTATACATGTCATTTGGCTAAATAATATCGTTTTAGGACAATTATATCATTTAATAAAATAGATATTGTTTAAAAACACATTAATGTCAATTTTTAAACTATTCATATCTTGCCTTTTTAAAAATCCATAAATACATGATTAATTTTAAAAAACATCATTAATTCGAAGATAAAAAGTCATAAGCATCCATAAAATTACTGTATAGAATAAAAATATTCAAAATATGTTTATTTTAATATTTATAAACTCATTTATTTAAATCATCCATTAATAAGGCAATCACTACAACATCATTATGTCATAAATAAATTTATTTACTTTTGTATAACAATTAAAATAAAATACCATGATTTAGCAAAGCTTTATATATTTATAACTTCTATCTATATAAATATATACCAGTTATATAACTCTATATTAAAATTGATTCTGTAAAAGATATAGGTTTAGGTTATAATTATGTTTACAATTAATTAATTTTTAAAGAATTTCATTTTGACATCCATGTGAATCCATGGGGTCCCAAAATCGACCCAAGGATTCCCATGGAAGGAAATATCTCATCCAATAGTATTAGAAAATTGTTAGGGTAGTTTAATATTATTATAATATAATTTTTTACCCTTATTTACCAGATTTACCCTTAAACAATTGTAAATAAAATAATTACTGAAGTTACTATTCCTAATGTCCAAAAATAAAATGTAACAATTTAAAAAAATTAAAACTCTTAATTCCAAATATGTAAATTATTTTTCCAAATTCAAGATAATGAAGTTCCATTAACTAAAATAAAATTAATTCTTGTAGTCAAAACCAAAAAAACTTGTTTTAATGAATTAATAACTACCAAAATATTGGCATGTGTTCATGTCCAATTTTTAAAAGAAATTACTTCCAAAGACAAAAATTAGAATAAATATAAAAAATATAATCCAATTAAAATTTAAAAAAAAATTAAAAATATAATATAACTATTTAAACCCATTACATAAAAAGGCAGTTTGAAATTAAAATGAATTATTTTTGACTATTTATTAACATTTTAATTTTATTATAAAAATACCAAAAATATAACCAAAGTAAATTTTTATGTCCCTATTCTAAATAAGATGTTTACTTTTCATTTTTAACTTATAAAAGTTCCAAAATCTATATTTAAAATGGGTGGATAATCAAAAGGTGGTAAACCTATATTTTTTTGAAAAATGTGTCTTTTATCCAAAAAATTGATTTTGTTCTCATATTATGTTCTATAAAATGTGTTTGATGAATTATAATGTTATATAAAAAAAATGGTATAAATAATATTCATAACAACTAGTTTATATCCTATTAAATAATAATATTTTAATACTATATCATTTTTTAGTGAAACTCGGAATCGTTTAAAAGGTAACCCATCGAGGAAGGTCCCTCTTGCATGTAACACAAGCCATGTAAGTGTTGTGTGTAGTGAATGATTACTCTGTTGTTGTGTATAACATAATATAAAAATAGGTTATTCATATATTCAAAAATATATATACTCAGTGTTGTGTGAATTGAATTCTATCAAAAGAATTTGAAATTGTGTGCAACAAAATCCATGAATAGTGATATGTATACTACAAGCTAATATATTTCTACGTATAGAACAAGATAATCATGGTGTATCATATAAGATAATACATCAAAAAATTAAAAATAATCATTCTCATATAATCTTGGGGGTTTATAGTTAAATTTATCGTTTCTCTAACCATTTTAATCAATCTCACCAATGTAATAATTTTCACAATAAGAGATATGAAATATCACAACCATACATTAAAAAATAATCTTCAAGACTATGGGATATAACATACAGTATACCTAACTCGAATTGGTATATGAATATTGTAAGGACCCAGCCCTATTTCCTCATATATAGTGCCTTGTTTTATTACATTGTCATATAAACATTGAATACACATCCTGATGGATCGAGTTATTTTGGATATTTGGTAACAAGATACACACAGAAGTAAATCATTAAAAATTGAAATGAAATAAAACATATAAATTCAGTTGAAAACATACAAATCTTCTAGGTAGTCCTGTCAATTCAAATTTCTTTTTTTTACTTTTAGGACTTTTGTATTTGAAATCACAAATCCCCTC
This sequence comes from Viscum album, assembly GCA_963277665.1. NCBI lineage: Eukaryota > Viridiplantae > Streptophyta > Magnoliopsida > Santalales > Viscaceae > Viscum > Viscum album. The sequence goes on from OY728129.1 coordinate 536,780,355, forward strand.
CTACTCATTTATCAAATAAGGGAATTAATTTGAATATGGTTTTTATGTCTATAGTACTGAATCTAGCTGTCGTACTTACTGTTTCTATCATACTAACTCCATCTATCATACAGTCAATGTCTATCATACTAAATTTTCCTATAGTATTAACTATGTCTATTGTACTAACAATGTCTATCATACTGACACTATCGATTGTACTAATTAAATAAATCATAATGACTCTGTCTATTATATTATCATTGTCTATAAAACATACATTCTTTATCATATTGACTAACTTATTCATAATCACATTGTGAATCATACCCACTTTACATCATATCAATGCATTGTTTTGAGTATTTTTAATCAGACTATTGTTTTACTTTTATCACATGCATGCTTTTATTCAATCATCAAAACACATATTCTATATCAATTGTACTCATTTTATCATTTTTTTTATTTTTTTATTTTAATCAAAACAATGTAATGAAATTATATATATAAAAATCAAAATGATGTCATGTTTTATGTTTCAATGTGATCCTTACAATGTCAGGTGTCCAAGTCCCTCAGAGTTTTGTGGAGAAATATGACCGTTGATGAAAATATGACTGTTGGAACATGAGACATGTAAATAGGAATTAATTTTAAATATAGAAAAACATGATCATCTTTAGCTACTTGCAAGTCGTAGAGATAGACTGTGTGACTTCTCTATGATTTGTGCGAAAGCCTTGAAATTAAAAAAAAGTGAATGGGATATTATTATTTTTTGGATTTAAATAATTTAATTATTTTGTTTTGTGCGTCTGATCTGGTGATAATGATCGAGGGCTATCGGGGATAGACATATGGTGCAACCGATCATTGTATCGAGGGATTTCAAGTGTATGAATGTTGTAGGTGTCAATTACCTATAAAATTGAGGGCTTGTAGGTATATCAAGATGGATGTGCTGATCATTCTATTCATGGATTACCAATGATGGTGAGATATACCTATTATCCTAGGTGAAAGGATACCAAAATAATTGGGGTAAATGAATTGTATTACCTTTTAATTTTCCGCTACTTGCTGTAATAGAAAATAAATCCTTTTATTTATTCTTTATATTTGTATTATTTTGTAATTAATTTAATTACATCTTATATATTTATATTTTATTCTATACGTTATAAGGTAGAATCATTTACAATTTATATTAATCAGATATTTTTATTAAATTTGAATATAATTTTTTCATAACCTTTGTATCATATTTCATCATTGAAATGATAGTAAGTCTTATCTTTTGTTTACTTTTATAAGGGGTATTGTTAATTGTTTTAAGTTATAGTAAACTAAAAACCTTTCCTAAAGGTTTTAACAGAAAATTTAAATATAATATTAACCCTCCTATTTTATTTTTTCCATCTCATATCCATTTCGATCCAACAGTTGGTATTAGAGGATGTTTTTCCACAACTTTTTACATTTTATTTATATTATTTTCTAAATACACCAACCTGTATTTGTGGAAAAAGTATTTTGTTTCTCTATGATTGAAGGAATGATGAATGATAGTTCATTTGATATTCATAACCATACAAGACCACATATTTTTTATGTTAATGATTTTGACTATTTGAGAGATCCAATGAAGTCTTTTATCGTAAAAACTAGTGTAGATATCTTTGTTATGATCACCATTGAATATAAGATCCCCGATGAAGAAGTAATAAATTTTACTTCCAAGAAAAATAAGAATATACACTAATCTATAATGCACACAATATTTTGTTACATTCTATGACCAGAAACATTTACAGTCAAATATCTTCTTGTGAATCCATAAGTAGTATATGGGGTAAATTTGAGATTACACACTTTGGTACTTCAAAATTTGTTGAAACAAGAAGAGCCATGATAAGATAAAACTATCATGGTTTTAAATTTCCTTTGGTAGAACCATTAGTTATGTCTCAAAAAATATTTATGAAAATAGTCAACAATCTTCAAGCTATGGGGGATAAAAATTTAGAAGAATAATTTCCTATTGAAAAGATAATATATTTTATGCCAAATGAATAGGAATCCAAGAAGACTACGGGTTATGAATCTAGAAAGATTAATAATCTTACACTTGATGATATCTATGGATATATATTTAAATATGAAGGAATACTTAATAGAGATGCAGATAAAGAGAAAAATAAGATTAGAGGAGAAGCATTCACTTGCTATGAATGTAGAAGATAAGTACACATTCGTCCTAGTTATCTTATGCTAAAAAGAAAGGATGGAAATTAAAGATATTTTGAGATGAAAAAGAAGAAATACATGAATTACAAGGGAAAATAAATTTGTGAATGTTAATGACTCATGGAGTTCCATTGGAGGTGACTCTTATGACAGTGATACCGAAATCCCAATAATATTGTTCTTTTTTCCAAAACTCCTTATCATTGCTTAATGGCCAAGGTATATAGTTCTAAATATCTTAATAATATGTCTTTGTGTAATAATTATTCTAATATTGTTAATTTTTTTGATAAAGAAACATCTTCATTGGATAATGATAACTCTTTACCTTCTTTATGACGTAGTTTCCATATTTGATAAACTTTTTTAAAATGAAAATTGTAATTTTTCTAAAATAATTGAAAATTAAAATTCTAGGAATGATATTTTAACAAGAGAAGTACCAGATATTTCAAATTCTCTGGATTGTAAAATTATTTAGATTCAATGTTTTCCTAATGAAAATGAAAAATTATATTTCGAAATGAATCCTCATTATCAATATTTTTGTATTATGATTCGTCAGAAGACTATTTTAGAAGAAAACCTCAATTATAAAACAATTGTAAATGAGGATAATAGTTTAGTAGTTAGACAAAATCTGAAATTTTTCTCTTAAGAAACTTTTATAAAAATTCACTACTAGAAAGAAATAGTTTGATAAAATGTATTCTCAAATTTTTTCATTAATAAATTTTTCTGGAATTGGTTATACTCCTTCAAATCCAATTTTTAGTAATAACTATTTTTCCCCAAAGTGCTTCATTTTGCAACAAATACCAATGTTGTGGATATTGGGAAAGAAATCTTTCTCATAATAAAATACATTTTTATTATTTCATAATGCTCAAATTTGAAAACAAATGTGGCTTCCAAAGAATTTTCTTTCTAATATTTCTGAAACTAAATAGATTCAGATTCAAAAAGATTATTAGTTATTGTTTCATGATAAAATATAAGAAAAATTAACAATACATGGTACATGGATAGTGGATGTTATAGGAACATGACTAGGAATAAAAACATCTTTGAAAACAATGTCAAGACAAAAGGTGAAAAATTGACCTTCAGAGATAATGCACAAGGAAATATTGTTTTTATAAGTACTATCTTTTTACTGGGAAAATTTTTGATTTGTAGTGTTTTCTTTGTTGATTGTATTAACCACAACCTCATTAGTATAGGTCAATTATGTGATTAAGGTTACCTTGGGAATTTTAGGAATGATAAATGTTTATTTCACAATTACAAGGATGAGTTCATTCTATCTTCCTAAGTTTATGAGAATGATTACACTTTTTACTTAGAAGAACATAGGTTCTATTAATTCCCTTTTATAAGTGCAATGGAAGACCAATATTCGTCAGGGTATAGAAGACTAGGACACGTTAATTTTAGAAAATTGTATAAACTCAATAAGAATGGTCTTGTTAAAGATCTATATGAGCCTATGTTTGATTCTTCTAATGTTTTTGATTCATGTCATATGGAAAACAACATAAGTCAAGATTTAAATCAATTAGCGATGTCACAAATACAAAAGAATTATAGTTATTGTATATATATATATATTTTTGTTCCAATACAAACTAGATGTATTTGAGTAGTGTATTATGTATTTATTTTAGTTGATGATTATAACAGATTTACATGGGTATATTTTCTTGCTAAAACATCAGAGTCATATGTTTTATTTAGATTTTTTGTTGTTAAAGATATAAATTAGATAAACCAAACATTGATAACTATCCAAATTGATCATGGGGGAGAGTTTGTAAATTCTGATTTTGAATCCTTTTGTAGTAATAAAGGTATTAATCATAACTTTTCTACACAAAGAACACCCCAAAAAATGTTGTTGTTGAAAGAAGAAATATAATTCATATATAGATAAAAAGAACCATGTTGAGTGAATACTGAATTGTAAAAAAGTTATAGGAAAAAGCTATTAGTAATGATTTTATACAATAAATCGAGGTATAATTCGACCATTTCTTAGTAAAACGCTATATGATTTAAAGAGAGGATGAAAACAAAAAGTGTCACACCTCAAAGTATTTGGTTGCAATGTATTTATTTTAAATACAAAACTTAACTTACATTATTTTGTACCCAAATATGATGAATTAATATTTTTCAGTTTTTCCACCTCTTTTAAGACTCATATAGTTTTTAGTAAAAATATTTGTGTTATAAAGAAACAAGATATGTTATGTTCGATGAAAAAGATCCCGTTTTTCAAAAATCATAAAAATATTCTTCATTAGTGATTTCCAAAACTGATTATAAACCAATTGACGAATCTTCAAACAATTTATATACTTGTGAAATTTATTATGAGATATTTACACTGGAAGACGTTATTCCATATGTTGATTAGCAGATTTTTGAAAATCGAAGTCAGTTATTTCTTAGGAATCATCCAAGTGATAACATCATTGGTGATGTAAATCAGCCAGTATGGACTAGAAACACCTTAAGAAAATAAATATAATATCATTCTTCGCTATCTCAATTTGAATCTAAAACTCTAAGTGAGGCCTTAGGTGATGAGGATTAGATTAAGGCAATGCAAGATGAACTAGATGAATTTGAAAGAAAGAAAGTCTAGACCCTGGTTTAAAAAGCTAAGGATAAATCTGTAATTGTAGTAAAATGGGATTTTCGAAACAAATGTGACGATAATTATATCATTGTATGAAATAAAGATAGACTTTTTACTAAATTTTATAATCAACAAGAAGGAATAGTCTATGAATAAACCTATTCTCTGGTAGCAAGACTCAAATATATAATAATTCTATTAAAAATTCTACCATTATTTAATTTTAAATACTTTAAAATGGATGATAAGTGTTCTTTCCTTTGTGGATATGTTCAGGAGGATGTCTATGTATACCAACCCCTTCGGTTTTAAGATACAAAACATTCTGAATATGTTTAGATTCTTTTCATGTTCTTTTATGGACATAAACAAACCCCTAGAGCTTCTTATGACAGGAAAACATGATTTCTGTTACAAAATAATTACATTAAATGAATAATTTATCCAACACATTTTATAATGAAAGAAAAAAAAATCTTATGATTATTCAAATTTATGTTGATGACATCATTTTCGGATCAACAAAAAGTCTTTAACTGGTTTATTTGCGAATCTCATGTCGTATGAGTTTGAAGCGAGTTTGATGGGTGAGTTGACATCCATTATTGGTTTTGAAATTTATCAAAAACCATAAGGTGTATATATCTCAACATAATCAAAAACTTACTCAAAAAGTATGGATATGACAATACTAAATGTATTAGTACTCCCATTGGAACCACAAACACTCTTGATCTTAATAAAGCTAGCCAACCAGTTGATCAAAAAACCTTTAATGGAATTATTGAAAGTTTAAAATATTAATCATCTAGTCATCCAGACTTAATGTCTTCTATATTATTATGTTCTTGATGTTATGAAAATCCAAAAAAATCCCATTTAAATGCTCTGAAAAGGATTTTTCAGAATTTAAAATGATCTTTAGATTGAGGCCTTTTCTATTATTTGGGAAGTGATTTAGAAATAATTGTTTTTGGAAGCTGACATTGGTGGTTGTATAATGAATAGATAGAGTAATTTTCTTACATTTCATTTTCATGGATATTATTTAGATTATTGGTTAGGAAAAGAAACAACACTAAGTTGCACTCTCTACTACTGAAGCTGAATTTGTAGCAACATCAAGTTGCTGTGGTCAATTGTTGTGGATGGAACAAACACTCAGAGACTATGGTATGAGTTTTACAAATACTCAAATATTTTTTTATAACACATGTTCCATTTCATTATGTAAAAACCCTCCAAATCAGTCTCGTTCAAAAGAAATAGATATTAGGCTTCACTTTCTTTGGGATCACAAACAAAAAAGAGATATTATATTAAAATTAATCAGAACAGAAGAAAAAATTAATGATCTTTTCACAAAACCATTAACATTCTCTAGATTTGAATTTATTAAATAGAAACTAGGAATTATTACTCGAAAATAATCTTTCACATTAACTTTATGTTTTTATAATTCTACTAACATTATAACACTTCTTTTCTAAGGGAGAGATCATCTATCTTTTGTTTATGGTTTTACTTATTTTATCTTCTTGTTTCATTTATTAATAATATCTTATATTTTTTATCTTACCATATTTATTTAATATTATAGTTCAATTCATTCCATTTATTTATTTATATATTTAATCCATCCTCAGATTTGTTAGTTTGATGATTCTACCTATTGGCTTAAAACTCAGAATATTGGCATGAAAGTTTGTCCATCATCTCGAAAACCAATGGTAAGAAATGTGTTTTCCATCGTATTAAAAACCATTGGTAATGACTTTTTTTTGTCTGCTTGACAACCAATGGTAATGAATTTGTTTTCCATCGTCTTGAAAACAAATGGTAATTACTTTGTTTTCCATCGTCTTAACAACCTATGATAATGAAATTGTTTTCCATCGGCTTGTAAACCTATGGTAATGACTTTTTTTCCATTATCATGACAACCTGTGTGTAGACCCCGGAAAACGCGTCCCAAAAATTTTTCAAATGCCGCCATAAATGATCCAAGATCGTAGTCCATTTCTCAAGCTCCGATTTGGTAGGTCGTAGGGCCCGAACGGAGCTACGGATTAGGAGTTATGGACGTTTGAAGATTGGCTGGAAATCTGGTTCGCGAAGCCCATTCGCGAAGCCCCCCTCCGTGATCATGGAGCGCCGCCGCGAAGTAATGAGGTGAGAGGCTCCGCGAACCCGTTTGAAATTTGCGATGCGCCGAGAAGACCCCTCGCGAAGCACTAATGCGAAGCACCGATGTGAAGCGCCCCGACCATCGCGGCCTCGCGAAGCCCCGCCGCGAAGCGCCCCGACCATCGCGGCCTTGCGAAGCTCCAGAGGCGGTGATGCTTCGAGAACGCATTTGACGTTCGCGAGCCGCCGCGAAGCTCCAGAGGCGGTGATGCTCCGCGAACGCATTTGACATTCGCGAGCCGCCGCGATGCTCCAGAGGCGGTGATGCTCCGCGAACGCATTTGACGTTCGCGAGCCGCCGCGAAGCTCCAGAGGCGGTGATGCTCCGCGAACGCATTTGACGTTCGTGAGCCGCCGCGAAGCTCCAGAGGCCGTGATGCTCCGCGAAAGAATTTGACGTTCGTGAGCGCGCCGCGAAGCTCCTGAGGCGGCGCGGAAGTTCTGCTTCGCGGCGCCCCTTCTTATAAATACCCAGCTGTCCCCCCTTCTCAAAAAGGACGGCCACGGCCACTTCGCCCCTTGGGCGGCCGAGCGGAGCTCCGCATTGCGGCTCCGCGAAGCCATGCTCCGCGAGCAGCTTCCTTCGCGTTGCTGATCCGCGAGCCGAGACTCCAGGAGTCCATGCTCCGCGAGCCTATGCTCCGCGATGCTGCTCCGCGAGACCAAGCTCCGCGAGAGCCCTTTGCTCCGTGAGCCCTTGCTCCGCGATGCTGCTCCGTGAGACCATGCTCCACGATGCTGCTCCGCGAGACCAAGCTCCACGATACCCCTTTGCTCCGTGAGAGCCCTTTGCTCCGTGAGGCCATGCTCCGCGAAGCTGCTTTGCGAAGACCCATGAAAAATGGAGAGTCGCACCGCGAACTTTTCGGGCCGGGATGCCAGGATTTTCCATTGCGCCCTTATGCGCTCCAACCTTCCACCTATGGAACACCATGATTTGAGATACTCCTCCACACACCACAAAATACCTTGAGTTGACATATCCTCTTGGTTTCATTCCATGTCGTGAGTTGAGATTCTCATCGTCAATTCCCCGGGTACCTTGAGTCGAACCATTCCTCAGGTAACTCCTCCAAACACAATCACTTGGCCCCTATGCCAGGTTCAACCAGAAAGGGCCGCCCTTGCGTAAGTCCCAACACCAACCATTTCTAGGCACCTTCTTCCTAATAGTCCTATCTACAAGACTATAAACTGTAGTACTCCCTATCTAACAAATGATAGGATGCCTCTCGCCCTATACGAGAGATGCCTTATGCTCCAAGCATGAGATGCCAACAGTCCTACCTACATGACTCTAAACTGTAGTATAATCCCTATGTTCCAAACATAGGATGCCTCTCGTCCTATACGAGAGATGCCTTATGCTCCTAGCATGAGATGATAATAGTCCTACCTACATGACTCTAAACTGTAGTATTGTCCCTATCTAACAAATTATAGGATGCCTCTTGCCCTAAACGAGAGATGCCTTATGCTCCAAGCATAAGATGCCTAATGCCATGTTTACAGTGGCATAGTCTCAAGAGCGTTGGAATCTGTTCAAACATTCCAGAACTCCACCCCACGCATTGCATGTCCTTCATTCGGATCTGCATCCATTTCCAAAGTCTGAAGGGACCACCTAACAGTATGGATGGTAGACCCATGGTCCCCCTGCTGTCCTGGGCCAACGCCCCAAAAGGCTTCGGGTGACACTTTGAGGTCCTGTGTTTCGAATACGGTCAGCAGTCGACCCCTCATTTGTTTTTCCCCGTTTTAGGATAACGTGATAGGATGCTGTGTTGCGAACATGGTCGGCAGTTATCCTCTATCACCATGCCAATCTCATCGCATTCCGAATGTCAGGCATGTGATTCACACTTTTCATGTCCCTTTGTTTGTGCTGATTCCAATGCCCTTGGCGTTATCCCGCTTGTGCACTTGCGCATAGGCACATACCTCAACCCACTAGTGAGTTGGGATGCCCTCATGGCCAGACATGAGGACGACATTACGGGCAGCTTCCTAGCGTAAGCCCCATTCACCAGTGCCCCTCCTTAGCGGCACACGGGTAGCCTCCTAGCGTAAGCCCCATTCACCAGTGCCACTCCTTAGTGGCACCCGGGCAGCTTCCTAGCGCAAGCCCCATTCACTATTGTCGCTCCTTAGCGGCACACGGGCAGCCTCTTAGTGTAAGCCCCATTCACCATTGCCGCTCCATAGCGGCACCCGGGTAGCTTCCTAGCGTATGCCCCATTCACCTGTGCCACTCCTTAGCGGCACCCGGGCAGCTTCCTAGCGTAAGCCCCATTCACCAGTGCCACTCCTTAGTGGCACCCGGGCAGCTTCCTAGCGTAAGCCCCATTCACCATTGCCGCTCCTTTTCAGCGGTAAGCCGTTGACATTCCTATGCAGCGGTAAGCCGTTGACAACCCTATCCAACGGTAAGCCGTTGTGATTCTATTCAGCGGTAAGCCGTTGTGACCCAATCCAGCGGTAAGCCGTTGCGACCCCATTCAGCGGTAAGCCGTTGACATCCCTATCCAGCGGTAAGCCGTTGTGATCCTATGCAGCGGTAAGCCGTTGACATTCCTATGCAGCGGTAAGCCTTTGACAACCCTATCCAACGGTAAGCCGTTGTGATTCTATTCAGTGGTAAGTCGTTGACATCCTTATCCAGCGGTAAGCCGTTGTGACCCAATTTAGCGGTAAGCCGTTCTGGGTCTCCATCCTGGAGTAAGTCCCAACACCATGCGCCGCTCAACGCGTAAGCCCCTTTTCGCTTCTCACGGACGCACCCTTCGCGACGTGATCGTCAGGTCCTTGCAACCTCTTGTTTCTCACACCGAGCCTGACTCACGTGGGCTTAGAGTGAGCACAGACCCTGAAAAAACCCATCTGAACTACGAGGTCTTTGATCCATGTCAAGGCATGGTACGTAGGAAGACTTCATGAGGTTCAAGCCCACCAACAGTGGACCAAGGTCTACTTTCACGTCGGTTCACCGACACACCCACCCGTCATTTCACGTCGGGTCCCATTCCGGTCCAGTGGTAAGCCATTGCGATCATCCCCTTTTGAACTACGAGGTCTTTGATCCATGTCAAGGAATGGTACGTAGGAAGCTTCTATGAGGTTCAAGCCCACCCGTCGCTCATTCACGTCGGGTTTCACCCACGTCCAACACGACGCTAAACTGCAATTCCCGTCCGACGGCAAGCCGTTGTGACCACCCCGAACTACGAGGTCATTGATCCATGTCAAGGCATGGTACGTAGGAATCCTCCCAGAGGTTCAAGCCCAACTCCCATCGGACCAAGGTCCACCTTCACGTCGGTACGCTGACGACATTCATCGGGCCAAGGTCCAGCTTCACGTCGGTTTACCGGCACCATCCCGAACTACGCAGACTTTGATTCCCTGCCACGGGGATACGTAGGAAGCCTCTTCAAGGCTCAAGCCCAACTTCACCGTCGCCCCTGCGATGGTCCCATTTCACTCCCCCTCCACTTCATTCATCCATCCATCAAACATCATGATTCTCACCCGGGCCACCACATCCCGGTGGGATCATGCCATCCACCTCCTTGCTGCTCATAGCAGCGCATGTGCCACTTTCCACGTGTAAGCCCCATCATATCTCCGGGTTGTTGTCCTCTGCGTACACCCCGATTCATCACCCCTTCGAACTACGTGGGTTTTTGATCCCTTTCTTCTCTACAGGGTATGTAGGAAACCCCCAAGAGGATCAATCCCAACCAGTGGTAATCCATGGTGTCCCCCATCCTGGGGTGCACTTCCCTTGATCCGCCCTCAATGGTGTTCAGATCAGCCATTACGGTGTGACATCTCCCCTCTAGGGAGTGCACCACCTTGGATCCGTCCTCATTGGGCGTTCTGATCCATCCCCTTGGTAATCCTTCCAGGTGTTCCCTCCTAGGGATATACCAATCTGATCTGTCTCTATGGGACGTTCTGATCACCCTCATTCCGTCTCCGCAAGACGTTAAACTCGCGGCCTACCTCATGATAAACATGAGATGCCTAAGGAAAACCTCGGATGACACGCCTTTGGTGTAACCGTCTCTGCTAGACGTTAATCTTGCAACATACCCTGTGTTAAACACGGGAAGCTGAGGAAATCCTCAGATACATGCCTCGGGTTATGCACCCTTGAGATGCCCTCTCATGAGGAAGAATACAGGTTCCCCTGTGTCCACGCACCCAGAGATGCCCAGACATTCCTGATGTTGCTGTCTACTCCGACCGAAGGTCGCTACCATGTCAAGACCCTATGGAAAGTCTTGACGGAAGTAGTGTAATTAACCGGCGTCCATAACGATATGGCACCGGGAATGAGATTCACGAACAACGTATTAAATCTATGAGGGAGACCCAGACTAGGTGACGAGTTCTGAGGAGGAATCCACGGAAGGAAGAACCGACATCCCATCATCCCGTTTCGATCAAGGAGCAGACGTACCTGAACAAGGAACGAATGCCACCCGCCTTTGGAAAGCGGGAATGCGGGGCAACAAAGCTGCGCGTCCCTCCTCACAGACGGATGCGCGCGCCCCGGCAAAAGTGTCGGAAACACTGTGGTAATGACTATGTTTCCCATCAGCCAAAAACCCTATGGTAATGAATATTTTTTATCGGTTTGACAACTGATTGTATTCTCTTTCTTTTTCATCATCTTGAGGATTGATTTTTTTTTCAACTATTACTTTCTGTATTGTATTATGCTCATAATACTATGAAACCATTAACTGACATAAAATATCCAATAGTTACATTCTCTTTTCATTTTTTATTTATTTTATTTTTTGTTATTATTTATCATTTTTAATCATTTTTTAAAAAATGTGCTCTTTTATTCTCTATTGTTGTATTCCTTATCTTTTAATATCAACTATAGAATACCAACAGTCACCCAAATTCCCCTATAAATAGATTAATAACCTCCTCGAACCCACACTGGTACTTTCAATTTATTGGTGGAGTACTTCCCCCTTCTTAAAACTCATTAAAATCATTTCTTTTTCCAATCATATTTATGTTCCAGTATTTTTCCAACACTCCCACTAATATGTCTTCAAAAACATTTTCAGAAATGTATCTCTTCATAGAATGGTTAGTCTCTCGAGATTTCTTTGACAGTTCTGACTCAACAATCAAAAGGATTATTTTATTCCTAGAATGGGAACATATTTGTGTCAAGAAACCCATATATTAGGATCTTATTATTTTTAAATAGGTTATAAAATTCTATGATATTGTCTATTTTTACAAGTATATACGGATTAACATGGTTGTGTATGATAAAATGTTTTCTATGTCATTATAACAAGCAGAACATTTCCTCAATGTTCCTACTAAATGTGATTCTATCTATCCTACTCATAAGCTACCTGAGGAAGTTGGTTTGTTTAATAAGGAAAGAGCTTAAGAGTAACTTTTCCTTATCTATAAGGAGAAAATAAAAGCAGCCCATATATCTGCATAAAACCATTTTTTTCCTTAGGATTCAACAGTTTCTAATTCTAAGGAAAGGGGATATGGAAACTCTTAAGTTTTCTCACATTTTTAAGTTATATTATTTTTTAAATATGAGAATGGTAAATCTCATTTGTTACATTTTAGAAACTATCATGAATATGATGTCTGGAGAAAACAAGTAATATCATATCATGTATCTATCTATTCTCAAAATTTACATTCTTGAAATATTGATTTTTTGTAATATTATAGTGAATAGAGCATTGAAATAGATTAAGTATTCTTGGAAAATTAAGAACACAATAAAGAAATTGAATGTTTTTTTATGGAAAGTCAAAACTCTTTGTGAGAGATGTGAACGAATCTGCACCAAATAAATTAACAGCAAATCTAATAAAATCATATCCAAATTTTGCACCTTCTTAGAAGTCAGATCCTAAAATCAGAGAAAAGAATAATAAAAAACCAAACATGTTATGGAGGATCTATCCAGGTAAATAATGGAGAAATACCAAAGAAAATAATGTGATCCTAAATTTGGTCTTGATTCAGCTGAAGCTCTAGCCGATAAGATAAGAACAGAAGATACTCTAAATGCTGAGAAGAATAAGATTATTATTTTGAAAATAAAAGATCAATGTTTTGATGTTGCCAATATTCTAAAATGTATGGTGTTAGAAAGTTCCTAACTTATCGAAGAAGTTCAACAAGATCCAATCGAACAGACTTTTCTAGAGAAAAAATGTGAAACAAAAAGTTAAAGATGTTTTTCAAGTGTCTTTATAATAGGAAGGTGAAGAAGAGGAAGATGACTTTCATATAGAATACCTTCAGAGCTCTAATAAGAGTATAGAAGAATAATCTATTCAAAAAAATTGAAGGAATTATACAACAAAATCCTCATGCCAATCATGCACTAGTTCAATCCTAAGAATTTGATTCATAGAGAATTCCATCTCAACACAAGAAAAGGGCTCAGTGTTCTCATACTGAGAAATTAATTGTCATTAACGAAAATGTTGAATATGAAATAGCTAATAAAGGTGAATAAAGGGTTCAAAATGATAAAGTGAAAGGAAAAGGAAAACAAACCGATAAAGACTTAATCCAATTCAATAAACTTGAATCGTATGATGATGATACTAATTCAGAACAAGAAATTTATTTAAGGAAAAGTGATTACAGTGTACATGTTTTAAGAATAATTGAGAATATTATTCCCTAAATTCCCATAATAGAAGGAATGATTGATTTGATTATAGAAAATCATAAGAAGAAATTTGGATCCGTAAGATATCTCAGAAAAAGAATAATGACAATAGAGGCTGATCTAAATATTTTGATTGATAGTTATGTTTCTCATAAAAATGCTTGAAACAAGACGACTAAATTGTTATAAAAAACAGAAATCATAGTGAATGACCATGGGGAAACAATTTAATAATTAGGAGGATTTCAAATAATCCTTCCATTCCTTTTAATAAGCTTGATAAGGAAACAATTGAAAAGATGAACCAGATTTCAAAAAACCATGGTGTTGAAGTTCCGTTAGTAAAATAGTTTCAAGAAAGGATGAATGCTTTCCAGTAAAATTTATCAAAGGTTTCATCTATCATTGATGAAATAGTTTTGTTAATGAAAAAAAAATTCTATGTTGAATTAAGAAAATAATAATATGCAGCATAGTATTTATACTCTTGAAGAAGTGACCAGTATTCAGGAAGAGAACATCAAAAATTAGGATAAACTTTATACAGACCAATAAGATATTCTCATAACCTAGGGAGTTTCTATGTTAGTGTAAAATAAAGAAATTATGAATAGGATGGCCATTCTCTTTGATTTTATCATGAATGAAAAAGAATTAGAAAAAAATTAATGTTTTGTTATATATTTCTTTCTTGATTTTCATTTGAAATTCTATGGACTTTTGAAAATTCAATGAGGTTTTTGTTTTCATTTCCATTGTCTTGAATTTTGTTTACTTTTAAACATATCAGGAAACTAAATATTGCCCCACTTCATTTTGTAATTCTCAAAGGTGGATAATGTTTTATAAAAGAGGGAGTAATATTTCACAACAGGGGAATTTTTAATCTCAAACATAATACATATAAATCACAGAAAATCTATGAATGCTATTTTTCATTAAGTATATACCAAAGGGTGAGTGAGTTGTATTCAATTTCATATTAATAAGAGTTTTAATTACTTAGGGGAATATATGAATTTCCTTGTAAGTTTTACTATGTGTTTTTTCTTTTCCAAAAAGGGGGATACTGTTAAGTCAAATGTCTTCTTTTGACTTTTATGTCATTTGTTTTAGAAATCCCAAATCATTTTATACTCATTCCTCAAATAAATGACTTACATTGAATTCAATTTTTCTATCTATCATACTGAATTTTTCTATCGTACTGACTTTGTCTATCGTACTGAGTCTTTATATTGTACTGACTCTTTATATTGTATTGACTCTGCCTATCGTACTAACTTTGTCTATTGTACTGACTCTGTCTATCTTACCGAATCTATCTATCGTACGGACTCTTTCTATCATACTGAATTTTTCTATCATACAGACATAGTGTATTATACTGACTATGTTAATCATACTCACATTTTGCATCGTACTCACATTACATCATATCAATACATTACATTGAGTAATTTTAATCATACTCATACTTTACTTTTATCACATGAAAGCATTTCATCATTCATAAAAAAACACGTTCTATATCAATAATACTCATGTTATCATATTCTTATATATGTATATATATATTTATGTGTTTTAATAAAAAACAATGTCGTGGAGTACGTTATAAAATAATCAAAATGATGTCATTTTTTCTAGTTCAATATGAGTGTTACAGTTCCAGTTGTCCATGTCCCTTTGAGTTTTTCAGATAAATATGACCTTTGAAGCAAATATGATTCTTGGAACCTGATGCCTATAAATAAAAGTTTCTTTTAAGAAGATACAAGAACCTGATAATCATCATTAACTTCCAATTACTAGATAGAGACTGTGTGGCATCTCTCTACTTCATGTGATGGCCTTGAAATTACAAAACATGAACGACTCATTCTAATCTTTTGTATTTTAATAAGTTCTTATTTTTATTTTATTTTGTATGATCAGGTGATAACAATCGAGGGTTTTTAGGGATAGGCAGATGGTCAAACTGATCATTGTATCGAGGGATTTCCAGTGTTTGATAGACAAAGGTTCTGATTATCTATAAAATAGATGTCTTTTTCTGATTGTAAGACCAAAATGCCAATCATCATTTCTAGGGATTACCAGTGTTGGTGAGACAGAACTATTATCCTAGTTTAATGGATACTGTACTCTTTGGGATAAAATAATTGTATTAACTTTTACATTTCCACTACTTATAGAAATAAAAAGATAATCCTTTTATTTTTCTTTATATTTTTAATCTTTTGTAATTGATTTAAATAAAGCCTATAATTTTAGTATTGATTCTATCTGTTATATGGTAGAATCATTTACAATTTTTATCACTATGATATTTGTTTTCATTCTGAATATAATTGTTTCATAACCTTTGGTATCATATTTCATCATCAAATGGATAGTATGTTCTATCTTTTTTTTCTTTTATAAGGGACTTTGTAATTTTTTTAGTTATAGTAAACTAAAATCCTGACCAAAACTTTTTAATTGAAATTTTTAAATATAAAATTCACCTCCATCTTGTATTTGTGCCAGCTCATATCAATTTCAATCCAATAAATCCATAATCCTCATTCCTAAATGAATTATTCACATCATGGTAAATATTAAAACATAAGAAACGGGTGAGATAAAATGCTCTGTAAGGGTAAGAAATAAAATAAAAGATATCATATATAAGAAACTTTTGCATGGTGAATAATAAAAAACCTATACCTTTGAAAAAATAAACATGAACATAATATGGTACAAATAATAGTTGAATACGTCATTACATAATAAGTCATAATCATGCATATTATACAAGTAGAATAAAAATATAAACATCCAATACTATTTTCATAATCAGGTAATGCATAATACGGGGCATCATAACTATAATGTCAAGGCCTCTTGACATGACCATAAATATCTATTTTTTCAAGGCCTCGTGCTAAGAACATATTTTTCATCAAAAGACCTAGAGATGCACCGAGGAGTGATAGTGGGGCCCACTTAACACATACTATGTCCAATTCATTACTCATATTAATAGTTATAATCATAAATAATATATTCGTTAATATTGAAAATAACTTATGAAATGTATAAACCATTCCACAAACATTAAGCATATACACTAACCATTTGGGGTAAATTGGTGAATGGTAATAAGATAGTACATCCATAGTCAAAATAGTAATAATAAATTTGATTAAATATGGTAGATTATATAACAAATGATTAATCCAAAAAATTCATAACATTCAACAAGATTGTAGAAATGGATGAAGATACTCTTATATAATCATTGAGTAATTCTTGACATATATACTCTTTTTCAAAGAGTTATTTTGGATATTTAATTGTGTAAAATCCGAAGATAAATGATAAGATAATTTAGTAACAATATTACTTATTTTATAAATAAAATTTTTGCTAAAAATATTATAGTGTTCCTTTGAAAATAGGTGAGAATTTGAGAAATTCCCTTGAATCGGGCTTCTATTTCTGGAATTTTGTTTCAAAGATCCATTTAAAACATATAACTCCCCATAAATAAAAGTATTATTATCATTGGTAAAAATATATATAACATTCACATAGAAATTAAAAGTGGTACATATTAATAAATAAGAATTTAGTTTTTTTATGATATGAATAAGAGTAATCGGAATAAAAATGGTTGTTCGGGTAGAAAACATGTACCTTAGGTAAGAAGGTGTACCTCACTTCACCATAATGACCTGAAAAATAAAATTTAGATTCCTAAAATAATAATTCTTGAACCTAACCAACATTTTAATGATTTATTATAAATTTATTAGGTTCTTTAAAGACCTTTTTATGGTTTAATTGATTCAATTTCATTGTTTGGGAGCGTTTTCTTCCTTGGATTTCTTGATCAGTTTATTATATTCATATATGGATAAACATGTATAATGAGAATGGTTTTTTAGAGTATAAGTTGTATGTTATTAGTTAATAACTAGAAGATTACATGGTTATAAAATTCGTCCTGTTATTGGGAGTGGATATGAATCATTATATAAAACATTAATGATAATTGTTTGGGTAAATTGGCTATTCATGACCATTACTAACTCATTTTAATTTATAAATTAACATCACATGTAAAATATAATTACATAACATTGAATAAGTTATAAAACATTTACAACAGTGTTGGTTCAACCATCATAATTATTTAATGACCTGAATTAAAGATGATAATAGAAATTGAAAACAGATCATCCTTGAATGTGATAAATTGACACTTCTTGGATGGTGTTTTTGATTCTATTATTAAAAAATGTTAAAGGATAAAAGAGGAAGAATTTTTATTTTATCGTAAATACATTCTAGTACATGTATGTTACATGATTCATTGAAACATTCATATAAAGGGAGGCGTTTAAAAAAAGGAACAAAATGAACTTGAAATAAATGAAATGAAAAGTGAAATTTACCTCTTGAAGTTATCTCCCTTGAGAGCGTTTTTAGGGAAGAGTTATTGGTCTTTTTATGAGACCAAGGGCTTCCTGACGTGGGTGAGGAGCTTGGAAGCATATTTGGGTAGAATATAGACAAGGCACAAGGCTTGAGTGTTGTGAATAGAAGAGGGATTGAGGGGGGTTTGTAGCGGAGGAGAGGACTGTTTTTTGAATAGCTTATTCATTATATTATTATTTCCCTCAAGAAAATAATATCATTGACTCATGTGACCCCTAATAGAAATAAGTGAATGTGATTTCATACCAAGTGTACGTAAAATGGACAAGATTCTAGGAGTATTCAATTTAACTAATAATGTATA
This sequence comes from Viscum album, assembly GCA_963277665.1. Taxonomy (NCBI): domain Eukaryota; kingdom Viridiplantae; phylum Streptophyta; class Magnoliopsida; order Santalales; family Viscaceae; genus Viscum; species Viscum album. The sequence goes on from OY728129.1 coordinate 536,798,898, forward strand.
TATATAGAGTAAATTACCATATTTTACAATTCATAAAAAATTTGAGTATTTCTGAAAAATCCCCAAAAATTCTCTCGACTATATTTTGATGTTTAGAATTAAAAATTTATCTCAATTTTTATAAATTTATTTTCTAAATATTATTTGATAAATTTTTGTAAATAAAATTATAATTTATTTGAAAACTAACAATTTAAAACTATAATTCATTTTTTATCACAATGAAAAATTAATCAATCTCTAATTATCTTATAACCTTAATACAATAAAATAATATGACATACTATACCTAATGTTTATATTTTAATTCATATTACTATTCCTAAGGGTACATTACTATTCACCTTTAATTTAGGTTGATCTTATCACACTCTTAATTTCTTACTGAATGCAACATTGTATGTCTGTTTTTCAAAATTAAAATAACGTAGGAGGTAAAATTATGTTTATTTATTTGGTTATAACATGGTGTTGTTTTATTGAGACCCAATGTTACTTGAATTCATTAATAAATTTATTTTCAAAATATAATGGCATTACATTCTCCCCTCCTTACAAAAATTTTGTTCTCAAAATTCACAGAATGTTACCTCAAAAAAGATTTGGGTAGGTCTTCACTGTAAGCTCCTCAGGTTCCCATGTTACTTCTTCGATTTTATGATTTTTTCAATGTATCTTTATCGGTCAAGTAGTCTGATTCCTCAATAACTATTATTTTGTTTCTAGAACTGGAATAGACTCTTTACCGTATGATAGGTCAGGTTCCAATTATATTCGTTCAAATGTGAGGACTTGCATTGGGTCTCACATGTACTTCTTCAACAATGAGACATTAAACACATTGTGTACATTTGACAAGATAGGTGGCATCGCCAATTGATATGAACAAATTCCAATTCTCTCTTGATTTCAAAAGGCCATAATTACATAGGTCATAGTTTACCTTTCTTCCCATATCTTATAAAGACCTTTCATGGATATACATTCCAGAACACATGATACCCTACTTGAAATTTCATATCCTTCCTTCGATTATCACATAAATATTTTTCCTTCATTGAGATGATTTTATATTGGTTTTGGTAGTCTATACCTTTGATGTTGTTTCCTATACAAACTCTAGTCCCACAAGCTTCCTTTCTCCAACTTCTTCCCAACATGTTGGTGTAACACATCATCTCATGTACAATTCTTTATTTGGTGACATTGGAATACATGAATGGGAAATATTATTTTTGTAAAACACCACTAAAGAAAAATATTTATTCCAAATACCTTGGAAGTCAGGTGAACATGAGATCAATGTGTCTTCAAATGTTTGATCTTCCTTTATGAACATGATCTCAATGTATCTTCTAATGTTTGGATCATCCTTCAGTTTGGGGGTGGTAAGCCGTACTCAAACGAAACTAAGTATCCAATGTTTTCTGAAGAATTTTCAAGAATATTGATGTAATTTATGGATCACAATCTTGAACAAATGACACAGTTGCTCCATGATGTCTCACAAAATCAGGGATATAGATTCATACAAGTCATCTCTAGAGGAAAATCCACCCATATAGTAAGGAAATGTGCAGATATCATAAGTTAATAAACCAATTACCCTTATTGAATCATTCATTCTCGGAGTTCTGGGTAATCCAGTCACAAAATCAATGGTGATTTCATCCCATTTCTATGTAGGAATAGGTAGTGGTTGAATGACTCTTCTAGGATGTAGTCATTCGGCCCCCCATTTTTAATAGGCTAAACATCTATATAAATAATCATAAATTTCCTACTTCATGATGTCCCATAGGAAATCATCCATCAAATATCTATACATCATTGTTCTAATATCATGAATATAGAAATTTGAACTATGTAAATCATCCAATAATTCCCTATTTAGATCATGGATATATGGAACACAAAGCCTCTTCCGAAATATCAAAATTTTATCTTCACACATGAATTCAACAAACATCTCACCAGTCACAGCTTTGATTTTCTTTTAAAGATTATCATCATTTGAATGAGAAGTTTATGTCCTTCCATAAAAATATGTTTGGGCAACCAAATGAAAATTAAGTGATGTTTCAACTTCATTTATAATTACCGTACCAATCTTTAATACATCCAGAAACATAGGATCCCTTTAAATTTTATTTTTGTTTAGGAATCTATGATCATTCATTCTCAATGCATCAGCTACCACATTTCCCTTTCATGGGTGGTAGTATATGGAACAATCATGATCCTTGAGTAGTTCGTGCTATCTCCATTGCCTCAAGTTGAGTTCTTTCTATAAGAATATATATTGAAAATTCTTATGATTGGTATATATCTCAAATCTTCTGCCATAGAGATAATGTCTATATATATATATATAGAAAATATTACAACTGTTAATTCAAGACCAGGAGTTGAATAGTATTGTTCGTGAATTTGCAACTACATTAATGCATAAGAAGTAACCCAGTAATTATATTTAAGGACACAACTGAGTTCTTTCTTTGATGAATCAATATATATCACAACCCCATCAGTCACTGATGGTAGTGTCATGACAAAAGAATCCTCTACTATCTCCTTCAATTCATCAAACCATTCCTCACATTATTTTTTTTGTACAATCTTAACCACAATACATGTATGTTTTGACTTGGAGTTAGCTAAATGGGAAATGTGTTGAAAAAAATATTGATAATAACCTTCTAAACCACTAAAACTATGTACCTCAGTTATGCTGTTTGGAGTAGTCCATTATTGAAAATCTTTCATCATCATAGGATCAATAGATATTCCATCCCAAGAGTCAATTTTTCCAAGAAAGGAAACGGGTTGATGCCAAAATTCACACTTTCTCTATGTCCCTAATAATCCATTTCTTTTAATATTCTTCAGAATAGTGCACAAGTGATTTTTTTAAACCTTGTATTATTTGATGTATACCAATATATCCTCAATAAATACCACCAAAATTAATCAAGAAATTACTTGAAAAATATAATCATTTGATACATGAAAATAGATGGTTCATTAGTCTTAACTAAAGGAATTACTGTAAAATATTAATGTATATACAAAGATCAAAATTTCTTCTTTGGAATGTATTACTTCCTTAATCTCTATTGATAATATCCAGATCGAAGGTCAATATTCAAATAATACTGGGATCCATTATTTTGATCAAATAAATCATCAATAATATATAGGATATAATTTCTAAATATTATTATAACATTGATCTCATTGTAGTCAATTCACAGACTCATAGATCCATCTTTTATCTTAACAAAAGGAACAGTGGCTCATTATGGGGAAGAACTAGTGTGAATAAATCCAAAACAACTCAATTCCACTAGTTGATTCTTCATTTTTACTAATTCCAAAGAGTCCATTATATAATAATTCTTTGATATAGGCCATTAACCAAAAATTATATCAATGGAAAGCTCCTTTAAAAAATAAAATTTGAAATGTCTTATTTTCAAGGAAAATTGGAAAGATATAAAGGATTGAAGGTCAACTTTTCCTTTCTTCCCACAATTACTACATGGTAGAAGGTCAACCCTTTCTTTCTTCACCATTTCCTTATTTATTTTCCCAGAGTATTCAGTAGCCCCTTCCTCTCTTGATTTCCATTCAATTTATATGTCTTGGAGTTTTTATTTTCTATCTTGATTTCGCATGAGACTATATCTTCATATAATGAGAAATTATGAGAGACCAATGACCTTTAGAGGAATTCTTTTAGAAGATTAATGACTATATCAATATTTCTTCTTGGATTATATATATAGTATGAAATGTGCCTTTCTAGACGTTTAAATCTGGATTTATAAATGGAATCATTTTCTTCATCCATCAGCCACAAATTCAATAATTTTCTTTTCTATATCCACTCGTTGTTCATATAGAAAATATTTTTATAGTAATATTTCCTTAAAATATCCCAATTACATATTTTCAATATCTCCCTCCAGAACTGATTTTTATATTAATGACCACAATTTATTCACATCTCTAGATAGACGATAAACTTCCATAACAACCTTCCCACTTTCGTTACTTCCCAAATAAGGAAAATATCTTTTATAGGGAATATATCCATTACACCGCTACAAATGGGTCTGTAGTCTCCATTTAATGATGGAGGATATTATAGAATAAAGAAATCTAACATATATCCTCTATGTGGTTGATTATAATGCTTCATGTGGGTAAAGTTATAGTTTATAACCTGAGTTAATTGTAATAGTATAGTTATAAATTGTTCAGCACCAATCGTAGAAGTAGAGAAAACATCATTATTAGGCGTTGGAGGGAAATCCCTACATGGGATATTTTCATTCATGTAGTTTCCATTCTATCCATAAGGATCCATTTATAAATAGTGAAATACAATAGTTTAGGTTATGAATAATAATTTATACTCTTAGCGTAGAAAAATATTTAGTATAAATAGAAATCTTATACATAACTAATCCCATAAACATTGAATATTTTAGGAAAAAATTACATTTAAATCCTTCATAATGGATTGTAAATAAAATTTGAATTATCTTAAGTATATCCCTTGGAGTTTCAAACCAGGTGTGCAGTAAGGCCTTTTATCGTGTACCCAGATACCCTGGGTCAATCCCGAAACTCAATGTCAGAGTGTTCACTCCTAGGTACTTATGTGTCAGAACCATTTCCACATGGAGTATCCATATAATGATTTATTTTCAAGAAACATCCACATAATCTATTCCTAAAAAATATCCTTTTATGTTCTTTTATAATTATCTTGAAAGAATTTCTTAGGGGTTTTTCCCAAATCTACATTTTCTGAATCACGTTTCCAGGTTTTCTACTCAAAACCCTCTAATACCAAATTTAAGGACCTGCCATATTTTTCTTGTAGTAGGTTCCTTATTTTATTAAATTATCATATAAAAAAAGGAAAGTGAATCCCAAATTACCAAGAATTTTAGTAACATTGGAAACAAGATACATACATAATTTCAACATTAAACTTGTAATTAAATACAATATATAAATTCCTTTGAAAACATTCATATCTCCTTGGTAATCACTATAGTTCATACATAAAATACTTCTTCACATACTACAAAAAAATAACGCATAAAAAAGGGGTGAGATCAAATTCTCAGTACAGGTATGAAAAACAACCGAAGACATCATAAACATAAACATTAGGTGTGGTAAGTAACTAAAACATATTTCTATTAAAAACATAAACTAGTAAAAAATATGGGAGGAAGAAGATATTAATAAATAATTCCATAATAAAACATAATCATGGGAATTATAATTGTCGAAAAACCACATGAACTATCAACACTAGTTATATATTGAGGAATTCATAATTCGGGACATCATAACCATGCCATTATGTCCTCGTTCCATGACCATAAATATCCATTTTGTCAAGGTCTCGTGCCAATAAAATATTTCTCTCATGAGACCTATCGATGCACCAATGGGCTATAGCATACCCCACCATACATTTACTAATTCAATTGAATTTTAAATATTAATGGAGGATAAACATAAAAAAAATATGCATTCATATATAAATTAACATATTGATTGTAAATGAGGTCCACAAACATTAATAAAAAACACTAACCATTCGGAGTAAATTGGTGAAGGCTTTTAAGATAGCAAATCCACAATCAAAATAATCATAATCCATTTCTTTAGATATGGTAGATGATACAATAAAATAATATTCCCAATAATTTATACTAATCAACAAGATTTTTGAAATAGATAAAGTCACTCTTATAAAATCATCGAGTAATTGTTAAGGTAAATAAGTTTTTTTTTAAAAAGAGTAATTTTGGGAACATATCTGTAAAAATACAGATGGGAAGTAAGATTGTATTTTCAAAATAAAATGAGATATTTTAGAATGTTAGTGTCTTCTAAAAACAAATTATGGAGTGACCTTTGAAATATGTAGGAATTTGAGAAATTCTCTTGAATCGAGCTTGTATTTCAAGAATAATTTTTGAATGTTAATTTTAAAAAATATTACACCCCATTAATAAAAGTAGGATTATGGTTGGTAAACATATATAGAAAATTAAAACATACATTTTGAAGGGTATACATCAATAAATAATAATTTTATTGAGGAATGTAGAGAGTGAAAGTTATTTGAACAAAAATGGAGGTTCGGGTAGAAAACTCTTACCTTATATACTAATGTGATCTTAAGATTACATTAATGACCTAAATATTCAAATTATGGTTCATAAATTTATAATTACATTCCATCACCTACATTTAATTTATTTTTTATAACCTTATTTGCTTCATTAATGTTCTTTTGATGGGTTAAGAGATTAAAATTCATTTTTTTTGAGTGCTTTCATCATTGGTTTTCATGATTCGTTTACATATATTAATGTATGGATAAACATGTAGAATGAGAATGGTTTTATAGAATATAATTTATATTTTATTAATGGACAACCAGAATATTACGTGATCATAATTTTTTTGGTTATTGGTAGTGAATATGGATCATTACATAAAACATTAATGACAATTGTTTGGGTTAATTGATGGTTCTTGTCCATAACAAACACATTTAAATTTCTAAATAATAATAATGTGTAAAAAAGATTATTGAATAATATAGAAGTTATTATAAATATATTAATGTCTATTTTAACCTTAAAAATGGTTTTAGGATCAGAACATAATATGGTAATAGAAATTGAAAACCAATCATCCATTAATGTGGCAAATTAACAAATCTCGTTAGGAGTTTTTATTTAAAGTATAAAATATGGGGAAAAGAGAGATGATGATGAATTATTATTTTATCATAAAATATTTAAGTAACTTTAATGTATTGTATTCATCAAATAATTTAGTTGAAATGAGTTTATGAAAGAAAACAAAGGAAAGGAACATGAAATAAAATCAATCCAAAAGTGGAATATACCTTATGAAGTTATCTCCTTTGAGAGCCTATTTAGGGAATGTTTTTTGGTATCCTTACGATACCATGGTCTTATAGGAATGGGGGTGGATATTGGGAGGATGTTTGGGTTGAATTTAGACAAGGAACAAGGCTCTAGAGGAGTGAAGAGAAGTGGGAGCGAGGGGGGGGGGGGTTATAGTGGAGGAGGGATGTGAAATTTCAATATCTTCTCCATTATTTTATTATTTCATTCATGAAAACCAATGATGTTGATTAATGTGACCCATAATAGTAATAACTAAAATTGAGTTTGAATCATGTGTCCTTGCATCAACCAAGATGCTTGGAATTGTGAATTTAACTGATAATGTATATATAAGGTAAATTACCATATTTTGTTAACAAAAAATATTTCGAGTATTTCAGAATTATCCCAAAAATTGACCCTAACTATTTTTCGTTGCCTATAATTCAAAAATGAACACTATTTTATGAAAATAATTTTTTAAATTTTATTAAATTTATTTATAAATAAAATAATAATTTATTCAAAAAATAACAATTTTTATACTATAATTCATTTGATTTGACCATGACAAATTATTCAATATCTCATTGTCCTATAACCATATGACAATATAAAAATATGATTTTCTATTCACAAGGGTCACATTAATATTAATATTAAAATTCATATGTGTTAGTAACTATTAACCAAAATTATATAGTGATTTTATATGACTCTAAATATCTTACAGAACACAATCGTCTATGTCAGTTTTTTAGGAATTGAAATCACGGTGGGGCTAAAATTATGTTTTCTTGAAAGGTTATAACAAAGTGCAGTTTTTAAAGACTCAATGATTCATGAATTCAATATTAAATTTATTTTTAAAATATTGGGGTTATAAAAATTCTCACTTAACGTTATCATTAGATCAATATTCAAGATCCCAATGAAGCCTCAAAAAACGATCTGGTGTAAAAAGAGGGGTTATGGGAATCTTGAGAAGAAGAAAGAAATCACAATCCCCAACTAGGAAAACATAAAAAATAGGAGTGTTAGACTTACCTAGATCAGTTTTCTTCTCCCAATGACACTCCAAATGGCCTTCAAACAATAGATATTGGTTCTTGAGAAGATTTGGGTGTTTAGATTCATCACTACTATTGTTGAGAGAATAATGGGGATGAATATTTGTTTCAAAAACATAAATTACGTAGAGGGAAAATCACAATCTCTCAATATTTAATGGGGTGCATGTTTTGGCCGCATTGTTTTCCAAATTGTGTGGCAACCATATTACATATTTTGTCCATCTGGGGTTTAAGTTTCATGATTACTTGGGTATCTTCCACGTTTCACAAAACATGTTCCAACCATTCAGAATGCTTATGTGCAACACCGCATGGTTGGGCCACCCTCCATGCACAACTGTTTAACCATTAACACCTGATTTAAGATAGTGTGGTTTTCTCTAACCATGCACCAAATGTTATACATGTTGAAGATGTCTATTTCCCCTACATTCCATGTCCCAAACCCTCAAATCACCCTTGATTTCCCCATACACATGATAAACATCCCATTAACCAAATTGATGTGATTGAAATCAAAATTTAAACAGGGATATACCGCCTTGAATTCCGAGATCTTACTATTTTAATTAATATGGTCAAAATAATTTTAGTTCATAATGATTCCTAAAATAATTATAGTAGAAAAGGATAAAACTGAGTTTTTCCAGTTGCATAATTTGTTGTCAAAATTATTCTCTCAAACATATTGGATTATTAATTGAAAAAATGTATTTCATTTTTAAAATCATATTGTCTATCTTTAATTAAAAACATATTTATTTATACTTAAAGGATAAGTTACATAGGTAAAAAACATCTTATGTATATAATGAAATTTCAAAAGAAAATTAAATTAGATATAAGGGGAATAATGTTTTGAAAAAATTTAAAAAATAATTTTGGAAATTTTAATCATTAATATATTCTCTCGAGTAAATTATTTATTAAATTTAAAGGCACGTGGATTTATTTGAGCTCCCATTATTGAATAATTTCAGCTATTTAAAAAATTATCACTCCTCTATTATAAAATATCTCCACAAATCAACTTTTATTCACACTTTAATATCCTTTTTAATAAAAAATAAAAGCCTAAATACATTCTATAATTTATTCTAATTTCCTATAATTTATGTTTTAGTTAGAAAACGGTCATAGGAATACTTTATTCTCAAACACAATGAGGTTGTTCGGTGAAGAGGTATAATTATCAAATATGTGTTTGATTATTATAAATTATTCCTCCTCCTATAATTAATAAAAAAATATGATAATATAATAGAAAAAATTCCTACAAAAAATAATTTTTAACTATATAAAATTAATAAACTACATCCAACTCCACTTCTGACAAAATGAAAATGGATCCATCATTTGTGTCAATAGTGGAATACCACCACGTGAATCGATGTTATTAATTTCCAATAATGCCCTCATACATATATTTATGATGATGGATATAATTAATATATATTATATTAAAGAAACTTTTACCATTTTGTAAAATTAACCTAAAATATATTTTTTTACCTTTTCTTGCCTAAATATTTATTACTTCATTCGTGCAAACGATTGTATTTACACTTCAACAAAGTTATGTGATTTGTTTTTCCTTTCTGAATCACATATATCATATATATAAGTAAATTTAAATTATTTATTATAAAATTTATATAATTATGATTATATATTGGTAATATAACCATATCCATATTTTCATCGTTGTTGGTGAAAAATGGAATGTTCCTCCAGTATTTTTACACTATATCATCTATATAAATGTATCATAGTTAAATTTTCATAACCACCCTTAATGATAGATATTATAAAAATAATTTATGGATAAAATAAAAATTATTTCGTTATAATACTCCATGGACTATTAAATATAAATATATTTGACTATAGTCAACTTTGTAATGTGATTTTTTGATATAAGAGGTGAACATCATAAAAACGTATAACATGAACCAACTTGGTTATATCTTTGAATATAATTTAGTAATATATTAAATAACATTAATAATAAACTAATAAAGGATTATTATTAAATTAAATATTTGATATATGTTTATTATCCATTAAAATCATGAACACACATGACAAATTGGGTTTGACAGAATGTATCTCTCTAAAAAACCCATTTTTGGGTTATGACCATTCTCTATCAAAATCACATTTTATATATCAATCATTTATGACATATAATTATTATAAATTATTTATATATATATATCATTCATATATGTGTATCTTATTTTCCCTTTCATTGATGGGGAATAAATTCCTTCTATTCATTCATCAAATTCTATAATTATGAAATTTTATTTTATTATGATATGAGGAATGTTTATGAATCCATTTTTATTTCTATAAGTAATTAATATGTTTCTATATTTTTATGTATTTCAATTTTGTTCCCCACAAAAAATCATTAATGTTTTTTTATGGGTTCCCCTATATAGTGCTCTAATATATTAAAAAAAATAGTCTCATGAGAGATTATGTAGAGGATTTGGAAGTAATGGTATTCAATAACTTATCCTTTTTCCAGCATGTAATATGTCATATGGAGTTAGCATTGGCTCATGATTATGTCATGTTTTATCTTGATACCACATTGGCAATGATACCATGATATTATGATACCATTTTTTTATGTTATGCTTCTACATGATTACACGTGAGAATTCCCTTTTATGATATCATGTTGTACAGTTGACTCACACACTATGTACCCTTATGATGTTTATTATATAACTACTCTATTTAGTTTACCCATTTATTTTGTGTATTCCCCAGACCATCATATGATATTTTATGAGCTAAAATTGATTTATTAATACATTTTGGAGAATAATATAAGGATCAGATGATATATTGTTTCTTTTGAATTATTATGAACAAAGTCCTAAAATACACTCAACCTCATGATGTTTAGGGTTTTACATATTACATATGTATGTTTAAAACATCATTTAATAATATGTTAAAATCAATTGGATTTATATAGTCGGTATTAGATAATGTTTTTGTTATTTTATGAAATATAACAAGAATATATTAGTGATAAGAAAATGTATACTCTATGTGTTGGATTATATCATGAAATTTTCCTAATAAATTGATTGAGTGGATTTAATGGAATTACATATCGATCTTGATACTAAATGTTTATGTGGCTCTAGAATATTTTTACCTAATTCTAATAACATTATTATTAGTGCCTTGGGTTTTGGATCAATCATCTACTGGTGCATGAGAATATGAATATCAAAAAAACTAGTCTGAAACACCTGGAAGACATGTTTTAGAAATCCCAAAACTATTTATCAATTGATATAATGGAACTGAAAAAACTTTTATGTCAGAAAAACTAATAGGAAACATTACAATGGGGATCCTTGACTGAAACCAATGGACGCATGTGTCATTTTATACATTTCATTTATTTTTTATTTCATCTATGTTTATATGTTTCCCAGTTTATTTTTGATGTATACTCATATATTTTTTATAAATTTTAGATATTTTTTTCAAAATAGGAAACTGTGTGAGAACAACTAATATGATAGACAATGCGATGACTAACCAAATGATATTCCCAACCTTATAATATTGTGAGGTGATAAATTCAATTTATTATTAGCTAAAATAGCGCACATTATGAAATATAAAATGAATAATTTGAAATTTTCTCCAACTAATAGATTTCAAATTGTAATTTATTCATTTAAATGCCAATACCCTCATTTATTTTGTAGATATTCAGATTCCTTCATCATGGAACAATAAATTAAATTAGTTGAGATGGTATTTTATTTCCATCAATGCTTAAAGAAGATAAATTTTTTATTTTTGTTTATCGCATTTCTTGAGAAGCCGATCAATAGAGGACATTGATCAAGAACAAAATTAAAAAATATTATATTTATTCTATGGAAATAGAAGAATTCTATAAAATATTTTTCATTAAAAATATACATCATACACTATATCTTATATAGGATAGGGAGTTCCTCACACTAATGAAGATGAATGATTAGGCTATGGGAGTGTATGAGGAAAACATCACAATGATTTAATGTAATTAATTTTTCCCTATCATCAATACTGCATGACAGGTAGATCGTTAATTTTTTTGCTTAAAGACGATTTTATAGAAATCATTTTCAATTCATGAGATTGAAATCTGGGAATAGATTTTCTATTATGACCTCAAAGATGATATAGAGATTTTTTAATCATAGTTGTATCATGGTACTCCAAAAAACATAAAATATCGACATAATTTATATTATAACTAGATAAATTCCATGGAGGAAAAGAAAACGCAAATTTGGATTATAAAATATGTGGGAATTAAAATCCTAGAAAAATTATTATTTGAACCACAAGATGATTCAAAAATGAAAATAATGGGAATCAGTATATTAGTGATAACAAAACTGGTGAAACCCACAAATATGGATGATGGGTGGAAGGTTAATATCAACACATAGCCTATGGCATTGTGTTTCAACTACAAGGAACAAATGAATTATACAATCAAATTACTTAATACAATGTTTTTTAGAGAAAATTAAAGAAAAAAATCATCAATCTGATATAGAACAATTAAGGTAATAACCTATCACTACATCAATAGCAGATCCTGAAAATTATATGGTGACATTTTTGTTTTAAAATCCCTCATGAATAAAAAATGAAATTTTTTGTTCTTGATATACTATATCTTTCATATAATATATGTTTTGGAATAATATTCAATCCCCACTTAAAAAATAGGGTTTCTGCAATCATTGAGATTAGAAAAGGGAGAACTGGTTTCACTCCAAGAATCTAACGTCACCATTCATTGTTTATGGACACAATCTGGAAGAAAATATCAACTATCATTCATAAGAGTGGTTTAATAATTTAGTGGTAGGGGATTGGATTCCCTTATATAAATCCTACATCAAATTTTGAAAGTTGATCATCACTCTATACGTACAATGTGATCCCCATATTTTATACATGTGTAAAGAGGTGGATGGATATACATTAGAGTTTTCATTTGATGATTAGATTTTCTTTCCTTATGATAATGCATATATTTTTCATATGATAGATAAAAAAGAGTGATTCATACATTAAGACATTTCCACTATGATGGATTATGATAATGTACTCCCCATAGAGTATCATGGTCTTCCCCATGATGGTGAGGTTTATTTAACTATTAAATTGAGACATGGATCTCTTTTCATATCATAGAATTCTTTCCAAATTTCCACCATTGAGTATGAAGAGATAAATAACTATTTTATAAGATAATATTGGAATGTTTTTTATAGAGTCGAGTACTTCACCATGGGGTAAAATAACCTCTTATTGAAGAGGAATGTTGTATCAAATCAACTCTATAATGATTATCATGATGTAAAAAATCAATATAATAATGTAGTAATCCATAAAACAAATTGATGACGTGTTTGGTCAGTTACATGGGGAAAATATTTTTCTAAGGAGTAAATTTGGGATGTATATTAGAAAAAAATTGGTGATAAAGGATGATATACCAAAGGCTACCTTTAGAATAATTTATGGACATAATGAGTTCTTCATAATTAATACCCGACTAACTATGAATCTATAAATATTTTTGGACTATATTATAATATTCATTATATACTACATTGAGAATATTTTTCGTCTTTAATGATGATATTTTTCTATACAACAAAAGAATTGTGGTTTATGGGGATAATTTGAGTACTATTCTATAATATTGGGAAAAGGATAATCTATATGAAATGTTTATTAAATGCGATTTCTAGATTAATGAAGTATCATTATCAGGGAATCTTTTAACTTTTATAAGGAAATATATTCACCGTTCTAGGTAAAATTCAGTTGAAGAATGGAGTTCAAAATCATATGTAATGGATATCTACAGTTTCTATGGAATATATTTGTTTTACTGAAGAATTGTGAGAATATTATCATTATTATGAAACCAAATAAAAAAGATAATTAAGAAACAAGTCAGTTTTTATATACAATGTAATTCTAATAGATACTTATGGAGTTGAAAATAAATCTTATCATAGTACCAATCCTCATGTCTCCCTCCAGTGGGTAATTATTAATTTTCTATATCAATGCATCATAAAATGGAATGGGAAGTTTATTTTTCTATAGTAATTATGTGATAGGATAATGTTCATGGATTTTGAAGTGTTATGAGTTGAATGATATTAAGAATGATCTCGAGTTGGATGTTGTGATATTTTCATTGAAAATTTTATGACATTATCTCTAGGGGAGAGGTGTGGATATATACTGATCATAAGAGCATAAAATGTATATTCATATATAGGGGGCCCAACATTCACCATCGATGATGGTTAGTGATGATCAATTACTATAACTGTTCAAACCATTACCATCCTAGGAACATAATCATTTTGGAATAATCTATATATAGAAAATATTTGAAAACATTATCAATTATGGGAATTGATAATTATCAATGATTCTAGGAATTTATAAGGATGTACTTGCTAAAAATGTATAATGAAATATCATAATCTGTATCTAATATAATTTATTTCACATCCTTTGTCGGTGGAGATGAACAATGTTTAATGATATTATGTCTAAAATGAGAATTAATATTTTAAGACATAAAAAATAATAAATCATCACATTTACAAATTGATGAAGAATAAGAGTTATAAATTTGATGTAGAATATGTTTACCATAACATCTATATATAATGAAATTGTAGTAGAATATTGCACATAGCTCATCTAATCTAATGATGAAACGATCATGAATAATTATTGAGATAAATGATAGAATTATTGTGGGACAATATGGATAAGGGGATTTCTTAACATATGTTAAAGTGTCTTTTATTTTTACAAGTTATGTCATAAAAGATAAATACTAAGGTTATAATGATACCATTACCTATACATACCAGGAAATGGGAAATCATATGCATGGAATTTTTCATTGTTTTTCCAATGACATTTAGAGGAGAAAATTTCATATGTGTAAAAGAGGTTCATTTTATTAATACATTTAAATTTATTATAATTAGAGAGGAATTATTAGTCAATTAACATTGAATGAAATTCCTTATATAGGTGTTTAGGTTATAGGGAAAACCACTATTGATTTTTTCTGTCCAAGATCCAATATTTATCACCATGTTCTATTAAAGCCTCTAACATGCTCTAAATACGAATTTGAGTATTTTTAAAACCAATACCAAACTGGTTTCAAATAAAATAATAATATTCAAACCATAAAAGTCTCATTGACATAACATTAGTTATACTCTGATGGGGGATGGGATTAATATATTTCCTTATACATATTCTGAAAAAAAAATAGTTACCACTAATGATACCAAATGGGTCCATGAGATGCCCTTTATGGGAAGATGATTTTGACACCTAAATTTTGGGTCCTGAAATGGTTTAGGAGAATATATAAAATGAATATACAATTTATTAACATATAAATACTTACCATATTTAAAAAAATACCAATGATGACAATCATATATGAGACATAGAGTCTCAAGTTTGGGATAATGTGATTCAATAAATATTTCCATGAATGTGAGTCATGATATTTGGGTTGAATAGAAAATTGATAACCATGTATATAATCCCTTTTTAGTCTCTAAATAAAATCAAAAAATTTGTCTTATCGACTATTACTCTATCCAAATATTACCCACAATGTTGTGGAAATGGGAAAACATGAGAATTGGATTTTTGATTGGACTTACAAATAAATAAAGAGTAGAAAATTTCATATGGCTTATGTTGGTTCATCATACAATGTGAACTCACATTATTAAAACATTTTAAGACTTTTCACCAGATCAACATATAATGGCATACAACAGATAGGTGGTGAGGATATATGAAATAACACTTATGATTTATTCTATCTGGGGAAAAATATTAAATACCACATTATGGGTGTGAATTTAATATTTCTAAATAATTAGTTTATATTTAATATAGTTTTCATTTAAAAGTGTGAAAAATCATCATATATGATCTATTATATTACCTAGTCTTCTTAGAAGGTGAAAGTGACCACGGTTTTCTAATGTTCAGAAGGATAATATGCTAAATAGAGAGTATTGATTGGGAATTTGAACCTGAAGGATGAAATGAATAAAATGGATTGAAAAACTATAAGAAGATATTTTTTAACAAGTATTTACCAAAAATAATTCAAAAAATATTGGAGATAGAATTTCTAGTTCTTATTAAAATTTTGATTGAATACTTCATGTCTTATAAAAATTGTATAAAGCATTCATGATACAACATCAATTTTTTTGTCAAAAAAACATATAAAATTGCATTGTTTTGAAAGTATTCTAAAGAAAAAACTCTAAAAGGATCTAGGTATATTAGACTACGGGAGTATGAATAAGTATTTCATAATGTTATCAAAGTAGATATGACTTTAGGATAATTGACACATGGTAATAGATATATGAAATTATTGCTGGAGTATCATGTTTGGGGATCAAATGATCAATGAGGATATAAGATAAAACCACCCAAATATCAAATGTGAGGTGAATATCATAATTGGTATTCCCAAAATAGAATCATATAAATGCTTCCATTGCAGCAGTGAAGTCGACAATGATCATGATTTTAAATTATAAAAACAGAATCTGTCCAATTTGATGACGGAATCAATAGATCCACTCAATGCACTACCGACAGTACGTAAGTGCTAGTTCATCTCCTTGGGATTCACCAGTGTAAATTTTCATGAAAAACAATGGACCAATGAGGCTATCTATCAATTAATTTGGTCTCATCATGATCACCAAATGAACGTGTATTCCCTTCCATGGTATTATTAGATATACAATCAACATAAAGATAATAATACATACCCATTGGTGATTTCCATTCATGAAATCATCAATTGAAGTTAATGAAGGGTGATATTAATAATGTTATATTTCTTGTATGGTGTGGACATGTTGATTTCATATTGATTCATTTGTGAAAATATAATTCCCCGAAAATATTCAATAATTTGATGAATTTAGTATTTGGAGACTACATTGAAATTATTTTTCTAGTCTTTTTTGAAAATATTCTCATATACTCTAAGAGAATGGTGGAAATTAAGTTCATATGTGGACTATTATAGTGATATTATGAAAGTATAATTTATATATGTGAGGATTAGAATTTGATCCTTTTGGATGAAGAAAGCAAAATTCTCGGGATACACAACCTCAAGTGAGGGAATTTATATAGACACATCAATGACAATTGAATTTGAGGAATGGACTATACCATTATGTTCCATAGAAATAAACTATTTTTTTAGCATATTTGGGCACCAAATTTATTTTTAGAAATATATCATGAATATATATAAATCAATTTTTGATAACATGATAGGGGTAAATTTTGAAGGATAGATGAATTTGAGAAAATCATGAAGGAGATCAAGAAGAGGATAATCAATGTTCATATTCCCACACTACCATCATGTGCAGATGGTTTCAGATGTAAAGATATTATTTAAAAAAATAAGTCTGTATTTAACTCGGGATGAATAATAATTTGGTTTCAAATGACTCATGATAGTAAACAATTATAGTTGAACTACCGGATGCATGATCTAGAGTTAGAATTATTTATCTTCACCGAAATTATTTTTGTAGAATGACATATATGGGGAGAAGTGTGACATATATACAATGCCTAATAAAATAATTTATATACTCTAATATAATGATATGATATTTTGTAAACTCTATTTGTTAGATTTGAATAAGGACTATGATTACTCTATTTATACCATCCTTGGAAGTAGTATAGGGTAACTAATTCCCTTAGCGGAAAGGAATAGACTACTCTTTCCATGATTTGGATTGAGAGATAAATTATCTTCTATGACAATGAAAGGATTTATATATAAGTCATAAGTAAATGGAATACATCCTATTGTCCCCATTGATTTCCAAAACAATTATCTAGTAGATGATCAATGCCACACAGGGGGATTATATTAAGACAGAAAAAATGATGATGTAATAAATAATTTAAAACATCATGAATCCCTCATTGATGATGATATTATTATTAGTTTTGGATATATACATTGTGTTCCTTCATCAGCTTATATATAAAATGTGATATTGGATAACTCACATAGATCATATTTCTATAATCATCCAAGAAGTACCAATATGTATCGTGATATTTGAGAAATCATTTGGAGTATTCAATAAAAGAATGATGTTCTTGATTATGCCTCATAGTGATTGGTATGCAATCCTATTAAAGAAGAGTGAAAAAATTCTAATGAGATGATAAAACCATAATTCAAACCCATATATTAAAGAAAGAACATCACCACGAAATTTATAGATGGTCTCATAAAGTCATAAAAATTATGAAGTGTGATATGGTTTAAGGGTGATAGAATCACCAAGTGCCCAAATTTCATATATATTTGGAAATATTCATCTTAATAATTACATGGTATGATATATAATAGGGTCGTGGTGACTTGTCATGGGGAGTCAAATTATAAAATCATTGATTGTGATGTAATGTTCACTTCTAAATTATTTAGAATTATTCTATAATCTGGAATTATTAATTAAAATTAAATTATTTTTTGTAACCCAAAAATATATGTCCAATATTTAATTGCAACAATGTGCATTTTTATAAATGAAATTCCCTTATTGATTTAATTAAATGTCTTGTTATGCGATATGGTTATTGATAACACATGAAAATATTTTTTTTCTGTTGTATCCTATAAAATTTAAAGTACTATTATACATCTTTATCATAGATAAAATAGTAATTGAACATTGATTACTTTATTAATATAAATTTAGGGTTTTAAAAAATCCAATTGACATAGACAATGGAGGTGATGTCCTCAACTAGTAGAATCATAACTACGAAGCCCATATATCAGTGCTTTTGAGGTAGATGGAATCTCTAGGCATTACCCTTAACTAATCCCAATATAAAATCCAATAACTTCATCATTATTTAAACCATTTATGTCATATTTTTATGCTTATTGAGATCATGACCCAAACCATGTATGTCAAACCACCCAATCAATGTATCACCACTGTGCAACTTACCCTTAGGGAATTCACTCGTATATTAAAGGGATATTTATCAAAACTCTGTAAATATGAGTATGTACATTATTTTTTATAGAATAATGAATATATTTTCAACCCTTTTTTCTGAAGAATGAATATTATTTTGATACAATAAAACTGAATTTGTATTTTTGGGTAATACTCAAATTCCATTAAGGAATTTATTTTGAAGAATTAATTTCTTTTGTAAATAAATAATATTTTAATGAAATATTACTGGTAAATAATTTTTATTTAATATAAATGTTCATTTATTTTAATTCAAATGTGATATATAAATTTGTCAAAAATAGTTATTATGAAAAAAAACCAAAATTTTTTCAATAAATGTAAATTATTATGCTAAAAATTAAAATTAACATATTTATAAAATTATCAATATTAACTGAATATTATTTTAGGAATTAGATTTTCTAATTTATAGAATAGTTAATTTTCCATAATTTTTAGTGATTGTCGAATTTTTGGTTAAAAATTAAATATCGTATTAATATAATTTCTTTTTTATGACATCAAAGTGACCCAATAATGATGTAATAAATACTATAAATGGTATCAAAGACCAAATATATGTTTACACTATAATGAAAAATATTTTAATACTTATTTTTTAAATTTTATATATTCTTTATTAATCCTCCAAACCCAACAATATATTTTAATGGATTAAATCATTTCTTTAAGAGAATGACTCACCTCCATATAATCAAGGGTATTATTGTATTATTATTGGACCTTTTCCTTTTAAATTAATTAAACCTGCTTTTATTTGGTAGAAACCTTGGAAAAACAATGGAATATATTTTGGTTTTTTTATTTTATTATATTATTTCAGAACTCTATGTTTGAGAAAGAATAATGAAATCACCACTAATTTCCAATATAAACACAACCATGATACCATTACTCTTCACTAAAAAATTATGTATCATGCCCTTACTCTATATTCTCATCTCTAGATTTATCCCAAGGTGCACCCAATCTATCAATACTCTCTTCCAAATCATTTTGAGTGGCACACTCAATTATGGAACTTTTCCATCTATGATTTTTAAAAGTTTTTCATTATATTATGCCTTATATATTACAATTTACTATTGTTGGCATGTGTATTTTAATGTACCTATTACTACCCATTTCATGTAAAAATGGGAAGGGTCCCGTTTCCCTCTCCTCAACCCATTTTCTCACAATTTATTGGATCCCTTCATTCTGTCATAATTTCACCACGATTTTTCCAGGACAAAACAACCGTGTTGTTAATAAAATTCCCATTTCAAACCAATAGTGTTAAAAATTATACACTTATGAATACTTTATTTGGTAATTACATGAATTTTCTCTACACTCTATGATATTGAAATAAAAAATGGTTATGAATGAATCGATGTTTTATGATATATGTGTCACACATATGCATGAGAATGAAATGAAAGTGATGAGTGTTACGATTGTTATATAGACCTCCAATGAATTGGGTAATGTTTAGTCTTAGGAGAGTCCATTTTTCAACATGTAGTGAACTTAATTTCTTTATGGTAATTTTTCCATAAGGATATCTTGGTAGTTATAGTTGACATATGTTTGTGAGGAAATTTTTAATGTTGTTTCCACATTTCCCATGTTATGATTATCCAGATATTTCATTCCTTTTTATTCATGTTATATTTATTTCCAATTTATATGAATATTGTCTATAATTTATCACCTTATTTCATGTTTTTTCCCTTACTAGGATTTATAGTTCACCCCTTTTTATTATGTGTAATTTTATGTAATAAATCATGTATTAATGTTTAATAGTGAGATGTTCTATTGTAGTAATTATGAGAGAAACTTGTAGTTATTATTTGGATTATGATAAGAAAAATATAGTGAAAGCTTCTGAGATATGACTAACTTTAATAAAACATTCCAAAATTTTGGTAACTACACTGTATGATGTTTATCTAGATAATTTAATCTCTTCTAGATACTATTGGTGGTTGTGGTTCTAGAAGAGATGTACCTAGTTATAACAACTCTGATAAGGTGTGACCGAGCTGACTATAAAGTACCTGGTACATGAAAACAGACCTTACTAAAAACCCCTTTTAATACTCCCATGGGATATAATTAGGTATCATCACAATATTATTATAAACTGTTATAATGGGAAGAAACAATGACCATAATAATATATGTTAGGAAATTGGTCATTGATAACATAGATTAAAACCTATAAATTCTTATGTTATTGGAATAAAATTATGTTTTATGTTATTCATTTAATGTCATTATGTTCACATTAATGAATTTAATAGTTTAAAAATAATCATCTCTGATTTTTTCTATATTCATGCAAATGACCAAAAATAGGTGGAATCAGGTAAACAACTTATGTGAAGGGTAATGTGGGGACTTCCATAAAGATATGAACGACCCTATGGGAGATAAAACTGTTAAAATTATGACAAAAATATCTCTTATGACTCATTTTCTAAATAGAATCCTTGATTTAGATGAGAATCCAAATCCCATTAATAATGAACAGGAATAAATTTAGTCCTTTATACAATAAAGGCCTCTATTTTAAATCAATCATTTGATAACATAATTGTAGAAAAATAGATCAACTCCATTTAGAATATCATCTCCATCCTTCAATGTTGTAAAATGGATAACATTCTACTGGGTATTTATTATATGGATGTAGAATATTACCACTTTTCGAAATTTTTAAAAAAATAAAGCCTTTCTAAGAGATCGAAGTAATTAGATGGATTGAGTTCTAGAAAATGTTTTTTGATAAACATTTTTGTGGAATTTCAGGACTAAAAATGGAAAGGTATTTATTATCCCTTAACAAAAAAGATAGTGAATCTATCATGGGGTATGGATAATACATCATAAGACTTTCACGATACACCTCTGGATTTTTTGTTACCCCCCAAATGCATGGTTGATCTATTATTTGGTAACCAGTGTACAAGAATCCATGGTGATCAATGACATGGATAGTTATGTGTGAATTTTTTGATTTTCCCTCAATGATGTAATGGAAATAAGTGAATATCAAGGGTATCATGTGGATAAGATGTCGTAATTGGGGTTTTAGATCATGTAGTTCTATGAAAAAATCAAACACTTCCATGAAATTTTGTCATCCCTACTAGAGAAAGAATTATCAATAAATTTACAATTAATCTCAATGTTTTTAATCACAAAAAGTATTATGTTAAAGACTATTGTCACATTTTAGGGGTTTATTGGTTCTTTGAGCATCAATGGAAAAAAATATCATAATTTGGATTTCAAATATTATAAATTATTTTTTTATATTTGTCTATAACATTTATTTTACTGATATAAATTGAGAAATTATATTTAATATTCATTTTTACTCTATGGGTTTCATTTCATTTTATAGACCCAATGATAAATCTACCATTTAAACCCCAATACCCATAGAAAAATTAGTCCTTGAAAAACAATATAATATTTTGAGATTCAGGGTGTTTTGATTATAGATCCTAAATGGATAATACAAATATGATGAAATTTTTAGCGGAAATGGGAAAGTATATTTTGAAAAGAAAAACATTAATGAATGAGTCTACATGTTTATTAGATATTTTCAAGGTCATTAATGCATGGGAAACTAGAGATGTGGAATATGATGAATATTCCAAGTAAAAATAAATTATCAGGGATAAATAGACATAACTCTCTCAAAAAAATATTCGATGATGCATAAATTTGTAAGGGAAATTAGGAATCCATTTATGATAAACATTTTTTAAGAACAATTTCAAAATTCATCCATTTATCTTATCTAACATAATGAAACTTAATTGATAAATTATAGAACAAATATTTCACCCTTTCGTATAAAAAGAAGTGTCATGCCCCCTTCCAAAATCGTCATCTCAACCCCCAAATGAGGATCCCCAGCCAAGGAACCAACATCTACAACATCTCCCTCTATTCTAGTTTTTATTTATTTTCTTTTATTTATTTTATTTTTAGTTGGTAATTTTTATTTTTTATTTCAATATAAATTCAATTTCATTAATTAAATTACATTAATTTTTTTAAGTTATCTTCCATCTTTTTGTTCTTCTTCTCTAATTCATCTCATTTTTAATTTTATTAGTATTATTATAAGTAATATCATTAGTATTAATAATAATAATAATATTATTATTATTATATTTTTTAATCATTCTTATTTTAAAATTTATTTTCTTTTGTCATTTTCTTCTATATTCATCTTCTTAAAAATAAATTATTATCATAATAATCATTATTATAATTAGTATTAATAAAAATAATATTATTATTATTATTTTTAGATTCTTTTTAAATTATATAAATTTAGGAATTCTTTTTTATTTATTTTAATTTTTTGTCTCTCTCTCTCTCGTAACAATTATATTTTACTTAAATCTTTTATTTTTCATTACAATTATTTTTTAAAAAAATCATATATTTTGTTATATTTATTAATTTTCCCTTTCACCCACTACACCAACTTTTCTTGTAATATAAAACATCGGATACAGATTCCAATCCTTGGCCCAAAGGGAGGTCATAGAATTGATGAATTTTAATTATGGTATAATTTTATGTATTTAGATAGAATTGAGTGGATTGCATGGTTGAGGAAAATGACCCTAATATGGTTACTGTCCCAAATGACCTAAAACTCAATCTATCTCTATTATTTTAATTAATCACTTTCTTCTCTCTCTATTGGTTAGTTATTCATCAACCTTTATTAAAGGAGTAGTTATAATTGAGAATGTTAAGGCATTCAATGATATTCCTCAATTTAAAAATAATGCTTATTATTTCAAAAGAGAGAAATTATTTTTATATTATTAAAATGAAATCAATCATATAATGGAAAATAATTATTGAATCCAAAACCAAACCCAATAAAAATTGATTTCATTCCTAAACTAATTCTATATACATTTTCATTATATTATAAATTAGATGTTCCATTTCTCAAGTGATAAATGAAAAATAAATTACTATTTTAATTGTTTTAATTAAATAATTAAAACCAAAAAAAAGATATATATTAGGTAATTTAGAAAAGATAAGTGATGAAATGGAAACTATATTTATGTGAGACAGCTCTGGTCAACAATTGTAATTCTCTAGAAAAATAATATTTCTTTTTCTGAGCCCCACGACAGGCATCCATCAATCTAACTTATTAATGATGCAAGAAAAATCACACATATAATTTCCTGAGGGGATGATGAAAGACTTCAGGTGCATGTGAAGAGCTAACCTAGTATTCAATTGAAAATAGATGAAACCCACTAATATGATAAAGGAATTGAATTCTCTTGTTAAACCTTAGCTCATTGTTCTTTTATTTAACTAAAAGTAACCATGTCACTTTTTAATCCAATTATCTTAGAAAATAGTTCTTCGAGACAACCATTATGCTACAAGGAATCAAGGGGGAACATTTTCTATCAATTTAACAATTTGTATCCCAACAACAAAGTGTTGAAATATATTATAGTCATTCATTCAAAAATAGTTAACATACATTTCAAATCAAGTTATAATAATTACTTAATATCAAAAAAATTTAGTAGAACTATTTTAACACCACAATGAATAAAGGAAGTAGATATGTTGGTGATAATGGAATGTGAGAAATTATTTCATCCCATGTATATAAATTTTCACTATCAAAACATTTTTGTTGAAACACCCATAGAACCTTTTCATACTATCATTAATGAAATTTGATTCCATTGTGGTTATGGATTGTCTTTCCCTAAATATATCAAGCATAAATTTCCATGATAATGAAATTACAAACTGTATAATGAATTTCCCCTGATTATATACAAGTGAAAGGAACAGAATGAATCTTATTTAAAAATAATATCATAAGAATAGATATTATTTCATCCCAGGTAATCTTATATATGTCAAATGGTTGAGTCCAAGGATAAAACCATACTAAAAGACATGCATATTGTAAGGGAATACGCTGACGTGTTTCTTGAGGAATTTCTTGGTCTTCCTCTAATCTGAGAGGATGAATTTTATATTGAGAATATTACTGATTAATTTTCATAATCCAATACTTTACATAAAATGGTTATTTTGGAACTTGAGGAGATGAATAAATAACTAGAGGTGAATCTAGATAAATTGTTCAGCTAAACAAGTGCATTACCATGGGGACCACTAGTGCTTTTCAACAAGAATAAGGAATATTCATTGAGCCATTTCATTAATTATCATGAGCTCAACAAGATCAGGATAAAGAACATGTATCATCATCCATTGATGGATGACTTGTTAGATAAGATATTTGGAGGAAAATACTTATCCAATGTGGATCTATGGTTAGGATATTACTAAGTTATGGTGATGAAGAAGGATATTCTCAAATCCACATTTAGTATGATGTATGGGCACTATGAGTTCATGTTGAAACTTTTTGGGATATGTAATTCTCTATAAATTATCATGAACGTGACACATTTAGTATTAAGAGACTAAATTGATTATATTTTGGTTGTTTTCATATATTATACTACAATATAATACAAGCACATGAGCCTCAGCCTAGTTCGTGTGGACTCATAAAGGCATCCAGGCGACCCAAGATCAAATCCAGGCGGAGGAAAAATTTCCAGGAACTGTAGATATACTGTAGATGTAATGTAGTGGGACCTGTAGCAGGCACACTATGGCACTGTAGCAGGAGGGAATTTTCCCCCGTTTGGCCTTTCAGGCCACTGTTTTGGTCCCTGAGTCCTTTAAGGCTTTCGGGCCACCCAAGAATTCAGGCCAGGAAGGCCTTCGGGCCACCTCAAGGCCTTCAGGACACCTTATGTAAAGATGCTAACAATAAAACATATAAGGAACAACCTCTATAAGGAGGATGAGCAAGGAGATTTCACCACAGTAGAAGCTACACAGATTTCAAGAATGAAAGGGTATGGCACCTACCATCATGACTAGCCTGTTCCGCCATGGGATAGCCTAACTGAATAAACATGTAATGGTGCAGAGCTGATTTCATGATGAAGATGCTAGTGGGGAGTAGTTCCAAGTAGTTAGTCTAGATTTTATATAATGTTTTAAGCCTACGGGAAATGAAGTCCTATAAGGCCTATAGGCAATGTAATTCCAATGCCTATGGGCTTTGTAAGGGTTCCACCTCACCCCTTGAAAGATGGATGACGCAAAATCAAGAAAAAATGATGGCCTTTCAGCCATTGGATGGATGGAATACAATATAAAACAAAATCAATGAGTATCATGAGGATAATTCGAGCACTATGCTAAAGACCCAACAAAATTTGAACCATTATTCCATGTTTATAAAATGTGATTTCTTTTTGAGAGAGGTCTTATTATTTGGGAATATCATATCAAGAAATGTAACATTTATATATACATCATTGATATATGTTATTGAAGGATTTATATAGCCCACATCTCTAAAAGATATCCATAGTTTCTGTAGATTACCTAGGTATTATCTTCGATTTTTGAGAAATATTTTAGGATTTTCAAGCCCTTTAAACAAGATTATTTGTAATAGAGTAAATTTTTCATGGAATTATGAATGTAAAATTTTCTTGAAAAATATGAAAAGGAGTCTTATCAATAATATTTTAATCACATTACCCACAAGTTGAGAGCATTTCATGGTATTATGTGACACTTTGAAGAAGGGATTCAGTTTGTGTTAACAGAGAATGATAATTTTATAGCCTATGCTACATGGAAGTAGATTGTTTATGGAAATAACTACCCGACACATGATCTAGAGTTGGATACAATGATATTAATGTTTAAAATCTACTAGAATTATCTCTTTGGGGAGAAGTGTACAATATTTAAGGATCCCAAAAGCCTCTGGTATATATTAACATATAAATACATCAATATTCAACAATGTAGATTGTTAGGGATGATCAAGGACAATGGCTACTCAATTAACTATCATCCATAAAAAAAATGTTGTATAAACTCTATATAGAAAGGATCCAGAAGTTATATAATTAATGATAATTTAATGGGATTTGATTTTTTATATTTTTAAATTATGGACATGGGAACTATAATGAAAGTAACATCATCAATAATTTCACTAATTATTTCTCAACCATCCCTTTTTATGGAATAATGGATTCTTTGAGAAATTATGTTGAAATATAGAAGTGACAAGAAAATATAAGAAAAATGAAATTATTAGAGTTCAATTTTATTTAATACGGAGTTTTGAGGTTTGGGTTGACACTTTGTGTACCATAAAATCCTGGTTTGAATAAGTATTTTTTGAATGAAGCCCATATCTCAACCTTCCACATACAACTAGGAAGAACAATGATGTATTGAAATATCCAAGAACAATACTGGTGGTAAAATATGATTAAAGAGATCACATAGTATACATCAAGATATCTTCTATGTCAGCAAGTGAAATATGAATGGAAAATATCCAACGAGATGATGAAATCATATCCCATAAAAACTTTTAAAAGTAATAAAATCTCCACGATAATTTCCACTAGCCTTTTGATGACATAAAAGTGAATAATACTATATTAAATGTGTGGGATAATATTACAAATAATATATAACATTATCTCAATTTAGAGGATTAATCACTGGGTTGACTGTTATGTATATAAATTAGAGAAGTAAAAATTCATGGATTAAAAATATCTATTGTATCTGATCGAGATCTGAGTTTCACATCCATTTTATGAAAAAGTCACCAATAATTTAGAGACACTACGAATAAAATCATTAAAATTATCACCCACAAACTGATGGAAAATAATAGCTTACAATCTAGAAACATGAAGACATGTGAGGGCATGCTCAACTGACTTCAATGTAGTATGGGATGAACACCTACATCTGGTCGATTTCTCAACTAATAATAGTTTCCACTTCAGATGTATCCTTATCATGACCTTTATAGGATGAGGTGTAGAACACTTGAATGTTAGGATGATGTTGGTTGAATAACTACTAGGTCCTTAAAAGGTTGTTAAGATGGTGGAAAATGTTAAGACCATTTAGAAGCACATTAAGGATTCTCAGAGTCGAACTAAGATCTACAATGAAAATCATCATCAAGGAATAGTTGTATTTGTAGAGACATAGTATTCCAATGAATAAATTCATGGATCAAATTAATGATATTTTAAATGAAGTGATATATTATTACAAGATACATCTTCCCCTCTGAGATCTGTTATTGAGTTAGAGCGGTGGCCTACCGAATTTCACTCCCACTTAACCAATATCAAGTACACGATTTATTCCATGTATCCCTGTTAAGAAAGTAAATAACAGAAGTCTCACACATACGGAATCCGGATGTGGAATATATAGAGAATGAAATTTCCAATAAGGAGTATCTGGTGAAGATCTTAGATAATGAAGATAATGTTCAAAAAATATAAAAATGAACTTGGTCAAAATGTTCTGGGTAAACCACAAGAAGGGAGAATCAATGTGGGAACTTGAAAAGGTGATGAAACAGATTTACCCTCATCTTTTTTAATGTGGGAATATAAAATTTTGAGGGTGGAATTTATTAAGGGGGAAGATTTTAATAACCTAAAAAATTATAAATATAATCATTCTTTTTATTTAATAAAATGTTTCATTATGTAGTATGGTTATATAAAACACATGAACATATTTTGTTTTATTATAACCTATCAGATTTAAATGATCCTGAGTAATCTTTTATATTCATAAACATGTCATTGAACAATGATCACATGATTAGTATAAATATAGTGTTTTAAAATGACCATTAACATAGATAAAGAGAAGATATCCTAAACCAGTGGTATCATAACAAATGAAGTCCATTGATTAGATTTTTTTAGAGAGATATCATATATATAATTTTACTTTCTCCCAACACATGTTGGGATCCAATAATTTATGTATTAAGGAATTCGTTTGCTGGGGGATTTCAAACCTTTCAGGATCACGACCAACCCATTTATAATGAACCACACCATAAATATCTCATCATCTCACACCACACCCTAAGGGTACAGGTCATTGTGTGAAGGAAATATGTGTCAATACCCTAGAAATATATGTATTTACATTATTTTTCATTAAATAATGCATATATTGTAATCCCATTAATGTTACATTATAATTGTTTTAGATTTTTATACAATGAAAGAAATAATTTTTTTCTAGATAATAATAAAATTGAAATAAGAAATTATTTTTGATGAATTAATTTATTTTTGAAATATTTAATATTTTAATAAAATGTTATTATTAAATAATTTATATTAAATATAAATGATAATAAAATTTTTATCTAGATAAATATAATTTTTATAAGGGTTAAAAATATCTATCTTTCAAAAAATATATCATTTATAAATAAATATAGATTATTATCGTTAAATTTAAAACCTGTATATTTAAGAGTTATTTAAATTAAATGAATTTTATTTTTGATATCATAATTTCAAAATTATCCAACACAGAAGTATTAATAATTTTCTGGGACAGTCAAATTTTTGTGATGAAATTAAATACCATATAAATATACTTTGTGTACTATGACTTGAAACCCAAAGTGATGTAATAAATACTACAAAAATTATCCATGAAAAAGTATAATTTTTTCCATTAAAATAATTTTACTTTTTTTTATTAATTAGATTTAGAAATCCACTTTGAATCCTCCAAATCCATTAAAACATATTTTGGTTTTAAAATTTTTTCATTAAGAATATGAATCATCGACACATAATAAAGTGTATTATTTTATTATCTTCAACCCTTGGCCTTATAAAATTACTATTACCACTCCCATTGGGTTGAAACCACTGTTAAAAATAATAAGTTTCCAAGTTTTTGTTTTTTTTATGAAGTCTAAATCCTATGTTTGAGAAATAATATATAAATCCCAACTCATTTCCTATATAAACCGACACATTATACCATTTCTATTTACTGAAATTTTATCAATCATTTCATTTCTATTACATTCCACTCAAGATGCCTCCAAAAGTTCATTGATGCTCTAAAAATTCTCCACCCATCAATATGGAGTCACCCACTCATGGTAGGGATCTTTACCTTTTCTTATTTTTTCAAATTTATTAATTATATTATTTTTTTTATTTTAAATTCATAATATTGGGATATATATTTTTGTGTCCTAGTTATTGTCCATTTTATGAAAAAATTATGAGCGATCCCTTTCACTCTCATCAACCCATTTTATGAATTATTATGTGACTCAGTTATGTGTCCAAAATGTTACCGTGATTTGTTTAACATAAAAAACTATGGTGTATTGAATACCATACCCATTTACTATCAATGGTGTCCACCTTTATACACATTAAATTCACTAATTTTGAACTTACAAGAATTTATTCAATAGTCATTAATTATTTAATATTATATGAATATGATTGAATCAATGTTTCATGATCTATATGGAACACTTAGGAATGATAATGAAATGATTATGATGGGAGAAACCATATATATTTATTGATCCAAAGAACTGGTTAATGTTTAGTCTTATGATATATTATTTTGGGATAGGGAGTGAAACAAATTCCTTAATGGTAAATTTTCCACCATGGTGTGTTGATAGTTTTCCTTGACCACTTTTTATGATGTAGTGTTTTATGTTATTTCCACATTTACAATGTTATGATTATCATTGAATATCATAAATTATTATTAATGTTCATTTTATTCCCCATTGATTTGCATATTGTGTATAATTTCATGCATTATTCATTGTTTATTCCCAAACTTGACATTATAGCTGATTTGTTTTATATATGTCCCTAGGTTATCACATTCATTATTATGTATGAAGGAATATTTTGTGAATGTTAAATAATTTTTCAATGAATATGTTTTATTCCTTATTTTAAGATGTTATGTAATGTTTTTATCTTCCAATGAAACAAGGCTTCTCGATCTTTTGGGATGTATTATGTGTATTTTTATTTTATAAATAGTGCATTAATGTCTAATAAAGAGGCTGGTTGTTGTGATAATGACTATTCAAAAACTATAGTACATTATCATAGTATTAAAAATTGAATTTTGAGGTCGATGGGAATAATATATCCCATTAGATGACTTCTCATAAAAAAATAGTTTCCACTCAAGTATTCAAATATATATATATAGGAATTTATATAGAAATTCTATATGTTGGTATGATCTTAGATAATGATGGAAACATTCACATTCTCATTTGTTAGAGATAACTTAAAAGGGTCAATCTATTTAATAGTATGTAAAATATAGTATAATTCAATAAGAGAGATGTGTTATATAACATCAAAAGGACCATGAGTTTGATGTTTGAGAAAATTTTTTCCTATGAATATCTCAATGGAATGTGTCAAAGTATTTGGAATGAATTTGGAGTATACCTCTAGTTAAATTTTCCCTTTTGTGAATAGTGATGTTATATGGGTGGTCTCCTGTACATTTATATTTCCACTAAATATAGATCAAGTTTAAGATATGGTCAACATATATATATCCTTAGGTGGTATATACATAATCCCTCACATTTACAAAATCCATAGGTGTTACTACTATTGAATGGAATATCTAAAGTGGATAATCTATTGAATATATTTTGAGGTAAAGACAATTTTCAATGAAACATGAAAAATAACCTCATATAATTGTTTTATAAGAATAATAAATATAAATTGAAAATGTGGAAACCTATAGAAATGATTAAAATTGAATACTCTTATATATTATAAACTGATAATATGACTTTAAATTATGAGGAAGAAATTTCTAAATGGTGGAAGAATGTAATGAACCATAATTTATAATCGATATTTATTGGGGAATAAATATATGTTATATTATAAAGTATAATACATATACAACACATAGAGAAAGAAAAAAATATTTAATTTCATAAATTAATATCAATAACTTGGCTAAAAATAAAACCCATTAATATGTTATAAATTACAATGGGAAAAAAATGAAAATATGAAATATAAAATGGGAAAATTATAATCATTCAAATATACAAGTATGATCACCCCAATGAAAATCACTATAAAAAAGAAACAAAATATAAGTAAAAAATTTTATATAAAAATGGAAAAAATAAAACAATGAAATAAAATTTATTTAATGTTGACTAAATTTATGATTTAGTATTTAAAGGGATTAATGAGATCATTTGAGTAGTAATCTATCCATCATAATAGTTACCTAATTATTAGGAATAGTAACATGGTTGTTGGTAGTAATTACATGAACAAATGAATGGTAAAATGACCTAAAAATGTTTAAAAGTAATATAAATAAATCATTTCAATATTAATTTATTAATATACATATATTATAATGATAGAAAATAAATATCAAGACGAAATTATTAGAAAAATTATAAGGCCATTTATAGTACATTGTAAATTAATGTATTTCATAAAAATTATACGTATATATATATCAGAAATTAGAATTACCCATTTGAGTAATATA
Organism: Viscum album; assembly: GCA_963277665.1. Classification (NCBI taxonomy): domain Eukaryota; kingdom Viridiplantae; phylum Streptophyta; class Magnoliopsida; order Santalales; family Viscaceae; genus Viscum; species Viscum album. Next base: position 536,831,628 of record OY728129.1, read on the forward strand.
ATTTTAAAAATAAAATTTTAATTAAAAAGAATAATTTCAATGTATCTCATGTTTTAAATTTTTATAATTTTTGGATAAAAAATCATTTCGATTTGAATAGTAAAGATACAGATTTTCAAATACAGAATGTTCTAGGAACTAATGATGGTGTAATAAAAATGTAATTTATTTCTATTTGAATATTTCATCCAAAAATAAATCTGATATGTTTAATGATACATTATTAAAATTAAACATAATTCCATAACTAGAAATATGTTTTCCAAATATTATACTCAAATGTATTTGATTACATTAATAATTTTCAACTCGTTCAACTTTTATTTTTAATAATCTAATTAACTAACATTATAAATAGATTAAAAGTCCCAAAAAATATTTTCATAATATGTTACTCATTGGGGGAAAATATAATTATTATAATTTTTACCTATGATATTATATTACATTCATTATTTTTATAACAAATACCCCTCCCCTCATGTATAAATAACCCCTCACCCAAAACTAGGGAATAACATCTCCATTTTTTTCCAAATAAAACCATATTTCAAAATCAAATATATTATTCCTATTAATATCCTTTGTGATTCTCTCTTGTAATGAATGGCCAAAATTTGATGATGATAATTATGGAAGAAAACACAAAACCTCAAGAAATTGGTAATATCCTTTTTTCATATTCATTTTCTATTTTCATTACCTCTTATTAAATTCTAATCCAAACATTCCTAAAAAATTAAATAGTATTTTAGCATGATCTTGATAATATGAAAATAACTCGAAAATTATATTTCTTAAATTCCCACATATTTCATATCTCACGCCAACTCTTTGGACGATGTCTTACTAATAGTCGGATTACTTCCAACAATGATGTTTCGAATTATATTCTTTTATCAACCCCTATATTTGATAACAATATATTATTTATAACATATATATATATATATATTTATGTGTTTAAAATCTTGTTGATTTAATCAATGTATTGTAATAAAATTAATAAATGAGTATCCATAAATTAAAGGGTTCATGGATACATTAAATAAAATAAGATATCAAAATGTTTTCATGTTAAAAAATTAAATTTTAGAATAGTGTCCATTAATTATTTATTGAAAAAATTAAAAAATAATGTTTTCATCCATGTTTTATTAAAACAATTTTTATTATTTAGGAGATAGAAATGTGACGAAATAAAGAAATATTATGGATTTGAGGAATCATGTACCCAACTCTTTATTTTAGGTTATCTCTTATCTCACATTTTATATATTATGCACATTCCAATAATATAATTACATTTTCAATTAGATATTTGTTCCCTTATTTTTTATGGATAAACATGTTTCAACCTTGTAATAAAACCTTTGAATCCATTTAAAAAAATTTATAAAAAGAATTTAATTTATAAATCATCATATTGATGGCTCAAGTTTAATTTAATATACAATAATGAATGATTATTGTTTTGAAGAAATATGATTTCTATTATTCATTTTGGATCCCAAATTTTATTCACTGATTTAGGATTTTGAAAACCTTTTTGAATCCCATTCCTTTTCATGGGCTTATTTCGTGAATATGATTCTTATATGTTTTATTTCCATGTGCCATGAATGAATAAGAGAATTTTTTGGATTTTACTAGTGGGACCTGAATTATATATTCTTAGAATTAATTTGGTAATGTGATATTACTCATGATGTTATCTGTATCATATGTGAACATGATTCTTTATTTGTTCAAAATTACGATGTTATGTCTAATATAGATATGTTTTGGATGAACATGATTATAGGATTTTTTTCACAATAAATGTGTTATTTTTGGAAAAACATTTTTCAATACACATTATTTTAGGATTTATTACATAATGATACACTTAATACATCCCGAAAATATTGTGTGACCCAGTTTCTTTGGGAAATTACATACATTACATAAACACATGAAAAATAAATACGAATGGGGTGAGATATAAATCCATGTAACGAAATTATCAAAGAATAAAATAAAGAATTTAATATATGTGAGTAGGTAGTAATTTTAATAAGACCTAAAAGGGGTGAAATTGATAATATTGAACAATGGAGAATTATGTAACATGATACCATCAATGAAACATAGGAATATTCCGACAATATAAAACATGACATAAGAATATGGCTTTGATAATATCAAAGGAAAATCATGTTATAAAACGCTTCTAAATAGATTATATTCACACCCTAGTAACATACATAAGGTTTTATGAGGAAGAAAAAATACACAACTCATTGGAGGAAAAGATAATTTATTAACCACTAATCACATTCATATCATGTATATACACAAGTGCACCACTTATATCATATAACAGAGTGATGTATTTCATCATTTTTATTCTGAAAATTATGGTTTTTCAGATACATACAAGTAATAATATCATAAATTAAATATTGGAATATCTACGTGACTAAAAATGAGTGGAAATATGGAAGGGTACTCACTAAAAAACTGTTTGACTAGAAAATATTACAGGATAATGTCCGCATTACATTGGAAGAAAAAAATATTCATAGAAGAGATTAATATAATTGAAAATGTTCTATCGTCGCATGGAAATTAGAAGGAATATAGTAGGGATATATATGAACATATAAAAATATTAAAAATATGAAATTAAAATTCATAATACAAATAAGGATCTCTAATATAAAGTATATAGGGATGATCTATTACATTAATAGGGTGTTTCTATGATAATGAAAGGAGATATTTAGGAGCATGGAGACATCATGGTTGGGTTCCAAATATGTAAGGTAAGAGTAAAATTCTTCTCAATGGGTATTGAATCAATATGAATGTTTGGTAGGGTGGGATTTTATAGAAAATATATTTTAAATTCAATAATAGTTTCTAAACATTGACATGGTACTCTACATGACAAGTGAATGACAACCAAAAAACTATAAAATGGTTTTCTCATGTAGTGTACCAAAAGGGAGTGAGTTTCTTTATTTTATTATATAAGAAACTAAAATATTAAATTAATTCCCATAGTGATGTGGAAATGAGTCGTGTTTATAATGAATGGATTTTAAAACATTAAACTATTATAATGTATTTAGAGTATTCATTAATACATTAAAAAATTAATCAAATATTATAAAATATTATATTTATGAGTGGAAATATAAATTTGTTTCCCAATACCTTTTATGGAATATATTACATCTCATTTGGGTCAATATGATGTTATGATACATATCCCATATTTATCAATATTAATGTCTTACACATAAATTCTACTATTGTAGAAAATTGTGAAAAACAATCATTGGATAATTTTGATGTGGAAATTCAAAAAGAATATTTATTTTAATAATATAAAATATTATATATGAGAATATTCTCTTTTTAATCAAAAATCATTATTTTCATAAAACTATTGGTTTTTTTGAAATTTATCATTTTCTTTTCAAAATAAAAATTGCATTCTACATCCAATTTTTTTTAAATTAATAATAATATATATTATTTAATAAAAATATGTTTACTACCACATAGTTTATTTAAAAAAATTTGTAATTCAAGAAACATTTTTCATTATTTAAATTATAGATTTCTTCAAAATATAATTTCGCTTTCAACATATTAAAATCTATTTTTTATTTAACATATTATATTAAAATTATAATTTAATAAAAGATAAATATAATCATTAGTTCATTTAAAAATAATTATATAGTTAGGGTATTGATGTTATCACCCAAGAAAGCTATGTTAAATTGCATTTATAGGGTATTATCCTATTACTCTAGGTCATGGAACCTTCATGTTTTTTCATTTGGAATTTATCCTTACCATTAACATATAATAATCATATAATCATTATATAATATCAAAAATATAGAATTTTATGATTCCAAATGGTATTTTTAATCATATGGGATATAACATACAATGGTCTATAGAAACCAATATAGTTCATTTTTCTATAACTATTCAACATATTAAATCATTTATTAATTCATAATGGAAAATCAATTATAAAATTTGGAGTCCTTAAATTATTCCCCTTTCATAAATTTATCCGAGAAATGTTTCAAATCTTAGAAAAATATTGATGATGTTTTATCTATTTCATCGCCAATTCCAGTTCTTATGAAAATTCCCCAAACATGGGTTTCCACCAAAATAATTGAGTATATGAGTATTATTATATTATATAACATTTTATCTATGATATAAAATCATCCCTATATTATCCTCATCTGTATATTTTTATCTAATTATACCACTTAAGGATTATGAACATTTGAGGCATTTGATATGTACTGCATCAATGGTAATACATGGAACACATAATTTTCCCAAGATAGGATGGGTTGTTTTACATGTCTCTAAGCCACATCTCTGATGTGATCAAGGATATTAAATTATACCATGTATCTTTGATTAATATTTCTTTTATTGCATAACCACATGAATTTCCTCCAAAAATATATAGTAAGGAACACTCTATCTATCACCTCAATCCCTAGGTCTCTAAAATGATTGTCTGTATATATTTATTTTCAACATTGAGCTAATTTTATATATAACTAAGTGGGTTGAAACGTCACTATCACCTATTGGAAATGATCAAATCCGAACAAAATTTATTTTCCAACTTCATCCCATCATGTCCCATTCTGAAACAACTTCACATATAATGTTTCTGAATGTTTCATTTGAATGTTATAATTAAATGTATTGTAATATAAGAACTCCAATAGGGTAAAGTATTCATCATTATATCACTATAAATATATTTATAAATTTATAGTTATATACTATAGATTTTTAATTGTTCTTACATACTTTACCATCGATCTATGTATGATAAGAAATTTTAAATCTCAGTTAATTAGTCGACACAAGTTGGATGCTTCTCCAAGTACTCATTGTTATTATCAAATCCTGATCATATATAATAGATATTGCATCTCCAATATATATTACAACTTCTTATATGTATATCTCAGTGATATGAATAAGTTATAAATATTCCATTATTGAAATTCAATGCACTAACATGGTTAGGTGGTCAACTACAACCCAAATTGTGTTATTTCCATTAGGGGTCCCGGGGAGTCATATGATAAAAAACATAATTATTATATCCCATTTCCATACTAATATGGAATAAAAATTCATCATAAAATTATTCTTTTTTTCATTCTACCTTTACTTTTTGGAATACCAAGTAATGATATACAAACTCTCAAATCTCCTCTTAATTATATCCAACCAAACTTTTCTCTAAATATCTCAATAAATCATAGTGATTTATAGATAAGTGGATAAGGATGAGATATGTTAACATCTAGGATTTCTCTCATTATTTTTTATTTCTAAGGGATACATATAAAGGTTCTAAACATTATAACTCCCTATTAAGAAGATTAAAACTCCTAGATATTCAAATCATTTTTATATAAAACCTCATTATATTAATAGGTCTTTATGACGCTCTTAAAAATAGATGGATGATAATTTATTTGAGTAAGGTAGGATAAATATCAATTTATTATTCCCATTCCCAGAATTTCCAGGTAGATATAGGTTTTATTTCATGAAATCCCCATCATTGATAGAGTTAAATGATCTTTTCTACACAGAGCATCTTCCACGTTATTCAAAATACCTATACAATAATGGATTAGATGATCATAGTCCTTGATCAACTCTTACCACCTTTGTTGGCACATATTAATATAATTTTTCTGAATATATATATTGGGATTTTATAATCTGTATATGATTTAGTGTTCTATTTATAGAAATAATTTGACCAAATTATTAAGTGAAATGATCCAAACTACCAATTAGAGATCGTTTATTGGGAAGTTATTCTCGTGAATTTTTTATTAAAAGGAGAAATAGGCTATCACTATGTCAATATGAATTATTATTCCACTAATAATTATTAAAAAAATTTATTTAGATCACATATCCATCCCCACCAGTGCGTGATGGGATAATAGTTTTTGTGATTAGCCTATTGTGTATATTTTTAAAGTGCACTTCACATTCATCAATCATGTAAATCATCATCCTTATAAGTATGAATGATTAGTGTTTCCAAAATCATGGGATTTTTGACACATATTTAATATATAACCATCCTAATGAAACAAAATTATGGATTTTAATCATTTATTAAAATTTGTTAAATTTTTCAATCACCTCTAATTTTTAAGGATCCATATATATAACATTTTTGAATAAAATTAAATTAGAAGGATACATTATGTCTCCAAACCCCATACATATTGTAATTCACAAATAGGATTTTCATTTTTTAAATCCTTTACTATGACATTAAAATGATAATCATGTTATTCTGTTATATTTGATTAGATAAGAATATGATAAATATTGAGTACAATAAATTTTCTTAGGTGATACAAAAAGATTCTATTCATCATGTATGTCATAATTTATAGGTTAATATTGAGTCAAAATGGTTTCATAGGAATTCATAATTCATATGCATTGTATGAAATAAAACATCGTCATATCCTTTTTCACTATTTAATTTCAACATCTTGACCAAAGATCCACATTGGAGAAGTATTGTGCTTCACATAACTATTGAAAATATACATATATCCAAGAAAGAGGATAAATTTTCATTAGAATTTTGTTTTCAGACCATCATAATGAATGGAAAGGCTCATTAACCCATCTTTCTATTTATGAAAAAAGGACTGGTAATCCTGAAAAAAAAACTATACATAAAACACTTATCATGATTTCCTCATATCTCCTTATTTTGCACTTATAGTTATACAATACGAATTCTATATTGAGTAATATATATTTTCAATAACAAGATATAAGACTTATTGAGAACTCATCCTCCCAACACAGATAAAGACTAGGAAATTATCATCAAGAATATTAGTAAATTACCTTAAAATGGGCATTCAATCAAGAATTATTTATACCTTAGTACATATCAAAAGATCTATATATGATTTCACATAAGTCAATAATGTATGTTTTCGGATGATTAAACTAATAATGATTCATTATCATTTTTGATGGAGATTATCCCATTATCAGATGATTAGGTGGGTCACACCTTACATGATAGATTTCACTTTTTTGGTGATTCATTTTTTAATTTGGACTAAATTACAATGGAATTTTCACTCATTTAAGGTATGTATAATTCTCTTTTTTTCCATTAAGATTCCAAAAATGGGAATTCCATTCCTTCAATATTTAACCTCTCTCTTGGACATTCCCCTAAGCATAACACTATTTGATTCTTTAGGGAAACATAATATATTTTTATTTTTTTCATAAATTTATTGTATTCCATTATATCTATCCACATATAATATTTTACACTCTTTAGAAGATAATATTTACTACCATGTACGAAAATGATTTTCTTTTGAAGGAAGAATTTATTTACCACTTCCCACTAAAAATTATTTTCATATGTGGCATAAATCACAACACAAACTGGATTCATAATTGTTTTCAATTTTTAGATTATATGTGTTGGAGAAGATTAATAAACACATTTTTTCTATGATAAATAAATATTTCTTGTTGTTTGATTTCATATACTTTTCCAAATTTACTTCCACTGTCATTTACATGGTCTTTTTGATGACATAAATTAATTTCTAAATGGTTTTCATTGATTCCTTGATACATTTTTTCTAATCAATGATATTATGCTATAATACATTTCATGAATAATGTTTTGGATATATTATATAGAAATATTTGATGAACATAAAATAATTTTTTAATAACTGTAAATAATTGTAATAGTGACCACCAAGTATTTCATCCACTTAAATCACACTCAAATATTCCCTAAACTGAACATGGAAGTAAATATACAATTAGAACAAAATTATTCCACAACATGAAGTAATTTGAAATAGATAAATATGGTGCTAAATAATATGGGTTTACATCACCATTATGAAACTATCAAAATCACAATCATTTGATGGAGGAAATTAACTAAAACTAAAAAATATATTTTTAATGAATGATTATAATTTATATATTTATATATAATTAGGTAGACATGATTAATGTTATGAAATATGTGATTTATATGATTTTTTATTATAATGGATGTAAATTTAATTTCATTGAAGTGAGTAGTAAGGTTTATGCTATCTCATCTCAATTTTCATTTATATAATATATGTTCTATATTCAGTACCTCTTTAATTTAATGTGGTGTTTGTACTTAAAAATAAATTTATTTCATCATACATTTCTTTTAATTAAATTTATTTACCAATCTATATATTCTTATATGCACCAATATTATTTTGTGGTATTTTTTGATCTTATAAGAGTATCTAAAATATTTACCGTATTTCATCCTTGACAATGTAAATTTAATACTAACATATATAAAAAATATTTTAGCCTAAAAATGTAATTTTCCATGTTAAAAAATCTGTATGTGATATTTCTAAATATAGAAATTATTTTAATTGAGTAAACATATATATTTGATAAAAACTCACCATAATATATATATTCATATATATATTTCAACGACCACATAAAAACATTAAAACCATGAATTTCAATTAAACTAATGATTTTTATATATTATAAAAAAATTAACTGTCGTTCAATTATAGGAATATTGATTAAAATATCAGTGAAATTCATTTGCTAAACCCCATTCTTAAAAATTGAATTGTTTATCTTTGAAATAAAAAAAATAATTTACGAAAAATAATTTTTAAAAATTTATTTTTTCCATGAAAAGAAAACGTAGCACATTGTATAAATAATTATATATTTCATATAGGTTAATAATTAATTTTAATTAAAATTCCAGGGAACAAATTAGTACTTATTATTTATATCCATCTTCATTTATAATAAATTTCAATGAAATATATCATCAATAACAAGAATTTAATTAAAATAAAATTTATTCTCTGACTATAATTATAAAAGAATTTTTGATAATTCATTTAGATTTCCAATCACATTTTATGTAACATTATTTTAATTTTATTCACCTTTAATTATAATATACAATTTTTAAATTTTTTATTTTATTTGTATGACACTAAATCGATCATAAATATTTATATTAAATGAAAAAACAAATTAAAATCATGGTGTCATACTTTAATAAACAATATGTAACATATATATATATATATTAGACATGATAAATGATAAACACAAATGCTAATAATAAAATGTAGAATTAGAATTCATTATTTTTAAAATGATATTTAATAACATAGTATATAATTTATAATTATTTTAAAAAATCAAAAAAAATTATTATAGATAAAATATTTAGTAGCTGTAATATCATATATAAATGATGACATCAAATAAAAATTTTATTTATAGAATCACACATAAAATATATCATTAATTTAATAGGTCCCATTATAATAATATATTAAAAAATACATATCTAATATTTTTCATAGTCCTAAGCTAACTCCGCTATATATGTTGTCGTTAATATTTATCAAATTTTCATAACTCAATATATATCTACAAAATTAATTGGCTATATCATTAAAAATATGAAATAATTTTCATCGGAACACATTTTGGTATCAATATATATTTATAACAAATAATAACTATTTCTAATTGTTGGGTCCTTATAATTCTTTGAACATTTTCTTTAAACAATCATTGTCTTCAATAAATGCTCCAGATGCAACACTGAATGAAAAAACACCATGATATTTATTAAGCTGTAAATGATAAAAAATTATTTAGAATAAATTGATATAAAACCCCTATTTAAAAAATATTTATAGAATTGAAATTAAGACTTCATTTAATATGAATTAAATTCATTTTCTATAAATAAAATGACTCATTTAATAATTTTTTTCTTAGGAATATATTTCTTAAAATATTTTATTTTTTTGCAATATTAATTTCTAAGTCAAAACATTTTTGATTAATTAAGATAAATTATATTTCATATAAATAATTGTTTTATAGTTATTTAATTATTAAATGATATGATGTATAAATGGGAATAGTTAATATTATAACATTTTATGTTCTTGTTACAAAAAAATTTATTATTTTCCAAATTCCATATAAATGATATACTTCTAAAATTTTTTATATTCATTTCAAGAAAAGAAAAATATTTTTTCATTAATCATAGAAATATTTTTTCATAATTAATTTTTCATTTTATTATAAAAATATTAATTTTATATAAATAGTGAAAATCATACATTTTTTGAAATAACATGCCTTTTATAGCATTATTATAATGTTAATATGATTTCGAAATTCATAATAGAAATTTATATTAAAATATATATTATTCTTCTAAGTAACTTTAATTTTTTTTAGAAATGGTTTTTCATTTATAAACCCATATTTTTCATTTTAGAATATATGTTATATTTGATGATAAATTTTTATAAAATGAAAAGATGGTATTTATAAATAAATTTTCATAAATTATATTACATTATTATAATAAAATGGTATTTATTTTTTAATAATTATTTTTAAATTATTTAATTAAGAGAAACTTTTTAAAATTATAATTGATAAATTAATTTGTTAAAAAAATTGTTACCTCAATAAATATGAAAATATATAATAGTGGCTTAACCATGTTTAAAAGAACCCAAACCTGATTAAAACATCTTTTGAAATTGGAGATTAAGTGATAAAATTTCATTTTTCATTCCCTTGTCCATTTATTACTAATGATGATGTTACATTAAGTGACTGTTACTTCCCAATATTTTACTCTTTTGGGTATTTATAAAAGTTTCATCCATTTTCATTTATAAAAGTGGAACTCTTATGCTATGTTTCCCTCAGAAAAAACCCATATATATCATTCCATTATCTTCCCAAAGCTATCTTAAAAATTATTAACCTCCTTTAATAGGATCTTGTCTTCTCAATATTTCACCCCATAAAGGCTTATCCACTTATTGAAATGGTGATAATCAAATAATTTTCCATATATTTCTATGTACTAATTTTTATTCTTTTTTATAATGAAAACATATTCTTCCAAAAATAAAATTTATGATAATATAAAATGAAAAAAATAATTATCATTACTATATTTTTATTCTATTATTGTTATGGTAGAATAATTAATCACCTATATTTTTTATACTATTGAAAATGAAACTATAATTCATGCATTTTGCAGACTACGACCTCAATGACATAATGTGTTTCTTTTTCCTTAATCATTGAATTCGTGTGGACTACATCCTTCTATGAATGAATAATTTTCATTTATATTTTCATCAATGACTTACATATATGGTAATTGAAATTGGTTTATTTGATAAATATTAATGTAATGAAAACATTATGGTTTTGTATTGTTACATTAGACCATTTATTTATAATAAGATAAATACATTACAATATAAAATTTATTCTTCCAAAATAACATTATTTAAGAAAAAATTATTTTCCTATACTATGAAATAACATTATATTGTTTATATACATATTCTTCTTCATTACAATTTTGATAGAGAAAAGGAATAAACATAATATACTATCATAATTATTTTACTATATTGATTTTAAATCTAAATCAAACACTTTATGCAACATAAATACATTATAATCCTTGATTTCATCTTTATATATTATAATAAAATATAATTTGGAAATTAATTATACCATTATAACTATAATAAAAAAATGATCCATTAAATATAATGGCCTCAAGACGATGGTTTTGGTAAAATCAATAAATACCATCTAGATTGTTAATAAACTATTCAAAAAATATCAAAGTTATTTATATCAAATATCGATAATAGATAATAACAATCTAATGTACATGCAGGATATAATTATAAATTTTCTATATAAGAGGGAATTAATATGAATATGATTATGAAATATAAGTTTATAGAATTTATATTTGTTTAAAAATATTTTATTGTGTATTAGACTAATAATTGGAACATGCTGTATAATTTTATGATCTTGATTTTGATTCACTAAGACAAGTTTCATGATATTCACGATGATACCATTGTATGGTGATATATTGATTTACTATCCCACTAATGTCTACCGATTATTTCCTTTTAATTATCTTGATAGACTAGAAGAAATCATTTTCTTTTCATAAAATATCTTTCACTCATGTGTTTCCCCATCCATAGTAGATTTTTCTATGTAAACTTCAGTCATATAGTTTTGAATATTCTATTAAATTTTTTAATAATTCTCATATATATTTCTTCAATAAATATTATTTACTGTAATTATATATCTGTTTATATCTGTATCCCATTAAACACTTTTTAATTATTATTTTCTACATGGAGTACATTTCCCTTATGGGAAATTCATAACCAATATATTCTTACATTGATTTATAATGATTTATCATGAACACTGAACTTCCAAAATTAATTTTTCCCACTATAATATTTAATTATATGGTATTTATAACCCTCTTCATGAAATATATGTTTTGTTAAAAATAATATTTCATTAATATGTTTTCAATATTCATTTAAAAAAAATTAATTTCACTATATTAAAATATATTGTTTAATTAATTTTTTATATTTCTCGATATATTTCATTTTAGAAATAGTAAGTAATATTAAATCATCCATTATTTGAGAATATTTTTAAATGTAAAAATTTAATAACTTCTTTATTTTCCATTTTCAATTGATTTTTTCAATAGTAACATGTATTTTGTTATTTAATTATAGTTTTTAAAATGTTTTTTAAATGATATTTTATCATTTCTCATCCAATTTATTTTTTTTATTCAAAATGATTTTCACTAAGGATATTAATGTTTCCTGGTTTATTTATTGACTAATATATGTATTTAAAAGATTTTTTATTGGAGTCAAGATAGAAAAATAATAAATTATTGATATTGTATTGCATATTACCATTATATACATTATTTTCCATGGATTGTTTCATCTATGTCAGTATCCTTATAAGTTTCTTTAGTTACATTGGGATGTTATTTTTTTCAACTACCCACCTTCATTATCAAGATGTATTATTTACATTTATTTTTTAAAAATGATTTGATCAAAGAATACTTATTTATTTCATAACCATCCACCATATATATTCATAACATTTCATAAAACCCCTTTGATGTTTTCATACCCTATTTTATAATATTTGGATTTATGGGTTTTTTCATAAATTCCATACTTCGATTGATAAGGTAAATATTTTAATTAACTATATAACATTAATCCATTCAATTTTCTCTTAAGATATTACTAAATATATATTAATTCCATTAATTAATTTAGAAAAAATTTAAAATAAATATATTAATTATTCACATTCAAATATTTATTAATTAGTGAGGAAACTTAACTATTTATTATTTAAAAATTTACTATCTTTATTTTGGATGAGTTATGACCATATTATCACTTTGATATATAAGGTTATCATTATTAGTGTTCATTTTTATTTTTTAAAATGTTGATGATTGTTAAAAAATATAAATATGTATAGTTTAATAATTTCTCATATGATAATAGTATGAATTTTAAATAAGTTATGGATAGGTCCTGAAATTTTTGAGCCCCTTGATTCATAGATATGTCATATGAGAAAAACATGTTTGGGAATAATTTTTTAATTCATTTCCTAGAAAAAATTCATTCTATCACACAGGTAATTAATAGTATAATAATAATTTCCAAGAACATGATGTCTCTATTTAGTACATGGAATTAGTTGTCTCATATTTTTCACGTTATCAATTATTATTAATTTTATGATATCAATGTTACCAATTTATTTCCATTTTTATCAATGGACAAATTATTTTTTTCAATTTCATTTTATTTAATACTTATTTCTTATTATATAGTACTTCTATATTATCTATTCATATCTTATGTTCACATATGATATTCTATTAATATTTATTAGGGTTTCCATTTTTATTATTTTTTGTAACCAATTATAATATTTTAATGTCCCTATGTTATTAATACATGTATTACATATGACATATCTAACGTGATATTTGTTCAGAGAATATTTGTGAGATTTTAAGGACTTATAATAATTTGAGCTGATTCTAAAATAGCATGAAAATATCGATTAGTTCTGGAATATATTTGATTTGATAGTTATTTCTTCCAAATTCTGAACTTATTTAAACCTCTAATGTACTGAGAAAAAATTTAATGAATTATTTTCATTATATTATTTCATTATGGGATATTTATATTTGATAATATTTATTTTTTTCCAAATATAGTATGTAGAGTAACTGGTTATAGTACAGAATTTGGGAGTTTGAGGTCGTAGCATTATTGTTTCAGTCAAAGTAGTGATTAGATATATTTAGAAATTCATGTGATATTATTTGTGAATGAAATAATATTTATATGTATCATCAATGGGTGATATGTTTAGGGTTATACAAATATCAAAAAAATAGTTAAAAATAATGTTCATTTAAGGTATTTTTATAATATTAAGATAAGATACCGTTGTTAAAGACACTAGGGATACGTATAATTGATATGATTACATATATGATCACATCGTATTTTTTTTAAATATCATATTTTATTGAATTCCACGAAATTAAATTTATATCTAGATTATAAATGTGGTCATATAATTTGACACTGATGTACCTAATGTTAAAAAAATAAAAGGGTATATTAGGTAATAACAAAATCATTACCTAGTGAAAGACAAAGATGCCAAACTACAAACCTTTTTTTAAACATGTAGGGGATATACATTGGTTAATTAGAATATATTTACAATCTAATAGGATATATTCCAATATTATGTTAACTAACTATTATAGATATCATTTCATACCAATTTCCATTGATAACCAAGTAATAATCAAAGAGAGACAAATGTTAAAACAAATGCTTCATAAGTAAATGATGAATTTTTAAGTGGGGAAGACCTATTTGGATTCGGGTTTCTTATAAAAAATTATCATTTTATCAAAAAAAAATTAGTATTCATAGTTTTTTTACAACAATACATGAATATAAATCTGAGAAAATCTATTTATTTAGAAACCATAAAAGGTATAACTGAATAAGGGATTAGAGAAAAATATTTGATAATATTTATATATACCTATTATGATTCGATATGATAGTTTCAATTCATATGATATGATATTGGGGTTGAAAGCACTACTATAGAAGACACTATTAATAGCATTTGAATTAAGAATTATCTGCACTAAAATGAACAAACTATCATATTAGCATTAAAACCCAACCTTTATTACCAATAAGAAATGGAGTTATTAAATGATTTTTTTATCAATAAAAAGAAAAATAACTGATAAACTATGCCTATATCATTGATCTTTTATCACAAATAACATGATCATTTATCAGTGATAAAAAATTAATGATAAACACACCCATTATTGTTGTTTTTAGCACTGATAAATGCACCGTTTTTCTTTACTACCTTCACGAAATGATAATTTTTTTAAAAAAAAATTATATTTCTCAAGCTCCCAATTTTCTCACCACTATCAATTCCATGAGATCCCCTCATTAAACTCTCTCTCACCCCAAAACCACTCTAAAATAACTCATAAATCCCCTTTATCACAACTAGAAATATGGTCACCCTTTCAAATGTGTGGGGACTCAAAACTAGGACATGTATTATAAAATTCATACACCATACCACTACACTAAAATTTTAGATTTTTTATATTATGATATATAAATTTATTTATAAATATACACAATCATCATTTTTATTCTTATATATACATATATTTTAAAATAAATTAATAAAATATATATGTGAGTGAGTGAATGTGTGTGTGTGCGCATGATATATATATATATATATATATATATATATATGTTTAAATTGATTTAAATATATTATATATCAAAACTCACTTATATATAGTATAATATGAAAATAATTTTTTTTGTTAACACACACCCATATGTACATAAAAACTGTATATATATATATATATATTACACCTAGTTTCTGGTATGTATACCTTACTTGATTATATTCATGGTTTTAATGTTAAGGGTGATGAATGGGGGGAGTTGGGAGAACATTGAATCAAGTTTTGAGCCAAAGGGGAAGTCGCACGGACGACACACGGTTTGTCTAAACCATGCGGCAAAATCGTGGGTAGTTGGTCTTGAAGGTTGTAGCTTCTGCATGGGTAGTGCACGGTTTGTATAATCGTGCAACCAAAACATGCGTGAAAAATCAACCGAGGCAGTGGAAAATGCACGGTTTGTGCACAGTTTGTCTAACAGTGTGAGAAAACCATGCAGGAACATAAATACGATCATTTAAAAGTGGATCTCACTCGTTTTTGCCTCTAAGTGTCTTAGTTTTCCTCCTAAGAGCCCATAACTCGGGATTTTGCATCTCCTAAGGTCAAAGTGAGTACTCCCATCATTCCGGATGCGATCCTAATGCTACTCTTGGCGAATCAAAGCCTGATTCTTGAGGTATGTGATTTTTCTTCATCGTTCTTGTTTGGTTTCTTAGATATACTTAGATCTACTTCTACCCTTTTCTCAGATTCATAGATCAATGCCCGTTAATTGTTAGAACAATATGTGTGGATGCCAAATATGATGAGATTTGGTCTTGTTCTTTCTAGGAGAAGAGATCTATGGTGGGTTTTTGAAGAAGCAACCTTATTTTCTTATGTCTTCTTCGTTCGATGTGGTTTCCGTCGAAACCCTAAAGGTAGGAGGCTTCACTCTCAAATATTCGTGTTAGAATTGATTGAATTAGATTCAAATTGGTTTATTTGAATGGAATTGATTGTAAAAATAATGGAATAAATCTTATTTAGTGATGATTTATTGTTTTAATGAAATTTTGAAATCTTGGTGATTTGTTGTGAACAGTTATTTGTCTTCATGAATTTAAAATGATGATTTTAAATTTCTGATTTGCTGGAATTGTAAATGGTTTGATGAAAAATAGGTTTTCAATAAAAGGGGTGTTTTACTGAAATGGTTTGGTATTGAAATGACTTTAATGGAATTTATTTTCAATAAAAATGGAGTTTTATTGAAGTGGTTTGGAATTGAAATGGGTTGGCATTTAATTGGTTTTGACGGAAATTGTTTTTAATAAAAATGAGTTTTATTAAAAGGGTAGTTTTGGCATGATCTTTGTGAATATTTGGTGTGTGTTCATGTTTCATGTACGAGGCTTGGTTGAAATATGACCTTGTTCTCGGTGCCAAACTTTTAATGGAAAATGGTAACTGTATGTACGAGGCTTGGTTGAAATATGACCTTTTTCATGGTTCCAAAGGGTTAATGGCACAAGGGAAATTTGGGGCTAGGATGAAATATGACCTTGTGCTCGGTGCCAAAAGGATAATGGAACATGGAGAATAATTACCTTGTGATGACTTGGTAGATCGATGTGAAACTGCACATGAGTATGGAACTGTCATAATATAGCATGCATGGTTGGTTGCATGGGTTTATGAAATGGTTGGGTATGCCAAAAAGGGGATTTTGTGAAATGGTTCTAAAGCCTGTTTAGTTATTTTTTTGAAAAAATAACATATTGAAAAACATGTTTTCAATTGAACTTGTATGATTTTGGTATAAATGGTTTGGTATATTTTTTATATTTAGTTATAAACTATTTTTGAAAAATTGTTTAATATAAACTGATTTATATAATTGTGACCAACTTTTCTATCCTAGTGGCATGAGTAGGGAAGTCATTGGGGAAAACAATACTGTGTTTTATACTAACCCCTTCTTTCGCACTATGGTTCTTTGTCAGATGCTACTTTCTGGGATAGGGGATATGGTAACGCTTCACATGTTTTTAGTACTACCTTGTGATGATTTGGGTTGTTTGGTGATTATGGAGCTTGGAGCTTGTTGAGCATTGAGTCTTGGTGTCTTTTGAGAGTCTGCTGTTTTTTTCTACCGTGTACTTTGATATTTGGTTTGGTCTTCCCCTATTGTGCACATTGATGTAGTTTGACATAAATGAAATTGTTTAGCTGTCTTTCTATTTTTCATGCATCATATAGTTAATGTTGGTGGTTGAATTATTGGTTTATTTCTTAAAAGGGTAAATCTTACCCAACTTGTATTTGAATCCCTTCGGCATTTATTTCCAGCCTTTGGCATCTTGGGGATAACGCTTAAGGCCTAGTAATGACTCGTTGTACTCTCAATACAATGAGAATCGGTGGGTCATTAGAATTGGTATCAGCTTGTTCGGTCCCTGGCTAACAAGTATTCATCGATGTTCCTAGTATTATAGTTGAAATTCCTTCATTTATATTCCTTGGTTTGAAATCTTAGATAGGAGTAGGATTGTCAGAACATGAAAAGAATAGCATAAAAGGATGTTGCTAACCCGTTTATGTTGAACATCATGTTACCAGGATGTTGGGTACAGAAGTGTTTTTGATTCACTACTAGAATGTTGGAAATCTCATTGTCATGGGTTTAGAAAATGAGATGATCATGGTATGCATTGTAGTGGAATAACATCCCACTAGGATTTAAAATCTCATTGTGAGGAATGACTTATGAATTTCTGCAAGGTGCCAATTTTTGAACAGAAAAAAATGCAGAAATTGTTTTCAGTGAATGATTTTTAAAGCAGGATATTTGATGTATTTTGAAAATGGGTTGATTTTAGAAAATCATATTAAATGTTTTCAAAAATATTTGAACATGTAAAAAGGATGTTTTGAAAAAACAATTTGGAGATAGTGGATGTGATAGAATTTGAAATGCTAAGACATCAGTTGCTATAGTGTGAGATTGGAGGAGGATACTGTTGGTTTAGAAAATTTCACCCAGTAGGCGTCGTCGAAAAAAACCCAAGAATCAGTGGGGAATGTGGTTGCACTTGAACCATGGGTGAACCAAGAGATAATTCGGAGTATTGTCCTGGATTTTCATGTTGTGATACAGGGAACTGGAGTAATTAACCAAGGCATGTAGATCATACCATCGTGTTCATGAAGAAGAATCCATCAAAATTTTGGGGTGATGCTGAACCCGAAAAGGCAGAGGTGTGGCTATGTAGAATGAATCATATCTTCGATTTCATCAGAAAACAATTAGATCTCCAGGTCAAGTGGGCGACGTATATGATTGGCGATCTTGCACATCAATGGTGGGATTTAGCGGTGCATGATAATTTGGATGAAGGACTTAAATGGGAGGATTTTGAAGAATTGTTGAATAACCAATTCTATCCTCACACATTTAAAATCCACAAAACAACTGACATTTTCATCTGGAAACAGCAGGGCGTCTCTATCACAGAGTTTGTTTCTAATTTCATGAATTTAGCTCATTTTTCACTCGAGGTTGCATAAAGTGTCTCCTTGAAGGCACACATCTTCGAATCGGGGCAATGGTAGGAGATTCGATCGAATATTGCAGTGCTCTTTATTACAGATTATACAAAAATGGTTAACAGACTGACTGCTGCTGAGTGTGAAATCTCGGGATCGATAGGAGTAGGAATGATGATACCTATAGGAAATGATGGGAACTCTACCTCTGGGAATAAGAGGAAAGGGACATCTATTTCCATGGTGCAAGTAGAAATCAGATTCTGATGGCTGGATGAGTAAACCTTCCCCCATGACCCCAGAGAAAATCAGTTTGTTTACAATGTGATTTCCTTGATCACATAAAGAGAGATTGTATGGCACAACCTAGAGAAAGTCATAATTGTGAAATTATGGGACATCATCAGTGTTATTGTTGGAGTGCTCCATGTTCAGGTGCTCGAGACACTACTCAGCTATCGCATGCATCATATGCTTCCATTGAATGAGGAAAACAGAATCAGTCTCATCAGCAGAGTAGAGCTATACATGGTGATTCTATAAATACCATGACTCCTCAAGAAGGGAAACCTCATCAAGGAACGAAGGATAACAGTATAGTGAAGAAGCTATTTTATGGAGCTGAGAAGATGATTGTCGATGATCAGGTAGGACCATCTATAGTAAGAGGTACAATTATTTTGAATTCTACCATTGTGAAAGTGTTTTTTGATACAAGTTCATCACATTCCTTCATTTCTTCTCATTCTGTTGACTTTTTATATTTAAAACTGGAAATTATTCCTTCTGTTTTGAAACTGAAAACTCTTCTTGGTGAATGAGAATGTCAGGCCTTTGTGTGTAGAGCATGTGCTATAACTGTTGATGGAGCTAAGTTGAAATGTGACTTATTAATGTTGGATATGGATGTATATGATGTAATCTGGGGTATTTCTTTGCAGAAAATGTTCAAGTCTCAAATCAATTGTTATATGAGAAAAGTTAGTTTTATGACTAAGGATAGAATCATCAATCTCTTTAGAGGATAAAGTATTATAATGAATGGTACAAAGTTCTTATTGGAACCAATGGTTAGAATGATCTTTTACCAATTTTTAGCTTTAACATTGGCATCAATTGGAGAGATCAGGAAAATTAGTTTTCCAGTTGTCATAGATTAATTTCTAGTTGACTTTCCCAATAACTTCTCAGGGATACAATCACTAAGGGAAGTGGAGTTTACGATTGATATACTTTTGGGGACCAGTCATATTTCCCTTCCATATTATAGGATAGAAAAAATCTAGTTATGGGAATTGAATGTGTAATTAGAGGAGCTGGAGAACATGAGTTTCATTAGACCATGTACGTCTCCATGGGAAACACCAGTTTTTTTGAGAAGAAAGTAGATGTAACTCTTCCACTGTGTGTTGATTATAGTAAGTTTAACCAAGTTGCGATAAATAATATATATCTGCTTCCATGCATCGATTATTTGTTTGATAAATTAAGAGGATCTCAATGGTTCTCCAAGATTGTCTTGCAATTAGAATATCACCAATTTCGAGTTCGGAAGGAGGATATTCCAAAGACAACATTCAGAAGTATATATGTCCATTAGAAATATGTAGTCTTACCATTTGGTCTAACAAATGCACCAGCAGTCTTCCTGGAATTGATGAATCAGATATTTCATATATATTTGGTTTCTTTTGTTGTGGTGTTTTCGACAACATTTTGGTTTATTCAGAGATAAGGGTGGATCATGAGGTACACCCAAAATAGTGTTACAAATAATGAAAAATCATCATTTGTATTCCAAATTATCAAAGTGTGATTTTTTGGTATAAGAAGTAAATTTCCCTATCCATGTCATTTCTGAGAAAGGAATTTCTATTTATCCTGAAAAGATAAAAGCTTTTATCTCTTGTCAACCACTGAAGAATCTGTTCGACATACGAAGTTTTATTGGTCAAGCTGGTTACTACCCAAACTTTTTAAATGATTTCTTGTGACTACCTTCACCAATGATAGCTCTTGAAAAGAATAATGCTCCATTCCAATAGAAAAAATAATGTCAAAATAGTTCTAGGAACTAAAATTTCAGCTTACATCAGCACCTATCTTGATTTTTTCAGAATCAAGACAAGGGTATGCGGTGTATTGTGATGCTTCATGATTAGGTTTGTGTTGTGTTCGCGTGCAAAGAGATCATGTGGTTTCTTATGGTTCATGGAAGTTGAAGTTTCTTGAGAATTATTACTGAACACATGATTTTGTGTTATCTACAGTTGTCCATGATTTGAAAACATGGAGACATTATCTCTTTGGTGAGAAATTTACTATGTTTATGGATCAAATAAGCTTGAAACAAATTTTCTCAAAATGAGATTTGAATATGAAGCAATGGATATGGATGGAGTAACTCCAAATTTTTACCATTGACTTGATGTAAACACTGAGGAAAGGCAATTTGGTGGAATATGCATTGAGTTAAAAGTAATATGCTCAGTTCATTTCAGCTATTCTTATTCCTGATCCAGTAAAAATTATCAAAGAAGCACAAACATCTGATGCATAATGTCTGTTTGTAAATTAAAAATTCAATGGTGGGGAGACCATTGATGGATAGAAACCTGATGGGGGTTCAGTTTTATGTTTCAGAGATTGGATGGTTGTACCTATGGTTTTTCAGGAACAACTCATTCATGCTTACCACCATTCAACATGGGTTGTATATCCAGGTACACAGAAGATGTATAAGGCATTGAAGGCACAATTTTGGTGGAGCGGAATGAAATGGATGGTGATTGAGTTTGGGTGATATTGGATCATCTAAACAAGTCGGCCCATTTCTTCCCTATCCGTGAAAATCATATATTGGAGGATCATTCAAAAATATATATCTGCAAAGTGGTAAAGAGGCATGGTGTACAAGTGTTTATAGTACCAGATATGGATATGAGTTTCACATATCGTTTCTGGAAATCATTACAGCGAGCCCTCAAAACTCAGTTGACTATGAGTACGACGTATTATCCTCAGACAGATGGGCAATCTGAGCGGACGATACAAACATTGGAAGACATGTTGCGGGCTTCATTAATGTACTTTGGTGGCTCATGGTATGAGCATATATCCTTAGTGGGGTTCTCATACAATAAAAGCTGTCAAGCCTCGAGAATCATGGCTCCATTTGATGCATTTTATGAGTGTCCTTGTCATTCTCCACTATGCTGTGTGGAAACAGGAGAAACATCAATAGTCATGCCATTCCATGTCTGTGAAACAATAGATATGATACGGTTGATTAGAAAAAGGATGGAGACAGCATAGAGTCATCATAAATCTTATGTATGTCAAGTTATCTCCTAGATACATTATCCCTTTTAAGATACTAGAACTGGTTAGAGAGGTGGCATATCAGTTGGAAATACCACCATGGTTCAGTTTAGGGAATAATGTGTTCCATGTATCTCAGTTGAAAATGTATTAGCCTAATGTTGACCATGTTATTAGATGGGATCATATTGACCAAGAGCCGGAAGCTTTGTTGATACATATTTTGGTACATATTGTGGATAAGCAAGAGAAAGACTTGCATGGAAAAATCATCGGTCTAGTGCGGGTTTTAGGGGAGCATGGTCAGATTTAGGAAGAGACTTAGGAACGTGAAAAGGAAATGAAAGTGTAGTGGCTGAAACTCTTTCAGTTGGCTGATGGTTTTCTACATTCCAAAGATGGAAAGTCCAATGGTGGGGAGAATGTAGTACCCCTGGTTTCTGTTATGTAACACGTACTTGATGATTTTCCTGGTTTTAATGTTATGAGTGATTAATGGGATATTAAAGAGAACTTTAAATGATGTTTTTAGGAAAAGGGGAAGTTGCATGGATGGTGCATGGTTTGTCTAAATCGTGCGGTAAAACCGTTTGAAATTGGTCTTTTCAGGAGTAGCATCTGCATGGGCAGTGCATGGTTTATCTAATCGTGCGGCCAAACCGTGCGTGGAAAATCTGCTGATGTAGTTATAAAGACACGGAAATATCAAGGAAATGGTTTTCTTAAATTCCTTGGAATTTTACGAGTCTGTTCCTTCTAACGGAACTTGATTTCGAGGCCTGGTGTGCTCGTAATCAATTTCTGAAGTTTCGTTCGGGTACGTTCAGTAAACGTATGTGTGGGTTTTTCTATATTTTGAATGAGTGCTCGAAATTAAAATCCAAAGACACTGATGAACATGCAGCGCTGATAATTTCTTAAGAGGACCTTTACGGCAGTTGTGTTTTATGCGGGTTGGATGTTAATAATTGGGGATTTAGATTAAAATAAATAAAATTGGTAGTAAAAAATTTTATTATAACTATGGTAGTTATATCCAACAAAGTGGAGTTAATGATGGAACCCATAACCACCTACGTTCCCATGTGTGGATATTTGTGAGTTGGGGCCCACACAATCCCCAACATTTCATCTTCCCTAAACTCCATTAAACCTGCTTTATTTAATTCTTTTACAACTTCCCTTTATTTATAAGAACTCATCCTATCCCTCTCTCTCTCTTTAATATTTTCCAACACACTTTAATTAATGAATTCAACCTCTTAATTAATTAATTGAGTGATTTGAATTTTGAATTTCAAGTGTTAGTAAAAAACAGTCATAGCTATTGTTTTATTTTGGCACACATTGTGTTGGGAGTATATTTGATAGAGCTCTTGTGTAAATGAAGAAGATAGTTCCTCTTTCTTTGAAGAACACCATCCTTCTACGAATAACGGCACCACATTGACGAAGAATTCCTCCGATGAAGAAGGAATTTCTCCCTCGACGAGGAATGCTCAATTATTCGAAGAACACGAAGTCACCAACGTCGTTTCCTCCTCGGACGCACCTCGACATCCACAGAATCGATGACCAACCTCCACGAGGACGTTCTATGATTCTATCTACTATGATGCTCATCTTTTACGGCTCGACGATGTGTGATGTCATTAATCGAGGCAGGGGGTTTTGTTATATTTTATATACGTGATTAAACCATCAAGAATGGGCGTTTTATTGGTTGGATGATTATTTGAACCACTAACGCGGTGGGTACGAACTAACGAACAAGTCTGAATCCATCATCATTTCGTTCTTGATGTGAGAAATGTTTGGCGATGACGAAATGGGACCACAACGGCGATTTGAAGCCACCACAGTTAAGAGTGGGTCATGGGAGAGCCCCAGGCGCAAATAGTGGGTGAATCAGAGCACTGGAGCATGTCCAGTGGTCCGCGAAAGGCACCGTCGGTGGGCCACGCTAGCCCAGCAGCGCCGATGTCCGGAGCCGACTGTCTCGACTAAGCCGTGACGGTAGAAGAAGAACCAGAATGACAATGTCGTTCCAGATTTGTGGAGGTGCAACAATAAGTCGTGATGGATAGGGAGGCTGCGCCCCCAGCTCAGACTAGCCGATCGGGCGGGGCGGCGCCCACCATGGGATAGGCCTTGCCAGTCGGGCCTCCTCGCGCCCTTCTAGGCCTGACCTGGTCCTGGGATCAGGTCGACCCGGTTGGGGCCGACCCAGGGTGCATTGGGTCGGGTCGGACCGGGCCCAGACCCCCTTTTTCGGACTGTGTCCGGTTAAATGGACATAACATCAACTAAGGACCTCCAATCGACGCACCATCAGTTGTGTCAGATTACTTGTATCAAGAAGGTCATTTATGTATATTACACTCAAGGTTGCGATACATTTTGTGTATGGTTGGGTTTGTTCGAACCCGAAACCAACCGGGACCGCGGAGCGGAAACGTTTATAACGTTAGGACCGGATGTCCTATTGACATTCCGTCAACTACATTGGATTCTTTTTTATGATATGTTTCTTTTGGAATACTCTACATGATGTTTGAACGCAGTTGGAGTATGGTCTGGTTGGTTTAAATTTATAAACCAACAAGGCCACTTGAATTGAAAAGACAATAACTCTCAGACCAGACGTCTGTTTGACGAACCGTCAGTGGTGTTGGTAATATCATTGAGAAACGATCCCTTTGATTATACCCCATGGGATTTCGGGGTATATTTGTGATATGGTCGGGGTGGTTCATACACGAAACCAACCAGGCCCCTAGGATAAAAATGCTAATAACTCACAGACTGGGCGTCTGATTGACGCGCCATCTATTGCCTTGAGACCCCTATGACGAGGCGGTCCTTTGAGATACTTCCATGTGAGATTACGTGACACTTGGAGGATATAACAGTAGCTCGTGGAGTGGATTCTCCTGGAGACGAGAATAAGGAGTTCAGACACCTAGTAGCTGGATGAGAATTAATGACTACTTGTCCGATTCGATTTGGAGTGACTTGACTAGCCCAATGGGGATCACAACTGTGTTGGGGATATAGACCCATGGCGGAGGTGTGCTATTGGGTTGGGGTGGCAGACCCATGGTACTCGACAGGATTTGTACCTCTATAGGCTATTTGGGTCTGGGATACTGTGTTGGGGCGGCAGACCCATGGCGGGAAGCGCTACTATGTTGGGGAAATAGACCTGTGGTACTCGACAGAGGAGGAGTACCTCAACGGTCTAAGGTTAGTGAGTAGCACATCAGAGTAGTGAAAAGACTACTGCGATCGACATAGGAGGATTTCTCTAGCATCTGTGTTTTCAACATCATGAACAAAAATCCTAGTTTGAGGTGAGTCAATAACCATTGTTTTTTCCTCATGATTGAGATGGGTTACTTGAAAACGTAGTTATATGTATTGGCATATACCTATGTAATGGTTATATGTTGAGATCTATCATTTTGGTTTACCCTTGTTGGATTTTGTGAGACCGTGAGGGTCTCGGGGTCCCTAATGAGTATCGTTATACTCACCCCTACACGGGATATGACCGCACCTCTTTGTGTTGGATGCAAAAGACAGACAGCGCTGACTAAGGCAGAGTGTATGAGGGCTAGACGGTACCTGGAGGTCGACACTCGGCGTGACGGCACATGGAGCGGACCGATAGATGCAGAGTGCTGAGGAGGACATATGTACCTACCCTTTAGGTAGGAACTCGGAGGACGATCCAGGAGTTGATTCACCATTCAGTTGTTTGACTTTTTAGATGTACATTCATTTAGTTGTAGCTGTAATTTTCTGTTAGGCATGTTTTTTCAGCCACATTGTACTTTCAGCACACTTGTTATACTATTTTACTTAGTTTTTTCTTCCTCTTGTTCTCTGGTTGTGTGTGTTTACATTTTATAAAGGCAATGTCTTCCCAGTTCTAGGGAATTACACCTTTGGTGCTAGTCGCCTACCCTTGGCTTGTGGAAGGAGATCTTGGGGTAGTCACGATGCGGGCCCTAGGGGATGGGTCGTGACAGTAGTGGCTAACACACGAATAGCGCCCATTTTGTCTAACCGTGCAAGAAAACAATGAGGGAACTTAAATGAGATCCTTAAAAAGTGGATTTCACTCATTTTTTCCCCTAAATTTCTCATGTTTCCTCATAAGCAGCCATAACATGAGATTTTTATTCTCCTAAGGCCAAAGATGGTTCTCCCATTGTTCCGGAGGCGATCTGATGGCTTCTCTTGGAAAATCGAAGACGGATTCTTGAGGTGTGTGATCATTCTTCATCGTTCTTATTCAGTTTCATAGATCGACTTATATCTACTTCTCCTCTTCTATCTATTTCATAGATCTATGCTCTTTATGGGTAGATCTATGTGTGTGTATTACAAATATGATGAGATTTAGTCTAGGTATTTCTAGGAGAAGATATCTAATCCGGGTTTTTGAAGATGCAACCCGGATTTCTTGTGCATTCATTGTTCGTTGTGGTTTTCATCAAAACCCTAAATGAGGGAGGCTTCACTCTCAAAACCTATTATTAGAATTGATTGGATTAGATTCAAATTGGTTTCATTGAATGGAATTTATTGTAAAAATCATTGAATAAATCTTCTTTAGTGATGATTTATGGTTTTAATGAAATTGTGAAATCTTGGTGATTTGTTGTGCAAAGTAATTCAGCTTATTGAATTTAAAATGATGATTTTAAATTTCTGATTTTCTGGGATTGTAAATGGTTTGATTCAAAATAGGTTTTCGATAAAGGGGATGTTTTATTAAAATTTTTGGGTATTGAAATGAATGTTATGGAATTCATTTTTAATAAAAATAATTTTTTATTGAAGTGGTTTGGAATGGAAATGGGTTGGTATTTAAATGGTTTTGATGGAAATGGTTTTCAATAAAAATGTGTTTTAGTGAAAGGGTTATTTTGGCATGATTTTTAGGAATATGTACGGTGTGTTCATGTTGCATGTACAAGGATTGGTTAAAATATGACCTTGTGCTTGGTGCCAAACATATAATTGCACATGGAAACTATATGTACGCGTCTTGGTTGAAATATGATGTTGTTCTCGATTCCAAAAGGTTAATGGAACATGGGAAATAAGGGGCTTGGTAGAAATATGACCTTTTGCATGGTGCCAAAGGGATAATGGAACATGGGGAACGGTTACCTTGTGACGACTTGGTAGATCGACGAGAAACTGCTCATGAGTATGGAACTGTCATGACGTAGCATGCATGTCTGGTTTCATGGGTTTGTGAAATGGTTGGGTATACCAAAAAGGGGATTTTGTGAAATGGTTCTAAATCCGGTTTAGTTATTTTTCTAGAAAGAATAATTGATGGAAAACATGGTTTCAATTTTACTTATATGCTTTCGGTATAAATGCTTTGGAAACTTGTTTATATTTAGTTATAAACTGTTTTTAAGAAATTATTTTATATAAACTATTTCATATAATTGTGGATAACTTTTCTATCCTATTGGCGTGAGTTGGGAAGTCATTGGAGAAAACCTACTAAGATTTATACTCACCCCTGCTTTGGCACTTTGGTGATTTTACAGATGTTATTTTCCAAGATAGGGGAAAAGGTTACGCTTCCCATGTTTTTTGTAAAACCTCATGATGATTGGGACTGTCTGGTGATTGTGGAGCTTGGCACTTGTGTAGCATAGAGTCTTGGTGTATTTTGAGTGTCTTGAGTTTTTTTTCTGCTGTGTACTTCGATATTGGGTTTGGTCTTCCGCTGTTGTGCACGTTGATGTGGTTTGACATAAATGAAATTGTTTAGTTGTCTTTCTTTTATTCATGCATTATATAGTGAATGTTGGTTGGTTTGTTTATTGGTTTATCTCTTAAAAGGGTAATTTTCCCCCACTTGTATTTGAAACCCTTCGGCATTTATTGCCATCCTTTGGCATCTTGGGGATGTCGCTTAAGTCATAGTGATGACTCGTTGTACTCTCAAGCCAATGATAAATGGCGGGTCATTACAATATATATATATATTTTATTTGATTATATATATATTCAAATATTTTTTACTACAAAAAATAGTTAGATTTTGATTTTTAAAAAATAGATAATAATTTTCCCCCTATGATTTATGTAATTAATTTTCAATACTTTTGTTAAATTTGACACTATATTTTATAGTTGTATATAATTTTTTGGCGTTAGTTTTTTATTTAAATTTATTTATATTTACGAATATTTTTATGAATATTTACATATATAATTATATATTTTGATATAAATTCTTATATAGTATTTATACATATTTACCCTAAATACATGTGTAAATTATTTTTAACTAATGATATTGATCAATTAATTAAAATTCATTTATATATGCAGTATATAGACAATCCATACACACATATTTACACAAACACATTTTTATTTCCAAATAGAAGTACAATTATTTACAAATATGAATTTATTAATATATATTTTAATATATATAAATATATACACTTATTTATGGACAAAAACATGTTTACATATAATAATTAATTATGAATATATATTAATTTCTTTTTGATGTAAATAAAGTTTATTATTTATTTTTTAAAATAAAATGAATAATAATTACTTATTTCCAATTATATTTATATTTTTAAAAAATTATATAAATATTTTTAAATGCTTCATTATACAACATATTTATTATAAGTAAATATAAAGAGAATATACATATATTTACATATAATTAAAACTAAAATTTAAAAAATTGAAAAATCTCAAAACCATAATATGAATATGAATGTAAATCATGTGAATAAATTTAGCCTCCTTTTAAAATGGACCAAAAGACTCTCATAAATAATGATGAAATAATATTTAATATTTAAAAATTAGTGTATCTTAACTAAAAAAAAAATTTCGAGTCATTCTAGCCCTCTATTGACCTCGATTAAATTTCTTATAGCTTCCACTAAGGTAAAACAAGAGTAGATAACTTCAATGGCTTTGATATTTTATGTATTATAGCTCACATTGATACCTGAATCAAAAGTTATGGTCATTTGATGTTTGAGTCATTTTTCCAACTTATGATAGACATTTTAATAGAATATTGAATTTTTTTTGTGATCCAATTATTATTAAATCACTATTACTACATAAAAATGATATTGATAAATTATTTTATTAATTATTTTATAATACATTTTTATCTTAATATCTTATATATTATGTGAAATGGGGTTTTTTCCATATCTAAATAGTATTTAAGAATATTTATTATATTTATAACAATATTATTTTATTTATATATTAATATACTATATTTTTGAAATATAAGATATATATTCACATTTTTATTATTTCTCATAAAGGCTAGCCCTAAAAAAATCTATTACTATATATATATAGTTTATAAATAATGATACACATATATGTTTTCATTAGAGAATTATATTTTTTATATATATTCTATAGTACTAGAAATGTTATGACAATTTTGGGAGACATATATCAATTTTTCATCAATATCTCCAACTAAAAGATTCGGAAACATGTATAAAATGTTTTAAATAATTATAAAATATATATATTTTTGAAAAGGATAAATTTTTTTGAATAAATATTGAAGAAAAAATGGCATTTGGATAGATAAAAATTTTGTTTTGATGCATGATTTATTTTAATATAGAAAATGGTTGATTGATTTAGAAAATATATGTTAGATATTATTTGAAACGCTAGGATTTATAATAGATTCATGACTGTTTTGGTAATCTTCATCACATTTTTTTTCAATATGATATATATTTTCTACATTGTGAGTATTGAACTATTGGTTAAAACCATTTTGGGATTAATAATGTGATAAGTTTTTTGAAAAAGATATGCTTTTAGTAAAATTTACTTACAAAATCAAAATCTTATCAAACATTGGTATTACATCTTTTTAATTAATATTCATTTCATTAAAAAATGACCAAGGGAAATAATATTTTAGGGTATTTGGAAATGTAGAACAATATAATATAATCTATTAAATGATCTTAAATCCTTTCTACAAATATCATCCATTTTTTACTCCAATATAAAACCATTATTCATATCATGGGGAGAAAAAAATATAATAAATGGGTAGATCATATATATATTAGGAGAAAATAAAGGGGATACAGAATTAAAACAGGAACATCAGTGTATGATAATATTATAATGAAATTTTAGGAAAATATCTTGTATATTAAATATCATAATATTCAGTTATGGAATAATGATTAGAAGATCATATGACCAGAATCAAAAGGTAATCAAGATCAAAATCCTTGAGGTAATGACAATGGAATGAAATTATCACATACACATCACCATAAAAAATAATATCTATATTATTCAAGTCACATTTCCATGGTTATCATAGTAAATAGTCACTTACTAAACCAAGTACACTCTTTCTTCCATCCACATATTAATGAATTGGGTTCACACTCTTTCTATCCCTCTGTTACTAAACCCAGTTAACTCCATTTCATGCACATAATTAGTCAAAAAGTCTACTAAAATGTATTAATATATATATATATATATATCATGATATATAAATGTTAACCCAGTGAATGTTAGGGAGATATTGGTTTCACCATTAACATAATAAAATTCATAGATATGTGTGCCACAATGTCATCCACATGCATCAAATCATAACCCATGAACTAAAATATGTATCATAAATATTTATCACATCATAACCTTTGAAAATATAGTAGGTTTTCCAAAAATTTAATCATGTAATAACCTCAAAAATGAAGCATGCTTCAAAATAATTTTTTCATGTTATAATGCGTGGATGAGAAATGGGTTTCATAATCATCATCAAATAAAAACATAACCCATTCAGAGAATTAATATGAATTTTATTCATGGATAGTATCAATTGTAATGCATAAACTATATACAAGGATGTAATATTAGATATTGGAGGATTTAGAACTAGGACATGGTACATCTCTTATTCATAAAAACCATTCATTGAATATTGTTTCCAGAATACATGTTATAAATAATTTTTTTTGAGAATAAAATTAGGAAAATAAAAATTATTCATAAAAAAGTATATTAATATATTTCTTTACTAAAAAATACTTTTCTATTTGAAAAATTATTTTTATAATATAATACCACTTTAATTAAAATTTATTTAAAAATATTATTTAAAGCATCTAAACGATTCATTGAAAATCATTTAACAATCATTTTAATGATTAAAAAATTTCAACATTGTTTTCATTAGAAATAATTTTAAAATAAAACACTTTCTAAAATAGTTAAGAAAACATTTAATTTTGAAAATATTATCATAACTGTATAAAGGATTCTTGGAAAAATTTTGAGTTCATGGCGGAAGATAATTCCATACCTGACATATATGTAGAAGAAATCAATACCTTTACATTGTCAGTAAAATTAAAAGGATCATTGAATGGAAAATTATAGGGATATTACTTTTGAAAACAATTTTCTAATAGGTAAAATATTTTTAAAATTACGTTTTAAAAGTAAAGTAGGTATATTATATATTTTTGTACATCATTTTCTGAAAACAAGGTTTTTAATTAAAACTGATTTCATATAGATGCGTGAAATAATATCTTATTTTAATAAAAACAATATATTGATTATCATAAGTACAAATGAGTCGAGAAATAGTACCATTAAATTAATATATAATCTTTAAACATGGGAGAAGAAATAAAATTAAAAATCTTGAGATATAGATCATAATATTTCATCAATGGAAGCATAATCATAATATTTCCTGATAAATGATTAGATTTTTTGAAAAAAATCTAACCACTTTAGTAACATTGAGTCACAATGAAAATGAAAGAAAAATATTACTCAAATAATAAAATAAAATTAAAAGAAGGATATTCATTATGTAGCATTTTAATGTGGATGTATATACACCCTGTAAAAGAATATAGGTGTATAACATAACATGTTTCTAAAAGAAGTAAAATTGAGATAAAATTCACTTAACACTTTGGTAACATAGAAACCATAACCCCATGAAAGAGGTATAATTAATTGAATAAGTAAATTAAAAAATTATAGAAGAATCATAATTTAATTCATTTCCATTAGACAAACAACATATGAGAGGTGGTTAATATATCACGTGACTCACAAAAGTAAAAAATAGGACATAAATGACATACATAAAATTTTAAATTCATCCATACATGTTAAAAACTACTTTATAATTAATATAATTTTATTAAAAATATATAATAGAATAATATTCATATATTTAAATAATAAAATATATTATTTTCTTATGAATTTATATTACCCGTTTAATAACATTTTTGTTGAAAATTTATGTTTTGTGTTATATGTTCTATATTTTTTATATAAGTGTTGACATTATATTTCATTTCATCATACATTGATCCTTATTTAATATTTTAAAAACTAAAATCCATGATATTAATATCGTATATATTCATTATATATATATACTTAAAACCATAAAATTTACTAACATGAAATGAAATACGTCATTCATGGAGACGGTAGGTCATACATACGCATAAAAAATGTTTCTCCTTTCTTGTCATATTGAGAAATGTAATTAAATTAAATATATATATATATAAACATTCAATTATCACTCTAATTTATTATATAACTCATATTTATTTATTCCCATCATTAATAAATTGATTTAATATGTGAATGAATCACATCGCTTCGTGAGGAGGGAGTCCGTTGGGAAAATGATTAATGTTATTGTATTCCTACATAATTGAAACCATGATGTTTTGTGTTATTTACTAATTATTTAAGGATATTAATATATAAAATATCATATATATAAGATAAAAAAATTATTTCCATCATAAATACTAACCTTGAGTTCTTGCAGTGAAAAACTGTATAACATCATATCACAAAATGATAATCCACAGTACACAAGAATGAATATTTCGTAACTCGTTCGATTGAATTGTGTATTTATTTAGGTTGTACTAATAACATAAAAAATCTCATTATATGTTAGATAATTTGTTTATTATATAATTATAATATTTTAACAATGGAAGGATTTGGGGAATGAAATAAAATAGAGATTCTTGTTGAAGAACACTACCTCTTCTTTGAGTATTATCCTTATGCTCACATTAAAACCATAAAATGATGGATTTAAACACAAACTATGAATTCTAGGATGATGAGATCGATATTGAGAGGTGATTTGAATATAGTTTTCTGAATAAATTACTTCAGTTGTTTGAAGACATGGGAGTACTGAGTTTCCTTTTATTTTGCAGGAGTGGCATTCTTATAAATACTCAAAAGTATTAACTATTAGAGTTCAACCATTACTCATGTTTCTAAAAATTGTTACAAATGGGTTATATGGATTATATGGTCAATCCACACCACCAACACACATTTTTTCACGTTATTTAAAAATTTGGTTTCATAGCACATAAGTTCTTTTTATTTTAACATTTTTGTATTTACCAATAGAAATTATTTTTATACTAAGTAATTTATCCATGAAGACTAAATTATATATATATATATAATTATTAGATAAATTTAAATAATTGATTATAAATAATAAAATTAATTTATAATATATAAATCCTGTGTTTTCTAAATTAAAATTAATACAACCACATGTAACGCAGAAAAACACCGATTAAACATTAATTATGATAACTGATTTTTTACTAATTGACTGTAAATATAATCATTATAATAGTAAATTTATTCAATTAATACTCTAAATTTTATACATAATAAAATATAAAAATCACTTTATAGAATATATGACTTTTTCATAAATTAATAAAATATCATTTTTCACCATATAACATTAATGTAAATTTTGATATTGTTAATTTAACTAAATTATAAAATTATGAAAATGTTGAAATTAAATTGAATTATATTAAAACCTATATAACTGTTTAATTTCATCTATAAATATTATTACATAATAATTTAATAAATTTACTTCACTATTAATGTATTTGGCATGACTTGATTAATTGTTAAGTAAATAATTAATCCGTTGGTGTTCCTTAAGATGTTAATGTAACTGTAGCATCTGTAAATAAATGAAATAAATTATCATGTTTAAAATTACTTATATATATTTTATAATATTATTTATATTCAAAACTATGTTTTTCCATATTCTAAAAATTTATGGAAATTTAACATAGAAGGGTACATTTTTTTCTTTTTCATTATGTAACTTGTTATATGTGTCAATTTCATAGAATACTATCATAATCTAGAAAATTAGATCCTAGGATCTCAAGGGTATAAATAAATTATGAAAATCGGTTATGGACAACTTTTGGGTAATTATACCAGCTAACATTCAATGATTATCCACTATGTAAAGAATTTTTTCCCTTAATTATTGTAATTATTTAAAAATATATTCCCTAATATTTTTTTATAAAAAAATTATGTTATTTTTGATAGTAAATTTATATTATGGTAATTACGAATATCGAAACTATTTTTCCAAATTCAAATAATTCATGTGGAAGAAGCTAATTGAAAATATATCTCACAAATGTGATGAGAAAGTGAGTTTTTGATGTGAAAATGTTCAAAATTGAAAAATGATTTTATATCAAATTTTCTAATAATAATTATTGAAATGAACAAAATTAGAATTATACATGTAAAATTCATGTATTTTAACATTTAAATAATTTAAAAATATAGTTTAATATTATTAATTATTTAAATGAAACGGATGCTTTCAATTACAATTCATTATTTTGCATTACTAATGAAAAATTGTGACTTTGTAGAAAAACACTAAAAGATCACCCCAAGGTAATTGTAAAATTTTTCTTTTAAAAATGATGTTTATGTTAGATTTTTTTTCAAAATTGGAAATCTAAAATTCTAAAATTATGTTCTAACAATGATAAACTCACTTTTGGAGGAGATTATATTTTTACAAAACATTTCATTTTATTTTTAATAATTTATATTTTATTTATTATCAATATAGAAATAAAAGATATGTGAAAAATATATATTTTCACAAATTAGAAAATATTCTTTTTTCCCACCCTTCCAATGACTATGATATAAGAAAATGTTAAATTAAAATTTTAATAGTATATTTTGGTTCAATAAAACATGATGATGTGTGTAACAAAAGAAAAAC
This sequence comes from Viscum album, assembly GCA_963277665.1. Taxonomy (NCBI): domain Eukaryota; kingdom Viridiplantae; phylum Streptophyta; class Magnoliopsida; order Santalales; family Viscaceae; genus Viscum; species Viscum album. The sequence continues at coordinate 536,867,507 of OY728129.1, forward strand.
ATCATGATTTAGGCACTATAAGTTAAAATTAACGATTCATGACTCAGAATCATAACAATTTGTCTCATAAATTTCAATCCAAAAAATAATTTCTATTTTTTAAAAAAATAATAATTTATAAAAACATAGGATTTTCAATTCTACCCCCGTTAAAATGAATTTCTCCAAAGAAATTCATTTAGGTCAAAATTATTTTAATAAATGAAAGTTACTTTCATATAATCCAAAATCATAAAAATAAATTCTAAAACCTGATTTCAAAATGGAATGTCATAAATATGACAATTATATAATGTAAATCATATTTAATTTTTTACTTATGGGGACATAGGTGCAATGTTAAAACATGGAGACATGAGAGAAAAAACTCAAATACTGATTTAAAGAGATTGATAAAATTTATAAAAAGAATGTAGCTGATCTAGACAATGTCAACAACGAGAAAGCCAACATTATATGATTATATAAGTGAAAAATTTATTCTTTATAAATAAATTTACTAGGAAATTTTTTACATGATTCATTTCTTAATGTTGAATAATTTTCATGACATGATATACAATCTTGTTTTAAATCCCTTTAATAAGGAAAATATTACCCTTGGTTTGTGCCTCAATAAATATTCACTTAAACTATTACATTGAGAAATTAAGGTGTATTTTTTATTCCATAGTAAATAATATATAATATGATCAATAAATATAATGAAAATTCAAACCATCTATATTTAGTTATAGTCATTGTAAAAAGTGTGGTAGAAGATATGAATAAATTTTGATATGGTAAAATCATACATTAATCTTGATATCCTCATCCAAATTTCAACATAAACCATTTAATAATATTTTTGTCTTATAAACCATCAGAAAAATTAAAATCCAACATTTATAAAATAAGGTGACTAAATATCCCAAAGTTAAGATAATGTTATTCACTTGTATGTTATAAAGTTTCTCGTTATTGTCATATATCAAAGGCGTTAATACCTTTATAATGATTTCACTTTCGAAATGATAATAACATGAATTACCAAAAAAACCATAATGAAAAAAAAAGAATACTTCCCCATTCATTGAATAAAACAATTTTTTTAATATATTAAATAAGTTTAATATTTTATTTAACTAATTCAACAAAAACATAAACTACATTCTAAATAAATCATTCATTTTTTCTAAGGTATTCAATACACTATAGTTTACATAAATCAATTATATCATTATCAAAATAAATCTCTATTTTCTCAGAATTTTGAACATATAAATTGGTAGCTTAATATAATCCAAATATCACCATTCCATTAAATCACAATTCCATATGCATCATTAAACATATTGATTAAAATCCTTAACAAAAAATATATATTATACAATTATTATATATTTCACATTTTATAATTCTTGAATCTAAATTCATAAATAGATCAATCCTACAAATTTAATGATTGTAATGAAAAAGTTCCTTCCAGAGTCTAAAATTAAATTATTATGTCATAACATTACGTTTGGTAATGTCCATGTTCTCTATTGATATGACATTAAAAATCACATCAATTTCTAACTCTATAATATTTTTTTCTATATAGATAACATATGTAACTCCATTTGAGAGATTAATTCAATTTTTTCTTCCCAAATACATGATAATTATGAAACTGAGCCTTTTATCTTCTTATGACCATTACCACATTAACATTCATAATAGTCAGTCTTCTTCTTATCTAATTTTTTTAGAAGATCACTGAAGTTCACATTGATAATCTAATATTGCAATGGATGATTAGGAATAATAAAAATATATTTATATACAATAATAATCTAATTTGGATACATATCGTGCCTAAATATTCCATTATATTTATTATTAAAATGATTTATAATAGTTACTACTATTAATTCTGACCAAAAATGAAGTGAGAGCCACACTAATAATTGTGTAAACCACATAATTGGGAAAATAAATTATATATTGTCTAAATAATGACTCATTCTTCCTTAATCTATGATTACTTAGTTTTATTTTACGCCATTCATTGTAATCATCTATTTAAATCCTTAGTTATGGTTCATAAAGAGTCTGAGAATTTATAATACATATCCCATTGTAGTTTTATACCATGATTGCAGTAAAACCCATTTTCTTTTACAAGATCTTGATTGAGTCTAGCCCAATATATTGTTTTTGGGGTTTCTAACCATAGATTTATATTTTCATTACAAAAATCAACTTTCATTATCCTTAATAGATTGTAGTTTATTAGAAACAAATCGATCAATACTTTTATAAAATGGAAAATTCATTTTCCTAAAATATAACTCATCTATCGAATTTTACATAAAGAAACCCCCAAACAACTCCATATAAATCACACCTGGGATATTTATATATATTTATCATACTAAATTCCAATGTTATAGTATTTCATCACATAGATACCAACTAGAGATACCCATTATTAACATATATTGATTTTACACCGCAATTTATGAATATTCATTAAATTATTTAAACAAACACCTGATGACTATAATATCTTAGTGTCATTGAAAACATGGAACCAAATTTTATAATCTTTTGTTAGATCTTCATTATTTCCCACATAGATCATCCCATTCAGTACACATACATGGAACCATTCTTCATATACTGTGGTATAGAATCAAACGAAAGCGTGTGCTTAGATGCTTATTAACAATATCAAATGAGGAATATAATCATTACATGAATATAATATAATGTATACATGGGTAATATATTTTAATAACAATCCTTTAATATCAGATATCATAATCTAGAGTCGCTTCATAATGATTTTTATATCATAGAACACAAATCATAAGGGAATCAAGAGAAATTCCAGGAGGTAATAACATAGGAATGGAATTGTTTAATACAAATAAGATTATAAAATCATTTCCATATTAGAAAATCCAAATTTTTTAGGATATCATAATTGAAAATTAACTTATTAAGTCGGCTTCACTCATCGTTCAAGCCACGCATTACTAAACTGGGTTCACGATTGATCTAACTATGTATTACTGATCCAAGTTCACTATAGTTCCCACCTTGAATTGAATATCCATGATCAATACCCCTTATAGTCATCACTATATCATTATGTATATATCATTACCCAATTAATAGGAGTGAGATATTGGTCTCACCCATCAAATAAATAAAATCATACTTTTATGCCCCATAAGGTCATAAAAATTCATCATACCATAACACATGATTTGAAAGGGATGCCATAAGAATCTCATCATATAGTTACATATGTAATATATATGTTTTAATATTGTTTAATCATAGAATAACCTATTAAATGAAGTGGGTTACTAAAGCATTTTATTATACTATAACCCATGAAAGGGAAATTGGTTTCATAAATATCATGAAGTCAAAACCTAAACTATTTAAAGAATAAATATGAATGACAACCTTGAATTACATCCCCAGTTAAGAATAGTCTACATAAAAAGATTTCATATCATGTGGATTAGGATTTTGAAAGATCACATGGAAGATTAATTATATAAGATTAAATTACTTGGAAAAACACTTCCATATTCCATTTTTTAAATCGTTTTAATTAAAAATACAATTTAGAACATATAAATAAATCATTGAAAAATCATTGAAAATGGTTCTTGATAAAATTAATAATTTTTATTTAAAAAATATAACTAAAATGTAACAACTTTTAAAAACAAACTTTTCCAGAAATAACCACGAAAAAATAGAAGGGAATATCAGAATATAATTTAAAACAATTCTAAAAGAGAAATTGTTTTCAGAATAACGTTATTTTAAAATCAATTATAAATAAAAATAATTCAAATATTTTATAATGCCTTTTATTTTGGAAATAATATATAAAATATAAAAATTATTCTCTAATTAATGGATTGATAATTACAATGGAAAATTTCCTTACAGGAAGTATTTGAAAAAAATTATTCTGTATTACATTGTCTATAAATGTCAACGGACACTTGATCAGAAAAAAATAAAAACATTACATATAAAAATATTTTTTAAAAGGAAATATATTTTATAAAATTTATTTCTTCAATAATATCATAATTGAAAATTATGTTTAGATTTTATAATAGATAATGGTTTTTAATGAAAAGAGATAACTGATCGAAGAGAGAAATAATGTCAGAGTTTCAAATAAACATTTTTTGAATTATTTTCATAACTATGTGGGAAACGAGAACCATTACATGAAGATATTTATAATAAATAGGGTATAAGAAATTTAATCATAATTATTGAGATATGGATCATAATATTTCATCAATGGATGGATAATAAAAAACAGTCCTGATAAAAGATGAGATTGTATCAATTAATTATTACCAATTTAGTAACTCTGAATAGAAATACCCATGAAATAATAACATAACATGGTGCATAAAATATAATTAAATTAATTTTATTCATGTTATAACATTTCAAATTTTAAATATATAAACATCATAATTGAATATATCTTCATAATATAACATGTGTCTCAAAGAAGGGAAATTGAGATAAAATTCTCTTACCGCTTGGGTCACCCTGAAAAAAACCACATGAAAGAAATATATTAAATTTAAAAATAAATAATAATAATAATAATATGTATAAAAATCATAAATTACATAAATGTAATTTATACACACCACATATAAAAATATGTGGTGAATATAACATTTATCTGTCAAAAGTAAAATGTGAGACATAAATCACTAACATTATGTCTTGACATCCTTAGTACACATTAAAACCTCATGTATACTTAGTATACGTATATTATAATACTTAAAAACATATTTATATATATCCTATCATATATATTTTTCTTATGACCTTATATTACACTTTTATTAACAATACCATGAAAATGTTACATTTCTGTAATATATATTTTGTTTTTCATTGAAGATTTGAAATGTTATTTCTAGTCATCTTACATTAAAAATTATTTGATTATTTAAACAATGTAAAACATGATATAAATATATTTTTTATTAATCGTTTATTTTTTACTGTAACACATTAAATATAGTTATATGAATCAAAATCCACTATTTATAGAGATGGTGAGATGTACATACACATGAATATTGTTTCAGTTTTTATGTCATCTTGAATGAATTTAATTTAATGATATAAATATTAATATATATATATATATATAATCATTATATTATCATACTTATTTCATTTATATATCATATTTTCATTTAAAACATCTATAATACCTTCCTCGTAATTCTTGAATAAATAATATCGCTTCGTGAGGCTGTAGTCTTTCGTACAAATGAATGACTTTATTGTATTCCAAAAAAATTAAAGAATGAAGTGTTGTGTGATTGAAAAATTTTAGATACATAATAATATCATAATTTTCGTAGATATCATATATAAATAGTATCTGTTCTATTATTCATATCCTTTAGAGGTGGTAATGAAAAAAGTAACAACATCGGTTCATGAGGCGGTAGTCCTCCATACACAGGAATGTCAATTTTTGAACCCATTTGATGGAAGTGCGTGTTTTTATATTATAACCATAAAATAACAAGATATTATTATATCAAGGAGAGTTATTTTAATATAATATCATGATATAATAATAATTTAATGATTTAGACAAATAAATACAATAGAGATGCTTGGTGAATAACATTACCTCTTCTTTAGATATTCTCTTAAAGTTTCCACTAAATATTTCAAATGATGGAATTCACACCAAAATAAGGAATTTTGGATGGGGTTATATATGTTTTGAACTAATATTGTTAGATCATAGTCTATATAAATTACATTAGATTTATGACAATGTGGGTAGATTGAGTTCCCTTTTATAGTTGAGAAGCGGTGTTGTTCTTGTAAAAACTCAAAAGTAGTCACTATTGGTTAGTAAATATTAACTCATGTGGAAAAACCCCATTAATTAAATGTGTGGGGATTATATGTTTTAGAAGCACCTCCACCAAACATTTATATATTTTTTTAAACTGTTTTCTTTGACAATATGTTTTTCTTATTTTACAATTTATATTTTTAATTATGTTAAAAAGTTTTTTTTCCAAAGTTTTTTATCCTTTTAGAATAAATTAAAGTGAGATATATTATATAATCTGAAATCAAGAATTGAAAATATTATATCTAATTTATGATGTATAGATACTATGCGTTTTGGAAATTATCTTCATCATAATGATATGTAACAAGGAAAACACAACTTAAAATATAACCAGGCCAAACTATTTTTTCAATATTTAATATCCATTAATTATAATAATAGCACAGTTTGTTTATGAATGGTCCATCGATTATATTTAATAATATATAAAAATTTCTCAATATAAGAAAATCGTTTTAGTAATTTTAAATAAAATAATTAAGTAATATTTAGTATAAAATATCATTAATGTCACATTTGACATTAATCAATTAAATTATTTTAAAATATATATATATAATAATTTAATTAAAATATATTTTGTTAAAAACGGTGAAATAGGTTTTTTAGTTCTACAAAAAAATAGAAAATGATCATTAATAAAATTTACTTCAATTTAAATGATTTAGTATCATTTGAATCATTCAATTATTAACAAACTTATTCATGTGTCTTTGTTCCTTATGAATTTTATTTAATTATATTATCTATAAAAAATTGAAATAAATTATCACGATAAAAACACGTATTTACCTTTCAAAATGATATTTACTAATGAACTTGTGTAAATTTTCATTATGCAAAAGCTTTCTATAAAATAATAAGTTGGAAATAAAATTATTTTTTATTTTCCTTAATTAAATTATAATAGGCTTCACATTTGTAGAAAAGTGTTCCAAAAATTCATAAAATTATTTTTTTTCATAGTAAAAACGATCTAAGTATGATCTTATAATGGGCTATAGATTAGTTATGGGTTATTCATACACCATATATTCAATGTTTAACAACTAAGTAATCATCATTTTTTAATCATCATAATTAATATTAAAATTATACAAAAATGTTTTGTGTAAAAATTTATTTTTAATTATTATAAATAATATATTATTCTAATTCCATATATGTAATGTGTTTTTCAAATATTTAAATAAATTATTGGTAAAAACTAATTAAAAATTTATCCAATAATTATGAAGAAAATTTTGTTTTAGAGGTGAAACATTCGAATATTTTTTATTGTTTTTATATCAAAATTCAATATTAAAATGACTAAAATTACATAAATTTGATTTATAGATATATAATTGAACAATTCTTACTTTGAACAGAATTCAAAATGTAGTTTTACATTATAAATTCATTAATCCAAAAGGCATTTTTCATTAAAAATTTTGTATTTTTCGTTATTCAGAAAAAATGAAACTTCGTAGAAAAATACCAAAAAATTACCATAAGATAATATTGATATTACTATTTAAAAAATTAAGATTTTTTAAATAAACCTTCTAAAACTGTTAAATTAAAATATTAAATTATGCAATCTAAGAAATATTAACCCATCTTATTGAAAAGTTACATTTTTTAGAAAACATTTGATTTCCATAAAAATGATTCATATTTTATTTATAATAAATAGATAAAAATAATCATGTGAAAACATAATATTTTAATAATTTTAATAAATAGAGTTCCTTACCTTAAGTCCAATTTATAGGAGATAACATTATGTTTAAATAATAATAATAAATGTATAATATAGTTAGGTAAAACATTATACAGTGTAGGGAAAAGAAAAATACAGTTAAATAAGTATCGTAATATAAAAAAAATTTGTAGATAATTATTAAATTGGGGTTTTAAACATCATAATCCTTAAAAATTAATTTATTAAAAAAGTAAATCAAAAAAACATGGCAAGTTACTATAATGAAATATATATTCTGATGGTTTTTGGAATTGTATATTAATTGAAATTTGTAAAAAATGTATATGCATACTTCGGTATATGATTTTATGAATGCTTTATATTCATTGAGGAATGATAATTAACGCGATCTTTCCAATGAGATTACTAAATATTTCATATTAAAATTTTATCCCAAATGATAAATATATTATGAATACTATAATCAAATATCTTAATTATGAAATATTTAAAATATTAAGGAAAAAAATTATTCAAGGGGTAGAATAATACAAACAGAGAATGTGTTGTACAATTTTTTTAAAGAAATGTCTTTGACCACATGTATCACCCTGAAAAAAAAAATTAACTGATTGTATGTGTAGACCTTTATAACATAGCCATTGGATTACTGTAAATGAATAGAATTAACAGGTTTATAAAATATTTAAAGAATGAAAATAAATTAGAGTTTTAATATGAATGAAATTCAATTATTGAATATAAAATGTCTAATATTATTATTTTATTCTGAGAAATTTGTTTGTCAAAATATTTATTTTATTCAGAATATTAATTTCTTTTTCAAGAAACCTATAATTAAATTTCATTAAAATATATTAGATATGATTATTAGGTGAATACTAATTTTATTATTAATCAATAACAAATATTAATGAGAGTAGTCAATATTCAAAAAAAATTATTTCTTACGAAAACATATTTTATTAAATAAAATCATTTTATTTAGAAGGTCTATTTTTATATTTTATAATTTTAATATGAATAAATAAAAAAAAATTAACATAATAAAAATATTTCGTAAAATTGTTTTATTTTTCCAAGAATATCGGTATTTTGCTGAATTATTGAAAATATAAATTTTATTATAAAAATATTTTTATCACACTATTAGTATAAATGTAAGAATTTTAATTTAATGAAATGTTGTTAAAAGACAAAATATGTGTTTTATAAGTGAATTTTAATTATTATAAATATTGTCTTTAATTTACAAACACATTTTTTCCCTTTTATATCTTGTGTTATCAATAAAAAAACTTTTTTAATATAATATTGATTTAGTATTTTAATGTTAATTTTTATGAATATTATGAAACTAATATAATAAAACATAATAAATTTTTAAAAGCATTTGGACAAAATTAGTTGTTTTATAAAAAAATATTTTCGGGCTTTATGGATACATTACGTTGGTAAAAACTAGTAACCACATTTAAAATCGAAATAGGGAAATGGTTTAACCAAGAGAGAAAAACCAAAAATATTAAACATATATAATATTTTGTTTATTTGTTGTAGATCGAAATAATTATTTCCCTAAAACAATGTTTTATAACTTTTTATCCATGATATGTGGGAGTGACTAACAATTAATGAAGTTATTTGGGTTTTAAAAAAATAGAAATATATTTTATCATATAATACTGGAACTCCTATCTACATATCCCATCACATGAAAAAATAGTTTGGACCAAAATATAATAAAAAATCTCCTAAAAATTATAATACACTTTTGTGATATATTTTCTTCTAAAAATACCAACCCTTAAAGGATTAACAATTATTTCGAAAGTAGGATCTCGTTACTTATTTGACATATATACCTTTAAAATGGACATGTATTTCCCTTTTTGTTTACTAAGTAGTGTTGGAAATTAATTTGGAGGATACCTATAATGGTAAAGTCATAGATTTATTGGACTCTCACCTTTAATCGTCCTTTTTTATAAGCTCTTAAAGGGTTACACATAGTCTATAAAGGTTACACAATGTGTAATGGTTACTAGGATCATATAATGAGAATATTAATGTTGTGACAAGATTCACACTCTCAATGGTTAGACCTCGTGACAAGCCTTTACATGTGGTGAATTTTTTAATGAATGATTTTAATTTATTGCGACAAATTTTTCAGATGCCTTGCCACATTGCTATTTCATGACGTGCAGTGGGATTACAAATATTGTAATACCCAGATTTCATTTTTTAAACTACAATCTCAATAGAGATATAATTTTCTTCTACACCGGTTTCTTCTTCCTCAACCTAAGGCTTTCCTCATGCAATACTGTATCTTTCCAACCCTTCAAAATCCTCTTGTATGTCATTCAATAGTCATTTCTCCTATGATATGATTCCTTGGTAAACATTTCTCCATCATTCTCTATCTTTATATCTTTATACTACTTTTTAATTTAAATAAATCATCCTAAAATTTATGTATTTATTCTCATCATTTTTGTATATCATCTGTAGGTACTGTTTTGAGCTCTTCTACACCTTCATTCAACTTGACGGGTGCCATTGGTAGTGTTGAGTTTTGGGAAGGATAAATGAGATTCCATCTTGATAAAAAAATAATGAATTTTAACATTTATTGATTTATTTAAAATATTTATTTAATTTAATTTACTCAAAAATTCTTTCATTTGATTCAATAAAAAATACAATTCCAATGAATTGGGGGATTTGAAATTGGTTGGGCATGAGAAATTGGAAAAGCCCCAGATCCAATGAATTGGGGTGTGTTTATAGAAATTTTCTGACTTAAATGGTTTATTTTAAATTGGAATTTTGATGGAAATGATTTTAATTAAATTATTGAATTTATTTGTGGAAATTAACGGAAAAATTGACTTAAATGGGGTTTAATGGATTTCAAACTTGTCAAAAAGGCTTAAAATTTTATGATAGAAACCTGGTGGATTTATCTTGTTAAAGAGGCTTGTTTTTTATTAAAAATCATTTTGGTTTTAAATGAAAAATTGGAAATCAAATAGAATAATGGGAATTAATTTTATTTTAATAAGACTAAAAATAAATTTCCCGTCATTAATTATTTAAGAGCACCTGCAAGCAGTCGATAGTTGGTACTTTATTTGGACACACTCAATGTGATTATGACATTTTCAAAAATACATGATATAGTTCACATCCCCAATTAGATGGTAATTCATCGACTTTGGCTAGTGTTAAGTGGATGTGTGTACACACATATTTAAGATATCACATAGAGATTGTGGAGTCCTATATCTTGTATCTTTCGTACCTATATGGATGATAGATATGTTTCTCAGTTGTTTTATAGTTGACATATAAATGTGTTCCAATGTTGTGAAACTGATTTACATTCCTTATGATTTTATATAAAAAAATTATCTAAATTTTTTATTTAATCAATTGTTTTAAAAATATTCCATCACTTATCAATCCTTTTCTTAATGTATATTTCCATCATTGGAACTCTATAGCATGATATGTTTTAATATGATTTTAAAATTCTAAACCGGTTTATTTTAGAAATGGAAAGACTTATTTTAGTTAATCTATTTTTTTAATCTATTATTCATTTCATAGTGAGACTTACGAGGATTTTTATCTCACACCCTACTTGTGCCTTCAGGTGTTTGTATATTATATCCTCCAGGTTCGAGTAGGGGAAAAGAACTCTTGGAGGTGGATCCAACTATTCAACCTTGGTCTTGGTGAGTTACATCCTTACGAACTTTGGGTATTTTCCCTTTTTGTGTACATGAGTTGCAATACTTTGGGCATTAATGCCTCATTCACATATGGTACAATAATACAAAGGGTGTTTCTTTTGTATGCATATTTACTTCCTCATCATGCTTCCACTATGTTTTGCGGGGAATTCATTTCCAGTTTCAGTTTTTATAATTTCAGGCGCTAGTTATCGACACGTGGGGATTGGGATTTCCCTTTGGACTATGTCAAGGCCAGATCAGTTACAGGTTTACCAGGATACCCATGATGGTTTTCAAAAATGTGGTATTATAGGAGGATATTGACAATTTATCTTAATGTCTGTATGCAGTTGAAATATTTTAGGGACATGGGATGTAAATGTTATTGAGTTCCTTCCAATATCTCACTACATTATACTTTATATCACTATGGGTTGTTAGGAAAAGGACTTTAATAGATTAGATATAGCATTTGCCAATTTTTTATTTGGATAGAGTAGAATAAAAATATCAATGTGTATTTATTGGAATTTGTTTTTATGATTTTGAATATTATTCTGATGTCTTCCATCTTATCTAAAGATGTTTTGTAGGATAAAGCCTCTGAGAAGACATGAAAATCTAATCCCCGAAGAATTTTCTACTGAATCGCACAGAGAAATTCTTCCAGTGGACAGAACTCTAGTTGAGGTAATTGTGATCATTGTTAATGCTCTAATATAGTAACCAACTGTAGTTCTCATTAAGGATCCAGCTTTAGATCCTCGGTTGAGATATTTTGGGAATTCATTCCCAAAGGTTCCATCAACGGAAGCCACTAGTTTTCAAAGTATACATTGATCCCCAAAATAAAGTGGAATGGTTGGGTAGGATATTATATTTTTTTGACTTCTTAGAGACACCGGAAAATATCAAGGTAAATTTTCCATTTTTATTCTTAAAGGACTGAGGAGGAGATAATGGGATATAGTGGTGACTACAAAAATACATGAGGTCTCAGTGTGGGATGACATGAAGATTATTTTCACTAGAACATTCTTCCCACAGTCAATGGTGTTGTCTAGGGTTATATAGTTTTATATACTAGAGAATGATTAAGGAAATGTGAGTGATTATTAAAATATCTTTGTTAAGATGGTATTTTTGGTGCCATAGATTGTTTCTAATGAGATGATGAGGGCTTGAATGTTTGATTTGGTACTATGATTAGATTTTTTTATCGTGTTTTATTTTTAATAATTCCCACTTATTTGGATATACTGGATAAGGAGATGATGGATGAGATGGACCTGGCTAGAAAATCCAGGTTATAAAGACATTATTTCTCCCCTGAAGGTAGTGTGAGTTCCATCATGGGAAAATAGAAGCGTGATGATTTTTGCGGTAGTTATTGAGAGAAGGGTCATTCCAGACCTCCTATTGAACTATTAGGAAGTCATTTTATTTTATATCACTGTGGCAAGCCATGATATTCTAAGAGGGTTTTCACATTTGATCCCAATGACTATAGATACTTTATATGTTCCTTACACATATAGAGATTCAGCCTTACTAATTCTACTTTGTATAGTGGAACATAATCATTAGAGCCCCCCTAAAAATATGGGGTAATGACATGGTTCACGTATAACATGGTTCCAACCATAGGAATCTAGGAAGAACATAATTCACACAGTGTAAGAGTCTCCACAGGAAGCATATATGAGTCCAGTAACTGTGAGTTATACCATTAATAAAGATTAGTCATTAATGGATTCTCTATATAATATTGGTTTATGAAACAATTTTATTTCCACTTTTATTTCTAGTATTATTAATCTACTTATGTATAATTTATCATTTTCAATTGGTATTAGTACACCCCTTGGAACATATTTAGAGTAGGGACTCTCTAGTCCTACTTCTTTCTTCTCTATATCTTATTTCGAGCTATCATGGAGATTTCTAGTCCTTAGAATTAAATTTCTCGACTTCTTATTCATTATCGATTTGATCATTGAAAATAAGTCCTGGATTTATTGTTTTCTTCGACGGTCCAACCACACAAAACCAAGTTGGGTTCCTATTTTCATTCAAGGAGAATGGAACCCATGGTCGAGTAGGATCAGACCATCTTATCCAGAGTTGGGGATATAGATATTATGGTTTTCTTTTGATCTAGGTTATGAATCTTTGAGAGGTAGATTCCATCCAGTTATCATCGAGTTTCCCAACTTATTTCTTTCTTAATTATATGGTTTTCCACTAGTATGGATGGTCGAGTTTTCCAATGACATGATACCTTTTACCAAACCTATTATAATTCCCTCTTATATAATGGATCCAGATCAAATTAAATAGATGATGTCCCAATTGAATAATCATATTGAGAAATGAGTTATACACTTGAGTGTTTCTCCTATGGAGGTGCCAGTTCTACTCGCTATGAAAGATAATTTCCCACATTGCTTATGTGTGGAATACTGAATTCTGAATAGAGTTATGGTAAAGAAAAAGTATATGATTCCATGGATTGATGATATTTTCAATCAGTTTAAAGGGTTGAACTAGTTTTCAATGTTCGACCTTTGATTTGGATTCCATCAGTTTAGGATAAAAGAATATGACATTCATAAAACAGCCATTTAGAGTAGGTGCCACCATTATCAATACCTTGTTATGACCTTCGGTCTAACAAATTTCTCTTTAGTATTCATGTCTCTAATGAAAAATATTTGTAACAAGTGTCTATATACATTTTAGAAATATTTATGGATTCCATCCATGTTTAATCTAAATAATATAAGGATTATCTGCATCATCTAGGGATAGTTTGGAGTACAGTGAGAAATCACCAGCTCTACACCATGCATTCAGTGATTTATTTCTGGATTTGAGAAATGAAATTATTAGGAAAAGTTGTGTCTAAACATGGTATATCAGTTGAGAATGAAAATTTATGGCTTTTATGACTTGGGAGAAACCATAAAATTTCTTCAATATTCAAAGCTTCTTGGGCGGACCCAGATGTTATCGTCGGGTTATAAAGGACTTCTCAAAGTTGGATTCATTTATTACTTCTCGGATGTGGAAATGGGTTATCTTTTAATTGAATGATAAATTTCAATATTCTTTATTTGAGATGAAACATCTTTTTACTACTACACCAGTATTGACTCTTCTATAAGTCTTGCAGGGCTATGTAGTCTTTTTTTATGCATCGGGTTCAGGTTTTGGTTGTATAGTTATGCAGGGTGATCTTGATATTTATTATGGATATCTCTAGCCTATTGAACATCATAATATTTTTTCTAATCAATAACATCAACATGAAAATGTGATTTATGAGCTTAATATTTGTATGCAATAATTTTTTAAGAAATTATTATCGTGTATTCTGACCACTAAATCTTCAGTTGCATCTTCACTAAAAAAATATTTGAATCATAGTCAGTGGTGTTGGGGGGAGTAACTGCAATCCTCAATCATTAAAATCACCTCTACACCAGGGAAATAGAATGTCATTGAAGATTCATTATGTAGGAAAATAGTAACCCATGTAGTGAAAAAATCCTAAGAAGAGTGGAATTTGATGGATCTCATTGCAAGGATTCATTTTGATGTTCATGAGAAAGGGGATAATGTTTCATTATCCAAAAATAATTATAAATAAGTTCTTCTCAATTTGAATCTTCAACATCATTTGATTGAAGATTAATTATAAAAAATTAGATACACAATTTATTTGTGGGGAGACCATTTCCAAGTGTTCATTCTCCAATGAGTGTATTACATTTTATCAGAATCCCATTATAGTTCCATTTGCAGTAATAAAATATGTTATGTGGGATAGTCATAATTACCAGTGGTATATGAAGCCCAAAAACACTAAGATAATTTTTGACATGTTTCAGTAGTTCTTGTGACCAGGGATGATATGGGGCATTGATGAGTTTGTCTCCTGTTACTATATGTGCAAAAAGTTGTTGGCCAGGCATTAGAAACCTTTAATGTTACATTAGCCACTTATATTCCCTATATTGAAGTGGGATGATATATATATATATATATGGACATTTTGGTTGGTTTTCCTCATACCTAGTGAAAGAATAATTAAATTTGGATTGTTATTGAATGACTAAAAATATATTCTCACATATTATCCATTCATGATACAAAATTTTTTTATGAGATAAGAAGTCTCTACATGAATGAGATTGTTCATTTGCACAGATCACCAACTGTTATACTCTCCGATCGGGATCATCTGATCAGTAATCTCATTTGGTGAGGCTTTTAGGAGGAATTGTGATCTTAGGATCGATTGATATTATCCTACCATTAATAGTTGGATGACCAGACATAGAGACCTATATAGATTCTAGTTTATATTCTTCACACATGTGTTCTAGACTTCTGTTGGGCTTGGTAATATCACCTTGAAATTGTTCAGTTTCCCTATAACAAAAATTATCATCACATGATCATAATTCTACCTTTTTAGGCTTGGTGTTGAGGTATATTTAAATCTCTATTATGTTGGTCGAAGATTGGTGAATGTTAGTTGGTTGGACAAACTATGGTACAAGAGACTAAATCAAAGAATTAGTTAATTCATTAGATAATGTTGATAGAAAATATCATATTGAAGTATTATGTTGATCATCACCATATAGATTTGTATTTATTAGTTTATGAACAAGTATTCTTCAATAAATCACCACGGTTGGGACATCGATGGATTGAGAGACAAGGGAAGCCTTCTCCTCGTATTGTGGAACCATTCGAGGATGTTTAGCAAGTGGGGAATTTTGGAAACCATTTAGAACATTCATTTTAGCTAATGTCGATTCCTGATTTCTTCAATGTATCAAATCTGGGAATGTTTTCATCAGATCGATCTCTTATTTTGAGATCGATTGATCTGGAGATTGAAGTTGATTTAACATTGACTGAGCAGTCATCCATGATAGTTTACTATGATACTAATGTACTTCATGGGAGGAGAATACCTTCATTTAATTTCCTATGGATGAATTACTATGATATCCATGATATGTTGGAAACTGAGGTACTAATTGGAGATCTATGAGCTCATATTTGTTTCATGAAAACTTCTTCATAAGTTTTATGAGGATGTAATTTTTTTATGGTGCGCAGGTTGTAATATCCAGTTACCAATCTAATAGGTATTCCATTAACCATTTCATTTCTTTTTCTTTTTTTTGACTGGGTATTGTTTAAAATGAATTTATAGGATTCCTACAATGGAGAATTAATATAGTTTTGGACATTAAGCATTAATGACATTTTCTATGGGCTTCTACAGGGTTGCACGACATGTTACTAGGTGACATGATTTTTAATGGTTTCTAGGAGAATACCATGAAAATATTCATATTGATAGAATATTTAAACAATAAATTGTTACATTTTTTACTATCCTTTACATGAAATGAGTTATTTAATGAAAAAAATTCAACGTAAAGTGAAAATTCTTTTGGTGGTTAAGAAACGTAACTATTTCACAATATGTAGAGGGATTACACGTAATGTAATTTCCTAAATACAATTTTTGAAATGGAAAAATTATTTGAAATATCTTTTCTACTCCACTCCATTTTTATCTCCCATGACCAAAGGAATTCCCTATGTGATCATGGAACATTCCAACCATTTTGGATCCTCTGATATGGCCATCGATGTTCAGTATTCTTGCAGAGTGATTCCTATGTATGATTTCCCCCTTGTTCTTCATCATTATCTATTTAAAATTCTTTTGAGATTTCAATTAATCATCATTAAATTTTTTGATTTATTCTTGGAATTTTTTTATCTCTTATCTTGTTTGTTCTTGCGGTCTTATTAACCATCTTTCTTTTTGACGAGATTCATTGCGAGTTTCGAGTTTCAAGAAAGAAGTAGGCAATTCCATCCTATTTATAAAAAAATTATTAACCAGGAATTTAGTTTATTTATTTCAACATTTGAATAATATTAAATTTCTCAAAAAAATTTAATTGATTCTAGAAAAAAATACACTCTCAATGAATTAGGATATTTGAAATTGTTTTAGAATGAGAATTGGGAAACCCCCCCAATTCCATTGAATCAGTGTTTATTTATGGAAAATGGTTGATTTATAATGTAAATTTAAAATTGGAATTTTGTTGGAACTTATTTAAATAAAATTGTTTAATTTTCTTGGGTAAATGACTAGTGAAATTGAGGGAATTGGTTTTGAATGGATTTTAATCATGAAAAAATGCCGTAAAATTTTTGACAGAATCATAGTGATTTTAACTTTTTTAAGTGGAATGATTTTTTATGTAATATTTTTTCAATTTTAAATGTACAATTGTCATTGAAAATGATGATTGGGATATATTATTATTTTAAGTAGACATAAAATAAATTTCACATAATTTATTCTTTAAAAGAGCATACAAGCATTAGGTAGTAGATATGTTATTTAAATGCACTCGGAGCCATTACAATGTCCTAAAACATACATACATTGGGTCACATCCATGATGGGATGGTGATGTGTCTACTTTTTCTAGTGTTATGGGTATGTGTGTGTACACATATTGCTAAGATCACATAGAGAGTGTGCTGCACAATATACTAGAACTATCATACCTATTAGGTATATGACAATGTTTCTCACTTGTTTTAGATTAGAGAAATAAATGTGTGACAATGTTGTAGAACTCTTTTATATGACTTATAAATTTATATAAACTATTTGATATAAATTTATTATTTAATCCATTGTTTTATAAATACTCCATCACTTGTAATGCATATTCTTGAAGAATTTTTCCATCATTTGAACTGTATAACATGATTTATTTAAATATTCGTTCAACATACCAAACATGTTTATTTTATAAATTGAAATAATTTTATTGTTAAATATTTTTTTGGAATGTTTTATGGAATACATGTTGAGGCCCAACATGGATATTTAGATCACACTCTACATATGTCTTCGTTTTTCTATAGATTATCTCCATTCAGGTTCTAACAGAGATAAAGGAACACTTGGAAGAGGATCTAGCTATTGAATTATGGACGTGGTGAGTTGTTTTAATTGAGAAATGGCTAGTTTCCCTCTATTTGGGTTCTTTAGTTTTAGTAATTTGGTATTTAACTCCATGTTTATTTTTTGTACATTACTCCCAATCGAGATTTTTCATATTGACTTGCTTGTCTTTCATCTACTACGTGTTGTGGGAAATTTGTTCCCACTTACATGTTGTATAATTCTAGGTGCTAGTCACCATCCCATGGGGATCAGGAAATCCCTTAGGGTTATTTCAGCTTCGGTTCAATTACTATGTTACCAAGGTACATGAGATTTTTTATGACATCAAAGGAGTTAATCCAAGTTAAAAGGTATAAATTATTCACTACTCAATTATCATATCAATTTGATTGTGTACACTTAATATTCATAAATATAAATTATAAGAACTATAAATTATTAAATCTAAATCATTAAAAACAATTATATTATTAAAATTATGTTAAAATCAATAAAATTATTTTACTTTTCTATTACGAAACCAATATCATACCTTGCATTGTGTTGATTGTGGCCTCCATGAAGTAATTCTTTTAATTTTCTAAAAACACAAAAACATTCATAAATAATAGAATATTTTATTGATAAATATTTCATTTTATAAAAAAGTAGAATCACAAATTTTAAATTGTATTACATCATCTTCTCTATGTATAAAAAATAAAATTATTAACAATTAGTACTTATTGACCACCGCCTCATAGGAATGATTTATTTCTAAATTCATTTCACCAAAAATATACATGGATACTTATGAGAGTATTTATAATTGATAAATATTGTTATTATGAAATAAATACGGTTTTGGAATAAATATTTTACAACCAAATAGTAATATAAAAAATAAATAACCTTGTTGACTTAAATAATAAAAAATAATATTCCAATAGAAAACAATTATTTCTTTAAAATAATAAAAATATATACAGAACACACCCTCCATTAATTATTTATAATTATTAAATCCAATGACAATCAAAACTAAATATGATAGTTATTAATATTAAGTAATTTCAAATGAAAAAAAGAATCTTTATAATCATCCATGAATTAAGGTATGTTTTAGTTTGGGAATACTCAACCACCTACTTGAGTAATTCTATAAATTTATTTAATGGATGAAATAAAGAGATTATTTCAAGATAATATTTTATATGGGTATGTAAAAAAAGTATTTATTGCGGTTGATTAACTGTAATGTTATTTTTAATAATAGTAAATATGAATAATTCTATTATTCATAATGAATGTTAGAAATAATATCACTTTCAACATCATCTTCATATATTTTGACAAAAACAATAACGGAATGTAATAATTCCATTATAAATATCATGTAACATTTATTATGAAACCCTAAATTATAACTTGATGATGAAATTTTTAGTGATTACGAATACTAATAATTTATTCCTAAAACTTCTTAAAAAATATCTAGATTACATTTAAAAGATAACAAAAAATGATAATAACTAACCATTATTCCTGTAGAATTTCATTTATAAATGCTGATTATAAATAATTATTTATAGTGTTCTACTGATTTACTATCCATAATTTTATAAAAAATATTTCAATGTACGTATTGAAGTATATTAATCAGAATCTTTTTTCACAATGTTTTTTTTTAAAAAAAGTGTTTTCTTGGTCATAAAATTTTAAGGTAACCCAAATTTCTTTAAAGGAGTTTTGATAGTTTTATTGATATTATTTCACATAGGTATGGTAAATTATGACATTTTATTATATTATTTGTAGCTATCTCATTATTTAAATGTTCACTAAACACTGCCTTTTTTAAATATTTGACTCATAATGTATTATGATTCCCTATAGTTATAATAATATATTTAATCTCCTTTCATTTAGGAATAAATAATTTTCATGTAAATTAGTCTTTCAGGATTAGGTACTCCCAAAAAATAAAAAATTATATGATATTTTGTATTCATATTTTGGAAAATATATATTTTTTATTTATATAGTTTCTTTAACCTTTTTTAAATGTGGGTATTCAATTAAGGTTATCTATATAGATTGAGAAGAGTTATTTCCTAATAAAAAATCATAATTTTGGCTCTACACTTCCTATAGAAAACATTAATTTAATTTGATTTCCCTATTATTGGAGATTATGTTTATGATTAAATCATTTATAAATAATCCAAAACATCTTTTCAAATGATAATTTTGAATGCGTCAAATATGTATGTATTTTATGTCAATGTAAAAAATATTTCCTAAGATAACTGTAATGTTTTCAACACTATTTTCCTTATCAATTTCAAATATATTTACAATAATGGTATTTTGTAAAATGGTTTATTATCTAATATTATTACATATTTATAATTTATTTGATTTAATCCAAAGGTTAAAAAGGTGTAATTCTTTATCCCTTCTTTTTCAATACCTTTCAATTAACTCTATCGCGAAGATGTTTGACATTTTTGTCTGTGAATATCAAATTTTCTATTACTGCACTTGGGATATGTTTTTGGAAACTGTCAAACTTCTTTCCCATGATATAATATCTGATTGAATTCCCTATCAAGGATATGATCCATCAATTCTTTTTTTATTCAAATCCTTCCACCATGAATAGGTAAAACATTTCATAAAAATCATTGATTTACAAATACTCTCTTTTCCATTCAGTTTATGGAAGTTTACTCTCCTAGATTATATATGACAATTGATTAGGGAAAATATTAACTTAATTATATTACAATTATCAATGTAATTTTATCTAGATGAATACATTCATAGAAAGGTATTCCATTTTTTTATAAGGGATTTTTTCAAATAAATTATATTTTTTATTCCAAAAGCATTGTTTATTAATTTTTTCAGAAAGTGAAATATGTAATGTTTATCCATACACATTGTTTCTTTGAACGGGTTATGATTCTTATATCCCATTTAGGAAAATTGGGGAAAATATTATAATCACATATGTTTTTTATCCAATAGAGGTGATTATTGGGGGTTTTTATTATTTATTGTTTTCTCATCATATTATATTGTGAATATGCTAGAGTGAAACCTCGGACATATGTCTCCATGGATTATAATGATCCTAAATGTATCAGTTGGTATTATGAGCCAAATTTTTTGTTAATTTAGTATATATATAACCATAAAAATATAGTTCCTAAATAGTGGGTTTTTATAGTCCACTAATAACATCATATATCATGATGACTTATAATAGTTTGTGGAATTAGAAGTCCAAGATTGTAAATTTAATCGATTGAGGAACAATAAATGATATGTATGTGATATATTTATTTTCACACTATCTCCGGATGTATTAATAATTTTGTTTTATATTATTATTGAATTAATTTTGATTATATACTACACCAATATTATCCATTCTCAGTTTTCCAAATTATGTTCATAGATTCTTATCAATTATATTTACCCATACTGAGAGTTTTAGATCACCAATTATTATGTGTTAATATCCTTGGGTTATATATAAATTTATTACACCGGAAATTCATAATTGAATTTTTTTTGTGTAATTTTTGGGACATGTCGAAGGCATAGTGTTGATTAATTATTTTTTTATATAGTTTAAAAAATACAATAGTTATGAATGACATTGACTTTTTTGTTTTTAATTATTTTAATTATGTAACGATATAATCCAAATAATTATAGATATTTATTTAAATGAAAATTTTAATACCATGATAAATTACAATATATGTCTTTTATAATTTCATCAATATCTTGTGATTCACATTGGTTTAAAAAACATTTTCCAGTCACACATTGTAATGTTAATTTGAAATTATTTTTTATTACTTATAAACCAATTCATTTGAAAAAATAATTATAATTTTATAAATTTTAATATAATAATTATATGATGTTGATTTTTTGGTATTTTTCAATGAAATTTTATTTTGAAACAAATAGAAAATAATATTAAACATTAATTGAAAATTTTCATTTCATATAATTAATTTATACTGATAGAGTATATTATAATTTAGTTAGAATTTAAATATAGATAGATTTTAATTCTATTAATATAATATGGGTAATTGAAATCATATTCAAATTTAATTTGGTTATAAAAACATTGTATACATTGGACAATTATCATATTAAACCCCCACTTTCTCGCATTGTCTACGAGATTAATGTTAAATTAATTTTTCCACTTCTATGGAATAATGCTTCAAAAACTAATTATATATTTTAAATCAGAATAATTTATTATTTTTGATAAGGTAAAAATAAGTTTTTACCAAAATTCATAATAAAATTAGATAATATTAATTACATCGATTAAGAAAAAATGAGTTTACTTAGTGGTTAAACATAAAAAATAATCTGGGAAAATACCACGAACTATGTCTAAAACCCATTGTATTGACTATTTTTAACCGAATAATCAGTATAAAAGGTAATGGAGTATTATTTGGGACTATTTACATGAAAAATAATTGGTGTAATTCCCGACATCGAAATTCTTCAAGTGTATCAATCACCCCACATAAAAAATTCCTCCACATCTCATCTCCAACTCGCACGATAAAACCACATTGTTTAGGCCAATAGGTACTAGTATGAACCCCCAATATCCATGTACTCATACTAATATCTTTATAATTAAAATAATTCCATCCATGTACGGATTTACTGAAACCTATTGAGGACACCAGAAGAAGAGGCAGTGCACATCAAAAATAATTTTTATGTTATTTACATATCCCCCTGCTTCGATTCTTATTATAACATTATTATATAACAATAGCAGTATAATAATTATACCGAGATATTTTTATGTTTTTTATATAACCTATAACTGCAATCACACCCCTTAAATGTTTTATGGAATCATTTTTCGTGTGTACGACATACTACTACCTCACAAACTGATGTCTTTTGTTATTTCATTATCACATTTAATGGTATGAAATATTAATGTATTTTTAATTATTTTATTATATTTATTATATATATGATATAATTGTGTCCTTATAATTATTATATTATTTTTATATAAATTCATCCTGTTTTTTGAAACATAAGAAAGTCGCTCTTGTGTTTGGCAGACTACCTTCTCGTAAAGTGAGGAGATTCATTCACACTACATAGAATGTATTAAGGATAAAATTAATAAAAATATTTAATATATATGATATTAAAATAATATTTTAATTTATAATTATATATATATTAATATCATTTGATTTTCATTCATACAAGTTGAATATAAAATGAAAACCACATTCATGCATACGTACGACATACCATTGTAGTCAATGGTGTATTTAATTTAATAAACAAAGTTATAGATATTAATGTAATTCAATATGAAATACATATACATAATTATGTTATTTATATAATTTTTTAGATTATTGAGATTATTAAATTTGGAAGTAATTAAGAGGGACCAAAAATAAAAAGTCAAAACATTCTCAAATAAAGAAGTTGTTATTAACATAATTAATTAATATAATGATAAATTATTAATGAATGGAACGTAATATGTTATAATTGAATTATATGTTATAGGATAAATATTATTATGGTTGTTTTATAAGTTAATAACATAACTAAATTCTTTTAAAGTCAGTTAAAGAGTGTTCAACCAAATAGATGCATAAGGAAATGGATTTCATCTCAACATCCATTCTATTGAGAATTATTTCTTATTATGTATAAATTTACATTTTTCTAGTTTAATTTATTTCATTTTTATATTTAATAACATCAATTCATCATTCTTCATGATATTTTAGTCCCTATATTAATTTTACCGTTAAATAGTAGTTGACTTGATAATTACGTTGTGGTAAAAGTTATTTTGAAGACTGATTTTTTAGGATTGTTAACATTATATTGAAAAAATCACAATTTTATAATCATTTTTCATTAGAAATTAAATTTATATTAAATATCAATATTTATTAATAATTTATATGATTATTTCCTAAAACATATTCCATTTTTATATATTTGTTTTACATTAAAAGTAATTTGTACAACGGGGAGAGAATTTATAGACTTTTTTCCTTTACTTAAGGTAGATATATGATAGGGTACATTTTTTTGGAATTAAATTTATTATTAAATGTTTTAGAAATTCATTATACATGAAATAAATAGTGTGTGGCCCAGTTCATGAAATCCCCATGATGCATTGTTAGTATCATGAGATGAATTATTTGTCCAAATCAGATAGGTTTTAAACCAAATTGATTTCAACAACCAGGATGATAGATTATGAAAATTGATATTTTCTTTTGATTGAGACCTGACGTCTAATAATTATGAAAATAATTCATTCATTATTTAGTTATTTCTATCCTTGATATTTTCACTAGGAAATTATTTATGGATTCATTTTATATACATTTATTGATTAAATGGTATGAGTTTTTAGTTAATGACAATGCTATATTGATTATGCCTTATATATTCATAATGTCATGAAATTTAAATGGAACATGTGTTATATTATTGGTATTTCCATATAGACTATTCCTATAGATTCAATATTTATTCCACTATACATAACAATTATTGAGAATTTGAGCAAACAATTATTTTGTTTCATTTCCCTAGGACGTGAAGACGACTCCTGTTATAAATTTATTGAATGTTGGGAATATTATATTTTTATGGTTATTTTTTTCCAAGAAAAATTGGTATCATTTTTAAATATACTATTCCAAAAATTTTAACATGATTGAACAATTAGTATTATATTCATGTATCCTTTCTAATTAAATAATGTAAGGAAAAAAATATTAGATGTAGAGGTTAGTTTTTTTATAGTTTATATCAGAGGAAGATCAGTTTCATCCATGGGAAATTGATTTTGGAAAACATATACTATATAAAATAAACCCATGATAGAATATGGAGATAATTCATTAATAAAATAATAAATTATTAGAATTATATATATTATGTGGGTCTTCTGAGAAATATATCACATTCTTGAAACTAAAAGTGGATGTGGTATTGGTATAGATGTATCAAGTTGTAATAACTCATAAAAGGGAATGTCGACCATGACTCGAGCATGACCAGGTACAAAACAATTGTCCTTACAAATCATCTCGTATGACATTACCATGGGATATGATTAATATAATTCAAATTTTATTAACGAATCATTATGATGTATTTGAATGTATAGATATCCCCAAATAAACCAAATTTTATTATTATATGATTAACATTTAATAAATTATTAAGTGATGTTAATTTTTACAATATATTTGGAATTATACATTTTTATTTAATATTAATTTTTTTATGATATAATATAGTAAATTAATTTTTTTCAAAATAGTGATTGTAATGAATAATAGTAATAATTCTTGTCAAAAACATAGAAATTTGCCTACTAAGAGAATCAATAATGTTGTTATAAAAATAGTGACAATATTGGTTTCATTAGGGTGAATTAATTATGCTATAAAAAATCCTTGCTCGGTTGGTGAAACATGTTCCTTAATGATATTTTGTTATGTTGGATCACATTATCTGATAGAAGATAACATCAAATAGTGGTTCCAATAATCTAATTATATTCGAGCAATGGTGGTAATTGAACTTGAATAATAGAGAGAGAAATAAATATTACTCATAGAATATAATTAATTTAAGGGGACATTGTAAGATAAATATATTAATTGATAGAAACGAATTGAAATTATGAAAATGTTACATAGATTACAGGAAAAGGAATAACAACGTGTCTCAGATTATAAAAATACCATTAAATTAATATCCAAGTACTCTATAGATAATATATGCATCACATAGTGTAACATTAATCAATTTTTTGAAGTGCTTTGGCAATGAATATAAATGAAACTATTCTACAAAAAAATTTCATCATATTAATAAATAGGTTTATTTTCCCTCAAAAAAGAGAATTGAATTATGAATAATAATTATATTCAAGGGGAAAGTAGAGAATCAAAGGTCATTTGAACACCATTAGTAAGTTAATGCATCAGATAAGAAGATGATAAAATTTCTATCATGTGAGAACAATGCATGGAATCAATATGGTTAATTATTTAATGGAAATAGAGTTTTTTATCAATTTTTTTAAAAGGGTTCACCATGTTAAATAATGAACTGGGAACAATGAAAACACTATTATTCTATGTTTCAAAAATGGAGACATGTTCCTATTTGTAAACAAATTCCCACATCATCAAGGGATCCAACCAATGAATTGTCCATGGAGAGAAGGCCATGATTTTTTCAATCACTACAATTGAGGTGGAATTACCAATGATGTAGTGGTAGGTATATTAATCATATATTAAAATTTAGTTAATTGTTTTTTGATTCCATATCATAGGATTCTATTACGTCAACTTTATTTTCCAATAATACTAATAATTTCTCATATAATTTAATTGATTATATTTTAGTCAAAACTATAAATTATATCATATTTCATTAAGAATGTGTCAGGGATTCCCGATTATGTCACAAGAATGTTATTTATTGAATGAAAGTATTATCAATACTGTTTTTTAAATTGATATAATTATTTGAATAGAATTTATTTCAAAATAAAATAAAAAAAATATTATAGTAAAAAAATGTAATCATGATTTCTGAGGCATATATAGAATTATATATATAGATAGTGGATACTTCATCATCTAATTCATATCTAAATCTAGCCCCAGTTACTATATCAAATGAGATTCATGGTGAAGAAGACAAAATAACATCTAAGTATGAAGAAAGTAATCATAAACTCAAGGATGAACCTATTGTATAGTAATATATTGTTGTATTTCCTTCTTATTTTCTTGGACACCCCCAGAGCATGAAGTTGAGTTATCTATTGATTAAATTCCTGACACAAGACCAATATCAATGAATCATTATAGAATAGACATTGTGAAATTAGTGGAGTTGAAAAAAACTATAGGATTTGGGTGATAAGGGATTTATTTTCTCTATGGTTTAACATTGGGGAGGCCATGATATCTTCATTAAGAAAAATGATGTATCAATGAGGCTGTAAATTCATTATAGATAGATTAATGATATTATAATTAATAAAAAAGTATCATATTCCTCACAATGATGACTTATTTGATAAACATTATAGAGCCCAATATTTTTCAAGGATTTAGGTTCATTCATGTTATCACCAATTCCATATAAACAATGATGTAATTCCAAACACATTTTCCAAACAAAGTATTAACATTACAATTTAATTATACTATGATTTAATTTACTAAAGAACCTATTCTATTATTTATCTAATGAGTAAATTATTCATATAATATCATTTTTATTCTTTTGGTATTCATTTATGATGTTATAGTGAATTCTAAAATCATCAAAGACAATTAGAATAATAAGTGGATATTTGTTGAGAGTCATATATGTAAAGAGTTGTATTGGAAATTTGTTGTCTGATTTCTAAAACTATATGTTTCTTTTTGTGGACATATTATATCCAATTATGGAATATCATTTCATCATGAAAATGAAATCATAGATAGATAATGACTTATACCAATGAACATTATCGAGGAATATATTATCATTTGTTTGGAAGGTTACTAATGAAAATTTTACAGAATAATTCCCAATTGATTAACATGCTAAAAATTATTACACATAAAGTAGTTAAGTTTGTTTGGAAAAAGGAATGTGATTAATGTTTGAAGAACTAAATAAGTGAAGGGTTAATTCTATGATTTTTTACACTACCATCTAGAAGTGATGGATTTTTTATTGACAGTGATGTGTCATTGAAGGTACTAGGTTGTGCCCTAATGAAAAATGATAATGATAAATAAGATGCATCAAGGAAATTAAAGAGTCAATGATAGAACTATCCAAACCATGATCTTGTGTTAGAAAGAATAATATTTTTTGAGGATATAGAGACATTATCTCTGTTTTAAAATAAGAAATATATACATGGATCATAATATCACATTTTTACGACCAAAATTAGGATTTATATGCATTTTATGTTCAATGATCTATTAAATATGGATATTTTAATTTAAAAGTGGAGAGATCATATGTTTTTCAAATAATTTCAAAAAAAATTATGAAAACATAAAAAAACCTCCTTATGATGATCTGAACAATTACAATAAAATTATAGATATGAATGATTAAATGTTAACATACATTTCTTCTGATAATGGTGATCTAAAATATGGAAAATATTTATGTTTTCAATATATACCTATTATAAAAAGAGATTTTTTGGATGAAACTCAAAGCTCAAATTTACATATACACCATGGTTTCTCTAACATGTATATGGATTTGAGGGAACATTTTTTGTATGATAAAATGAAGTGGAAATTTGATTATTATTTCTCTAGATGTTTGGTTTGACAATATTTGTAGGTTTAGTGGAAATATCCAAGAGGATTCATGAAACAACGTACTATTCTTGTATGGAAATGTGATAAAATCAAAATGGAAATTTTCATGAGACTACCATGGACTCTAGGAATGAATGTTCAGATACAATTTATCATTAATTTCATAATCAAATTTTCATATTGCATCTATATAAAATATTATTTACCGCATGAGATCCTCTCAAGGTTTTATATATATGATGTTATAAGACATATTGGAACACCAATATCAATTGTTTCTGATCGTAGTCACTTCCTTACATTTATATTATGGAAGATTATTCAAAAGGATCTTGATACTGAGAAACATTTGAGCCATGTCTACCATCCTCAATATAATAGGCAATTTGAGAGGACAATTCAAACTATGCCTGGCCTATTTTGATCATTATCACTCAAAATTAAAGCTATTTGAGATTAGTATTTAACTATGGTAGAGTTTTACTTTAACAATTGTTTTTATTGAAGGGTTTAAATGGAGAGATATGAAGCATTCTATGAAAATATATTTTATATTAATGTTTGTTATGTCGAAGTTGAGGAGAGGATGCTTGTAGGCCCATAACATGTCGAAGAAACTACTATAATGGTAATGTTATTCAATATCATGGTAAAGAAACTCAGTAAAAGTAAAATATTTATTCTAAGAATCTACGGAATGATTTATAATTCCATGTGATAAATCATATTTTGAAAATATTATCTCCATCGAAGGGAATTATATAGATTACTAGAAATGGGAAATTTATGATCAGGTACATCAAAAACTATGTAATATTTGAATAAATTATGGTTGTTTTATATCATTTGAAATTGCCCCCAAACATCATAAATATACATGATGTGTTTCACATATAATTGTTGAGAATATATATTATAGACCTAAGGCATGAGATCACCTATGATGAAAAAGAACATGAATATAATCTATTATATTTCAAAAAATCCACTCATATTCTTGATAATGGAGATCCTGAATTAATGAATTAGATGAATAGTCTCTTAAAGGTACTTTAAGCTTATCACAAAATAGAGGATTCAGTATGGGAATTAGAGGATATTATAAATAAAATATATCATTATCTTATTAGATAGTAATATACATGTAATTTCGAGGATTAATTTTTTTAGGAGAGACAGATTTAACACCCCAGGATGTAACAATATATATCTTTTATAATTTTCGAGATATCATGTAATTCACAATGCATTTAAAAATGTTATTTGGTTACACTTTATACACATAATTTTAAATTTAGTCTTAAATAATTTGGAAAATTTATTTGACAGAAATCATCATTTTTTAATTTGTAATATAAAATTAGAATATGGGTAATTTTTGGAATTTTTTTAGAAGATTATTTTTTAATGAATAATGTTAATGATCTATTTTAATAAAAAACTACCTTTTTCACTAATAAATTTTTAATTATAAATTATATTTCGAATTAGTTTAAATTTAAAAATATTTCAATAATACATATAATCATAAAATTTAGGTCATATGAATATTTTTCAATTTGTCTTTTTAAATAATAACATAGTAAAATTTGAAAAAACTTCACTTTGAATACCAGATTTCTCACAACGTTTGTGGGATGATGTTATATTAATTGTTTACACTTCAGAGGATTCAGTTTTTAAAAAAATATTAAATATTTGGAATTAAAATTATTTATAATTTATAATATTTTTAATGTAATAATTGACCAAAATGACTATTGAAAATAGTTAAAATTAATTAAAATATTAAGATAAAAACGTGTTTACATTGTGGTTAAATGTAGAAATTTCTGTTTAAAATTAACTAAACCATATATGAAACTCATTTTTGGGAAAAATTTAGACAATATAAGTTATTGGATATAAAATCATGAATTATTGGGTCCTATATATATTACATAGGAAGAATTCACTCTATCAAAATTTTCCATATACCCCACTCACCGCAATTATAGTAGGACTCCCCATATCCTCTCCATATCAAACCTCCAAACCAAATTGGCTTAGAAAATTCATTCCCAAATAACTCCCAAACATCACTCTACTTATCCAAGAATCCATACATTGATCATAAGTCCATCCTATGAAGTATTTAATGAAAATACAATGTGGTACCTTAATAGTTTGTAACTCTCTTCTAAAACTATTTTTATTTTATTTAAATTTCCCAATCCTACACTTCCTATTACACCAATCCTATACAATAACCTTTGAATCATCCACATACCAATATATTGATATGAAATTTTAAATGCCTACCAAATCACACGCTTCATTAAAATTCTTAACAAAATCATAGTTTTTGTATATATTGGACTATCGACTCGTAAACTGATGTTGTTATTTTTTCCATTACAACTTTTGTAGGGTGGAAATAATTATCAATTTATAGTTTTTATATTATATTTATGATTTTTATTATTTAATTTTCTTTATTTTTATAATATATAATATATATCTCTATTATTTTAATTTTTTTGGGAATACTATAACACCTCTCATTTGTACGATGGTCTACCCCTTGTGAAGATATGTAATTCATTTTCAATTTAAATTAAATTTTTTCATTGAAAATTTAATAAATTGATGTGATTTATATAACACAAAATGATAATGAAATGACAATTTATATATATATATATATATATATCATTTCATTGTCTTCCTTATAATATGTAATGAAAATGGAAACAATGTTCCATAGTATGTATGGCCTACTTTCCCATGAAATGATGGAATTAATTTCCTATAAAAACATTTATTGACTAACATAAATTATTATGTACTAATTTTATATGATATTAATATCGTGGGATAAATTTTAGAGGTTATTAGATCATGATCAAAGTAAGACGAGAAAAAATTAACAAGTCAAAACATTCTTAAAAAAAGTTTTTACTCAAAATAATATAAAAGGGAAATTTTTAATGAAATGGTGATATTATATTAAAAAAATTAATTTGTGATTTTAGGAATATGATTGTGGATCTGTAATATGTTAAAAAAATTCATGAAACTATTATACATGTGGTTAAAAATAATTCATTCAAAAGTAAGCGGTATGGATTTTGTCACAATTTACATGCCTTGGAGACATATTTTTTTATTATGAACTGAAACACTTTAATGTTGTTAATATGATACACATTATAATTGCAATATAATTAATAATTCATTCATAGTTGTATTTCATATTCTAATTTTAATTATATCATCCAAGAGAAATTAACTAGAAAATTAACATAAGGAAAATTTATTTTTTTATATCACTTTCTTCTGTGGCTGTTATCTTTATTTAGAAAAAAAATCAATTTCTTGTAATCATTTTTCATTGGATATTAAATTTCAATTAAATATATATATTCATATGTAATGGATTGAATTATTTCTTAAAACATATCCAATTTGTTCATTTTGTTTTTAAATTAAATTTTAATTTATAATATGGTGAAATATTGATGAATCTGTGTCCTATACTCAATATAGTTATTTGGTAAGGCACGTTGTTTAGAAAAAATTAAATTATTTTATATATGTCTTATTATTTTTTCCTTAAATATATGTGTTTGGACATGTAAATGTAAGACCCCCAATGAAATGGTAGTCTCATGATATGACACATTTTTTCCAATAATATGGGTTTTTTCCAACTATGTTTTAAACTATATCGATAGTTGATCTTGAAAGTGGAGGTTTTCATGTTCCGAATACATGACATCCAATAAATAATCATTTTTTCACTCATTATTTAGATAATACGACCCAAGAGATTCCCACCATGACATTGTATCGAAATGAATTTTGTTATAATTTATTAATTAAATGGAATGTGCTTCTAATTATTTCTCAGGTAATATTTATTATGAATAATAGAATCATGAAATAATGTTATTTATATAGAATTAATGTTTAATTATTTACCTTGATATGTTGTTTATGCATTCAGTTTCATGATTAATTCCTTTGTTTACAACACTTTATAATAATTTGAACTCAGCTATATTCTGATTCCCTTCACTATGATATAATGGCGAATTCATGGAATAAATTTCCAGGATGCTAAGATTATTCTTTTGTTATGATTTTTTAACAAATGTATAATTGGTATCATTTATGTACCTTGTATTATAATGCTTCTAGACTAAATAAACTTCTAGGACTTGATTTTAATATTTATTTCAATGTAATAAAGTTATCCACTGGATCCATGATATTGTGTTTGGGGTTATACAAATAATATCTTCATGTCACATAATTTTGGATAGTTATGGGAAAAAATAAATTTCATATCAAATATTTTATGTATTTTTTATGTTTATGGAAATACGACATTGTTTATATGTCGAGGGAATCACAATAATGGGTTTTATAACCTCTCTCTATTGATTTTCTGTCAACACCCATATTGAACATGGATGTTAATAAGATCTAATAATTTTAATCTCTTTATATCATATTTTGTTAATTAATAAAAAATATGATACCAAATTTTTCAATATTAATTAATCATCCATATTCCTACAAAATCATTGTTTATTATATAAAATAGAGTGTTTTTTTAACATCCAAGAAATTATTTTCACACATCCATGTGTTACATAAAAATTTCAGACAATTATTATCATTTTACTATCTCGCATCACCCCTTTAATGTCATAATTGAGTCATTAAAATCAAAGGTGATAGATATTTACAATGAAAACATTCAATTAATGTTTCCATGATGATTACAGAAATTATGAATTCATATAAAATAATAAAACTTATCATATTTCTAGTACATACTCCCCCTCAATAGGATTTTATGAAAAATAAATCTCCAAAATCTTAAATATAATGTCTAGTTTATTACAATTTAATCTCTATAGGATATTTCATCATATATGAATAATAAGTTTAGTATTACTAAAGAACCATATACTTATATGATATCAATTTTACATTTAAAATATATATATATATATATATATATAATGTTAGGCATCACTGAAACTCATTCCACATTTTCATCTACATATAATAGAGAATGTAAGAAATGTGTTAGATCAAATACTCAATAAGGGTTTAATTCAATGAATTCTATGGTTTGTGAATATGTAATACATGATATATCAAGGAAAATATCTGATAAAAATTTCCATTTAATCAATAACTTGAGTGTGATGTCCAATAAATAATAATGTCATATATAATGATCTCCTAGATAAAAATACCTGAATTAATAATGAGGTAAATACATTGATGTGGATGTTATAATATAAGATGTCATGCTTTCTCTACCATCAATGAATTTTTCCCAGATTGTGTAAGTAATCGGTTTGTGTTGGATCGTAATATAGATGTATATGTATATGAGCTGACACAATTCAAGAGGGGGTGAATTTTAGGTTTAAAAACGTTGTATTTATACTCATAAGGACGAACTAATTTAAGAGGTCATAAACTAATACAATTCAACACCACTATAAATGACCACAAACGTCATAGATCTGGTGGATATGATATGGTGTAATACAACAAGTAATGAAAAAAAGAATTATTTGAATTGAATATAATGATCAATGTAATGAAAATGTAAATGATTCTAACATATACCGTACAGAATCTCATAATAGAATATGTAATCAATGAATTATAATTGAAAATATTAAAATTAAAAATAATTTGAATATAAAGAAGAAACAAATTGATTCACTTTCTATTACAAATAACATAAAAAATGTAATGGTATTGCAATTATTTTAACCCAAAGAGTAGGGAATCATTTTACCTAGGATAAAAGATCATTTTTACAACCACCCTGGTAAGCCTCAATACAATGATAAGAATGACTGTCTTCCTATCCTCAAAATACCTCGATTAAGAAGGTAATCAGTACCCCTATCTTTCAAAAAATTGAAATCCCTCCATATGATGATTAGAAGAACATATTCCTATCCTCAGAAGCCCTTGATTATTGTCACGATGATTAGACACACAAATTAAAACAATGCACTCGTAGAAATACAAGAACATGGAGCAATTCTTTATTATGTTGTATCTTCAAGCCATTGACACAGAGAAAGAGAGAAGTCCCAATGTCTCTCTATAGAACTTGATATAATCAAAAGTTTTGTATTATTATATAAATTACCTCTTATTTATATACCTCAGGTTCCAATGGTCCTATTTCCTCCAAAAATCACGTTTCTCTAAAAAACTCAGAGGGACATAGACACATGTCATTACAACGGTCAAAACAAATAGAATACACGACATCTCTCTGATTGCGATATAACCAACTGAATAAAATCACTTTAGTGAAAAAAATAGAATGTAATAAATTATGAAATAATGAGTATGATGAAAATATAATTAAAATCAAGTATGTGGAATTTTTTTTAGATAATAGTAAAATTCATTACATGAGTACGATTAATAATAAGTAAAAATGATTATCATGATTATGGTGCATATGGGGTGATGATACACAACATGGTTAAGATAAATAATTACAATACCACACTTAACCTGGGTGCAAATCATGATTAAGATACTATACATAACCTGGTTACAATAAATATGGTTACGATTCATAATGTTCTAAATATAACACTTAACCTATTTACGATTCATGATTACAATTCATAATATGAATATGGTTCATAACCTAGATACAATTCATAATATCAATATGATAAAAAACCTGGTTATAACACTTGGTTATGATATATATGGTTGTGATGTAAATATTATAAAACCAACTTATGTGGTTAAAATTGTAAAAAAATTTATGTGGTTACGATGAGAATAATGTATGTGATTATGATTTAAAACAACATCATTTTATTATGATTGAAAACAAATAGCATATGATTACAATGTTGAACAACAACATGTGTAGCTACTATGTAAAACATTGGAAATGATTACAATTGTAGGTGTTTACGAGATTTCTTATTATGATGAAAAATGCAGCATACAAAACAAGATGTAATTTCGGATTTCCAAATCAAAGTTTCAATGGAAAGTCGAAACAAGTTTTGACTCAACAATATCCACCTTTTTTAAAGCACAAAACAAAATAAACCGTAATAATTTATCTCCCCCTACGTTTAATAACACATCTGAAAGTAATTGGGAATACGACTAATTCTACCATAGGTTTAAAAAAATCACTAGGGATCATATTCTCTTTAATTTTACATGTGAGTTCTCCCCCTTTATATGGTATTAATAAATTTATTCCTTTCAAAACTATTCTCTCTCTATGTGATTTTCAAAAAGAATAATGGAATAAATTAATTTCCATTAAAGTTTTAGAAAAAACATAGTAATAAACAATAGATATTACTTAGAATGAAACAAAATTTATTACAATAAGAGTTGTAAAAATAATTATTTCTTCTTTTTTTACAATAGGATAAATATTGAAAGAATTATATTCTTGAACTCTTTTCTATCCTACGTCTTCCTGTAAAGTGAATCTTGATGGGCCTTATGCATCTCATCTTTTTCATCCATTCTCCTTTCTTGCTTCTGTATCTTTAACAAACCTTTTCGATTCATGATTGAATTCAAACATCAACCTCATCGTATCTTTAAAAATTAAAGGATCTTCGAAATAAGTCAGATCTAACATAATTAAAACATTAAAAAATCTCAATAATTCTTTTATAAACATACATATAATAGTGAGAAACAAGATCATTTGAGATTTTATTGCACCGGATTTGAGCTTCTTAATTATCAAGAATATGAATCCCATCAGATTGAACTTCCTCATATTCACTAAGTAATCAAGCACATAAATATATGAAATATTCAATGTTTCATTATCATGAATTCTCAAAACTATAGAGCTTTACATCCAGAGGAATATGAGTCAAATATCTCATGATAAATGACTTACCTTTTTCTATTCCTCAGGAATCTCATGAAGTGATTCTTGAGCATTACTATTATCAAAAGTCCAATCAAATTACAGTAGTTTGTGAGAAGGACATAGGGAATCACCCTTAGATGGAACACTATGAAACATAGATTCATATTTTATGATGGTTGTATATTTCTTATTATACATCAAAAAAAAATTGAGACCATGGTCTTTATATATTGATTTATAAAATTGTAACACCACATCATGGTAGATAGAATCCTAATCTAAATTTGGTCTTTCAACACAAATAGATTCCAAGCCTTGGATGTAACACCCTGAGATTTTATGAAAAATAATCTTTTAATTTCATTAATGTCTTGTGTTGTATTCTACACCATGATTACCTTGCGCTATATGCAATACTGTATTAGCTTGTAGTATACGCAACACTATTCTTAGATCGTGTTACACACAATTTTGATAATAGTTATTCTACTTAACATTGAGTATATATATATATATTCAACTTATAAATGAAATATGGTTGGATTATGATATATGAAACAACGAAGGATTATTTCACAGCATGCAACCATGACTTGTCTTGCATTACATGCAATCGCGACCTTCCTCGATAGCGTGTGTTGTACGCAATACCGGGTTTTACTAAAAAACGATATATTATTGTTATGAAATAGCCATTATGAATAGTGTTAACTAAATTTTTAATTTTATAACATTATTATTCATCTTACACATTTCTAGAACATTGTATAAGAACAAAATAAATTTTTCGGGTAAAATAAGTATATTTCAAAAATTGCAATTTTGCCACCTTTTGATGGTGCACCCACATTAAATCTAGTTTTTGACATGTTTATAAGTTCAATTT
Organism: Viscum album; assembly: GCA_963277665.1. Classification (NCBI taxonomy): domain Eukaryota; kingdom Viridiplantae; phylum Streptophyta; class Magnoliopsida; order Santalales; family Viscaceae; genus Viscum; species Viscum album. The sequence continues at coordinate 536,905,118 of OY728129.1, forward strand.
GACAAAATAAAATTCTTCTTTTGAACCAGGATATAAAAATTTACATTAGATAATGTTTTTATATTTTTTCGATAACTTTCATATTTTAATGAATAGTAAATGCACGCTATATTTTAATTAAAACAACTTTTTTCATCATAATATCTTATGTGGTTAAATTATATTATTGAATGGTTTTAAATTATAAATAGAATATATTTTTACCATTTAATATAATTTATGTCATAGCATTGATTTTACGTTGAATTCATAGGTTAAATCAATTCAATCTTTTGAAATGTTTTAAAGAAAAAAACCCGTTCTCTTTCGACAACGGGATTAATTTTAATTTAATTTATGCTTCTTTTGTGTATTGAATTTGGGAAAATTGATTCCATATTTGGAATCAGTGGGTCCAAATTATGTTAATAATCTACTTTTTATTTTTGGGCATTGTGAATAGTAACTACGGTAAATTTTATTTACTATAGTTAAAGGTAAATCGGGTAATTAAAGGTAAATATAAGATTATAAAATTACCCTAACACTTGGAAAAATCCTATTGGATGGCTAAAAGTAGACTCATATAACCTAAGGGTCGGGTAAGATTCATTTTATGGACTTTTGTCCACGAAAATAATTTAATTATTATTAAAACCAAAGAATGTGACAACTTGTCACTTTCTTAAATCTTATAAGTATAATAATTTTAATTTAGTGATAAACTTCATGAAACATCGAAACTGAATAGTCTCCAAGAAATATAATACAATTATCTACATCATAGGAATTTATTTAGTATTTTTTGGGATTAAATAATTATCATTTATTATGACACAAAGATGATGCAGTAATTGTATTATTATTTAAATATTGACATAATTGATGTTATAAATGCCTAAATAAATGTAATTTGAGACTTTTTATGACTTACATTAATTTTCTAGGTTAATATGACATGTTATTGTTTATATAAGTAACTTGTTTCGAACTTATCATTCTGTTATGAATTTCATAAAAATCATGTACCAAATAGTGTCAAAATTGACATAAATTAGTTTTTAAAACAAATATTATATTATTAATTGTTATTTAATTCCTAAAAATCGAAGGATCGGCCAAATGACTTAGATAAGGATAGATATATTAATAATAAACCACTTGGGGTTAGTTTGGCTTGTTATGGTAAGTTTATTAACCATGTAGTGTAAGAAAACAAAACGACGCGGTAAAAGTTCAATTATTTAACTTAGAGTTAAATATAATTGATAAGGTTAAAATAATAACCTAAACTTGTCTAAATCCTATTGGATGAGATTATTTAAACCCATCCCTACTTTATCTTCGAAATAAGACCCTTTGGAACCATTATAAACCGAATTTTACCTTAATATAAAATAATATTTTGAGATTTTTCATAAGGTGCCCCTCTCCTCCCTTATAAAAGGGAACCTCCTCCCTCTCCTCCTCACAACAATTTGAAGCATTCAAGCTCGGACAACACCTCACAAAATCTCTTCTCCACTTCCCTAGTATCATCCTAGAGGTCCTGGTCTTTTTCAAAGACAATCCTTAGTTCTTTATGTGGAGGTTAAGTGAAGGCGCGTCAAAAAGAGTTAATATCCATTACCGATCTTTTTCAATTTCTTTCTTCTTCAACGTCTTCTTATTTAGTTGTTTCATGATAAATTAATAACATCAGTATTTATTATATACTTATATGTTATTATAAATATGAAACAGATCTAATTAACCTTCTATCCCTCCTACGGAAAAAGGAAATCATCGCGCGTGCATACGTACGGAATACCGTCTCCACGCCGTGGTGTAATCTATTTTCCGCCACCACCTTAATTGGATGGGTATAATGGTGTAATGAGTAACTATATATGATTATTATAAATTGATATTGATACTTAAATAGTATACATACACTTCAACACAATTCCACGACCATAAGAACGATACCATCGCTCGTGCATACGTACGGACTACCGTCTCCACGACGCGATGAGATTCATTATCCATGTAAACCATTACAGAATGATTATAAAGTATATATATAATGAATAATAATGAAATATATTACATGTTAAATCTACTGGATTTATTTATATATATATTTCAACTACTTACTTCCATTCAAGACAATATGGAAAGGAAAACAGTGTTCATGCGTACGTACGAACTACCGTCTCCATGAATTGTGTGTTTCATTTCATTTATCTATCTATTATATATATATATATATACTGAATATATATGATATATAAATCATATTTTATATTTTGTAAGTAAGTAAATCATGATATAATTAATAATAATGTCATGAACAACAAGTCCAAACACCAACGATAAATGAAACGATTTTACCCAAAACGCTTCTTTAACATAAAATTTACAAAAGAACGGGTAATATAAAGTCATAAGTGAACCATATATGATATCATAACAATGAATATGATTCTGTAATAAGTTAATGACCTTATTTAAATCATTATACAGGAGGTTTGGATACGAACAAAGCATATCAGACATAAGGTAAGGGAAATATCACAATCTCATTTTTATCCGAGATTGTTTATACTTTGGCATTTACTGGGGTGTATTGTATCATCCAAATCCATGTTTTATCAATATGTAATATTATTTCCATTCACATACAATTTTTTAAATCCAATTTTACCCTTCGGTGAGTTTTTAGTAAAAGATATGATATGAATATTTTGTCATTTTTCGTACGAGGTACTTTTTGACTTTTCCGACAAAAGGACGAGAAGAATGTTTTTTTAACTTATACAGCATGAATATATTTTTTTTAAAACATTATTTCCAAGAAGCTTCCTTTACAAGTATTAATGTTTATTTTTAATAAAATTCTTTTAGTTTAGAATTGTACGACATGTTAAGAAATGAAATGTGTTTTTGAAGCAGAAAGGATATTTTTCTCAAGAATGGAGTTCAAGTGTTTTATCAAAATTATTTTCCATCTAAGATAATAAAGGGTTCTATTTATATCCCTATTATTACATTGATTTGATTATGTTCTGATGGAATTATATTTATGAATTCCTTTATCTTATATGAATTGTTTTATGATGTCACGATGTTTAAGATTCCCATTTTTATTACATGGGTTATGGAATGATGTATGATTTATGATTTTGTGGCACACATAAGAATGGTATCAATATGAGATGGGTGGGACCTATATCTCCCTCCAATGCATTGGGTAATGATTTTATATCTCATGAGATATACATGGCTGGAACGGTAGGTTATACCGGTTCAGTGAAGCAGGCCTGAAACGAGGGTAACTCAGTTCAGAAATGGACTTCGTCCACTAAGATAGTCTTGGAAATGAGTCTTGACTAATAAGAAATGATTCTCTATGATTATGTGTGTATGACACAAAGTTTCATGTTTTAAGTTATGATTATTGGGATTACATTTCACTACTATTATTTATCCCATGTTATGAAATTATGATCTCTTTTGCATGTTAAGATTTCCAAAATGTTATGTTCTTATGAATATGATGTGATTGATATTTATTTTGTTTACCCTTACTGAAAATTTGAGCACACCATTTTATGTTTTCTTTTCCCCAAGATATAAAGAAAGGTTTTAGGTAAAAAAAGGGAAGATCTTTATGGGAGATGTTGAAGATCTTTCACCACGATTAGAAGATTTTATTCCAAGTTTCCAATGACACTAAACTATTACGATCCTTGTGTGTGTGTTTTTGTTATGTACTAAGTATTCCTCAAAAGTAATGTAATGTCCATGTACGTCAGAATTCGGGTCTCTACATTAGAAACTAATTGTCCTTTTCAAACAGGAATCAAAAGTCTCATAAAAATCTCAAGATACGGACCTTTCACCTTAATAGGTCGTGGAAGATAATTCCGTTGGAGACATTTTCATTGGAGATGCAGTAGTTGACTTGGACATGAAAGACTATCTCAACCCTTGAAGATTATTAGAGTTACAAAAGCTGAGTAGATCTCTGATTACGAAAACTATGATATATTTGATTATGAACATTACTAAAAATTTATAGAGCATCAGGTCTTGAGAGAAAAACTAAGGAGTTCGATGTGCCATAGGTAGGGAGGAATGATTATAAAAAATAAATTAATGGTTTGGATTAGATCTAAAATATCAAATCATTGAGAATGACTTTGAACTCTTGATTTTTTTTAAAATAAAATCTTATTCATACTGAAACTAATAAGGAGGTAAAATAAAGAATTAAGAAACAACAATTTGAAATATAATGACCAAAGAAACTATTTAGAAATTGTTCTCATTAGACTCTCAGGATTGATATATTGGTTTTCTGTATTGTCCTTATGATACAAACAAAATATTTAATTCCAAAAAACACATGAGATCTATTAGAATTCTAAAACTGATAAAATGAAATTAATCTATTATCGATAATATACTATCGATATAATACTTTAAAAATGATAATCTAGTACCGATAAAATATTAAAATACCGATAATATAGAGCCAATAAAATATTCCAATATTGATAGACTATAACTGATAAAATATTCAAATACCGATTGTCTAGAACTGATCAAATATTCCATACTGATAGTCTAGAACCGATAATTATGAAGCCAAAACATGAAATTATTAAAAAAAACTTGAAACCAATAAAAACATGAAACTGATAAAAACATGAAACAATGAAATGTAAAACTAATAAAAGTGAATCTGATTAAAAATCGAAACTGATAAAAGTAAAACAGAAAAATGAAAAACCAAAAAACGTAAAACCAAAAAATGAAATGTAGACCCCCCTTTGAAAAGGAGTTAAAAAATATAAGGTAATGGATTAAAAAATAAATAGATGTGAATTATTACTTTACAGTGATCATTACTAGATTTTGTTTGATTTATTAAATTCAATCATAAGATAATAGTTTTTTAAAAATTTCATCATGTTTTTCTTTTATTATGATGAATTGTAAAACAATATCCCCTTTTTGTGTGTGATCTCTATGAAATTGATGCCTAATATCTATGTGTTTTCCACATGAGTGATGTGCATGGTTTTTACTAAGGGAAATAGAACTAGTATTATCACATAGTATTTGAGTTTTGGAAAAAATCATGCTAGAGTCAGTTAGTGTGTGTTGCATCCACAATAGTGGTTCACAACCACTTCTAGCTGCTACAAATTAAGCTTTATTAGTGGAAAGTTCAACTTATTTTTGATTATTTTGTATCCAAGAAACTAATAAATCTTTTATGAAATGGGATGTTTCCGATTTATTTTGTAAATCCATTCTACAACCACCAAAGACAACATCTGAAAAACATTTTGAAACAAAATAATTTCCAGACGAATTAAAGATTCTTAAATCGATAGATTCTCGTAATAAGTGAAAAATTATTTTCACTAATTTTAGATGATAATATTTTGGATTATATTGATATGTTGCACATAATAATACTAAGAAAATTAAGTTCATATGACTATATGTTAAGTATAGCAAACTTCCTATCATACATCAAAAAGATGTTTGATCTACTAGTTTCATAGATTCATCAAGATCAAGTGTATTTCAGTTACATATTAGAGTGCTTATACTTTTTGTGTTTTCATATCCATGATTTTTAAGTAAATGTTTGATATAATTATGTTGGGATATATAGGTTCATTTTGGTTATTGAGAGATTTTGAAACCTAAAAAGAATGTTAACTCCCACATAATATTTATTTCAAACTCATATTTCATTATATTTGCATAATAATCAGGTAATGATTATTGATTTGATCTTTATATAATGACATAAACATATATTTGAATAAAAAAAAATTTCTTTTCCATTTTTTTAAAAACAGTTTGATCTAAAATACCATTTTCCTAATTGTTTTATAAAATAAATCCAATTAGTCTATCATACCAATCATTAGGGGCTTGTTTAAGGTCATAAAATAGATTAGTATGTTTATTAACATGATTAGGATGTTTTGGATCTACAAAACAAGGATGTTGTCAACAAAAAAATATTCTTGTAAAAAACCATTTAGAAAATCACCCTTTACATATATTTAAAAATGTTTGAAATTAATGTTTTTTGTAAAGGATAATATAATTTGAAAAGATTCATGTGTAGCTATAGGAGAATAGGATTATTCATAGACTATTCACTCTTGTTGATTATAGCCTTCAAAAACAAGAGTATCTTTATTTCATACAATAACTACATTTTTATCGCATTTTATTCTAAAAACCCATTTTACTCTAATTACATTTATTTATTTAGGTATTTCAACCAAGGTATAGACATTATTCATTTCAAATTTATTTAGTCATTCTAGAATTTTATTAATCCAATGTTCATCACTTAATGCCTCATTCATAGCTTTAGGTTTAATTGAGATTGGAAAGAAAGATATTCTATTTCATTTCTCAAGTAATTTCTCTTCCTTGCTTGTTGATAGAGATCTCCAATGATATTATCACTCAGATGATTCCTATGAAACAATTGATTTCGGTTTTGTAAAACCAATTCATCAACATAAAGAAGAAATTATTCGGATGTAAATGTTTCAGACACATTTTCTGGAGTATTTCTCTTTTTATAAGAGTGTTCAATCAAAGGTTGATAATCAGAATGTGAAAACGCTTATCTTGATGTAGGTTGGGATTGTTTAAAAATGGTTAGTTTCGTCAAATTTAACATTCACTATTTCCTCAACAGATCATGTGTTTTTTTAAAGACATTATAGGCATTAGAAGGAGTGGAATAGCTTAGAAATATTCCTTCAACAAATTTCGGGGAGAATTTATATAGACTATATTTAGTATTCAATATATATATGTTTCATCCAAATACATTTAAGTAAAAATATTTATGTTTTTTGATATTCCACAATTCATAAGGTATTTTATTAAAAAAATGTCTTGTTAAAACTCGATTTATAGTATAACATGTAGTACATAAAACTTCATTCAAGAAATCCTTATAAATTGAGTATTCACTCAACATAGATCTTTTCATTTCTAAACGAATACAATTTTTTCGTCCAACAATACTATTTTTCTGAGGGATTCTTGGATCTAAAATGTTTTGAGAATTAAATTTCTTAATAAAAAATTATTCAAAATCCAAATTTTAGAATTCTCCACCATGATCAAATCACATAGTAATCAGTGGTTGGTTTTTCTATTTTTTATCATGGTCTCTAAAACTTTTCAAATAGAAAATTACTTTATATTTAATTATTATAAAAATACCCATTTTAATCTACTGTATTAATCAACTACAAAAAACACCGAGTATTTTTGTCCAATGCTTCCAGTTTTGTAGTACGGAACAGATCCATGTGTACAAACAATAATTCATTATATGTTGAATCCTCATTGATTGATATAATTCTAGTTTTATGTTTCACTCCATATTAACAAGGGTTAAAAACTTTTGAATAATCTTATGTTAGTTATAAAAGGTAATTAATAAGTCTATTCATTGAGAGAATATAAAGGTTCCTAATGATACAGTGTCTTATCCTTCTATTCCATAACCATGATTAGTCTGCCATTTCACTTAATCATGGTATGTCTTGGATGTTATGGGATTCGTGGTTAATTGTTTATACATTCTCAAGCCTATGTGTAGAAGGAATGAATTCATACATTGAATTTTGATCTAAACATTTATCATACCTAAAATTAAAAAGGTAACATTCACTACATAATTGACATATGATTATAAGGTTGTGACCAAGACCATTAACAAATAAAATATTTGAAATTAATACTTTTCAAAAAATAACAATATTACATATACCAATGATCCTTCCCTTAGCATTGTCTCCAAATGTCACTCTTCCACATTGAATTTCAAAATTATTTTCAATGAAATATATGTTTCCAACTATATTTCAAGAAATACCAATATCCATTTACCATTTATTATTGTTGTTGGTACTCTTTTTGTTTTCCATGAAAACAAACACATAGTTTTTTGGAACCCAAACTTATTGGGATAGAAAATGTTAAATAAAAGAACATTATAAATCCAATTTTGTTTTGAAAAATGAGTATTATGAAATCCTAAAGATTTAGTTTTATTAAGAGAAAAAATTATTTCTAAAGTTCCATTACATTCACAATTTGTTTAGAATGGTGAGATTTTGGGAACAAAATAGTTATTACTAAAATCAGTTTTGAATTACTATTACCAATTCGAAAACTATTTCTTTGAGGTTGAATTTGAGAAAACATTTTATCAAATACATTCCATCTAGTAGTAATGTTTTATAACTGTTTCATATGTTAAAAGATTATATATTTTAGTCTAATAGAAAAATTTTAATTCTCAAAAGCAATTTTTTTGGAAATGTTTATTATTTAAAAAAAATCATTTAAAAAAATTTGGTCAAATTCCTCATAAAGAATATCAATTTTATAATTTATTCCATAAGTGTTTTTCAATATTGTCATAATCAATAGTTTTTATTTCAAGTTATTTTTAAAGATCTAATAATTATTTTATTGGAATATGTATTCAATAATTTTCCTAATCAATCTTTTTCTTAAGTTTAGAATTCTAAGTCTCATGTAATTTGGAAAATATGGAAACTTATTCAAAAGGAAGTTAATTATTCTCTTCTAAGAAGATTATTCATCTGAAGAGTATGAATATTTATTATCAGGGTAAATGGAATTTAAAGATACATTTGTAAGAGATTATACATTATGTTCCCTATCTATGAGATAATAATTTTAAATAGGTAGTCTAGATATGTGTCATATATTCTTCTGACCAGAATATTCATATTCAGAATACTTTTCTTGTGAATAACCACCACTCGGACTCCATGTATCATTTTCATTAAATATATTATTTGTATTAAACTTTTAATAATTTTTTTAGTTTCTTTTAAAATGATTCTCTTTCCTCTCCATTCTTTTCTATAAAGGATAATCTGGTCTGACATGACCTACTCTTTTACATTCATACCAAGTTACTTCTAAGTCTTTATTTTCCTTTCTATAAATATTTTTTAATTTGTAGTGAATATCATTCCTTCCAACAATCATGTTCATCCTTTTAGAAAGATTGGATAATTCATTCTATAAATGATCACTTTCACTAGATTCTGATATAATAATAGATTTCTTATCTTTGGATCTTGTTACCCTCTCTGGTGTCTTGGATTTAAATGTAGTTATAAAAGATAATCTTCCATTTCAATTTTTATTATTATTAAAATATACATCTCTTTTCATTCTTGTATCATGGAGTAAGAGAGTACCAAATAATTCATCAAGACAAATCTGAGTAACATTCATATTCACATCAATAGTTGGACTTTTTTATTCCAACTGATTTAGAATTATATTGATTATTTCAACCATGAGAAATTCATCATCAAGAAATTTTTCTCCCAAGGATTGATGACTATTGCCAATGGTCATAAATCATTATTGAATCTTGCATAACAGTTCCCTATAAAGAAAATCAAAACCATGATATTCTGCTCGAAGTTTTTCTCCTTCTCTTTCATTATCATTTGATGTACCAAAATATTTAACTTCCAATTTTTTCCAAATATAGTTGGCTGCATCACATGATGATTTTTGACTATATATATTTCTGTTCTTGGAACATTACAAAGTTTTTTATACCATGTAATTAATTTTATATTCATGTTTATCTTGGTTTCTGAAGTTTCTCACTTCCAGGTGTGGAATATTGTATTTTCTAGTAAACATGACAAAGTTGTCTACTCCAGTATTCATAATAAAAGTCTTCATTCGATCTTTCCTGTACTCATAATCATTCTGATAAAAAATAGGTGGTCTAGTGGGGTTTATATTTTTTATTGATCCTATATAAATTCTTACCATCTTATAAAACAATACTCTTCCACTCCAAACATTAGTATAGTATGAAATTAAAAACCAAATATTATAAATAAAAATAAAATTATCTTACTGAAACAAATAAACCAATTAAAATAAATCAGTGAAAACATACTTTGATACCAATTTAGGGATCGTAAAATAGTTGTATATGTATATGAGATGACATAATACAAGATAAGGGGTGTATTGTAGGTTTAAAACCATAATATTTAAACTGTTTTAAAATAATAGAGTTTAAGAGGCCTTAAACAAATATGATTCACAACCAATACAAATGACCTTACAGGTATTGGATATGATGAATATGACATGGTTTAATACAACAAGTAACAAAAAGAAATTGTATTTGGATTGAATACAATGATCAATGTAATACAAATGTACATGATTCTACCAAACAGTATATAGTATCTCTTAATACAATATCGACTTAATGAATTATAATTGAATCAATTATAATAGAAATGTATATGAGTTGAAATAAGAATTAAAATTATTCCCTTTCTATAAAAAAATTGAATCGGATATGTAAAGGCCTTAAAATTATTTTAACCCAAAGAAGAGTCTATCCTTTCACCTAGGATAATAAGTAGGTCTTACTACAACTATGTCAATCCCTCGATACTATCATTGACAGAACTGTCTTCTAATCACCGGAAGCCCTCAATTAAAAAGGTAATCGGCACCACTATCATTCAAACAATTGAAAGCCCTCGATATGATGATTGGAAGCACGACTTATTATCCCTGGAATCCCTCCAGCGTTATCACAATGATCAGACACACAACAAAAAACAAATCACTTATAGAAATACAAGAACATGGAACAATCCATTCATGTCATGTATCATCAAGGCCCTCACTCCAAGCAAGAGAGTAGTCACATCATCTATCTCTAGAATATGATAGAAGAAACATTTTTTTATTCTGGTACAAATTACCTCCAATTTATTGGCCTTAGGTTCCAATAGTCATATTTCCTCCAATTAATATATTTCTCCAAAAACATTTGAGGGACATGGAAACCTGACATTACAATAGTCAAAAAAACAGAATACATGACATTTTTTTGATTTGTATATAACCAATTCGATGAGATAATTTTAGTTAGAAAATAGTAAGTACAAAATCATGAAACAATAAGTAAGATGAAAATATAATGAAAATCATGTGTGCAGTATTGTTGTATGAAAATAGTTCAATGCATTACATGATTACGATTAATAATATGGTCTCAGTGGTTATCGTGATTATGATGCATATAGTGGTTATGATTTTTAAAACGATTACGATACCTAATTACAATACAAAACATAACCTGGTAACTATGCATGATTACTATAAAATAAATAACCTGGTTATGATGTATATGTTTATTATTTACATAGTTTTAAAAATAACTCTTAACCTGGTTACGATGCATGATTACAATGCAGAATAAGAATATGGTTTATAACCTAGTTACGGTGCTTAATATGAATACAACACGTAAATTGTTGTGATGATTGGTTATGATACATATGGTTATGATGAATATGGTTATGAAAAAAATATGTTGTGATGATTGGAAAAATATTATGTGGTTATGATGAGACCAGTATATGGGATTAGGATTTAAAACAAACAACATTTTGTTATGATTGGAAAAATACCATATGATTATGATGTAGAACAACATTATTTTTGGTTGTGATGGAAAAAAATGTTTCTGATTAAAATTTTATGTGATTACGATGAAAATGAAACATATAAAATAAGAAGTAATTTGTGATTTCTATAACAAAAAATAAATAGAAATTTAAAACAAGTTTTGACTCAATAGTCATCGTACACCAAAAATCCATTTAATAACTTAGGCCATATAATTTTTCTTATGAAACCTATAAATGTATTGAGGGGATAAATAAATCTAGGCCCCACCCTCACATATTTCTCAAAGAATTTATTTTAAATTTTATTGTAAATTATATACATAAAAAATATGCAACATCACCATATATCTATATTGTGTAAAGAATATGTATTTATCATGGTTTTACATAAATAATCAAATAATATTCATTATAAAACACCAAATATTGAAATAATCTATAGTTTAGGAAATTATAAAATAAATGATGGATTTCAGGAAAAAATTAATGTATAAAAAAATTGTTAAAAGAATTTTATTTTCCAAGAAAAAGTTAATGAAAACAAAATTAATAATAGATAAAATATTATAATAAATTAGTCTGAAATACTGGTTCTGAAAAAAATCACATGTATTATATAGAATAAAATATAAATGATGTAAAATATTAAATTTAGAGTTAATAAAATTATTTTCATTTTAAGACAATTGAAAACATATATAAGAACCTAAACAGTGTACGACTGTTTGGGTTGATGGAAAATCCATTAATTCCTTATATGAGAAAAATATTTTTTAAATTTTTTTAAATGTATATTGAAAATTAACCTTCTAAAAACATTAGAAAGAATTTCTTAATACATTTTAAAATAAAAAGTAAAAAAATACAATTACATTTGAGTAAATAAATTTTATTTTTTTGTGAAATTTTAATTAATATAGACAAGGAAGAAAAATATAACCGATCTGAGGAAGGAAAAATTGTATTGTTATTTCAAACATTCCACTGAATGATTTAGTTGAAAAATTGTGAAAATATATGAATAAAATAAGGATTGTTTTTAAAATTGAAAACATGAATTGAAACATCAATCACCATGAATCGATATATATTCATGTCATATTATATTATGTGGAATTACATACACCACATTAAAATAAGTATTTGTATAACACTAATTATATATCAATGGAGTGGGGATTATGATGAAATCACTTATCTCACAATTCCTCATAGTTGAACATGCTTTATCATATTCTATAATTATTTCAAACATTTGTTTAATTTATACCAAAACCATCTCAATAATCGTAATATCAAATATGATACTATTATAACATCCATTTACTATATATTTAACAATAATTTTCATTATATGGGGTGTGAAATACATTATTTTATATTGCTTCTTTTGTCATGGATTTCCTTGTCCATGTATTATGATTAAGATTCCATCATCAAAATAATTTAAATCATGATATAATTATAATATTTACTCATTAAGTATATCCTTATTTCCATCCATGTAATGTGTAAAAGAAAAATTTATTACATCACTTCATGAAGGTTGTATTCCACACGAATGCATGAGTGATGTTATCATTTCCCAATAGATAAGAAGGTAAGAGAGTATATATAATATTGTAAATTGAATATAATAATTATGTAAAAACTATCACATATATTAATTAATTACATTTGTATCACCATCTACGTAATGGGGTGATGAATAACAAATTAAACTGATATATGGAGACAATGATCCTTATATGTGCATGTGAAATGTTTTTTCTTCCAAAATGATGGAAAACATATGGAAAATATCAGAACTGACTCACGCTAAAGTGTTTCTTAATAGGATATAAAATATAGAGGGGAGATGATGACTACCTCATTCCCACCACTTTAATGATCCAGGTTGGTGGCTAACACAAATGGTATAATATACATGAGTTCGAGAGGCATTACCTTATATTAAAACATATTGAAGAGAGAGACAAGAATGATAAAACAACCAAAACCTTCTTGACATGTTAATAAATAAATTCCTAGTTGAAGCATGAAATTCCATACTGTAATATAACAGTTGAGATGAAAACTACATGTAACAAAATGTAATGATAAAAGATATCTTGAAGCCCCAATAACTTTCAAAATATAATTATCTAGTAATATATATTCTAATATAAAACCTTATTTGAATAAATTGATAAAAATAATATATTTACATCAGGTAATAATAGAATATATACTAAGAAAGGTCCTCCTTATATCCTATCATGTAAAATGTGAAGAAGCATAATTAAGATCAGTGAGTAAAAAAATTGAACAAACTCATCACCTAAACAGGTTTTCAACTCTTTTCCCAACATCACCACCACTACCTCTCACCATTATAATCATATATGAGATCAAATACAATATCAACAACAAAAATATACCATAATACCACTTCCTCAGTTGTTTTCCACAATTCGCGAATGCTGCACATCTAGATCCACCTCTCTCTAAAATAATCTATCCTGAAGAACCTTGGGAATTGAATCACAACATAAACCTCGTGCATTACATCATAAAATCATCCCATCCTCATTCCATATATTTTAAGAAATTATTTTATTTAATCCACCACATATAGTATGATGGTTGTCATTAAGTGGGTATTATTACTCAACTCGTCACCACAAAGACATTGAGTTTGTAAATAAAGCCATCACACTATATAAACATCACATATATAACAATAATTCACCTTCTATATCCGAAGATACATTTTTGAAGTAAAAATTATCCATCACAAAATTGAAAATAAATATGGGGAAACTATCCTCCCAGTATACCATCACATGTAACTTCCATGAGATGAGAGAGGGTTTATTTGGGGTATTCATATATCCATCCTCTAATAAGAATATTATGGAAATCACCCTCCATTTTTCCAATGGGAGTCAGTCTCTCTAAAAAAATGTGTTAGGAAGAGTATAAAATCACAAAATATAAATGATATAATATTGTTGACATACACTCTATCTTCATAAACTATTGTAAGACACAACTGAAGCTAACATATCATAGATTACTAGTTTCAACTAATAAGAGAAAAATTCCCTTTGATCACACAATCATCGAGCCAAATTTTAATTAATAATTTATTTATTAATTAATTATTACCATTTTCATTTCATTAATTACTAGTATAAATTTTATGATCCGAATTTCAAGCTGACTATTAATTATTAGATTATATTTTGAAGTATAAAAAATCAAATAAATCAAATAGAACAACCAAGTTGTTTCTTATTTTAAATTATCTTATTATTCATCCAGTTACATTGGGGCACAACCCAAGCTACTAAAAATGGTGAACTCATTTTGAGTAGCATAAAAATGCTTCCCGCAATTCTAATTTGATTCTACTAATAAAAACCATCCACTAAACAGTTAGTCATGTAGATTCATTATCAATAAAGAATATATCTTCTATTACATCAATAATAATGACCAACTTCCACCAATTCAATCAATCTTGATTCCATCCCCGACACCAATATGTGTATTAACACACATATTATACCATGATAATTCCACCATAATTATAATTGGCACCCAGACTACCATCACATCCTTGGGAATCCCAAATAATATCACATCAACCATTATCTATTACATATTCATATCAAAACCTCATCCCACCCTGAAATGTTTTCCAACTGTAAATGGAAATAATTTAATCATATCCAATTTATAAATACATTTGGAATCGATCCCTATAAAATGCATTACACCATACATGTTTTCATGGAATATATGGTGAAAATAAACAATTCAATCCAACCATTATCATATGAAATCATTATCACTCAAATAAAAATTCTATGATTTCATAGATAAATCAAATTTTTTTATTATCTGTATTTAATATACTGATTTAAAAATCAATATTAGTAGCTATTTAATTATATATTTTCCAATGATGAATATTATTTATTTAATATCAAATTTCACCCTAATATTCTAATTTAACAAATAATATCTATATCAATTACAATTATATCATCTTTCTCATTAAATTCTTCACCAGCCAAAATTAATAGGTCTACATTTGTTATCAATTTTTATTAATGTTATCTTGTTAAAATAAGAATATCCAACATAATAAATAATTAATAAATATAGATATCATAATATATAGTAAATCATATCGGAAATAAAACATATACGTTTCAAAATTAAGCAACCACACATCCCATAATGTTAAAATATTAATATTAATATTAATAATTACCAAATAAATAATACATAGGGTTATAAGAAATTAAAAAAATTGTAACATGTGATGACATCCTTTTGAATTGATTATAATTTAATACATGAAATAAAATATTCAAGATAAATTATTAATCACAATGGAACATGAATTAAACAACCTTAATTAGAATTGCATAATATCCAAAATTATAAGAATTGTTCTGATATACATTTTCAGATATGTTTAATGTTAATCATTAAATAATTATATTTATTCAATAATAATTTATGAAAATTTATGAAAATACACACTTTCCTCTATAGAAAATTATTACAAAATAATTATCTTTATTATACTTCATATAGAGAAAAACCATTTTGAAATGAGTTTTATGGTTCAGAAAACAATCCTTCAAGATACATCTCAAGGTTCATCATATATTTTTAACACAAAAAACACTACTGAATATAATTGTACAGAAACATAACACTTTAAATGATCTCATAGGGGAGGTATCTCTCATATATAAGTATTTCTATGAATAAAAAACTATGAAAATGGAAGATTTATATATCATATATCAATGTGAGATCAAATAATTCATTCCTGAAATAAAGAATTAAATAAATGGTACATCAAGCTTAAATATATGAATCCCATTTTCATGAATGGTCACAAAATAAAATAACATACCACAAATGTTTCCAAAATATTAGAAAGAAAATCATATCAATCATTCCTCATAAAAAATATCTTTTCTCACTTCATAATTCAGAGATTAAATTCCTCACTCCTAGTTCAAACCCAAATAATAATTTCTATAATAAGTCCACACCATTCAATCCCATAATTAATTTATCTCATTATTTTTTGAATCTAAATAAAAATCACTTCATCAAATCACCTTTCATTTGAAATCATTATTATTTCTATTTTCATTAACACAATTTAAAAAGGGATATTTATTTTATAATTTCACTCATATCATTTCTAAAAATACATTAAATTATTTTTTAATAATTTCCAATGAATATAATTTCAAATCAATAAAAATAAAATCATTATACTCTTTGAACACCTTTAATTTAAAAAAAATAATCTTCAAATCATTATTTATAGTCAATATCATTTTCTAGAAATCATTTTTTTAATTCTCTGTGATGTTTTTTAAGAAAAACATTATTCCATGTTAATCAATCTTTCAAGAGTCTCAAATATCACAAATGAAATGAATCATAAAAAGAATATAATATTTTAAAATCCATTTTATACATCATTAAAAACTTTTTTCATGTTTTTTACAAACTTATTAACTAGAATCAATGTCTTTAAAAAATATTAATGGTTTTAAATACCAAATTTCCACTTTCCATTTACCATATGTTCATGTCATTACATTCAAGATATTTTTATTAAAATCTAATAAAATTCTCCCATTATCATTTCTACCATAAACAAAAAAGATTCAATGAGTATAAAATTTGAACGAAATCACCCACCACTCCTTGATATTATCTTATTTTTTCAGAAATGAATCCCCCACATGGTTTTAAAATATGTCATAACATAATGTATCATGATGGGTAATGTTTCTAATATCAACATATACTCATTGCCAGAAAATAAAATTACCAATATTTGATAAATCCATTTATAATATCTAATAAAGACATACAATATTCATATCATAAATAATGTCACACACAAAACCTATAACATATATGAATTTACATTAGAAAAAAATGAATACTAAATACATAACTAGATAAGAATAAATTAAATCCAATGTACAATATTCCCTTTTTTATGATCAAGTGCCCATATCAACTAGAGTGAGTGAAGATTTTATTGATTTAGAAATAATGGACATGTTTTAATCTACTCCCCATCACCAATGTTCAACCACAGAAGTATAGATAAAAGAGTATAAGATCCCAATGATGTTAACACCACCCTTAGACCTTAATAGGGACCAAGGAGATAGTAAACAATGACCCCTCTCACCAAACCATACAAGGGCTCAATTAGAGAGTAAATAGTTACCCCTACTGTAGAAAAAACATTAACATGTGGAAGAGGAATAAAATCAAATGATTATGGTTAAAACTGCCTTTCATTATACAACAACTAAATATCAACACTATGACTAAGGAGTGTGTTATTTTTAATATATTTTAAGTATAATATATGCTTATTGGAAACATAAACGATGCAGTGATACAAAAAATTGTGCCTCTAGATGTTATTAGATTATTATTAACCAAAATAATTACGTGGTTTCCCTAAATTCATTGTGAATTTCTATGACTTGATGAGTAATAAGAAGCCGGGTCACTCACTTTAAATGGAAAACAATCGAAAGGTTTTAAGACCAAAAGTTCTTTAAATGGTCTCAGATCACATCAATATAAGGACCCAAAATTCAAATAACTATTGAAAAAATCGTTTCATAATATATTCCTCCTCATATGGACAAATAGTGTACATCGTTCTAGAAAATGTCTAATAAAATCACATTCAAACCCAAAAATAGATAAAAATTCATGGGCCAAAATAACTAACACAGTCAATCTTAACCACACAACATCGTTATTGATAAAATCCTATGATCTCTCCTAGAACACGACTAAAATCAAAGGTTATCACTAAGTTAATAATGCCTAACCTATATAACATGATTTGAAATTAATATCTCAAGCTTTTGAAGACTATAGAACAATAAGACTTATAGTGTGATACTATATTATTTTTCATTTTCATTATCCACTATGAGGTGATTTTCAAAAACATCTTATTTAATGAATTTTGTCTAAAACCGATGTGGATGTTAACCTTGAGAAACTCTTGAATGATAAAAAATGATAGTGGCTCCATACCCTAGACACTAATTATTTATGGGTGATTAACTACATCATTTTTGTTTATCAATTTCTATTTTTCTATCCTATTCAATCATAAGAGAATTCAATAATTAAGCATGATCCTTTTTTATTTCTCTAACCCTTATGAATCCCCAATTCATATTGAATATATATTAAATTTTAATTTCCCAATTTCAGATCACTAGGGTTCCAAAAATATATTTTTTAAAATGGTCTCTAATTTTTTACAACACGTACAAAGTCAATATGTTATTATTGACCAACCACCCAATAAATCCATAGATGTTACTAAATATAAAACCAATATGATCTCCAAACCATCACCTATAAAACCCTTATTTCATGACCCCCTCCCAAAAAATTACACCTCGTGGGATGGAAATTGGGTAAGGGAGATGTGGACTACCTGAGTCCCACCACTAGTATGCCCCAGATTGTAGAGTAGCACCAAGGGTATAATAATCAAGCCTACAAGAGGCATTACCATATTAAATAACATGAAAAGAAGATAGATAATAAAGATACACCAAAGAAACATTATCAAAAATATATATAAATAAAATTTATTTGGAAAAATCAATTACCAATACAACTAAAAGTAAAAATAAAATCCTTAAAAGGTCTAGATTGTAATGACTATGAAACCCAAACATCACATATAAAACCAAATGCAATTAATATCCCACGTGATCTACAAACTGATCCATTATATCTATAAGAAATTATATATAGATATATATAGGTTGAGTATAACATATATACTCTATAGAATCCTACTTAAAACTCTCATGAAAAATAAGAAATAAGCATACTATGTATAAGTGATGAAATGAATGAAAATACCACATCACCTAAATAGGTATACTAATCTTTTACTATGATTAACATGGTTACCCCTCACCATGTAAAACATAATGTTGATTATATTATATAATTACAACAATGGTTACACCACTATAACATCCCAACACGTTTTTGATTCTTCCCCAAAATCGCACATCCTGATCCATCACTCTCATAATTATTACATACCAAATACACCTGATCCGGTAATCAGAACATGCACCTCGTTCTTCACATCGTGCAATAAACACATACATATATTAATATATAGTTTCCCGGTTATTCTATAGATCCACCACATCCTATATTACGTGTATCAAACAACAAGAATAATACCTGAATATATCATATCTTATACAACTTATAATAACCACAAGCCATCTTAGTCAATTCATGTCCCACCTATACTAATATTTTGGATTATATATCTCTGAGTACAGTATTTAAACACACCTAATCCATCATGACTATCTACACAGATATATATATATATCTGTGTGTGTGTGTGTGTGTGTGTGTGTGTTTGTGTGTGTGTGGAAACTAACTGACATGCATTCTAGAACTTGTATCTACAATGAGAGTTGGGAGGGGAAGAGGTTGCAGTCATCCATCCATCAACCGACCAAGATGTTGCGTAAAAATCCTTCCCATAGTCTCTTTGGTGTTAGTATTAATAACCATCACTGTTGTTTTAGAATATAAAAACAAAAAATATTCATGATATAATATAGCTCACAACCACGGTATGGTTATAACGTATTCTTAGACTCCACTACATCTAACATCTCTTGGACAACATTACTCCACTTCTAAGAACTCGATATCTTATTCGCACATAGGAATAAAGAATCATTTATATTAATTTATTATAAATTAATAAATTATTAGTATTTAAATTACAATTTTCGTGATTACCATCTCTTAGATTATGATCCATGTGATTATGGAACTATTGTTTCTTTTCTTGTATTTTAAAGCATATAATCATCAACAGATGAATCAAGAACCTCCATATTCATTAAATTATACAATTATAATTTCATAATATGCTAGTTACTAAAGAAAGCTTCCCAATCTAACATATAATTTTACACTTATAGTGTTTATAATCAAACAACTTCCCATTTTTGAACATTTACTAAATAGATAACAATTTTACATTACTAAGCAAATCAAGAAGAATCATTACATAGATATAAGAATGCTTCCAAGAGATAATTGGAAAGCCAATCTCCAACCAATTCCAGAAATCACAGTGCCATCCACAACAAAACTACATGTAAAAACACTTCATGAACAAGATTAAAATATCACCATTATTATAAATGTAACCACATGCCACCATTATAGCCTCAGATATCCCTACCTAGATCACTTCCACCAAAATCCATCATAGGGTCACATAACATCCTTGAAAATCCACTATAATTTTTCCATCCATAAATGTTTATAATTTAATCCTAGGATAATAGAAAACTAATAGTGTAAGAATACATTTAAAATATATTATTCTACACATAATTTGAAGGTAAATTTGGAAAAAACTAATAAAGAAATCCTTATTTTTTTAAACAATATCAGGCTCACTTAGCCGAAAGAAATAGTTTAAGAGATCATTTAATTTCTATAAAAACAATTATCTAATTTAATATTTTAACAATTAGTCATATAATATCTAGAATTATACATTTTAAAAGCCTTAATATTATTTATTTAATTTTTAATTCCACAATAAGTTTCTTATTTAAAATATACTATCAATATCAATTATGATTATCTGAACATGCCTCTTTAATTCCTAATCCAAAATTATAAACCTAATTCTCAAAAACCGTATTTGAGTTATTTACTCAAGAGAATTATATTATTTGATTCAATAAAAAATAATCAATAAATGCTATCCAATTCTAGATTTATATCTCCTAGATAATTTTCTACAATAATTATGAATATTCTAGTAAATTTATCATACATATTATCTATTTTACCATATAATCATTTTAATTTTTCAATTAATATTCCCAATATCATGAATTATAATATTAAACATAATTATCAAAATAATTATAAATTATTTTTTATTTAAATAAAAATATCATATTTTTCATGAAAACACTACTTATCATTGGCATTCAGTATTATTTATAAATAAAGTAATTAATCTTAAAAAAATATATACTATATTTGATGATTATTTTATGTTGAGAGTAATGTTTCCAAAATACAGTAAAAATATTTTCTAATTCATAAATTATCCACACAAGATATATAAATTTATATTACAGACATATTTCTAGGAAACATTAGAACAAAAGAAATTCAATATTTTATGAAAATTTTAAATAATCTAATATAAATATTCAACAGAATTGATTTCATCATTAAAAAAAATTATTTTCTATATTATCACCCAAAAATTAACATGCAATTATTTCCAAATTATTACTTGATTAATATCAATCGCACTGATTTGAATAGGGATGCTAAAGTACAAAAATTTAAATCATTCTTAGTAAAATATATAGTATTGATTGATTTGCTACCATGATTTGAAAACCTATAAAATATGAGAAATAATATCTAAAAATCAATACATGAATCCAAAATCACTTTATTTTACATCTTTATTAATTTAAATGCAAATTTTGAATTTAACTCAAACTAAAAATTATAACATAATGCCTATGAAACAAATGGGTCACTTACCTTATAATCATTAAGACTGATATATTGGAATTGATGGTGAAACAATATTATTTTCATTTTTAGAGATATAGTAGAGAGAATTTGATTAATTGAGGGTATTTTACCTACCTTATTTTTAATTCTCAAAACAAATTTTTTAAAATTGCATCACATAATTTCATTTAATTTCAAATTTTTAATTCAAAAGTATATAACCTATATTTGTATGTGGGAATTTAATATTAAATTTATATATAAATAATTTAAATCACTTTTATATTATCTCCCATTAGTCAATTTATATTCATCATTTTTTTAAAACCTCTGACTCTTCTCCCTCTTACATTTCTCTTATCTCACGTTTTCTTCTATATTTACATCACACCCTCATCAAATTACCCACCACCTTTTAATGTAACAGTTTTTTTATTGTAACCAAATATATATATGTATACAGTTACTTTATATAAATATAAATAATATACTATATTTTTTATATCTTTTTACATTTTTATTCTTACTAAAATCATTTTTTTAAAAAAAATTATATTAAATTTGTTATTCTGATTTTATTTTTAAAAACATCACTTTATATATATAATTATATAACCATAAATATATATATATACTCATATTTAAAAATTATATACTATATATATATCAAAATATATATTTCAAACAATGTGATATATAAATAATTTTATAAATAAATGAATATAAATATATACAAAAAACATTTCAAAACACCATTGTTTGTGAAATGTATTATATTAACATAAATCATTTCAATATATATTTACACACAGAAAAAACTTTTCACAAGTTGTTTGAATTTTTTTTAATTTTCAATGTTTAAGACACTACCACATTCTTATACAAAAAGATCTCATTTTATCTTCAATATATTTTAATATTTTAATTTGAAAAAATGCTTTAAATATAATAATAACTTTATTTGTTTCCAAAAAATAATATTTATTCGGAGATTACATTATAAACCCTCTTTACCTGGGGAAAATATAATTTAGTGGATAATAAATTTGGGATCTTATAGAAAAAGTAGTTGAGAAAAATCATAAAAATATCTTATTGTACTGATGATAATATGGTTATTTATTAGGATATCCAGTATAGATTTATATGTCTCTGAAACATAAATAAATTTTATTGTGTAGGTAATTATGATTATCCATTCTTCAGAAGATATCCTTTATGTCTTCTAATAAGGCACAAAAAGTTTGTCTTTTAGGATGTTCAATACTTCATGATCTTTTAGAATCATTTTTATAAGATTTTTTCTCATGGTTGAATTTATATAATAGGAATGTGTTATCTATAAAATAGAGTGGATGTGGTGACTTATTATTGTGAATTTAAGGAACACATGGAATTAATTAAATAATTAAATATAATAAATTCATTTTCATGTGAAAGTCCAAAAATATTACCATAATTTCAATATCAAATGGGATATAGTTAAAATCCATTCATAGAATAAACTTTTGATAGGATTATGTGGTATTTCAATACATATCTTTATTTAACATCATTTTCAAACAATTCTAACCCTAACTATAGTAATGACTTTTTCCTTACTAACGTGTTGTAATATTACATATATATTAATTAATTGATAGTAGTTAGAAAATGGATTAAATTTTATTCCATTTCTGATCGTAATATTCTTATTGATATCTATATTTTTATTTATAAATAAATTAATAAAATTTTATTGTTCATATAATAAAAATCCCATCATTTTTACACTATTTATTTAATTTGATTTTAGATATATAAAATAATTTTTAATCATATATAGATCATTAAAAAATATATAATATATTAAATATAAAATTTAAATTAATGGTTCACTCTAAATCTCCAACAAAACACTACATTTAGATATTTTAGAAATAATTTGATTTTATCTCTTAATTGAATAAATGTTGTGCCAGCCTTGCACATTAATTTAGGGTAAATATTACATCACCAAAAATAAAAATTAAATTACCATATAAAAAATTATTTTTCTAAATAATAATAATTTATAACCAATCATATATTTCTACCCCTATCACGAAACATATTAGATATTAACATAAAGATATTGACATTTTTTTACTTCATATTTAATTTTAAAAAAATATAAATTTTATAATCAAAGTAATGTGAATATAAATTTCCCCTTTTTCAATAATGAATTTTCAAGGTATTAACACACTTATCTAAAAATATAATGGAACTTTTTTTGTTTATTTTTTTCCCATATCACAATTATATTAACCATTATTTAATGATTTACCCTTTGCGGGTGTAATAACATGCACCACGCTAACTATTTTTAATTAATAACAATTAATCTGATCTATATAAAATATGTGAAGCTCATAATTGAAAACATGACATATATTTTATCAGAATATATTTTTAGTTATCTATGAAATTAATTTTAATATATATTTGGAGAATAAAACAAGAAAATTATTAAATATGCATTATTGACTATAAAAAATACTATATATCCAATTCATAAAAATAGAGGATTAAATTTATATTAAAATTTATAAAATGAATCATATGATACACTATGTAAAAATAAAAAAAATATATCAATTAGACTTTTAAATTAATTTAATTAATGAAATGAATGTATATGAAAAATCAATATTTTTTACTATTCGCTAAGAAATCAATGATTTCAAAATAATCAAAAACAATCCTCCGAAGATATATATTTTATGATGTTAAACAAAATTTCTCATTTTATCATATAAAATTTATAAAAATTTTGAAGCATTTTTATAATTTACCTTCCATATATTTTTAAAAAATCTTTTTTTACTAATTTTTTTTTGAATCATAAAATAACATTAGTAAACATTTAGTGCTAATTTCATAAAAATTAATCAATATATATGTATTTTGTTGAAATATTAAAAATATATTTCATAATTTTGTTACCTATACTCGTTCCTTCTAAATGGATGACTACTTTATAACAGAATCATTTAAATAAAAATATTTATATAAAACATCTTAAATCACTTGAACATCAGTATTGTGTATTAAGAAATATATTGATCCTAACATTATTTTAAAATATATTTTCATGCATATAAATTCCCCCCAATATTTATTAATTTACATATTCCCATATATATCTCAATCATCAATGGTTAAATATTTTATAATACATTTATTCGAAACAGACACTTTATTGAAGAATTGTATAATCTATTTTAAAAGTGGAGGTGGAAAACATAATGTTTACTAGAAAAACACACAATAAGTTTACCAACTATGTATTAAATTTATTATATTATTAATTATAAACATGGATGGAAAATCTAACATCCATAGACTTATATAGAGTGATCAAGGTAGTGTTTTAAGGAAAATTAACAACCACTTAACCCAAAATAATTGTGTGTGGAAATGGTATATAATATAAAAGATATAAATGTTAATGTTTTACATCTTTTCTAGAACATTTTCCAAAACGTATTTTATTATTTTTAGTATCATTATAGAAACATGATGAATAAATGTTAATTGATTTTATTCCTTTTAATAATCATAATTTAGAAATATTGTTCTGCTTCAATGAATTTAAACTTCATCTATTATTCTAATGAATTGTAATTGATGATGAATTTCTAAAACACTCAATACCTATATTATATTTTAATGGGAAATAAGTTACAAAAAAGAATAATAATTCATTCCTTATTTCATGAAATAATTTCATAAACCAAAATCATTACCATAGTTTATATATTATACTATATTAGTCACTATAATTTTATATATAACATCAAATTTTCAACATATTTCATTACATAAATTTATAATAATAATTATCCTCTAAAATATATCTGACCAAATTCAATCCACAAGAATCCAAAATTCTTGAAAAACATTTTTGTATACAGCATAATTTATCTTATAATGGTATATAAAAAAATTTAAAACGTGATGATATATATTCATAAAACATACTAATCACCTGAACTATCATAAAACAATAATGAAATCATGAAATCCAAAAAAAATGAATAGAATCCATATTCCTTAAATGAATTCACATACTATCAAATATATTTAAAACATATGATAAACATCATCAATGATTATATAGATTACTATTTAAGAAAATTAAAAACACATTTCTTGCATAAAAATACTGTCACAATTTCAACATCTTTTTAAAACAACTATTTGTCATAAAAAGTTATTACTAACCTGTCGAAATGAAAACAGTAGAGGTTATATTTATTTTAATCACTTATTCTCAATAAAATATTAAATTATCACTAAATTAGATTTCATTGTTATTGGAAATATTCAACATATTTTTTTCAAATCCAAAAATAAAATAAAATATATAAAATTCATTAGAAGTTTCATAATTCGTTTCACTGGATTATTACTAGTGGAAATATATCTAAAATTAATTTTCATAAACAATTCAATAAATAAACTACCTTCATAATCTATTAACATGAATTATTTAACTTCATTATCATTACCTGTTTTTATTAAATTTCCATTGGCATTCTATTCATTATAAAGAGTAAAAACATTAACAAAAAAACCATTCTGAACTACTTTTATGTTTTCCTCGAATGACATAGGGTGATATAAGGTCCATTAATAAACAATTAAATAATTCAATCGATGGTGATTCATTAATGAAAAAATCATTCACATAATTTATGTGAATTGAAAATTACATTTTTCCTTATCCATTAATTTATCTAGGTCATAGTTTTCTACATAGAAATCATCTTCCCCTTATGTTGAGAGATTCTCTTGGATGCATCTTCTCAAATTCATAACAAGAAGAAAACATGTATTTCATTCATCTATTTTTAGGGCTTATATTATTCTAGTATATCCCCTTTTTTCCAAAGAATATGATGCTCAGAGGAGTCCATGAGGGGTTTTGGAAGCATTAAGATGCCAAATGAAAATACCAAAAAGAGATTCATATTTTTATTATGTTGTTTGCGTCTTGGGTGAGAAAAAAGTCGCATCTAGTCAAATCAGATACTTGAAAATGAGTACATAGATAGATGGAAGACATGGATCCATCATATAACATTATGGATTTGTCACATGAGTTAATTAGGTATTTCAATTGGCTCTGGGGATGGATCAACAACATGATCCAATCTTCTAGAAGATCAAATTAGATACATGATACAATTGGATACTTGAGCCTATCTGTTATGCGGTGCTATCAACTACATAGGGAATTTGTACATGTAAAACTTCTAGATATGTTTTGAATTAAGCTACATGTCACTACAGGGTATGTGGTAAAATCAAATTCATATAAAAATGGGTTGTTGGCCCTTTTGGCTACCTGTGTCTTCCTACAACGTGAAATCACATCAGTGGATATTTCTAAAATTTTAACAAAATGTCCAGGGGAAATACTAATGAAATGATTCAAGGGCCTTAAGATGATGAATTTTCAAGGATAATAATATAATTGATTTTATTATGTCGATAAGGATACAAACTCATCCTTAAGTGTGGAGTATGATGTGATCAGTGGTCCTTTGAATTTAATATTATTCGATCAAAATAATATGGTCACCCTATATCTATTGAAGAAAAAATAATGTTCCAACCCATCATTCCATTCTAGTTTAATTATCTAGAGAAATACCATTATAGAAACCTCCCCGTGGATTTGTGGAACCATTATTTCATTGTCTCATGTTCTATAGTAGGAATACCATCTTGAGTTCTCCTCTATTATTGGTTCAGTGAGTCACATGAAACTTCATTCTTCCATATAGTGGGTTTATTTCATCTCATTTATTTTTTGGAAATTTTAACATTATTTTTTGTTATCACTTTGTATGGAAATGAAATTAATAAAACAATTATTTATTTAGATAAATATATAATTCTTTAGTTATTTCATTTTGATGTTAGTTATAATGTAATATTTTTTTAAAATTATATTTTATTGATATATTGTTATATATGATATTATATATTTTTTCATAAAATTGGTGTTTTGGTAAAACACCAAAAAAATAAATTTATTGATGAAAATGATTATGTGAGTCTAAAATATTTAATTTTTTTTATAATCCCTATCATGAAGAGATAGTCAATCAAGAGGGAGTTCTTTCAACAAGGTTATGTCATGATTGACTCATATATTAGTAAGTCCATATTCAAACATTTTCACTTTACGAACGGTATTTGTGCCAGTATAGATGATATCCCAAAGAAAATGCAGAAATTCCATCAAATGTGAATTCTGTGGTCATGAAAGGTTCATTATGCCACTCAAAAGATCATTCCCAATGGTTATTTAATCGCTTTTAATCTAGATAATGTTCCATACAACTTACTTAGAAAATTAAATAGCGTATATCACTCCCATGATTTCCACTTCAATGTTTGAGGACACTTCAAAACATCCATAGAATCACCCTAAAGTCTTCCTAGAGTGGTTTCTGTTGATTGTACCACAACTTGAGGGTTCCATGTTCCCTTTAGAGGAACCATTAACATTGACATTAATCAATCCCAATGGTGGAATATATAAGTAATTTGTAATGTTTCAATTTATTGATGATAATGGCGGTAACAATGAATAGATTATTTTATAATTAAATATCTATTATTATATTATGAATTTCATATTAAATAAATAAATAAACATATAAATATTATTCATGCTATTTGGTAATATAAAACAAATCGCATCGCTTCTATTGGTGGTTGTATTCCATACACACAAACTATGTTATCAACATTCAATGGATGGTAAGGTATGAAGGTGTATGATCCCAAAAATTTAAATATTCCTCGTACATACATTAATGTATTATTTTTCATTTTTAACATATTTTTATATAGAATCTATCAGGTGATTTTGGGTGTGTTTTGGAAGATTTTGGAAGGTTTTTTACAGTTCAATAATGGGTCATAGTTTTCAAAAACCATGTGCCTACGTCTACCTAATAGTGCACCCTTGGATAGTCTTTGTATTCATGAATAGAATAATATTTTTGAAAATATCCGCCCACTTTGGAGAAATGGTTCCCCCCATAAAATATGGGTGAATGGTTAATGTGCATTGTTTGGAAAATTGTGTATCCCCACACATAAAACTGTGCTTATAGGAAATTAAACACCCAAATTTTTATATTATAATTTAAAACCTCATGGTTATTAATCATAATCACCTAAAATCTACCTATTTCAATTAAGTTTTATCTTTGAGGCTCCATGGATCATCTCAATGTTCTTAAAACCTCATCCAATTTGAATTAATGGTTCGGTGATTGGGATCGAACCCTATATAGTATGTAATATCTTCTTCATTTGGATTCCTATATGTCATATTTCACTTTCCTATTGGATAAGGTGGATTGTTCCACTGTTTTGAATTTTTTTATGTAGTTTTTGATTTATCATGTTTTAATGGATCTTCGCCAAAGGACTTGATCCTACATCTCCTTTTCAATTGTGAATTTGATCATTCTGCGTCAAATTGAGGGTTTTGGTTTGGTGAGAATTCATCAACCATATTGAGGATGATGGCCTAATTACTAATTAATATATTATTGATTATTATCAATCCAATATAATTTTTCATTTTGTGTCCACTTTGTGAAATTTTAATTAATTTAAAATTTTTAATTTAATTCCATGAAATTGGGAAACCCTTTACAGACCCCATTTGACACATTTGAGATGATGAGAGGTGATATTATGGAATACCATGTAGTGTTTCAATATATTTTAAATGATAATATTTAGAATGTGAAAAGAGGGAATATTATGATTTTTGAATTGAATTAAATCCATGTGTATGTTGAAATTTTTAACTTAATGTTTCGTTCTCCTAACAATGAAGGATTAATTATTTATAAAATGACATATGAGAAATTGAATAATGTTGAATTATTCAATTAATTTGATATGATTAATGTAACGAACCATGGTTGTGCGTGGTAATTGAAATGATTATTTATAATGATAATGATTTAATATAAGAATAATGATGTTGAAACTGGATTTTAATGTGATATATGTGATATTTGAGATTTATTGATAAATGAGGAGTGCATTTGGGACTAAATAACCAAATACCAATGGGGTATTGGAATGACTCTCTATGACCCCAACGCATGCATGTAAATAATGATTTTGGGGACATGGATTGATTATCCTAATTTCTATGGGGTGATAGACTTATTCTTGAGGATGTCAAAATATATTTATGGATGAATATGAAAAATGAGGTATGTGTCTGGGAGTGATGCACCTAATACCCATGGAGTGATAGAATTATTCTCTAGGCCCAGATGAAAAAATATAAAATTTTAATTAATGAAATAATGATATCTTGGAAAGAATAGTTTTTTTCTCTATGGAATATGTTTTAGACTCGAGCATGAGCCTATTATGGTATGATTGTTTCAAGTGTCTCTATGAACCCAGGGTATTATATGGTTGATATATTAAAATTAAATGACCAAACTATTTACATTATCATTTTTACATTATTTTATATACAACTTCATACACTATTAAATACTAGATATTACTTTATATGTCATTGGTGGTGGACTTCAATTTTATTCTCACACTCTACCCGTGATTTCTAATCGGTACCAAAACAGTCTTCGTGCTTTCCAGATAAGATAAGGTAATGAGTCCTATGGTAGAGGATATAGTTGGGATTCAGGATGGAGTGTGGATGAGGTAACTATAAGTGATTTCGATACCCTCTTATTAGTTTTCATTGTTTCCTTATTTTTTTCATTTGGAAAATCAAAATTATATGGTCCAAAATATATAATGCTTTGATTTGTGGTTATTTTCTGTATTTTTTATTCCTCTTGTGATGTAGGGAGATTATTATCTATAGTATTATCATCATAGTAGATTATTATAATTCAGATATTTTTTATTTATTTCTGTCATTTTTTAACTTTTATATTGAGGTTATAATGTCCAAATATAAAATATTAAACTCATACTACTAGTCTCTGGGATTTGGAATTCGATGTAGCATTCATGAGATTGCATAATGAACTAGATTATTGGATAGCTATGTGGAACACAATTATGAACATTACAAAGCTGATTTAGAGGGGTTTTATTATATTTTATTTTTCCCTTTTTTGGGAGGGGTGGATATAATATTTAAATGAGTCTTCTCTTTTAATCGAGATAGTTCTTGGGAGTAGTTAACCCATGTTTTGGGGGAAACCAAAGTACCCTATGTGGGAAATTTTGTCTTCATTTTTTCTAATACACATAGATGTTATTTCACCTTAGGTAATTCAATTATTGTGTGATGATATTTTTTTCAAATATTTTATTCATGGATCGATATTGAACATGTTTTCATTATAAATACAACATTCTAGGCACAAAATAATTTTTATTGAATGCATCATTTTAGAAACACATGAAAAAAGAACCATTTGGTATGTTATAAAAATGAAAATAGTTTTAATTATTTTAGAAATATGAATTGAAATTGATTCTAATAATTAATTGTTAATTATATATGATAATAAATTTGTAAAAATGAATGGTTATGATTGTCCTATAATTTGATTCCCATAATGTATAATTGTTTTACCATATGATTTCTGTGACTCTTATGAGGGATGATTAATGGTAGTGATACTGCCACGGGTTTGTACATCTATCATTGTATCTAGGATGAATTTTTTTCACTTTATGTGAATCCATATTATATAAATGTGATAATGATGTGTTATCTGTCTTACTATGTATGATTTTAATTATAGTATTATGCCTCAATGTTGACATTTGTGATAAGAGGATAAGAGGGATTGGCTCAAAATGTGCCTCCAGTAGTGGGATAAGAGGCCCATATAGTTCTAGGTGAAGGGTAGGGAGAGATGTTCCTGATAACTTTTCATAGTTTATGTATTTCAAGGATTTATAACCAAATAGGGATATTCGAATAATTTATGACCTATCATGGGAGTTCTATTTTAATCTCCGTCTGACCATCAATGGAGAAGTTCAACTAGAGGCTGATAAGTTCTAGATTTAGTCTATCTCAATGATTATTCACTACAAGAATTATAGATACTTTTGATGGGTTATTTGCGACGGGATCCCATTGTAAATATGTTTTTGTGATGGGGTCCCGTCGCAAATAGCCTATGGCAGAAAACGGCGTCACAAAAAAATATTATTTGGGACTAGCCCGCCACAAATAATATTGCGATGGGATACTTCCCCATCGCAAATAAGTCTCTGATTATATACTTTATATATATATATAAACATTTTTGCTACAGGCCCGTCGCAACAAATATTTGCGACGGGCCGGTAGTCCTGTCGCATATACATCTATAAAAAAATTATTTAGACTATTTTTGACAGGTACTCGTCGCAACAGATCCTGTCACAAATAAAAAATAAATTTTTTAAAAAATAAATTTAATAAAATTACGATTACAGAAAAATTAATTTTAATATTATTAAAATAATTAAAACAAAAATATATTAGAATTCTAAATATTCACAAAATAGTATTAAAAAAATAATAAAATATTTTTTTTATTATTATTAAAATAAAAAACATTAAAAAAAATATAATACTGAAAAAATATATTTAACAAAATTATGATTAATCAAATAATATGATTAATATCATTAAATTAATAAAAAAAATTCATTTTTTTAAAATTATTATAATTCTTAATATTCAGAAAAAAAACATAAAATATTAAAAACAAAATTATCTAATATTCGCTCAAATATAAAATAAAGAAACTGTAAATAGTTAATATTAAAACAAATGTTAATTTCAAATTTTTTTAACTTAAAAAATCATGGGGGGGTCGTCTTCTGGAGGTGGTTGAGCTGAAAGAGATGGTGGAAGAAACTCCATACCTAAACTACGAGTCAGATAGAGCTTGTACTCCATCTGCTTTTGATGTTGTTGATGCCTTCGACGCATGTCCTCCTCGTGTTGTTTCTTCTGCTGCTTTTGCTGCTGTTGACCCATCTTTTCTTGTTACTTCAGAAAACTCTTTATAATGACATTTTGAGTTCGTGTCTACTCCTGATACTGTGAGGCAGAAGATGATGCCTCTCCATGAGCTCCTCTTGACATGGAATTAGACATCGCATCATTACCATAATAAGTACCAGGAGTCACATGAGAGTCTATACCAACTACTTGTCCCTTATCAAAGCCATACTGATTCACCTGCATACATGCCACCTCGTCAAAATGGTGTATACTATTCTGATCAGTCATATCATCTTGACCCTCAGGCTGTGTCTAAGAGGTTGCAACCTCATATGACTCCTTCAATTCCAATTTTAAATTAAAATTGTGAAAATATTATATGCAGTTAATTTTCAAACTAATAAAATAATACTAACCACAATCTGACGTTGGCGATAAACTCTAATCTCTCCATTGGTTGGATCACTATACATCCTCTGATATACATCAAAATCTATAATATTGGGATGCTCGACTACCTACAGAAATATAAAATAAAATTTTTAAATTAAATGTTATATGAATTTTTAAAAAATATACTTACCAGATGCTCCCTATGCATACTGAATGTACAACTACCTCCTCGATGTGCCATGTCCTGTCTCTCCCGGTTCTGCCGACCCAATGAAGACCTCCTATGAAATCCACCACCCAACTAATGATCACGTAATCCATACCAAACCAGAGATGAAATGTACTCTGGTCGGTGGATTCTACATGACTCACTAAATATTGTCACTCCTTCTTTCATAATGGTCGTCTTTCTCAAATTGTGCAAAAACTGATGCAAATGCTCATGCATAGCCACCTCCCATGATGCATGGATAGCGTCATGCATTCTATCCTTGATGGGACACCATAAAATCTACAAATAATTTATAATATCATGTTATTAATAAAATAAATTTCAAAATAAATTTTATTTATTTACGTACCAGCGAATGATTGTACATGGTGAGTTGAACATCAATGGGAATCTGTTCCCATGTGAACCATGGCTGAGAAAAATTATTTTTCAATATAGGGCTCCCCTGTCAAAAAGAGACATGCGCAAAACTGTAAAAAAAGAATAAATAATCAAAAAATTAGTATATATAAAAATAAATTAATGAAAATGTTAGAAAAAATATATAGGTTATCATACATCAGTGTGCGTGGATCGAAGCCAAGACGTGGACATTCCTCGAGGATAAGGTCAAGAATCATCAATCACCAAAGACCGCTCCCCCTCCACGTACGTCCTGAACCACCAGTAGGCTGAGGGTCAGATGATCCCACATCCCCCACATCCGAAGGAAGATCAGCCTCCTGTAACTTGAAAAATAGATCAGGATCCATGTGAAACAAAAAATTATTGTTGTTAGTAGATAGTTGAAAATAACTATCATATATAGATATATATTAGTTATGATCATTACCAGCATTTAACTGTTTCAATGTTCACCTTCATCATCTTCTTTATATCGGACAATGTCAATGGCTTCATATTCCTCCTCAGCATCATCAATATCCATATGAGTTTCACTTTCACCATCCCTTGTCATTTCAAATTCATTTGTAACATCATTAACATCTTTATCACCATCGACCCATAATTGTGGTGTTTCATCATCAATATTCTAGTTTCAAGGTGAAAAACATGGAGTTTGAGCGGTCTCTTGAACAATTTATATTCCTTCCACTTTAGCATAACCACATTCAGTTTTAGTAAATTGATTTTCCCGAGATTTCATTTTTATTATGCTCCACCAATCACTCAAGTCTCTTGAAGTAGCATATTACTTTACATAATTAATTTTATGTGTCTGTTCAGTCAGTAAAAATGGTTCATTTACTATAAGAATAATATTATATTTAATATTGATGATTCCATGAGTCGGATGAACATGCAATCCACTCTTAGTATCAAACCACCGAAATTTAAACATTGTTAGGAAATTATGTCAATGATAACAGAGCTCAATAATTGCATCCAGAATGTCATAAAAGTCAACATCAGTTTCTCTATGATGTGATCCTCTCAAACAAACTCCAATGTTCATTTTTTTTCAATTCTCCATATGAACGTGTATGAAATCGAAAAATATTTAACACATATGCATTACAATATTTAACCATTTTGGATGGGGGCTTACTCAATATACACAGTCGCTTACCAATTTTATCAGCATTTTGAGACACCTGTAATTTTTTAAAAAAATTATCAATATAATAAATATTAAACTAAATTGATATTAAATGATTAATAATTTATATTTGTAGTTTTTTAAACCATTGAGAAAAAAAATTGTCTTCGTTCTTCTAGAGCAGCTACTATAATTTGTGGAAGTCATTTCTTGATATAACTATAATATAACCTAAAAATAAAATATTTTTATATACTGAAACAGAAATTATAAAATAAGTGATAGAAGCACTCCTAGTACAAATGCAATCATTTCTTTAAAGTTGAGCAGAACATATATATGAGCTCTGTAATGTTCATCGTCTGAAAGCCATCGTTCTTATAATCTACCAAAGCCAATATTTGGTAATTAAAAACTGATAATTGATTATCCATTTCTTCATTATCATTTCCCTTGTTTTGTCCCAGGAATATTTTATTTAAAGATATTCATATTCAAAATTGTTAGAGCAGAAAAAATCAATTTCCTCTTGCAAATAAACATCAGCAATTGTGCCCTCAACTGATGCTTTGTTACGTACTTTTTTCTTCAATTTCTGCATGCATCTCTCGAATGAGTACATCCATCGAAACTATACTGGACCTCAACATTTATCTTCATGTGTATAATGTAATATCAAATGTTCTATTATGTCAATGAAAGCAGGCAGAAAGATTTTTTACCGTTTACA
This sequence comes from Viscum album, assembly GCA_963277665.1. NCBI lineage: Eukaryota > Viridiplantae > Streptophyta > Magnoliopsida > Santalales > Viscaceae > Viscum > Viscum album. The sequence continues at coordinate 536,941,187 of OY728129.1, forward strand.
TATAATTATAGCAACATCTTCTTCCAGTTTTCATAGCGCATCATAGTCTGTTTTCACTGCACAAATATCTCGAAAAAAATACGATATGTATATTATCGAGTCTCATATCACAGAATTAAACAATCCTATGAATCCAATCGGCAGAAGTCCTTCCATTATAACATGATATTCATGACATTTTAATCCGATAATATTACCACTCTTAACACATCTGCCCAAATTGGATGCATAGCCATTTGTAATTCTCAAATCTTCAATCCACCGACAAAATAATAAGAGACTCTCTTTGGATATTGTATAAGTTGATTTTGGCTTCACTGACCTTTGTAATATGACATTTTAAAATAGTTCAAGTTCTAGTCACCTGCAAATTTGGGCAAGATCTAATTGTGCTTTAATAGTATATTCGGTCTTACATAGTGTATCCGAAACTGTATGAAATAAATTATCAAAATATTTTTCTCAATATTAATGACATCCAACATGTGGTGGACCAACAAATCCGACCAATATGGGAGATACCAAAAATTCTTTGTTTTATCCAATTATGTTCATTCCCAAAGCCATGAATTTTTTATTGGTTTATTGTTGGACCAAATCTGATGGGAGCTAATGAAAATACAACAGATTTTAACTCTTTACCTAATATCATTATTGTAGGTTCATCCCTTTCAATTTTGCCTTCTCTGAAATGATATTTTTTCCTTCGAAAAGGATGGTCGGTTGGAATAAATCTGTGATGACAGTCAAAATAGCAAGGTTTTTTTTCTATTAACAAGCATAAATGCTTTTTTGTCTATCAAATACTAAGGACACGATTTCAGACCTTATTTACTCCAGCCAAATAACATGCCATATGCCGAAAAGTCACTAATCATCCACATCAATGCATCTTTTAATGTGAAATTTTGTTTTCCAGCAACATCATATGTACTAACACAGTAACTCCACAATGCATTTAACTAATCAATAAATGGTTTCAAATAAACATCAGTATTCTTTTTCAGATTTCATGTGATTAATAAGGTCAAAAAGATATAGGGCTTCGTTATCAACATCCATGGAGGTAGATTCAATGGAGTTATAAATATAGGACAACATGAATACAGACTACCATAAGAACCAAACGGACTAAAATCATCAGTAGAAAGACCAAATCACACGTTTCGGGATTCTAAATAAAAATATGGATGCAGATGATTAAAATGATTACATGAATCACCATTAAATGGATGATTCAAGCTATTACAGGTTGAAATATTGGTTTTCTGCCAACACATCATTGACGCTGTTTTATGAGACATAAATAAACGTTTCAGTCTGGGTGTAATGGGGCAATATCTCATCTATTTTACAAGAATCGATCCAGAATTCCATGGTTGATCTTTTTTATACCTTGATTGTCTGCATGTGGGACAACTATCCAATGACACATTTTCACCAGAATATAAGATGAAATCATTTTCACATGCATGAATCTTCTAATAATTAATTCCCATATTATGAACCAGCCTCTTGTTATCATCGTAATTTGCAGATAACACATTTCCTGTAGGTAACAGTGTTTTAACCAAAGAAAATATCTGATAAAAATAGTTGTTTAACATTTAATTATCTGATTTAATAGCCATAAATTTTGGAACTGCCCCTAATATTCATATCTTTCAACCAAGATAAAATGCATCCTCCGCAGACCATAAAAACTCATAAAATTCAGATGGTGCCAACTCAGGAGTTAAATTGATATCATCATAAGTTTTAGTTTGTTGAAGATATGGACCTACAACGTCATGTACTAAATGATGGAACCATGATGGATCTGGTTTCATGTAATTAGTATCTTCTCTGGAAATGCGTTCACTGTGTTGATACTGAAAAACATAATCTGGTTGAGAACCAAACCACAATATATGTTCCCCATCCTTGTCAAATGTGTCAAACGTTCTCAGAGCATGTTGTTTACAAAGACACTTAATTGTACCTTCTGAGATATATTCTTTTTTTGATGATGCAAATGCAATGAAATATTCAACACCCATAATATATACAATATTTAAACTAGAACCATTTGGATTTCTGTGCTGATTTATCCAAGCACGATCATCTTATAATGACTGATGTCGACTTCCTTATTCCATATTTTTCTACCAAATATAAAATCATCACAGTTTTTGAATAATTTTAAATTATAAATATACTATCTAAAAATATATAACTAATTACTACTACTTCTTAATAATTACCATTAATTAAGGGAGACAAAAATTTCCATGGATTGATGTCTGCTCTTTTTTCCGATGACTCATTTACATGCACTTTTCTCACACTCAAATCAAAATTAATAATCTTGTCGGAGGTACGCGTGTGCATTCTCGTATGAACGAGAATGAAGAGGCGTACCTCCAACCATATTTTTCATTGTGATTTCAGTGAGAGAAAGATGCAAGTAAATGAGTCGTTGGACAAAAGATCCACTTTTCGTCGATGAATCGTCTTCTTTTAACTGTCAGCACCTGAAAACAATATAAAAAATGTCGTACTACGAATGCATATCCAATCTCATGCATACGAGATTGAATATTCCTTTTTAGCAGCACATTTTTCACAATGTTTGGAGTCGGTGAGAGTTGAAAGGAGAAAAGTCATCAAGCAAAAGGAGTGCTGTCAATCCACTAAAAATTGTTCCAAGTTCTTAAAATTTATTAAAATTTCTTCCTAACTATTCCAAACTGTCTGTACTTAATTATTCTTATTTATTACTAATTATTCCTATTTATTAGTAAATATTACTATTTATTACTAACTATTACTAATTATTAATAATTATTAATAATTATCTCTAATTATTACTAATTATTACTATTTATTACTAATTATTACTAATTATAACGAATTATTACTAAATATTACTATTTTAAAATAATTATTACTATTTATTACTAATTTTTTCAATTTAATACTAGTAATTCTTCTATATTTATAAATATTGATATGTATTCCTAATTATTAGTATTTATTTGTAATTATTAGTAATAATTAGTATTTATAACTAATTATTACAATTTATTACTAATTATTTTGAATTATTCCCAATTATTGTCAATTATTCCAATTTATTACTAATTATTGCTCTTTATTACTAATTATTGCTATTTATTACTAATTATTTCTAATTATTTCTAATTATTACTAATTATTGCTAATTATTGCTAATTATTTCTATTTATGTCTAATTATTTCTATTTATTTCTAATTAATTCTTTTTATTGCTATTTATTGCTATTTATTGCTAATTATTTCTATTTATTACTAATTATTTCTATTTATTACAAATTATTAGTATTTCTTCTTAATTATTAGTATTTATTCAAATTTAATTCTATTTATTGCTAACTATTCCTAATTATTCAAATTTATTTCCATTTATTCCTATTTATTGCTAATTATTAGTATTTATTCCTAATTATTACTAATTATTCCTAATTATTATTATTTATTCCTAATTATTCATAATTATACCTAATTATTACAATTTATTCCTAATTATTACAATTTATTCCTATTTATTACTAATTATGACTAATTATATCTAATTATTACTAAATATTACTAATTATTACTAATTATTACTAATTATTACTAATTATTACTTATTATTAATATTTATTACTAATTATTAGTATTTATTACTAATTATTACAAATTATTACTAATTATTACTAATTATTGCTAATTATTAATATTTGTTACTAGTTATTACTAATTATTACTAATCATTACTAATTATTACTAATTATTAGTATTTATTAATAATTATTTGTGTTTATTAATAATTATTACTAATTATTACTAATTATTACTCATTATTTCTAATTATTACTAATTATTACTAATTATTCCTAATTATTACTAATTATTCCTAATTATTACTAATTATTCCTAATTATTCCTAATTGTTCCTATTTATTACCATATATTCATAATTATTACAAATTATTACTAATTATTACAATTTATTACTAATAAATACAATTTATTACCAATTACATCAATTTATTACAATTTTATCTAAATATTACAATTTATTACAAGTTATAACAAATTATTACAAATTATTAATAATTATTAACATTTACTATAATTTTTTTATAATTATTTAAATTTATTACAACTTATTAATAATTTTCACAATTTATTACTAAATATTACAATTTATTACTAATTATTACTAATTATTACCAATTAATACAATTTATTACTAATTATTACAATTTATTACTAATTATTACAATTTATTACTAATTGTTACAATTTATTACTAATTATTAAAATTTATTACTTATTATTACAATTTATTACTAATTATTACAATTTATTACTAATTATTACTATTTATTAATAATTATTACAAAATGTTTCAAATTATTACAATTTATTACTAATTATTACAATTTATTACTAATTATTACAATTTATTACTAATTAATACCATTTATTTCAATTTATTACTAATTATTACAATTTATTACTAATTATTATAATTTATTTCTAACTATTACAATTTATTACAAATTATTACAATTTATTACTAATTATTACAATATATGACAAATTATTAGAGTTTATTACTAATTATTACTATTTATTATTAATTATTACATTTTATTAATAATTATTGAAATTTATTACTATTTATTACAATTTTTTACTAATTTTTACAAATTATTATAATTTATTACTAATTATTACAATTTATTACTAATTATTACAATTTATTACTAATTATTACAATTTATTACCAATTATTATAATTTATTACTAATTATTACAATTTATTACTAATTATTACAATGTATTAATAATTATTACAATTTCTTACTAATTATTACAATTTATTAATAATTATCAAAATTTATTACTAATTTTTACAATTTATTTCTAATTATTGTAATTTATTACTAATTATTACATTGTATTATTAATTATAACAATTTATTACAAATTATTACAACTTATTACTAATTATAACAATTTATTACTGATTATTACAATTTATTACTAATTATTACAATTTATTACTAGTTATTACAATTTATTACTAATTATTACAATTTATTACAAATTATTACAATTTATTACTAATTATTACAATTTATTGCTAATTATTACAATTTATTACAAATTATTACAATTTATTATTAATTATTAATATTTATTACAAACTATTACAATTAATTACTAATTGTTACAATTTATTACTAATTATTACAATTTATTACAAATTATTACAAATTATTACTATTTAATATTTTTATTACTAATTATTACTAATTATTACTAATTATTACTATTTATTATTATTTATTAATAATTTTTAATATTTATTTCTATTTATTAATATTTATTAATATATATTACTATTTATTTATATTTATTAATAATTATAAATATTTATTACTATTTATTACAATTTATTACTAATTATTAAAATTTATTACTAATTATTACCATTTACTATAATTTTTTTAAAATTATTTCAATTTATAACAATTTATTAATAATTATTACAATTTATTAACAAATATTACAATTTATTACTATTTATTACTAATTATTTCCAATTAATACAATTTATTACTAATTATTACAATTTATTACTAATTATTACAATTTATTACTAATTATTACAATTTATTACTAATTATTACAATTTATTACTAATTACTACAATTTATTACTATTTATTACAATTTATTACTAATTATTAAATTATTAGTTATTATTACAATTTATTACTAATTATTACAATTTATTACTATTTACTACTATTTATTAATAATTATTACAATTTATTACTAATTATTACAATTTATTACTAATTATTACAATTTATTACTAATTATTACAATTTATTACTAATTAATACCATTTATTTCATTTTATTACTAATTATTACAATTTATTAATAATTATTACAATTTATTACTAACTATTACAATTTATTACTAATTATTACAATTTATTAGTAATTATTACAATATATGACAAATTATTAGAGTTTATTAATAATTATTACCATTTATTATTAATTATTACAATTTATTAATAATTATTGAAATTTATAACTATTTATTACAATTTTTTACTAATTATTACTAATTATTAAAAATTATTACAATTTATTACTAATTATTACAATTTATTATTATTTATTACAATTTATTACTAATTATTACAATTTATTACTAATAATTACAATTTATTACTAATTATTACAGTTTATTACTAATTATTACAATTTATTACTAATTATTACAATTTCTTACTAATTATTACAATTTATTAATAATTATCACAATTTATTACTAATTATTGCAATGTATTTCTAATTATAATAATTTATTTCTAATTATTACAATTTATTATTAATTAAAAAAAATTATTACAAATTATTACAACTTATTACTAATTATTACAATTTATTACTAATTAATAAAATTTATTACAATTTATTACTTTTTATTACAATTTACTACTAATTATTACAATTTATTACTAATTATTACAATTTATTACTAATTATTACAATTTATTACTAATTATTACAATTTATTACTAATTATTACAGTTTATTACTAATTATTGCAATTTATTGCTAATTATTACAATTTATTACTAATTATTACAATTTATTATTAATTATTAATATTTATTACAAATTATTACAATTAATTACTAATTGTTACAATTTATTACGAAGTATTACAATTTATTACTAATTATTACAAATTATTACAATTTATTATTTTTATTACTAATTATTACTCATTATTACAATTTATTTATAATTATTAATAATTTTTCTTATTTATTACTATTTATAATTATTTATTAATATATATTACTATTTATTTCTATTTAGTAATAATTATAAATATTTATTACTATTTATTAGTATTTATTATTATTATTTTACCAATTATTATTAATTACTACAAATTATAATATACATTACTAATTATCGTTAATAATTCCTAATTACTACTAATTATTAAAATTTAATACAAAAAAATTCAATTTATTAATACAAATAAATAGTCTTCACAAAACTATTTAAATTCAATTTAATTACAACTAATCAACAATAATAAAAATTAACATAATAAATTGAAATAAATAATAAATTAAATAAAACATAAATACCTTTAAACTTGATTTCCTATTGATGTAGACTGCTCCACAACTTCTTCGTGTCAAAAAAAATTAACATAGAAAACTTTTCCCTCTGAAATAAGAGTTTAGAGAGAAACAAAATCTAGGAATTCAGTGGAATGAGAAAAAAACTGATGGGGGTATATATAGGTTAGATTATTTGTGACAGGACCCGTCGCAAATAGTCCCTGTCGACACAACTTTTTCAACGGGAGGACATCAAGTCGCAAAAAGCTATTAACCGCCGCCGGGTATTTGCGATGGGCCAGGTTGCAAATACTTCACTATTAGCGACGGGGGGATCCCCTCGTCGCAAATAACCTTCCCGTGGTATGGTGTGCTACCCGTGCCAAACCTCTTGTGATGGGACACGAAATCCCGTCGCAAATAATCAGTTATTTGCGACGGGTGGTTACCCCCGTCGCAAATAACCACTTGGACAGACATTTTGCGACAGGATTTATTCCCATCGCAAAAATCCCATCACAAAATGTCCTTTTTCCTGTAGTACTTGTCGATTTAGAAACTCCTACTAAGAAAAGGGTCATGTTTTACCCAAATATTTTCTATGGTCAAGAAATTTTTTTGTGGGATATTCAAGCTTTGGATAAGAAGTTGGATGGAATGGTATATAAGGACTTCAAGGAGATGTTCTTGGAGAATATTCATATGGAGACACCGATACATGGGACGGAATAAGATTTTATAAGTTTTACCAAGGCAGGTATGTTTGTTATGTACTATGTTGGTCTCTTTATCTAATTAGAATATTTTTTTCTATAATTGGATGATGATGAGGCAACTGTGGTGATATGTTTTTAGGGAGGACATACAAATGAGATTAAGTCCTCGGTTAATATCTTTTAGCTGAAAAGTTTTCTGATGTAGTGGATCAAACTCAAATTTCTGAGTGGAACTCGATGGAGGCTTCCAATGGGGGATAATTTTTTTCTGATTGATGACAAAAAGTACATGCTAAAAGGGTAGGAAGCATCAATATAATATTTTTAACAAGATAGGTTGCATGAATAGTGTCCAATGTTAATGATTATATACATAGGGAAATAATCATGTTCCTTTTAATAAGTATAGTAGGTTAGATAACTATTAAAATATGTATTCCCGCCCACTAGTGGAGTTCCAGGAATATAGTTGTATGGGACATCTAAAAAGGTTATGTAAGTACCCATGAATGATGGGTAGCGATGATAGAGATAGACTAACCCAATGATTGGTTACGGGGTCTTCTACAGTATACCAGTTTTTGTAGTTAGAGTTATTCTAGTTATTTGGTGAAGAAGTGGACGTGGTAGCTCAGGTTTGGAATTACAGTTTCAATAGGGTAATGAAAATGAGGGCACTCAGATTGACGAACAGTGCACAGGTGAAGGATAGTTTCATGCAGTACACCTTGAATTTGAGCATAGTGATTCTAGGCCACTGAATATTAAAGGTATTATTCTCATAGACTCTCCGCTCTCAAGAGTTCTATTTTATATAGATTCCTCATATTTATTATTATATTGAAAACATGTGAATAGTTTGAGTTTGATGGTAGAGTTTTTGAGTTGGGTAAAGATGATCGACAAACCACTGGGTGTACCGTTAACAAATATATTTTTCTCCAAGGGATGTTCTCTCAAGGTTGGTCAGTAAAAATTCCTTTGGGATCTTTAAATACTTGACACGTGATGTTTTGAAGTAATTTTGGCTATAGAGTGGATACTATCTCACTAGATCAAAAATGATTGTTTCTTTAAGAGTATAACCTTTACATCTCATGAGGGTAACAGATAGGTTCATCGTTGAGAATTAAATATCCCAGAATGTCTTGTTGGCCTTGTGAATCAGTGATTGGGGGAGCTCAACACCCTTGATTCATGTGTTTTCCTTACAAATGGGGGTGTAATGCATGATGTATTTCCACCTATAGTGGACAAAATTCTATATGTGTTTTTGGAGGAATTTATAGGGTAACCACATAAGATATTTGTTGTGTTTACTAATGATAAATTCATAGAGTTGAACCATTTTCCATTCCACCTTATCAAATTGAACTAAAAGAGCTTAGATAACTCATGAATCCTCTATAATATTTCAATAATAATGTATTTATCTATATGAGTATATCTCATTTGGTTTCACCGGTTAAAATTTCCTAAAATCCTGATGGGACATCTCCATTATCATTTGATTATCAAAATTTTAACCATATAAATGTGATGAAATGATATCCTCTACTACATATTGATGATTTCTTTGGTCAGTTGAGAGGATATTGCATATTATTTATGATAGAGTTGATATCTAGTATTACTATTTGATAGTTATACCACTTTATATACTTACGATTTCATTTAGAAACATGTAGATATTATTTGAGTTCATCTTCATTCCATACAAGTAGATGAATGCTCTAACTATTTTAATATCCTTGAAGAACCCAATCTTCTAGTCATAACTAGCTTATTATGCAGCTCTATTTGGGTATGACATATTGGTGTACTCCAAGTCTCATTAAGATCATGACCAACATATTTCCATCATCCTCAGTACACTTAAAGATCATCGTCTATATTCAATGATATCTATGATTTAATTTCAGATATAAAGTGTACATTTCACGGGTAACATTATCTCGAATGAAGTTGTGTTAGTGATCCCAGAAAAATTTTAGGCTTTTGTTTCATGGGAGAGGCTCAATGATGTTTTTAATATTTAGTTATTTAAAGGGGTTTTTTGTTATTATTGTAGGTTAATCGAAGCATTTTCCCATTTGGCATCACCACTTCAAGGATTAAACATTAAGGGTGTTAGGTTTGAATAGAGTGGATAATGGGATAATTCTATTTTGGAGTTGTGGTATCATTTCACTGCATAATGATTTTGAACATACCTAACCCGGGTGATAAGTATACTATTTTTTTAGGAATATGGGTATATTTATGGAGAAGCATTGATGAAAAGAGATCGATTTGTATTGTATGGGTGTATATAGTTGAGTTCACAAGAAAAAATTTACCAAACTCATGATCTCAAGTTATCTGTGGTAGTTTATGACATAATGTGTTGGTGGGGACACTTGTTTGGAGAACATTGTATTTTTTATTCTAATAAAAAAATCACAATGTAAAAATTATCATAACCTAATTTGATTATCATAAAATATAGGTGGGTAGAATATATAATTTCATCTACTTTAAATAAATCTTATACACCAGGGATGTGATGTTGTCTCATAGACTCTTTAATTTGGAATAATGGAACTCAAATCATCTCAGAGTCCAGTTCTGATAGAATCAATATGGATTTATCTACTATACTTCTTGTGGATGATTAGGGGGTAGAATTTGACCTCCAGATTATTTTCAATAGATTCCATACTTCTGATCCAGATCAGAGTGTCCTAGTTTTTGGATCTTGAGTGTGTGGACCTTTTTGGAAATCATTGATGGTGGGGAGCCACCTTCTTATTGAACTATATATTCATATAATATCATCTATATCTGGGGCAATTTAATTTTTCATTCATGTATATGTGGGTATTTGATGCATCATTTTTATTCCTTGATGTGGGTGGTGCATCTAGGTTTAACCAAAATATATCATGAACTATGTCGACAGTTTTTCTAGATGGATCTAAAAAATTGAGATTATAGGTTTCATGACATGATATTACACCTATCATCAAGGATAGGATGAGAATAAATGACATGATGGTTTGATAAATTGAATTATATATTTATAATGAAAGTGATATGTTGTTAACATGTACTATGTGTTGGGTCTTCTATGTACACTTAGAAAGAAGGATGTGATTTGGGTGATTGTGGACTGATTAAAGAATTTGGACCATTTCTTTCCAATATAAAAGACATTCATGGATAATCAGTTAGGGTATATTTTTTAGGGGAGATATTTTATTAGTATTGGCTTACCTGGAGCATAGTATCTATCCTTAATTTGTTAATTTAGATCATTCTTATATAAAGGCATATCAAAGGAATTGGCTACTGATTTATTTTTTAGTACATCTTCCAACCTATAGACAGAGGGGAAATCAGATTGTAATATTCATGTGATAGAGGACATGTCGAGGGAATGTTTCCTAGATTTTGTCTGGACTTTGTAAAATAAAATATTTTGGGATTATTTTTTCTATAGTAATAGAAATAAAGAATCTTCATATTACACTATATGATGCACTTAATAGTAGCCTGTCTAGATGACAATTGGGTTGGATAGAGGTAGGTGAATCAGATTTATTAGGGTCGAGTATCCTCGAAAAGACATATGAGAATTTATATTTGATTCTGAAACATATGGATTCATCTAAAAGTAGTGATAATTTTTATGTTTATTGACATCATCGATCCCTTTAGTTTAACTTGGGTGATCATGTGTTTCGTTGGGTGTCTCTATAATTTGGTCACCTTATAATTCGTATGGGGGGAAAGTGGGTTACCATGTTTGTTGGACTATTGGATGGTGTTGATCGGATTGGATTTGTGTCATACTTATTAGATCTTCTAATGATTTATAGTGTTTTTCATGTGATATAGCATTACTAGTATCACCTCTACCCCTGTCATATGATAGATGTTGAAATTGGTTTTCATGTACCCTTTGAGGAGAATCAACTTTTATTGTGGATTGAAGTGAGAAAGTGTTTTTTTGAATGGTTATTTTTTTTATCAATTTGTCTTGGTATGATGGCAGTTTTTTGGGGGAATCATGAGATACTAAATCAGATTTGTTGGCACTTGGCCTAGCTTTTTTTACCTTAGAGGCTTAGTGATGCATGAGAGTACAGACTAGGTTGGAGATGTTATCGTGTGGGGTGATTTAAAGATATTTCCTTTTTGGGAGATGCCCCATATATGTTTTTATGTATTTTTTATACTTTATTTGATCATATTTTTTTTGTAATCCTTTCATGGGTTTATGTGGGTGAGTTTTCAAATCATTTGGATGGTTTTTTGTAGCGCATGGGTGGAGCATGATTTGTCCCAGCAATGCACATACACAAAGAAAATTGTTCACCCTTGAAGAGATTATGACTCAAAGGGTTGAATGATGTTTTTAAACCCATTCACCCACTTAGGAGATACCATGAAACCTAAATAGTATGGAGAATTATAAGGGAACATTATTCGGCAAATAGTGGGGCCCACCTAGGAAAATATGCACAGTGGAAATTAATCCCCTGAAATTTTATTTTAAAATTACCAAACCACCAATAATTACCCATAATATTCTAATCATAACGTTGTATGATTTTTATTGATATTAGAGTCTCCCACGTAGATACCAAGGGACCTCTATCCACTTCTAATATGAAGAGAAGGTCTAACAATTATAATTAACCACTATACAACATGAAATCTTTTCCAAATTTGGATTATTCTCTCTTATGTTCATATTTTCAATTTTGGAGGGATAATATTTAGCCAAAATTGATGGTTTATATTGAGGTATTAATGGATCTTGTTTTTGGTATCTTGGTCATTTTTTTTGATCCAAGATCTCCTCCTCTATTATTAGTTAAAATCATCTACATCAAATTGAGGGCTATAGATTAGAAAGTGTGAATCAATGATATTGAGATAGGTGGTAAAATTGATAATTCCCATTTTCTTTATTATCATCATATATATATCATTATTCTATTGTATTTCCATGCCATGAAAATTTAATAAATATATATATTTTAATTTAATTCAGATGAATTTTTAAGCCATTCACTGATCTTATTATTCACATTGGAGATGATGATAGCATAATTGGCTGAATACCAGGGGTGTGCCAATATCAATGAAATTATAATAATTTGAATGGAAAAAAGGGGAATAATGAAATTTTGGAATTGAATTAAATCCCTTATTTATGTAGATATTGGGAATTATGGTCTTAACCATGAAGGATCAATGATTTGTAAATTCAAATGTGATCAATTGATTTTTGTAAAATTATACATGTTATTCAATATGATTAAATTAAAGAACCATGGTTGTGTTTTATAATTGGAATGGTTAACCCTGATAAGAATTATTGAACATAATTTTAATGATATTGATCCTTGATATGAATGCAATATTTTTGATATTTTATGTTTATTTATAAATGCAGTGTTAGTTGGGATGTGATGATCTGAATATCCATGGGGTACCAAAATAACAATAAATACCCAATTTAATACAGGTGAATAATAACTTTTGGGATAGGGGAAGATTCTCTAAACATCCATTTGGTTCTAGATAGATTCTCTAGTTCCCAATTTATTTTTATATGTGAATATAAATAGTGATATATGATTCTGAGACTGATGTTACAAATACCCATGGTGTGATAGAATTAATATCTATGCCCCAAAGAAGGGATATGAAATTACAATTAAATTAATAATAAAGGAAAGGAAATAATGGATTTTTATTCCCTATGGTATATGGTTCACACTCATGATTGTTCTGAAGAATATATAATTTTTTTGGGAGTCACCTTGAATATGAGGGGATATTTTTTTAAATGAATAATATTAAATATGAAAACTATATACATTATTAGTTGAATTTTTATATATAAGACATCATACACTTTTATAGAATAGATTTTTTTATACTTTATTGATGGTATCCTACTATGACACAAAACACCCGAATTCTAATTCCTGACTGGTACATGAATAGAAAAAATGTTTTCAGGAAAAATATTTGAAAGAGACCTTTATTCAATGTTCGAGTTGGGATTCAATATGGACAGTGGATGGAAGAACCCCACATGTAAGATCTCGGATCATATAAATCTATGTTCTTGTTTATGTTTTGGCCAGGATCCCTTGTTTTGGTTAATTAAGTGCTTAACCAAGTCCTAGAATAGGATACGGGGTGTTCCAAGGCCTTGGGACATGAAAAGTGGAGAAAATAAATGTTTTCTGGGTAGGCCGCACGGTGTGTGTACGGTTAGTGCTAACAGTGCAGACATCCCAAGAAACTATGCGTAAGATGTGTTTTTGGATAGTGGCCACTGAACGATTTTTGCACGGTTTTGAAAACCATGTGGGTAAACTGTGCGAGGGTGTATTTTTAAACATTAGCATCCCCAAGGCTTTCACATTGTTTGAAAAACTGTGCAGCTAATCCGTAATACCTCGAAACATTTTAAAAAATTCAATTTTTTCACTCTGTGATTTTTTACCCCAACTCGGTATTTCCACCCTCTTCATCCTAGGAATTAAAAAAAATCCCAAGGGCTCCAACAATTTAATATTGCTCAATTTTTATAAATTTTTGGTGTTTTTGGTTGCAGATCTATGCTCTGGGTAAGTCTAATCACATCCTTGATTCCATTTCAATTTTAGGGATCGTATCTTCTTCTCCTATCATTCTGAATCTCTAAAACCCAACTCTTTGGATGAGATTTTGGTTGATGCTTCAAAGGATTGTTGAAGTGGAATCTAAGGGCTTTATTAAGTGTGCGTTCAACCATGGAACTAAGGTTGGTGGTCTATATGTTATATCGCATGGTTGATTTGTGGATTTGAGCAAGGGTGGTTTTGTTCTTTGGTGTCTCTGGGTGTGTTTATCCTACCCATGGCATGTTTTGGTAAAAGGTTCAACAAAGGGTAAATGGGAACCTTCATGAAACCCATGGGATTCTTCTAGGGTGATTATACTAATCTAGGGCCACCTATGGGGTGAGTCAACTTTCCCAGAACTAGGGATTGTGAAGAACAAGTAGGATTGTTGTGGGATTATGATGAGCCCTTTATAAACATGTTGATGAGACTGACTGTGTTTGGGTAGAAGCTAGGAGATATACCTAGGCATCGTAATAATAACATAAGGCATGTAGGGTTTACATGAAAGTGGTTTATATGGGTGAACATGGCTACGTTAAATGAATTGTTAATAGTGTTGGAACATGTA
This sequence comes from Viscum album, assembly GCA_963277665.1. NCBI lineage: Eukaryota > Viridiplantae > Streptophyta > Magnoliopsida > Santalales > Viscaceae > Viscum > Viscum album. The sequence goes on from OY728129.1 coordinate 536,956,324, forward strand.
ATGGGTTAGTATATGGAAATGATGAAATAACATAATGGAATAGATTATGAGTCTAATAATGATGCCTAGTGAGATAGGAATAATGAAAAATTCTTACTGAGATAATCATAACAAAAGGGAATTGGGATAAATGGCTGATGATGTGAATTGTGGAAAATGTGTTAATGGGTTAAAGAATGGTATTAACTCATATGTGTTGTTATGATATAGGATTGACTTGGATAATAATTGTGATGTGGAGTGAATGGTTATTGAATATATATATATATATATATATCGCCTATTCACATTTCTTAGTAGTGTGGGTTATTGACTGAGGTTCTACGCCCATGTGTCGAGTTGGACTGATACTCTATACTTCACCCAAATTCACATGTTATGGATGAGGACTGATGCTCTATTCCCTTAATGGTTGCATCAACCTGGACTAATGTTTCAAGGAGAGGATATAGTTTATGGCGAGTTAGACTAACCCTCCAAACTATACCGTGTGTTTTCCCTTAGATATGATATTGTTTACTTGAGCCCATGTAATATTTTTTTTTGTTTGATGAACCCATCTTAAATGTGTTTTAAATGGTATGTAATGGGAAATGGGATGCAATGGTAAGATATGGAAGTGGTAATAAATGTGGGTAATGGACCTAAACTAGAAAATGGCGCTTAATCTTTTAGTTATCATTTATTATTCATTTTCCCGTGTATGGACATATGTTTATATCAGAAATTTTGTAGACACCCTTGGTGGTGGCCGACTGAGTTGAACTCACACCCTGCTTGGACCGCCATTGGGTACCCAAGAATACTTCATGTTTTCAGGTCAAGAGAAGGGAAAGACCTTTACTAGACAGTTGGGTTGGCACAAGTGTCCATAGGGGAGGGCCCAATCATGTTTTTGGGACCGTTTATGGATTTTTCCAAATGTATTTATTTTTTGGTTTGTTTACTTTATCACTTGTTGAATAACATGTCATATTTACTGTTGAACATGGTTGTATCCCATTTTTGGAATCATTTTTAATTCATAATCTTGTATTATTGGTTATTTTTCAGCAATTGTATTTATCTTATGTTGTGGAATACTCTGATAAAAAGGGGGTATAGTCTCCCCAATTGGCTGTTTGGAACCCCACTGATAGTCATCAACCTTCGGTATACGGGGAGTCATGCTTAAGGTCATGTAACCACCCGGCTCAGAGCACCAGTTTAATAGATTACATTTTGGGGATGTTACACCACAAAATATTGATAACCACATGGTATTTTTCATTGTGTATTTATTTTGGGTTTTCATTTGACACATGAATCATCTATGGAACAACATATCTATTACTTTGTTTAATTATATATTTTCAGTATTTTTGATTAATCATGTGATTTTGGATGAATATGTATTATGGTATTATTTTTTAAGATGTTTATTATAAATTGGATACTACTTATTTATTATTAATATTTCACATTTATATAGGTGTATAGTCTCCCTTGATCTATATTAGACCCTTATATCTATTCGGTAGTCTACAGTATATGGGGTGGCGTGCATGAGGTCACATAAAGAACCGGCTTAGGGCACTGATATGTAGAACCCAATATGTGATGTTATAGAAGTTTTATTTTATATTACCATTAAAGAATCATTAATATTTTACGAAAATAATTAATATATAATAATTCTTTCATCAAGAAAAACTATGATATGAGATTATGGAAATAAATTACATCAGTTCATAAGGTGGTAGTCTACCTTACACAAGGACGATGATTCATTTCGAATTTTATGGATGTGTAAATGGATTTAGGTTATTATATTAACATATTTTAATCAATTTATATCAGAGATAATTGTTTTATGAAGTAGGTGGATAATGAAATAAAAAAAATATGTTTGGGTAATAATGCTACATCTTCTTCGAAAAACCACTATAATATTATACAGAAATCATACAGTGATTTGATTTTTCATAAAACCAAGGCCGCAATAAATAGAAATCTAATGTAAGAAAGGTATTTTGGAATGCATTGGCCAAAAAGATGGATTTTGATGTGTATAATTGATAGGAGTGTAGCTTTCTTTATACAAGCAGGGGAGAGGAAACATTTGGACGTTTATAAAAGAAAAATATATAACAATATTTTACAAATAATATAAAAAATATATCATTTTAGAAACCTAATAAATATAACTTATAAATTTTTCAATAAAATAGAAATATGAAAATATTTTAGGACATTATAACACTTAACATTTTATTTTAAAACCTATTAATCGAATTTTATCATTAACTATAGTAATAAGTATTTACTATTTTTACTATTAATTAAGAAAATAAAAGCATTAAAAAATTAAATAGCCTTAATTATATTAATTGAAAATATTGAATCCAATTTTATGAATTATATTTACAGAAGTTGTGGTATTTTATTTAAAATTAAACCCAAAGAGGGGACTAAAAATTGTTTTTTTAAGAAAATCATTAACAAGAATAAAAAATTTTACCTCAAAATTCATCTTGAAATTGATTTAAATGACATAAATTAGATCAATAATAATATAATTTTACAAATTTTACCATTAAAATAATTTAAAACAATATTTTTATCTTTAAATACTTCAAAAAAAGGAGGATTTTAACAAAATTTGATATCTCTCACAAGTAATTAAATTTTATTAATTTTTAGAAAATTATATAAATATCCCCATAAGATAATTTTTAAATGATGATTCAAATAAATGAATTTTGTTATCAAAAATTAATTTTCTAAAAGTGGGAATCTATACTTTTTTATTTGTTTACAAAAAAATGAACATCATTTTTTTAAAAGAAACATATTTTAAACATATATAAGAACATTATAAAAGATTAAGAACATAGATATATATATATATAATAATTATCTAAAAACATTATACATAACATTCAAAATATGGTTATTAATATTCATTCTATAATATTTAATCACTATGCTATAATGGTCATGTTTAAATAATAATATTGTTATTATAATATGGTTTGTTAAAACCCAGTTTTGCGTGTAATATACGGTATTGAATATAATTTTGTTTTAAATATATACATTTGTTAAAGTCTAAACATAAATAAATTTCTTATTTCATATTTTTATGTTTATTCAGTAATAAACATTTTGACATTTGAATATTCCATGATTAAAAAACCAGATATTAAATTCTTTTAACAAAAAATCTCATGAAAATAACTAGATTTAAATAAAAATTTAAGAAATATGGGACTCTACATAGGGAAAATTTTCAAGTTGTTAAATATTTTATTTGGAAATAAGATCAATTTAGGATATAATGTTTCTCCCTTTTTTAATGGATTAGAGACCATAAAATTATAGAAAATGAATAACATTTTTATTTGATGATATATTTCCTAATTTTGGGGTATATTTTTACTATATGGGATAATAAAATAATGAAATATTTCCACATGATAGTAATAATTTCATCCATTAATAATTTTTCACCGCAATCACATCTTCTACTCCAAATGATGAGTATTATAGTTGAAATTTTCATTCTATGTGTGATAAAAAAGAACAATTATTGGATCAAGAGGTTATAAAATATTATATAATAATATTCCTATTGAATTTAAAAATTAACCGATTCTAGAAATGGTTAGTACATGTTATGATAATTCATAAATTTAATATATCATCATATAAATCTCTAAATATATTTTCAATATAGATCATTAAAAAAAATTATTCCGATATCCAAATCAAACTGATCCTTAAATGATTAACCATGTTGTTTACAAATAAAATTTCATGCTCTATCAAAAGTTAGAGATAAGTGTTACATGTTCTTCATCGTAATGAAAATTTCCCAAAAAATAACTTTAATAAAATGAATCTCCAAAAAATTCTAAAATATTTTATCATAAAACATTATTTCCAAGATTAACATAATTTTTATACATTAAATCATTTTTATAATAAAAATTCTTAAAAACGAGTACATAAAAAAAGTTAGTAGTAGGTGTTTCTCACTTTTAACCCATCTATTTTTGTTTAAATCCTAATATAAATGCCAGATGTTATAGGTTGTTTCCCCACATGTATGTTATCCTTTTTATATAACTCTAGTAATAATAATGTTATAAACATATAAATAATTAACCTTAATCTTATAACATTCTCATTAATTTGCTTACATATTAATAAATAACATTATTTATCAAATAACCCATGTTAACCTCTATTGGTCCTTATCCATATCATTATTTTTGACAAAAATGAATAATTTTAATGGAATGTAATTACCTCAAAAATAAGAATATATTAAATTTTATATTTTTCTCAAAGGTGTTTTTTTTAAAAAATATAACTTTAATATAACATAACCATTCTATGTATTAATTACCATTGAATATAAATTTATAAATTGGTAAAGAAAATATTTCATATAACAATCCATAAAAGTTTTGGTATTATTAAAACTAGAATACCATTGATAAAATTACTTCAACAACATGATCCTCATTTTACAACACATAAAAAATAGAACCCTTTAACATAAATCATGTTCATATCTTATTATCATGGGAAATAATCCTTTTTTTATAAATTGAGTCAAAAAATGTCCCAAAACTACATATATATGACATTAAACTTCTAGTGTTACCTTATGTTGAACATTATTTCCCCAAAACTTGTTAATCAGTCTCTTTATTTATCATTATAAACTAACAACATTATTACCTCATTTTCAGTATATAGATAATATTCTACTAACTTTAATACATTTACTATGGTTCATTTTCCATAATTTATGAAATGTATGAAATTTTATCTCTATTTATTTATAAACAATCACAAATTAAAACTCCTAATAAACCATCCTTATAATCTATGATGTGTTTTTAAATTCATATATATTCTAGTAGTTTATCATAATTAAATATATCATTCAAGGAATGACAAAAATATTTCTATCGTGACATCCCATCAGGTTATGAATCTCATTATGAAAATAATTTCCTTGTCTATCAGATTGGTTATTATCCTGACTTTTCTAATTCCCCTCCATTAATCTAAATGAATAAATGAAACAAGATAAATGTTAATTAATATAAACATGTTAAATGAATAAACCTATAAGTGATATCATATATATTTGGTATATATCAAGAATTTTATGTCTCTAGTTATCAATCAAGTTTATCAATGTTATCATTCCCTGTTAGGTTTTATGCAAATATTATTTGTCCAATTCCTTAATTTTGGTTCATAAATTGGTTAACATTCTCCAAAACATAACCCCCATGATATTCAAACAAGGTGTACAATACATCCCATTGTTATTCACTAGGAGATTATCTGATCCATCTCAATACAACCTTTTAGAGTAATTACCATGATGTACAACTATACTAGAACCATATCCACATGTTGCATCCTACCAAGGATATAATTTCATGGAACCCATTCAATATTTACATTTAATACATTCCAATATATTTTTTATTCGTATTCCTATCATTATAAATATCCCTTGTGTTACCACTTAATTATTCTATCCTAACCCACCAAAAAATAATTTCATTATCTGATACAAAATAGAGTGATATAATAAATTAACACATATAATTACACAGTTTTTAACATACAAATACTTTAATTATAACCCAAATATCACAAGGCCAAGTGTGACTGGAATACAAGGTTCATGATAATAAAATAACACTAAAACATAACATACTATTTTTATTTTTCACTAATTTGAAGTTCATAAATCTATTTTATCTCATAAAATTTTAGAGGATAACATACTAAATACATAAAATAATAGAGTGATCATGAAATATATTTATGGAAATAAATGTGATATGGGAGTGTTACATGTGAGCGAAAAGTACAACATGATATCATAAAAAACGTGCAAGAGATATCATCTTAGATCATATCATATTGAACATGGTATCATAACATCATTGAAAAAAATGTGCATCTAATATAAAAAAAGAGAAAAAAATTATAAGTCATGGATAAACACAAATATAAAATCACATGGTGAATATAGTTACAGAATTTTTTTGGTTCACTTCCTTATCCCATACATGACAAATCATGTGACTAAAACATTTCCCAACACATTGAAGGTGTATATAATTCCAATAACACGGATAAAATTCATATCATATTCATGAATATATGTTACACATATGGAAATCATTCAGAATTCATAAAGATAATAATTACCCATGGAATGAAAATTTGTTCTATAACATTTTCAAATATCATAATCAAAAAATATTTCCTCAAGAAGGAATTTGATAAATGGATTTAGGGAAACTATTACCCCATCGATGTAAGGTATAAGAAGCTAGGTATATATATAAGATACATGTATATATAATTTATAAGAACTCCATTACATCAATGGGTTTCATTATTGTTCCAAAAATATTAATAAATATTAAATCGAATATTTATGTATAAAAATACCCATTTCACATGAAATCACTTAAAATAAATCCAATATTTTCCAAAATTTTATAGAAAAAAAACATTATTTAAAAATACTCATGAAAATTATAAAATATTCATCAATTTGTTGACTGGTAATGGTGGAGGATAATTCAGTACATGTCCTATTAGATGTAAATATATTTAATTCACACTATAATACGATATATAAATATACAATGTTCTGAAACATTATATGAAAAATACCTCCATAAAAATTAGAAAAAAAACTAAAACATGGTTAAAAAATTTATTAATAAATAGTTTTGAGAGTGTTAAAAATATTTTTAAATTATTTTCATGAAAACATGGATATATAATGACATATTTTTGATATAATGAATAAATAAATTCAAGCTTTTTGAAATACTATTTTGTGAATTATTTTAATTACCAAATAGTTGAAAATGTTACTAATACGTAAAAAATTTAGTATAAACTCTAGGATATTGAAATATTAATTCTCTAACAAATAAATTTCAAATATTTAAACTTATGGAGTCTTAAAAATTAAAAATATTGAATAATTACAAGATTGTGAATTAATCTTTATCAACATTAGTATTTTTGGTATTATAACCCCCATGAATGAAGTAAATTAAAATAAAAAATTAAATAAACTAATGATAATTATATTCATGATAAAAATTTCAATGGGGTAATATATATACCATAAAAAATAAATATGTTGTTAATATGGAATATGTCTCGCGAATGTAAATGTGAGACGAGAAATAACGTACCTCCAGATTAGACTGATGTTGAATTTCCATTATCTAATGTTAAATAAAAATATATTAAATATTTACTATAAAAAGAAACATTTTCTTCTTTTATACCACATAATTATAACATTTTAATAATTTTATAATTAAATAATTAATTAAATATTTAGTTATGTCAACATCGGGTGTTTGGATGATGTTTAGTTTATATATTTTAAATGACATTAGTGTTTTTACTATGTTCAAAGGAGAAATAATTAAATCATCACCAGAATAATATTAATGAAATAATTAAAATTTATATAGATCAATTATTATTTTAAATTTAACAATGAAATATTTTGCTAGGAAATGATCCGTGTTACAATCATGTAGATGGTATGATGTAGATATAAATTTCAAACTATTCTATTTTTCAACATTCATGATCGAAAGAATCAAAGAGTTAATTAGACATTAAATAATAATAATTATATCATAACTATCATATTATTTATTTAATCTTTTGTACATATATATTCTATATGATGTGGTAAAAAAATCATAGACTTCAAGAGGGGTTAATCTGTTGTACAAAGGAACGATGTTATCATTTTTCAAAGGATGATAAGGTAAGATGGTTTTTGATATATTGATTTTGGAGAATGGAAAAAATAAAAATCAATATAATATATAAAATATATATAAATATCAAATACAAAAATGATAGGTGATTATGGAAAATGAATTACATTGGTTCGTTAGGCGGTAGTTCGTTATACAAATAGGCAATGGTTTTGTTATCCATTTTATGGAGAAGGGGATAGAATTAGGTAATGAGATTAACCTGATAAAATATCATTACATTTGAGATAAAAATTTTATTATATCAAAATCATTTATTATGATTTTATGTAGGTTCAAGAAGAACTAAAATATAATCTCTATTAATAAATGTACGTCTTTTTAGACAACCTATTTAGATTATAACTAATTCCTTGCTAGATTAAAATTTTGAACAAACAATTCCCTCTATAAAATTTGGGATTAAGTAAGGAATGTAAAAAGGAAGAATGATTCGAACCCAATAGGATTTTTATGTGTAGAAATGAGGGGATAATAGGACCCCTTTTAGATGTGCAGGAAAGCACACAGTCGGAATTTTGGATAATAAAAAGAAACATCCACTTTTTACACATACCATAGTGCTCCAAAATATCTCAATATAGAACCGTTTATTATATAATGACAGAATGTGACCACAAAATAGTAATTAGATTTTTTACATCATTTTAATGTTTATATTTTTTGTTTAACCTTTTGATATCTCGTTTAAACTTTAACTAGGGTATATATTTTTTAATGTTTTAATGATTAATTATGAAAAATATTATGTTACCATTATAATATAATATTAATTATGTTTATATAAAATTTTGATTCTGTTTTACCCTTTCAATTTAGTAATATTTTTAATTTAATATAAATTAATCCTGCTGACATGGGAAAAAATTATTTTTTAATGAAAATTCATTAAATGATATGAAAATATTGAATATAATTATTCAAAATAAAATTGTTACCAAAGTCTTAAATTATATTATTCAATATATAATGTAGCTAGTTTACATTCAATATGTTTAAAAAGATATATATTTTTAAATAAATTATATGGAAATAATTTTTTTAATAAAAATAATTAATTTTCACAATTCATCAGAAAAATAATCATTCTCATAAAACTATCAAAAATTCATTGAAATAAAACATTGAAAAGTTCAGTCAAAAAATTAAATTCATTTATTCAATAAAATAGCTTAATGTGTAAAAACATTAATTTTATTATTTTTTCTCAAAAATCAATGAAAATCAATTTTTTTTGAAATGATTGTGTAATGAATATATTTTTTTTAAAAAAATTAATCATTTAATTTAAAATATTTTTTTGTATATTATACCATTATACTTTACATTAAAAAAATTATTCATATTAACAACATCATAATTAACAACTAGGGTAAACTAGTCATTTTTAAATAAAAATATTATTATTTTGTCACAGTTCACTAAAACCCATTGTCACATTTTCTAAACCCTATTGATCAGAGTGTTCATTTATAATATAAAGGTGTCACGTTAGAGTATTATGGTGTTGTATAGTAGATAAGAGTATTGGGGAATTTTTATTTTGTGTGAATGGACACATTAAGAATTAATATAAATATACCAATATAATAAATCCATACTTCTATAACAGTTTCTAAAATGGTCATATTTTCAATGCTCATACATGATACTCTTTGAATTCAGTCAACCAATTTTTTTACAATTTTATATTGTAATCACACGATCATTTATGAATAAAATTCCATTTATTTTAATGTCTTGTGGATATAGAAAACACGTGCACCCATTTTTTATTATAGGGTTTAAATTACCATTAAGTATCATTATCATTGATAATATAGCCATTGAATCATGATCAAACAGCTGATCTAAATATATGGTTTTAAAAAATTCCTTTCAACAAAGAAAAAGTAGAGGATGACCTTATCCGGTAGATTCGGGCCGTATGAAGCTCATTTTTTAGATCATGGAAAGATAGTATCATCAGTGGGACTAACTATTGAACATTCCCATGTAGAGATTTAACATGTTAAGACTGAATAGAATTGCCTAAGGAAGAAGTTCATGAAAATAGAGATTACAACCCGGGTGATGTTATCTAAGCCACAGCAAGAGTCTGTCATCATCTCACACCATACAATTAAGTCTAATGCAGGTTTTATAAGGGGTTATGTAACAATATACTAGTTACTTATTTTTTAATCCCTTTTTATAAATAAAAGTCTTATTCGAGCAGTTTCATTATGAGAATAGTCTTTCTTCAAAAATGACAAATTTTATAAATTGATTTTTTCTGGTAAAAATGGAACATTTGAGATATATACAAATTATGGTTTTTATAAATAGTATTATAAAAACAATTATTATAAATTATGATTTTATATATTAATTATCTATAAATTATTAGGAAATTTTTTTGATAAAAGTTACATATTTCTACGATAAAACCGAAAGTGTATTTTTTTAATTAAGGAATTTATTTTAAAGATTTAATGACGTTTTGAAATAAATAATACTATAATAAGATATTATTAACAATAATTATATAATAAATACAATAAATGGGATCATCAAGAAAATCAATGTTTTAACTTTAAAATAATTTGATTTTCTACTTATTTGACTAATTGTATAATGCCTATGTGAATCAACGAATATGTATAATATATTTTGTGATTTTAAATTCATTTCCTTGAGAGTGTGAATTACCTCCACATAACCAAATGCAATATTTTAATACCTTCTCCGATTTTCTTGATAAAAAAATATTTTCCATACCACTAGTCCCGAAACCAATGGAAAAACCCATTGGTTGGTTTGTGGATTTGAATATTTTAGTGTGTAGTGTCCAAAAACCTAAATAATAAATAATCCTCCCTTCATTACTATATAAACCTAACCATTCAATCATTCCACTTCACTCTAACTCTTTTAATCCCATCCTCACTCTCTTATCGACGCCCTAGAGTCCTTTCATGGATCCCCCAATTCCAAAGAAGCCTCTTTAAAGCCATTGGGATCACATATCCATGTAAGGGGTCCTCACATTCCTTCCATACTCATTTTTTCAATGTTTCCATATAATGTTATTACCTTTTATTTTTTCAATTAAAAATAATGGTGTACGTTTTTTCACCTCCCACATACTTCCATTGTTATTTTATAAAGATGATAGATCCCTTTCACTCTCATTTATCCGTCCCATTTACACATGTTGCCAAGCCGAAATTTCGTAAAGGATTTCTCTCTCCACATTTCCATTCATGAATTTCTATTATATTATGCATCTCAAATACAATTACATATGTTATGATATTATGATACAAGATACCCTTACAACTAATTTTATTTCTAGAAGATTAGATACCATTTCTCTCTCATCAATCCATTTTATGATTCCCGGTGGGATGTTGTTATATTATCGAAATTGCACATCGATTTTTCTATGCCAAAATCATCGTGTAGTAAATACCATTACCATTTATCTATCCAGGGTACCCACCTTTATATAAATATACTTATTTTTTATATTCATTCATATATTTATTTCAAATTCCTTTATCATGGAATATACGATTATGTTTAACGAATCCATGATATATGATCTTGCTGGCATACTTAAGCATGAGATTGAAATTTTCTGGAAGGGTGGGCCCTGATAGTGCTCCAATGCATTAGAAAATGTTTAGTAACATGATATTTCATGTTGGGATATGGGTTAATTTTTTTAAATTTAGGAAATTATCCCAATATTTTTGGACATGGGTTTACCTGATTCCTTTATCTTTATGATGCATTGTTTTATGTTTTTTCCACATATCCATGTTAGGATAATCAAGTTATATCATGAATTTATTTTCATGTCTCTCTTTTGATTCATTGATATGATTATTAGCTAACATGTGTTGTATACTTCTTGTTTTTCCTTGTTTAAACCCTTACTGGTCTTTATATCTCACCCTTTCTTTATCTATGTCCTCCGATTTTCCCATGAAATTCTAAGTACGAAGGAATTTTGTGGTCATGTAAAAGATATTTTCAAAACTGATGTGGTGTTTTAAGTATTAAATTTTCATGTAATGTTACTAAGTCCCAAAAACACTGTAACTCTTGATCTTATGGGTTGTATTAAGTTTAGTTTTATGTAATAAGTAACATTTAAATGTGTAATAAGGACCCAGGTAGTTATAATTTGTATCATAGGTCGGGTTTAGTTTCTTTTTATTAAGATTAGAAAACCCTAGTGAAATCCTTTAGGATAAGACTATGTTTTAGAAAATAATCCAAAATTTTTTGTGATTATATAGTAAGTAGTATATCAAGAAAATAAATCATTGTCTGGATATGAATATGTATTGGTGGATATGGAACTGATGTATCTCGGGGTAAAACCCAAAAACATCACATGAAGCTGAACTTGAACATGAAATGGTGCACAACAACTGGTCATGTTGCACTCTTGGTTCGACACTCCCAAGGGATATGATTTGGAAAATCCATATGCTCAGTACGAAACAGTATTAGGGGAACAACTAAAAAGTACACATAATAATATACATTAGGATGTAGATCATGGATAACATAGATTGAATCCTAGAAATTCATTTGTTAATGAAATATGTGTAATTTATAAGTTATCCATTTTTCCTATAGATTCCTCATTACATGTTTATCATTTTAACATATGTACCCCTAATTGTCCTTTTATTCCATCGAATGGCTGGTAATAAGAGTACTCAGGATAATAACCAATTGAAAGATCAATGTGATGATTGTTTTAATGAGATTATTAATTATTAGGAGGCAGGAATAAAAAAATATTCATGATACTCTCCTATTTAACTCATGTTTTAAATGGAAACCTAGAATAAGAAAAATGTACACCCCCTAATAATTAATAAGTTGGAATTGAGAAATTAATGACACAAATGACTCCAACATTCAATGGATCATCTGGTCCATCAATCACTGAACAATGGACAAACTCTATTGAGAAGATATTCTCTATAATTCAATGTTATGAACAAGATAAGGTTCTTATGGCTTCTTATTATATGGAGTGTGAATCTGATCAGTGGTGGGAATTGATAAAAAATATGAATCCCATGGAAGTGGTTGAGGCATTGTGATGGAAGAATTTCTAAATAATGTTTTTTGATAAATATTTTCCCGACACACACCATCTTAAGATGGAACGAAATTTCCTTTCCCTCAAGAAAATTAATGAAGAATCAATTCGAGTGTTTGAGGAAACATTTACCAGACATTAATGATATGTCTTGTGTTTGGTTTTTACCCCCAAATACATGGTTGACCACTTAATTGGTGGCCTAAAACCTAGGCTATGGAAACCCTAGTGATATGCAACATTGACAGCTATGGGGAGATTGTTTGATGTGACCTCAATGTCATGATGGAGATTGGTGAATCTCATAGGTATCAGGGGGATGAGTAGAGGAAGGTGGACTTTAATTATGGCATTCCAATTGAAAAATCCATCTGTTCAGTTAAATTCTAGCATCCCACATGCCAAATGTGTATAAATAAGCATCATGTAAATTTTCTTAAGGGGTGATAAAATGGTTTAGTTGTTTCATGAAAGGGAACCAAGCCAGCGATTGCCGAGGAGATACTCCTACTACTATGACAGAGGAAAGGAACACTCTATTTGATCTTCCACACATTGTTCATTTCTACAACTAAAAATAACCAAGGAACATTTTGAACCAGTTATCTAAGAAATGTATTTTTTGAGGAAACTGATAACTTCTACGGTAGAAAGGGAGGTCATTTTCCATCACTAGCACTGAAGTGAATCCCTACAATGAAATGGTAACATGTATGCTAGTTATTCATTCAATAATAGAGAATTTATTTTTTTTATTCTAGTACTAAAATTTCATTTATATCCTAAATGTACAGTAGATAAATCCAAACACCACCACAAATCATGGAAGTGGATATGTTACTGAGAACAGAAAATGGGGAAATTATTGTGTCCAATGAATAAAAACCATCTCTATACAAATTTGTGGATTAAACATCCTACAGAATCTCATCCAAATTCTCTTGGGGAAATTTGATGCAATTATTGGCCTGGATTTGTTTTCCCTATATAGATCGTACATAAATTGTCATGAGATACAAATCACATGACATTTTTTAAAACAAACCCCAATTTTTTACAAGTGTAGGGAGGTGGATGAATCTTTGTTACCACCATGATCTCAAGAATGGATATTACATTTTTATGAGTGTTCATATCTTTGTCAGATGATTTATTCTAAGGAAGGAACCATCCTCAAAGACATTCATATTGTGATGGAATTCACTGATGTGTTTCGAGAAGAATTTCCTGGTCTTCCTCCAAAAAGGGATGTTGAATTCTCAATTGATCTTATAACTGGGGAAATTTTTATTAACCAATAGTCCATATAAAATGGTTGTTTTTTAGCTTGATGAGCTGAAAAAAGAACAATATGAGGATCTTGATAATGGGATTATAAGCCCATGTTCTACACTATGGGGTACACCAGTCCTCTTCAACAAGAATAATTATGGGTAAATGTGCCATTGTATTGATCATCATGAGCTCAACAATATAACGATGAAAACAAGCATCCTTTTCCAGAAATTGATGAATTCTTCAATTAGCTATGTGAAGCACAATACTTCCCAAGGTAGAGATTCAGTCAATCTATAACCAAGTAACGTTGAAGAAAGAAGATATTCCCAAGACTACTTCTTGTATAAGGTTCATGCACTATGAATTCATAGTAAATACTTTCAGACTCACTCATGCTCTAGAAACCCTCGTGGACTTAATGAATTGAGTATTTATAGATTACCTTGACCAAATTTTGGTTGCATTTATAGGTGATATTCTAATATACTCCAAATATATGGAGGATCATGATAATAATATAAGAAATGTACTAGAGACCTTGCGAAAGGAGAAGATCTATTCCAAGCACAGAAAATGTGATTTTTGGTTGATGGAAGTCTCATTCTTAGGGAATATAAACCGAAGAAATGGGATATTATTGGATCCTTCCTAAAAAATTCAATTGAGGGATGGTCGAGGCCCACATTTGTGAATTATATCCACAACATCCTAAAGTTAGCTAGATATTATTGCGGATTTGGGATAAATTTATCATGATTTTATAACCCTCATACCAATATAACTATGATGGGAGTATTGTTTTCATGGAATGATGAATGTGAATAAATATTTGCGGTGTTGAAGAAGAGGTACACCACTACCACTATGCTCAAAATACTCACAAGTGGGGATATTTTTGTAATAATCATTGATGCTTCAACGAAGTGTATGGGATTTCTGTAGATGTTTAATGACAAATTCATCTCTTATGCATCATGTCCATTGAAAATTCATGTGAAAAACAATCCCATACATTATCTAGAGTTGGAAGTTGTGATCTTTGGGTTGAAAATATGGCCGAATTATCTCTTTGGGGAATACTATGAAAAATATATTTATCACAAAATTTTCAAATATATATTAACATAGATAGAGTTGAACATGAACTAATGAATATGGTTAGATCTCATCCAGGATTACGACTTCCCAATCCATTGCCCATATGGGAAATAGAACAAGGTGGAAAATTCTCTATGAAGAAAGGACCCTTCAATTATATCATTGATGATAATTGAGAAGGATTCAATCTACTTACATTTTAAAATGGTGGACATAAGAATAATAAAGAATGGAAAATCATAAATCCTTTAATAATTGAATGCTCAACTCTATCTTTTGAAATGGATAAAGGATGTTCAAAAATATGATGTTGGAATTCTAAAGAAAGTGGACTCTATTAGAAAAGGGAAATCATTACTGTTCAATACTAATGAATAATGAATTGTGAGATTTGGGTCAAGAATATGTGTGCCATTATAATATAGAGTTAAGGAAAGAACTTTTGGATGATGTGCATAGTTAAAATTTCTCCTTTTACACAAGAAGCAGAAAGATGTATCATGAAATTAAAGAGCATTATTGGTGGGATAACATGAAGAATGAGATCACTAAATATACATCAAATTTTTTGGTATGTCACAAATCGAATCTGGTTGCCGCCAAAGCTGGCACCAAACCCAGCCCATGTCAAGGCCCGAAGGGTTTTACCTATCCCCAAAGGGTCTGGAATAATTTCCTGGGAATCATTTATTATGATTTGGGAATGATTTACCTGAATATGTATAAATAAAACACCAAAAATATTTGATAAAATGAATCTGAAAAATTCATAGCAAGAATGTTTATACAAAAATCCAAAACTGAATTCAAAAGTTAAAATGCAATAAAAAGAACCACATACACTGTGAAACATCAAAAAAACATCCCCATGGACTCGACATGACAGGGTATCATCAACCCCAAGACTTCTCCACAACTCCGCCAAAAGGATTGGGACAAACACCCTGAACCACCATCAATATTAGTCGTTCCTTTAACTAAGTCAAACATAGCCATGTGTACTTACACCAAATGGGTGTAAGTAGGGTGTGAGACTAAGCCCAATATTATAACAATAAATTATTCCAAACAGCATGCAATAAAATGTGAAAAATCATGCAGTTTCAATACACAAAGAAAAGAATTGATAAAATCCATGAAATGCAACTTTCAATTAAAATCATTTTTCAAGCTAAAGTTTTCATAATGTTCACAAATTTATATAGAAATGTTATCTATTGTAAATTAAATCCAAAGACACCCCAATACATGTGAAAATACCATGAACACAATGAGAAAAAAAGTCGGTAACACCCCGAGGCACTAGATATTCTCTGGCCCCATGTACCTCATACCTCGGTGTAAAGTAACCATAATAAAATCTGTTCTTGTGAACGAGCCACTAGTAGGGAAAATGTGCATAACCTATTGGTACCCAATCAATATCCATATAATTTAGTTATAGTTTTCATTATCCAAATTCTAGGTGAAATAGGGACAAAACCAATCTAGTCCACTAGTCGTGCTAGTACTCATCCACCCCACCTAGGTACCTAGGCTTCCCCCTCTGTGCTCAAACAATTTTAGAATCATAAATATAACCATTTTCATATAAAACACCAATAATGGTCACATACAAACATTACAATATCTACACACATTTTATACCACTGAAAACACACCACAAAACACGTTGAGTTTCAATAAAACTACTTCTCCAAATATTTTGTTGTTTTGAACCCAAAACTCTTTGAAAACCACACTTGAACACCATATTCAAAATCATATTTATCAAAACAGAATCCAACACACCCCAAAAATTTCTTTAAACAAATTAAATTATATATAAAATAATCCCAATAATCATCGCATAGAATACCTATGTAAAGCAACCAATTCAACACCAAATTGGTACTAAAAGCCCATTTTCTTAATAGACGACACCCAAAATCAATTTTACAGCATTAACCAAATAATAATAACATTTAAAACATTATATTCATCTCTAATTCATTTTATTAAGGAAAACTAAATAATTAAAAGTCATCCCTTAATCAACAAATAAAATATTTATATAAAAAACCACAAATTTCACATGAAATTGGCCATTAAAATTCACTTGCATTACAAAAACAACTAAAACAAATTTTTTCAGCACCAAATCAATGGGTTTAACAGGAAAATATAATAGAAACTGTATATATGTCCCAAGGATTGCATAAAAATTGGAATCACATACCAAATTAGTGAAACCCTTGAATCAACGTGCGAAAATCAAGTCGCACCACCACCGCATCAAGAGGGACTTAGAACAAACCTAAAACCACAAAATTGAACCATGAATACCCAAGGTTAAATCCTAGGTACGAAACCCTGCCTCCTAGTCATTTGGTACATCAAGGAAAATGGACGAAACACAATGAAAATACAATGAATCCCTAAGAAATTTGTAAGAGGAATGGAAGAGACTCACTTACTTGAGGAATCTTGAAGAATCTCCCCTAATACACATGTATTTGAAATTTAATACAGTCAAAACATCAAGGGAGGTTCGAAGAAGGATGAGGAGGTCATTTAGAAACTATAATGGAGGGAAAAGAGTAATAATTGAGAGAGTTATGATTGAAATAACTTACCTCCTCAAATCTTCCAGATTTTTTGAAACCCTAAGACGTTTATCACCCAATAGCAATGAAGAAATGCTCCAAAGAGTGGGGAGAGAGGTTGGGAGCACAGATGGGTTCAATTGGTGTGCGTGAGGCTTAGAGTCACAGACAATTCCTTAAAATTAAATAAGTTATTAATTAATCAAATTTGATCATTAAAACTATAATTGGGATTTCGAGCTGGCCCATTCCCTTAAATAAAAACCCCTTATACACCTTGGTTATGGATTTCTAAAGGCTCCAAACTACAATGGTGGTGTTAATATGTGAGGGGAGACCATTTTAAAATTATAATGCGTGAAAAATATTAAAAAACTGAAAATTCTATAAAAGAAACAAAATTTATTTTTAAATATGGAATTGGGCTCACGGTTTGGCCCAATTCATGAAAACTCACCCATTCAACCATAAAAGCTTGAGAAACCACAAAAAAAAGCATAAATGGAAATTAAATAAAATTTAACTTTAATATAAGTCATTTATATGTCAATTTATCCCACCATGAAAATTTTCTGTCTCCAGAAAGCTATAGTAAGGCTAGATACCAAAACCAAACCCAACTGATAAACCAAGATGTACTTCTTTGCCAAGCTTCTCCCCCAAGGGACAACATAACTCTAGTGATAAATTAAGGAATGATTAATCTCAAAACCCAAAATTAAAAAACATTACTGAAATGATCAATCACATTCATACTTTATCCCAAAATATAACTCCTCAAGCACTATCCGAACAAGACTCATGCAATTCACCCAAAATAACAACAACTTCGAACAAGGTTACACTTACCTTCCATTAACTAAACCATTGGGAGGTCTCCAATCCCAACGTTTATTAAAGGCAGATTTTGGAATTTAGATAGTTTTGAATGAGAATACCTACCACCAAGCCTAGACCATGGATAAATATGAGCTATTGGTATGGGGGGAAACAATTAGTCACCCCACCATAAGAGGCAACCTATATTATTTTCCGAGAGAGAATCCAGACACTAACAGGGGGTGCCCGTAATGAACTCCCTAGTACAAAGGGAAGAATTCCATTCACAGTTTACAAATTAATGTACATGAGAATCATGTGGGTCTCCCCACCATAAGAACCAACCATCTTAACTAACTAGTATGGGCCGACATAGAAAGACCCTTTTTTTAAAGATTTCAGAAGGGCGCAAGGTTAGTCCGCATGGTTTGGGGAATTCTACACTAACTGTGCAGATCATTCTTTTCACAAGTATTACTAGAACATGGGTACTACTAATCATACAGAAAATGTTTCCTCAGAACGTCTATCCAAATTTCCAACCATTATCTAATGACTTGATGGAAACCAAAGGGAAAGGGAATGACATTAGGTGATCACCTGGGTATAAGGCCCTCAACATATTTTCACCAAATGGGAAAAATGGAAGAAAGATGATGATAATAGAGGTTTAAACTCTTACTATCTTTCATACTGAAGATACGACATTGTACATGCGTTTACACAACCTTAGGAATTCCCCTGAATATGAGTCAGCTTCCCTCTGAGACTTATGGCTGGAGCTCAAATGATTGAATCATCTTTGAACTCGTAGTTAGGCATTGGAAATCCCCCTGGATGAGAATTCTTCTTTCGATTCCACCAACAACTATACTGAAATCCCCGATGAGATTTCCAAAACATAACACATTCCAAACTCACTTTACCCTAACTCGATATTTCACTGAAATTAGGGCGTAGAAAATGAACACACATCACATATTGTTTCTTCAAGTGAGAAACTATACTAATAAATAACACCTATAATCACCTTCATCTAAAATGGATGTTTTTGAAATTTTTATAATTGTTACATTCTCCCAACATAACAAAGACTCTCATAGGATTGCACGGCTTTCACCTTTACGATCAATCAAGCACATGACATCACAAGGCGTCACCGAACATGACCATTGCGACTGATATAAATAATGCATGTAGAGGGACGTTATAAAATATCCCAAAATAATACATAATTCTCGAAAGTTACCACAATATCCTATCATGAACAGATTTCCCACACTGGTATTTTAACATAAACTCCTTCTTTAATGAGACTACGAAGGACTGAGAGGACCTCTTAGACACCATCTAGATACTCATCCATGCTAAAAACCCCAGACTACTTCCACCTTTGGAAAATCAAAAAACTTAAGAAGATAAGGTTTCTTTCAACCTTACATGACCACTCTCCCGCTACAAGAGGATACACCAAACCATTAAAGTAATGGTTGTACACTAAATCTAAAAATCTCAAGAAAACTATTCCATATATTGATCAACTGGAGGGTCTTAAAACGGAGAAACAATACGGGTTGCACTTCAGTTGACCACTAACCCTTAATGGGGAGTAACTTATCCAACGATTGAACCCATGGACCCAACCAAGATGGTCCCTTTGTTAATATATACCGCAAATCAGATCTAAACACATCAAGTGAAAAACTATGAAGTCTTTCCAAAACATTTCTTTTAAGTGACCACTAACTGGCCCTTCAACATAGATTACCAACCAAACAAAAACCCAAAACACAGTTCAAACAGGATGGGTTCTTGGACTCAAAACATCCCACAACATCAAAAATGAATAAAACATAATACACACCATCCCAAACTAGTTATAAATACATCAAGTTTCTCATTTAAAATAATCTTTTTTGAAAATAAATGATTCAACAATTAGCGTATCCACCACTGGTACCCCATGGGCCTTACACATGCATGTTTTTGTGCCGTAATGGGCACCCTTTCCATATCCATCCCAGAACTCATCCAGCCATGCAATTAAGAATCTATCATCCCATATAACCCCATGCATGTAGTCTCTCATGGATATACTAAAGGATAAAATAAAAATAATTCTTTACACTTTTCAAAACCAAAAAAGTCAACCAAAACCCCCTTTTTCTCAAAACCTCTAACAACAAAATCAAAACCAAATTAAATATTACCAAGATTTTCAGAAAGGAACAATCATTTAAATGAAAAATCACTTTCAATTCATACAGATTAATTTCAAAACATATCATCCCATTAAAACACCTTTAAATAGTTTATAAAACTCTATTGGAAACACTTTTTCAAAACCTACATTGACATAGTTTGTTCTTTCAAAAGAGGTGAAAACACAATATTTTCCATTCCAATAGAATTCTGAAAATTCAGTTCTCCATTTGTAAAATCTAAAAATTCCCACTTTATTAGATAATAATTTCACAATAACATTACGCTTCTTAAAACAATGTCACTTCAAAACTAAAGATCTAAGATTAAAAAACTAAATAATACAAGACAATGCGAGAGTAAACTAGTTTCAGTGGGTGACTTGGACATATGGTTGGAAGCCATATTCCAATCACTTATCCATCATAGAGAGTGTTTTAGGTTAATATCCTCAGCTCCACATGGCTTTCCAGACCCTATGAGCTCACCAAGACTAGTAACCCAACTCTCTTTTCATTTCCCCTAATCATCACTAATCATTGAAATCCAAAGGACTCATATAAATCTTAACATCCCCTAGAGATTTGAATCCCATCATGAGGTGTGGTGATCAGTCACATTACTCATAACTATAATTCCATGTCCTGAAAATTCTTTCTCCAGACTATCTCGACTTTTCCACAAATAACGTGACCCAAAGAGAGCCAACCTCCTCTGATACCATTTTGTCACGAACTGAATCTGGTCACCACCAAAACCCACACCAAACCCAACCCATGGCATGTACCAATAAGATTTCCCTATCCCCACTGGATAGAAAAAGTTCTTTCTTATCATTTAACATGTATTGGGAATTATTTACCCGAATATGTATACATGAAACACCAAAAATATTTGATAAAATGAATCTGAAAAATTTATAGCAACAAGGTTTATAAAAAAATCTAGAAATGAATACATAAGATCAAATTCAATAAAAAGGGACCAAAGACACTGTTAAATAGCAACAAAATATACCCATGGACTCCACATGAAAAGGGGTCATCACCCCAAATACATCTCCACAAATCCTCTCTAAGGATGGGGACTAACACCCTGAACCGCCATCACCCTTATCCTTTTCTTTACCTATGTCAAACATAACCAAGTATACTTACACCCAAGGTGTGTAAGTAGGGTGTGAGCCTAATCCCAATATTATACCACCAAATTATTCTAAAATAGCATGCAATACAATGTGAAAATCATATATTTTCAATACACAAATAAAAGCAGTGATAAAATCCAAGAAATGCAACATTCAATTGAAAACATTTTTCAAGATAAAGTTTTAAGAATGTTCCCATGTTTAAATAGAAATGTTATGGGCTGTAAATTACTACCAAAAACACCCCAATACATGGGAAAATACCATAAACACAATGAGAAACAAAATCGAGAACACCCTAAGGCACTAGATAGTGTCATGCCCCATTTACTTCATACCTCAGTGTAAAGTAACCAAAGTTAAATCTATTATTGTTCATGATCCACTAGTAGGGAACATATTCACAACCTATGGGTATCCAATAATCATCCACATAGTTTCGTTAGAGTTTTACTTATCCAAATTCTAGTTGAAATAGGGACAAAACCCATCTGATCCACTTTTCGTAGTAGTACACATCCACCCCACCTAGGTACCCTAGCTTCCCCCTTTGTTCTCAAACAATTTCAGAATGATAAATATATCTATTTTCATATAAAACACCACTACATTCCACATACAAATAGTACAGTAGCTACACACATTTTATACCATTTAAATCACACAACAAAACACATTGAGTATCAATAAAACAACGTCTCCAAATCTTTCTTTGTTTTGCACCCAAAACTCTTTGAAAACCCCACATGAACACCGTATTCATTGTTATATTTATCAAAACAGTATTGAAAACACCCTAAAAATTTCTTTAAACTCATTACATGATTTATAATATAATCCCAATAAGCATCACATTGAATTCCCACATAAAACACCAAAATTCAACACCAAATTGGTACTAAAAACTGTTTTCATAATAGATGTCACCCAAAACCAATTTTTCAGAAATAACCAAAGAATAAAAACATTTAAAACATTATTTTCAGCCATAATATAGTTCATTATGGTCAATTAAAAAATAAAATTGAATCCCATAATCAAACAATAAAAGATTTATATAAAAAAAACACAAATTTCATATGAAATTGGCCCATAAAATTCACTTTCATTACAAACACCACTAAAACCAATTTTTGCAGCACTAAATAAATGGGATAAACATGAAAATATAATAAAAATAGTACCTATGTCACATGGATTTCATAAACAGTGGATTCACCAACCAAAGTAATGACAACCCTTGAATCAACGTGCGAAAATCAAGTCTCACCTCCACCACACCAAGAGGGACTTAGAACAAACCTAAAAACCCATTAATGGACCAAAAAAACAAGGGTAAACCCTAGGTTCGAAACCCTACATCTTGGTCATTTGGTACATCAAGTAAAATATAAGAAACCCCAAGAAAATAGAATAAAATCCTAAGCAATTAGAAAGAGGAATGGAATATACTCACTTACTTGAGGTATCTTGATGAATCTCCACTAATAAACGAGTATCTGAAACTTAATACAGTCAAAACATCATGGGAGGTTCTATTCAGGATGAAGAGGTCATTTAGGAACTGAAATGGAGGAAAAATAGTAAAAAGTGAGAGGGTTATGTTGGAAAGAACTTACCTACTCAAATCTGCCGGATTTTAGAATCCCTAAAAAGTTCAGCACTTAGTCACGATGAAGAAGAGCTGAAAAGAGGGGAGAGAGAGGTTGGGAGCCTGGCTGGGTTTAAAGGGAATGTGTGAGACTTGGAATCCCTAAAAAAGCCTTAAAATGGAATCGTTATTAATTAATCAAATTTAATTTTTAAAACTGGAATTGGGCTTTCGGGCAGGCCCAATCACTTAAATAAAAACACATATACACCTTGGTGATGTATTTCTAAAGAATGAAAAAAACAATGGTAATGTTAATATGTGAGGGGTGACCATTTAATAATTTTAATGGTTGAAAAATATTAAAAAATGAAATGGTTATAAAAGAAAAATAATAATTTTGAAATTTGGAATTGGGCTCACGGTTTGGCCCAATTCAGGAAAACTCACCCATTCCACCATGAAAGCTTGAGAAACCCCGAAAACAAAGAATAAATGGAAATAAAATAAATTTAACATTAAAATAAATCATGTATGTGACAGGGTAATTCAGCATGTGAATTATGAGAGGCAAATTTCTAAGGTAATGATGAAAAAAAACCCATACTAACATGGAAATGGGAGAACATCACCATGTAGTTTTTCACTGGACATCTAAATACATCCAAAGGAAAAAATTCTATCTTTATTGTTTTGGATCATCAAAAAAATACTAGAAACATCATTGAAATTCGAGATTATTTCTCATTGGATCAACTATCATAGATATACATCAGATAAGTGGTAAGGTTGCATGGTGTGCCACTATCGATTGTATCCGATCAAGATCCATGATTCACCTCTATGTTTTAGATGATTCACCAACAAGATCTGAATACTAGCCAAACATCAGTATGACTTATCATCCTCAAACTAATGTCCAATCTGAGCAGAGAATCAAAACACTTGACAAAATGTTGAGTACATGCTCAATTGACTTCAAAGGAGGATGAGATCAGCATCTTCCACTAGTTGAGTTCTCTTACAAAACATTTGTCCAATCAAGTATTCAAATGGATATTTATAAATACATTTACAAGAAGAGGTGAAGAACCCTAGAACATCGATATGATTTTGGGGAGAAAAAACTTTTAAGTCCAGAAATGGTAGAATAAATGTTGGATGAGGTTAAGACCATCCAGAAGCACATTAAAGCTACTCATAGTTCACAAAAAGATTAATTCTGACAACCGTTAACATAACATCCCATGTAAATAAAGAATATGACATTTTCATATTTATTAATATTTTTCAATTAAATATTAATCCTACATAAAAGGGGATGTTTTTTCTGATAGCGTACTCAACTTGCAATAACCGGTTACTTTGAAATCTTATGTTTCACACAACATTGAGTAATACCAAAAAATAATAATTTTAAATAGTAGTTAATGCCTAGCCATTGTATTGGAGGTAATAAACAAAACTAACTAAAATATTGTTATATATTTTTGTTAAATTAAATTTATCCAATAAATTTTTTAAGCTTAAAATAATAATGAATCCTATTTTAAGCATGAAATACTCTAATATTCTTTAAAAGGTCGTTTTAACGCCTTCTGATAGAGAACCATTTTTAAATCTAGAATTTTTAATTTTATAGGTTCTATTTGACAAAATAAAATTATTCTATAGAATTGGGACATCAAAATTTACTTTGGACGAATTTTTGGTATTTTTCTGATAAAGTTCATTTTTAATGAATAGTGAAAAATAATGTATTTTAATTCAAAACTACATTTTAATATAATTTATTTATATGATTATATTATCTTTTTAATTAGTTTTATAGTTTAATTAGATTAGTTTTTTTTTATTTAATCCAATTTTGGTAATTTTATGTAATTTAACATTGAAATTGGATATAAACAACTGTCAATCTTTTAATAGTTATTATTTCTTAAAAACACACTTTTTGTTTTCACAACAGGAATAACTTTTTAATAAATTTCTGCCAGTTCTATATTTTTAATTTTGAAAAAGGGATTCCATATTTGGAATTAGGAGGTACAAATTGTGTAATTATGTGAATTTTAATTTTATACATTATGAATATTTAATTCGGTAAATATTTTATTTAACATGGTTAATGGAAAAAATATGGTAAATAATAGAAAAATTAATATTTTAATAAAATAAATTAACCTAACATGTGTTCTAATCCTATTGGATGATATATTTCAGACCATGGGAATCCATTTATCGATTTTGGGACCTTATCGATCCACTTAAGAGTGACAATGACACTTTATATTAATTAATTTATAGAAAAGGTAAAAATGACATAAACCAATGTTTTTTAGTAAACCAATTTTTACATGGGGTTATATAAGTTATATATTGGCCTATAAATATTAATTATAAATATTAAAATATTTCCAACATCATGGCATTCTTTTTATAATTTTTAGACATCATATAAATAACATTATTTATGAAACAATGATGACGCAATGTTTACCTCATCAATGAATGATTTAGATAAAAATAATTATAAAAATTAAACACAATATCCAAAACCTGTCCAATTCATATTGGATGATTTTATTTCTAACATTATTCTTATAATAGTCATCTTTTATGAGTTTTAGAACTTTTGAAACTAGAGATAAGTTTATAACAAAATAATATTTTCAAATGTCCCCAAATATACCCTCCTCCCACTTATAAAAAGCCATCACCTCTTACCCATTACTCAAACCTCTAAAGACCCTTGGCTCATCCAAAATCAACCCAGTTAAGCTCCAAAAATGCCACTAATCCTCATATAAGCCTTATAGTAGTCAGAAGTCACATCACGTAATCCTTTTGGTTCAAACCAAAGGGAGTTACCCGATTTAAAGGTAACGTCTTCTCTTGAGTGATTTTTATTTTATTTTACTTCTCCAATCCCATAAAATCTTTTAATTCATTTATTTCATAAAAAATAAGAATCCTTAATATAATATATCTTTTTTATGAGTATTATTCTAACTACACTTACACACACCTCCATCTAATGGGTAAATAATATATTGTTTCTGTTGATGGGGAACTACTGTCTCACGATAAAAATGATATTTCAATTATCTTTTACGGCCTTTCATGGTGGCCATTATCATGGGACTATATTTATATATGATATATATGATATATATGATATATATATTGTTTTTATGCTTCTGTATTTTCCATTTATATCATACCTGTATGGTTTCCATAATGGGTAAACGCGATAATTTCATTTCAGGAAGTGCAGACTACCGCCCCCTCAAAGAGATGTGACTAGTTCGCAAAATAAGTGGAATGTATAAAGGATGGAAATAAATAAATTATATATGAAATTATAATTTAATTATAATATATCTATTATCATTACTTTTTCATTCCATTAAATATGAAATACAAATGAAAGTAGCATTCATGCGTACATACGGCTTACCGTCTCCATGAACAATGCATTTCATTTTTTATCTCCAAATTTGATGTACTATTATAAATAAATATATAATGGATATATATGATATATATGGTATATAAATCATGATATCATTCTAGAGATAAGTGAATTTTAAAAACATGGACAATTTGTAATTATAACAAGTTCATTTTTTACTCAAGTTCTGAACATCGACAAAATGTCCAATATGAAATCAAATAATTAACAAATTGATATATCAAGGGATTAAGTGATATAAAAAGAATAAAAAACATGAAAATGGTTCATAATAATTTATAAAATAACAAATTTTTATTATACAGGAAGAATAAGGAACAAACAAGTCAAGTCGGACATGAGGTAAGAGATTTCTTATCTCACTTTTAATTTCGTTATAATTCCATTGTTCACCACTTATTTAACGCATGTTGTATATTGTGTACTGAAGTTTGATATATATTATCATGATTAGATTGATATTTAGGGTATTATATTATTTATTTTGTGGTTATTAACTTTCATTCATACGACTCGATTGAATACAACATGGTAAGGGGTTTTCATCTCGCTTTTTATTCTCGTGAGATTCAAGCTATATAACCACTATTTATTTTTGTGTGGTGTGTGTACATCCCATGATTTTATTATTTGTGTAATATACATTATTTAGGATTATTTACATCTTCATTGTATGATCCTACCTTTATTGGGTGTATGTTTCGTATGTTACCAAATCGGTAAGAGAACCTTTCACCGTACTCTCTTAGTCAAAGACATATTTTATGTCATGTATTTTGTTTTTATTTTCACCTATATTGGGAAGTGTTCTTATAATTCCTTATTTATGTAAATTTTATTTCCATGTGTTAAGAGACCCTTTTCTCTCTCATGAATACATTTTCTTAATTTTAAGGTCACGCTGTTAGGCTGTTGAATTTTTGTAAGAGAACATCTTAACCCAATTTAAATTCTTGGGGTTAAACTTATACTTGTTGATCATGTAGTGCTATGAATATGTTTGAATAAACTATGTTTTTTTTAAAACTAATATGAAATTATATCCGGTGTAATAATATTTTTCACACATAATTATTTAATTGATATATCATTAATCTAAGGATACCATCTTTATAAGGATTTCGTCTCAATCTCATTTCATTGAGGCATATTTTTTTACATGACATTATTTTATAAGGTTCATAAATACCTTTGAATTTTCATTTCGTTCAAATGGAATATTTATCTATGAAGGGTTTTACTAAATGAAAAAAAGGTATGTTTTATTTTAATGTATGCAATGACAACGATCATTCCGCCGCCACAAGTATTATTTAATATTAGGAACCCTTAAGAAGCCGTAATGCTTTTAAAAGAAAAATAAATGTCTTATAATCTTTTCTGTATTTTGGTACTGAAACTTATTTTAAAAATGGATTTTTTGTTTCAATATATTTATATTATATATTCTGATTTAAATGTGGAAATTTTGTCCTTCCTTTTTGTTGGTTTTATGTGTTTTAAATATGTTATGGTTCTTGGGAATTGTTTATGTATATGGGTGGTTATATGATAATCCTAGGGCAGGTGAGCATGAGATTACTCTCCAATACATTGGGTTACATGATGGAGGTAGACAGGAATGTTTTTCCTAATATATTTTTGGGAATATACTTTGATGGGTCTTCTAAATTTAACTCCCTATGTAGCTGTGAAACATACAGATGTGGCACTATTTTTACATAGTTTTTCAACATCTTTTATTTATTCCTTATCAATTTAATTAATTATTTTGACGCTTTTTAATAAATAATGGTACTTTTTTATTTTTATCACTATATTTGTTAATTAATCATTTATTTATAATTAAATATAAGTTTATAGATTTTTTTATAGTCTTTCTAATTATTCTAAATATATTAAATTACTTTTCAGATTTATAATCTTAATGTGGTTTACTTTTTAATAATTTTAAATGTTTATTATTTAATTATTTCTAATTTTATTTGCATTAATTTAATATTGTTTTTAATCTAAGACTTTACCATTTATTTCTTATTTATTTAAATAAATTAACATTACATTTTAACCGGTTCAATTATTCTACTAAGTTAATAATTTAAGTTAAGTTTAGTAAAATGATATGCTTTTAATGTTGAGTTTCATTTTATCATCTAACTAATTATTTTATTTCATTTAATAACTCTATTTAATTCTATTTATTTTAATTTTATGTTTGCAGTTAATTAATTAAAGGTGTTCTGCATTTGTTTATATATATTTTAGATTTATTTTAATTTTTATTTTCTTAGTTAATAATTATGTTACTTATATTTTTTGTTTCTTAGTTAATTAAGTTTGTTTTTAGTTACAGTTAATTAGTTAATCTTAAACAGCATAGTTTAATTCTCTGTTGTGTTTATTAATTAGTGTTGTTCTTTTTATTATCTGTTGTAAGTTAATTTTTATTATTATAGTTTTCAATTTTTAACTCTTGGTGAGTGTCGCATAGATGTTATGTCACTCCGAAGTTTTTTATAACTATCGGTGAGTCATGACTCACTGAATCTCTTTTTAAACTATCAGTGAGATGTTATTTATTTTCCATCGTTGTGTTACACAACGATACTTGTTTTTATTTAAACTAATGGTATGAAAAGGAACAAAAATGTTATTTGGCACCATTTAATTCTTCTATCGGTGAGTTCGGATTTTGTTTTCAACTATCGGTGAGTCGATGACTCATTGATTGATTATCCTTCCATCGATTTCACATCATACCGATTACTTTATATTTTATCTATCATTTTCTCATTTATTTTAACTATCGGTGAGTCGTCACTCACCGTTCTTTATTTTTTATTTTGTTCCGCTACAACCGATCTTTTTATTACTTTTATCGATGAGTCAATGATGCACCGATCTCCTAAATCAGTTCTAATTTTAATTAATTAATTAATCTAATTTTTTGTTTTGCAGAAAAAAATATGAGTCACCGATGATTATTTTTCACTATCGATGAGACCCGATAGTGTATTTAAATTCATCTACTATTGGTGCCACAGATTTACCCCGTGCAAACGACTGTTAATTTTTTCCCATATTACCGATAGCCTCCTACCTCACCATTCTTCCCTGCCTCCATCAACACATCGTCTGGTTTCACAAACCCTTTGACCTCACTGTCACCAATTACAATCCCCCACAACCCAAATCGCACAACAAAATTTCACAGAACAAATCATCAGACTCAAACAGGGAATCTAGTTGAGGCCATAACACATCTGATGGAAGATTCTGAGTCGGACCGTCCATGATGAGTTGTGGAGACCGCACCGCTGTGCCTCTGCTATGGAGGAGTCTCGCCACCACTGGCTGCTGCTGAACCTGTACCGCTTGAAGGAGGAGGAGAGGCCGTTGCTGGATGCCTCTTTGTGAGGCCGATCAGGCCACCTCGCACCACACTAGGCTGAAGGCGCCGTAACATAGGAGGGCCATCACCTGTCTGCGGAAGTTGGGATGCCGCAAAGTTGACGAGCTCATTGCATCTCCTTGCTGGAAGCTGAGAATGGGAAGCTACTGCTGTCCGTTGTCAGGATATGCCGTGAGTGCCACTACTATGAAGAGGAGACTGCATATGCAGCTGAAGGCCGAAGTCGAAGCCGCCACTGGCCAGCCAAGGAGGGAGCCGCCGGGTTCTAAGGATGAAGAAGAAAACCCTCCTCCTACCCCTCTTCCCCGATAATTAGAGGGATGAGGAAGATAACACATAAAAAATGAATAAAAAAATAAAAGAAAAAAATATATAATAATAAATAGATAAAATATAATAATAAAAGTATAATAAAGGTTAAGTAAAAAGAGAAAAGCAAAATCAAAAGTAAAAGTAAAAGTTAAACTTTAAAAAGTCAAATAAATATAAAGTAATTTATAAAAGTTATAGATTTAAAATATTAATGAACAAATAAATTATAAATTAAATTATAAATCTAAATTAATAATAAATGTAAATGGTAAATTAATTTACTATTAATATTATAAATTATTTAATTAGTAATAATTATAAATAAATTATAAAACATATTTATTAATTATAAAATACTTAAAACATAAGTAAAAATTTTAATTACTAAATCTAAATTAACTAATTAATTAATTAACCTAAATAATTAATTTCATTAATAGTAATAATTAAATTATTAATACAATCTAAAATATTATCTTAATCAATTGTTTATTTATATTCTTAATATATAGTACCTTAGTTTAAAGTGTTAAAATTAATAACCAATTCACTATATCTATTAACATAATTAAATTAATAACTCTTTGATAACTTAGGTTTTATCATATTTAATAATTTTATAAATATTTTAAAAGTAAACATTTATCAATTAACTTTAGTCAATAATTAACGAGTTAAAATAACATTTAACGTAAATAATTACTTTTTTTTCTTTCATGCGTCCTCATTTATTTACTTGTCTTGCTTATTTAATTTTCCAGGATCATTCAAGGGACATAAGCGCATCCAGGAGCACACAAATCACTCAGCGGGATTTAGTTACAAGGGAAATTCAAGCATGACATGATTGTCATGAAAAAAACGCACATTTTGCATCATGTGGGTGAAGAACTTTCCAGGTTGGTGGAGATCGAGCAGTGACATGCAGTAGATGACAACAAGGTATTAAAGCAGAGCAATCGACAGAATTTTAGGGGACTCTCATTCTGATTCCATGAGCACATCTTTCGAGAGCTAAGACTTGGAGGGATACTCTCTGGAGACACGAAGAGCAGTATGGAGTTGCAGTAGCCAACAACGATTCATGAGTTTCATCTTTGAGGGAAAATCTTTCTTCCTCTATTTTAATGTTTTACTTTGTATTGCTGCTATTAAAGTGAATATGATCATAGGTTAACTTTTCTTGTTTGGGAATTTTGAATTCCACTAGTTTACTTTTCTTTTTTCCTTCATTTATATTTCCTTCAATGAGAATTAGTTTCTATTGGCTACACTGAACATGGTTCTCAATCCTTTAACTGAATTTTCCCCATCATGTGTTTCAATTTCCCAATCCTTGAAGATCGATTACGGATACAACTCATCATATATATAATTTAAAAGCTTCATAATCTTTCGGAGAGATAGTTCTCTGATGATATTATTTTAATAAATTTGCTAATTGGAGTTTTTCTCAGTGGTGAACTTCATAAAAATCAATGCAGTGTGTTAATTCATTTGGAGAGGGAGTATTAACCAATAATTTAATTACGAGAATTCAATAAAATGAAGAACTTACTGTTAAATTAGTGGGTTTCAAATCTCTTGAGCAATATTTTTTATCAACACTCAGCACTCCCATTCCACTTTTGACACTGTTTTTGAGATGATCTTTCAGCTGTTTCATATTATGTTTTGGAAAAAGGTAGTTTCTAAAATTAGTGTTTTTATTTTCATTTCATCATAAATAAAATAATAAAAAGAAAAAAGTTGTTTACCTCATTGCTGACAATAGTGAGGTCTATAGTCTTAAAACCATAGAATTTTGATCATCTTCCTTCTCTGTGGTTCGACCCTACACCACTGTGCTAGTGTAGGTTAATCAATGTAATTTTGAGGGCTGTGATGAACTCCTGCAATGTAAAATTTGGTGTCTTTGCCGTGGATAGCACACACTGAGAGTCTAGGGGATAAAAACATAAAAAAACATAAAAAAACATTTAAAAAATCTGTTTAAAAAAACTGTGAATCAGAACCTACTCCTTTTGTTGAACATTAACAATCTGCATCAATTGTGAAACTTTGTGTGTTTAAACTCACCTGTTTTTAGTTTTTAAAAAAATGGAACATTATAAGGACTGGAATTTAAAACACGAACCTTATTGCATTTTTTGTAGATCTTAAGGAAAAACTGTCTGGCAGTGTGTCTATAACCAGCCACAATATGATTTTTATATTGAAGAAAATGAAAATTTTGAATCTAATCCTGAATTCTTTGCTAAACTAGAATTAATAGAAACCAAAATAGATTCTAGGGAGAATAAATGGAACAATTGGTTAAATAAAACCCATGAAATAAAACATAATGATTCTCAAGAGGGAGATCAAAAACTAAAAAGATTAGATACCATGCTCTTGGAATTATAGCAAAGTGTTAAAGAACAAGAAGAATTTAAAGAAAAAGAAAAATAAAGTGTTTACAAATTGTTTGAAAATAAATTTGAAGAAGAAATTGATAGTGCAACTGGACAAGAAAACATTCTCTTGGAAAAATCTAATTATGCTGAACCAAATCTGGAAATAACCATTTCATGGAATCAAGAAAATAACATTGAAAATACCAAAAAGTGATTTAATGGGTTTGAGTTGGAAAAGTCTGAAGATGAATTAAAACCGATTTAAAATGATTTCTCATTTATCTTCATAATACCTATATTTGAGAAAAATCACTATTTTAGAAGCTTTGAGAATGAATTCATTCGGGTAGAAGAGATTCATGAAACTGAAAATTTTTATTTTAAAAAATCTTCACCCAATAT
Organism: Viscum album; assembly: GCA_963277665.1. Lineage (NCBI taxonomy): Eukaryota > Viridiplantae > Streptophyta > Magnoliopsida > Santalales > Viscaceae > Viscum > Viscum album. The sequence continues at coordinate 536,989,998 of OY728129.1, forward strand.
TTCTGAAATTCTGATCATTGAGCCTGATCTTGATATTGGGTATAATCTGGATGAGAACATTAAACAGGGAATCACTAAATCTAAAATATTGGAACCACAGTTGAAAAATTATCTTCCATGTTTTGAAACTGTAAACCCAATAATCTCTGAAATGATGTTGGATGATTTAGAGGACGAGGGAATGATTTTTGAAGAAATTTTAAATGATGAGCTTTCATCTCCTTATTCTCAGATTAATTATTTGAATGTAACTGAGTGTATTGAACTGGAAAATAGTGTTGATATAAATGGGAGTAAATGATTAAATTTGATCAATCTTGAACATGGATTTATTGAAGCTGAATTGAACATTACTCCCCCTAATTTAAACTTCTTAGAACACACTACCGACCTTCTTTAAGAAAACCAGCCTTTTGAATTTTTACATGAAAAAGTGGTTGAACACACATTAGATGATGGTTGCAGAACTGATTTAATAGAAGCAGTAGATGTTAAATATGAGTTAATATATGAGGATCTTTTGGAAGATATTTATAGCATTGTTAAACATGAATTTGTTTGTGATAAAATAAATTCTCTTCCTTGCCTATCACTTCTATAATCACCTGTGAAGGGTGCTAGGCCTTTTCATGATACTGATAGTAGTCTTGAGGGATAATCAGTCTTGAATTCCATTGTTCATAAATTTTTTCATCACTCTATTGAATTCCCTCATGAACATGCTAATCAGAATTTACCCATTTGCTGCCTTGAATGTGAGTCCGTTAATGATAAAGCTGATAGAGATAGCCATGAGAATAATGCCACACCTTTTGAAGCACCTGGTTTTATGTTGTCCCTTCATGTGAATTCAAATCTTGAAAAATCTGAAACAAAATTGGAAGTGTTCAGCATTATGCTCATAGTTGTTAAAGGGTGCTATATAGGGGTTATTTTAGGCTATGAAAATTCAGTTTTTGTCTGCTTAAGTTTTGTTGCCCACAAATTTCATCTTTATGTTAAAAATAATTGGGCTAAACACATGTGGTGGTTCATATAAAGGAAACCACATCCACCTAGTGACTACGGTTAGTTGTTAGGTGAGTCTGGCTGGAGACTTTAAACCAAGCACTGCATGGGAGGTAACCCATGGATTTTCTTATTTTCATAAATAAAAAAATTATTATTAAATAAAGTCTAACTAAAGACTTTAAATTCAGTTCTTCGTGGGAGTCAACCCATGGTTATGTTTGTTTTTATGTTTCTTTTTAAGTTTGAATACAGTACTGCTTTTGTGCTCTGTTTTTATGGAATACTTGTTACTGCTTGTTCCTGGTTCCTGGTTTACAAACTCTATGTTTTTATGTTGCTGCTGTTGTATAACAAAGAAGTGAAATTACCATGATCTTCTCTGGAAAATAACTATTCAGGGATGTATTTCAAATTTCTGTATTTATTTCTGATCCTATTTTTATTAATAAAATTCTACTCACTAAATAATTCTTCTTCTTTTTTAAAACAATTCTGCTATATTTTTTCTGAAAATCTGCTTCATGGATTGCATGTTTAAAAACAAATTCTTCATGTCACTAACTTGAATTAAAAATATGTCTGTGCCTGTTGCTGTAAACTGAAATTCATTGTTTAAAACCCATTCAATGCATGAAATTAAGTGTGTCGGGGTACATGCTTGATTTTAGTTTTGTTTTGTCTTTGGAACCATTTAGTCTATGGGGTGTTTAGCATGAACTTTATCATTTTTATTGAATATCTAACTGAATAAATATTTCTAAATTTTTTCACACCCAATTAATTGTGCACCGAAAAATTACATGATATCTCTTGAGCTATATTGAAAATATTTGTTATTGGACTTAATTTTTAATACATGTACTTGCTAATGAACCTGCTGTTTATTTATTCATTGTGGAAAACAATCTATTTGAGCTTTAAAAGAGACCCTTTAATACATTTCATTAATCTACTTAATTTAAAATCTGTTTTGAACCTTAATTTCAAAATTGTTCTTCTCCATATTTGAAAGTCATCTTTGGGGACAAATTTGGGTTTTAAGTGTGTGGGAGTGTGTCAATTATTGACTTTCTAAAATGTGCATTAATGTAAGCCCATCAATTCCCACTGCAAATAAGATTTTTTTGTAAAAAATTGTTAATTTTTTTAAATATTATTATATTATTTTAGGCTTTACATTATATTCAATTGGGTCTTGCTTTACTACCTGTTCCTTGTAGGTATTTAAGAATTGCATTGAACCTAAAATTGAAGACAATGGATGATTGATGAGTGATATTACTTAGTGATTTGATGGATATCTTGGTTTAAGCACTGTCTTTGAATGTGATTTGGGTCACATGTTAATGGGATTAGGATCTTAGCCTTTAGAACTGGAAGTTTGATTCTGATTCTAGGGGCCTGATTTATTATTTTTAATTATTAAATGTAATTTCTTTAATGAGCCAATGTAAATGATTTTTATATAAATCTTTTGGAAGTAGAGTAGTTTGGGAATCTGTGATCCCATAATGAGTCTCTGAGACCCTATATGTTGGGTGCGTTTTTGTTAACAATAATCCCTTTCTTCACTTTGAATAAGTGCATATTTCATAATGCTCAGTACAATGATACATGGATTTGGATAAATAAATAAAGCGTCCAGGGTAAAAAATGGGCTCATTAAGGTGAGGGTAATGATGAATTCCAGATAAAGAAGGGGTCAATTGGTTTATATGAAAATCATTTAGGTTTTTTCCTTGAGGTGATTCACAAAAGAATTAATTATATTTGGAAACTATGTGGAAATTCAGAGTACAATGTTCCTTGGTTAAGATCTTAATTCCATTGATGTTTTACCTCATTTTATTCTGGGACATAGAACATATTCCTGGATTGATGTTAGTCATTAAGTATTATCATATATGAGGCATGAAATCTTCATTGCTGGATGATTTATAGATTTCTTAATTACCCATGAGTACTTGTTAAGGGCAAGATTTATTTGAGTAATTCATTTCTTGAAGGCCTTCTGTTATGTTTTGTCATCTGTTTTGAATGATGGACATGTTACAGTTTGACCTAAACAATAAATACAGTTTACTATTTTTCAATGGAAATAAGACATGAGATTGTTTGAGGACAAAAAATGATTATGTATGGGGGAATTTGATGTGGATCTATTTTTACATAGTTTTTCCACGTCATTTATTTAATCATTATCAACATAATTAACTATTTTGACACTTTTTAATAAATAATGTCACTTTTGTAATTTTATCACTACATTTGTTAATTAATCATTTATTATAATTAAATATGCGTTTTTAGTTTTTTTATAGTCTTTCTAATTTTTCTAAATATATTAAATTAATTTTTAGATTTATAATATTAATGTGGTTTACATTTTAATAATTTTTAATTTCTTATTATTTAATTATTTGTCATTTTTATTTGCATTAATTTAATCCAGTTTTTAATCTAAGTCTTTACCATTTATTTTTTATTTATTTAAATAAATTAACTTTACTTTTTAATCGTTTGAATTGTTCTGCTAAGTTATTAATTTATGTTATGTTTAATAAAATGATATGTTTTTAATGTTGAGTTTTATTTTATCATCTAACTATTTATTTTATTTTAGTTAATAACTCTAGTTAATTCTAATTATTTTAATTTTATGTTCTCAGTTAATTAATTGAAGGTGTTCTGTATTTGTTTAGACATATTTTTGAATAATTTTTATTTTTATTTTCTTGTTTAATAATTAAGTTACTTTTATTTTTAGTTTTTTGTTAATTAAGTTAGTTTTTAGTTACAGTTAAATATTTAATCTTAAAAAACATAGTTAAATTCTATTTTTTGTTTATTAGTTAGAGTTGTTCTTTTTATTATCTGTTGTAAGTTAATTTTTATCGTTATCATTTTTTATTTTTAACTGTTGGTGAGTGTCGCACCTATGTTATGTCACACTGATGTTTTTTATAACTATCGGTGATTCATGACTCGATAAATCTCTTTGTAAACTATCGATGAGATGTTATTTATTTTCCATCGGTGTGCACACACCGATACATGTTTTTATTTTAACTAATGGTTTGACAAGGCACACCGATGCTATTTGGACCCATTTAATTCTTCTATCGGTGAGTTCAAATTTTTTTTCAACTATCGGTGAGTCGATGACTCACCAATCCATTATCCTTCCATCAGTTTCAGGTCATACAGATTAATTTATATTTTATCTATTTGTTTCACATTTACTTTAACAATCGGCGAGTTTTCACTAACTGTTATTTTTATTTGATTTTGTTCTGCTACTACCTATAATTTTATTACTTTTATCATTGATTCAATAACTCACTGATCTCCTAAATCAGTTATAATTTTAATTAATTAATTGATCTATGTTTTTTTTGCAGAAAATAATCTGAGTCACCGATGATTATTTTGCAGTATCGGTGATACTGATTGTGTATTTTAATTCTGCTACTATTGGTGCCACCGATTCACCCCGTGCTACTGATAGTTCATTTTTTCCCTGGCTATTAATAGCCTCCTCTCTCACCGTTCTTCCCTACCTCCATCCCCACATCTTTTGGTTTCACAAACCCTTCGACCTCACCGTCACCCGTTTCAAACCCACACAACCCAAATCGCACAACAAAATTTCACAGAACAAATCATTGGACTCAAAAAGATAATCTAGTTGAGTCCATGAAGCATCCGACTGAAGATTCTGAGCCAGACCATCCACGCTGAGTAGAGGAGACCACACTATCGCGCCACTGATGTGGAGGAGTCTCGCCACCACTGGCCGCTGCTGAATCCACACCACTTGAAGGTGGAGGGGAGGTCATTTCTGGATGCTGCTTTGAGAGGTCGAATCAATCCAGCTCGAGCCACACCCGGCCGATGGCGCCGCAATAGAGGAGGGCCACCGCTAGTCAGCTGATGCTGGGATGCCGAACAGTTGAGGATCTCGCCGCATCTCATTGCTAGAAGCCAAAGATTGGAAGCCGCTACTGTCAGTTGTCGGTATATGTCGTGAGCACCACCGCTTTGAATAGGAGACTGCATTTGCCACAGAAGGCCAAAGTTGAAGCCACCGCTGGCCAGGCAAAGAGGGAGCTGCCAGGTTCTATGGAAGAAGTAGAAAACCTTCCTCCTACCCATGTTCCCCAATAATTAAGGGGAGGAGGAAGATAACACATTAAAAAAATAATAATAAAAAAGAAAAGACAGAAAATAAAATAATCAAAAATTAAAATAAAATTATAAAATTATAATAAAAGTTAAGTAAAAAGAGAAAAAAAATAAAAAGTAAAATTAAAAGTTAAACTTTAAAAAGTCAAATAAATATAAAGTAATTTATAAAAGTTGTAGATTTTAAATATTAATTAAAAGATAAATTATAAATTAAATTATAAAAATAAATTAATAATAAATGTAAATAGTAAATTAATTTACTATTAATAGTATAAATTTCTTAATTAATAATAAATAAAAATAAATTATAAAACATACTTATTAATTTAAAAATACTTAAAAATTAAGTTATAATTTTAATTACTAAATTTAAATTAACTAATTAATTAATTAACCTAACAATTTAATTATTTAACAGTAATAATTAAATTATTAATACAGTATAAAATATTATATTAATTATTTATTTATTTATGTTCTTAAGATTTAATAACATAGTTTAATGTGTTAAAATTAATAACATAGTAACTATATCTATTAACATAATTTAATTAATAAATCTTTAATAACTTATGGTTTATCATAGTTAATAATTGTGTAAATAATTTATAATTAAGTATTTATCAATTAACTTTAGTAAATTATTAACGATTTAAAATAACATTTAACTTAAATAATTACTTTTTTTTCTTTCTTGTGTCCTCATTTATTTACTTGTCATGCTTATTTAATTTTGTAGGTTCATTCAAGGGTCATAAACGCGTCCAGGTGCATGCAACTAACTCAGCGGGAGTTAGTTATAATGGAAATTGGAGCGCGTCATGCTTGTTGCGAAAAACCACACATTTTACAGGACGTGGGTGATGAACTTTCTATGTCAGTGGAGATCGAGCAGTGACAAGAAGTAGATGGCAACAAGGTATTAAAGCAGAGAAAGTGACAGAATTTTAGGGGACTCTCATTCTGATTCCACGACCACATCTTTCGAGAGTGAAGACATGGAGGGATACTCTCGGGAGACACGAAGAGTAGTTTGGAGTTATAGGTGCCAGTAGTGATTCATGAGTTTCATCTTCGAGGGAGAATCATTTTTCCTCTGTTTTAATATTTTACTTTGTATTGCTACTATTAAAGTGAATACGATCATAGGATAACTTTTCTTGTCCATGAATTTTCAATTCAACTGGTTTACTTTTCTTTTTCCTTCATTTAAATTTCCTTCACTGAGAATTACTTTCTATCGGTGTGACTGAATCTGGTTCTCAAACCTTTAGTTGAATTTTCACCTTCACGTGTTTCAATTTCCCAATCCTTGATGATCGATTATGGATACAAATCATCAATGATATAATTTATACATGAATGTTTTTCCTAATATATTTTTTGGAATATACTATGCTGGGTCTTCTGAATGCAACTCCCTACTTAGCTGTGAAACCTACAATGTAAGTCTATTATGGATGCCACAAGATTCCTTTAAGATTTGTGATTTCATGTGTTATTAATAAATATTATGATTTCATGAGGTATGTTATGATTGAAAATTATGGTTTCATTGATTTGTATTTATTTATGGGATAATGTTTTCATTATTTATTTTATAACCTTAACTGAGATTCTTTTCTCATCCAATGCTTTTGAAATATTTTTCACATGACATAAAATAAAATAGTTTCATGTATGGGATCATGGAAAAGTCATGTTTCCTAAACTATGGAACTAGACATGTTTCTTTTTAAGAGATTTTATTTTATTAAAAAATGGATACATGGTAGTGGTGTCTACATATAATTTTCATGTTGATATGTAATAGTTATGTCCTAATTCTCTAAAGCACTAAACCTGAAAAGTTCCACATCGTGAATTATTTATTTAATTCAAGATTATGAAATGTTTTAAGGTTGTTTCCTAATAGTTTGTATTATAGTTCAGTTTAGATAAATTTGGAGGTTATAGTGTTATTAAAGCATAAGTGAAAAAACCATAAGGGTTAACATATTGAAAAGAGTCATAGTTTCTTTTAGATAAATAAAATGAGTTTAAGATAACATGAAAAAGTATTTTTTAGTGTTTACCCTATTCATAAGATTGTATATAATGATTTTACTGATATACTAACACTGAACTTTTTTTGTTTTAGTCAATGGATGGATCACGTAGGCATCAAAGTAACAAAGGATACGAAGAAAATTGTGACAGATTTCTGAATATGTAACTAAATGAAATGGGAGATGCAATGAGAAAAATTGTGGTTATTCTCAAATAACTATCTGGAGTCATGATCTACCACTATATACTTTGAAATTTTTATAATGCATTATATATGAAAGAAACATATCCTTACGGATTATTAGGTAATAATCATAAAGGTAAGTATATTACAAAACCTATTTGTCCAAGATGTGGAAAGAAAAACTTTGAAAATGATTCACTGGGATAAGAAGATTCTAAAGTTGTGATAATGAAGGTCATAAAGTAAGAATCTCCCATGGAAAGAAGGAACTATATACTTGATTCCAAGAAAGGGAAAGAAGTTCTTTCTGAAGGAACGATTGAATGTTTTAAATGTGAAATTCATTGTAATTATACAAATAGATGTCCTTAAAAGATTTTTTGGGAATAGGATCAGTAGGATCATTCAAATATTTGTTTACCAATTCCTAATTCCATTTCAATTGAATATGAGGACACTAACAATGACCAATTAACGATATGAATTATTTCTTATCTGATGTTTTTAAATTATAGAATCTTTGGATGTGATTAATTATTTTGTTTATAGTAATGAAGTCTTATAGAATGTTTTAGAATATAATGGATAATGGATCATGAAGAATGTTGAATGAGAATGAATTATACATATAATAGATTCAAGATTTATGGTACATTTTTGGATGATGAAATTCTTAAAAGTATTAAGGATCTATTGATGATGGGATTACATTGGAAGAATTTTTCTAGTATGTGTAACCATGAAGTTTGATATGTGAAAAAATTATTCAATAAATAGTTATATTTTCTTATGTGGACAGAATAGATAAGCCTAGGGTTTCATATGATCTTTTTTTAGGAAATTACTACTTTATGGGATGAAATTTCTAGGTATGAGATAAAATTTGTTGTTAAAATATGTTATCGTTATTTTAAGGGATTTACCTCATTTTTGGTAATGTTATACAATTATATAGTTTTTGAAAAAGGAAAACATGTAGACCGTGTGAAAACCCGTCATGTAGGACAAAGGATTGGGAATCAAACCCAAACAAATGTGTGATTGGGATTTATCACCTACCACGGTACTACGTGAAGTCACTAGTTAGTATGAAATTTGTTTTATTTAAATTATTTTATTGATCAAGAATAATTTTATGTGCGATATTATGTTTTATCAAATATATATCCATACTATAGGAAAATGATTTGGTTATTAAGTGATAATGGTTAATTTGGAAGACTTTTTCTCTTTTTGGAACACTATATGTTTAAGGGAAATAGAATACTATGTGATTTCATTTGTGAAGTAATGGTTGAATTATTATTTTGGAAGAATGTCTGTTTTCGTTATGTTCATAAGGTGATTTGGGTTATTTATGGAAATCATTAACCTATCATAGAGAATATGTGATTAGGTTAATTAGACTTTAGTATGAGGCTTTAAGAGTTGTCGTTGTTTTTGGAGAAAAATGTTAAGATTTTCTATGGAAGGATATGTGATTAAATCCTTCTGAGTTTGGGGATTCAATATTATTTTGGATTACACTGAATAATTTTATGGATGGTAGTTTATTGAATGTTCTTTTTTGAACTTTGGGTATTTTTGTCAACTTTGGGAGATTAAGAGTAGTTTTTTTGTAAAAGATTATTTTTTGGGGGATTATCTGATATTGTACAAACCATTTTGGATTTTTTAATGTATAAAGGCATGGGAAATATATATTTCAACTTTTTTAGATTATAGGAATCTCTAGAATTTTATTATAGTGCTTTTAATGTGAACAAGTCATCTTGAATACTCATCGTTAGGGAAAAGATGACTTTGTGATAGAAATCTAGTAAAGGATAAATGTCTAGATGAAAAGTAAGTATGTTTACATATGTTATTATTCAAGCTCTTAAATAAATTACTCTACATAATGAAAATGAACAAAAAACAAAAAAAAATTCTATTTTCTTTTCTTACTGGAGAATCTGTGATCATTTAACACGTCACTAGTTTGTAATTTTCTGGAGGTTAACTTTCTCCTACTCATGTTTTCTACCGCACTCTATCTGTACTTGATGGTTTTTCTCTCCTACATATCCATTTTTTACAATAATCCTAGTATATGTAGTCTTGGGTGACCTTTTTTGCTTTTATTTTTTTCTTTTAATCTGATTAATTTATTGACTCTATTACGGTGCGGTACTTTTAATGAAATATTTGAACCCAATTTTAAAATTGTGAGGACTTAATTTTCAAAAGGGGGGAAGGATGCAATAATGAAAGTAAATAAATAATAAAAAAATTTTATATTTATTATTATTTTTGAACTAAATATTAATTTTACATTAATGGGGTTTCTATGTCTGATAGTGTACTCAACTTGCAACAACGATTTTCTTTGAAATCATATATTGCACACAACATTGAGTTATACCAAAAATGATTATTTTAAATGATAGTTAACTCATAGAAATTATATTGGTGGGAATAAATAAAACTAACTAAAAATTTATTATAAATGTTTGTTAAATGACTTTACATTTATCCAATAAATTTTAGAGGCTTAAAATAATAATGAATCCTATTTTAAGCCTGAAATACTCTAATATTCATTAAAAGGTCATTCTACCACCTTTTGTTGGTGAACCCTTTTAAAATAGAGTATTATTTACTTTTATATGTTCTATTTAAGAAAATATAATTCTTCTTTAGTATTGGTACATCAAAATTTACTTTGGATAAAATTTGGGTATTTTTTTGATAATGTTCATTTTGTAATGATTGTTGAAAAATATTGTATTTTAATACAAATATGCATATTAATATAATTTATTTATATTGCTAAATTATCTTTTTATTTTATTTTAATGTGTAATTATATTATGTTTTTACAATTTAATCCAAAGTTGTTCATTGGATGTAATTTCACTTTGAAAATTGACATAAACAATTTCCAATCTTTTGATAGTTATTATTTCTTAAAAACAAGTTTTTTGTTTTGACAGATGGAATTATTTATTATCTTAATTTTATCCACTTATATGTATTGAATTTTATAAAATGGATTCCATATTTGGAATGAGGAGGTCCAAATTTTTTTATAGATAACTTATAATTTTATTCATTTTGAATATTTACTACTGTAAATATTTTATTTAACATGGATAAAGGATAAATTTGGTATATAAGCATAAAAAATTATATAATAATAATATTAAATTACCTTAACATTTGTCCTAATCCTATTGGTTAATACATATCTGAAAATGGGCATCCTTGTGACGATTTTGGACCCCATGGATCCACTTAATAGTGATAATGACACTTCATATTAATTAATTTAAATTGAAGGAAAAAATGACAAAAAAAATATCTTTTATTAAATAAACTATTACATGGGGTTATATAAGTTGTATCTTCTGATATAAAAATTAATTAGAAATATAAAAAAAATTCCAACATCATGGTATTTTATTTTTAATTTTTAGTCATCAAATAAATTGAATTATTTATGACATATTGAAGATGCAATGTTTACCTTATTAATGAATGATTTGAATAAATAAGATTATAGATATTGAAAAAATATAAAACACCAATCCAATTATTATTTGATAATTTTATTTCAAACATGAGTCATATTATCTTTGATTTTAACGAGTTTTTGACCATTTGATACCAAATATAAGTTTATAATAAAATAGTAGTTTTAAACTTCCAAAAAGAGCCATCCCCCCTTATAAAAACCCATCACCTCTAACCCATTACTCACACCTATCAAGACCCTTGGTTTTTACAACATATGCCTAATTGAGCTCCCTACATCCCTATACTTCACCTAGAGGTCATACCTGAGTCAAAAAGAACCTCATGTAACCTTTTGGTTCAATCCAAATGGAGTTACCCTATTTAAAGGTAACATCTTCTTTTGAGTGCTTTTCTTTTATTTTACTTCTCCAACCCACTAAAATATTTTTATTAAATTATTTTATAACAAATACAGTATCCTCAATAATCTAGGATATTATTATGATATGTATTCAAACAATTATTACCCACACATGCTTCTAATTGGTAAAGAATATATTGTTTCTATGGATGGTGAACTCCTATCTTACGAAACGATGATTGTCCAATTATCTCATACCGCCCCCATGGGGGCCATTATGGTGGAAAAATATTTATATGATATATATATTATATTTATATTGTTTATATTTTATTTTATTTTCCATTTATAGCATTCCTTTATGGTTTCTATAATGAGTAAACGTGATATTTTCATTTGAGGAATTGCGGACTACCGCCCCCTAAAAGTGATTTGACTCATTCATGCCATATATGGAATGCGTAAAGAGTTAAAATAATTAAAATATATAATATATTATACTATAATTATAATATAACTATTTATCATTATGTTTTCATTCCGTTAACTATGAAATAGAAATGAAATTAGTGTTCATGCATACGTAGGGCTTACCTTCTCCATGAACAGTGCATTTCATTTCTTATCTCGAAATTTTATGTACTATTATAAATACATATATACTGGATATATATTATATATATGGTATCTAAATATTGAATATTATTTTGGAGATAATGTAATTTTGACCACATGGACAATTTGTAATTATAACAAGATCATTTTTTACTCATGTTCCAAACATCAACAAAATATCCAATTTGAACTCAAATAATTAACTAATAATTATAATAAGGTATTAAATAGTATAAAAGGAATAATGAACATTAATAAGGTTTTTAATAAATTATAATTTAACTTAATCTTATTATTCAGGAAGAACAAGGAACAAAAGAGTCAAGTCGTATGTGAGGTAACAGATATTTTATCTCACTTTTAATTTAGTGAGAATTCCATTGTTCACAACTTATTTATTGCAGGTGGTGTATTGTGTACTTCCATTTGATATATATTATCATGATTCTATATATATTCATGGTATTATATGATTAATTTGTTTATTATTAACCTTTTTTCATATGACTTGATTGATTACAACGTGGTAATAGGTTTTCATCTCACTTTTTATTCTCATGAGATTCATGTTATATTACCACTATTTCGTTTTGTGTGGTGTGTGTAAAACACATTATTTTATTAGTTTTGTAATATACATTAATTTATGATTATTTAAATCTTCATTGTATGATCATTCCATCAGATGTATTTTGTTTCATAAGTTACCAAATCGGTAAGGGAACCTTTCACCGTACTCTCCTAGTCAAAGACTTCTTTTATTTTGTGTATTTTGTTTTACTATTTATTATGTTGGGATATGTTCTTATAAATCATTATTACTGTAAATTTTATTTCCAAGAGTTGGGAGACCATTTTTTCTCTCATCAACTCATTTTATTAATTTCAAAGTGACGTCATTAGGCTATCGAATTTCAGTAAGAGAACAAAATAACCCAATTTTAATTCATTGGGTTAAACTTGTACATCATGATTATGTCATGCAATGAATATGTGTGAATGAACTCTAATTTTTTTACACTTAATTTCCACTTATATTGGGTTTTTTTATATTTTTCACACATAATTATGTATTTGATTTATTATTAATCTAAGTGTACTGCCTTTATAAGGGACACCATCTCAATATCATTTCATTATGGAAAATTTAATTTTGTACACCACTTTGTTTTATATGGTGTATAAATACATTTGACATTATATTTCATTATAATGGAATATTTTTCTATGAAGAGTTTTACTAGATAACTAAAATAGATTTTTTTTAATATAAGCGGTCGGAACGATCATTGTGCCACTGTGAGTATTATTTGATCATTGGGTTCCTTAATAAATCATAATGTTTTTAAAAGGAAAATAAATACCATATACTAATTTACATATTTTGGTATTGAAAATGGTTTTGATAATGGAATTGTTATGTCAAAATATATAAATTATATATTGTGATTGAAATGTTGATATTTTATCTTTCATTTATGGTTGTTTTATGTGTTATGAATTTGTTATAGTTCTTGGGCATTGTTTACATATACAGGTGGTTAAGTGGTAAACCAAGGGCAGGTGATTCTGAGATAGCTCTCCAGTGCATTGGGTAACCTGAATGAGGTTAAGGTGAATGATTCTCTTAATATAATTTTGGGAATATAATATGATTGGTATTCCAAAAGTAACTCCCAACATAGCTGTGAAATCCACAATGTAATTATGTTATGGATTCCACAAGTTACCATTATGACATGTGATTACTATGTGTCATTCATAAATCTTATGATTTCATGAGGAATGTTATGATTGTAAAGTATGGTTTCATTGATTTGTATTTATTGATTGTCTAATGTTTTCTTTCCTTATATTATACACCTTACTGGGCTATTTTTCTCATCCCATGTTTTTTAAATGTTTTTCACAGGACATAAAGTAGAATAGGGTCATCGATGGGATTAAGGAAAAGTCATACAGTCAATAACATGGAACTATACATGTTTCATTTTACATATTTTTATTTTATTAAAAAGGGATACTGTGTAGTAGTGTCTTCTTGTAATTTTCATGTTGATATGTAATTGTTAGGGCCTAATTATCTAAAACTCTAAACCAAAAAAGATCTTCAATGTGAATTATTAATTTCATTCAAGATTATGTAAGGTTTTATGGTTGGGTCCTTATAGTCATTGAACCTTACAGTTTGATGTTAGATATATGGTTTTTCACTACATATCTCCATGGAAAAGATTATTGATATTTGGGAAGAAGGGAAAGAATAGTCAATCGTACATATGACCTTTTGAGATCTTTGATCGCATCAGAGTAGTGGCAAATCAATTATCACTCACACTAAACCTATATCATATACACGATGTATTCTATACTTCACTATTGGATAATTACATAATAAACCCAGCACATATACTCAATCATGAGGTGGTACTACTGGTGAATGACCTCTCTTTTGAAGAGAAGAGGATGTGAATCCTAGGTCATAGGGAAAAATTTCAATGAAATAAGACAATCCCCCTTGTTAAAGTGTTGTGGAGAAACCACATGTTTGAAGAAGATATATGGGAAGCAGAGGAATTGATGAGGCAGAGTTACCCTCTTTTTTTAGTGTAGTGGAAGGAAATTTCAAGGGTGAAATTTCATAAGTGGGAAGGTTGTAACCACCCGATCACTTATGAATAAAATTTTCATTCTTTTAATGTCTTATGGATATAGAAAACAGATGAACTATTTTTTATTTATTTTTTATAAATGACTATTATATATCATAACCCTTGATATTATATCCATTGAACTATGATCACAAAACTGATATAAATATAAGGTTTAAAAAAAATTAAATAGGGAGAAAGGAGAGGATGGCATCATCCAGTAGACTTGAGTCGTACGAAGCTCATTTTTCAAAACTCATAAATGAGGTGGCATCACTGGACTTCACTTTTGAAAAATTCCAAGCTTAGGTTCCACACCTTAACCTTGAATATAATTGACTATGATAGAAGTTCATGTTAATAGATATTACCACCCTGGCGATATTATCTGACCGGCCACAACAGTCTGTCACCATCGCACTCCTTACCATTTGGTCTTATGCTATTGTTATAAGAGTATGTGGAACAAGGTATTAGATAATTATTGTGTAATACAATTTTATTACTAAAATTCTATTTATAGTAATTCCTTTATGAGAAACGTCTTTTTAGAAAAAATGCAGAATTTCATAAATTGATTTTTTGGGTAAAAATAGTACTTTCAAGAAATATCTAAATTAAGGTTATTATAAATATTATTATAAATACAATTCTTATAAATGATTATTATTTAAATTCCATATCTATAAATTATTAGATAATCAGGTTGATAAGAGTTATATTTTTATATGATAAAACTAAAAGTGTATTTTCTTAATTGAAAGATATATTTTAAGGAATAAATTATTTGTTTAAATAATAAATATTTACTAAAATATTATTATCAAAGTAATTTTATTAATAATAAATTTGTATATAAATTTTGTAAAGTCATGTGTAATTTTTATTAAGGTTTGAAAATAGTTTTTGTCCAAACAGGACAGATTTCAAAAAATGTCGGTTCTCATTTTAAAATTGAAAATTCACATATTGAGAAAATTATTTTGATAAAATAAATGTTATTTTTGGAATGAGAATGTAAAATTTATCCAATGGATAACATTTCATAAATTTATGAGACAGTCAAAATATTTTGGTAAAAATACACTAATATGTAAAACAATAATGTGTCTTATGAAAACATAATGAACCCATAGTGATGTCATAAATACCGTAAAAGTGAACTTAGACAAAATCATTATTTTAAAATTATAATAATGTTATTTTATTTAATTTTACTTATTTTATAATTCAAAAGTGAATCCTCTTAAATGTATAACATATTTTTTGATTTTATATACATTTCCATGAGAGTCTAACTCACCTCTACATAAACAAGGGAAATATTTTAATATATTTTGAAATTTTCTTAATAAAATAATATTTTAAACTCCACTTGTCCAGAAACCATCAGAAAAACAATTTTTTGGATGTGGTGTTGAATATTTTTGTGTATAGTGTCCAAAACCTAAATAATAAAAAATTCCCTCTCTTTTCCTATATAAAACCTCCCTAGAACCCATTCCTCCTCAGTCAACATAAATTAAACTATTATTAACCCTTATATACACTCTCTAGGGTCCTCCCATGTCACCCCCAATCTCCCAAGAAACATCCCCCAAGCCTTTGGGATCACACATCCAAGTAAAGGATCCTTATTATCCTTCCTTTCACATTTTGTCCAGGTATTCATATATCATTATACCCTTTTATTTTTCAATAAATAATGATGGGGTATGTTTTCACACCTTCCCCATTCTACCATTGTTATTTTGAATTATGATATACCCATTTCACAATGATTAATCTCGCCCATGATCACCTGTTACCATGATGAAATTTCTTAATGGATTTTGATTCCCTCATTTCCATTCAAGCATTTATATTATATTATGTATCTAAAATTAACATTAATATGTTGGAATTTTATTATCCATGACCCCCATAGTATATATTTCATGAATAAAATATGATATATCCATTTATGTCTCATAAACCCATTTTATGAATCCCCATGTGATGTCGTTACGCTGCCGAAATTATACTGCAATTTTCAAGACAAACTCATCGTGTAATGTATACCATTCCCATTTCTATATCATTGTTATTCATCTTTATCAAAGTAAAAATATTTATTATATAATTTAATATATTTATTCAAAATTCCTTTATCATGTAAAAAAATTATTTTTAATGAACCCATGTATTATGATCTATGTGGCACACTTAATTATTATATTCAAATGTTCTTGAAGGGTTCCCCCTGATAGCGCTCCAAATAATTGGGTAATGTTTAGTATCATGATAATTCGTGATGAGACATGGGTTTATCTAATTATTTTTAAGAAAATTTTCCACCATGTTGGGATAGTGGTTTACATAATTCCTTTATCTTTATAATGCAGTGTTTTAAGATGTTTCCATATTTCCATGTTATGATAATCATGTTATATCATGACTTAATGTTCATGTTTCTCTTGTGATCTATTAATATGAATATTTCCATAAATATATTTTATTCATCATTTTATGCGTTGTTCACTCCTTTATTAATCATTATAACTCACTCTTTCTTTATGTATGTCCCCAAGTTATCCCATGCAATGCTAATTACAAATTAATTTTATGGTATTGTAAAAGAATTTTTCAATAAAGATTTTATATTTGATGTCATAAGTAGTCATGTGATGTTGTTAATCCCTAAAGACACTATTCCGCTTGATCTTTTGGGTGTATTAATTTCAATTTTATGTAAAAAATTCATATTAAAATGTGTAATAAACACTATGGTTATTATATATGTGGAATTTTAAAACATATATTACAAATTTACCACTTCGTATATAATTAAAATCTTAACCTCGGTAAATAATTTTTCAATACAAAAGTGTTATAATTTTTATTATATGGTAAAAATTTGAATAGAAATTGATAAGGGGTGAATTTTTTAGAAATTTATAATCCTTTTTTATTTGAGGATTGTTTTATGTTATTTTTCAATATTTTAATAATATATTATATTTTATAAAATACTATTGAGGTATATTTAGAAAATATTTATTTAATTTGTCATTAATTACATCATGATAATTATTTTATTAGAATAAGGTTACTCAAAAAAATCTAATATGTAATATATATCAACTATATTTCTGGGTTATTGTATCTCACTTTAAAAATTATTACCTTTACATTTTATCAGATAATTTATATTATTTTTCTATTCATTCAATTATTATTCTGTTTTAATTTCATATTAATTTGAGGTAAATATTTCATTACCTAAAATTAAAATAATCTACCATTAAAAAATATTAATTAATCTCCATAAGATCAATTTTCAAAAGAACATATGTTGCCCTAATCCTTGGAACAAAATATTACATATTCTAAATGAATGTGAGTGGAATTTTTTAAATTATATTTACTGAAAGAAATTTAAATTATATAATTAATAGAAACTGGAAATAAATTCAACATATTTTAATCTGTAATAGTAGGGGTTAAAGAATTATTTATACAATTTTGAACTAATTGATGAATTTATCTTTTTTCTCTAAAATGTGCAAGATTTCATGGTTGATCTATCGAGATATATGTATGTATGAGAGAATTTCAGTTTTCATGGGGTTCCACCAAACATAGATTCAGACTGTGATTCATTATTGACCTTTTTCTTCTGAAAATTCTTATATAAGGATTTAGGTTCCAAGGTCTTCTGAAGTATGGATTTTCACCCATAGAAAGAAGGGAAATAAATTCATATTATTAAGGTGTTAGAGGAAATGATGAGGTAATGTATTTAAGTTTTTGGTGGACCTTATGAAATGCAATTATCATTGGTTATTTTTAAATATACTAACAATTATTAGGAAAATATTCATATGGAAACATACGAGTCACCTGATGGTATCTCATGCAGATAGTCATTGTGTTGGATGAAGGCTTCCGAGTCAAAGATATTGGTATGATGTATCATGTATGTGACATCTCATATGGTCTAGGTGATTCATAAAAGCATTGTAATGTATTATAGGAGGAAAATTTGTATATTGGTTATCTTCATCAACCCCTTGAGAATACCATGTGTGCTCGTGTGTTATTTCAGGTGACACTAAGATTGGGTCATCAATTGATTTGGAGGTAGGGAAATTCAGTACCCAGGTCTGTTTAATCATTTGAGTTTTTATAGAGGATCAGACAACTAGAATATTAATTTCTTCTTCCATAAAGGTATAATGATATTAATGATTTTTTCATGTGTAATTACTTTGGTTGTATCACCACAACCCTTATTAGGTGATCTACGTTGATGATTCTGAACTAGAGTATGATATACTTGACGAGTATCATCTCATGATTATTATGGATAAATAGAAAAGTGTTTCTCCTTGGGTGGTAGTGTCATTTTTCTGAGTTTTTTTGAATAATTCTTGTGTTATATAAGAAACAAGGTGTATGGAAGAACATATATGGGAGCAGTGTCTTGACCATTTTACCATGGTGGATTAGTGATGTTGGGGAGTACAGATCAAGAACAATATTTTATAAACTGGGGGTATTATAATATCTATACCATTATGAAGATGTCTCTTAGAAGTTTTCATGTTTTATTTATCAATTTTTACTATATTTTTGTGGTATTTTTTAGGTGCATTCAGGTGAGTTTTAGAAACATTTTAGGGGTTTTCTATTGGTTTACGGGTTACCAACTCTATGATCCTACCCACAAAAACCCATAAAACATCATACATAGTGGGTTTTAGGGTTAGAATGTGGATTTTCAAACTGTTCACACACTTGGGAAATACTGTTCACCCCAAAAATAGGGTTGTATAGTTAGGGGTCAGGGGTTTGAAATCCCTAGGTCCCCTATAAAGAAACGATGTATGGGGTAAATTCAACCCCTTAATTTGTATTTTTAAATTTCCTAACTCTTGTTTATTACCCTTAAAATCTCCAACGTGACATATTAGGGGTTTCTTTGATATTAGAGGATCTCGGGAGGATCCTAAGGCTCCTAGAACCTCAATTGTTGAGAATTAAAGATCTAGTGATTAAAATCAAATACACTATGGTATGTAATCTCTTAATCATTTGTATTGATCTATCTCTATTTTATCCATCCAAAGATAGATAGATTATTTTTACTCCATCATTTATGGAATAAATCTTGGTCGTTATTGATTGTAATTATTTGGATCTTAGTCCTAGTTTTTTATCCAAAGTCTACTCATCTATTGTTATTTTTTTGTTGAATATTTAATTTGGTGTTATAGATTGGTTGGGGATGATCAATGATATTGAATAAGTAAAATTGAAAATCCCCATTTTCTTTATTATTATAAAGTTTATGTAATTATTTCATTTCATTTCGATGTTGTGTAATTTTCCTTAATTTAAAGTGGTGAATTTTATTCAATGAAATTGGGAAACACTTCACAGATCCTATTAGACCTGTTGGAGAAGATGAGACCAAATTTGATGGAAACCCATAGGATTTGTCCATATCATATAAATGATAATATTTGGAATGTGAAAAAGAAAAATAACAAGATTGGGTAATCGAATTAAATTACTTTTTGATGTTGATATTTAAAATTAAATTTTTAGTTGTGTTCACCACAAATCTTATATGATAAATGAATTTAAATGTGATAAATTGGTTAATGTTGTAAAATTATTGTTATTTTATTTGAAAAAAGTAATGAATAATTTTTTTTGATAATTAAAAAGGTTCACCCTGATGATAATGATTGAATACAATGAGAGTGATTTTTAACATTGATATGAATGTTCTATATGTGATATATGAGATTAATTGATAAATTATTTGTGTCACATGGACTAATTCTATAAATACACAGTCCATTCTAGAAAGACACTCTAGGACCCCAATTCATTCATGTAAACGATGAGTTTTGGGAAAATGAATAATTATCTAAATTATTATGGGTTTCTAGAATGATTCCCTAGTTCTTAAATATATATTTATATGTGATTATGAATAGTTCGTCATGGGTCACAGAGTGATGGTCCAAATAACCACGAGGGAATATAAATCTTCTCTAGGCCATGATGCATAGATATAAAATTGGAGAAAAATAAATAATTAAATCCATGAAATAATGGATTTTTATTCCACATGGTATATGGTTTAGAATCCAACATGGGCCAAACTATCTATGATTAGTTCGGGTGTCACTGTGAACCCAATGAATCTTCATGTTTATTAATGAATATTAAATGCAATAAAATTTTACATTATCATTTGCATTTTATTTTATTTTTGAAAAATATATGAAATGTTATAGACTATATATTTCATTAGAATATATTAGATGTTTCCTTTAGATTTGTACTCACACACTACTTGGGTTGTCTATATAGTACCTGAATTACATCATGTTTTTAGTACATGAGAAGGGATAGATCACTATGTTATATGGCTATGTCAGGATTTGGGATGGATCATGGATAAGGAAACTAGATACGATGTTTGGAAAAAATATTTATTTTTCATTTAGTATTTATTTTGTTATTTCATTTGAAACTTCACACTTATAGGTCATACATATCTATTTCATTGGTTTATGGTCATTTTCCCTATTTTTAATTCATTATCTCATGTTAGAATATTATTGATTATTTTATTATACTTGTATTTTTTTTATTATCATTTTGATATTATTTATTTATTTCGAATAATGTTCTACATTGAAATATATATTATAGTCTAAACACATTCAAGAATATACCTTAATTTCTAGTCATTTTTCTCTAGCTTGTAGAGAGGGGGTAATGTTGTCAATTAATACACCAGATTCGAGAAATATTTTGTCAAACCCAATAAATAAAATATTAGAAGTTATGTGATATGTCTACAATCTTGAATCATTAATATTTTATGAATATAATTTATATTCACTATATCCATAATCATGAATAGTTATGATTGGAGAAGATGGAAAATGGATTAAATTGGTTCACCATGCAGTTGTCCTCTTTTCAAATGAACAATGGTTTTATTACAATTTAAAAAAGGTGAATATGGATTTGGTTTATTCCATTGAAATAATAAAATGATAAAATATGGGAGATTGTCATATTATTTTATCATAAATTTTTATTATTCTTTGAAGGAATTGGGGATGAAATGAAAAAATATTCTCTCTTAATAATGATACCACTTCTTCAGAACAAAACATTATGATTATACATAAATATTCCCTATATTGTTTTTATGATCAAATGATGGCCTCTATGATGTAGAGTGGGAAGTAAATAAATTATTTTGGAAGTGTTTAAAAAAATAGTATTGTTTTAAATGAGTGGGGTGTATGTAATATTTTCTTAGTGGGGTAGAGGACACACAGAGAATATTAGAAAGGAAAAAGGTTATTTGATGTTATAAAAACTCTAAAAGTCACCAAAAGAGTTCATTATTGATCCATTGAAGATATAATGGCTACATATGTCTATAAAATAGGAATTTGACTCATTTTTAGGCATCTTAACCATTATTTTTTGTTTAACCCCGAATAAACTCGTTTTAACCTTAACCACAGTAATAAATATTTTTTTAATATTAATTATGAAAAAAGTAACTTTACCATATTATATAATATTAATATTTATAATTGAAATTATGGAATCCAATTTTCAAAATTCAATTAATAAAAGTGGTAGAATTGTTTTAAATGTAAGAATCCAACTAAGACAATAAAATTGTTATAAATTTTTTCAAAAAATTAAAAAGATTATGTATAAAAATTCTATATGAAATTGATTATAATAAAATCAGTTGGATTAATAATAATATAATTAAACTAATTATAATTTTAAATAAATTTTGAAAAATATTTTTGTTTTAAAAAAACATTAAATAAAAAGAAATATTTTAATATTTATTCAGAAAATAAAATTATGTTTTTAAAATAATTATTCTAAAAATAGAAAAAAAAAATTCATAAAAAAATGAAAATATTTTTATGAGAAGAATTTTTATTTATTAAATAATTAATATACCATAGAATAAGTTAATATTTATAAATATATAATATTTATATTAAACCATTACACATAATTTTTACTGTGTGGTTATTATTGTTCGTAAATCAATGTTTAGTGGATGGGTTATAATGGTCTTGTATAAATAATAATAGTTTTACAATAATATGGTTTGTTAAAACTGCGAGTTAAATGTTTTATACTCTATTGAATATAGTATTATTTTATTATATCATGGTGTTAAATTTTACCCACTAATAAATTGTTTCCATTATATTTTAAAGTGTTCTCATTAATCATTGGTTTGATATTTTAAAATTCATGTTTTTAAAAGCCACATCTCTCAAATGGTTAATAAACCATTATATTAATTATAAATAGAGGGAAATTAAAATGATAGAAAAATTGGATTCCATATAAGGGGAACATTGGTGAGAATTGAAAACAAGGATTTGGAATTTCTATTCATTTTGGAGATAAAATCCTTCCATTTTTTTGTTAGAAGTGTACATGAAATTATAAAAATGATTTAGTTTTTTTCAGGATATGTTCTTAGTGTTGATGAATAGTTTTACCATATGATCTAAGAATATAATGAAATATTTCTACTTGACATGAAATATTTCAACCTTTAGTTTTTTTACAAATAAAAACACATCTATTTCCATAAATAGTGAGTATTATTGAAGAATTTTTTTTATCAATAATATAATATTATTTACAACTAATAGATTAGAAGATTTCCCAAAATGATATCAAGACATATCTCTTGTATTTAGGGAATATAAAAACTAGAAATGGTGATCCAAAAATAGGATAATTCCAAAAATTGATAAAACATCATATTGATCTCAAAACCCAATGTTAAACAATGATCATCCCATAAACAACTAACGTTACATCTAAATATAACCTTAGGATTCATATATTTAATCATGTTCTTCAAAAATAACATTTAATGTAAAATCACATGTTACAAATATGTGTTACATATACCTCAACCTTTTGAATCATTTTACAAAATATCAATAATAACCTCAAATTCCTAAAAAAAATTTCATTAAAATATTTCCACCAAAATTAACATAATTTAAATACATTAAATCATATTAGTAAAAACTATTTCAGAAAATAGTCCACCATGGATGTTAGTGGTAGGAATTTCACAATTTTCAAATTATTTTTATGGTTTTAAGCAAAGAACCCATACCACATATAATGGGTTGTCTCCCTCCATGTAAGTTTTCCATTTTCTGGGAATCTAAAAAATATAATGTGATAATTATATTAATAATTCATCTAGAACATAATATGATTATTATATTTCACAAAAACATTACTAATCAAATATCCCATTTTAACCTCAAGGTTTCCTTATCGAACTCATTATTTTCCACAAATATAGATGATTCTAACTGTGTGTAATTACTTAAACATAAAGGAAACATTAAGGACTAGCTTTTCCTTAGTCATGTGTTTTCTATAGAATATAACCATCGAATTAAATAACATTTCTATTAAATTAGTTCCATTAATTATATATTCATAAATATTTTAAAAAAATAAACCACTATAGAAAAATCATTACATTTTTCTAGATTCTTATAACCAGAATACCTTTAATTAAAATACATCACAAACATATTTCTTGAGTTCTATAACATAAAAAATTTAATCATTCAGCAACAATGATTCTCTCAACATATACCCTTTGTAATTACTCTATTGAATTTTTCATTGAATTCTAGAATGTCCAAGTTCATCAAATTTAAGACATTGAACTGCATGTGATTCCATAGGATGATCATTATTTCCCTACTTCTTTTGAACTGGAATCTAAATTTTCATTTAGAATATAACTACATTATGACCTCTTTTTTCATATACATATAATATTTTACTTCCTTTATTACGTTTATCATGGTTTCTATTTCCATATTTTTGACATGTTGGGAATTTAATATTCTTTTCATTATAACCTTCAACACTTGAACAACCAAGATTCACCATCCTTATCTACTTTTTATGTTTTTTGAAATTCATCCTTATTTCATTCATTAGTAATAATTATAGATAGCTCATATGGAATGATCACTAGATTTCTAACATCTATTTTCCTTATGTTATAAATATAATTATGTAAATAATTACATTGCACACACAATGGTTTTTGGCCTTATTTCTCCAATTCCATACCAATAATTAACAAAACTAAAAAACCATATGAGAATTCTTAGATTAAAATGGGAAATGTATAAACCTATAAGGATTGAATTATAGATTATATGTATACCAATAATGATGATCCTCTATGTGTCAATATTTTTATCCATGGGAACATTTCTTATTATGTTTTATAATCATACAATTATTTCAATTACTTTATTATGGTTTGTAAATTGTTTGAGAATATCAATAAATATCATCCATGAGCATTAAATAATGTTTATTATAAGACCCATTTTCATGTACAAGGTGATGATCGAGCCTAGATGAATGCATATTTTTAGGTTTTGGTATGCTTGTGTAAAACATTTTTGAGGCAAATCCACTTGTATTATCTATATATGGATATGATTTCAACAAAACCACAGTCATTATAAATTACCAAAATAAAATGATATTTTCAAATACAAAGTATTATCCTTATATCTATACCGTTGTTTCTCAGTAAATTAATATACTCATGATCGTCAATTATATAAATTCTCTGCTCTGATACTAACTATTGTGCCAAATAATTTTAAACATATTTTTACATGATTTCTAAAATAAATCTCCTTTAATTATTACCCAATGTGATTTATTTGTTGTTTCTTTGGAATAATATGATCCTAATATATCAAACGTTACTAAAACCGAAAATAATATTTTATTTTTCTATTCCATCTGATCTAATAAATATATTTTTTGTAAGAACCCGGTTCTTATTCTTGAGGTATGGGTTTCTTATTTTCCTTTTAGCTTAAGTGTTTTTGAGAAAATAAGGAAAGTGTGGGGAAATCCCAAATTTCACGGGTACATTCCGTGTACTTTTTCACATGCCATGTACTTTGGCCAGGTGCGATGAGTACACATGTTCTATAGGTCTTTCAGTGATTAATGGTGTACAAACTGACTACACGCCATGTACTTAGTATATAAACAACGTGTAATCAGTAGGAAGGAGAATAGTAAGGTAGTGGGAGTAGTCACCAGCTGAGCAGTAGTACACCCCATCTATTCAGAAATACATGTCGTGTAATAATGTCAATAGATGAACAGTTCGGCGGTGAAATGTAGCCGCCAGAGTAGCAGTTAAAAAATAAAAGGTAAAAGTTGTGTACTTGAGAGTACACGTCATGTAGTTTTTTTTCTTCACATAAAATGTGATATAGCCTCCTCATGCATCATAAGAGGCAGTGGGTGTGTTTGGAGTATCAAAAGGAAAGGTCGGACCTTGGAGGAGCTCCCAATCGCACGTCGGGAATCCGTTTCTTCCGTCGTTGATCTTGTTTAAACCATACAGGTAAGACCTTCCTTCTTATTCAGTTGTTCATACCAATTCTTTTCTGAGGTAATGTTATTTGGGGTTGAATGAGTTATCATTTTCTCTAGATCTTGGTTGTTCTCGGACATTTTAGAAGGCGTAGTTCGCGTATATCGATTAGAGGAGATCGAGGTAGGTGGTCTTATGTTTAATTCCAATTACTGAGCATTTTTGTGTACCATTGTGCTACGTGACCATGTTTGGGGTTTCATATAGCTGAGGCCTTGATTAATTAATTTCCTAGAATTTCATAGGTAATTTAATGAATATGTAAAATTGCTATTTTGGATCATTTCTTGGAACTAGGGCCACCCCATGGGTGCGCCCCACCTGTTTGTCGTTTGGATAGGATACATGAGGGAATGCCATATCTATAACATGTTTTACATTTTATAGAGAAGAACTTATTTGAATATCTTATTGGGCATTGGGCTCGACCTGATTACCTGTTAGCCTGAGGGCAGTGTTTGTTTAGCCTAAGGGCAGTATTCCATTTAGACTGAGGGCAACATTTCGTATGTCTGAGGAAAGTACATCTGTGACAGAGGGCAATACCTCAGGCCTGAGGGAAATCTTCGTTTAGCCTGAGGGAAATCACCTGTGGGTTTAGATTCTATTTACCTGAGGGGAAGGTTTCTCATGTCTGAGGACTCTTATTTGGAAGGCCTAGTTCTACGGGAGTCGGTGGCAAGTGAGGACCCTCCTCCTGGTTGGATGATAGGTGATGATGAGGTACTGTGTGTCCATGTATGAGTCTGGGTTCCAGTGGAAATACAAGAGGAGCTAATGCGGGAGTTCCATCTTTCACCTGGGGCTATGCATCCCGAGGTTACCAAAACGTACCATGACTTGAGATATCAGTATTGGTGGTCGGGTATGAAGAGAGAGGTAATTGGTTTTGTTACATGATGTTCCACCTATCAGTAGGTGAAGGTAGAGAATCAGAGGCCAGCAGGACTGTTACAACAGTTACCAATCCTATAGTGGAAATGGGATGTTTTCACAATTGATTTCATGACCAGGTTTCTGAGGTCACTTCAAGGAAATGATTTCGTGTGGGTCTTTGTGCATAGACTCACGAAGGTAGATCACTTTTTTCCGATCGGGGAGACCTTCAGTGTTGATGAGATCGGGAAGTTGTATATTTGAGAGGTAATATGTCATAATGGGGTCTCTCGTTCTATCATTTCAGATAGGGAGGCCCATTTTACATCTCATTTATGTTAGAGATTTTAGAGGACACTGGGTACATAGGTGCTTCTAAACACATCTTACCATCCTCAGATCGATGGCCAGTCAGAGCGTATGATACAGGTGATAGAGGACATGTTGTGTGCATGATTCCTAGAATTTTGGGGCTCTTGGGAGAAGCACATACCCCTGGTCAAGTTTTCCTACAATAATAGTTTTCATGCGACAATTCAGATGGCACCTTATGATGATTTATATGGTAGGAAATGTCGATCACCATTGTGCTAGTTAGAGGTAGGTGAGGTAGCTTTAATGGGACCATGTCTTATAGAGGAGACTTTAGAGAAGGTCCAGTTGATTTAGAAGAGGATGGATACCGCACAGTCTTGTAAGAATTCTTATGCTGGTCACTTAAGACGAACCTTGGTGTTCATGGTCGGGGATCAGGGTTCTTGCGTGTTTCACCGAGGCTGTGACACATGCGGATCAAGAGACAGGGTAAACGTTCACCGAGGTATGTGGGGCCATTTGAGATTACGGAAAGAGTTGGGTCGGTTGCATATCGGTTGCAGTTACCACCGAGGTACCGGGCCATGCACGACCTCTTCCATGTATCTCAGTTGCACCGTTATTACTTAGACTTGTCCCACGTCCTTTATCCTAAGGAGGATGAGCTTGAAGTCGATGCATCCTTTGAGGAGCATCTGATTCGCATTGTTGATAGGAGAACGAAGGTTATCCAAGGATGGTCAGTTCCTCTCGTATGGGTGCTATGGTAGCATGGCTATGTGCAGAATAAAACTAAGGAGCAGGACACCGACGTACGTTCTAAGTGGCCAGAGTTTTTCTGAGCATTATCTTCACCACCCGAGGAAGGGAAAACCGGGGACGAATTGCTTTAGGGGGGAAATTTGTAAGAACACGGTTCTTATTCATGATATATGGGTTTCTACTTTTCCTTTGTCCTTAAGTGATTTTGAGAAGATAAGGAAAGTGGGTGAAAATCCCAAATTTTGTGGGTACACCCCATCTAATTTTCCACATACCGTGTACTTTGGCCGTGTGGGATGAGTACACAGGGTGTGTCGGCTGGTCGGTGAGTAAGGGTACAAAAACTAGCTACACATCATTTACATAGTATATACACGCTATCTAATCAATCTGTAGGTGAACAATAAAGTGGTGGGGGTAGCCACCAGGTGAGTGGCAGTACAAACCATGTATTCGGAAATACATGTTGTGTAATCATGTCGACGGATGAACAGTTTGGCAGTGAAAGGTAGCGGCTAGGGGAACAGTTAAAAATGAAAATTACACACTATGTACATGAGAGTAGAGTCCATGTAGTTAGTTTTTCCCCTTAAAATGGTTAGTAGACTCCTCATTCGGTAGAGGAGGTAGTGGACATGTTAGGAGCATCGTAAGGAGAGGCCAGAGCTTGGAGGAGCTCCTGATCGGATGCCAGGAATCTGTTTCTTCTGCCGTCGATCTGGTTTAAACCGTGTGAGTAAGACCATCCTTCTCCTTGAGTCGTTATTACCAATTATTTTCCAAGGGGATGTTATTTGGGGTTGATTGGGTTATCTTTTTTCCCAGATCTAGGTTTTTCTTGGACGTTTTGGAAGGCGTTGTTCAGGTATATTGATCATAGGAGATCGAGGTAGTTTCTCTGATGTTTAATTCCAATTGATGAGTGTTTTAGTGTACCATTGTGCTACGCGCCCATGTTTGGGGTGTCTTATGGATGAGTCCATGATTAATTAAATACTAAGAATTTCATTGGTAATATAATGAATATATATAACTGCTGTGCGATATCATTTCTTAGATCCAGGGCCCCCTATCGATGCCCCCCCCCAGTTTAGGCATTGGCCAGGATACTCGAGGGTATGCCATATCTATAACATGTTTTATGTTTTCTTGAGAGAAACTTATATAAATTGCTTGTTGTGCATTGGGATCAGCCTGGTTACCTGTTAGCCTGAGGGTAATGTTTTTTTTCCTGAGGGCAGTATTCAATTTAGCCAGAGGGCAATGTTTCATATGTCTGAAAAAAGTACTTCCATGCCTGAGGGAAATACCTCGTGCTTGAGGGCAATATTCATTTAGCCTGAGGGAAATCACCTGTGGGTTTCAATTCTATTCACCCGAGGGTATGGTTTTTCATGTCTATTGACTCTGTTTAGTTCGTATATTCACTGTGGTGATTTTACAAGTTATACCTACCAGGAAAAAGCACACTGTTGGTATTGTTTTACCATGTATTTTTAAGATAGATTATTGTTGTTTTTTTGTGGCACTGTTTAGGAGATTTTCGGCTGAGGCGACATCTCAAGAATTTATAATTCAATTATCTAAAATTGTTAAATAATAATTAAATGGAAATTGAACTGGTAGTAGTAGTTGTTTTTGAGTACTTCCTTGTTTACTGCTTTTCCATTATTGCACACTGTTGTTGCACAAATTCACTGACAGTAGGGAACTGGCCATTGGTGGTTTCCTACTAGGATTAACTTCTCACACATAATTTCAATCATGTCTTGGGCCCAAATAGAGTATATTCTTGTAGGTGTAGATAACGGAAAGGTTCCCTATATAATTACTTGATTTTTGCGGAGGAGTAGGAGAGTATGGGACCAAGCTTTTTCTTGCGATGCTGCTGAGTTCCTACTACACTATTTTATTCTGTTTCATGTATTTTTTCCTTGTATTTTATTTTTCTAAATATATTTTATCCTATTTTGGATACTTTCATAAACATAGGGACATATTTAATCATTATATATGAATGATGGTCTTTTCTTTCCTTCAGTACTCTGTCTATTTCAGCAATGGTATCATTTCCTGCTTCCACATTTGTATGTTTATATTTATTTTTCCTATGTTACACATTGAAAACTGAGGGCATGGTTTCCCCCTCTATCAGACCTAGGCCCTTGCTGCTAGTCAGAAGCCTTTGGTATTAGGTGAAATGCACTTGAGGGCATGTGACCAACCAGGTTCGGGGCACCCGATGTGTGGCACCTGGATCTGAGATGTTACATTTTCTCCCATTAAACTAAATAGGATAGATAGGTGAATTTGTAAAAAGAAGAGGTTACCCAAATATATTATTAGATGAATAAATATTTTAAGGTAATGTAACATGTGATTCAAAATTAAAAGATGATATCATAAAAAAATAATGAAAAATATATATCACATTTTATTATTAAATAATTAACATAATAACATGAGAGAAAGCCAACATATGAAACATGGTAAGAAATATAATTCATGAAAAATAATAAGTCAAGATAACCACCATGATAATTTCAAATGGTGTAACATTTTTATAATATATTATGCATACTCTCTTATCACATACATAAAACTTCAGGTGTCTAAAAAATTATGAAATTTATTGGATAAATATATATTCCCAATCATCCCCCCCCATAAATTTCATTTCATATACATGAGTATCTATGTTACATGATTAAATCATTCATATGATATATATAAAATATTTACCCATGAAAGGAAAACATCTTTCATGTCTTTTTCTAATATTATAATCAATAAATATTTCATAAAGAAGTAATTTTATAAATGAAGAGAATGCATGTATTATCCTATCAATGTAACAGATAATTAGTTATGTCTTCACATGAGAGTCATATATACAAAATTTAGATAAAATAAATTTAATATGTTGTTGTCATCATAGTTTTTTCATGAAAATAAATAAAAGTCAATGGTGATCACCTCTGTGTCATGAAAAAATGGTCCAGTGAAAAATAAGAAGTATGCCCCCCAATTTTTTATTTTAGGAGGAGATTCCACTATTAGATGATTTCATGTTCAGTTTAAATCTTCTGTTTTGTCAGGAAAATGTAGGTTACATGGAATGATGATCTGATTTGGTTTCAATTTCTTTAAAATAATTTGATACAAGTTCACCATTCATGTTTATCTTCAATTCAAATTCACAAAGTTTCCCACATCCACAACTAAGTACAAACCTACATTCCAATAGAAGGTGATAAATTTCTATTGTCGATCCAATAAAAATTAGGAACTCATATTGGTCAATAGGATTTTATGTTAGGTTCAACACACTCTTTTTTTGGGTGATTATTGGGTACTCTAGGGCTCTCTTAAGGATTTATTCAATGTTCAAGAATCTATTCCTAATCTCAATAAAAGACCAATTACCCTAAAAAATATTATCATAGGTCAATAACTCTTCTATATGAAGGGGAATAATTAAATTATTCTTTTTGTATGTATCTATGGTTCTTAATCTATTTCTCAATAATGGGTAGTTTCTTATATGTTGAGTCCATATAACATAGTTCCTCGATTTTTGTCGTCATCCAAGGTGGATGTTAATATTCTAAGGATTGTAATGAGACATTATATGGTACCCTACATGTTTTTCTTATAAATAGAAGAAAAATACACATATTAACTTAAACCTATGTAGTTTAATGTCATTCGGTAACGACATAAATGAGGGAACGTAGGAAATGGTATGTCAGATCATTCTCTGAGGAGGTATCCGACATATCTTGGATATAGAGGGAGTTACAGTGATTGATGTTGGATTTATTAGGGATTACACACTGAGGTTTCCTTGGATGTTGGAGATTCATTATGTAAATTATATTACCCTTATGAACCTATAATACCTTGTGATCCATACTTTGTGTGAGAAAAAAGATATAGAATGTAAATTTTCACACTACATATGGATTCAATTTTATGCTTGGTCCTTGGGATGGGGTCTTATGTGTACTGGTTATTGCATGAATAAAATCCATCATATTTTAGTGGGGTTTTCTAGTGTTTTGGTTGGTTATGGAAAATGATAATATTAGGGGAGAGATTGAGCCCCAATTATGTGAATATCAATGTGATGGGGGGAGTTACACTAAAGTTGGTACCCAATTTACCTTGGGAATTATAAAGGATTCCTATGTAACATGGATATAGTAATAATCATAGTAATTAGAATTTATTGGAGTAGGGATTATTCACAGTAATTTTCTAATTGATATAATGCATTTGGAAGAAATCTTACAAATCCAAGATGTAGTAGGAATAATAATCATCGTAGTTCTGTTGGCCCATGATTACATATTGAGGATTCCTTATTATAGAGGTTGTACAAGGTTATCATTTCTAGGGACTCCTGCTCAATTATCATCCCAGAAATCCTTGATCAAATTCCAGAAATTCCATATTATCTTCAATACATATCAGAGTATTTATATACATATTTATTTTTAATTTGGATAATTCCAAAGACAATACCATACTCTAGTAGAATTGTCCATGGGATGTTGCATAATATAAATGTAATATCTGAGGACAATCTCATGATGAAGGTGGAGTTTTACAATGTACTCATGAGTCCTAGCTGACATTCCATGGATTCCATTGAATTATCTTAGTATAAATAACTCGAAGGTGTCACATGATCTGGCTAGAATGTCTCTGTGTCATCATGTACCTTGTTTGAAATTCCAAAAGGGTGTCATAAGATCTAGCTAATATGCTCGGAATAATTCACAAGACTTAGCTGATACCTAAACATGTCATCTCATAATTTGGGAATCATATAATAGTATATAATATTATATATATATATGGTAATCACGGAGGACATGAGAGAATCATATGGCATGCTTACAGGGTGCCTCGAAACATGCATGACATGTCCAGATGATATCACATGATTTTAATGACATCTAAAGAAGACATCACAAGGATTATGAGACATATCCAAATGCCTTCACATGATATGAATGATACATGTGAAGTACATGAGTATAATTTTATATTTTAATCACAAATTTCTCCCAAAATTGGGTATTTATTCTATATTTCCTTGAAAATGTTGTTTAGATTTTATCAATCTTTAATTTTGTTTATGTTTTTAATTATGTATCATATTTAAGAGAGAATCTTCACATAAACATTCCTGTAAACCATATGGTTATCATATAGTCCTATGTGATCATGTGATGTTTTAATAAATTATTCATTATCCTAAATTTGTTCCATATATTCTACTTAGAGGAAAACCATTGTGATTATGAGGTGGGCCACATTGAGAAGTCTTCTTGGGTGCCTAGATGAAACAATTCATAGTTTTTTCCTATTTTTTGGGATTATGGGGAGGTTTTTATAGGAATCACCTCCCCAATTTTACATCAACCTATGTAGAAAATTTCCCATAGATTTTGGTTGGATTCTGTGGGGAACGTTGGTGTTACGAACATCACATTATCTAGCTACAAGTGTCAAATGATTTGTAGCTACCACCATACCATCTCATCAATGCTCCATTTATTTTATTATGGATAATAAATAATGTCATTACTAATCATGTGGACATGAAAAGGGGAATCCACATGAATCATACAACATTTAAAAAGTAGTTTTCATGGTCATGATGCATATTTAAATGCTTTGGCATGATATGAGTTTATTTTTAAAAGACATTCCATGAGTTAAAGGTTACATTATAGGGGGATTTATGAGATAAAGATTTATTTTCAAGGGGTCTTAGGGACCATGTTTGCTTGTTTATGATGTTTCACATGACCAATGGTGATCGTCTATGGCGTATAACAATGTTCTCCAAAAATCATAATATTTTCCTATCACTAAAAGATTTTGTAATTTCATTTTTTGTATCCTTGATTATTTTACAAAGAATCGGAATCTCGCTAGTTTGTATGCAATATGGTTAGGACTATAATTATCTCCATCGGTGATGTGTCATGTGGCCAACAGAAGGTTATATTGTGATGCATGTGAATTTTCAGGGAGAACCCTTCAATTTTCCTTTGGATCCAGTGGGGGAGCATAGGACTATCTATGCAAACATATATCTGATCATCAGATTAGCATGATATGCCAGAGGGCTCTTGCACTATAATACCGAAATGTTTCCATGATATTTACAATGACTTTTGAAATTCATTGGTGAATTTCATGCTGATTTACTACCTCGAAAGGATTCCAAATTATTCATATATTTCAACATATTTTACAAGGATTTATGGCTGTTTCATAAAGATCCCACTACTAGAAATGTAGTGTTACTCCAAAGAGATAATATAGAAGCCTTTAGATAATCATATAGTGTTTTCAATTCCCTTATAAGAACCAATGGATCTTCCATAGGAATATTTTGGATCTACAGCATGTCTTGTGCTACACCTGTCTTATTCTCATGCACATATGATGGTAATGTAATCATGTTTTCTTTAGAAGATCATGACATCAATTAATTTTTTCTACCTTCATCCACGTATTTGTATAGAAAATGATAGAATTTTTTTGGTTATTTATTCCCTTTTATATTTTTAGATTTTCATTTGGGAAAGAATCTAAAAATTCTCCCACCTTAAAAGAGTGACATCAGTAGGGACAATAATTCTAGTATGAGGAATGTAAATTACATTCCGAGTGTTTGGTGGTGTCACAAATTGTTGTATTTAGTATAATTTAGTCTTATAAGAACCCTTTGATATTATATATAAGAATATATAAATAGGGGTGGAAGGTGGCTCATTCACCAACATTATAACTCTCAGAGAACTTAAAATATGCCCTTATTACCTTGCCCTTTTTCCAGACCTCCCGCAAGAACCTACCACAAGAACACTTTAAAATAATATTTTAGAGAATGACTTTTCAAGGATTTTATCAAGGCTTCTTCACAAGGACCCCATCAAAGGATCTATTTTCTCCAGTTCTTTTTCAAATAAATTACATATCCAAACAGTTTTAATTTATTAATCCTTGTACATATGGATGGATGATTTTCTTTTTGGGCTTTCAAAATAACTTGTTCAGCTCTATGATCACTCGACTATTATGTGGATCATGTGACCATTTTATGTTCATGAGATCCTGAGGCTTATGAATTGTTGAGTACTTGGGTGCTGTTTTTTTGGGATTATGTGGTCAATGATATCTTCCTAGGACTAGTGATTCACAAGTCCTATATATGACCATGACTCCCTTGTTAGTTGAAACTATGCTCATGAGGATTCTAGAATTTCATTTGATGGGATTTTCACTTGTATAACAAGTAATTCTTGATTTTATCCTCATGGATTCCAAGTATATTCACTGTTATTCATTTACAACTTACTAGAGGGTCAAGATTTCTAGTAATATAAATATTGACACAAGTTATCTAGTGAAGTATAAGATAGAGGTTCTGAAAAGGATTCCCCCATAAGAACTCCAAAAAAATATTTTATCACACCAACTTCTGAAATCTGTATTTGGCCTATTGGATGAAATTACTATTCCTTATCCCAACAACAACATTCATCCAACTGAGTGTAAAATTATATAGATTTTATTCAGATGATTGATTTTGTGGAGGAAAAATATGTTATTCCAAATTCTGCGTGGTTCTCACATATGCTAGAGAACTCTCCTCTGGGTCTAGTAGTTAACTATTTAGCCCACCATCTTGCCACTTAGAGTGAATTGTGCATATTTTTATCCTATTTGAACAAATAAGAATAGGTTTGGAATTCAAAATATTATTTCATTCTCTGATGAAATGTTTTTCTATAATTAGGTATGCCCATTTTGGTATGGGAAATAGTTCTTTTAATTTCATGATTAGCTTCACGATGTCCATCATTGAAAATAATAATCATTTTCCTACTTCTCAGTTTACCATAATTCTAATCTTATTTGAGAACTATTTATCCTTTCATTCCCTAGTACCAATTCATTCCATCTATCCCACAATTATTTATGAATCATACTTTGTGATATCAACCTACTTGAATGTAAATCTCCCATTGGTGAAATGTATGACATATTCCTTCCCATTGTGGACATCTGGGATGACACTGTACAAAATATCATCCTATCTTGGTACGTTGCACACAACAGTAAATACATGTTAGGAAATGTAATGATTTTTTATTCACTCATCACTTTTATGGTTTGGATAAATGATTTACTCTATCAATATAGTGCTTGAACAACCTCTATACAACCTCATCAGTTCCCTTCTCAATAGGTTCATGAAAGTACAAGGTCATATTGGTCCATCTTGTAAATTAGGGGTCATTCCAAATTATAGTAGTAGGGCAGAAAGAGGTATCCCATATTCTTATGTTGTCAGGATTCATGTATATGTTCCTTAATTGATGTCTTTTTCACACCTCAGATTCACACTCCGGAAGTTGGGTCAATACACTAGTGATGGAATTACAAATAGTAGAAGAATGACCTCTTAATATGTCATTAAAAACTATTATATGCCATTATTAGATATCGGTCCAGATTTTGTAGAGAAAAATCACTTATTGGATTGGTGGTCCTTTCCAGTTTTTATTTGGTTGGATAAAAGATCATTTATACTACTACATATCCAATAGTATGACTAGGATCCCCAGTTACCTATTTCATCCCAATAAATTTGATGTATCTAGGGTTGATTCCATTTCATTAGGCCATAATGGGGTTTCCAATATGCTGATTCAATCTTATAATTTATATTTCACCCATATCTTCCATCAACCAAGCCAATTATTGACAATGGTTGTTCCACCGTTGATGAATGGTCATACAATACAACTCTTCGAGATGTGGTTCTTACTGCTAGGATAAACGAGAAGACAGTTTTGGAGTTATATACCACTTATCAGTTTCCTCTCTAGTTTGGCTACATCAAAAGGGTTTCCCATCTTCATTTGGTTGGTTTTTGGGATAGTGACTCCCCTGGAAAATCTGATAGTGTTGTCTGAAACTAGCGCATGGATATACCAATTTTGAGATAATTATTCCTCCCAAAGTTACCATTTCAATAATATATTATAAATATTACTGGGTATGAGTGTAATCCCATTTGTGTAGATGGATGAATAGATTGTTTCATTATGTGGAAAAACCATTTTCCTCATCTACCCCATTTCAGTAGTGACGATGGATAAAATTCCAAACTTAGGAGACTCTTTGAAGATATGTATTCCTCATAGTAATGACCATCCCATTAGTAAGGCATAATATGATGAATATGGAAGCCCATTGACCTGATAAATGGAAGGTGTATCGGTTGATGGGTGAATGTTTGAGTATTACTCTCCTACATCATTTTCAACTCAACTAGTTTCCCGCACTATTGATGTATCCTTTCCAAAAGATATAAAATAGGCTCAGACACATTGTAGAATAATATGGTTTTATATTAACAAACTGATTACTGGGACTCATTTGGGAATGTTTCTTGACCAATTGAAATGACACAGTAAGCAATTTCAAGATTTGGGCTGGGAGGCTTCAATCGCTAACCAATATATGAAATCGTGTAGAAAATCACCATAACATGGAATGAATTGGATACTGGAAAGAGGTTTTTGGATGAACATGAATATAGGACTCTCTTAGCCAAAAAAAATAAGGGAATTTATGCTACTGTTTCAATAGAGTCATCAATTAATATCCGGGTTGCATGCCCAAATGGATGGTTTTACTATATAAATATAGAGATACATAGAGGTCTTAGATTTCTGAAGGCCAGACATTTTAGTATCAACATCCTCATTCAAAACCACTTATAAATAATATCAAGATCTTTCTAATTTTTTGGTGACACATAACCCATGGGATGCTATGGATGAAGTGGGTCGGGCGTCATTTCATCTATCGATGAATAATTCTCATCAGAATCTATCTTACTAGGATAAATCAGCTGATCCAAAATTATTATAGTTTGATCATTGGTATATATATATATATACTGATTGATTTAAGAGAGAGGATCTAGAAAATGGATATTATTCTTTTTCATTCAATTGTTGATTGGATCTTGTGATCATTACATGTCATTCTCCCATTTTCATTAATTCATTATGTACATAATATTTTGTTGATGTGATGTATCATGAATATTAAAACATTACCCATAATTTTTATAATAGTAAGTAAATAAAATTTTCTGTATTTTAATGTATATATCATATAAATTTATTTATGAAAATATCATTACTTTAATTTTACATGAGAATCCACATTGGTGTATATGGTCTAGTTATCTTGATATTACATGTTTCACAATAGGATAAGTCAGTTAAAATATATATATCCTTGTGGGAGGTTACACTATATTTTGTTGAAGAATATTGACTTAGTGAATAATTTTTGCATTGTGTACTCAATGTCTAAGTGGGAATGGACTCGGAATTTTACTCAGATTCCCAAATTCGATTTTAAACCTGGTAGGTTTTGTTCATTTTTTTGGTTTGGAAAACTGAATCATTTATGTGTTTCATATTAAGTTTTTCTAGATCTTATTCTCTATATCGGGTAGTTTAGAATCTTTTATCTTGGAAGTTCTGTTGTTGGTGATTAGGGTCTTTTAGCACAATTTTTTTTATAGTTTAGGG
Source organism: Viscum album (assembly GCA_963277665.1). Lineage (NCBI taxonomy): Eukaryota > Viridiplantae > Streptophyta > Magnoliopsida > Santalales > Viscaceae > Viscum > Viscum album. Next base: position 537,028,681 of record OY728129.1, read on the forward strand.
TATTTTTAGATCGTACATTCTATTTTTGAAATTTTTGATATTTTAGCTTGTACCTTTGGTTGATGTGGTTTAGGGAAATTTTTATGGGACCTTCAATAACTGTTAATATATTACTTTCAATTTAATATTCATTGTGTTGTTTAATGTCATGCAGTATGGAAATATGCCTTTAATTTTTATAGGATGTTGTATAGACAATGATATGTTTTGTAGTTTAAAATAATTCTTGCATGTGATGATTTAAAAATATGGAATATGGGACATAAATGTCAGGATGGACTAAAACACCAAAGGATGATGAGATACACCATAGTGTTTCTAGGGCTCAAAAAGACTAGAGTTCCTTTCCTAAAATAATTAGAAAACTATAGTTGGTAATGATATAGGATAATCTTGTTAGGGATAGCCCATAAATATATCTTGTGGTGGGTTCTAATATGGTGGAATCAGATAAAAAATGATTAAAAAGACGTTTTTATAGGGCTGAGATGTATCTGGTTGGTTGTTCAAAGCCATAATGCATCAATAGCAAGCACAACCATTGAGATATATTTTACTTCCTTGGGGACTTGAATGGTGTGTGGTGACTTGAGGTGCTCAAGATATGAATTGTGATTTATAGTGTATGGGTTTTAATGATAAAGGAAGCACATAATTATCTAGTTGATCAGGGTAAATCTATTTTTATCCTTGGAAAAAGAATAACAATAGGTGATGTCTTTCACATTTTACCATCACGTTGTAGGGAGGTATTTGGTGTGCATTTTTTTGTTATACGATAAGTATAATTCCTTTATTATTTAATTTCATATGTTAATGACATGTTTATTCCATAAATTTTAACATCATAGTCTAAGGACATGGGAACCAATATGAAAAATTGAGTAAGGTGTTCTTGGGGACACTTTCAATATGGTTGGTGTGTTTCTATATAGGGTAATCGATTATACATATAAAATATTATTGTTGGTATTCCTTAATTTGGAGCCCTTATTGTGTATATATATCACATGCACAGGCCATCCATACATATATGTAACTGATGCATAGGAAATATGGGATTTTATACATCATTCCATTCATTAAAATGGTTAAATAACAGTTTTTTTGTAATTTAATTTCATGCGACCAAGACATTTATTTCACTATTCTGGATGATATGTAGTTAAGAGATTATTTTAATGCTTATTTTTAATATCTGGGTGAGAGACTGAAGATCCATACATCACTACTTATTCTCTGAGAATTCGAATCAATCCTCATGTAGTTCCTGAAAGGTAAACACTCTACATAGTTATTACCCATAAATGGAGATGGCGAAATTGTTCCCATTTATTGTTGTATCATGGAATGGATTGATGATCTGGGAATCAGAAAAAAAAATCATGATAATCAGAATCACGCCAGAAATAGTTCTTGAGAAACCATATTCTTTTGGTTCATACAAAAATAAAGTAGGCTCCATGCTGGGAATAGGTAATAGTATGACTTGACCCAATAATAAATTTTTGGGGATTACTATTTATTCGGATATGATAATAATTAAGCCACACATAGTTCTAGAACAAATAATTTTATTGGAAATGAAAACCATGGATAGTTGACCACTTGGAAATTCCCATGTTAATGAGATGTTTTATATCCATCAATAGACATCTACCATGTAGTATAACCCCATGTAGTAAGGACTAATGTGGTTTCTTTTAAGGTCTCTCATAAAAGAACTTGATGACCTTGTCATTTACTATAAAACATGTTTGTTCGATGAATCCCTTAAATAAAATTTTAAAGATCAGGTTTGATCTGATCAGCATGAGAAACAAGGAGTGGAAACAGATATTATTACCGTGCACGAGAAATTAAGTATATTATAGGGGAATTTTTTGTCTTGTGGTAGAAAGGAAGTGATATATGATAGAGGCATCCCTATGTATCTCATTAAAATGTGAATTAGGAGGATCATAGATTTTGAAACCTAGACAGTTTACTATAATGATACAATGACAATAGTAATATTTTTTAATGTCAAGAAGAAAGTAAATGGGTGAATTGAAGTGATAAAATAGAAAAATGTTGTGGATAATCCCATGAACATGGTTCTAGGTATTTTTACCTATATTGAAATGGAATCAATCAAGCCAAATGCAATTATTAGATTATGAGATTCCCAATGTAGATCTAACTCTTATACTGGGACAAGGGAATTTCGTCTTCCATTCACACAGATCTATGTCTTGTGTGGTGAATAGTAAGTGAGTCTATGATTTATAGGTAGTAAAATTTCAGGTTGTTAGAACACCTTCCATACAGTTTTACACTCATCTCGTAATGATGCATTTTCCTAGTTTAACATCATGCTGTTATGATGAGATAATATTTGCAGTTCAATGAATTTTATCTATGACCTATTCCATATAGTCTAATTTCATGTTGTTAGAAAAATATACACGATGTGTTTTAATGTCTTTCTTTAATGATGATTGTTGTTGGATGGAAGTTATGCATTGTATTTCTTAATAAAATTTACATTATTTTGGGGCTGACATGCTACCCATATATCACTGATGGTGAGTAAGACCAATTGTGATAGACCTTATATATTAAATAAGGGCCTTACATTTTCGGTTCCAATTTTAAGAGGGTTCTTAACTTATATTATTGGGGTCCTGAGAACCAATACAAGTTATCCTAGAAGAAATAAATATTTGTGGTAATTTTTTACATAATCCAAATGTGATCTGATTTTGATTTCATTTTATGTTTCGTAATGTACCCATCCTATTCTCATCAAGAAACTCCAATTCATCCTACCATTAATGAAAACTTATAATTTTAAACTATCCAATGTTTTCCACAAATTGATATTCAATGTGATTTAGCTATTCTTCTATGGGTAACACATTCGTGGTCCTTTACACTAATGAATATGGAATTTCTTGTATAACAATACACATGTTGTTATCGTAGGGCCATAATTCATGTAGTAGATTGTCTAGAAGTGATTTTTTTCTATGTTCATTATCTACTAGAAGATATTTTAACGATTCATATTTAATTCCTCAATTTTAAAAATTACCATTACATGATAGTGGGATGCATGATTGGACTCTATGTTAAACTCATGATACAATTTATTAAAATATGTAAAATAGATGTTGATGTAATTTTCAAACATTATCATATGCATACTATGAACATGGTAATGATATGATATTTTAGGATGTTGATGGTGTTCTTTTTCATGAATTATCTGATAGGTATTACCTCATCTGATCTATAAAATATGATGGTAGTATTGAAGATTTAATTGAATTGCATATCCATGGATAATGGATATGTCCCCACAACATCCCTCCCCCATACAAAGAATGAATAGGAATATTTTCCTATATGTCGATATTAAGGGGGTTGATGGTTGAAGTTTTAAGGAATATGGCATGACTGATATTTATTGGTAAATTCCACAACATCATGCATCATGGTTTTCCTTTAGTAACCAATCCTCACAATTTGGTGGGAAATTAGGTCCCAAATTAATTAGCGATGAAGGAATCTATGTAAAATTCTTCTATGTTGGTGGGAATAAGTATTTATACTATTAATCTAAATTGGATTCCACCGAATCCTCTACCATAGGGAATTTTTTCAAATTTGGACCATCTTTTAGAGTGACGTTCATTATATATTGATGGATCTATTCCATTATGTCTTGTTCTATCAAAATTGTCCCATTCTATAGATATCAATCAAATGCACCATCCATCTACAGGTGGAGAATGATTATAAAAACTGGATGGTTTTGAAATGATTGATTAATTCCAAATTGAATATAGTGATTACTGAGACAATTGTTTTGGTTCACAATGCAGAATATTTCTTCATCCTAATCGAGGTGGTCCTTCAATTGGGATGGATTAGCCAATCCGCCATCATAAAAATTATGTTATCATAGAACACGATGTAGTGTGGTATCAAAAGTTAATTCATTCATTAGTCCTCTAATTTATCGAATGATAGAGTATTATTCTTCCTTTTCTATGTAATATTCACCATTTATCTACTTTATCAGTATCCCTAAATTTCCATTTATGTTTTGGTAGTCTATTTGAAGCTAAATTTATACTTCCAAACTAGTGATATGGGTTTGGTATTTTGATTATTTATTCGTGGACCATTTTGATAGTGAAAAAGAGTTGGGAAATGTTAGTTTTTTTGATTAAAAATATTATCCCCATGCTAAACCAATTATGTTTTGTGTTTTCTAGTCTCTTACTGATAGGACTTTGGGAACCAACACTAAAATACATCTCACTTGTTTGGGGAGTGTCATGGGCATAAAATCCTAATTTTATGTAATCTTTATATCCACCAATTTAATTTTTCAGGTGGGATGTGTTGTGAGGTAGTCATTGAGAAAATTCCATTTAACTGAATTTTGTTATATGAAATGAAAATATTATTGCTATATAATGAACCAAAATAATGAAAGGTTCCTTATTAGAATGGGGTTACCAAGTATGTACTTGAGAATATCAGTATGATAGAATAGGTGGAATTTTGGGTGGTGCAAGTATGAAATTATCTTCTTCACTATAATGATGATCTTGAGGAGTTATTCTCAAAATCAAAGTATCAAGTCTCCGTACAAAGAAATATTGAGATTTGGTAATATAGATTCTTTCTACTCCATGCATCATTTTAATTTATGACAATGGTTCCATGATATCATTCCATGGTGTCCATATATGGGATAATTTTCATTCCTTCCACTAATTGAATCATGACTTGTATGTGTAGAAAGTACTTCTTAAAACTCTCTAAGTCCTGTTGGAAGTCATTATCAGATCGATAGGTAATTAACATCATTATTATCATGGTATTGTCGATAGATTTTATTGGATAGGTTGGACATGAAATTCAAAATGTAGTTAATGTTCCCTTGGAACCCCCTAAGTTTAATGATATTGTTGGGGTGTCATTTATATAATACAACTAGTCATTTTTTGGTCGACCTCAATAAAAAGGTGTCATATCATGATGAAAATGATCTCCCCAGATGTTTCCTCAAATTTTAATTTTAAAGGATTCATATTTAGGATATGTTATTGCATCTAGTAAAAATAATTCTTGATGATATGTGATGTGATCACTTCATTATTTAAATTTTACTATCTATTCATCGAAATATAATTTGGTTATTTCACAAAAATGGATAAAAGATGTGACCTAGTGTTTGTTGGTATATAGTGCTAGCATTAATGAATCCAAAGGGAAGGACCTTACTGAAAAAGGCCCCCTAAGATGCCCAAAAGTTTGTGGATTTGTAATCTTCATAGGCTATAATTAATTGATTGTTCCATGAATACACGCCCATGAAGGAAAGGTATTGGATGTTTTGAGTTGCATCGAAAAATAGTTTTGTGATCGTTACAGGGAATTATTTCAATGGGAATTGTCATTTATGATAACTGAAATTGATAAACACCTGAATATACCCATTCCTTTTCTTGAAAGGGATAGTGTTGGAGATCCATTTGGGGTACTTCACTTCTCGGATATATCATTCCTTGGTTAATTTTTCAACATCATCCTCTACATTGGTATGATGATAGGGGTTCATTCTTTTAATGAATCATATTATAAATATTTTTATTTTGAGTTTTTATTATTCACTTTCCAGACACCGTGCTAAGATGGCGTGGGATTCTAAGGAATGATATTACCATAAATATTTCTAATATATTACGTATAATAAATTTCACTAACAAACTTTTTTCTTAATAATGATGAATAAAATCATATGGGGGGCTTTGATCAGAAATATATTGGAACAGTTGAGTTGAAATTTCTATTTTTACCCTTGTTGAAACGTATACCTAGTCAGCATGTTGGTGTTTGTGGAAAATGTATCTCATGCATAAATTGAATAAAATTATTGTATAAATTATTTTATTTTTACTTTATTAATGCCGAAAATGGAGCATATTTATATACACTGTTATAATGGAATTTTATTGTTAGATGCATAACCCTCAAGCCATTGGAGATATTTTTGGAGAATCTCCCTTAGAAAAACATCAACCAGATCATGAATTAATGATAGATGTTCAATAGAGTCATATGATATCTCCATTGATAATAAACTGCATCATTATTCCCCAATGATAGATTTAAATCAAGGAAAGATCTTTTTTATTTGGATTTCATTCACTGTTTTCTATTCTTATAATGAAATTGAATCAATCAATAAATACAATGATCTAAGGTTCCATTATCTTCTGGTATGTTTTTATTTTGGAGACTTTTTGGGAGAATTTTTTTTCTGTTTGATGATTTTTCACATTTCTTTCTTAGAAATATGGATTGAGGACAATATTAAAAATTGTTAATGGTTCATTCCTCATATTTGTGGTTGTTCATTTTCCCATATTACATCATTTATCATGGAAATTATTTATTTCTCTTATTAGTTTGAATCCATTGAAAAATTAATCATTATACATCTATTTTAATTGCAATATGATTCGATATTATTGATCTGGGATCAACAAGACACAATGGTGGTGTAATGATGGATGTGGCAATGGATTTGATAAATTTGGATACCCAATATTGTTTTTACAGTGCATAATGATAAAATTGATTGGAATATGTTTTTCCAAAAGGATTCAATGGTTGAATCCTGGTGTTTAATGGAAATATCAATTTTTTTCATTGACGGGTAAGGCTATAATGGTGGCTGTAGAAGTAGCTGGTGATTTGTGAACCGGCTCTCAAAATATAGAAAAACTTGTAATACTCAGTGTGTATTGTGCATCCACACACAATGTGGGCCCCAATAATTAGTAACTATAGTTTAGGGTAAGAGATAATTATCACATAGTGTGTGAAATCTTTACATGCCTTGGTGTCCCCTTTGTTCATCATGGCATGTACCACGAAGGGTATACAGACACATGCTATAGAATATGGGAACGATCACACGGTGTACTACAACAATGAAATTTATTTCCTAGGGGTACATGGACATACCCATGTACTGTTACATGAGTAACAATTTTTCATATATAGTTACAAAGATATTGATACAGAAACTGAAACATGATGGTTTCCTGGGCATGACCTAGGGTCAAAAAGACACAACATGTAACCCTCAAACACATCATGTACTCCATTAATGTTTGATTTTAGTCATTTTATTATGTATCTTTGAATTTTTTTTGTTTGGTTGTGTTCACTAAATCCATTCCTTGAGGGTTAATATGGGATCACCTCCTAAACATTGAACAACAATCCCTTTAGTATTCCTTCTTGGATAGAGTTGTTGTAATCCATCTATGAGGTCCTATATGAGAGCCTCTATTCATACTCATTCCCTAAGTGGAGTTCATGGCATCATCATGACCATAAGTATGATGGAATCATTCATTTACCTGGTTCGTTAATCCAGACTGACTTTTTAGTAAACAACATGGACTTGCTAGAGATCCTAATATTTATAAAGTATCTCTTCAGAATTTCAGTTTGTACATAAAATAAAGATAGCCAATGATAACTACCTCTCAGATGGATTTCATCTGTGATATCAAAATCATGGAATTTTTTCTCCTTGGATGAGTTCCATGTGAAACCTTCAGGCTGGAATCTTGGTCCGGCCTTATTGTGTGACTTACACATATATTTTTTCATTATAGAGAATGTATAGATATTATTGTTTCATGTGAATTAGACATATACATGAATAGATATTAGTGTATATTTTAGTATTATTTGTTGTTTTGGTGTGTCAAACTATGTATTTTTATACTCATCCATGCATGGAAATTTCCTACATGTGTCATGATTTGCAAAGAAAATTGACCTTTTGACAGTTTCCAATATTGAACAAGACTAGAAGGTGCTATGTGAGTCTGGATAGACCAAGTTTTGTACATGTCGTATATTGATATCGGTCCCTAGTATTACATTTGGGTTTTACTTGTTTTTAGGATCTTTATAGTGGGATTTTAAATGGTCCTATTTACATTCCATTACATCTTTTTTTGTACAATTTTTTTATTTTATATGTATTCATACATTGTTGACCAGTTTTTCTACATTTTTATCATTTTATGGGATTGAATGTGTGAGTGTGTGTGTGAATGGGTATACAGTCTATGGCCTCAATTGTTATTGGTATATCTACTCAATTCTACTCATCATCCCCTAAAATATTGGAGGTGGCCTTGGGGATTCATTTCTTGGCCCCTTTGGTATGGGCCATGATAGGCCATAGATAGATTAGTTACACGACATCTTCCATGAATCACAACTGATGTGGTATAAAAATTTATCCATCACACATTATCAAATGGGGTGTGCTAGACATCAAGGATGGATATACCATTGATGAGTACCCTATAGATATTTAGTATTGGTAGAAGAGTATCCTTATTGGGAGAGATATTCCTTTAGTGTATATCTGGTGGAATCACAAGAATCTTCAGGAGAGAAGATGGGATGAGGAGGTTCATATTTGTTCTTAGTACCCACATCTACATTGGTATCCTTTTTTCCTTTTTAGATGTAAAGCCCCATGGTGGGGATAATTTTTCAAAACCATTTTTCTATGTATTATTTTTGGAATTATAGACTATTTTTTGGACTATGTGATGAAGCAACCAGAGATTCTGAGGGCTGGAGTACCCAATATAACAGTTTCAAATATATTAAATATATTAAAGAGCATGCATGTGCAGTTTTCTAAAAAAATTTGTATAAATTATAAACCTCGTATTGAATTAGAAATATGATGGAACTGTTTAGTTCATAACGTTATGATCTCCATATATGTGACAGAACCCTAATCATTGCGAGGTGTTTGAGAAAAAGTCATCATGGGCATGAAATTTATAAAATAATTAAATAAATAGTTTTATTTTTATTTCATTTATGGATCAATGATGTTTGTTTAAGTAAACAATTTTAACGAATTTTCATAGTTATCTGAATAAACCTATAGATGATGGATAGTTCATTAGAGGATATCTCTCAGATGAGCTTTTGTCGGATCATGGATCAATGATTATTGTGAAATGGATTTAGAGGATCCCGGCAATGACAATGATGTGTATTTTTTCTTTATCATTGAACTATCCAAATAGATGTTGGAAACATTTTATTTTATTTTATTTTCCCATTTTCTATTTCTACAATTATCATTAATTAAACAACCATTATATGGATCCATAGTTTGATTGTCTTTCAGGATGTGTTTATTTTTTTGAAATTGTTGGCAGAATTTAATAGTGATTATTGATTATTCTCTTATCATTATAGAAAATATGGAATGAGGAAAACATGAACGTTTCATGATGTTCATTCATCATATTTGCGGTTTTGAATTTATCCCATATTTCTTCAATAATTGAGATCATTCTTTGTTTTCTCCATTGTTGGAAATCCCCCAAGAAATTGATCGGTGCACACCAATTTCATATAAAAAGGATTCAATATTATACATCAAGGATCAAATAATCATGAATGTGGTGTGATGATATATATACTTCAGAATTATAATATTTTGGATAATTGATATCTTGTTCATGGGAACAAAATGTAGAGAGATGTATATATCGAATTTAGGAGTGGATTATAGGGTCGAATCCAAGTTTTCCATGAATATATGTTTTAGATGATGATCGCACTTGTTTTTGGTTAAGAGAATGGTTAGAATGGTGGATAAACGAGTGGATGGAAACATTTGAAATATATATGGACGTCTGGTTAATGACACTCTTCACATCGTGTAATGCGGATCTATACACCATGACCTCTCAGAGGCGGCATGGGCTTCATGAAAGAGATAAGTATCACAATGCCTAGGACTATGTCTCATAGTGTGTGGTACCATTTGGTGAGACCGTCATGTACCTCATAGGGTACATGGATAGGGTATAGAATACACAAAACTAGTCACAATGTCTACTCCAACATGGAACCCTCTTTTCAATGTGTACATAGATATTATTATGTACTGATACACTTACATAAGTACATGGACACTCGTACATCGTGTATTGTTACACATACACAGATATGGGTTGTAAAGGGTTTCAAAAGAATTGGTAATGTAACACTAATACATGCCACATACACCCTAATGTCTATTTGGAGAAGTTTTCCCCTTTATATTAGAATTTTTTTGTTAGATTCCATTCCCCATATTCATTCCATGAGGGTTTTTAGGGAATCACCCCTACACATTGGATAGTTTTCCCATTAATTGGAATTCCTAGGTAATGTTGTCGGAAACCTTCTGTGAGGCCCTTAGTGACATCCACTAGTCATTATTCATTTCCTATGTAGAGTTCATTGCATCATCATGATCAAAAATGTTGGGAAACAATCCCTCAAGGTAACATTGAAGTATTTTTGGGTTGATTGTATTTGTTGACAAATAATGTATCCCTGGATAATTGTCAAGTTCTCGAGAATTTGTTGACACTCCTTGTTGACAAAGAACGATGACAAAGTAAAGGATGATCTGGAGGCGGTGATGCTTCACGATTACGTCAAAGTTTCGTGAACGGCAGAGTTGAAGCGCATCGCGGCGGTGAAGGGCTTTGCGAGGGAGCTTCACGGCGAAGGCGCGAAGGAATTTTGACGGTGATCCTTCGAGATTACGATGAGCTCCGCGAACGGAAAATTTCCGTGGTGCTTCACGGTTTGGACAAAATTCCGACGGAAACTTTGGAGCTTTGCGATTGGCGATGACGTGGCGTTGGCTTCGCGCGAAAGGTCCGAGGGTCGGTGGAATCGCCTATAAATAGAGGTCGAGCCCCTCGAGAGAAGTAGAGATATTTTATAGAGAAGATCATTTGCTCTTGATTTGCAAAGGTGGTTCGCGAAGCCAGTGTGCTTCGCAAAATAGGAGCTTCGCAACGGCTATTGTAGCTCCACGAAACCTGCGAGCTCCGCGTTGGCTTAGTAAGCTTCGCGAGGGACGTTGCTTTGTGATGGCTTGAGATTGGCGAAAGTGCTTCACGAAATGGTAGGATCATCGCGAAATCTTGTTTGAGCTTCGTGAAATTGGTAGCTTCGCGAAGTAGGGTGCTTTGCGAAGGTGTTTCCAAAAGGAATTGCCCAGTGTTCAGAGGCAAAGAGGTATTCATCAGTGGATGAAAGTTGTACTTCAACAGAGGATCTATCAATAGTTGAAGATGCATTACTTCATGCAAATGAAGAGACCTAATGGTCTATAAACTGTGAGTGTATTCCCTTCTAGAGTAGTGAGCTTAGGAAGAGGAAGAAGGTGATCCTCTCACCGGCAGTGAGCCATAGATAGAGAAACAGGGAGTGACCCTTGGGAAAGTAGTGAGCTGACCCTAAACTTTGTAAGGGCAGTGAGCCTGGGCATAGAAGTGATCTAGCCTGAACTTTGTAATCTACACCTAGTGAAGTTTAGTGGAATTGGTACGAATGGAAACTTGTCTGTGTATACTCCTTGGACGTAGTGCTTTGCGGTGAACCAAGTAAAATTAGTGTGTCCTGTGCATGATTTACTTTCTGTTTACTTTGTGCAACAGAAAAGAGAGAGAAGAGTGTTTTTCTTAACAGTGAAACAAGATCTGAACGAGCATTAATTTTAAATTAGTCATACCCTGATTCACCCCCCTCTCTGGATATTCATCCTTGTGGACCTAACAAACAATATGCGGGTTTTGATCCTCTACGTAGTAAGTTATTCTGTATGGATTTGATTATATACCCCATGCCTTATGGTGTGATCCTAAAAAGTGTATCATATCAATTTGGATTGTTGGAATATATATCAAATGGTAAGACATGATGAGATCTATTTCTAAGATAGATGTTTAAAGTGCTATCAGACTCATTGAGTGTGTTCTTCCAAAAGAGTGATATGTTGAACCTTTGAGATGGAATCATATGCTGACATTACAGTTTTGAATCTCTTTTAGAAAATGTTTTTTTTCTGAGCATGAATCTGTATTATTGTTATATGTGATGTATACATAAACATGTGTACATATGATTGTACAGTTTTTCATTTTTCTTTTAGGTGTTTGGGTGTCCTAATTGGTATTGTTATACTGATCCATATATGTGCTCTTCCCTCTTCTGTTGTGTCTTGTGTAGATGATATACCATTTTTTATAGTTATCGATGGTCTAGGACAAGTTGGTGCTTAGTGAGATTGACCAAATCAAGGTTTATTTCCAATGATATCTTAATAGTAGTCCCTAATATTATATTCCTCCAATGGCCCGAAGGCCTTCATTTTTTAATGATTTTGTTAATCCACCTTTCAAGGGGTGAGGTGGAACACTTACAAGGCCCGGAGGCGTAAGTATTACATGGCCCACAGGACTTAGAGGAATTCATATCTCGTAAACTTCATACATTACATAAAACCCAGACTAACTACTTGGAAGTGCTCCTCCCCAGCATCTTTATCGTGAAATCAGCTCTCCACCTTCACATGGTTTCTCAGCTAGGCATTCCCATGCATTCACAGGCTTGTCCCGATGGCAGGTTCCATACCCTCTCATTATTGCAATTCGCTTATCTTCTGCTATGGTGAAATCTACTTGCTCATACCCCATGTAGACATAAATATTATTAGGTTTTTCTAAAACATATATGTGATTGATGTATCCCAACATGGCCTCTTTATAATCTTTCTCTGTGAATGAGATAATGACATGGAAGTATTATTGGGTGGACTTCACTTGATAAATCATGGCAGCATTAACATATACATTACACTCCAATAGTCACTAGAGGTCTACTGTCATTTCCACCAGGAGTTCATTAAAAGAATAGAGTGTTTCTTTGATTGAGATCATGGCTAGTATTACTGCCAGCTATTTCAAAATGTTGTAATATTGTGAAAGAGTTCAGTGATTATAGAGGTGGGGTTTCTTCTTATTATATGGCTCAAGAGATGTGAAATATATTGTAGAAGGTCTTGGTGGTTTTTTATAAGTTCAGTTATAATCTTCTTCAAGTATAATATACCATGTAACCCTTATGTGATGTTTGGGATCATCATAAGATTCCACCATTTCTAGGAGGTCATGTAGGAAAAATACATGCAGTCGACCTCTAGATAATTTTGGACGACATGCATGTCTCTATTAAGAATGATGGAGTTTTTTTAATTATTAATTGCTTCATATATTTCCTATGAGGGTACATAATTGAAATATTGGGTTAGCCCACCCCCATGTTGTCCCCAGTATCTTCAGTTCCTATGCATGCAACCTCGTGTTCATCAGTTAGGTACATGAAACACATACATAAAGGCTTATTCATGATTGGAGATGGTGTTTTCCAAATGTTTCATGTCTAAAGATCCATATATGATATATTCACCCAATGACGGAATATTTTTGGGTGTTGTATGTGTTTAAGACGTTTTAGAGATAAAATATACATTATTCAGAGAATGCATTATTTAGGAATATAACACTACTACTCCTATATTTTCATATTTTTAATGCCCACATCCACCTTTGGGAGGCATATTTTAGGTCATCCTATTGGTGGGGGAAATTTTATGGGTCGGTGAAGTTTTTCATTTCAGGGGGTGATGTTGGCCAACTTTCCTTTCCACTACCCAGTTGTCAATCTTTTTCTCACGCATGGAGAATATATTATTCCCATTTACCTATTCTTATTATTCGGTAATATTTATGCATGTAACCTATACTAGAGAGTTATCCAACACAACTTGTGAGGAATCAAACCTGATTTGGAGGTCAACATTGAAGACAATGCAATCTTGCACTACTGGAAAAAAGGCCTATACCCACGGTTCAAAACCGTGGGTATAGCCCCCAAAACCGTGGGTATAGGCTATACCCACGGTTTTGGGAACCGTGGGCTGGAATGTCGTCGGTATAGGTCCCCAGCCTATACCCACGGTTTTCCAAAACCGTGGGTATAGGTGTTCTGCCACCGTTTCAACAAAACATTCCCAATTTCCACGGTGTCAATGGCTTTTACCCACGATTTCAAAACCGTGGGTATATATCCTAAAATAAAGCTGCAGGCGGGTTTCGATCCCACGACCTCTTCGCTGCAAAGTACCGCGTCTACCACTACCCTACTATCAATTATGTGTATATATATATATATTTAGTTAAATATAGTTATATAAACCGTGGGTATAGAGGGAAGAACCGTAGGTATAGGACTCCCGCCAAAAAAAAATCTTTCCCGTGGAAATTTTTTTTTTTCCCACGCACACATGGGAAACCTATACCCACAGTTTTTCAAAACCGTGGGTATATGTTTTTTATCCTATACCTATCCCCACGGTTCTCCTCAAAACCGTGGGGATAGGTACCCCTATACCCACGGTTCTTGAAAACCGTGGGTATAGGTCAATTTTCAAGACCTATCCCCACGGTTTTGGAAAACTGTGGGGATAGACCCCCCTATACCCACGGTTTTTGAAAACCGTGGGTACAGGTCTTGAAAATTGACCTCTACCCACGGTTTTCCAAAACCGTGGGTATAGGGGGTACCTATCCCCACGGTTTTGAGGACAACCGTGGGGATAGGTCCATTTTCCAGTAGTGTTGGATTTTTGACATGTCCTTCTATTAAAAGGGATCAGTCAATAGAAATAGTAAATATGGCCTCATTTGGTTTTCATGGGGTTGAATTCTGACAAAGTTATTTTTCATGGCTGTAAAGAAATAACTAGGGACTCTATCATTTTGGATGGAGTGTACATTATTCATTAGTTCATGAAATTTCGGGTGACCCTGATCTATCAAGGCTTTAGTTCATGGGATATTTTATTGTTTTTACTATTAGATATGAATTATTTGGTGGTTTGGGAACTTATTGGGTTCTTGTAGGGCCATTGATGCTTATTTAAGGGTAACCTCGGTAGTTTCTACCATATTGAGACATTTTCACTTATCTGAGGGCTTGAGTCATGATGTAGCTCAATTCTGTTGAATTATGTCTTTAATTCACTTTTGCATATCACAAAACTCATGATATATTATTAGATATTTATTTAGGATGACTAGAATATGAAAATAATCTGAGATATTTTCATCGTAAAGTTCCATCAATTGTGCTGATGATAGACATAGGTCATGTGAGTAGGATACACCTTTACATATAGTTATGATGTCAAAAACCATTTCCTTTTTTGTTTCATGACATTTTTTGGGTGGATTCTCATCATTTTACTCATCGTAGAACTAAATTGATAATGGAATTGATGATGATGGTCATCCCATCCTGAAACTGATCCAACTAGAAGATTATTTTACTAAAAAAAGATTCTCTATAACTTATTCATTCAAAAAAACAACAACATAGTCCCCTCATGATGAAATATAGGGATGATCATCCAACCGAATCTAGAAAAAAGTGGGTGAGATGTTGTTCATCACCTCCCAAACAATCAAAGGTGGAGAATATAGGGTTTCTTATATTTTGTGGAGGAAATTTTTCATCAACATATTTTATATATTGATTTTTATCAAGATTTAAAAATGCACATCCCCCATATATGGCTTCCATTTGAGTAGTGACAGACTCAATTGTGAAGAGTTGTTTTGGTTGTACCTCAGCCAGAGCCACCTCATGTCTATAAGAATCTGGTGAGCATTGAATATGTGAAAATGTATTATTATCACTCTGATCCTCAAACCATTTGAATGTTTGGTTATTTAAAGGGATATGTTTATTCATTCACCTAAATGTATGTAAGGAACAATCATTTTTTAATTCATCAATTATAGATACCGAATTCCTAGATTGAGATCCATTCTGATGCTTGAATACCGCCATTTCAAGTGGATGGGCTCATACAATAATTATAATAGGGGGAAATTTTACCTATGTTGGACCCAAAAAATACATCCAAATGATAGACCAATTGCTTAAATACATTATTCAGGATCATAGATCAATTCACAAGCTTCAATTTGACAAGTCATGGAGGATAAATAGAGTTATATATTAGTAGTTTTGGACATTTGAAGATAGGTTAAAATACTGGTTCAAATAGCCCATTCATGGAGATCCCTCCACAATCATGATAATTGTTGATGGTATGCCTTATCAGTCTGACTAGACCACGACTATTACAAATGAAGTTGATGGATTACTCTGTGAGTCCGATAAAAAACGTTACTGTCATGATTCCCTTTTTTTGATTCGTTGCACACTTCAAATCACCCCGAGAACCCCATTCCTATAGTATATCCTTCATACATTCCTTTCAGTAGGATATGCCTTCGAGTTTCACCCCCACACTCAAAATTCATGGATCTCATGTGCTTCCTGATATTTTCTTATGCGGTGCCCCCAGGCATCATGAGGAAATATACCTTCTGTTCTTGAAAGCCTACACCCCATGTTGTGATTCCCCTCTTGAAGTCATATTCCATTCATGAAAAAAGGACGCCCTTTGAGGAACTTGAGGCTTCGTGAAGCATTAACCCCTCATGTGGCACTCCCACTATGAATTATGATATCCTTCATGAGACTCTGAGATTTGAAAAACACCATGCTTCGCAAAGCCTTATCTTCTTTAAACGCATGATCTCTACAAAGATCTATCCATTTAGAGATCCTAAGCTCTACCAAGCTCTATTTTTTGTGTATACCTATCCTTATTAAAGCTCATACCTTCACTATCATTGGTTCATAGTTTTGCGTCTCTTCCCAAAGATCCCTATTGTCGATCAATGTCGGGTTGTGGTCTTAATCATCTAGGCTTGTCCCTTCTCTACAATTACAGACCCCCATGAAAACTTGAGTGTCACACCATCAACATTTCAAGACAGTTTTTAGAAATTTTATCTTGAGATAAAATGAGCACCCAACATCCACCTAGGGAATACCATGACTTGATATACTACATAAAAATTCCTAAAACAATTTGATTCAACATATTCCTCTTCTTCCCTTTCCCCTATCATAAGTGAAGATTATCCTCTAAAAATTCCATGAGTACCTTGAGTCTAACAACTGATCATGAGACTCTTCCAACCCCATCACCAGACTCCATTACCTGGTTGAACTAGAAAGGTATGTTGTTTCATAAGACCCACACGAGCCATTTCTAAGCATCTTATTCATAATAATTATATTCTACATGACTATAAACTGTAGTTTACCCTATATGAAAAACATAGGATGCATCTTTCTACAAAAAATAGATACATTTTGGGCCAAGAATAATATGTCAATATTCCCCACTAAATGACTTTAAACAATATCATACAAAAACATTCAATGAAAATTATGCCTCTAATGATAAACACGAGGTGCATAATTTTCCAAGTATAAGATTCCTCATTCCATGTTCATGATATGACCGCCAAACTACATCCATGGTACTCGTGTTAAGGTGAAATCCATAAACCATTTTCCCCTTACCAATGATCATGTTGATATTCCCTCATGGCCCAAAATAAAGAATACATAATGGGTAGCTTCCATGTGTATGCCCCATCTACTCCGTTTCCACTCCATAGCGGCACCCGGGTAACTTTGATGCATAATCCCTATCCACCATTTAAACTCTATAGCGACAGTAGGGATGCTTACACATGTAATCCCCATTCAACATTTCCACTATATTGCGGAACTTGGGTAGCCTCCGCATGTAAACCCTATCCATTGTTTCCATTCCCTAGAGGGACCTGGGTAACATGAATGCATAAGCCCCATTCACCATTACTGCTGCATAATAGTACATGTGCATCTCACCTAGAGTTATTCCCAGTCTCCATCTACGAAGGCAGCTAGCCATGCATAAGCCCTGCACCATCTCTCATAGCTGCACCTTTGGTGACATGACCATCATGTCCACTCCTACCTCTTGTTTCTCACACCAAGCTTGAATCTTGTGGACTTTGAGTAATAGATACCACAACATGTATTTGGGACACTAATCTTGTGTATTCCCTACCATGAATCTAGTTTTATGTCCATGTATATGCCTCAATTCTTTTCCCCCTCTTGCTAAACTACATGGGCATTGAACCGATATATTATAAATATCGTATGAATGAAGACAATATGAGGTTGTAGACCATCAATCCCTACAAACCATTTGTTTTTTCTATTTCACGTTAGTTTACACTTCCCACATGACATTAAAAAATATTCTTTTAACTATGCAGGTTTTGATCCTTTATGTGTACATAGGAAGCCTCTTTGAGGATCAATCTAAGCCAATGGTTACCTAGGTTTCTCCATCCCAAGTAAGTACCCTCATAATGTGACATATTATCTTTAGGGGAAGCCATTGAGATGTTTTGATCCATCATCCCTGAAATTTAACCATGCATAATCCCCATAATATTCACATGAAAGGTCTCAGGGTCATCATCCATGTATATTAAATGAAAGGTCTCAGGGTCGTCATCCATGTTTATTCCTCATTTCTCATCCACCATCCTAAACTATGTGGAATTTCATCTATGTCATGTTATCATGGTACATAAAACCCCTATCTGAGGATCAATTCCATCATCAATTCTCATCCTACCCTTTCCCCTAGGTCACTATGTATTGGAAAAATCATGACCTAACCTAGAGGTTCCATTTCTTCTAGGCCCCTATCCATGAGTTCATTTTCACGGGCCTCCTCCCAAGGTGACTCCCTAGTATACTTCCCAAACTATGTGAACATTTATTCCTAGTCACTGGGATATGTAGTAACCCACCTAATGTCAAAATCCATCTCTATCAACACTTCACACATTGAATCATCACTTCATCCATACCCATCCTGATTCTTACATGGGCCACCAAATCCTTGTGACATCATTCCATCCACTTCATCACTGCTTCTAGAAGCACTCAAAAAACTAACCACGCATAAGACACGAAAAATTAATATTCCTCCAACTAAGTGTTATCCTCGTGAAAAGGGCCTCTAACCATGCATAAGCCCCTAGTAATTTTCAGTGATGTTTTCCATGTGTATGCCCTGAGTCAATGCCCCAAATCACCCCATTGGATTATGTTGGACTTGAAATTGATCTTTTACACAAGGTATATAGGATTCCTCCCTAAGGATAAATCCATGGAAATTGTAAAATATAGTGTCCCACACGAAGGGTTCCACATCCTTGATCCTCCCTCAGTGGTGTCCATATTAGCCTTCATGGTGTGAAACCATTACTTCATAAAAAGAACCACCCCCTGTTGACCCTCATTAGGCATTTTGATCCATCCATTTAGTGTGACCCTCTTTAGGGCCCACATATCTAATTCACCCTCATTGGTGTCCAGATAATCCTTCATGGCATGAAACCTTCTCTTCATGAGACACACCACTTATGGTCCACCCTCATTGAGTGTTATGACCCATCCATTTTTGTCTCCTACTTTGGGTCCTACCTCCCTTATCCGCCTTCCGTGGTGTCAAGACCATCTATCACAGTGTGAGTCCTTCTCCTCATGAGACACACCACCTCAAGACAACCCTCATTGGGAATTTTGATCCATCCAATTGGTGTCCCCTTATTTGGTGTACACCTCCCTTATCCTCCCTCAGTGGTGTCCGAATTAGAATTTATGGTGTCAAACCATCCCTTTATGAGAAGCACTACCATGGGTCCGTCCTCATAGATCATTCTAATCAATCAATTCATTGTCCCTTCTTTGGTGTTCATCTCCATGTTTTTCCCTTAGTGGTGTCCAGATCATTCATCATAGTGTGAAAGCTTCTCTTCATTAAATGCACCACCCTAGGCCCCCACTCATTGAGCGTTTTGATCCATCCATTTAGTTTTCCCATATTTGGGTTCAACCTCCATGATCCAACCTAAGTGGTGTTAAAATTATCCTCCATGGTGTGAAACCCTCACTTTATGAGATGAACCACCTCAGGTCTTCCCTCAATTGGTGTTATGATCAATCCATATGGTAAACCTTTTATGTTATCAATCCTAGGGATCAACCTCCCTGATCTGTCTCTTTTAGAAATTTAGATCAAATTTATATCTTCTCCACATGAAGATAAAATTGTATCCAACCCTATGATAAACAAAGGATGCTATGGAAATCCCAAGAGACATTACTCTAGAATTAGATACATTGAGAGTGACGTGGGATTCCTCAGGTCCTGCGCCATTGAGAATCACTCATATGAGAAAGAATTCATTTGAATAATGTCTCAGCATCCAAAGATTCCCTGACATGCCTGGTGTTACCATCTACTCTGACTGAAGGATTCTACCATGTCAAGAACAGTTGGAATGTCTAGACAGAATCAGTGTAATTAAAAATCAACCAAAAAGAGATGAAAATGTTAATGATTTTCATGGTCAACAACTAAAACCATTGGGGAGATCCAGACTAAGGGAAAAATTCAGATGAGGAAACCACAAAAGGAGGAACTAACATCCGATCATCAGGTTTAATTCAAGGGGCATACATCTCTAAATAACTGATGAATGCACCCACCATTGGATACAAGGAACATGAATCCACAATGCAATGTCTTCATGATGATGTAGGCATTGGAAGGGTAAATTCATAGAAACAAAAATGTTGAACCCAATGTGAATCACTTCTCATTCGATTATAAGCAGATGAAAAATATCAGGAATGACCAAATTGTGGTATCACCAACATGAATACCCTCTCCATAATGTGAGGGAGGATGAGTAACAACAGGTGTTTGAAAAAAACATGGTCAATGGATCCTCATCAACATTGTCCCACTATGGGTCACATAGAGGGAATCCCCCCCCCCACTCCATCGGCTCCTCACCGACACCACAGCCATATCAGCTGCACATGGGGTATCCTCACCCCACTCCATCAGCTCCTCACTGACACAACCACCTTATTTAATGGGTAGGGGTGTCCTCCCCCCAATCCATCGTCCCCTCTACAACACCAACACCTCATGGGATGTGCCAGGGGTATCCCCCCAACCCCACTCCCTCGACTCCTCACTGACACGTCCACCTTATGGGCCACGCAGGGGGAATCCTCCCCCACTCCATAGGCTCCTCGCCAACACCACTACCCTCATGGGCCGCACAGGGGGAATCTTCCACAAATCCATCCACCCCCACCGACCTTGCTACCATCATGGGCCAGGAAAGGGAATCCTCCTCCACATCATTTACTCCTCACTAACATCACCACATTATAGGTCGTGCAGTTGGCATCCCCCCCCCCCCACTAAATCAGCTGCTTGCCGATATCGTTGCCTTATGGTCCACGTAGGGGGACCCCCTATCCATCAGCTCCTCACCTACACTACCACCCTTATGAGCCACATAGGGGGAACCATCCTCCCACTCTAACATATCCTCACTAACAAAAATTCCATTTGTGATGCATAGGGGGACTTCTCCCTCCCCCCCCACTCCATCATCTCCTCATTGACACCACCACCCTAATGGGATATGCATGGGGCATCCTCCCTCCACTCCATCAGCTCCTCTCAAACAATGCCTCCCTCATGGGCCACATTGGGGGAAACCTCCCCCCCCAATCCATCAGTTCTTCACCACCACCACCATATTATAAGTCATGCATGGGGAAACCTCCCCCTACAGAATTGGCTCCTCATTGAAACAGCCACCCATCATGGACCATGGAGGGAGATTGATCCCCCCAAATCCATTAGCTCCTCATCGAAACCATTGGATTATGGGCCACATATGGGGGATCCTCCCACCACCGCATTAGCTCGTCACCAAAACTGCCACCTTAGGGGATGTGTAGGGGCATCTTCCCCACCCCCTCCATCATCTTCACAATGACAATGCCTCATGCGTGGGCCATGCATGGGGAATCCTCCCACACCCCCACCCCACTCCATTGAATCCTCTACGACACTACCACCATGATGGTTATGCAGGCGAATCCTTTTCCCACTCCATCAGCTACTCGCTGACACCGCCACCTTCCAGTGTGTGCAATGGGCATCCTCCTCCCACTCCATCAGCTCCTCACCGACACAACAACATTATGGGTTGTGTAGGGGAACCCCCCCAATCTATTGGATGCTCACCGACTTTTCCACCCTCATGGGCCATGCAGGGGAAAATGCCCCTAACCCAGCATTACATCACCAACAGCACTAGATGTCATTGTGGAGGTCCTCCCCATACTATTATCACTAGACATACTAGGCATCCCCATCACCATCATCAACCCCTGTGGATATCCTCCCCACACTGATATCCCCTATCATGGATATCCTCCCCATGGCCATCATATTCCACTACGAAGGTCCTCCCCGCACAACTGTAACGTGACACAGAGGTCCTGTCTATTTCCATCATCAACCATTATAGAGGTCCTCCCCACACCACTATAATTACACAATGATGTCCTACCCATCACCATCATCAACTATTGTGAAGTTCCTTTGTAAATAACATTCAACAAGTATGGATGTACACCACATTGCCATCTTCAACCACTATAGAGGTCCTCTCCTAACCGTTATCACTAGGAACAACGGTACTCCATGTCACCATCATCATCCATTATGGACGTCCTCCCCACAACTCCATCACCTAGCACCGATTTCCTCCCATTAACCATCACCATCCACTAAAAAGTTCCTCCACACACCCCTATCATAAAATAATGTTGTCACACCCACCCCCATCATCATTCATTATAGTCATCCTCCATGCAAAGCATTCAACAAGTAATAAGTTACTCCATGTCTCCATCATCAGCTACTGCAAAGGTCCTCCCTACAATACTATCATCTTGGAACGAACGCCTTCCCCCATTCCATCGACAACCATTTTCATTGCCCACCTTGAATATACATCAACATACATGGAGTTCCTCCCCATGCCAAAGAATTTCCCAACTCTGATTTCTCTAGTCCAGTTTCTTCATCACCATCACTAGGGGGAGATTGACCATATCTTTGATCATGTTGTAATTCATAGTGAGATTACAATCCAATATTCCATATCGTTCGAGAACCATATCCCCATCATACCGAAGATCAACGTTTTCATGCCATCTGGATTCCATCACCCCATTATACCAACGATCCAATGTTCCACACCTTTTAGGTTCCATTTCACCATCATTTCGAGGATCCAGGATTCCACACATTCTGGACTTCATCGCCCCATCGATCCAATGATCCAAGATTCCATGCCATCCAGGCTACATCATCCCATCATACCAATGATAAATTCTTCCATGCCTTATGATCTCTATCTCCCCGTCGTACCAAGGATCTAGGCTTCCACCCCTTTTGGGCCGTATCGCCCCATTGTACCAATGATACAAGATTGCACAACCTCCTAGGCTTCATCAACCTTCAATACGTAGGGAAATATATTATCTCTACCATGGTCAACATCCCACTACTGACATAATCCTTTAGATTTCACATCCTAGTTTCATGGTGTTAAACTACATAACATCCAACATCCTAGTTGTATGATGATGAAATTCATTAAAATAAATTTCTTAGTCATATGAAATTAAACTGTGGGACATAATCATCAAATCTATGCTACCCAAAACCGCAAAAACCATGGGAACAACTATGTGACATTAAATAACATCCTCTACTTTTCCTAATCAGGAAGCATTTAACTATACAAATGCAGTGTATAATTCCTTGTGCTCCCACATGAGAGTGAAATATCCATTCGGCATTAGCCTAATACTATTCCACATTCAAGAACTATATCATGAACCTCATCCATTAAGAGGGGATCGAATCCCTCTTTATGATATGAAATATCAATGTACTCAAATGTTTTGTGGTATAGAAACATGAGTGTTAGAAACCAAATGAAAAAACTGCCAATCAATTTCCACGCTTCACAACATCCCTTCCATTGGATCCCCCTCATCTTCACATCTAAAGTCTCCCCCTAATGACATGGTTCCTGGTCACATTCCTCTCCTACCATTTTAGGGAAACACCCTAGAAGATTTTGAACAACACTTGGAGATAGGAAATTTGTTTAGAAAATGGTCAGTGGTTGGCCGTCATGTGTTTTTTCAGTCTAGGTAACACTATATGAATAATGTGTTTCAAACAAGGTCAGCAATTATCATCCATCATCACACCAACCTCATTGTGATCAAGATCTTGGGCTTTTTGATTTGTATCATTCCACCTCTTTATGTTTAGATTGAACTCTGAAATTTTTTGTGTTCCCATCTATGTATTCATTCATGTTGAGTAAGAAGGCTAGTGTCGTTGGGATATTCTCATCCCGGCATCGTCATTCCCCTTCTACATTCTTCCATTTGTTCGGAAAATCTCAACACTATACCTTGTTTCCCACAACAACCATGACTCACATGGGATTATTAGTTTTCTAGGATGTGGATTGATATGGTTCTTCCATACATACATCACCATATTATATAACATTAAACTGATTCCATGTCCGGCATGATGCTAACTGGTTGTTACGTCATGCATGACAATAGAATGAATAATCATCTCACGGTACGAGTTCTATGAGCATGAAACTAAGATCCCCTTCATCCTTACCTCATGATGTTAATCTACAAGGTATTGAAGAACTATGTGTGTATTTATATCAATACTTATGGGATACGTAAGAACACCTACACATTTGATCTATGGACTAGCCGACAATTCAACCTTTCGGCCCTGTATCATGGGTTCTTGCCCGAGAGTTCCTGGTATGGTGATGATACCTCTTTGGTCCTCATTCATGTGGGGTTATTTCATTGAACTATACTACACACCCCTAGGTTTGATGTTCCACTTTTGGTGTGAGTTCTACAACCTTAAACTAAGATCCATTTCATTCAATCAACATGACGTTAAACTATGTTTCCCTATCAGATATGGTGTTATACTATAGTATCCATGAATGAAATTATACTATATAGCATATATGGTCCTTTTTGAATGATATTAAAAGTAATGTTACATTTTTACCATATGATGTTAAACCACCTCATCCCACATGAAGTTAAACGGTAATGTCCCTACCATATATCAAACTGCATATATATTAC
The DNA here is from genome assembly GCA_963277665.1 of Viscum album. Taxonomy (NCBI): domain Eukaryota; kingdom Viridiplantae; phylum Streptophyta; class Magnoliopsida; order Santalales; family Viscaceae; genus Viscum; species Viscum album. The sequence goes on from OY728129.1 coordinate 537,053,686, forward strand.
GATCTGTTCTGCATGACCTTAAAAGTGAAGGCGCCTTAGGTCCTGAATGACATTAAACCGACTCATCCCACATGACCATAAATTGAGGTGTCCTTATAATATATTAAAATTTTTAGCATTTATGGTCCTTTTTTCATGACCTTAAAAGGAAAGTTCCATATTTTCTAACATGACATTAAACTACCTTATACCACATGATTTTAAAATGCAGTGTCCTAATAAGACATTAATGGAATAACATTTATGGTCCTTTTTACATGACATTAAAAGCCATATTCCATTTTGTCCAACATGAAGTTAAACACCCATGTCACATTTTATATTATAACTACTACATCATCCTGGTAGTATAAAAATAATCTTCACAACACCCTGATGTACTCATCTAACAGGGTTTCCCCTTTGGCACTAGTCACTCACTAAGACATTTTTGGAAAATTTTGTATCTTGATTCCCATCCGCATGGAATACTTAGGAATGCCCATTTTTTCATTGGATCCAGCCCTGGTTCAACAACCCTTCTATTTAGAATATGTGATATGGTGACAGGACTCCCTTGTCCTCATTCATGTCTGGTTCGTTTGCTCTCCATTCCATGTATATCCATTAAAAAAGACACTACAACTTTTTGAGTATAATGGTCATAAACTAGGATCCTTATGTCTTAGTCACATGCCTGCAATTTTTTTCAAGCTTCGTGATATTAAATTGCACGGGATTTTGGAAGTGCATGTGTCTTGATTTCCAACCTTAAGGGATATGTAGCAATGCCTGAACATTTTTTCTTGAAGAAAATCCCTTGGTATATCAACCATCTTTCTCATATTCCCATTATTTGGTATTGGTGTATTACCATGGAATATGCAAGATCCATCTTGATTATTCTTCCCATAAGAAGAGGTTTAGACCCCATCATATTATATTCCCCATTAACATTCATAGATTCACTGTGTTGTAGGACTAAGGGTGATGGGTTTATCATGGACATTACCTTATTCTTTCTCCACACTTCACATGTTCCTTTGTTTGGGTCATCACAATCTTCTATAAGTGAATGGACCCCTAGCTTTAGGATGTTTGGAAACATGGCTCATCTACCATCCTGGGAAATTCCCAAGAATATTTTGAATGAACATTTTGTACAGCAACCATGTCTCAAACACATTCAATATCTGAGGCTCATTTTTATGTTTCCATCTTGATTACATGATAAAAATGTTATGCTTCGAACAATATTTGTAGTTATCCTCCATCGTTACACCACCACTATATCCCAAATATTGTACGCAATGATTCACATCCCTTACCACATTCTTATATCTACGAGGAATTGCCACACCCCCTATATTATCCTACTCTGTAGCATTGCATGTTTTGTAGGATGATCATCATTTTTGGTATATCCTTAATCCTACTTCCCTGCTTCCTCATTGTGTGTCTCCATGTGTCATAAGAATATGATCCACAACATGTCTCCTACACGGATCATGGATCATGTGGGAGTAGGGATCATTGTAGTGTTTATAACAGCATGGGATAATTGCACCATATTATGGTCCAAACTCTATTACCTTAGATTATGAGTTTATATCCCAATCTCACAATGTTAAACTATGATTCCAAGTACAAGATGTTTGACTTAAAACTGTGTGTGGATTATCCTTGGGGAATGTGTGGAGTGGTCTGGACCTACTTGGTCCTCATTCAACATAGTCTACTCTATGGAAAAACACTGAACACATCCCCTTTGCATTATAAATCTCTAAAACCTTAATCTAAGAATTATGGTGTCCCAATATCATGACAATAAAGTGCATAACAATCACAATTTTCTCGCTTGATAGAATATCACCCCTTTTAGAATTGACCATGTATCAATGCATCTTCCAAAACTATGTGTGGGTTGATTCACATCCTTATGGGGTATGGATGATTTCATATACATTTATTCAATGGTCCATCTGCAAAAACTTCAGATTATTTGGCATCTTGACCTAGGTTTCTCCCGACGGTACGTGGTGTGGTTGAGTCCTCTTTGGTCCTCATTATCATTTGTTTTACAACATACAAACCATGTAACTCCTTTGGGAGAACATATCCTTACATTCATCAAACCCCTATGACATAAAAATACACTGAATTGGAGATATATATATATGTCTTGATTCCTTCCCTCATAGGATTTGTTGTGAAACTTGAATATCTTATCCCAAGTCACATCCATAGAATTTAACCCTTTTGGCCCACTTGTCTTGGGTTCCTATTTTAAATGTGTGTGGTGTTATCTAGATCTCATTTATCATCATTCACTTCATGTTTTTAACAGTTCCACACATTTCTCTTTTAGGGTGCACATGTCTCAACCACATGATGATAAACCACAATACACGTTTGTTGTTGACTTAGGATGTTAAATTACATGGGTACATCACATACAGATGACATTAAATATAGAACCAATAGTCCACACTCAATGACCATAAACCAATAGCTACTAGTCTAAGAAAAAAACCTTTAAACTATTCACAACACCCCACAGGAAAAAAATACTTTAGGATTGATCTAATCCCTCTTGCAAATGTTCCACATAGGCCTATTCTAAAGTGGAGTGCTATGTTACCTAGAGTATCAGATTCCACATGGATATTTCCCCAACATCACTTACATGAATCATGTGTCCCTATATTAGGGTCTCCATCATTTTTAATGTCTAGATATCCCCCTCATGGGAGTGTTCTTGGCCATATGGATCACCTACCTTCATGGGACTATGCCCTAAAATATTTCGAATAAAATTTTGAGTTAGGATTCAAATTTCGAATATGGTCTGTGGTCAATCATCATTTATCTATTCCCAATTAATATATATGGCTCAATTATTAAAATTTAATTCCCCTTATATTTGTGTGGATTTCTAGCATGCCTCGTATTGTCCCTCCATGCAATCATTCACATCGAGTGGGGATGTGAATATGGTTGGGATTCTCCCGCATGTCATTTCATTTCCATTGTTGTGAACTCCCATATGTTGGGGAAATCCTAAAACCACTCTGTGTTTTCTATAACAAGAATGGATCATGGGGGCTTAATGGCCTTGTTAGTGTCATGTCCACTTAGGGAATCTACGCAACCTTATGGTCTGTATTCATTAACCTTAAACTATGACACATTTGTCCAAGAAAATTGACATTAAACTATGTTTTCTAATCCCACATGATGTTAAATTGTTGCATCCTTACCACACGACGTTAAATTGTACTAGACATTCCTATCACATGACCTTAAACTATAGTATCACTATACTTGTAGCGTAATGAAAAATGGTGCAATATTGTGGAGTTCTTCCTTGAGACGACATCACTCATGGCATAGGTCATCCACCATACAACATGTGAAGACCTTAATATGAGTTGATTCTTGTGGTGACATCAATACTTTTCAAATTGATCCATATGATCAAAAAATGGACAAATAATAAATATCTAATGCATCTTATATCCATGTGCAGGTTAGAACATCATGATTAAATTACCCTTCCAGAACTACATGTGTCATGATTCCACACGTTATAGGATATATAGTGATGCCCAAAGACTATGTAATTGGGCCCAAGAAAAATGTTATATTCCAAATACTATAACACATAATGTACATTAAGACATCTTCAATGCATTATTTTATACTACAACCATACCCTGAAAAGGTATAGGATTCCCCATGATAGTTATGGGAGACTTTAGCTTCCTATTCAAAGAGGATTTCCCCGCCAATGTTTTTATCTCTCAATGTTGTTCTACAAGAACAACATGAGGCTTCATTGCCATCTTCATGGGATACTTAGAGACACATGGACACATTTTCTTCTAGCCCTACCATAGTTTTTTTAAACTTTTTGTAATTTTGGCGCAAGTTATTGTCCTAGTATTGGGAACTTAATCGTCATGTAGTTCATCTTAAAGTGTGTATGTATCGTGAAATCATCCTTGGATTCACTCACCTTGGGTTTTACCTCCCACATTTTCTGTTCATACCCTTAGACTGAATATTTTTTATTAGTCCAATCATTATGAATTTAAACTATTTTCCTTGCTCAATGCAGTACGACCTTAAAATGTTTGCACACCAGTTGTCTAAATCCCACTCTCTAATGACATATTCCTTCCACCCATCATGTCTTTTTGGTTTGGATCATACATCATACTTAAATTTAGATGGACCACCTAAAGTAATGGTATCATGATTCTTGGGATCACATTCCATCTGGGGCCAACGTCCTAATGGATCTATCGCTTCAAGAAGTGAGTCCGCTATTTAAAATTTGGAAAGAAATTGATTTTAAATTTTCCACTCCATTATTTTATATTAGTTATGTTCCATGTGTTTGGAATAGGGTCAAAATTTGGCCTTTTTTACCATTCACCCTTTCATCCAAAATTTGAAGGTCTTGTCTAACCTTTTTCTACCATTCGTGTATCATGGTGGGATTCCATTATTAGCGTCACCTTCGAGTTGCACTCTCTTATATAAAAAAACCCCCCTATACCACTCCATGTTTCCTACATCGAGCATTACTAATGTAGGATTATGAATTTTGGTAGGGCAGTAACTGATGTGGTTCATCCACATGGGGATAAGTGGTCTAAACCCTTTGACATTTGAATAGGATTCTAATAGGGATATGTGGTGTTATTGTAGGTCTCCATATCCTTCATTCATGTCAGGTATTGTACCTCACCGCATCACATATTGCACATTCCTGTATATAACATGGTATGTGTATGGTGTGTTGGCCTCCCTTGTCTCATTCATTTAGTGTTCATCTTTTCCATTAAATAAAAAAAATTGGGAATAGAAATCATAATCTATGAAACACGACATTAAATTATAGGCTAGGGTCAAAGAAGTATGACCTTACACTGTGTGAAATGTCCTGTTCATTTGATGTTAAACTATAAAATAGATCTTACTCAGTATATAAGGTTGATATATGTTTTCATCATCCTCACATTAATTAATTAAAACTACAAATCAGCCTTGAACATTGCTCGGGAGGTCCTTTCACATGGTGTTGTTCATTTACTTCATTGACCACATCTTCACCTATCGCTCAAAATTTGAGATGACGCTTCTTGAGAATATTGTTTTGTTCATTTTTCACATCGGTAAACCCAAAAACAATGTTATCCAAAACACAATGTTGTAATTTAAATAGTTTTGTAATATTTTAAAGCATTACACCACTCCACTTCCATGCCTTTCATTCCCCTTATATGGATGATCATCCCCTTTCATGTCTGAAAGGACCCCATAATGGGTTGTATTTTCTTCTTTGGATAACCTACCTCTACAGGACAATGCCCAAGAATATATTTTACATTATTTGGAGTTAGGTCCTATGTTTTGAATATGGTCAGAAGTTAGACCTTGTTTGTTTTTCCCCATCTTGGCCTAATATGATGAAAATGTTGTGTCTCAAATACAACCTTCAGTTATCATCAATAGTCATTCTACCCTCATCCTATTCTAAATGTTGGGAATGTGATTCACACATATTTATCCCTCATTGTTCGGATTGATTCTTGCATCCATGGCAGTATCATACTTTGGAACATTCTCACATTGGGAATGGAAATTTTCTACTCAGAGAGCCCCATTCTCTAGTTGCAACCCCTCTCAATCAGGACCCTCTCAATGGTGATCGATGTAACTTTAATATCCAATCACATCCACCTTTTTTAGTACACTAATAGAGGTTTATGGTCTTATATTATCTCATGTTACCCATACCGTGCCAATCTTACATGGGCTTAGATATTTTTAGTTGGTCATTTCCTCAATGTGATTGAGATACAATAGACATTAATGTAATAATTTTAATCAATGTTCCCCTTAGAACACAGTCCTCCTCGACCCATTCAGCCTCATTGGACCCCCTTATAAGGGGGTGTAATTTTTTGGCACCAGAAAACAAATCCAAATGATTAACTGAATTCCCTTATACATGATCAAATATCATAGACCATTTTGAAGGATACAATTATATTAGTCATAGAGACCAAAAATAGTTACATATTAGTAGTTATAGTCATTCGAAGATAGGATGGAAAATTGATTCATAGAGACCATTTACAGAGCTCCCTCGACAATCGTGATGAATGTTAGGATAGGCTCTGCAAGCCCGATGAGCCCCATGTCTGCTATGAAAGGAAATTAATGGACAGCTTTGGGAGACTGATGAGCACCCTGACTATCATTCTACCCATTTTTCTTCATGGAATGCTTCCTAGGGTGATCATACCCCCATGTCTATAAATACCCCCTCATTCCTTCAGTTCAGCAAGAGACACCATCAAGTTTCACCATCACAGACTCAATTCATGGAGCTCATGTGCTCCAGGAGATTCACTTTTGTGGAGCCCATAGGAATTATTTGGAAACATCATTTATGTTCTTGAGACCCTCCACCACATATAGATATGGCCTTGTCAAATTCATATGCCCTTTATAAAGGAAGAAGTCCCTTTCAAGAAAATGAAGCTTCGTGAAGCATTCATCATTCACGAAGAACTCACCCTAGGAATCAGTCATACTTCATGAGACCGTATGATCTATATACCCCCATGCTTCTTGAGTCCAATCTTCTATGATCCCCTCAACTCTGTGAATCCATATCCTTCACGAGACCCTTACCTCTATGAACCACAATTATTCACAAATCCATATCCTTTGTGAAGCTCCTACCTTCATGCCCATTTGTCCATACCATGGTGGCCTCACTCCTGCACCCATGATCTCGACCAGTTTTGAGATGTGGTCCCAGTCCTTTGAGTCAATCCCTTTTCTATCTTCACAGAACCCCATGAAAAATAGAGTGTCTCACCCATAAATCTTTGAACTGGGGTGCTATAATTTTATCCTTAACCCTTATGTGCACCCTACATCTATTTAAGGGATACCCTGACATGAGATACTCTGATGAACTCCATAAAACACATTGATATGACATATTCCTCTTGGTCCCATTCCCATGTCATGAGTTGAGATTCTCATATTCAAATTCCCCAATAACCTTGAATATAACTTTCATCATGAAACACCTCAAACCCCATCATCAGGCTCCAATGATGGGTTGAACCACAAAGGGCCACTCTCTTGTAAGTCCCAAACCTTCCATTTTATGGTTCAATATTCATAATTTCCCTCTCCACATGACTATAAACAGCAGTATATACTATATAAATAAATATGATTGATGTATCTCCAAATAAGATATGCCTTATGTGATAGGGATAAGATTTCAATAGTCCTCACTATATGACTTTGAATTGTATCATCCTCTCTCATGAAATAATAGGATGCCTCCTATGATAAACAAAAGATTCATTATGTGCCAATCATATGATGCCTCATGCATTGATCAGAAGATTTCTACCATACTACAGTCATTTTCCTCCTCTTACAGTTCATGCCCCAAACCATTTTCCCTTGACTAATCATCATGTTGAAATACACTCATGGCCCGAAATAAGGAAGGCATAATGGGAAGCTTCCACGTGTAAGCCCCTTCCAGAGAATTTCCACTACAAATAGGAACTTGGGAAGCTTACACATGTAATCCACATCCAACTTTATCACTTCATAGTGGCACTCAATTAGTGACCACACGTATGGACCATACACCCATGCCTCTCCATAGTGGCACTCAAGAAGAGTCTGATTTTAAGACCCATCCACCATTTTCACTCCCTAGTGGGACCTTGGTATCTTTTACACATACTCCCCATTCCCCATTTTTTCTACATAAAGGAACCTAGGAATCTCTCATAGAGTAAGTCCTAATATTAATCTCCATGGGTCTCTTTCCATGTATAAGTCTTAGACCATCTCTAATGGATTCACCTTTAGTTACATGAGCATCAGGTCTACCGCTACCTATTCTTTATCACAATGAGCATGACTCACATGGGATTAGATTAATAGTGACCAGTACAAGCCTAAGGATACTTACCATGCATAAGCCCCAACATGTTTTTGGGACTCTATCCATGTGTATGCCCTGATTCCATGGACTTACTTTCAAAACTATGTGGACATTGATAAATGTATTATTAAAAGGGTACATAAAAAGTCTCAATAAGGTTTGAGTCCATAACTCCCCAAAATCAATTTGTTTCATCTAATTCACGTCGATTCACTTTTCTTTCATGACATTAGACAACATGCATGAAACTACATGGGTTTTGATCCCTTAAGGGTATGTAGGATGATTCTTTGAGGTTTAATCCCAACCAAATGGTGAAATATGGTTCTCCCTCCAAGGGAGGCACCTTCTCGATGTGACATCTTAACTTTATAGGACACATCCCCTAGATTCACCCCCTGAAGTGTTCTGATCCATCAACTTGTGCGTCCCACCTAGTGTAATCCCCAAACAACTCACATAGATTCAACAAAGAGTGATCCTCTTTCAATGTGTCTCTAACCATGCGTAATCTCCTACCATGTCTCCAGGTCACTGACAATGTGTATACCCAAATTATTTACCTTGATCCTAAACTTTATTTAATTTTATCTCTATCTTCTAAATATGGTTCGTAGGAGGCCTCTCTGAGGTTCAATCTCATAATCCATTGCCATCGTGATCTTTCACCTTGGTTTATATGTATCAAGAGTGTCATTCCCCAACATGTAGCTTCATTTTCCTTCAAGTCTCAGTCCAAGAATTCACTCTCATGGGTTGTATCCTTAGAAGACTCTCCACCCGACTTTCCATACTTCATAGAAATTTATTCCTAGACACTGGGATACGTATGATGCCCCCCTGAGATTTAAATCCATCACTCTCCACACTCCACCCATATGATCATCTCATTATAAATACCCATCCTAATTCTTAATCGGGCTACCACATCCAAGTGAGATCAATCCATAAACTCTGTTGATGATTCTTACATCACCTAGACAACTAACCACGAATAAGTCTCACACAATTCATATTCCTATAAACAAGAGTGATCCTCATGTGATAGACTACTAACCATGTGTAATACCCTAGCATGGTTCTAAGACACTTTCCAGGTGTACATCCCAAGTCAATTCCCGAAATCATCCCTTATAACTACATGGGGTTTCATGAAAATATTCTATACAGGATACATAGAAAGCCTTCCTAAGGCTCAATCCTAGCCAATGGTAAACAATGGTGTCCCCCTCTATGGGGTCCACCTCCCTGATCTACCATAGTGGTGTCCATATCAACCTTTATAGTGTGAAACCTTCCCATTATGAGACACACCAACCTAGGTCCACCCTCATCAGGTGTTTTGATCCATCCCTTCATTGCTACCCTCTTTGGGAAACACCTTCCTAATATACCTGTGGTGCTTTCCAAATCAACCTTCTAGGGGTGAAACAATATCCTCATGAGACACACCACCTCGGTTCCACCTTCATTGGGTGCTCTAATCTATCCATTCAATTTTCTCCTATTTGGTTCCACCTCCATGATTTGCCCTCACTGGTGTCCAGATCATCCTTTATGGTGTGAAACATTCTCTTCAATATATCAACCACCTCAGTTCTACCCCCATTGTCCATTTTGATCATTCATTCAATATTTACCTCTTTAGGGTCCACATCCTTGTTCAAACCTTAGTGGTTTCTACATCACCCTTCATGGTGTGAAACCATCTTTTCCTGAGATGCACCACCATGTGTCCACCCTCATAGGTTGTTCTAATCCATACATTCAATGTCCCTCTATATGAGTTCCACCTCCATAATCCATGGTCTGTTTTGTCTAGATCATCCTTCATGATGTGATTGCTTCTCTTCATGAGACACACCACCATGGGTCTACCCTCATTGGTCATTTTGATTCATCGAAAAGGAAAACATTTTAGGTTATCCCTCATAGGGATCAACCTCCATAGTCTATCTCTATGGGAAATTTTTATCTACTTCATATCATCTCTTCAAGATGTTAAACACACGGCCTACCCCATGATAAACATGGGATTCCATGGAAAACATTATATACATGAATCTATAATATGATACCCCATGACCAATGTGGTATTCCTCTGGTTTCTCTCCTTTGAGAATCCCTAATATGACTCATGTTACAATCTACTCTGACCAATGTTTTCTACCTTATCAAGACCCCTTGGAATTTCAAGACAAAAATAGTTTCAATAATTGATTTCAAAAAAAAAGATGGTACTGGGACAAAGTTTTAGGAACAAAGATTCATTTCTATGAGGGAGAACCAAACTATACGTCTAATTATGGGGAGGAATCCATGAAAATAGAAACTGACCTCCCATCGTCCCATTAAAATCAAGGAGTAGATATCTCAGAATATGTAATGAATTTCTACTACCGTTGGAAAGCAGGAACTTGAGGTCACAATTATGTTTTTCCACGATGATGCCCGAATCCACCACCAAAATAGTTGAAAACAACATTATCTTTAAGTCAATAACATGTAGAATTATTTCCCCAAAGTAGCTCCCCAATGATTTTTCCCATATTTTATATCTCATTTTCATATTATGAAAAATGTTCCTAAATGGATGACATTTCTATTTTATGGGTGGTGATAAGGAAATTTTCATACCTCTCCCTTTATCTTCAACAATGCTACACTGTAGAGGTGGAAACATGATATTTTGAGGTGTCGGGTTTTTTTCCCTCTTAATTTCCATCTTGTTCCAAATTAAATTTCATGTTATTGATGAAACTTTTCAAATAGAGTTTTTCAATAAATGGTGGGTTTCTCATTAAATTCAACACAAGAGGTTTATTTTTCACTTCGTGCATTATAGACATTTCGTAAACCTTTGTCCATGTTGGGATTTTTTGTCTTGTTACCCCAATGGAGTTTTATTTCATTTTTCAAAAGTTACTTTTATATTGGTCAGTGAATAGTTCCCTTGATAGAGTTTCCAGTCATCACTACTAAAAAATACTTGAATAGAATATATTGATTCTGTGATGTGAGAAATTGATGGGATGATGATAGTTGATATTTACCTCCTGACCCAGATAATTCTTCTTCCTATAATAGTGAATGTGATGATTATGGTTCCCCCATCACTTTGTTCTATGGCCTATTTGTGGCCCAAAAATAGAATTGGTTGATCTTCTTAGTGATGATATGATTAATTTGGTTGATGATATAATGATTCTTGGTATTGGAATTAGGATATAGACGACCACATAGCAGCTGAAAACAAGCTTATTTGTAACTGCTGTTGATTTTCAAAAGGAATCTCTTAGGGGGTGATGTAACTAGGGAGGGAAATTGATATATCAATTCCCTTATCCCAACAGACATGGGTTGTATTTTATATGTTGTCGACATGTCTGGAGTCATATCAAAAATTGATGATTGTATGGGGTGGAGATTGTGGTAGATATTCTTCTAAAATGGGTGGCTAGGTTTAATCTAGTACTACTAGGGTGGAATATACTATTGGTCCCTATTAAATTTAGAGAATCTATTATTTTTTTGGATTTGAGTATAATGGAAATCCATGGGGGAATTAATTTTCAATGGGAAATTTCTTGGTTGATCACAACATCAGATTCCAGGTCTAAAATGCATTCCCATTGTTTTGAAAACCCTAATTGAAAGACCTAGGGGATTTCCACTCCCTTTATTCATGATTTCTTATCACCATTGATGTGGTGGAATTCCATTTTGATGAATAACTAGATAACACATTACCCAGTCCTATAATTATAGTTGAGGTAATGACATTACATGATGTTGTAACTAGGGGATTCTATTGTTCTAGGGAGATAGTGAGGTGAAATGCTCAATATGTAACCCATCCTTAGATTAATACATCTAAATATACTATATAAATTCATTGGACGATATTTTTCAGGATGTGGAAAAAATCACCACATATACATTTATCAGGCTACTCTGTTCATGGGTACTGAGCTAAATAAATGCAACCATATCATAGTGGCAATCAATTGTGTTGATGATATAATTGTGATAAATGTATCCTATATATGTAAAACTTCATGTATTCAATTTCTAATGAGTATTCAAAATATTTTATAATATAAAATTCATGGACTCCCCCTCTATCATATCAAATATCTTATAGTCAAAATACGCATGGGGTCAGAACTTGGTGGTGGTTATTTCTGATTAATCTCTCTATATGTCAATTTCAGTATCCACTTAATTGGAATTACACCCCTCCATCTCATCAAACAACATGAGTTGTTTTTCAGGGTCACATTCATACCATAGTGAAGTGAATATGTTAATTGATGGGGATATATATATATTTATAGTTAACCAAAGTCTATAGAGAACCTCTCTATACAAAGGTATATGAGTTTTCTTCACCACTCTAAACATTGATTTTTATAAATGGAACAATTTACTTATAAATGAAAGATATCACCATATAGAGGATGATCATGATAGAGATTAGGGGTAGAGTTCTTGAAATCCATTTAACAATTACCATGAAAACAAAAATCACTATAATTATCATCTTCATATTTGATTTAATAGTCGAAAGACATATTGTGTGTTGAAAATGTGTCTCCAAAAGCCTCAAGGAACCTAGAAATGACCATGTTTGGGATATGATCCTCATCGTGCATCATGGTAAGATGATTGTGAACTAACTTTTGGGATTGTTAAGGGATATGATCCTTTTTTATTATTTATTTTGGAATATATTGATAATTGTATGGTGCTACATGAAAATGAGATGTCGACTGAGAATATATTGAATTATGACATTTAACATAGTTATTATTAAAAAGAATGTGAGCCCTACCCATGTAATGTGATGTTCTCACATCATATCCCTTGGTATAAATTGGTGTACCAGCCCAATACTTATACATTAGTCTATGTCATTGAATATTTTAAAAATAAATATGATCCCTTCATGTGGTATGTGATATTCTGATGTGGATAACCATTGTTATAGAGGGAACATGAATGTACATAAATTATGCATTCCCCATCATAATATAATGATGGACATCTATAATAGGATAAGGGATATGAGTCTTCTCATATATTTCCTCACAAGGTTTATTATATAGTCATTTGATGTTTGAATTTTGAATATGATACTAAATTTTATGTTATATTAGAATACGATAGGTAGATTAACTAAGTAGAATACGAGCCCATCCTAAGGATTATGTGACTACAACTTGGTGATCCTTAGTAAGAATATGGATTTTATCCCAATGTTGATCCTTTGGAACATGTCACAAATTTTTTAAACGTGTATATAAGGTTGTCCTCAAACATGTTCGGCTCCCACTGGGTGTGCTCTAGCTAAAAGAGGAGTGTGAGCTCAACCCTCAGTCCTTGATGTATGATGATGGTATTAATTTATAGTGATATTAGAATGTCCTATGGTATGCTATGCTCAAAAATATTGATACAACATTGGAAAAAGAATATTATCCCAGTCAATCAACTTTTCCATTACAGTAATTTGTTGATAATCATCCTGGACATGTGGAATAATATGCCCGTTCTTCAGAGTAGCCCCTTTTTAATCATGATCAATGTATTGTGCTACATTGTATGTATAGGTAGAAATATAAACCTTTAACTTTATATGTACTAGTGATAAAATATTATAGTGGATTTCATCATCTATTTCTAACATTTAATGAAACATTAACAATGTGTGTATAGAGATATGACCTTGAACATTTTTTGTTCCCACTATAAACCAGTATATATCATCAATTTAAGTGGGGATATAAGAATAGTTCCATCATCCTTGTGCTACCAAAAATATATCATTTTTATTCATGAATAGGTGTTGAGATATTTTCATCCCACAAGTTTTCTTTAGTAATATGCACGCAAACATTCTCCTAGTAAGAATGGATTTGATATTTACTGGTAGTTACTTCAAAAATATTCTAGTAGACATTTTCATGAGGTGTGGGGATATTACCCTAGTCATGATTTTCTAGAGCCTTCCACAACTGATGTATCTTCTTTAATTCCCATCATTATTTATCAGAGGTGGATGTGTGTCTAGGTTTACCATCAACAACTGACTAAACTGGTATTGATGGCATGTCACTAGTAATGGAGGTTGACATGGGTCTTCCTCGATGTCGCATAAAATATAAATTTTATGTAGTTGAACCATGTGTCCTCCTTAATTAGATATAGATGGTGATTATTATTTCTCTTCTGAGATATTATGAGGAAGCTATTGTAAGTTTCGATGAGTGCCACTTCATTTAATATATATTTTATTAGACAATATAGAATCATCAGTTTAAATAATAAGAGCACCTTAATGGTAGCCTCAAGGTTTTGGATCATACCATGCTGATGGTATTCCAGTTCCATTTATTATTCCACTATAGTCTAAGGATGTCGGTTATTTGTGATCATATAGGAACTATAAGGGTTACATCCATAGATCATTTCCCAAAAGATTTCTGAATGAACACATTCTCTTGGATTAGGGAGTTGTTTCTGAGAACATTATCTGTAGTCACAAATACCACAATGTAAATGATCTTCGAGCAGTGTATCATCATAGGCATGATATGTGATCAATTTGATATTCATGTGTAACACATTTTTATATTCTTATCTACAGTCCTATGATTAATTTCATGAGAACTGCAATTATAGAGGATCATCTATTCATTTTAAAGATTCACGTTAGTTTCAACATATTTGTTTAAGTATGAGATGAGAACAAGATTTCATGATACATGGTAAACCAATCATTCAATTATTTGATTGTTTCACATCAGGTTCATTATTTTGTTTGTCAGTTAGATATGTATGTTGATGGAGAATAACCATGTGGAGATAACCAATTTGACTAAATTGATCTTGTTAGTATATCATTTTTTTCATGACAAAGAGATTCTACAATTATATTATTTCACCTTAGGTTCACTATTTACATTTCTTCATGAAAATTAATAAATTTCGATGGTGGTCTCCCCCGTGTAATAATAAAAATATTCAAATTTAAAATGGGTAGTCAACCCCATTTTTTGTAAATGATATTGTATAAATAAAATATTACATGTTATGTTATCCCTTTATATTTATTCAGGAAAATATGGTTGATATGGACAGATAATTTCATTGTGGGGGTGGGGGTCATGTTTTATATAATCATTTACATCGGGTTCCCCATTCATGATTATCTTCCCTAGAAACTCCCAATGGATCCCAAATCCATAAATAGGTATAGAAATGCTTTATAAAGAGAGGTGGTCAATTGATGTTTCATACCTAATGAAAACTCGGAACAAGAAATGGTTTAGAGGTCAATAGGTCAAGATCATCACACACTTTTTTGGGGATTATGTCATATTCCCATACTCTATTAAAGATTTATGATATTTTCTAGAATATATTCTAAATGGTTAAATGATATTGGATACAAAAACAAAAATATTTATAGTTCAAACACTTTTATTTGTGAAGGGGATTTATTTTATGAGTCCATTTGGGTGTATACGAGGTTCTTCATCCGTTTCCTCATAGAGTGTAGATTCTTATATATAGAATCCTTATAATCATGATCTTAGAGTTTTTTGTCATCACAGGATGAGGATAATATTATGAGGATTGGATTGAGATATTATGAGTGTTTGTAAATACCATTCATACAACTAGAATAAAACCCCACATATACTTTTAAACATGTCATGAATAATTTCATACCGAAAATAAAATATACGAGTGATCATGGGAATCAGGAACATGAGATTGATATATGAGAATGCATTCAACATATCTTGGATATGGTATCAATTATTGTAATAATATTTTGATTGATTGGGGAAAACACATTGAGGGTACCTAGTCTGGTGGAGATGCATAATGCGAATGATGTGACAATTGAAACATTATAATGCCCCATGATCCAAAATCATTATGAGAAATATGGGTTAAAGTAAATCAGTATCTTTTCATATGGATGTTAGAATTACGTGTTCGAACATCCCTTTGTGTGTTTAATATGATGAAAATACCTTTAGAATGATTCTTATGTTTGATGGATGTGGTAGGAAACTGTTTCATCTTAATTCATTAGAGTGGAACAGTCTGCTAGTGGATAAGGGAGAATGATCATCCCATTGGGAACTTCAGTCCTCATGGATGGAATGATGCAGTCAAGGGTGTACTTACACTGATTTTGGAACCCAATTGTTCTTATGTCTAATAATTGAATCCAATATAGCATGGACATAGCATGAATTATATTCATCATAGTCCATTGAATCGAGTATTACACAATGAGATTTCCCAATTTATCTCATGCCTTATTATAGAGTTCTATGTGTCCTTTACATATAATTAATTACAGTCATTATAGTTTATTTAGTCAGGGCTTACACAATGAGGATTTCATGTGATGAAGAGTGTAAAAGATTATCATTTCCCATTACTCCTTCCTTATTGTCTCCCTGACATGACTTGATCATCTCACAAACATATTGGATTGTCTTTTAGAAACATCATAGGATTTATTTATGTAATGACCCAACCCATGAATCCCAAAGCTGGTGATTTATTAAATTATGTTGGAATTATTTAAAGGAATTGAATCCCAAAGGACCAATTAGTTTAGTAGTCATGAATAAACTAGATATGTACATGAAATAAATTTTTTACATTGGGAAAATAAAACATAACAAAAAATAATAAACTGCATCCTTAAAATCTCAATAATTGATATCCTCTTCATATCCTAGGAAAGGAAAACAAATGATATGGTTTAGATCAAATTCTATTTAAGGATTACATATAACGAAATCAGGAATAAAAAATGAGATAATGGTAATCAATCTAACTTAACTAACAAGCCATGGTGAATAATTAAAAACATCATCCTTTAATAAATGTAAAATGAAAGTGCATCCATATATTTTATTCGTGCTTAAAACCACATGGAAAGTAATATTTAAATACTGAATAAATTGAATTAATATTATTTGGATTTCGTGTATCTAACACATGAACCATTATACCATCGAGACAATTTATGTCTTTGTGTTGAAACTCATATTATTTATTGAAACAAACTCGAAGGGATTGTTGCCATCTATTTTGTCTCATTAAACCAGTCGATGAGTCAAGGGGCTATAGTAGGAACAACTTGTCACTAAATGAAAAAATAATTCTTATACAAAATTTTTATTTAAATATAATATGTCTTATCAATTTTTTCTTTTAGTAGAGGATATAGATTCATCAACATTTCACGATTTAAATCAACATTTCAAAGGAACACCATATGTAAAATTTTATATTGCTAAGAAAATAATCATATCAATTATACAAGAATATGTATATTTTATAGTAATGTAATTTAAAATGACAATTCTCTCAAATCGGCAGTCGATCCACCACATAAAAATGATTAGGCGCACGATACCATGGAAGTATCAAAGAAATAGAAATTAAGATGAAGTCCTTTTCCACATCTTAATTAATCGAATCAAATAAGAAAAAATTAATAATAAAAAATTGAGATATTAATACAATCAATATAAATAGAATCATGGTATTATATGTCATGTGTAAGTATACATGAACCACATACAAGAAATAAGTTTCAAATAATGAAATTATCACGGAAATAAAAGTGAGGTGAGAAAACCCTTAAAAATATCATATAATTAGAGTGGGAATAAATCATTGACACCATTTTTTGTAAATAATATAAATCCACACAAAATATGTGTATAGATATTATAAAAAAATCATAGGTAATCCACAAATATTTATGGTGAAACATAACCAATGAAAAATATGTTTAACACAATGAATGGAAATTGTGTTTTGATATCCCTTACTTCAGGTTCATGTTCCTTAAAATTTATTCAAAAATACTATAATATGGGTTTAATAGTATTATTAATATATTAAATTACTATAATAATGTTTATAAAACCTTACATAATATTCTTATTCAATTTTCCACCAATTTATGAACAATATTATGTTATACCAATTGATTTGTGTACATTATTTTTTTGGTTTCCAATGTCTTTTTATTATGGTCTTCCCTGTCAAAATGAAATAATAAACCTGAGTTGATAACATATATATATAAGTCATATTATCCAGTTTTATTTTAATTAAAACTTCACAACATTTTGGTAAAGTGAAATAAAAATTCATCATCCACTAAGTCGGTTAATTGACACACCACATATGAAAATTTCGTTATTTAAGAATAAAATAAGTAAATAAGATATTTTTGTGAAACATATACCATAAATACAACATTACAGTATATATATGATATTTTGGTCATTATTAATAATTGGATAAGAGGTAGGGATAATGTATAATTGAGAAATTATTTGAAAGTGAAGAAGAAATAATCTCACCTCCTGAAAATTTATATTTTGAATCCTCCATTAGGCTCTTGAAAGTGAACTTTTTTGTGATACCAAGAGCACAATAATTTGGTATGTAATGACAGTGATAGAATATATTAGAGGTTGGTTGAACATGACGTATTATAGTTATGAATGTTTTGAAGGATGGAGCCTTCATCTATCAGTGAGCTGAGGGGTAACTCAGCAATTACAAAAATTATTAAAATATAATAAATCTATTATATGGTTAAATATTTCCAAACGTTTAAAAACTAAAGGGTATTATATTTTCGATGGATTATTAAAATTTTTAAATTTTTAAATTTTTTTCTAATATATAAATATTTTAACAGAATATTTTATTAATGAAAAATATTTTTTGTCAAAATAAAAAATATTCATAGCTATGAAATTAAGCATATGAGAATATTGTTTTCAATTTGAATTATATGTTTTATTATAACATATAAATACCATAAAAATCTAAGAAATTCATGAATTAGACTTAAAATATAAAAATATGTTTATTTTATTATTTTTATTATCAATAATTTTGTTTATTCATTAATTAAATTAATACTACATCATCCTCGTAAAAGTAATTATGGTATTTATATATTTCCTAAAAATAAAATTACAGGACAAATATAATTTTATTATATTTACAAATACTTTTTTAATAAAAACTCTAAAAAATCTCATATAACAATATTATTAAAAATAAAAACTAAAATGTTACAACTTGATTTCCTTTTGAAATAAAATTTTATAAACGATTTAATGTGATTAATGTGGGTCCAAAATTTCACAAATATGATTCAAGACAAAATAATAGTCCAAAATGCCTAAATAAGAAGTTTCATCCAAAATATGGGTCATTTAATAATTTTTAATAATTTAATTAATACATTTTATTTGTTTTTATGATGCTTGCACAAGCCATGCATCAGCATTGCAGAAGTGGTAGTGTTAATTATTTCATTTATAAATATTACAAATATATCACTAATATAAAAATAAATTAATTTGGTTCACAATAATGTTCTTTATTTGATTACAATGCATTTTCACTTATATAAATGTCAAGAAAACTTATTAAATTTTTTATTTTGTCTTTCCTTGCACTGCGCAAGCATTGCGTAGACATTTGGATAATATTATTATTGTATTACAATAAAATTCTAATTTACCATATAAAAAAATATACAGGACATAATAATTAATAAAAATCCATGAAATTAATTTTTATCAATCATTTATTATTTATAATGAACCAAATTTAACATTTTCGAAGATACACATGCCCTACGTCGACAATGAAAATAATTTTTATACTTATCATGAAATAATTATAACATAAATATTATAAATTATTTCTATAAATTATTACTATTATTTAATAATAATTTAGTTATTCAATAAATTTTGAAAATTTTATACAATCATTATATCTTCGTGATGTCACAATCAAAATACTGTATTTTAAAAAATATTTTTTTTATTATTCACTAAAAATTAATATCAAGCAAAAAAATCTACAAAATATCATTCTAAGTTTTTTAGAAATTTATAATCCAAAACTAAAATCCATTTCATGAAAGTATTTTTATAATTATTTGTAATTTATTTTTTAAATAAAATCATTATTTACATGAAAATTACATATTTTAAATTTACAACTGATTTTATAACACATTCAAAAATTAACTATGGTCTCATAATATTATCATATAATTATTAAAATAAAAATATTATCTTATGATTATATTTTATGAAAACACATTTTATATAAATAATGATATTAATAATAAAATTATAAATAAACATATATGTCTTATAAAAATACTAACACATAGTTAATAATAATTATGTCATATTTTCATTTAATAGATGCCTAAATTTTATTTATAAACTCATAGGTGAGATTACTATTCATTTGGTTGATTAACTACAAATAATGGTCATATTACTCTTAATTCGGATAACATATCTATACATAATGGTAGGTTTCCATTAACAAAAAATTAAGTTGATCCCAAAAGACTCTAAATATCATACTGATCACTACCGTGTATGTACATTTTTCAAAATTCAAAAAACAGATGTGGAAAAAATTGTTTAATACCTTGGTTATAAATATATTATAACAATATTGGGTTCTTTCATTATGACTCAGTGTTGTGTGCATATGAGCTATCTAATGAATTGAAACTATTTAAGAGGAACATACCATAAAACATCAAGGTGTTATATTCTTCAGTCCTTCATAAGCTTTTTCCTTGAATTTTTTCTTGTATAATGACCTTAAAATTGATATTGGTGGTTCTTCTTTTCATTTAATCAAAGTATATATTAGAGTTATATATATTCCCTAAACTATGTTTTCTAAATGTAGTCCCAAAGGTTTCTACTAATATTCCTATGATACCAAATATAATGCCCCATCCGTAGAATCAAAAAGCTGGTGTATTATGAAATTATATTGACATGGTTACAAGGAATAAAATACCAAAGGACTATTCTCTTTAGTGGTCTTGAAGAAATTAGATAAATACATAGAACCCGTTTTTATATTGGTAAAATAAAACATAACAAAATCTAGTAAACGCTATCCTTAAAATCTCAATAATTTATATCTTCTTTGTTACCTGGTGAATAAAAAAAGAAAGGGGTGAGCTCAACTACTTGGTAAGGCTTACCTATATAGGAAACACAAATATAAAATGATAGAATCATAGTCAATTTGAAAAAAACTAATAAGGATTGGTGAAAAATTGAAAACATGCACCATTAATAATATTAGAATGAAAGTTCATCCATATATTATTTCAAAGTGAACACCTCATTGAAATAATTAAATGAATATGGAATAAAGAGAATTAATATTATTTTGACGTCATGTATCTAACAAATGAACCATTATATTGTTGAGACAATTTCAGTGTGTGGGTAGAAACACGTCTGAATCTTAAAAACAAATTAAAGGGTTTGTTGCCGACTATTTTGTCTCATGAGACCTCTGAATTCATTGAGGGGCTATAGAGGGCCCCTCCCATCACTAAAATTCTAAAACATTCTTATACAAATATTTAATTCTAGAAGAATATTCCTTCTCAATATTTGTATTGTGTAGAGGATATGAATTTATGAATATTTCATAATTAAAAAAACATTCGAATTAAACTCCTCATGTAAATGGTATAAAACTAATAAAATAATCATATCCATTATAAAATAATATAGATATTTAATAGTAATGTAGTTTCAAATGATAATTTTATCAATGGGTCATTAGATTCACCACATAAAAATTATTTGGTTTGCAATACCATGTATGTCTCAAAGATATTTAAATTTAGATGATGTCCTTTACCATATAATAATTAATCAAATCGCATGACCAAGAATTAATAATCAACAAATGTAAAATTTAATACCATGGATATAAATGAAGTCACTATATTATATTTCAAGTGAAGTCATAGATGCATGACATACAATAAATAGGTGGTGAACAATCAAAATTTATAATAAATAAAGGTGATAGGACAAACCCCTTACAAAGATCGTATCATTAGAGTGAGGATACATAAATGGCATAATTATGTGTGAAAAATATAAATCATTCCACTATTTGTGTATAAATAGTACAAAACAGCAGAGGTCATAGGCACATATTCATGGAAAAAACATAGCCAATGAAAAAGATGATTAAGTCAATGAAAATAAATTGTGTTAAGATAAAAATTACCTCAGGTTTGAATTCTGTAAAATTTGATCAAACATCCTATAATATGGTTTTAATTGTGATATAAATTTATTACTGAACTATACTGATCCTTATAATACCTTATATAATTTTATTATTCCATTTTCCACCAATTTATGAATAATATTTAGTTATTACCCTGGTTTTAGGTGCGTTCTTTTTATCATTTCCATTGTTGGTTTATTATGGTCTTCCATTACAAAAAATAATAAACCAGAATTGATAAAATATATATATTTAGTTCATTTTAAAAATATATATTTCAATTAAAAATTCCCACGATTGTGGTAAATTGAAACATAAATTCATTTTACACCAAGGTAGTGAATTGACACACCACAAATGACAATTTCCTTATTTAAGAACAAAAGAACGAAATAAGATATTTTAGGAAACATATACCATAAAAACAAAAACATTACAATATATATGATACTAGTGGTTTCATGTATCATTGTATAAGAGGTAGGATAATCTATAATTGAGATCTAATTTGAAAGATAAGATGGACGAATCTTCCCTCTGGAAAATTTCTCATTTAAAACATCCTTGAGTTTATTGGAAGTGGTCATTTTGAGAAACCAAGAGCACCAGAATGTGTTAAGGAATTATAAGAATTTAATTTGGAATATTTTATTGGAAAAATAAGGCTTATGGTTTTGATATTTGTGATGGATGGAACCTTCTATGATAATTGAGGTGACGGATAAATTAGGAATTACAGAAATTAATAAAATATAATAAATCTATTTTTCTGTTTATTACATCATCAAAGAAAATAAACTAAATTTGATAAATTTTTGGAATTAATATTATCATTTTTAACTTGTTCAATGATTTTTTGATTTTTAAATAATATAAATGATATATTTTATTAATGATAAACATTATTTATAAAAATAAAAACTATTCATAAATATGACATTAAACACATCAAAACAAGGTTTCAAATTTGAATCCAATTTTTCTTTATATCTTATAGATATTATATCAGTCTTGTAAATTCGTGAATTAGCTTAAAAATATAATACTATATTTATTTTATTATTTTTATTATCATTATATTGGTTAATTAATTAATTAAATTAATATCATATCATTATTGTGAAAGCTATTGTGGTATTTATTTGTTTTCAAAAAATTTAAAAAAAATCCCTGAAATATATATAAATATTATATTTCAAAATAATATTATTATTCAAATAAAACCTATATAAAATATTATATAACAATATGATTAAAATTAAAAACTGTAATGTGACATCCTGATTTCCTTTTGAAATAAACTATTATAAAGGCTTTAATGTGAATCATGTGTGTCAAAAATATCCACTTTACAATTCAAAACATGGTAATAGTCTAAACCTGATTATATAAAATGTTTTATCCAAAATATGGGTCATTTAATTATGCTTATAATATTGATTAAAAACATTTTTTTATATTTCTTATGCTTTCAAAAGAACAACATCAGCGTTTCATAATCACTAATGTTAATTATTTTGAATAGAAAAATTAAAAACAAAATAAAAAATAAAAATAATTATTTTAAAAATGAAGTCCTATATTTGATCATTAACTATATTCACTTATAAACAAGTCAATAATACTTCTTAAATATATTATATTGTCTTTATTTCCCTACACAATCATTACATGTGCATTTAGAAACAATTATTATTTTAGAACTATAAAATTATTATTTAACATATAAATAAATGAATAATACATAATAATTAATAAAAAATCAGTAGAATAATTTTTATCAATCACTTAAAATTTATAATGAACAAAATTTAGCATTTCAAAAGCTGTGTAGCCCCGTCTTCGGTAGTGAAAGTAATTTTTATTCCTGTCATGAATTGAATTATAACATACATATTCTAAATTATTTATCTATAATATTACTCCTTTAAAATTTGAATTGATTTATTCAATATTTTTTTTTAATTTTATAAAATAATTATATCTTTATGATGTTGTAATCAAACTACTGTGTTTTAAGAAAAAGTATTTTTATGATTCACCTAAAAATTAATCATTTTCAGAAAAATATCTAAAATTCATCATAAAAATTCTCCTAAATGTAGATTAAAAAATAACATCCATTTTATGAAAATAATTTTCGAAATATGTGTAATTTAATTTTTAAATAAAATCATCTTTTACATGAAAAAAGATAGTTTTTAAATTTATATATAATTTTAAGAAACTTTGAAAAATTAAACAGGGTTTCATAAAATTTTCTTATACGCATAAGACATAAAAATATTAAATTATGATAATATTTTATGAAAATAAATTTTCTATTAAATAATTATATTAATAATAAATTTTAAAAAAAAATTATGTTTTATAAATTTATTAATACATAATTAACAATAATTATATCATACATTAATTTAAAAGATGGTTAAATATTATTTATACACTCATGGGTGAGATTACTATTCATTTGGATGATTTACTACTAATATGGTTAATATTAATATTAAAGATGGTAACATTAGTATTCATAATGGTAGGGTACTATTCACCAAAAATTATGTTGATTCTATTAGAATATAAATATCATACTGATCGTAACAGTGTATGACTTCTTTTCAAAATTCAAATCACAGAAATGGAAAAAATATTTTTAATGTCTAATTTATAACTATATTATAACAAAAAGACGTTGTTTTGTAGTGACTCGGTGTTGTGTGAATATAAAATATCTAATGAATTGAAAATATTTAAGAGAGACATACCATAAAATATCGAGGTGTTATAATCAACATTCCTAGTTGTATCACAAAGAAGTCCCTAGACTATCACATGATTAGGTCTACTTGTCCGAGGGATGTCGCATAATATGGATGTCATTTATAATGAACATTACATCATCATGGATGACTCGTCCGAAGAACATCACTAGACCTAACTCACATGTCCTCGAGGATATCACATTATATTTGAATAAATTCCTAGAGTGGTTCACATGATCTTTATGGCATGTATTGGTTTCATCAAGAAAACTTCTTGACATGCTTGGTGGGTGTCACATGATCTGGATGGTAAGCCAAGAGGACATCACAAAACCTAACTGATTCCTACTGTTTTCATCACATGATTTGGGTGACTGATTTGTGGACATCTCAATATCTATATGGTGATCCCAATTGACTTAGTGAGACTTGGATGGCATACCCATAGGGAACTGCAAAACATGCATGAAATAAATAAAAGTCATTGTAGTATTTGAATGACATATCGAGAGGATGTAACATGTTTGGGTATACATTTCCTTGTCTTGATTCATATTCAAGATGAGTCATGAAAAATACATGGGGATCCATGTATATGTCCTTCTAATAATTTTCTTATCTTCTAGTCTTTATTCCATTTTTTTATTGAATATGTTAATTATATTTTTTCACTATTAGTTTATTTAGGTTTGGAATGATGTAGTAGATCTACGAGACATTCATTGCATAACCCTGGTGGCATGATAGATGTAATTATCATGATCCCAGGTGATCATGTTATGTGACTATGCATTCATCATTATCCTCAGTTTTTTCCTTATATATTACCTGGTGTAAAACCATTTTCATCACGAGGTTTGAATCTTTGAGATGACTTCTCTAATTCTTAGATGTGTTGGTGTATAGTAGTATTTCCTTTATTTTGTTTGTAGGGAGAGGGTTTTATAAGCCTCAATAAATAATTATATTCCACCATTCAGGGAATATATCCCCTAGATATTGAATGGGGTCGGTGGAGAACACTGGTGTTACGTTCCCTGCATGATCCTACTATTGGTGTTGCATTATCTTCAGTGACCGCAAGACTGACATATAAAGATCAATTTATTGGATTTTGGAAAACAAAATGAGTATTTACTGATCATGTTGAAATTACACAAGTATATCAGAAGGTTATCATGACATGTATAGGGGCCTTTGTGAGATCATGCTCATGTTGAAAGGATTTTCCATGATCTTGGATTATTTATGTGGGTCCTTCTATGAGATAAAGGATATATGTTAGGGGTACTTCATGATACCAATATATCTTTCCAAGGGGTCTATCAGGACCATAAAATATTTTTGAGTGGGGTTTTCATGACCAATGGTTAATTTATCGGGTGTATACCTCCTTTCGCATTAAATTATCATATCCTCTCCTCACAAGAAGCTCATTTCATTTCCCTAGTTATTTTATATATTATGTTACATGGTTCTAAGATCTTGTGATTCTTTAAATGTTTTGTTGATGAAAATTACTCCCAATATTGTTGATAAATCACGCAAATAAAAAAATTTCATATGGTGATGCATGTGAATACACATAGACAAACCCATAAATTTTCTTATGGTGCTGGTGGGTGATCCTAGGATTGATTGGGAACATCCAAAACACTTCTCATGATTAGGTTTACATTCCATCTAGATCTCATGTGGCATGGAAGAGTATCACTATAAATTTTTTTTATTGTTTATAGAAAAAAATGGTTGAATTATATAAATATATATGATATTGTAATTCTTACACCTTTTATATATTTTCACCTAATTGTATACAGATTTATGAATGATTTTTCAGCTTACAACAAGTTGACAAGCCACGCAACTCATGGGAGCTCATCTGGTAGCTTCATTATGATCAATGATTGTCTGGGATGTCTTCAGATGCACCATTGGATTTTCCATTGAGAGAAATGAGTTCTAAAGAAGGTCATGTGTCGTACATGGATATTCTTATAATATTTCAATGTTCCTTTCATCACATTCTATTTGTAGGTTCACGCTATCCATGAATTTTTTCCACCTTATTCATTTTTCTCTTTATGGAGAATAATCTATCCATATTTCAGGTACTTCAACCCTTTTAGATTTTCTAATTCTTTATTATCGATTGTTTATACACATTACTTGAAATTCCAAATAAAATATTACATGGAATATTTATTAGTAAAAAATACAATTCCCTTGGAAATAAAAACCATAAAATCTAAAAAAATACAAAATATTATAGAAAAAATTTCATATAAAAATATCTTTCTAAAACTATAAAATAAAATTCAATTAATTGAGTAGGAATGATTTGGGGAGATTATATACATAAAGATTAAGAGAGAAAAACATTCCTTTCACACTATTGTAAAAATGATAAAAATTACATCATCTAGAAAAATAAAAAGAAGAATCCCTAGAATTGTGTTAGTAAATAGTAAAACCGAAGAAAATATTATTTAACAAAACATTTGGTGGTTGATAAAAACCATATGTATTTTTTTAAAACATTTATATGGAATAAAATTGATATTAAATGAACTTATAAATAAAGTCATCATTTCATAAAAACAATTTGTAAATTAATTTAAGTATCAAAGAGATAAAAATTGTTCTATTCAAGAAATGCTCATAAAAAATAAGATAAGATGACACATATATTAACATATAAATATAAAAAATTTCCACCAATAAGGGCATAAACATAAATTAAATATCGAATAATGATGACTAAAAATAAAATTTGTATTATTCAAACAATTTTAAGGAGAATGCGAGAAAGAAATTGTTTAACCACATAAATAAATAGTATACCCACTAAAAGAATATTTACTCCTACCAGATTTAATCTCCCTAAAAAATTTCATAAAGATGATGGTTATTTGGTTGTCTGGTTCATCTATTTGTAGAAATTCAAAATAAAAGGACAACTTCTCCCAAGACTTAATGTACTCATCAATTTTTATCTTCCCACTATTAAATTCCAAAACAAGGATCATGTTTTACTTTTGTATCCTGGTATATTTCTCTCCATTGAGATCCACCCTCAATGACCTCACAAACTGTACCCCTCCTGGGCCGACAATGTGAGAAGGAAGATAATGACCCCTGAGTCCTGCCTCTAGTAGGCCCCGGGTTGGCGACTTGCACCGAGGGTATAATAAACACACAAATTGAAGGCATTACCCTCTAAGATAACACATGCAGAAGAGAGAGATAAGACAGACACCAATCAACTCCAACTCGGAATTGGAATATAAAAGAAACCCCTGTTCATATATGAAAGGTCAGGCAAAAGTAATACAACTAGAATGAAAAAACTACAAGTACCCAAAAGAAAGTAGAAACAACAGCAAACACAAGCCCAAACAGCTCCTGCAACCCCAAACTAGTAGAAACCAGCTTAATCTCCAACCTCCTCCAAGTGACCTAAAAAACATCTTATAAATACATAGGGTGAGTATAAAAGTATACTCAGTAGGAACCTTCCCGAATACTCTCGTTCAATGTAAATAAAGCATGCTAAAGCACAATGAACAAGATGTGAAACTAACTCATCACCTAAACAGGTATAAAAAGCTCCCAAACCCACCATGGATACTCTCACCAAGTAACACATACAAGAATATATCATATACTAAAGAATATCAAGGGTACCCCACTACTACATTCCTACTGGTTTTTCGCTTTTCCCCAACGACATACGTCCTGTGAATCTCTCTCCAAAGGCATGCACGTATATACCTGGGCTAAGTTCCACAATCAGCACCACGTGCAACATAAAGGCTTTCACGCATACACCTGGTCTAAGAACCACACCATCCTCACAACCAAAATAACCAGGTAGTTTCTGGGATCCACCACTACTCACATTATGTGTATCATACGTCGGGTATTATACCTCAAGCCATCACTACCCATATGCCAAGTAAGGATCCTCAAGCCATCATGGCCTATATACATTGCACCTATAGTGATATATATGATACTATATATAGAATATATGTGTGTGAATAACCAAAATCCATTACAGCCATCTACACACATATATGGGAAAAATTAACCACTGTGCCTAGCAGCACAAGTATCTTCCAAGAGAAGAGAGTGGCGTCGAAGGGGGTAGTCAGTCATTCACCCTCCCACCATAATGTTGGGGAAAACACCCCACAGGGCTCAAAATCCAAAGGGTGTCAGTTTCCCTTACCGACAGGGTGGAGTTGCCTATAGAAACACAAAATGTACATGATATATTATATCTCATAACCACACTATGGGCATTACCTAGTCTTAGACACAACTGCACCTAACGTCTCTCAGACTCTGGGCTGCTACTTCTAAGACTGGTATCCTATAAGTACACATCCATTAAAATAGCTTTATTAGCTATCTTCATTCCCTTTTTATCAGTTCCATTGTACGTTAATTAATTAATAAAACATTAATTAACCATTAACAATTCCACATTAAATTTCATTAGCCTCACACCCAAAGTCAATTGTTCCTTCAAAAGATTACTACCTCATCATTATGTTTCAGCGAACACCAACCCCATGGGTTAACACCATTTATTAAGATATTCATTTTAGAATTACTTCCCATATTCCAAGGAATTCTAGAAAAACATTATATGCTACTAAACACAAGGGGGATCAACATAGTGAGTAGATGTACTACTCGTCGAGTCTTTTCCACTTATAGGAAGAGTGTAGAACCATTCTCCATTGAGAAGATAGACATGGAAAGCACGTGGCATACCCCACGCATCATCACCTCCTTTGGAAGAAGGGTAAGAAAGTCCAGCTGCCTTGAGCAGTGGGGAAAAGTAAAGTAGATAAAAATTCAATCAAGTCACCAAGCATCCAACATACACATCCATCCCATTACATCATCACTTGGTTCCTCCCTGAAACCCACATGCATAAACTGATGCATCTCAGCACTCAAGGTGTCATCCCCTACCATAACCACAAGTCCATTCTGCCTTCACCTATCACAACACACCTACGGGGTAACATCACAACACAAGCAGCATGAAATCAAACATCACATCAAATGTTCTCTTGTCCCTTGAACAAGGCATCCAACTTTCATACATAATGAGCACTCATGGCTTAGATGCACAAGGCACTCGGCCTTACGAACAAAATGGTAACTAAGAACCCTACCAGGAAATATCTTTTATCAACCAACCAGTTATTTAATCCCACTTGAATAACATATTCAATTAGTAGGTTCCAATTCCGGGAAACGTATTTAGTAAGCTATCACAAATGATTTAACATGCTTACTATACAAATTTGATTAACATAAAATTAGAACAACTACAACAACAGAAACAACCAGATTCATTTACATTCCTCTTTATCTTTATCCAATTAATTATCAATTAATTCCGGCTTTACTTTCTTTATCAATTTCCATCAAGAATGAACAAATAATCAATGCAAGCATAGATATCACTCTAACTACCAAAACATGAGGTAAACCGTTATCACGGTAAAAAGCAACAACATGCGATCAAACCAATTCTTTTAATATGGTTCAAGTATTTAATTAGGTCAATTTCATTGTGATCCAATGGGCTAAATCATGCTAACTCTACGATTTCACATAAACAATTAGAGAAACCACGAATCCCCTACCTTGAAGAGTTCTAGATGTCCTTTTTACACACAACAGGTCATGATCCTCCTCTCAAGATAACTACATCCACCTAAGGATTCCACGGTACGCCTGCACCAACCAAACCCCAAGAAAACCCCATTACAAGCATGGAGATTACATACTATAAGATAGAAAGGAGAAATAGGGGAAGATGATCCCAAAGAAATGACGATAAAAACATACCTTATATCGAAGATTGATCGATACAGATTGGTTGCATTAAAACAGAGCGGAACTAATCCGAGGAGTGAAGTTTGACTGTGAAACTCCAATGGGAATGATTGAAAGGTTAGAGCATCTCATAGACGAGAACAAAGAGGATGTACAAGGGAGGATGATATCTTGTCGCTTTTAAAGATTTAATGGGGAGATAGTTTAAGATACGATTGTTCCCCATTAAATGCGGATCGCATTAACCCCTGCAGTTTGACCAAGTAAAAACATCTCAATCCATAGGAATAACTAATATAGGACTTATGGTCATTGAATCATCATTTATAATTTAAGGGTTGCAACGTCACAGATAGTTCGCCATTCTAACACCGTATGAAGGAGATATGTTGAAAACAAGATCCCATAATAAGAATAATAATAATATTATTGGGTGTTTTGTGGACCCGAGCCATGAACCATAATTTAATATTCCACACTAGACTTGATTTGATCTTATTAATGACAAGATCACATCGCCACTGACAAGAAGTAAATCAGATGTCGCATGCGGGAGTTATGGAGGGTCAAATATTTAATAATAATATTAAATCTATTATTTTCTGAGCGCTTTGGGTACTCGATCCAAAAACCCGAAAAGGGCATGCAATATTGGACATGAAATGTCCTTCTCGGAATCTGGGTTGCACTGCCGTAGACGGTTCATGAAACCGAGGTCGCACAAATAAGTTACAGTCGAAAAATTTTTTTATCAACAAAAACAATAACATGATTATTATTTTATTATTTTTAATTGATTTATTTCAAATACCCAAAGCCCCACACCACTCTCTCTCTAATTTGGAGCGCGTCACTCCCTTTCTCCTTAATTGATTTCCATTTCTTTTCTTTTATTACTTCCCATATTAATTCTCACTCTCTCTCTCCAATCTAACTCTTCATTCATGATTTCTCCTCCCAATTAATGCCTATCTCCATTTCTCACTGAAATTTTATTATTAATACAATTAATAATAATAACACACATCATTATGGAAACACCCTAATTTATTGAAACAACAACATTTTGGATATATCTAAATATATGGAAATGACCAACAATATAGAAACATACAAATTAATGGAAACTCCCTATATTATGGAAACTATCCATTTTTTACACACCAAACTCCACCATTACCCTTATTATTTAATAGTAATAAATCTTCATTGAATTTCATCAATGGTTCACCATCATTATCAATAATAATTATTATTATTATTGAACCTCTTTTTTTTTATAATAATAATTGATAAGGGTGGCGTGAAAATATTTGGTGTTAATTAGATTAAATGGTTTTAATTTCATCATTATTAAATAAAAGAAATAAAATTATATGTAATTAATTCAATGAGGGGTGCGGCATGGAATAAATTATATAGGAATATTTTATAATAAATGAGGTGCATTTAATATATTATAAAAGAATTAAATCCAATGGGTGAAACCCCTTATGGATGAATCCAACATGTATTTTGGAATATTAAAATAATTAAAATAATATTCATATAATAGATTATAAAATAATAATAATAATAATGAGCATCAATAAAAATAATAATAATTAATGATAATAATGGTGACCCGTTGATGAAACCGAAAGGGGATTTATTACTATTAACTAAAAATGGTAATGGTGGATTTTTGTGTGTAATAAATGGAGAGTTTCCATAATATAGAGAGTTTCCATTAATTTGTATGTTTCTATAATGCCGGTAGTTTCAATAAATTTAGATATTTATATAATGTTGTTGTTTCCATAAATTAGGGTGCCTCTATAATGATGGGTGTTATTATTATTAATTTTATTAATAATAAAGTTGAAGTGAGAAATGGAGTTATGTGTTAATTGGGAGAAGCAATCGTGAATGAATAATTACATTAGAGAGAGAGTGTGAGAATTAAAAGGGAAAGTAATCAAAGAAAACAAAAGGAGATCAATTATGGAGAAAGGGAGTGAGGCACTCCAAATTGGAGAGAGATTGGTGTGTGGCTTTGCGTATTTGAAATAAATTAATAAAAAATAATAATATAATAATCATGTTATTGTTTTTGTTGATAAAACTGTTTTTTTACCGTAACTTATTTGTGCGAACTCGGTTTGATGAATCGTCTATGGTAGTGCAACCCAGATTCCGAGACGAAAATTTCATGTCCAATATTGGATTCCTTTTTCGGGTTTTTGGATCAGGTACCCGAATCACTCAGAAAATAATTGACTTAATATTATTATTAAATCTTTGACCCGCCATAACTCCCACGTGCGACGTCCGATTGACTTCTCATCAGTGGCGATGTGATCCTGCCATTAATATGATCGATTCAAGTCTAATGTGGAATATTAAATTATGTTTCATGGCTCGGGTCCATGATACACCCAATAATAATAATAATAATAAAAATATTACGGGATCTTGTATTCAACATATCTTCTTCATACAGTGTTGGAATGGAGAACCGTCTGTGAAGTTGCAACCCTTAAATTAATACTGATGATTCAAAAACGATATATCCTATATTAATTATTCCTATGGATCTGGATGTTTTTACTTGGTCAAACCACATGGGTTAATGTGATCTGCATTTAATGAAGAATAAGTGTATCTTAAACAGTCACCCCATTGAATCTTTAAAAGGGACAAGATATAATCCTCCCTTGTTCTTCCTCTTTTTTCTCAGCTATGAGATGTTAGAACCTTTTAATCCTTCCTATATGAGTTTCAAAATTAAACTTCACTCCTCGTATAAGTTCCACTCTGTTTTGATGCAACCAAGCTGTATCGATCAATATTCGATATAAGGTATGTTTTTATCGTCATTCCTTTGGGATCATCTTCCCTTGTTTCTCCTTCCCATGTTATAGAATGTAATTTCCATGCTTCTAATGGGGTTTTCTTGGGTTTTGGTTGGTGCGGACATACTGTGGCATCCTCGGGTGGATGCAGTTGTCGCGATAAGAAGATCATGACCTATTTTGTGGATAAAGAACATCCAGAACTCTTCGAGGTAAGGTATTCCTGGATTCTCTATCTGTTTATGTGAAATCATATAGTGAGCATGATTTATCCCTTTAGATCACAATGAAATTTACCTAATTAAATACTTGAACTGGATTAAAAGAATTGGTTTGATCGCATGTTGTTGTTTTGTACAGTGATAACGGTATGCCTCATGTCTTGCTAGATAGAGTAATATCTATGCCTTCTTGGATTAGTTGTTCATTCTTGATGGAAATTGATAAAGATTGTAAATCCGGTATTAATTGGTAATTAATTGGATAAGGGTAAATATGCATGTAAATGAATCCGGTTGTTTCTGTTGTTGTAGTTGTTCTATGTTTATGTTAATCAAAATGGAATAGTAAGCATGTTAAATCTTTTGTGATAGCTTATTGAATAAGATTCCCAGAATTGGATCCTACGAATTGAATCTGTTAATTCAAGAGGGATGTTGGTTGATAAAAGATAAATCTTAGTAGGGTTTTTAGTTACCCTCTTGTTCGTAAGGCCGAGTTCCTTGTGCTTTAGAGCCAAGAGTGCTCATTGTGTATGAAGGTTGGATGCCCTGTTAAAGGGCCAAGAGCCCATTTTATGTGATGTTTTATTTCCTGCTGCTTGTGCTGTGATGTGACCCTGTAGGGGTGTTGTGATATGTGGAGGCAGGGAGGGCTTGTTGTTGTGGCAGCGGATGGCGCCTAGAGTGGCGAGATGCATCAGTTTTTGCATGAGGGTCTCGGAGAGGACACAAGTGATGA
Organism: Viscum album; assembly: GCA_963277665.1. Lineage (NCBI taxonomy): Eukaryota > Viridiplantae > Streptophyta > Magnoliopsida > Santalales > Viscaceae > Viscum > Viscum album. The sequence continues at coordinate 537,088,248 of OY728129.1, forward strand.
TGGTATGGGATGGATGTGTTTGTTGGATGATTGGTTACTTGATTGAATGTTTATATGCTTTACTTTTACCCACTGCTCAAGGCAGCTGGTCTTGCTTACCCTTCTTCCGAAGGAGGCGAAGACGCGTGGGGGATGCCATGTGCTTTCTGTATTTGGATTCTCAAAGGAGAATGGTTATACACACTTTCTATAGGCGGCAAAGACTCTACGAATAGTACATATACTCACCGTGTAGACCCCCCCCCTTGTGTTTAGTAGCATAGAATTCATTTCTAGGATGCCTGGGATTATGGGAAGTAATTTTAAAAAGAATATCTGAATAAATTTTGTTAACCCATTGGGTTGGTGTTCGCTGAAACATAATGGTGTGGTAGTAATCATTTGAAGGAAAAATTGACTTTGGGTATGATGCTAGTGAAATTTTATTTGGAATTGTTCTTGGTTAATTAATGTTTAATGAATTAATTAAAGTACAGCAGAACTTATAAAAACGAAATGAAGTGATTTAATAAAGCTCTTTAAATGGTTGTGTACTTATAGGATACCAGTCCTAGAAGTAGGAGCCCAGAGTCTGAGATACGTTATCTGCACTTTTGTCTAAGACTAGGTAATTCCCATAGTGTGGTTATCAGATATAATATATCCTGTACTTGTTGTGTTTCTATACACTACTCCACCCTTTCGGTGAGGGAAACTAACACCCCGTGGATTCTGAGCCCATGGCTTGTGGTTATTCACACACATATATTCTATATATATTATCCTATGGACTACTATAGGTGTAACGCGTATAAGCTGTGATGGCATGAGGATCCATACTCGGTGTATGGGCTGTGATGGCTTGAGTTATAATACCCGACGTATGATACATGTTATGCAAGCTGTGGTGTCTCCAGGAAACTACATGGTAACTTTTGTTGTGAGGATGGTGTGGTGCTTACCACAGGTGTCTGCGGGAAAGCCTTTGAGGTGCTCGTGGTGTAGATTGTGGACCTTATCCCAGGTATATATGGGAAAGAATTTGGAGAGAGATGCACATGACGTATGTCATTGGGGAAAAGCGGAAAACCAGTGGGAAAGTAGTAGCAGGGTACCCTTGATATTCTTTGTTATATGATATATTCTTGTATGAGTTACATGGTGAGAGTAGCCATGGGGTGGTTGGAAACTTAGTATAACTGTTTAGGTGATGAGTTAGTTTCACTTGTTGTTCACTGTGCTTTAGCATGCCTTCTTTACTTTACACGAGAGGCTTCAGGGAGGATCCTTGTGATAATACTATTATACTCACCCAATGTATATATAAACTATTTTTTGGTCACTTGGAGAAGGTAGGAGATCATGCCGGTTTCTACTAGTTTGGGGTTGCTGGAGCTATTCGGGATTGTGGTTGCTTCTATTTTTACTTTCTTTTGGGTACTTGTAGTCTTTCCCTTCCAGTTGTAGTACTTTTTCATGAAATATCATATATGAACATGGGTTTCTTTAACATTCCAATTCTGAGTTGGAGTTGATTGGTGTCTATCTTATTTATCTCTATCGCATGTGTTTTCTTAGAGGGTAATGCCTATGATTTGAGTGTTTATAATTCCATCAGTGCTAGTTGCCAACCCAGGGCCTACTAGAGGCAGGACTCGGGGGGTCATTATCTCACATCTCACATTGTAGGACAAGGAGGGGTACACATTGTGAGGAGGGGGTCGTGACGGAGTGGTATCAGAGGTCTGATTGTGGGATAGGATGAAGTTTTGAGTTAGGCACACATGAGGTTGCATGGGTTTGTAAGGAAACGGTGTCATACATGTTTAGCAAGTGAGGTAAACCCTAGGGACCGGCTGAGACATAGGCATTTAGGTCCCTCTATTATCTAACATACTGAACATTAAGTTTACAATGGCTACTAATCATGGTGATACTAGTTGTAGGGTAGAGACCTAGCAAAGGATCAGGCATCATTCTTTTATGTCCCTGTGTTTGAATGGGTAGAACTTGGGATAGGTTAACCTAAAATGAATGAAAGAAAACAATTAATTAATAAAGTTTGAGTCTTCTATATTCTAGGATTAGGAGCTCTTACAGTTTTTATTTTACAATTATGGCTCCAGGTTGACGTCATCATCAGGTTTACGTAGAAGATGTCCAGCAGGCTGTTCCAGCAGATCACCACCGGGTATAGGTTGATGATGATGACACATGGAGGAATAAACTGAGAGAGTTTCAACACCAAAGTCTGTAAAAGTAAGATGGCTCCGTTTCAAATGCAGTCACGGAAGACTGGATGGTGGAGGTCGAGATAGGATTCAGTTAGATTCATGCTCAGAAGGAGCACTGGGTGTCCGTGGTTGTGACGATGCTGCGTAGAGCAGTGAGGCAGTTGTGGTTCTTGTTCCTCAGTGATCGTGATGAGTCAGCAATCTCATGGGAGGAGTTTTGAGACATGTTTAGAGTCGAGTTTCTTTCCTCAACTGCAAAGGTATCCCGTTGCCAGGAGCCTCATACCCTTCGACAGGGGATCTCTAGTGTTCGAGAGTTTGGAATCCATTTCAAGAAACTTTTATGGTATGTTTCGGACCTATTACCTAATGACGAGGCCAGGGCGATGCATTTCTAAGAGGCTTTGCATCCATAGATCCAGCGCCAGGTCACCCCATTTATGATGAAGACATATCTTAAGGTGCTGGAGAGTGCAGAGGTTGTCAAGACGACTTTGTCCAGGACCGGATCATCACGAGAGGGAGATTTTCATCATCCATCAAGATGAAAAACTGTGGTCCGGGGTTCTCGGTTTTCAGGGAAGAATAGTTTCCGTTCAGCCGAGGGTATGTCCCATCCCTTCACATCTCGTTTCTCTAGAGGCAGCAACTCCCAGGACTATGACACGGTATCAGGAGCATGTTTTTATTGTGGTGGTCATGGTCATCAGCAGCGGGAGTGCCTGACCTTTCAGATCGATCATCGTGCACCAGGAGCTCTGCTAGAGGTTCCTCCGTTGGGGAAGTCCCAGCCGAGGCAGCAGCAGCAGGTTGCACCAGCTTTAGATCAACAGATAGTAGATAGGGCATGCAGAGGATAGCCCCATGATGCTCCCCATCCTTAGAGAGCAGAGCGCGGCCATGGTGGTGGTCATCATCTGGGTTAGAGAGGTCGTGGAGGAGGTCGTGGACAGCTTCATGCTCTAGCGTTGCCAGCTCTAGGAGATCCAGATGTCGTTCTAGGTACCATTTTCTTGTTTTCAACCTTGGTGTATTCCTTGTTTGATTTAGGAGTGACACACTCCTTCATATAACCTACCCCTTCCCATGTTTTGGGACTTGAGGTAGAGAGGCTTCCAGTGCCCTTGGAATTGAATACACCAGTTGGAGGTCGAGCAGACTTGTTTGATGTATGTAGAGACTATGAGCTAGTGTTGGGGAAACACCGCTCTTTGGGAGAAAGAATTCCCCAATCCATGTGTTGGGGAAGTGTGTTGCTTGTTTTGTGCGGTTTTGGAGGTAGTGTGTGTATGAGAAATCCTAAATTACGGGGGTGGGATGACCTAATCCCTAATCGAGATGCATTAATGTGGATGAGATTATACCCATGCAGGAGAGTCAGTGCCACCCAAAGTGGATAATATCTCAATGTGGGGGAAGGAATTCCTTGACTCATATAATTAGGAGAGTGGTCAGATTCTTATTATGACGAGATCCCTGAGAGTTATCTTGCAGGGTGGTTGTTCGGACCATTCCCTTTTTATGAGTTGTTTTTTTATTCTCCAGGACGAGAATGTTTTGAGAGGTACCTGATGTAATGGCCCAAATCTCTCTGGTCCATTACTTTGCAAACATTTGATGTGGTCAAACACGACACGTGTTATAATAATATTATTTTTATAATAATTATTGATATGGGTGGCGTGAAAATATTTGGTGTTAATTAGATTAAATTGTTTTAATTTAATCATTGTGAAATAAAATAAATAAAATTAAATGTAATTAATCCAATTAGGGGAGCCACATGGAATAAATTATAAAGGAATAAGTTATAATAAATGAGGATCATGAAAAAAAATATAAAGGAATAAAATGCCTGGGGCGCAAACCCTTACAACTGAATCCAACTTGTATTTTGGAATATTAAAATAATTATAATAATATTCATTTAATAGATTATAAATAATAATTATAATAATAATGATCATCAATAATAATAATTATTATTAATGATAATGATGGTGACCCATTGATGAAATTGAAAGAGGATTTATTACTATTAAATAATAATGGTAATGGTGGATTTTGGTTTGTAATAAATGGAGAGTTTCTATAATATAGAGGGTTTCCATTAATTTGTATGTTTCCATAATGTTGGTAGTTTCCATAAATTTAGATATTTCCATAATGTTGTTGTTTCAATAAAGTAGGGTGTTACAATAATTATGGGTGTTATTATTATTAATTGTTTATTTAATAAAGTTGAAGTGAGAAATGGAGTTATGCATTAATTGGGAGAAGAAATCATGATTGAAGAATTAGATTGGAGAGAGAGTCTGAGAATTAAAAGGGGAAGTAATGAATGAAATGAAAAGGAATTAAATTAAGGAGAAATGGAGTGAGGCGCTCCAAATTGGAGAGAGAGTGGTGCGTGGCTTTGGGTATTTGAAATAAATCAATTAAAATTAATAATATAATATTCATGTTATTGTTTTTGTTGATAAAACACTTTTTCGACCGTAACTTATTCGTGCGACCATGATTTCACGAACCGTCTGTGGCAGTGCGACCCAGATTCCGAGATGGACATTTCAAGTCAAATATTGGATGCCTTATTCGGGTTTTTGGATCGGGTACCCGAAGAGCTTGGAAAATAATAAATTTAATATTATTATTAAATCTTTTGACAAGCTATAACTCCCAGGTGCGACGTCCGATTGACTTCTCATCAGTGGTGATGTGATCCTATCATTAATACGATCGATTAAAGTCTAATGTGGAATATTAAATTATGGTTCGTGTCTCGGGTCCATGAAACACCCAATATTATTTTTATTATTATTATCATGGGATATTGTATTCAACAAATCTCCTTCATACAGTGTTGGAATGGTGAACCGTCTGTGACGTTGAAACCCTTAAATTAAGACTGATGATTCAAAGACCATAAATGCTATATTAATTATTCCTATGGCTTGTGATGTTTTTACTTGGTCAAACCGTGTGGGTTAATGTGATCATCATTTAATGGGGAATAAGCGTCTCTTAAACCATCGCCCCATTGAATCTTTAAAAGGGACATTATATCATCCTCCCTTTTTCTTCCTCTTTGTTCTTAGATATGATACGCTAGAACCTTTCAATCCTTCCCGTAGAAGTTTCACAATCAAACTTCACTCCTCGGATCGGTTCCGCTCTATTTTGATGCAACTAAGCTGTATTGATGAATCTTCGATATAAGGTAAGTTTTTATCGTCGTTCCTTTGGGATCATCTTCCCATATTTATCCTTTCCATCTTATAGCATGTAATATCCATGATTATAATGTGGTTTTCTTGGGGTTTGGTTAGCGTAGAAGTATTGTATCATCCTTGGGTGGATACAGTTGTCACGAGAGGAGGATCATGACCCGTTGTGTGGATAAAGAACATCCAGAACACCCTGATGTTGGAGATTCGTGGATTCTCTAATTTTTTATGAGAAATCGTAGAGTTAGCATGATTTATCCATTTATATCAAAATGAAATTTACCTAATTAAATACTTGAGCTGGATTAGAAGAATTTTTTTGATCACATGTTTTTTCTTTGTACCGTGATAACGGTTTGCCTCATGTTTTTCTAGATATAGTGATATCTATGATTTCTTTGATTAGTTGTTCGTATTGATGGAAATTGATAAAGAACGTAAAGCTGGAAATAATTGATAATTTATTGGCTAAAGATAAAGAGGCATATAAATGACTCTGGTTGTTTCAGTTGTTGGAGTTGTTCTAATTTTATCTTAATCAAATTGGAAGAGTAAGCATGTTAAATATTTTGTGATAGCTTATTGAATAAGTTTCCCAGAATTTGAACCTATGAATTGAATCTGTTAATTCAAGAGGGATTAAATAAATGGTTGGTTGATAAAAGATAACAACTAGTAGGTTTCTTAGTTACCTTCTTGTTCATAAGACAAAGTTCCTTGTGCTTTAGAGCCATGAGTGATAATTATGCATGAAGGCTGGATGCCTTGTTAAAGGGCCAAAATTCCATTTGATGTGATGTTTGATTTCCTGCCGCTTGTGCTATGATGTGACCCTGTAGGTGTGTTGTGATATGTGTAGGCAAGGATGCCTTGTGGTTGTGGCAGCGGATGACACCTAGAGTGGCGAGATGCATCAGTTTATGCATGTGGGTGTCGGGGAGGACACAAGTGATGATGGAATAGGATGGATGTGTTTGTTGGATTCTTGGTGACTTGATTGAATGTTTATCTGCATTAATTCTCCCCACTGCTCAAGGCAGCTGGTCTTGATTAGCCTTCTTCTAAAGGAGACGAAGATGCACGGGGTATGCCATGTGCTTTCCGTGTCTAGCTTCTCAAAGGAGAATCGGTCTACGCTCTTGCTATAGGCGGCAAAGTCTCGATGGGTTGTACATCTACTCAACGTGTTGAGACCCCTTGTGTTTAGTAGCAAAGAATTCTTTTCTAGATTTCTTGGGAATATGGGATGTAATTCTGAAATGAATATCTAAATAAATAGTGTTAACCCATGGGGTTGGCGTTCACTAAAACATATATATGAAGTAGTAATCTTTTGAAGGAACAATTGACTTTGGGTTTGATGCTAGTGAAATTTAATTTTGAATTGTTAATGGTTAATTAATGTTTACAGAATTAATTAACATACAATGGAACTGATAAAAAGGTAATGATGTAATCTAATAAAGCTATTTAAATGGTTGTGTGCTTATAGGATACCAGTCTTAGAAGTAGCAGCCCGAAGTCTGAGAGATGTTAGCTACAGTTGTGTCTAAGTCTAGTTAATGCCCATAGTGTGGTTGTGAGATATAACATATCCTGTTCTTTTTTTGTTTCTATATGCTACTCCACCCTACTGGTTAGGGAAAATGACACCCCGGGGATTCTGAGCCCTGGGGGGTGTTTTCCCCAACATTCTAGTGGGAGGATGATTGGATGACTACCCCCTTTGACCCTGCTCTCTTATCTTGGTAGATACTTGTGCTGGTAGGCACAATGGTTAGTTTTCCCCATATATGTGTGTATAGGGATGTAATGGCTTGTGATTATTCACACACATATATTCTAGATAGAGTATCCTATGGACTACTATAGGTGTAACGTGTATAGGCTGTGATGGATTGAGGATCCTCACTCGATTTATGGGTTGTGATTTCTTGAGGTATATACCCGACGTATGATACACGTTATGTGAGCTATGATGGATCACACAAACTACCTGGTCATTTTGGATGTGAGGATGGTGTGGTTCTTAGCCCAGGTGTCTTCTGGAAATCCTTTGTTGTGCACGTGGTGGAGCTTAGCCCAGGTATATACGGGCAAGCCATTGGAGAGAGATGCACAGAATCTATGTCATTGGGGAAAAGCAGAAAACCATTGGGGATGTAGTAGCAGGTTACCCTTGATATTCTTTATTATGTGATATATTATTGTATACGTTACTTATAGAGAGTATCCATGGTGAGGTTGGTAACTTAGTATACCTGTTTAGGTGACGAGTTAGTTTCACTTGTTGTTCACTATGCTTTAGCATTCTTTCTTTATATTGCACGAGAGGCTTCCGGGTGGATCCTACTGAGTATACTGTTATACTCACCCTATGTAAATATAAACTATTTTTCATGTCACTGGGAGAAGGTTGGGGATCATGATGGTTTCTACTAGTTTGGGGTTGTAGGAGCTGTTCGGGCTTGTGGTTATTGCTGTTTTTACATTCTTTTGGGTACTTATAGTCCTCCCCTTCTAGTTTTAGTACTTTTTCATGACATCTAATATATTAACATATGATTCTTTTATATTCCAATTCTGAGTTAATGTTTATTGGTGTCTATCTTATCTCTCTCTCTCCTTCATGTGTTCTCTTAGAGGGTAATGCCTCCCATTTGTGTGCTTAGTATACCCTCGGTGCTAGTCACCAACTCAGGGCCTACTGGAGGCCGGACTCGGGTGTCACTATCTCCCTTCTCACAACGTCAGCCCAGGAGGGGTACACTTTGTGGGGAGGGGGTCGTGACTAGCATTAAGTGGAAATACTTGTTCAACCACATCCTCTTCTGTGCTCACAAGTAATTCCATTGATAACTCCAGAACATCACTCATCTTCAACTTCTAGATTGTGCAATATCTATCTATATGTTTATCTTTAAATATATTTGTAGATAGTGTTTCCATTGGAGGTGGTATAATATATTAATTCTTCATCTCTTTGCAGATTCCCATTCATCTATTGTTTCTCCCTGGGCTCAGAGACCTATCTCTAAGAACGCCCTCCTCTAATTTTCATGCATTGGACCCGATACCACGGACCTTATACCCATCCATGGATGGCCTGACCAGATCATCCTTGAACTTCTATAAAAGTTCTTAAATTTTTAATCATTCAAATCAATTACCCAACATAATGGATGTCACCTTTATTCTTGGAACTGTGCAATTTATACTACTAAGGCACACCACCTCTATGTATGATACTTACAAGTTTGTCTTGGGAGGTACCAAATTAACTTATGATCCCCCATACATTATAGTATTAGATCTTCCATATCATCTTTTGTTGTATGAATTTTACCTGTAACACTTTTCATCAGATGTTGATTTCAATGTATCACCCATTTCATCCCAGAGTGTGAAGCATCATCATTATCACGGTAGTAATGCAAGACCACTGCATTTCACTAAGGAACCACTACCACTATATGATTCAGTCCATTAATATCACCTACAATCTATTAAAGATATCATTGACCTTCAGATCTACCGGTGGAGGATAAGATTGTTTCAAACTTACCTTGGTAGCTTCACTATAATTTTAAATCATATCATTCTCATTGCTCCGAACAGAACATGATAAATCCCACATTGTAGAAGAAACATTTCTCTCTTCATTAAAACCCTACCATTTTCAAGAGGAATACTAATAACGAAAATCACCAAATGGGTTTCAATTGAGGTAGAAGCATTCTGAACCTGTTTCCCAAGCCATCATGCCTTCTGTTTGTTCCCCATATGATTTCACAGAGAATAAACAACATACAATGACTCAAATATAACAGACTCTTTATACCTAAACACCTCACAAATAGACACCAAGAATGATTAAATATGGGGATTAATCTTTTTGATCTCCACACTGAGCCTCAGTTAAATGGGATGGAATAATTCCTTAGTCTGACTATCAGAAAATAGGTAATTCCAAACTAGATTTGGAAACATTTGAAGAATAGATATATTTTGAAAGGGAATATAAAGGTGAGGAAATCATTTCCAAATTTCTACGGATGGAGAATCAATCCGCATATAAAAAAAATATGTCATTTTAAGAGGGGAAACCAGTAACCATGGTAGATTCAAGGTGTGATCAACCAGTCCAAGATCAAATCATATTATTATGAAAACCTATCCATGATGTATTTGGAGTCTAGGAGTCTGACGGTTGCACACTCATATAAACCATATGTTCCAAAAACGATTCTGATGAAGGAGTCATCCAAAGCCTAAAATTGATTTAATATTGAAATAATCCTATAATGAAAAAGAGTGGAAATCTCAGTAATTTCTGATGACAAAATTTAGAGTTGTGGGGATCCATCGAACAGATTCAGAACCTTCAGGCTGAGTGAAATTGAAGGGAAGAGAGGAATTAACTCAAGGTTCAAGAAAGTGGAGAAGTTAAATTGGTCATTGTTCAATCATCTAAAAAATAATTAAAATTAAATAATTATTATTTTTAGATCAATTAAAATTTTAAAATCAACCTTGAAATAATTTTATAAAATTGATCAATGTTATAATCCTGGAGACGGTAGATTGTACATATGCACAACCAACATTTCCATTTTTCATCAACCATGATAGATTGAATTTAATTCTTATATAATATATAAAAAATGATAATTATATTATAAACATAATATTATTTTTTATAATAAATATATATATATAATATATGAGATTCATTAAAAAATGAACCACATCGCTTTGCGAGGTGATAGTCCATCGTACACACGAACGATGTAATAATTTTTTAAGAGATGGTATGGTAAGAAAGTATATTATATTTTAGTTTTCCATATTTCATATAACAATTTCAATATGATATATAATATTTAAATACATATTCATGTACCACTGAACACCCCAACTCTAGAAGCCTGAAGTCGGTGGATTATTTTATTACATTGGATTATTAAAAGATATCAAATATAGATGGAATGGTTAGATTATTAGTCTTGGTAATCCATATTATATACACAATGTAAATAATAAATTAATAAATAGAAACCACAAACATAAAACATAATAAAATTAAATACAGTGCGTCATTGAACATTTATTCAAAGACTTATTCTTCATAACCTGTGGAAAGGAAGCGTAATAAGGGTGAGTTCAAATGATTAGTATGGGAATGTAAAGTCGAATAAATAATTAATAAGTAGAAAAAATTAACATGGTATGTTAAATAACCAATAATAAATTCCATTTTAAAAATTATATAAATCAAAATCAATATTTTAGGGAGAGAAACTGAAACACAAGCCATTAAATCTTTGAACGAAAGATGAAACATAGCTATAGATATGTCAATTAAAAATATCATTGATGAAAAATACTAATACTAAATGAGGGAAATAATTTTTTAATTGATTTCATGTCTTAGTAACATGAAAACCCATATTTTTAATACCAATTACATGATGGTTAAACTATGGATAGAAACCCATTCAATTTTCCCAAAATAATCGTCTCATGATAACCTATCGAGGCATCGAGGAGCTATATAACATATGAGATCCTACTAGAATTTCTTATTAAAATAATTACACATAAAGTATTTTTTAAATCAATAATATGCCTAATAAAATATCAATATTGAATAAATAATACATAATTGTCAATATTTCACCAAATAATCTAATAACAGTCAAAGTATACAAAGTATGTAAAATAGTATATAGTTTAGGAAATGATAATATCCATTGTATGATAACATGTATTTTAAGTAAACATGTAATGAAAACTAATTAAAATAATTTGATTATTCCATGATAATTTTGAAATTCACACAAGTTATACTTCAAATATAATCATGAAAAACAATCTTGAGGAGAATAATATTTAAACATTCCAGAGTGTCCCATACCACATTAAAACAATTTTTATCATAATATACAGATTGGAATGAAATTAAAGGACACTTATAGTATCATGAGAATGATGAGATTTATCATATAATAATAAAAAGGATGTATATACACTAAATAAAATTGAATTGTTTCATAATAACAAGTATATCTCTGTGAAATGTAAATTGAGCCGAAATTCACTTCCATTAACCTTTATTTTGTTGTGTACTATTGATCTTCATGTATTTTGGTTTAAAATATATTAATAGAATATAAAATAACTATAATTATTTTAATATTATCATATAATTATTATTTATTATATTTTATTACCCTTTTTGTTAGCACTCGTTCATTTTTTAACTATTTCGTGTGTTAATTTTCTAGTTTTTCCAAGAATGTTTTAACTTTTCATTTGATCTTCCTATTTACTAGATCATGATTTCATAATATCCATATTGTTAATTATGAATAAACTATCAAATATATTAATTATATATGTATTTATATTAGTCCATTATATTTGGATATTAAATATGAAGTGCATCGTTCATGGAAATGGTAGGTTGTATGTACAGATTAATACTATGTTCATTTCATTGTTATATTACATGAATGAAAAATAAATGATAAATATGTATATTATAATTAAATTAAAATATATATGTTTTATAAGTTACATAGTTTTACTAAATCCATCCTTTATATGTTGCATTTATAGCATGAATGACACATATCGCTTTGAGGGGGTGGTATTCCACACCTCCTCAAGTGAACATATAATATTTATACAAGATGTAAAGAATAATGGTATTTTTGAACTAAAAATTAATTAAGAATAATGTCATTAAAAATATAATATAAACTTATATAAATATATTTTACACCATAATGACTACCTAGAGAGGTGGTAAAGAAAAAAATTAACAATCATAATTTTGTGAGACAATAGATTGACGTACCCTAAAACAATATTTTTGTTACCCATTACATGAAGGTGTGTCTATGTGTAGAATAACCCTTATTATAATTAAATATAAGTATATTTTTTATACTTTGGTTGTTACATGAGAATGGAATGATGGGATTTTATGCACTGGGTAATGAAAATAAATTTAAAAATCCTGAGAGAAGATGATATCTCTTAATCAGGTAACTATTTTTGGTTTGTACGAAAAGGATTCCATGGAATGATTTATTCCCCAAGGGAGGATTCATGGAATATGGGAGGTATTTTAGGAATCTATATGGGTAGATATTGGACTATCCTATTTGGCTTCAATGGACTGAAGAATGTGGATAGCTTGTGGCCTTTTATAGGGAAGGAAAATGACTCACATGGAATTTTTTAAAAGAAGTATGGTGTACCCACATTTTTAACACGAAATATTTATCAAAAACAAGAATAAACATTAAGGAAATGTTAATGGAATAATTATTTCCGTAAAATGGGATTTGTAAAACTGTCTAGGTCATTTTTTCCCTTATGTTAAAGGTTTAGTCATTTATAAAGCTTAGGAATACCTTACTAATTATAATTATTTTCAATTAAATTCACTAATATTTTACGAAAAGAATTTTTTTTGGTAATATTATAAATTATAAATTTTTAATATTCAAAATAATTTACCCATTTCTCCATATTACAATAACATAAGTGACCTAAACTTATTTAAATGTAATCCTGCATAGGGGATCAAAATGTAATGTGTTAAGGAAAAGGTATCTTAAAGAATGCTATGTTTTTATAGTTAATTTCAAAGTGAAATTAATCCCAATGACATATATTGGATTAAAATAAAAAAATATTATATAATTATACTCTAAAACCAATTAATTAAGTAATTTATCCATATAAATAAATTAGATGAAAAATTAGTTTTGAACTAAAACTCTGTATTTTTAACTATTCATTAAAAAATGAAATGTTTCGGAAAAATATAAAAAAACATCATTAACCTAGTTTTTATGTTTATAATTTAAATATAATGTTTATTGTGACATATTAAATCAATTGAATTTTTGAAATTCATATTTAAAATGGGTTATCCACTAAAAGGTGATAAAAATCCCTTAATAAAAATTATAGCATTTTTTACATTAAATTGGGTTTGTTTTTATATTGAGACTATCAAATATATTAGATGAATATATAAAATATATATGGAATATAAAATATATATAACCTTAATTTTAATCCAGTTCTTAAATTAATGTATAAATAATTTTAAGCCAATTAATTAATTTTAAATTTTTTCTAAAAAAAGATTTTCATTAGATAGTTAACAATAATCATAACAACTAATTTAATGTCAATGTTAAATAATAATGTTTTAATGATATATTTGTTTTGTTAAACTTTGTCAAGTGTGTATTGTATGATTTTTAAGGAAGCCTCTCTTACATGTAACGCACACAAACTCAGGGTTGTGTGAATTTAAAAATATAACATATGTCAAATATATATATAATAGTAAATATATTTAAATGTATTGGGGTATTATATCCTCTTAAGTTAATGGTGTCATGTATTATGCATGCTATCTAACGTTCTAACGTTCATATTTTAGGGTTATAAATTCTCCACAACTTAGATAAAATCGTCACAATTTAAACATGATATAAAATGTTTGGGGAATTTAATTAAACTATTTTTTAAATGAAATCATCACAAATATGGTTAATAACTTATCTTATTGATAATATACTTTAGAATGTGAAATTGTTTTTTAATTAGGTTCCCTGGTAGGAGAACATTTGGGTGAAATAGAAACTATGATATAGTAGAAAAAAACACAAAAATCATGTTTTTCATGGATTGTTCTGGAGAACATGTTCAGATGAACGTTGTTGACCACAAAACTGTAATCCCTATTTGTGAATCAATATCTTTGATATTATAAAAATTAATATATTATGACAAAATTTATATTTCATATCCATTTTATTTATATAGTTAAGTAATTCATTCACTATATGAGAATATTAGTAAATATATGTTTCTATAAACATAATATTTTCCCTTGATTACAACTTGAATTATTTATAATTATTCACTTATAACATGATTCATAATATGGTGAAGTAAAACATTGAACTATAAAATTTCATCAAATGAACAACACAAACCATTTAACAAACGATGGAATTTAAAAATAGATTATAATCTAATCACTTCTGAAGGAAATTCATTGATATTCTAAAATGAATATATAATTATCCTTTACCTTAAAGCTTCTCCAAATTTTCACATTCCATTAATATGATTTAAATAATCATGTATCCTTTTTAAATATTTAAATAACTTGAATTATCCTAAAACATCACTATAAACATGAAATATCCATTATTCCCTAAGCCAGACACATGTCATGGGATATATACCTTAAATGCAAAAGTGTTTCAAACTCTATCAATGAAAGAATAAACCATTTGTTGACCAGTAATTATTCAATTCCAATGTATTTAGAACTTGTCAAAATCAGTCATTTCTTCATCATTATCTCCACATAAAAAAAATTTAAATTGTTTTATTTCCCTCAATAAATTTTTTTCTAGAATGAATATCTTTATACATAATAATATTTCTTGGATCCATTTAAAATATGTTATCAAATCATTAACAAAAATGTACTATAATAAAATATCTACCTACTTCAAAAATCATTTTATGAGAACATCATAAATAAAATACTTTAAAAACATATTTTTTATATCCAAATATATAAGTACATTATACATTACACTACAGTTGTATAAGTATCATATTCATGACCTTGATCCTTTATCTTATTCATATGTATATTATATTGATGATTGTGGAATTACTTTTCATAGTGCCCCATCTCCTTGCTATTGTAACATTTAATAGAAGTATACTACTTTCCTTTTCATTCTTTTATCTATTGTCCCTTTTCTACATATATATAACAAATTCTCAATCGTTTACACAATTTTCCATGGTGATTCATTTCATAGTTATAAAATGTTGTAAAATAATTCTTTCCCTTTATCATATACGACTCATTCCACTTTTCATCGTGTTCAAAAGACTTGTTCTTCACTTAGTTTTTGTTGAATCCATAGAACTTGTAGAATTATTTCTATTCCTTGATAGTAGATAAAATGATTTCATTGTACGATAACTAATTTTTAGACACTAGTTATCTTTGTATAATTGGTTTAATACCTCCAAAGAAGTGGTCGATCTAGAATTCTGTGTTTCCTATATATTCTGTAGCATACCTCGATAAACATGTAAAGGTAGATTTAAAATTCAGAACACTCACTTATTCCTTTTAAATTAAACCAAGAAACATGATCTTCATCTATCTTTTTTGATAATGAGGAATGAATATATCAGAGAATACCACCTTAAAAGTTACACATTACATGAGTTAAATTAGTTCTTTCTCTCTTGTATTATTGGTCAGGGACCACCACTATTCATCATCACCTTGGAGACAAAAGACTGCAAGTGTATCCTTTTCCTTTTTTATACATTCCAAGGAAGTAAATATTTTCTCAAAATACTTAATAATTGATAAAAAATGGTTGAATTAATATTACCACTAAATTATGGGGTCCCCTACCAGAAAAAAGGATCATTTAAAGAATATTCTCTCCATGTAATAGTATTCTCCATTCAAACAATCTTATTTTTTATAACAAGACTAGGCTTCCCTAATATATCCATAACATGCTCAGTTCTAATACCATCTATATTTGTTTCCTCAGTAGGGAAATCTCTATGTTTTCCACAAGTACTGATAACATTTTTCCTTCCATGGTCCATTTCTAAACATTGATATATAATGAATCACCTCATAATGTTTTGAACAATGAATAACTCTTAATATCATATATCAAATAAAATTAATGTGTGAATTCTTAATAAAATAATAATAATCATTGGTTATAATGGGTAAATATTGAATTTTTTAATTATTCATAGTTTTATGTATAGAAAACATAAACTATTCTAAGAATATCCCTTGGTAGGGTAAAACCATGTGTATAGAAAGGATGGTTGTCATGTACCCAGTTACGATGAGACAGAACTAGAACACATTTTCAGAGATGTTAATCCTTGGTACACATGTTCCAGAACCACATCCTCTTGTAGTATCGAGACAAGAATGTTTTTCTATGAATACCCACACAATATCTATCATACAGAAAATATGATATGTTATTCTATACTTGTCCTCAATTTTTATCTTATTTTTTTTCTCAGTAATATATGTTTTTCTAAATATAGTTTCCAAGGATTCTACTAAAATTATGTTGATACTAATTGTAACACCCAACCCCATATGCCCATGGCCAATGCAATATTTTATTACAGTGGAATGATTACAAGGAATTAAATCCTAAAGTAGTAATCAGCTTACCAGAATTGGAAAGACATATTACTTACATGATACCCATAATATATTGGGAACTAGAAAAAACCGTGATTCATAATAAAATGAATTAAAATCCATCATTGGACACTTTTTCAAATATTTATTCATCATAACATGGGTAATGGAAAAATATTTAAATTGAGCTCAAATTCATAGAAAGGGTAAGTTTAGATGAATAAATAATTAATCAATAGGAATAAATATACATCTAAACAGAAATAACTAAGAATGTAATCTATTAAAATAACTAGATAAGTAAAAATAAATGTGGAAATGTATGGAACTAAATCACATGACATTTTATCAATGAAATAATGATAAAATGTATCCATATATTTGTCGACACAAAATATCATGGATGAATACTACTAAAATGAAATGAGGGACATGGTTTCATAATGTATTTTATGTCAATGTAAAAAGAAAAACTATACTATCAAGACCATTCACAGGACTGTCAAAACTGGGGATAGAATCCCTTTTTATTTGTCCAACAGAATCACCTCATGACAACCTGTCGATGCTTCAATGAGATATATAATGTCTAATTTCCTCCCTTAATTGCAAGTATAAATAATTACTTATAAAAAAATAGTTGAAATAAATAACATGCCTTATAAAATATCCATATTAAATTAATAATATTGAATTATCAAAATTTCTCCAAAATACCAAATAACGTTCAAATTATATATAATATGTAAAACCATATATGGTTTAGGCAATAAAAATATCCATTGTTTGAGAATATTTGTATTAAAGTATATTTAAAATTAAAAACTGATTAAAATAAAGTTATTGATTCAAGATAATGGTAACAATCAAAAAATAAAACAAAAATTTTAAGATAAACATTAAGAACATTCTTGAGGGGAATAATATAAATATATTTCAAAGAGCCACATTTCACTTTGAAACATTGAATCATAATTTATAGAAATGTATGACATTAAAGGAAATATATAATATCATGATAATAAGGGGATTCATGATATAACAGGAAAAAAGAAGTATATACACTAAATAATTGTATCACCCCAATGAATTAAAAATAAATTTTATATAAAATGCATGAAACATTGAGTCTCTGCAAAAAATATTTTTTGTTATATAGGATATTTTTAACCAAGATGAAAGATATAATTTGTTTGCTTCACTGTTTTGAATTTTGAAGAATGAACAACCATGGTTGTGATCAGTAAGATATTTTGAGTCTTATAGGATCAACATAAATTTAAATTGTATACTAAGTTGACATTTATAAATAATCATTTGCCCTTATTAATAGTAATATGACACATATTAATAGTATCATCACACATGTATGTAGAAATAAAATTTAGGAATCTTATAAATGGGGGTGAATATTTTAAAAATTAATAATTAAGTGTTGATTTTTTTGTGAGTAAAAAATAATTAATAAAAATATTATATTAATAATTTTTTTTAAAATAAAAAGAATTTTCATTAAATATATTCCAAAAAAATTATGTTGGTTTCCTATTAATTAAGGATAATTTTATGAGACCTCAGTTAATTTTTAAAAGTATTATAAAATCTGTTTTAAATTTAATATATTTATTTTTGAAGTACATAATGATTAATTTGAAATATAAATTTCACATATTTGGAAAATTATTTTGATAAAATGGAGTAAATTTTCTAATTATACATGTATAAAAACTGGTATGGTGATTTTTTCGGATTTTTTTTTAAAATAATTTAATTTTAATTAATAGTGAAATACGAAAATTAACGAAAAATGCTAGATACATTTTTTATTGAGTCATAAGTGATGTGTGGCTCATGTGAACATACTTTTCCCAAACTCACATATACTTATTACTATTATTGGTCATAAGAATCAACATTATTTCTTGTCTTGATTAAAAAAATAATATAATGAATATAATATTCATAAATCACCCCTCTCATTCATTGTAAAATCCACCCTCACCCTTCTTCTCCTCACTCTTATAACCCATGGAGCATAAAAAATTTCTACCCAAATAATATTCTCCAACCTCTGCCCACATTTAGGATCTCAAGGTCTTGACAAAAGTCCAAAATCAATTCCTCTAAGGAGGTTCTCAAGTGTGAAATTTCAAAAGGTAAACTCTCTTCATTTTTCATTTAATTTCACTTCATTTTATATTATTTTATTATTCTATACAAAAAAAATCTACAAAAATTATCCAATAACTTTATTATAAATTATATACAAGAATTATAACATGTATATTAAATAACCATCATCATTCTCATTACATGCTCTCTCTTTTATTTTAAAAATGAATTTGTCATCGGGGAAGTGCCGATTTACAACAATCATGAATGGTAAAGTTTTGTTCTTCAATTTATCCTTTATGGTTTTTCATTAAAACATTTTAATGGTTGATAAATATTTTAAAATTAATATTACATATTTTTTATTTTTTGGATGTAGCATATTTACAAAATATAAATAGATAACCCTAACGGAGTTTGTTATGATCAATATCCATCGTAATAATCCATAAGACTATCATTATATGTATTATCTAATATTTCATCATTATAATATATAAAAAAATGATATATATAACCATTTACACAATTTTATTCTTATTAATAAAATCCCATTACAATTCTATTGAATTAAATAAATTTTAAACGAACTCTATTACTTATAATCAACCGAAGTGATTATGAAATCAAGGAAACGAACACTATAGAACTACATAATTCAATCATATAACTTATCAATAAGTTAATAAATGAATTCATGAAATATATAATGAATCAAATATATGTAGATAATGTTCTAAATTAATTAATTAATTAATTTGTTTAATTATATTATTAATGATGTTATGGTCAAGTGAAAAACACATTCATACATATGGTAAGGTTTTTCTACAGAAACCTCTATTTTCATTCGGGTTACTCTTGTTCTCTATATGCCTTAATGGAATTCTTAATTATTCCTATTAAATCTTTGTTAACTTATTGTGAATGTTCTATGTATGGGTACCAAGTTGAAACATTCTTTATTTTATGGGGACTTACATGTTTTAAAGTTATCATTCAAAACTTATTTCTGATAAACAATGTCATTTCAAAGGAACTACTTGTGTTTTTACCTATTTTCAAATGAACCATATAATCTGTTCATACAAAAAATTATTTTTCAAAAATCATTAATTTTATTATGAAAAATCATCTTCAATTCAATTTAGGTTTTATGCAATAAATTTACTAAAATAATATTTTTTTCAGAGTAGAAGATTATTTATATCAAAAATTACTCTATGAATTTATATCTGTATTTTCATCTTTTTCAACAGTATTGGTGAATCTTTAATTTAATTGGGATTAATTTCTAATGATATCATATAAAATATTTTATTTAATATTTTATTATTAGTTTTACTATGTATGTTTTATCTTGATACAATTCATCATATTATTTTGAATGGTTAGTGTTTATGTTTAATGATTGGCGAATGTTAATTACATTTAATATGTTAGATTCAATTTGAATGTATGTGTTGTCTATGTTTGTCACCATTGATATAAAGAATTTATTGGACTTATTATGTGATTGGTGGAGCTAGTTATATCCCCTCGATGCATCGATATGTATCATTAAAAAACTAGTGTGGGTTTTTACCCATTTTGTATGGTGTATTGGTCGAGGCCTTGATGGTATTATTATGATGATAGACATTAAAAATTACCTCATTATGAAACTGGATATCAATATTCCATGTAAATATTTGACTAGTAGAATTCACATGGTTATGTTTTATGGTATTATATAATTTCTTTTTATTCATAACATATTTTTTTCATGTTTATTTTTAATGGCATGTGTTTTTAGTAATTCATCCGGCCTAGTGTTTAGGTTTATGATTGCATCCTCTGTATTATTTACCCTTACTATGAATTTGGGTTCAAACCTTTATTATGTTTTATATTTATCCAGGATGAGAAGAAGTGAATTAGGCATGAATTTCTTGGATAATTTAAGAGATATGAGAGTTAATAATTGAAATGTTATATTATATTTTATTTTAAATTTTAATGTTGAACTTATGTATATATTTGGTCATTACAACCTACAAAACAATTCAGTCCTTTAGGATGTGAATTTCTTCTAATCATACAAATGTAATAAAATAATCCACCGGATCTAGAGAACTGGGGTTGGGGCATTATAGTTGGAATTAAAGGAAGTTTTGTAGAAAACATGGAAACTAGAAAGAAAAAACACATATTATGAAATAAGGACCGAAGGTATTATTTGAAAATAAGAACACAATGACATCATAGAATTTTGGTATGGAAGATATTATTTTAATATTCATAGAAATACATACCTATCTGGATATTACATGTGGACGCAGTTCTAGGACAGAAGTACCTAGGAGTAACAACTCTGACAAGGTGTGCTGAGCTTCACTCAGGTTAACATGGTACTTGAAAGTGGGACTTACTATGAACCTGGTTTGAGACTACTGAGAGATATGCATAGGATAAATGAAAATTTCATTAAAAATACATTGTGAATGAATTAAAAGGATTTTTTCCTCAAAAAAACCAGTTTTATGAATATTAGTATTGATTTGCATAGTATTTCAATTTTTATGTATTTTTCTAGTTGAGATTACACATTATGGTTAATTACCAAATCTAGAGTATATAGTTATTTAGAAATGGCACCTAGTGGGAGGAATGTAAACTAAAGAAACATGTATATCCCATATAGGTATTTCTCTTATATGTTGGATAATGACAATGTGACTGGTGATGAGAAACTTATAACTATACTGGGACAAACGAATCAGGTTATAAACAATAACCTTACCTGTATGGAGCATCCTGATCCACAATGTGGAGGAGTGATGTTATACCACTTTATCTGAAAACACCCTCCATCATTTATTATGACTACAAACTGATTCATATCATATTAGTGGCTATGTTACTTAGAAAATATATTTATCACATTTGGGAAGTAAGGAAAGGAAAATGCTTTTCATAGGTGCTTATCATCTATCGGGAGATGCTGATAAATGTTTCTTGTCGATTCAAAACATAAAGGAGGTTAAAGATATTCAAAATATGGAATCATGGGATGTTATGAAAATATTAATAAAAAAAGACATTCCTCTTGATTCTTGAAATGATATGGAAAGGATGATTCTAAAGTTGATGCAAAAAGGCAATGATAATTTTTCCATGGGTGATGATAACTTTACATGGTTATCAAGGCATTCTATGGACTACATACATAATCCAGGGAGAAGGATTGATCAATTCATTGAGGGTTTAAAATCATTCATCTGAATGGAACTTGACTCCCAAATTTTCTCATCATAGAAAGATATAGTAGCATGGGATATAAAGACATTAAAAATTATTCTCTATGCCTTATGAATTTAAAGTAATACAAGAGAAGAATAAGGCTATTGAAAAATCTGATAAAGGAAATAACGAAAAAGGGAAGGATTTTTTTTACATATGGTTATAATTATTGGAAGAAACACCCTATTAAATGCATGGGGTGTATGGGTATAAAGACCCAGCCTTATGAATTAATTAATCTTGAATTAAATTGAATATTTCACATTGATGATCTTTTCATGTTTATAGTTTTATATAATTAGGATATAACTATTACATCTCAAATGATTAAAAGTTGACACTTCTACTTTGTTTCCTTTATTCATAAAAAAAACTCTTGAAGAAATGAGTTGTTTCTAGTTCATTGTATTAGACATCATAACATTTCCTTGATCCCATCCTTGACCCTATCCCACTTTATTTCCTATGAAAAACATTTTAAAAAACATGGGATGAGCATAAAAATCTCAGTAAGGGTTATAAAAATAAGGAGAGAAAACATTAATCCATGTATACAAAATAATCAATGAAATCATACTTCACTCATAAAACATATGCACTTTAGCATACCTCATTAAATCATATGATTTAGGAATATCTCATAGAAATCATAATACGTAAAGGTAACTTGAGGGATTCATAACATTCTTACATAGGGAGTAACCCTCATGGTTACGTTTGGAATACCCATCATAGTATATTCCCTAAATCTCTTAGGAGAAACCTTAGCATTTAACTCCTTCACATTACCCAATGCATTGGAGAGCTATCACGGGCTCACCCACCCATAGTTTATCACAGAACCACCCATCTTCATAAAAAATGCCCAATAACCATAACATAAAAATAACACACAACCTAAGCCTAAAGGAACGATAACATTCCCACATTTCAATAATAATATAACATTTTAAGATTTTAAAAATAATGAATCCATTCTAAAACCCATTTTCAAAACCATTTAAAACATTTAATATAGAGATTTTTAATCAAAGTGTCCCATACCACTTTGAACATTTTAACACTTTAAACCATTAATATCCATATAAATAAATCCTTAAAACCATTTTCAAAACAAGGATATTAAGGAGACATATTTATAAGAATAATTCATTAAAA
The DNA here is from genome assembly GCA_963277665.1 of Viscum album. Classification (NCBI taxonomy): domain Eukaryota; kingdom Viridiplantae; phylum Streptophyta; class Magnoliopsida; order Santalales; family Viscaceae; genus Viscum; species Viscum album. The sequence goes on from OY728129.1 coordinate 537,111,503, forward strand.
CATTTAAAACGATATTTTAGTTAAAGTGTTTTTAACAAAATGAGAGAACTTGAATAAAAATAATTGAGGAATAACATTTAATTAGAAATTTATATTATCATGAGAATAAAGGTATTCATGATATAATATTCTAGAGGATACTATATACACCATATAAGAGTGAATTTGTGCATAACAACAATTAATTCTCAATAGAAATGTAAAATGAGATGAAATCCCTTATAAAAAGGTATCCTTAAATTAAGGATAAATCAATCTCATAATTATGCGTGACAAATATACATACATCCAATATAAGTGAATATTAAGTGTAAAAAAACCAGATGTCATTCACACATATTCATAGGATTACATATTCAATAACTATAAGTTGAACCCAAAGAAATCGAAATTGGGTTAAGAAGCTCCCTTGTAAAAATTCGACAGCCTAACGACGTCACTTTAAAATTTAGAGAACGAGTCGTGAGACAAAAAGGGTATCTCATCACTTGGAAATATATTTTATATCAATAAGGACATATAATAACATATCCCAACATAATAATATGTAAATTAAAAGACCTAACAAAATAAGTCTTCTAAAAAGAGGAGGGTGAAAGGTTCCCTTACTGACTTGGGTAACTTTCGAAACGTACAACCCATGAAAGAAGGACTATACAAAATTGATGTAAATACACATAAAATAAATTATATTACACAAAGATTATAATAATGTGTATTACATACACCACTAAAAGGAAATTGTGTCAAATGTAGCAAAAATCTCACGGAAATAAAAGTGAGAAGAAAAATCCCTTACAAAAACTAAGCAGCTTAAAAGCGCCACTTAAAACTTCCAAAAATGGATTTATGAGATATAATATGGTCTATCATAATATGAACATAAAAATTACAGAATTAGGAATATAAAATAACATCCCCAAACATAATAAAGATGAGCTTAAAAGAAATGACATAAAAGAGAGTATTTAAAAAAGAAAGAGAGAGGTAGGATCCCTTACATCAAGTCCGGCTAGTCTTGTTTATTTCTTTATATTCCTGAATAATAAGCTTTGGTCAATTTATAATTTCTTAAGGAAATACTTTAAAGTTTATTATTCAATTAATATCATTTATTATCATGTTATAATAATTATCTAATTATGTGAGTTCATATCATACGTTTTGTCGATGATCGGTACATGAGTCAAAAATGATCTTGTTTGAAAATAATTGTCAATGTAGTTGTATGTAAATCATATAAAGAATAGTATTAATGATGTAAATATCATATATATCCAGCATATATTCGTTTTATACTTATTACATAACAATTGGAGATAAAAATAAATGAAATGCACCGTTCATGGTGACGGTAGGCCGTACGTATGCATGAACGCTACTTTCATTGCTTTGGCACATTAATGGAATTAAAACTAGATGATATATATATATTGTAATTCCAGTATAATATATATGTAATATGGGTCACATAAGTTCATGAATTTAATTCTTTATACATTCCATGTATTGTATGAACGAGTCACATCACTTGGGGGGGCAGTAGTCCACACTTTATCAAATGAAATTATCGCATTTACACAACATGAAAAGCATAAAGGTATGTTTTAAATATAAAATACAGAAGCATAGAGAGTAAAAAAAATATAATATATATCATATAAAAAAATATTTCCATCATAATGGCCACCATGAGAGGTGGTAGGAGAAGATAAAACAATCATCATTTCGTGACGTAGTAATTCGCCATCCATGAAAACAATATTTTATTCAACCATTAGACGGAGGTGTGTGTAAGTGTATCTTGAATCTTTATTATAACAACGTCCTAGTATATTTAAGATACTTTTTTTGTTACAAAATAAAGGAATAAAAAAATTTAGGGGTTGGAGAAGCAAAATAAAACAAAATAACATAAGAGAAGACATTACTTTTAAATCGGGTAACTCCCTTTGGTTAGAACCAAAAAGGTTTCATGAAGAGCTTTATGCCTATGTTAAGGCTTCTACGATTAAGAGAGGTGTGTTGAGTGATAAAATGAGAAGCGTTTGGCCAAGGAAATGGCTTGAGAGGTGTGGGTATGGAGGTAGACGTGGGAGCCTTCTATAAGAGGGAGGAGGGGAACTCCTGGAAAGTCAAGAAATGTTACTTTATATTAAAATGAGTTTCGGATTTTAATGGTCCCACATTGATATATTTAGAGGATAAGGTGGTAAGGGTTAGAAATATTCTCATCCAATAGGTTTTAGGCAAGTGTATGTCTTTTATTTTACATTATTCGTTCATTTTATTTAAAACGTTCATTAATGAGATAATTGGTGCATCGTCATGGTGTCATAAATAAATTAATTTATTTAATGTATAAAAATTATAAAACAAATACTATGTTGTAGTAAATATTTCTATCTTTCCAATTTCTATTCATAGTTCAAGAGATCATTTAAATAGACAAAACTAAAATTGTTTTACTTGTGTGATACATACTTTGGTTATACTTTACTTATAAATACATAAAATTAAAAAGTGTCACTATCACCCCAAAAGTGATTCGATGGGGTCCCAAAGTTTGGCACAAGGAATCCTATGGTCGGACATGACACAAAAAGTAGAATTAGGACACATGTTTGGGTCATTTTTTATTATTATGATATTATTTTATTAACTTTACCTATTGGATTACTAATTAATCAAGATAATTAAAGATAATTACCGTCATTACTATTCATAATGTCCAAAAAATAAGAGTCATAATTAAATAATTTGTACCATTTGATTAAAAATAGGGAATCCATTTTATCAAATTCAAAACACAAAAATTGAATTAATTAATTTAAATGTAAATCTCGTTGTCAAAATAAAAGAAGGGTTTTTAAGAAGTAAAATTTATCAAAAGATTGACTTGCTTGTACATCCAATTGAAAAGTAAAATTACTTCAAATGAAAAATTTTTATTATGTGATAAAAACATAATTAAATTATACTTTAAAAACAATTAAAATAACATTCTAAATATATAAATAAATTGGATGAAAATGCAGTTTTGAATTAAAAAGCTGTATTTTTCACTATTCATTAAAAAAAGACATTATTAGAAAAATACCAAAAATTAACAACAAGCTATATTATATATTAAAAACTCATAAATGATGTCCATTTTAACAAATTAAAAACATAGAATATTAATTAATAAATCATATAGTTAATTCCCACTATCAAAACAAATAGCATGTTTTTAAGAAACAATATCTATCAAAAGATTGACACTTGTTTATGTCCATTTTCAAAGTAAGATTAATTCTAATGACCACCATTGAATTAAATTGTAAAAATATATTCTAATTAAACATTAAAACAATTAAAAAAATATTATCTATCCATATAATTAGATTAGATGAAAAAGCAGGTATGAAGTAAAATGCAGTATTTGTCACTATTCATTAAGAAAATGAACATTTGTCAGAAATATACCAAAAAATTCATCGAATGTAAATTAAAATATCCCAATTATAAATAATAAGATTACTTTGAAAAATAGAGCTTATAAAATTGTCAAATTCTTTATTTAAAAAACGTTCTCCATCAAAAGGTGGTAAAACAATCTTTTAAAAATATTAGAGTATTTATTCTCAAAATTGGATTCATTTCCATTTTAAGCCTCTAACATTTATTGGATAAATGTAAAAATAGTTAACAAACATATGTAATAATTTTTTAGTTACTTCTGGTCATTCTCGCTATTACAACTACTTGACATTAACTATTTAAAATAATATTATTATATTGTTAGTGTGCAACGTAATATTTCAAAGGAACTTGTTGTTGCGTATTGGGTACGCCATCGAACATAGCATTCCCTTTAACGTAATATTAACATTTTATTCACAAATATTGATAAACATGAAAATGTAATATTATTTATTTACCTGGGATGTGACATCCTTCCCCCCTTTTGGAAATTGCGTCCTCAGAATTTTGAAATTGGGCTTGGAAACATCATTGAAAGCCCCACATCATAAAAAGAGTAAATTTAACTATCACTTTAAAAGAATGAAAGTGAAGTAGAAGGGTCACCAATTTTAACCCATACTAGGATTCCATGTAGGAAAACATGGATATTGACGAGAAAAAAAGGGTTATGTTATGATGGAGAGTGATATAAAATATATCATGGAGAAAGTTAACAACAAGAAAATCACAAACTTGTGATGGGTTAAACGGTATTTGATTCCCCAATAAGAAAAGTTAACAGACAACATTTTCGTTTTAAGTTACTTTGCAAGGAGGAATTTGTTTATGAGCTTAACTAAATCATAAGGAAACATACTCACTTATCATGTTGACTTTCAACTTTTACTAGATTTCTAACATAAACTCATATTTTCCCAAAATGATGAGTATTTCTGGATGACTTCTTCATATTAAGAGAGTTATAATCAACTTCTAGAGAATCACCTAATCCACAAAAGAGAACTATATACTTCTGATGTCTTTAAACCAAAACCAAAACCAAAATTGTTAGTATGAGATAAGATAATACCAAAAAATGATAATCCTTTATAAAAAAAATTCTTCTCAAAATCTCCAAAAATTTTCAAACATTATCCAAAGTTCAACAAATACCATTCAATAAACAGTTGTCCATAAAATTATTCAACGATAAACCAAACTATGATTGAAACCCAAATCTCCTAAGGATTTAATGACATAGTCTTCCAAGGTAAATCTTAACATTTATATCCAAATAACATCAGTTACTCTTAAAGTGTCATATTGAAATGTAATTAACCTAATCACATATCCACCATGAAATGTTAATAATTTCCATAGATAACCCAAAATCAACTTATTCTAGATTCATAAGATCATTTAACTAAAAATAATTAGTCAACTAACCAGAGACTTCATGTAGTCCAGTGGTAGACGATAAATACCACTCACACTTTGGTTTTGGGTTCGATTCCCACAGCTTCGTCTGACGCAACAGGTTGTCACATGGTCTACATGTTATTCTTTTTCCAAAACTACATAATTATAACATTTCCAAAAAAGCGATAAAATCATCAAAAATAACCATAACATAATTTAACCTCAAGTTTATCACATTTCGTTCATATTTCATCATAACATATAGTAACCCATAATTACCTCAAAAGTAAAGATCATTTAAACCTTAATTATTACCTTTATAATTATTACCTGAACTTCCACATAGAGTTGGTTCTCTCATACATTTTACATTAGAGAACTCAACAAGGTTCAAGTGGTTTATCATGAATCATGATAGTTGGTTTAGAATAACCACAAGGTTTCTCATTAAATCCCCCATATCATCCAGTCTCTTAATCAGAGAACCACAACAGTTTCCTTCAATCCCATTGTCACTTTGGTCCCTACTAGATCCATCCATTTACTAAAACCAAAAAGGTCAGTGTGAGTATATCAACAAAATCATCATGTACAAAAGAGGAAGACAAACACCAAGATATACTTTTCCATGTTATCTAAAACTCATTCCATTTTTCATAAATAACAATGACTCTATCTAATATAATAACCATTGTGGTTATACACAACTTTTCACTTTTGCTTAAACAACACTCTAACCTCTAATGTTATCTAAACAGACCTATGATACCAACTATAAGGACCTATCCTCAAACATTACTTAATCTTGAATGAAATTTAATAATTCAAATTGATAATATTTTCAGGTTTAGAGTTTTAGAAAATTAGTTCAAAACTATTACATCTCAAAATATTACAAAGTAGACACTCCTACTATGCTTCCATTTTTCATAAAATAAAAACTCTTGAACAAAAGAGTCATTTCTAGTTCCTTGTATTATATAGATTAACATTTAATTGATCCCATCCTTGACCCTATTCCACATTATGTCCTATGAAAAACATTTCAAAAAAACATGGGATGAGCATAAAAAGCTTAGTAAGGGTTATAACATTACGGAGAGAAAAAATTAGTCAATGTATTCAAAAGATTCAATGAAATCATACTTTACTCATAAAACATAATCACATTAACATACCTCATTAAATCATAATATTTAGGAATATCTCATAGAAATCATAATATGTAAAGGTAACTTGAGGCATTCATACCATTCTTACGTTGGGATTAACCCTCATGGTTACGTTTGGAATACCTATCACAGTATATTCCCTAAATCTGTTTGGAGAAACCTTAACATTTAACTCCTTCGCGTTACCCAATGCATTGGAGAGCTATCATGGGCTCACCCTCCCATAGTTTATCACGGAACCACCCATCTTCATAAACAATTCCCATGAACCATAACATAAACATAAAACATAACTTAAGCATAAAGTAAATATATCATTCCCACATTGCAATAACAATATAATATTTTAATATATTTAAAATAATGAATCCATTCTAGAAACCATTTTCAAAACAATTCAAAACATTTAATAAGTATATTTTTGAATCAAAGTATCCCATACCACTTTGAAGCTTTTAAAATTTAAAACCATTAATATCCATATAATTAAATCCTTTAAACATTTTTGAAAACAAGGATATTTAGGAGAAATATTTATAATAATAATTCATTAAAACATTTAAAATTATATTTTAGTTAAATTGTCTTTAACAAAATGAGAGACGCTTGAATACAAATAATTGAGGAATAACATTTAATCAGAACTTTAAAATATCATGAGAATAAAGGAATTCATGATATAATATGTCAAAGGATAGTATATAAACCATATAAGAGTGAATTGTTTCATAACAATAATGAAGTCTCAATAGAAATGTAAAATGAGATGAAATCCCTTAAAAAGAAGGTATCCCTAAATTAAGGATAAATCAATCTCATAATTATGTGTGAAAAATATACATACACCCAATATAAGTGTATATTATGTGTAAAAAAACCAGATTTCATTCAAAAATATTCATAGGATGAAATATTCAATAACTACAAGTTGAACCCAAAGAAATCGAAATTTGGTTAAGAAGCTCCCTTGTAAAAATTCTCCAGCCTAACGACGTCACTTTAAAATTTAGAAAATTGGTTTATGAGAAAAAAAGGGTATATAATCACTTGGAAATATATTTTACATCAATAAGGACATAGAAGAACAGATCCCAACATAATAAGATGTAAATTAAAAGACCTAACAAAAGAAGTCTTTTAAAAAGAGGATGGTGAAAGGTTCCCTTACTGACTTGGGTAACTTTCGAAACGTACACCCCAAGAAAGAAGTACTATAAAACATTGATGTAAATAATCATAAAAGAAATTATATTACAAAAAAATTAGAATAATGGGCAGTACATACACCACTCAAAGGAAATGGTGTCAAATGTATCAAAAATCTCACAGAAATAAAATTGAGATGAAAAATCCCATACGAAAACTCTGCAGCCTAACGACGTCACTTAAAACATCCAAAAATGGATTTATGAGATAAAATAGGGTCTCTCATAATATTAACATAAAAATAAAATAATTAGGAATATAAAATAACATCCCCAAAAATAAGAAAGATGAGCTTAAAAGAAATGACATAAATGAGATTACTTAAAAAGAAAGAGAGAGGTAGGATCCCTTACCTCAAGTCCGACTTGTCTTGTTCATTTCTTTATATTCCTGAATAATAAACTTTGGTCAATTTATAATTTCATAAGGAAATAATTTAAAGTTTATTATTCAATTAATATTATATATTATAATGTTATAATAATTTGTTAATTATGTGAGTTCATATCATGCGTTTTGTCGATTTTGGTACATGAGTAAAAAATGATCTTGTTTGAAAAGCATTGTCAATGTAGTTGTAAGTACATAATTTCCAGAATAGTATTATTGTTGTAAATATCATATATATCTAGTATATATTCGTTTTATACTTATTCCATAATATTTGGAGATAAAAATAAATGAAATTCACCGTTCATGGAGACGGTAGGTCGTACGTACGCATGAACGCTACTTTTATTGCTTTGGCGCATTAATAGAAATAAAACTACATGAGATATATATATATATATATATATTATAATTCCAGTATAATAAATATGTTATATGGGTCACATAATTTCATTAATTTGATTCTTTATACATTCCATGTATTGAATGAACGAGTCAGATCACTTGTGGGGGCGGTAGTCCACACTTCCTCAAATGAAATTATCACATTTGAACAACATGCAAAGCATAAAGGTATGTTTTAAATATAAAATACAGAGGAATATAGAGGACATAAATATAATATACACCATATATAAAAATATTTCCATCATAATGGCCACCATGAGAGGTGGTAGGAGAAGATAGAACAATTGTCATTTCGTGAGGCAGTAATTCGCCATCCACAGAAACAGTATGTTCTTTAACCATTAGACGGAGGTGTGTCTAAATGTAGCTTGAATAATTCTTATAACAACATCCTAGTATATTTAAGATACTGGTATAGTTACAAAAAAAAGTAATAAAAAGCATTTAGGGTGTTGGAGAAGTAAAAGAAAACAAAATAACATAAGAGAAGACATTACCTTTAAATCGAGTAACTCCCTTTGGTTTGAACCAAAAGGGTTTCTTGAAGATATTTATGCCTAAGGTAAGGATTATATGATGAAACGAGGTGTGTGGAGAGATATAATGAGCATATTTTGGCCTATCCAATGGATTTAGAGGTTTGGGTAAGGAGGTGGGGGTGGGGGCCTTTTATAAAATGGAGGAGGGGCACTCTTGGAAAGTCAAGAAATGTTACTTTATATTAAAATGTGTTTCGGATTTTAAAGGTCCCACATTGATATATTTCGAGGATAAGGTGGTAAGGGTTCGAAATATAATCATCCAATAGGTTTTAGGAAAGTGTAAGTCTTATATTTTACATTATCTTTTCTTTTTATTTAAATCATTCATTAATGAGATAATCACTGCATCATCATGGTGTCATAAATAAATTAATTTATTTAATGACTAAAATTATAATAAAAATACTATGATGTAGTAAATATTTTTATCAAATGAATATTTATAGTGCAAGAGTCTATTTACATAGACAAAACTAAAATTGTTTTACTTGGGTGATATATAGTTTGGTTATACTTTCATTTTAAATACATATAATGAAAAAGTGTCACTATCACCCCAAAAGTGATTCCATGGGGTCCCAATGTTTGGCACAAGGCATCCCATGGTTGGACATTACACAACCAGTATCATTAGTATACATGTTGGGGTCATTTTTGTATTATTATGATATTATTTTATTACCCTTAACTACCCAATTAATAATTAATCAAGATAATTAAATATAATTACGGTCATTACTATTCATAATGTTCAGAAACAAAAGAGTCATATTTACATAATTTGGAATTTATGATTCCAAATATGGAATCTGTTTTTATCAAATTCAAAACACAGAAATTTAGTAATTAATTTAAATGTATATCCTGTTTTAAAAACAAAAGGTGAGTTTTTAAAAAGTAAAATTTATCAAAATATTGACTTGTTTTTAAATCCAATTGAAAAGTGAAATTACTTCCAATGAAAAAAATTGTATTAAGTGATAAAAACATAATTCAATTATTGTTTAAAAACAATTAAAATTACAATCTAAATATATAAATAAATTGGATGAAAAGGATGTTTTGAATTAAGAATATGTATTTTTCACTATTCATTAAAAAAGACATTATCAGAAAAATACCAAAAATTAACCCTAAGATATTTTTGATATTCAAAATTCAGAAATTATTTATATTTTACAAAATTCAAAAAGTAACACCCCAAGATTTTATAGTGTGTTATTTCTTCAAAATAATTCAATAACTTTCACTACAGGCAACACCAAGTACAATCGCACCATGACTTACCAAACAAGCTGTTCAAAAGAGGTTATGAATAGTGTTAACTAAATTTTAAACTTTATATAATCCTTATAATTTTAGAATCCATATTATGAGTTTCTTAGACATAATGTAAGAACAAATTCATTTTCAGTATTTCACTTTTACCAAATTTTAATAGTGAACCCTTTTTAGATACTATATTTTAAACTTTTTGACTAAATGGAGACATCAAAAATTTAAAATGAAACATCCCAAGCTTCCACGGTACGCTAGCGTGTGTTGTACGCAACACCGAGTTCTAACACACCGTAACCAATCAAACTAGCCGTTATGAATAGTAATACCTACTTTTTGAAATTATATATATTTTATATTTTTAAATGGACTTCATTTTTGGATTCGGAATATCGAATTTAGCCTAAGGTGAAATTTTGGTACTTTTCGGATAACTTTCATATTTTGATGAATAGTGAAAATTACTAAATTTTAATTAAAACAACTTTTTTAATCAAAATAATTAATAGTGATAAATTGTGAATTTGAGTGGTTATAAAGTATATTTAGAATATATTTTTACCATTTAATATAATGTTTGTCATTGGTCATAATTTTACAATTAAACCGAACATAAACAAGTGTCAATCTTTTGATAGTTATTATCTCTTAAAAACACGCTTTTAGTTTTGACAGCGGGAATTAATTTTAAATTAATTTCTGACACTTCTGTGGTTTGAATTTAGGAAAATGGATTCCATATTTGGAATCAGGATGTTCAAATTGTGTAAATAGGTAACTTTTATTTTTAGACATTTTGAATAATTACTGCGGTAAATATTTTATTTACCATGGTTAACGGTAAATCCGGTAAATAAGGGTTAAAAAAATAATATTATAATAATACTAAATTACCCTAAAACGTGTCTTAACCCTATTTTGTGATACATGGTCGACCATGGTCATCTTTGGGTAGATTTTGGGACCCCATGGATCCACTTGTAAGTGATAATGACACTTTATTTTAATTAAGTTAAAATGAATACAAAAATGACACAAGCATATATCTTTTAGAAAAACAATTGTTACATAGGGTTATATATGTTGGCTTTTAGATTATAAATATTCATTAGAAAGATAAAAAAATTTCCTACATAAGGATATTTTATTTATAATTTTACACGTTAAATAATTTATTTTATTTATGACACAATGATGATGCAGTAATTACTATAATAGTGAAAAATTAAAATAATTGATATTATAAATACCCAAATAAATATAATATGAAACTTTTAATGAATTAAACTAATTTTCATGGATAATATGATATATTAGGATTGCTTTAATTGACTTTGTTCGAAGTAAACAATCTGTTATGAGTTTCAAAAAAATCAACTATTGAATAGTGTCAAAATTGACATAAAAGAGTTCTTAAAACAAATATTATATTATTAATTGATATTAAATTCATAAAAATCTAAGGTTCGTCCAAGAGACTTATATCATGATAGTTTCATCATTAATGGACCACTTGGGGGTCTCTTGGATGTATATAGTAAGTTTATTAACCATATTATATAAAAATACAAAGAGACATTGTAAAAGTGAAACTAATTAACTTAGAGTTAATACTTAAAGATAAGGTTAATATAAGTACCCAAACCTGTCTAAATTCTATTCGTTGAGTGGTTTTCGACCTATACCCACCTTAACCTTTGAATAATCAACTTTGGAGCCATTAGAAACCGAATATGAATTTATTATAAATTAATATTTCTAGCTTTTCCAAAGGTGCCCCTCACCCCTCTTATAAAAGGGCACTCCTCCTTCTCATTTCTTAACACCTTCAAAGCCTTTTGGTTCGGCCAAACTCTGCCCAAATACTCTCCCAACATCCCTAACTACAACCTAGAGGCCTTAGTTTGATCATAAAGCCAACCTATGGAGCACTTTTGATCAAATCAAAAGGAAGAACCCGAAGAAGAGGTAATGTTTTCACCACCCCTTTTTAAGTTCCTTTCTTCTTCCACTTCCTCTTTCTTTGTTCTTACCATTCTAAAATAATAACTCCAGTATCTTACATATACTCTGATGTTATTATAAATATGGTACAACCATATTCAGTATTCTATCCACCCTTTGAATAACATGTCACCATACGTGTGTACGTACGGCTTACCGTCTCCACGTCGTGGTGTAATTGTTATTCAATTTAATATTATTTGGATGGGTATAATAATGATATGTAACTCATGTAAATAATAAATATAACATGTTAATGATTCTGTATATATGATATACCATCCATTTATATATTATTTTAATAACAAAAGAATGATATTGTCGCTCGTGCGTACGTACGGACTACTGTCTCCACGAACGCGATAAGATTCATTCTCCATCGTATCCATTCAAGTATAATTATCATTTGATGATTTAAAAATGATGTTTAAGGACTTGATATCATTATGGATATGAATAATATACAAACTATACATTACAAACATGACTTACGTAACAAAACATATAAAAGAAAACGAGTAAGTTAACACCCGAAACGACGACAATTCTAAGATATTATTAACAAAGCAATGTTAAAAGATCATATATGATATCATATTAATGTATATGATTATTGAATAATATAATAACAATTATTTCACCATTATACAGGAGGTGAACCTACCCCATCCAAGTAAAAGTGCAATGTAAGGGTTTATTTCGCAATCTCTTCATTATTCGAGGTTGTTTATACGTAATAATCTACTAGGATTTCTTTATCATCCACATCCATGTTACTTATAAATGTATTTCAAAACATTTTTACTATTTACAAAGAATATGGGTTAAATTCATTTATACCCTTATGTGTTTTTAAAGGAATATTTCCATCATTTTCCAAACAAGGCACTTTTTACCTTTCGACAAATTTAAGGTAAAAATGTTTTTTTTAACTTATACGGCAGGTGCAGCTATTTACCGCCGTTATAAAATCGTCAAAGCTTCCCTTATAATCTTACAAGGACATTTTCAAAGTAAATTTTTTATTTTATAATTATGTGACTTTTAAATGATTTCAAAATGAATAATTTAAGAATTTCATAAAGGCACTCTTTATCAAAATCAGAATTTTAAATGTTTTAAAGATTTATCTTTATAAATCTTTTTAATTAATGTCTTCAAAATGGTTTTTAAGGATTTATTTATATGGACATGAATGTTTTTAAAAATTTTAATTCCTTTCAAAAGTTTCAAAGAGGTATGGGACACTTTGATTCAAAAATCTCTTTTTAATTACTTCCTTTATAAATGTGTGACTTTTAAATGATTTCAAAAAAGGAGATATTTCTCTCAAATAGTTTTGATTTCATCGATGTCAACATCCTTTGATGGATTTTAATCTTATTTGAAGTTGATTTATTATGATACAAAACTTCTATATTGTATTGAATATTTTGTGATATGTTTGACTATGGATGTGCTATTTTTATACCATTCATAGTTTATGGTGAAAGTATTGACATTTCGTATGCTAGTTTTAATACGAATGTTTATGTTATGTTTAAACCTTTTCATATGGGAATGAATTGGACTTAATATGTGACGGGTGGAGCCCGCTATAGCTCCTCGATGCATCGGTAGGTCTCATGGGACAAACTAGTGTCTTGGCACAAGGCCTTGACAAAATCTTATTTGTAGTCTTGGCATGAGGCCTTGGCTATGTGGTTATGATAGTTTGGCATTATGCATTCCATCATTATGAAAGTGGTTATTGATTTTTCATGTGACTATTCGATTAGTAGAATATCCATGTGAATACGTAAATGGCATTATTTCATTTTATTTATGCCATACCATGTTGAAAGTTCAAGTTTGAAAGGCTTTTGTTTTAGTTATACATTGCCTTAAATGTTTATTCTTATTGATGAAAGTTTCTGCTATATTGTTATCCTTACTGGGCATTTGAGCTCACCCCTTTTTTATGTTTTATTTTTCCCAGGAAGTGAAGAAGTAAATTATGAATGAACTGCAGGGATATTATGTGGGGATATGAGTGTGGATTATGGAGACAATATGTTATTGTAGTAGTTTTTCATTTTACGATGTAATGTAATACTTATGAATATATCTAGTGTTTCCAAGGCTACTAAACCAATCGGTCTTTCGAGATTTGATCTTTCTTGTGATCATTCCAATGTTATGTAATAATGCACCGACTCTGGGTAACTAGGGTCGGGACATTAGAGTTGGTATCAGAGGAAGTTTAGTACAAACCTTGGAAGCTAGATTTAGATAAACTCTGATTAGAGCACGTAGACCTAAGATGAACTTTGAGGATTAGTATAGAAGAACTTCCTAGAATTTTGGTATTGTAGAGATTTTGTGAGTTTTCCGAGCAATACATCCCTGTCTGGATACGAGCAGGTAGAGGCAGCTCTGGCACAGATGTACCTAGGGGTAAAACCCGAAAACACCGCTTTGATCTAGACTCGAACGGGAACTGGTGCACGACAACGGGCCTTGCTGCACTCTTGGTTACGACACTCCCGGGGGATATGCTTAGGATAATTCTAATTTTCTTTACAAACCATTATGAAGGGTTTATGAGTATATACATCCTCAAAGGAGACATTTTTATGATTATGGATTATATCCATAAATAGTTCAATTTATATTAAGTGTTTTATAAGTATGGGATTATGTATTTTGATTCATAAACTGATCTAGTGTATGCCATTGTTTAGAAATGGCGCCCAGTAGAAGAAATGAGAACTCCAGAAATGCACATGATCCAAAGAGAAGGAAGGATCATATCTTTCATGGTCTTAAGCTAGAATTTATAAGAGGAATAGTCTCCCATGTATTATCATCATGTGAAGAAATAATATCATGTGTTGATAAGATAAGTAAAGAGTTTACTAAGTCTTATGGCTTTGAAGGGAAGCAAGAGAAGAAAAGGATGGAAGAGAGAAAGATGGATAAAGGGAAGAGGGAAAAGAAGAATTTTCCCATATGTGGTAACTGTGGAAAGAAACACCCTGGAACTTGCCTGAAAGGAATGGGAGTTTTTTATAAGTGTAGAGGAGAAGGGCACAAAGTACGTGACTGCAAGGATAAGAAAATGGTTTCAAATGTACAATGCTTCATTTGCAAGGAGTTTGGACACTATGCGAACCTATGTCCCAGTCATCAGAATATGTCGCAAATGATGTTATTGGATAATAATCAAGTTATGATACTACCACAGATGAAGAGGAATGATTAGAGTTCTTATGTTGATTATGTCAATTGAGTGTTGTATCAACAATGTACTTGTTATAATAATTATGGAGTATATAAGGATTGTACTGCAGTACTATTTCATTAAGGACTTGAGATTGTGTGGAACAAAGAAAGGTGACTCAACAGAAGGATAAATTTTTGGAAAATATACGGTTGAGAGAATGATAAACCATAATATAGTTCTGATACCGAGTTAGTGATTTTGGAATAATACATGATTGTTTTGGATAAATTATATTGGATATTCTTGACTACCTTGAAGCTGATTAATGATTTGTATATTACATCATTTTTTTGGGGGTTTAAAACATTTTTCGATTGATGAAGTATATCCAACATTCTATATGGAATAGGGGAGCATGAATGTAATCAATAAGGAATATGGTAATTCAAGATGTTTCAATGTATTAAAAGAATACAAGATGAAGGTATTCATATGCTATTACGGGGTAAAAAGGATCTATATTATGTTAACCTTCCTTATAAATGTTGGACTGTGAGTTTGGAAAGAAGTATTTTGGATAGTTCTAGTTTGGATTATTTTGGATTACCATAAAAGGACAACCCGGAGGTCGGGCGGCAACCCGTCGCGTCCGGCAAGGCCGCAAGACTTGAACCCGCAACCGAAGGGCGACAAGGGTGTATCACCTACCACTATCCCACGAGATGTCATGGATTAAATAAAGTAGTTTTTTTAAAAGATCTGGTAGATGAATTATAAATTCGTTTATTTTGGAACCCTCTATGAATAGTATAAATAGAATTTTTTTTTACGAGTGAATGATGAGTTTTTGGTAGAAATTTATTAATGGATAAAACTCTAATTATAAAGAAAGTATATCTCCTTATGATCTTAGCCAATCTCATAAATAAATTCCTCATCATTAAGAAAAGGAACTTAGAACAAAAATGTTGTCCTAGATGGTACCTTAAATCATCACTAATTTACGGCTTTGGGATTGTTGGCCTTTTCATAGCCATGTTCTCTACCACTCACCATCAGATAATTGATGGCTAGATTTTTCTTCCATATCCATATTTTTCTTACATGGAACCCTAGTATGTGTTATTTTCGGTAATCTTCATACTTTCCACTCTTTATTTAAAATAGAGGCCTCATTAATTAATTTTTCGATGTGGGATTTCAACTATGATATTTTGAAACGTCAAAAATGTGTTATCCCAATACCCTATGCTTTGTTGAACCGATGGTATTTCAAATCATCATAGATTGATGATTTTAAGGACCACAATTCTATACTTTTTTGTGATTGATGACCTAAATCACTACCTATAAATATTTACGTTTTTCCTCCAATTATATGTCTATAATTGCCACCAATGTTCTCCTAATAGAGATCATAATTTGGTGGTGATCCTTTCATTTCTCATTTCCTCATATTAAGACTAAATTTTAGTAACCCAATTTCCGATGTGGGTTTTCCCACAAAGATATTTTCTATTTTCAACCTTTTATTTTCGAAGAACAATTTCAAATTGCGAGGACGCAATTTATTGAAGGAGGGAAGAATGTAACACCCCAAGATTTTATAGTGTGTTATTTCTTCAAAATAATTCAATAACTTTCACTACACGCAACAACAAGTTCAATCGCACCATGACTTACCAAACAAGCTGTTCAAAAGAGGTTATGAATAGTGTTAACTAAATTTTAAACTTTATATAATCCTTATAATTTTAGAATCCATATTATGAGTTTCTTAGACATAATGTAAGAACAAATTCATTTTCAGTATTTCACTTTTACCAAATTTTAATATTGAACCCTTTTTATATACTATATTTTAAACTTTTTGACTAAATGGAGACATCAAAAATTTAAAATGAAACATCCCAAGCTTCCACGGTACGCTAGCGTGTGTTGTACGCAACACCGAGTTCTAACACACCGTAACCAATCAAACTAGCCGTTATGAATAGTAATACCTACTTTTTGAAATTATATATATTTTATATTTTAAAATGGACTTCATTTTTGGATTCGGAATATCGAATTTAGCCTAAGGTGAAATTTTGGTACTTTTCGGATAACTTTCATATTTTGATGAATAGTGAAAATTACTAAATTTTAATTAAAAACAACTTTTTTAATCAAAATAATTAATAGTGATAAATTGTGAATTTGAGTGGTTTTAAAGTATATTTAGAATATATTTTTACCATTTAATATAATTTTTGTCATTGGACATAATTTTACAATTAAACCGAACATAAACAAGTGTCAATCTTTTGATAGTTATTATCTCTTAAAAACACGCTTTTTGTTTTGACAACGGGAATTAATTTTAAATTAATTTCTGCCACTTCTGTGTTTTGAATTTAGGAAAATGGATTCCATATTTGGAATCATGATGTTCAAATTGTGTAAATAGGTAACTTTTATTTTTAGACATTTTGAATAATTACTGCGGTAAATATTTTATTTACCATGGTTAAGGGTAAATCCGGTAAATAAGGGTTAAAAAAATAATATTATAATAATACTAAATTACCCTAAAACGTGTCTTAACCCTATTGGTTGATACATGGTCGACCATGGGCATCTTTGGGTCGATTTTGGGACCCCATGGATCCACTTGTAAGTGATAATGACACTTTATTTTAATTAAGTTAAAATGAATACAAAAATGACACAAGCATATATCGTTTAGAAAAACAATTGTTACATAGGGTTATATATGTTGGAGTTTAGATTATAAATATTCATTAGAAAGATAAAAAGATTTCCTACATAAGGAAATTTTATTTATAATTTTTAGACATTAAATAATTTATTTTATTTATGACACAATGATGATGCAGTAATTATTATAATAGTGAAAAATTAAAATAATTGATATTATAAATACCCAAATAAATAAAATATGAAACTTTTAATGAATTAAACTAATTTTCTTGGATAATATGATATATTAGGATTGCTTTAATTGACTTTGTTCGAAGTAATCAATCTGTTATGAGTTTCACAAAAATCAACTATTGAATAGTGTCAAAATTGACAAAAAAGAGTTCTTAAAACAAATATTATATTATTAATTGATATTAAATTCCTAAAAATCTAAGGTTCGGCCAAGAGACTTATATCATGATAGTTCCATCATTAATGGACCACTTGGGGGTCTCTTGGATGTATATAGTATGTTTATTAACTATATTATATAAAAATACAAAGAGACATTGTAAAAGTGAAACTAATTAAATTAGAGTTAATACTTAAAGATAAGGTTAATATAAGTACCCAAACCTGTCTAAATTCTAATGGTTGAGTGGATTCCGACCTATACACACCTTAAACTTTGAATAATCAACTTTGAAGCCATTAGAAACCGAATATAAATTTATTATAAATTAATATTTCTAGCTTTTCCAAAGGTGCCCCTCACCCCTCTTATAAAAGGGCACTCCTCCTTCTCATTTCTTCACACCTTCAAAGCCTTTTGGTTCGGCCAAAATCTGCCCAAATACTCTCCCCACATCCCTAACTACAACCTAGAGGCCTTATTTTGATCAGAAAGCCAACCTAAGGAGCACTTTTGATCAAATCAAAAGGAAGAACCCGAAGAAGAGGTAATGTTTTCACCACCCCTTTTTAAGTTCCTTTCTTCTTCCACTTCCTCTTTATTTGTTCTTACCATTCTAAAATAATAACTCCAGTATCATACATATACTGTGATGTTATTATAAATATGGTACAACCATATTCAGTATTCTATCCACCCTTTGAATAACATGTCACCATACGTGCGTACGTACGGCTTATCGTCTCCACGTCGTGGTGTAATTGTTATTCAATTTAATATTATTTGGATGGGTATAATAATGATATGTAACTAATGTAAATAATAAATATAACATGTTAATGATTCTGTATATATGATATACCATCCATTTATATATTATTTTAATAACAAAAGAATGATATTGTCGCTCGTGCGTACGTACGGACTACCGTCTCCACGAACGCGATAAGATTCATTCTCCATCGTATCCATTCAAGTATAATTATCATTTGATGATTTAAAAATGATGTTTAAGGACTTGATATCATTATGGATATGAATAATATACAAACTATCCATTACAAACATGTCTTATGTAACAAAACATATAAAAGAAAACGAGTAAGTTAACACCCGAAACGACGACAATTCTAAGATATTATTAACAAGGCAATGTTAAAAGATCATATATGATATCATATTAATATATATGATTATTTAATTATATAATAACAATTATTTCACCATTATACAGGAGGTGAACCTACCCCATCCAAGTAAAAGTGCAAGGTAAGGGTTTATTTCGCAATCTCTTCATTATTCGAGGTTGTTTATACGTAATAATCTACTAGGATTTCTTTATCATCCACATCCATGTTACTTAGAAATGTATTTCAAAACATTTTTACTATTTACAAAGAATATGGGTTAAATTCATTTATACCCTAATGTTTTTTTAAAGGAATATTTCCATCATTTTCCAAACAAGGCACTTTTTACCTTTCGACAAATTTAAGGTAAAAATGTTTTTTTTAAACTTATACGGCAGGTGCAGCTATTTACCGCCGTTATAAAATCGTCAAAGCTTCCCTTATAATCTTACAAGGATATTTTCAAATTAAATGTTTTATTTTATAATTATGTGACTTTTAAATGATTTCAAATTGAATAATTTAAGAATTTCATAAAGGTACTCTTTATCAAAATCAGAATTTTAAATGTTTTAAAGATTTATCTTTATAAATCTTTTTAATTAATGTCTTCAAAATGGTTTTTAAGGATTTATTTATATGGACATGATTGTTTTTAAAAATTTTAATTCCTTTAAAAAGTTTCAAATAGGTATGGGACACTTTGATTCAAAAATCTCTTTTTAATTACTTCCTTTATAAATGTGTGACTTTTAAATGATTTCAAAAAAGGAGATATTTCTCTCAAACAGTTTCGATTTCATCTATGTCAACATCCTTTGATGGATTTTAATCTTATTGGAAGTTGATTTATTATAATACAAAACTTATATATTGTATTGAAGGTTTTGTGATATGTTTGACTATGGATGTGCTATTTTTATACCATTCATAGTTTATGGTGAAAGTATTGACATTTCGTATGCTAGTTTAAATACGAATGTTTATGTTATGTTTAAACCTTTTCATATGGGAATGCAATGGACTTAATATGTGACGGGTGGAGCCCGCTATAGCTCCCCGATGCATCGGTATGTCTCATGGGACAAACTAGTGTCTTGGCACAAGGCCTTGACAAAATCTTATTTGTAGTCTTGGCACGAGGCCTTGGCTATGTGGTTATGATAGTCTGGCATTATGCATTCCATCATTATGAAAGTGGTTATTGATTTTGCATGTGATTATTCGATTAGTAGAATATCCATGTGAATAAGTAAATGGCATTATTTCATTTTATTTATGCCATACCATGTTGAAAGTTCAAGTTTGAAAGGCTTTTGTTTTAGTTATACATTGCCTTAAATGTTTATTCTTATTGATGAAAGTTTCTGCTATATTGTTATCCTTACTGGGCATTTGAGCTCACCCCTTTTCTATGTTTTATTTTTCCCAGGAAGTGAAGAAGTAAATTCTGAATGAACTGCAGGGATATTATGTGGGGATATGAGTGTGGATTATGGAGACAATATGTTATTGTAGTAGTTTTTCATTTTACGATGTAATGTAATACTTATGAATATATCTAGTGTTTCCAAGGCTACTAAACCAATCGGTGTTTCGAGATTTGATCTTTCTTGTGATCATGCCAATGTTATGTAATAATGCACCGACTCTGGGTAACTAGGGTCGGGGTGTTACACAAAACATATAAGTTTCATAAATAAATCATATAGTTAATTCATGCTGTCAAAACAAATAGCGTGTCTTTAAGAAACAATACCTATCAAAAGATTGACACTTTTATATGTATTTTCAAAGTGAAGATAATTATAATGACCAAAATTAAATTAAATTTTAAAATTAAATTCTAATTACACTTAAAAACAATTAAAAAATATAATCTATCCATATAATTAAATTAGATGAAAAATCAGTTTTGAAGTAAAATGCAGTATTTTTCATTATTCATTAAAAAATGGACATTTGTCAGAAATATACCAAAAATTTAACAAATGTAAATTTCAATATCCCAATTATAAATAATAAGTTTATTTTGAAAAATATTGATTATAAAATTGTCAAAATTTTGATTTAAAAAGGTTCTCCGTCAAAAGGTGGTAAAACAATCTTTTAAAAATATTAGAGTATTTATTCTTAAAATTAGATTCATTTGCATTTTAAGACTCTAAAATATATAGGATAAATGTAAAAATATTTGACAAACATATGTAATCATTTTTTAGTCAGTTCTGTTCATTCCTGTTATTACAATAGCTAGGAATTAACTATTTAAAATAATAATATTATATTATTAGTGTGCAACGTAAGATTTCAAAGGAACTCATTGTTGCATATTGGGTACATCATCAAGCATAGCATTCCCTTTAAAGTAATATTAACAATTTATTCACAAATATTGATAAACATGATAATGTAATATTATTTATTTACCTGGGATGTTATAATAGGTGTTTGTTACATGTGTGGAGGAAAAGGCCACAAATCCCAGGAATGTAAGGGAAATAAAGAATCCATAAATGTTCAATTATACAATTGAAAAAGGATAGTAAATAATGAAAATTATTTCCCTATGTGTCATGTAAATTTTCCATAAATGGTCCAAGGGTGAAAGAAGAAGTTTCTGTGACCACAATTGTAGAGGTTGACGTTCCTAATGATACATTGGACTGTACTTTAATCATCTACTCAAACATTGGTGGTGCTTTATTTGAATTGGGATCATCACATTCTTTTATATCTTCCCAGTTTTCCATAAAAATTAGACATTTTTATTTTTATTTAATAAAGTAGTTTTCTATACAAACTCTTAGTGGACGTATAACTGCAAAAAAATTTGTGTAAATCATTCCCCCTTGTGACACAATAACTTACATTAGTTGATCAACTGAACATAAATACCATGATTTACATTGATTTAATTCTTAGTATTAATTCTCCTTCAAACTAAAATGAAATGATATATTAAAATAATAAAGAGGTTTCAATTTTTTAGAATAGTGTAGAATCAATTATCTTCGTAGTAGAAACCTCATCATTTGATTCTGATTTAGATCAACAAATAATTGATCTACTGGATGAAATTCATGGGGAGGGTGAGAACCCAATATATATGGGTGAGAAAATAAATATTCAAAAAGAGGATTTATATATTGGGAAATAATAAATTGATATCTTTCTAGAGGATTTACATAGACATCCTTTAGAGTTGGAAGTTTAGTTCATTTTTGATTTATTACCAAGTTTATGATCTATATCAAAGACTCATTATTGAATGGCCATTGTGGTGTTATTATAATTGAAGAAACAAATAGATTAATTCAGTGGTAATAGATTTATCCTCCCCATTGTTTCACAATAGGGAGCCCATATTCTTTTCTCATGAAGGATGGATCTACGAGGCTCTACATTTACTACAGGGAGATGAATGCTTTTACTATTAAGAACAAGTATCCTCTTCCTCACATTGGTGATTTATTTGACCAAATTCATAGATCCCAATCTTTTTTTAATGATTATACTTCGATCTGAATATCCTCTACTCCATTTAATGAAGGAAGGTAATCAAAAAATAGCATTTTTAACCAAGTATTGGCATGATGAGATTACAGTAATCCCTTTTCGATAGACTAATGCATCATCTATTTTCCTTAATATAATGAATAGATTATTCAAGTAATATCTTTATAACATTATTGTGGTATTTATTAATGATATATTAGTATATTACAATAGCTAAAAAGATATTGATAATCCCATACGCATTATTTGGAAGACTCTTACATGAAAATAATTATATGTGAAGTTTAGCATGTGGAAATTCTTGTATAACGTAGTTTCTTATTCTGGGTCATATTGCCTATAAGGATAGATGTTTAGTTGATCACACAAAAGAAAATTTAGTTCATTTATGGCCTACATCAATGAACATTACAGAGGTATGCAGATTTATTGGTTTTGTAGGTTATTATCAATGTTTCATTCATAACTTCACCCAATTAGCCAACACAGTAACCAATATTACTCATAAATGGGTCAAGTTCTTATTGAAAAAAGAATGTGAATGTTTTTGGATGAATTAAAGAGGATATTATTGAATGATATGATCTTGACTCTACCATCAAGGAATGGTGGATTTGTGATCTATAGTGATGCGTCAAAGATAGGACTCTAGTGTGTCGTCATGAAAATTTATAGAGTTATTTCCTAGGAATCAAGGTAGTTAAAAATTTATGAATTGAACTATCCCAATCATGATCTTGAGTTAGTAGTTGGGATATTTTCTCTGAAGGTATAGACACACTATCTCTATGGTGAAATATGTGAGATATATACAGATGAGAATAGCTTAAAATATATCTTCTCATTGAATGAAATCAACATCAAGGAAATGTGATGGCTTGAGTTACTCAAGGATTACAGGTTTTCTATACACTTACACATAGGAAATTAAAATAAGGTTGTCAATGTCTTCAGCATGAAAGATCATGGATTTTTAAACAAAATGATAATTGAAAAGGATCATATGAACATGGATCTATGGAGGATTCATAAGGGAATTATTGAATAAGGAGAAACATCACCACCATTTCAGCTAGTTTACCAAGAATCATTATTTGAATGAATTTAATGTTCTCAGTCTGATGATGAGAATATTCAAAGAAAATTAATGCTGTGAATGATGGGATGTTGGATGACATTGTGTGTGACTATGGAATTATGAAATTTTGGAGGAGTTTATGTGTTCCCTCTATCACCAAGATACAAAAGAGAGTTATTGGATGATAATATAATTTAAAATTTATCTATATACCATGGTATAACTATGATGTAAATATTTGAAGAACATCTCTTGTGGGACAACATGAAGTAAGAAATTTCTGATTATGTATCAAGATGTTTAGTATTTAAACAAGTTAAGGCTGAAATGAAAAATCCTAAATGAGTTATACAACCTCTTCATATTCCTACATGAAAATGGTATTACAAAACTATATATTTTTTCACTAGATTACCAGTTACTACAAGTAAGAATAATGAAATATGGGTGATTTTTGATCAACATACCAAGTATGTATGTTTCCTCGCTATAAAGAAAATTTTTCCAATGATGAACCTTTCATAGCTCTATATTAATGAAGTTGTGAGAATTCATAGAGAACATATCTCTATTTTTTCTGATCATGATCAATGATTTACATCAAAATTATGGAAAAATATTCAAAATGATTTGGATATTGAGGTTCGATTGAGTAATTTTTAACACCACCAATCTAATGGGTAATCAAAAAGGTTGATCCAAATATTAGAAGACATTTTATATCACGATCACATGATATTATAGGTATGTGGATCAGTATTTACTGTTAGTTTAGTTTTACTACAATAATAGTTACCATTAAAATAATCCAATGGAACTGTATAAAGCAATGTGTTGAATGAGATTTTATACCCCAACATGCACGGATAATGTTCATGAAAGAAAGCTTGAAGTTCTAGAACATGTAGAGGATGAAACAACAATGATAAAGACTATTCAAACCCATATCATAGAATCAAAAACCATGGAAAAGTGTTGTGCTGGTTATCCAAGAAAGGATTTTAAATTTTAAATGTGAAATCACGTTTTCATGAATTTATCTCCATGGAATGGTGTTATATGATTTGGGAAGAAAGTGTAACTAATCCCCATGTTCATTGACCATTTAGAAATTATAGAGAGAATTATAGTTATGGATTATTATTTATCAATTCCTCTAAGACATAAAGTACAAAATGTGTTCCACATCTCACTATTAATGAAGTATGTGTCAGACCCAATATATGTACTCACTTCTAAATGTATATAATTAGAACGCGACTTATCATATTGTGAGGAGATTTTCAAGATTCACGAAAGTGATGAATAGATGTTAGGGAAATATATGACTCATCTAGTAAAGGTACTTTTTAAAAATCCAAAAATTGGGGTGGATACATCGAAACCTGGTGATCTTATGATAAATAACTACCTAAATCTATTAAAGAATTAACATTCTAGTACATTTGAGGATGAAATTTTTATAAGGGTGGAAGAATATAGCACCCCAAGGAATTAAAAATTATTTAAATATAGAATGCATGTAACACTGAGTCTCTGAGAAAGAAACACTTTGTTATTATAGAAGATAATTATAACATTGTTGTTAGACATAATTTTTCTGCTTCTGCATTTTCAATTTCAAAAAACAGTCATATGTGGTTTCAATTATTTAAATATTTATAGTTTGATAGGATCATCTTAAATTTTTTGTGAATTGTAACTTGAGCCTTATAAATAGTAATGTACCCATATTAATAGTAACATGACCATTATAAAGAGTAACCTCCCCCACATAAGTAGAAATAAAATTTAGGCACCATATAAATGAGAGTGAATATTTTAAAAATTAATAAATAATTATTGATATTTTTGTGAGTAATAGATATTAAATTAGAATTATGTACTTATTAAGTGATATTAAAAAATTATTTAAATTAAATGTTACCCTAAATAAATATTTTGGTTTATTATGTTATTAAGATAATTTTATGAGATCCCGGTTAATTTTTGAAAGTATTATAAAATCAGTTTTAAATTTAAAAACCGTATTTTTCATGTAAATAATGATTTTATTTAAAAATTTAATTTCACTTATTTGAAAAACTATTTTGAAAAATTTAGTCTATTTTTGAATTCCTCACATAAAAAATGGTTATGGTGATTTTTTTGAGTTTTTTCATAAATACAAGAAGTTTTAGTGTATAGTAAATAAGACAATTAATGATAAATGATAAATACATGATTTATTTAGTCATAGGTGTTGTACAACTAATTTATGTAAACGTAGTTTGAATTAACATGAAATTATTACTATTTCTTCACAATAATCATCAATATTGTTTTTATGAGATAAATAATAAAATAATGAATAAGATATTCAAAAATCACACCTCTCATCCACTATAAAAGTCACCCCTCTCCCCCTCTTCTCTACACTTATATAAGGCTTGCAACATATCAAGGTTCTCCCCAAATACACTTCTCTATCCTCTCCCTACATCTAGGAGCTATTTTTCTTACCAAAAGATCAGACTTCCATCTGTTAAGGAGGTTCTCAATGAGGTTATTTCAAGAGGTAAACCTTATTCTTTTTCATATTATTTCACTTCGGTTTATTTTCTTTTTTTATTCTCTCCTCAACTCCTCTATCCAAATGATAATGATAACTATAGTTTCATTTATATACTAGAATTATATCAGGTTAATGTAAGAACCATCATCAATATTATTAATCTCTCTATTTTATTTTAAAAACGAAATCATAGTCCATGATGTGCTGATTTACAACGTTCGTAGATGACGAAGTTTCATTATTCAGTTACTTCTTCATGGTAGATCATTAATCCATTTTAATGGTTCAAAAATATTTTAAAATGAATATTACACATTTTTTATGCTTTGGATTTATCATATCTACATAATACCATGTGATAATACAAAATGAGTTTGTTCTGATCAATAGTCATTGTAATAATCTAAATGATTGCTACTAAATGTATTATCTAATAATTCATCTGAATAATATATACCAAAATGATATATATTACCATTTTGACTTATGAATTATAATTAATAACATAAAATTCAAATTCATTAGAATTATACCAATTTTAAATGAAATCCATTAATTATAATCAAGCAAACCGACCAAAAAATCAATCAAATGAACACTCCAGAACAATTGAATTGGATCATATAACAAATAAATAAGGAAATAAATTAACTTAATAAAACTATAATGAAAAAAATATTTATATAAGGTTATGAATTAATTAATTAATGGATTTTATTTTATTATAAATGATGTTAAAGTCAAGTTAATAATATTTTTGGACATAATGTGAGGTTTTTCAACCCAAAAATCCATTTTATTTTGAGTTACACTTATTATATATATACATAAATGAAAATATTAATTATTATTATGTACTAATAATTAATTTTGTTTGAATATTCTAAATAGGTGTACCAAATATATACTTTTTTATGGGGAGTTTCATGTTTTAATAGGATCTTTCAAAAATTATTTCTGATAGATAAGCTAGTTTCAAAGGAACTACTCAAATTCGTACTTATTTTCAAATTCAAAATATAATATGTTTTAACAAAAATTAGTTTTTTAAAATAACAACTTTTCTTATGGGAAAACTAAATTAATTCACTTCTATTTTTATGTAAATATTTTTTCAAAATAACTCTTTTTTTCAATGTAAAAGAGTATTTGCCTCAATAATTACTTGATGATTTAATATGAGTATTTTCATATATTTCAAAAATCATGTTAACTATTATGTTAAATTTGGATTAATATATTATTATCTAACCTATAGTTTTTTATTTAATATTTTATGATTTTTTGACTATGGATGCTCAATCTGGAAACCACTCACCATATTACTCCCAATGGTGAGTGTTTAGATTTAATAAATTGGTAATGTTAATTAAATTTAATATGTTAGATTAAATTTTAATTTATATGTTGTTTATGTTTATCCCCATTCATATGGTGAATGAATTGGACTTATTATGTGATGGGTGGGTCGTACCATATCCTCTGGATGCATCAAAAGGTTTCATGAGATAATCTAGCTTGGGTTTTTACCCTCTATGTATGGTGTCTTGGTTGTTGCATTTTTGGTATGCTTATGTTGTCAAGAATTGTTCATTACCTCATTATGAATCTATATATTGATATTCCAGGTGATCATTAAACTAGTATAATATCCATGGTTATGTTTTATCTCATTATTTAATCTGTTTATATTCCTTCCATATTATGCTCATGTATATTTTTGAAGGCATGTGTTTTTTGTTATTCATCTGGCCTACTGTTTACATATATGATTACATCCTCTGTATTATTCACCTTTACTGAGAATATATTTTCAGACCTTTATTATCTTTTATATTTTCCTAGGTTTCGAATAATATTATTATGAATGACTTGTAGGGATAATCTAAGAGTTATGGGACGTACTAGTGGATCCTCTATGTTGTATTTCATTTCAAGTTGTAAAGTTGAACTTATGTATATGTATTGTATTAAAAATATAATAAACTATTCAGTTCATCAGGATAATATATTCTTGTAAACATTACAACATAATAAAATAATGCACCAGTTATGATAAATTTGGGTCGAGTAATTACAATAAAAGTGAGTTTGCACATAATAACAAATAAGTCTCTATAAAATGTAAATAGAGGTCAAATTCCATTACCTTAACCATCCTTTAATTTTGTAGTACTCATCCTCATATATAGAGGTTTATAATATGTAACTAACTTATAAAATTACCATAATTATTTTTATAATATAATATGTTAATTTATTACAATAGTTTATTACCCCGTTGTTAACAAACTTTCACTATTTTAACTATTTTAGGTGTAAATTTCCTAGTTTTCTGATGTCTGTTTTGACTGTTGATTTATTGTTATATTTTATATATCATGATTTAATAATATATAAAATTAAAAACATAGTATAATTTTCATATATATTATATATATTTTTATTTATACTAGTCCATTATATTTGGATATTAAAAGTGAATTGCCCTGTTCCTGGAGATGTTATGTCAAACGTATGCATTAATGCTTCTTTCATTTCATTGGGGTATTAATAGAATAAAATGTAAATGATTCATATTTATATTACAAATTGAGTATCATATATATTTTATATATTTTACAGTGGTTTATTAAAACTATCCTTTATACATTCCATTTATAGCATGACCAAGTCATATCCCCTTGAAGGGATGGTAGTCAACACACCATCGAGATAAATTATCATATTTACCCAAGATGGAAAACATAAAGGCCTATTTCAAATAAAATTTATAGAAGCATAAATACAATATAAATATCATATATAACATATATAAATAGAGTTTACATCATAATAACCACCATGATATATGGTAAAGTAATATATAACAATCCTTGTTTTGGGAGGTACTGGTTCACAGCACACAGAAAGAGTATGTTCATTGCCAATTAGATGGAGGAGTGGGTAAGTGTAGGTATCCCACTTATCATAATTATGTATAATTATATTTAGGATACTAGTGTTTTTAAATTAACATCTAATAAGAATATTTTAGGGATTAGATAAGGGAAATAAAATTTAAAATATTGACAGAAGATGTTACTAATATATTGCGTAACTACTTTTATCTTATACCAAATAATCACTTTGAATGATTAATGCCAAAAGATAGGAATCATGGTAGATGGATGGATTTTTGAAATCTAAATTGGTAGTTCTTGGCTGAACCTACATGGTTTGAGAGGTGTGAGGAATGGGGAGAGTTATTAGACTATTATAGGGAAGGAAAAGGACTCACTTGGTTTTTTTAAAAAGAAGTTAGGTTTTACCACAATTTTACCTAACAAAGATCTTAAAATAAAAAAAATAAAGGAATGTTAAGTGTTGAATTATTGTAATAAAATGTATTTTGGAAAAGTTTCTAGGCCATTTATTTCTTTAAGATAAATTTTTAGTCCTTTAATAAGATCAATTTTTCCTCAATTATTGAAATTAATTTTATTTATATTCAGTAAATTTTTATCCCAAAACAAATAGGGTTTTTTAAGAAATTATATATTATTATGGATAAAAATATGTAATAAATTTTTCCAAATTATACCCACAAAGGTGATAGAAATTAATCTAAATTTATTTCCACATACATGATGAAAAATCATGTTTTCAAAGTAAAAACATAAAGAAGATTTCTATTTTTCATAGAAAATATCATTGTGAAATTGATCCAAATTAAATATAATTATTTATTTGATAAAAATATTTTGTGACATCTTAGACCTAGATGCCACTTTAGGGTGCCCCAAGCCTGGTGGACCACATGGCCTCAAGTGCATCTCTCTAAACTCCAAAGGCTACCGATGTAAAGACCCCGAAATTTCGTGGATTTTTTTTATTAAATACATGGGAATATTACGAGTCTGTGAAATTGGAAGGTGCATGATTCCAAGGCCTAGTTTTCCTGGAATCAATTTCTGATGTTTTGTTCAGGTACGTTCAGTAAACATACATGTGGGATTGTTTAACTTTTGAACCGGTTCTCAGAATTGAAATATGAGGGCATCGTCGAACTCGCAATGCTGATATTCGCTTTGGAAGACTTTCACCTCGATGGCAGTTGGTCGAGAATAAAATATAGTTTTTGGGTTTTTATAGAATGTTTTAAATAAAAATTAAGTATGGGGATTTATTTTTATTGGTTGGTTAAAACATCAATAAGGATATTGGAGGTGGGACCACCACACCTTAACCACCCATGAGAGATTATAGTGGTGGGTCCCACTCAAACCTAACCAACTCTTCATGTATTTTTTGGTGGGGACCACTTGTGGTTAAAACCTCTTGAACTCCCCATTAATTGGGTAGAAATCTATTAAGCTCCCCACATAATTCTGCATCCACCCCTCCACATTAATTCCTTATTCCAACCTTATAAATTAATTAAGGGGAGCCAATTTAATTAATTCCTCCATTTTGAATTTTTTGCCAACAAATTATATAATATATGAATATAATCTTTTATTTGACTTGGCATATTTATTTTTGTGGAATATTTGGAGAAGTGAGATCTTAGGGAGAAAAATATCTCACCAAAAAAGAACGAAGAACGTGTTCTTCCAAAGAAAAATGCCAGAAACAAACTCCATCGAACTTCATACTCGAATTCTAACCGATGTGGAACATCTTTTACTGATCATCCCTCTATTTCATCATCAACGAGCTGACGCATGAGATTGGGATTGAAAGTGTATGGCAGAATCGATGAATTAATATCACCTTTTTCTACTTCCCATGACTTCATGATGATCAATGAAAAAAGGTAGGGGGAATTATTTTAGTTTGTTTTATTCAGGGACGATGTGGGGTGATTCATTTTATAATTCTCCCTTTTTTTCTTTTGTAATTATATGAAAACTGAAGAATGCGTGAACTGCTTTCTACCACCATAAATGCTGAGGGTGCGGGCCCAACCAAAATGGCACGACCCCTCTACCGTTCATATTTGTGATGATCTTCGGCATGGTGATGAGGTGACAGGATGACGAAGGTAATGACCGCGCTACCCGCGACCTCTGTGAACCACACTACCCATGGCCTCCACGAACTGTGCCTCCCTCGTGGCACTCCGTACAAACCGGCTCTTCCGCCTCGTGCCAAAATGCGCCCCCTGCCGGCTTCCGAGCCGTGCAGGCCATGCCGCCCATTGTCTGAGAAACACGTCGGCCTGCCAGTGCATCGTCGACCTACCCGGGCGCATCCCGGCCTACCCTCTAGGATGCCAGCATGCCACTGGTTTTCTTGGTTGCCACCTGGTATACATGTCGGCCTGCCCGCACTGCCGCCAACCTGCCAGGCCGCCTACCAGCCTGCCCGGCCGCCCGCCGGCCTGCCCGCACTACCGACAGACTGCCTGTCTACTTTACGGAAACCAAATGGCCTGCTCGAGCCCCTCCTGGCCTGATCGGCCTCCTCCTGAGCTCCTTGGATGAACCACACCACCCACCGGACTCGTCGTGCCACGCCCTGGCCGAACCGGCCCTGGCCGAAGTGGCGTCGACTGCGCCACCTCGGCCTCCGGGCTGAGCAGCCCACGCACAGAACAGCAGTTGGCCTACCAAACAAGCCAGGGTGGACCCAACGGGTCATGACTAGTCAACCCAAACTGGGTCGTCCCGGACTAAGTCATTCAAGGTTGGTCTGACTGAGTCAGACCGGTCCTGAACTGACCCTTTACTTTCTTTTGGCCATATCTTCATCACCGGATGTCCGTTTGATAAACTGTCAGCGGCGCTGGAAAACATGGAGTGTGGCGGTCCCTTTTAGTATACACCATTGGTTCTTTGACTATAGTTGAGATATGTTTAGGTTTGATCGAGAAAGAATCAAACTAGGGCCCTGAGACTAAAATGCCAATAACTCTCAGACTGTGCGTCTGATTGATGCAACGTCTATCTCATTGGGTTCCTTTTAGAAATACAGATATTTTTGATACATCAACATGGGACATCATAGCAGTTGATTTATTGAAACGTGGCTTGAGTAGAAGACACTTTCGGAATAAATGATGATTTTTGTGGAACCCTGCGGCTGGCTGCGCTCTGATGGTTGTTCTTGGATCTTGCGTGGGTTCGACAACACTGACAAACGTTCTTGGATCCTATGTGGGTTTGATAATACTGTCGACTATTCTTGGATCCGGTGTGGGTTCGACAGCTCTGACTACTATTTCTGGATTCTGTGTGGGTTCAACAGCTCTATTTACTGTTCCTCGATCCTGTGTGGGTATGACAGTTCTGATTTCCGTTCCTGGATCCTGTGTGGGTTCGACAGAATATATGATTTAGTGGCTACATATAATCATCTCTAACATTCTACAAAAAATTGTATACATATGTGAGATTAGTTAGTAACTTTTTTTTTACTCATGATTGAGATGAATTACATGATAACTTAGGTATATGTATGGGAATATACTTGTGTGGGGTTATCTACTGATTTCATACCTTGTTGTTTATCTTTGTTGTTTTTTGTGACACCTTGAGGATCTCAGGGACTCTACTGAGTATCGTTACACTCACCCCTATACAGGCTATGCCCGCACCTCTATGTGTTGGATGCAGACGACGTATAGCACTGACCGAGGCTGAGTTTACTAGGATTGGGCTGTACCCGGAGGTGGACCACACAGTGTGACAGTTCAAGGAGGAGACAGATGGAAGTGGGTTGCTATGGAGGCTATCTATACCTACCCTTCTGGTTGGATTTCCCAATGTACGATCCAGGAGCTATTTTCCCTTTTTCCAGTTCTTGTACATTCAGTTTCTTGTACATTTTAGTTGGCCTTGTATTCCGGCCCCTTTTACTTTTCATCACTCTTTTGATATACAGTTTTACATAGTTTTTTGTTTCTATATTATACTCTATTGTGTGCATTTTCAAGTTATAAATGAAATGCCTTCCCATTTTTAGGTATTTATGCCTTTGGTGCCAGTCTCCAGCCAATGGCCTATGGCAGGGGGGGCACGGGGTAGTCACAGTTTATGCCCTGAGGGACGGGTCGTGAAAAATTAGTATCAGAGAGTCAGTTTTCCCGTCGAACTTAGGACTCTGATATTTTCTGTGATTAATAGTGTTAAGGGTACTGAGTGTTGTTTTTAGTTCAGGGAGTCCAGTGTTGGTGCATCGATTGACGTATCCAAACACTAGGATCCTGACTTCTAATTTTCAACTCAGTGCACGAAAACACTGATTATGATTGTGTTTTGAAGTGTCTTCTTTGTGATTTATTTGATTCATCTCACCAGGTATAACATATTGACTGTGGAGCACCAGTTTCTTTTCTAGATTTCCCCACATAGACAGCCAGCCAGGGTTCAAAGCTTTGTATGAGATGGCAGCCCACCGAGTGATGAGGCCTAGGTGTATGGCCCTATTACAGTGGAGGCACCAGTTGTACCACTACCCGTTGGGCCACCGATGAAACCAGCCCTAGCTATAGACGATGAACGCTTTTTGAACACATTTCATGAGTTCCAGTGCTAGAGCATGTGCAGGTTCAGAGGTGAGACGGACCCACAGGCAGCTGAGGATTGGCTGGAGGCTGTGGTGAGTTTTTCCAGACTGGTAGGGATACCAACAGACCTTATAGTGATCCTTACTACATATCTTTTTCAGGCCGCAGTAGGTAAATGGTGGGGCCTGATGCTCTAGGTGTAAGAGGAGGCGACACTACTCTAGGCCGACATTGGGAGCATGTTTTAGGCGATGTTTGTCCCAGACACTCTACATGCAGTGTGGATACATGAGCTACATCATCTATAGCATGGTAGCATGATGGTGGCACAGTACGCATTGAGGTTCACCAACCTCTCGCACTACTCCACAGATATGGTGCGGGACCCATTCTTCTGTTCCCAAACCTTCGAGAAGGGGCCCAGGCGAGAGATTAGGGCTTCGATGATCTACCTCGGCATCTCAACGTAGGTGGGGGTATTGGAGAGAGCCCTCTTAAGGGATATTTTCCTTATTTAGCAGTCACCTACAGTGAGACCTAGCACCGGGTGTCACGTAGTAGAGTTTTCTACAGCAGGCAGCAGACATTTATCGTAGAGATCGAAATGGACCAGATCATCTGGTGGATGACCTTAGGACACGGGTTCAGTTATGTGTGGAACACGAGACAGAGACAGTCATTCGAGGAATAGGAAGTGTTTCACATGCGGAAGGTAGGGTCACATGGCTCGTGACTGTATGACCTTCTGTTCGTATGATCAACTGATAGTTGAGGGACCTCCCCAGCAGAGGAATAGGTTCGATCGAGGCGATCCACAGGGCGTAGTCAGACATGGAAGAGGACCCGATCATGAAACTTGTTGTGGACGACATTACAAGGTGTCACCACCACCACTAGGAGGTCCACCCCGACCACATCGAGAAGGTGGACATGGGAGAGCTCAGCTCCAGGCAGTTGAGGCATACGATCATGGTGCTCTGGAGATGATTCGAGATATTGAATATGTCTAATACACCATAGCTGATGTTCTTATAAGCACAGGCTCTAGTAAATCATTCATTTTCACTGCCCTCGTCTGGAGCTCTAAGATTCCTACAGAGTCGTTGGATTGATCCATACAGCTAGAGACTCTTACGAGAGTAGACATGATGATTACACACTGGTGCCGAAAATGTGAGCTTACACTAGGAGGCTAGAGCTTCTGCTAGGATCTCCTAGTATCAGCGTTGAGGCCTTACAATGTCATCATGGTTATAGACTTATTATCTACAGTCCAAGCTCAGATCGACTATATTAGGCGCAAAGTGTGGTGTGTCCGCACAGATGGAACCAGGTTCATCTTCACTAGCGAGAAGGGAGCCTTTACAGCACATGATGGACTTGCCCAGGGGACAGTACATGGATCACTCATCAGTTGGCTTGCCTTACCCTCAGAGTAGCTGATGTGTAGAGTCCAACTTATCCTATAGTGGTGGACTAGTATGCGTATGTTTTCCCCGATGATGTCCTAGGACTACCTCCTCACAGAGAGGTGTACTTTTACAATGTCATGTACCCCAGGATGACACCAATATCTAAACCATCTTATTGGATGGCTCCCACTGATTTTTGTGAGCTGTGCATAAAACAAGTGGACTTGCAGGGGAAGGGACTCATCTAACCTAGTGTTTCTCCCTGGGCAGCCCCAATTCTGTTTTCCAAGAAGGTAGATGGAAGCATGAGGCTTTGTGTCCACTACCGTCACCTTAACCAAGTGACTGTGAAGAATAAGTACCCACTCCTGAGGATTGACGACCACTTTGATAATTTGAAGGGATTAGAGTGGTTCTCAAAGATAGACCTCGGATTAGGCTATCCCCAGCTCAGAGATCGAGATGAGAATGTGCAGAAGATGACCTTCAAATGTAGGTACAGACACTATGAGTTCTTGGTTATGCCTTTCGGCGTAACCAATGCTCCGACTGTGTACATGGGACTCATGTACATGATTTTCCAGTTATACCTCGATCTCATTTTCATAGTCTCCATCAATGACATTTTGATATATTCGACTACTGAGGAGGAGCATGCCTACCATTTTTGGTTTGTACTGGACACACTCCGAGAGCAATAACTTTATGGTAAGCTCTCGAAGTTCCAGTTTTTTATTCGAGAGGTTCACCTTTTGGGTCACGTCATCTCAGAGGCTGGAGTTGCAGTAGATCCAGTGATGATTGAGGCGGTACTTTCGTGGGAACCAACCAAGAGTGTGATGAAGGTACGGAGTTTCCTAGGTTTGGCTGGTTATTACCGGAGGTTCGTACCAGACTTCGCCATAGTTGTAGCACCACTATAATCCTTGACGAAGAAGGGGAAACCCTTTGTTTGGTTGGAGAGATGCCAGCTGAACTTTCAAGTGATGAGGAAGAGGATTACTAGTGCCCCCCAACTTAAGTATTCCAGAAAAGGCCGTAGGGTATGTAGTTTACTAGGACACATCAGGGACCAGACTCAGAAGTGTCCTGATGCAGGAGCGATCCATTATCACATATGGTTCTCAGCAGCTATGACAACATGAGCAGAACTACACCACCAATGACCTGGTGTTACCTGCAGTGGTATTCACCTTGAAGATGTGGAAACACTGTCTGATTGGTGAACATTTTACCGTGTACTCAGATCACTAGTGTCTCAGATATATCTTCTCTCAGAATGACCTAAACCTGAGACAACAACGTTGTCTTGAGTTCCTCCAGGACTATGAATTTGAGAATGTATATAATCCTAGGAAGGGGAACGTTGTTGCAGATGCACTCAGCAAAAGATCTGGTATACAACTGCTAGGAGAGGCGATAGATCATTTGGCTACTTTACAGATATCCTTTATGGATAAGGATGGAGAAGCCTTACTTCAGTCTCTTACAGTCACTTTCCTACTTCTTCAGCGAGTCAGGGAGGCACAGCATGGAGACGTTGACTACGAGACACGACGTGCTTAGATATACACATGGCATGCACCTGATGGATTTTCTGAAGGTGGGGAGCATGTCATCCTCTTCAGAGGACGTACCTTGGTACCAGTGACACTTCAGGAGGAAGTGTTGAGGGAGTTCCACACTTCCCCTCTAGCGGTACATCCAGGAGAGGCGAAGATGTACCAGGATCTCAGACGATAGAACTGGTACCCGAGAATGAAGAAGGAATTTGCAGAGTTTGTCTCTTAGTGCCTCACTTTTCAGCAAGTGAAGGCAGATCATTATGTACCAGCCGGCTTTGTTAAACCTTTAGAGGTCCCATAGTGGAAGCGGGAAAGTATATCAATGGAGTTCATGACAGGAAATCCACGTACATCCAGGTGTCATGCCTCGAATTGGGTGATCGTTGACCAACTCACTGAGTCAGCCCACTTCCTATCGATCTGCGAGCATGGTTCAGTAGAGAGCTTTCGGTGCCTATAAGTGTAGAGGGTTGTGCGGATAAATGGAGTAACTTCTACTATTGTCTCTGATCGTGATGCATGATTTACTTCTCGGCTATGGAAGGGGTTGTAGGAGGCCTTCGAGACACATCTTCATCTGAGCACTGCCTTCCATCCTTAGATGAATGTCCAGGCTGAGCAGACCATTCATACCCTCAAGGATATGCTATGTGCTTGTGTCTTATACTTCGGTTGCAGCTGGGAGGATAACATGCCTTTGGTAGAGTTTTCATATGACAACTCCTATCACTCCACCATTGAGATGTCACATTTTTAGGCATTTTATGGTCGACCTTGTAGATCGCCACAGTGCTGGATAGCTCAGGGGAGTCGGTACAGGTGGGACAAGAGGTGGTACGACCTACAATAGAAAAGGTGCATATAGCGACCCACCCTTTTCTTAAATTACTATTAAATCATTTTAATGTTAAACAAAATAATATAATGACACATAGAAGATACAAGGTTTATTTTCTTTGGGAAACTAGGACAATATATAACAATTACAACATCAAGCATAATCATTTATTTAATTTCTTCTTCTCTAGCTTCTTATTGGCACTTGTCCTCTCCTTAGTACATGTTTCCACCTAAGGATATGTACAAAAATGGGTGAGATTCAATCCCAGTAAGAGGATATATAAGAACAATATAGCATGGGGTGATCATAATCATAACATGGGAAAAAGATCATGAACATGAGATGCAGCAAAAATATAAGATTGAAATGTGGATATGCATAAAAAATGAAACATCATGTATTAGAGGATAACTACCACACATACTTGTAAAATAGGATAGAATCTTGTTCACACATCATTTAGCATTTACTCATGAGATTCATCACTTTACCCAATGCATTGGAGCACAGTATAATTATAGGTGCACCCATCACTTTGAAACATTCATATTGCGCTATATAATTCCTGTCGCACCCGTCACATCATAAAATTATCATTATCATGCTTTCCACACGAAACATATATAAAAAGTGGACATAACTAACCCATGGAATTTAATGTGTTACATCTCATAAGAACACATTCATCAACTTTGGGTTCCCAAGAGAAATAGGGAATAACATACATGTTACTGGAAGTGTCCACTTTGAGTGAGATGTAAATGGTGTGTTCTTAAAAGAAGTGTTCTTTTGGAAAACAATTTTTTTGATATAAAAACTAGGGAAAAACAAGTATATCTCATAAATGGGAATTCAATGATGAATAAATTATTTTTCAGGAGTAACCATATATAAAAAATCAAGTAAAAGAGGGAGAACCTGATGAAAGAAAATGGGGTTCGAGAATTTCCCCTTACCTTGTATCTGAAAGCTTACTTCTCTTTAATGTCCAGTATAATGACATTATATTCATTAATTAGAAATTCCAGAAACTTTTATACATTAATAGGGTTCATTATGGTTTAACTATATCATTTTAGGTTCTTTTGGATGACTTATATAGTTTAACAACATTGTTGGTGGATGTTCGTTTTTATGGTTTTTCTTGGGTGGTTCACTTGTATTCTTAAATAGATGTTTGGGTAGAACATGGGTAAAAATACAGAACTAATATTACATGTAACTAATGGTATTATTGGATATTGAATGATATTATAATGAATCATATTATATCCATGTGGATGAATCATTATATAAGAATTAAATGATAATTATTTTGGTTAATTTGGGTGGTTTTTCGGTCACAACGAACAGGTTTTAATTTATCACTTAGTAATATCGCCAAAAGTTATTTCCAGAACTTTAAATAGGAAATAATAAAAAATGAAAATTCTATTTCAACCATAAAAATGGTTTCATGACCAGATCTAAATATATAAATGGAAGAAGAAAACATGTAGTTATTGAAGGTGATAAATTAACACCTCACGAACAACGTTCTCTTTAATAAAATAAAAGGAAGAGGGAAAGGGGTTTGGATGATATAATATCACATTAGCATCATAAAATTCCATTACATGCATAATACTAGAGTTACAATAACGTATTGATGATGATAGGTTGGAAGATATCAATAAATGAACATGAACTTGAAAGGAAATTAAAGGAGAAGAGGGAGATAAATTACCTCTTAAATCCTCCTCTTGAGATTCTCGTTAAGGAAGCAAGGCCTGGCCTTTTGATGAGACCATAAGCTCTTGAACATGGGAGAGGGTCTAGGGAAGATGTTTGGGAAGAGTTTAGAGAAGTCTTGGATCTTGAGAGGTGTGATGAAATGAGGGTGTGAAGGGTGGTTTTTATAGTTGATGGAAGAGGGGTATCCTTAATATAAAATTCATTAGTTTATTAATTTTCCCTAAGACAATTAATAGTGAGACTTGAATGACCAAGAATAGTAATCGTATCATGTGATAATGAAAAAAGTGTGCTTACATCAGTATAACATCACACATGTCTTTATAATTAGCTTATTTACCATATTTTTTGTAAATTACG
This sequence comes from Viscum album, assembly GCA_963277665.1. Classification (NCBI taxonomy): domain Eukaryota; kingdom Viridiplantae; phylum Streptophyta; class Magnoliopsida; order Santalales; family Viscaceae; genus Viscum; species Viscum album. The sequence goes on from OY728129.1 coordinate 537,151,356, forward strand.
GTATGTCACTATTCATAAAAATTCATGTATTTCAGAAAAATCCCACAAATTCGCCCCAACCATTTTTTCGACTTGTAGGATCCAAAAATAATGTCCATTTTTCAGAAATAATTTTATAAATATGATTCAATTAATTATTAATTAAAATCATAATTTATTATTAAAAATACAGTTTTAAAACATTCATTTACTTATTCTTAAACATAGGTACATCATAATTTATTTTGATTATTATTTTTATACTATCATAGGTTATGTTAATATTCATTACAATATATCTCTATTCATAAGGATATGTTACTATTAATAAGGGTAGGATACAGTTCAGAAAATATTATTTTTGTTTTATTAGACTCCAATAATCATCTTGAACACAACCGTGTATGTCAGATTTTTGAAATTCCAATCAGAAAATTGAAAAAATTATGTTGAAAGGTCACTTATCACTTATTAATTTATTATTTTGTGTTTTCATGTTTTTTATGACATAATTTTAAGATGGGAATTTCATTTGAATAATATTTCATCATTACATTCATCCCTCCTTATTAAATTTTGTCCTCGAAAATTCAATTTACAAAAACAGGTGTGGGTACTTCTCCTTCATTGATTCTTCCAGTTCCCATGTTTCATCCTCAAACTAATAGTTACTCCACAACACATTGACAAGATGGGTAGTCTTACTGCATAGAACCTTATCTCTCCGATCCAGAATCTTTACTGGATGCTCCTCATAGGAGAGATCATCTTCCAGCTTCACCAACTCTGAGTTTAATACATGTGAGGGATCAGGTATGTACTTCCACGAGAGTGATATGTGAAACAAATCATGAACTCGAGCCATATTTGGTGGAAGTTCAAGATGATAGGACATAACTCCTATGCGGTCAAGGATCTCAAAGGGTCCAATGTACTGTGGGCTTAGCTTCCCTCTCTTCCCTAATTGTATGACTCTCTTCCATGGAGATATTTGATGGACGGATTTATCTCCAACTTCAAACTCCAAGTTCCTTCAATGGTTGTCAGCATAGCCATTTTGCCAACTTTGAGTAGCATTGATGTGTTTCTAGATGACCTGAACCTTTTTTGTCATCTCCTGAACAAGATCAGGTCCACCTAGTTTTGTTTCCCCAAACGTCATCCCAATAGGTTTGAGTATTACATAAGTTTCCATAGAGAGCTTTATATGGAGCCATATGAATACTCATGTTGAAGCTACTATTTTATGAGAACTCAACCAATGGGATATGCTGATCTCATCCACCTTTGAATTCTAGAGATCATGATCTTAGCATATCTTCAAGTATCTGAATAGTTCTTTCAGCCTAGCCATTAGTTTGGGTGTGATAGGTCGTGCTGAAAGTTAATTCATTTCTCAAATCATGTTGAAGGATCATCTGGAATTTAGATGTGATCCTTGGATCACGGTCAGAGACAATTGAGAGTGGAACACCGTGCAATCTCACCAGTTCCTTCACATATATCTTTGCATGTTTTTCATGCGAAGGATCTTCCCGAAAAGTGATAAAATGTAAATTCATGATGATTCGGTCAACCACAATCCATATCGCATTATTTCCCTTTGATGTCTTCGGGAGACCCATGACAAAGTCCATAGTAACATTTTTCCATTTCTACATGGGTATAGGAAATGGATGCATCATCCCTTTGTACTTTTGTCGCTCAGCTTTATCTTGCTGACATACCAAGCACCTTGATATATATTCCACAATATCCACCTTCATGCTATCCAACCAAAAGTGTTCTCGTAGATCATGGTACATCTTGGTACTACCATGATGGATTGAGATTGTTTAGCTAGGTGCATTTTCCAATAGCTCCCTCTTTATCCTGGGTGATGAAGGCACACAAAGCCCCATTCCAAACCGAATCACACCATAGTCATTGATATGGAACTCCTACAACTTCACTTCCTTTACTGCATTCACCCACTTTTGTGTCTCCACATCATCCCTTTGTGCTTCCTTAATATTCTCATGGATGGATGGTTGCCCAATAATTTGGGAAAGGTAGGATGTATCCCCTTACCTTATGATTTCCAAACCCATTCTTTGCATATCCAAGATGATAGGGTCTTTATCAATCTGCACCATTGATAGAGTAGCTGGTTCCTTTCTGCTTAGAGAATCCTCTACCTTGTTCCCCTTTCCAGGATGATAGTGAATAGAAAAATGATAATCCTTGATTAGCTCTAACCATCTCCTTTTATGCATGTTGAGTGTAACACCCCAAGCTTCCACGGTATGTTTCCCTTCGAATAATGCAAAAGCGTGTGTTGTACGCAACCTCGAGCTCTAACACACACCACAAATAATTAAACTAGCCGTTGTGAATAGTAATACCTACTTTTTGAAACTTTATAAAATTTATTTATCAAAATGGACTTCATTTTTGGATTCGGAATATCGAAATTAGCCTATGTTGAATTTTTGGTATTTTTTTGAGAACTTCTAATTTTTTATGAATAGTGAAAAATACTTAAAAACAACTTTTTTAATCAAAATAATTTATAGTGATAAATTATACTATTTAGTGGTTTTAAAGTATAATTAGAATATATTTTTACCATTTTATCCAATGGTGGTAATTATAATTAATTTAACATTGAAAATGGACATAAACAATGGCCAATCTTTTGATATAAATTGTTTCCTAAAAACACGCTATTTGTTGTGACAGCGGGAATTAATTATAAAACTTATTAATGCAACTTATATGTTTGGAATTTTTTAAAATAGACATCATTTTTGAATTCGGAATATCAATTATAGCTTAGGGTGAAATTTTGGCATTGTTCTGAAAAACTTCAATTTTTGATGAATAGTGAAACCACTAAGTGGTAGTTAAATAACTGATTTTTCATTTAAATGAAATATTACCACTTCTGTTATTTTATTTTCAAAAATACGACATACATGGTTGTCATTAAGAAGTAAAATGTGGTTCAATGAGATTAAAATAATTTTTGGTGAATAGTAACTTTTAAGTTCTTAATCGCGATTAGAGGTAATTAGGGTAGTTTATGGTAAAAATAATGTTTTAATAATATGAGATGAGCTTGACACATGTTCTACCCTCATTGGATGTGCCATGGCCGACCAAGACAATCCATGGGTCAACTTGGGGACCCCATGGAGCGACTTGAGTTGGAAAATGACATAAATACCTTTTATTTAATGTTAAAGTAAAAAAATGACACAAACATGAAATGTTTTACTGAAAAAATTTTTATATGGGGTTATACAAGTCATAGTTTTTCATATAAATAGTCATTGGAAAGATAAGAAGATTTACTACATCATAGTATTTTTTTTAGAATTTTTATACATTAAATAAATTAAATTATTTATTACATCATGATGATGCAGCGATGAACTCATTATTTAACGATTTAAATAAAATGAGAAGATAATGCAAAATCCAAGGCTTACACTTGTCAAAAGCCTATTGGATGAGGAGATTTAGAACCCTTATCACCTTATCCACGAATTTTATAAGTTTGGGACCTTTATAATCCGAAAATCATTGTATAATAATGTAACATTTCAATCTTTCCAAAAGAGCCCCTCCTCTCCTCTTATAAAAGGCCCCCACCTCTACCACCTTATTCACACTTTAAAGCCTTTTGGTTCGGCCAACCTCTGCCCAAATACTCTCCCAACTTCTCTCCCTTCATCCTAGAAGCTTTAATTTAGTCAGAAAGCCATCCTAAGGAGTCCTTTTGATCAAATCAAAAGGAAGAACCCGAAGAAGAGGTAACATTTCCATCACCCTCTTTCATGTTTCTTTCTTCTTCCACTCCCACATTGTTTATTATTTCAATTCTAAAATTATAACTCCAGTATCTTCTATATACTGTGATGTTATTATAAATATGGAACAACCATATTCAGTATTCTACCCATCATTTGAATGGCATGTCACCATACGTGTGTACGTACGGCTTACCATCTCCACGTCGTGGTGTAATTGTTATTCAATATATTATTATTTAGATGGGTATAATAATGATATGTAATTCATGTAAATAATAAATATAACATGATAATGATTCTGTATATATGATATACTATCCAATTATATATTATTTTAATATCAATATAATGATATTGTCGCTCGTGCGTACGTACAGACTACCGTCTCCACGAACACGATGAGATTCATTCTCCGTCGTATCCATTCAAGTATAATTATCATTTGATGATTTAAAAATAATGTTTAAGGACATGATATCATTCTGGATATGAATAAGATACAACCTATCCATGAAAAACACGACTTACGTAACAAAACATATAAAAGAAAACGAGTAAGTTAACACCCGAAACAACGATAAATCTAAGATATTGTTAACAAAACAATGTTAAAAGATCATATATGATATCATATGAATGTATATGATTATTGTATAATTTAATAACAATTATTTCACCATTATACAGGAGGTTAACCTACCCCATCCAAGTAAAAGTACAAGGTAAGGGTTTACTTCACAACCTCTTCATTATCCAAGGTTGTTTATACATAATTATCTACTGGGACCTCGTTATCATCCACATCCATGTTTCTTAAAAATGTCTTTCAAAACATTTTTACTATTAAATGAAAAATTGGTTAAATTCATTTATACCCTTATACGTTTTTGAAAGGAATCTTACCGTCGTTTTCCAAACAATGTACTTTTTGACCTCTTTGACAAATTTAAGGTAAGAATGTTTTTTTTAAACTTATACGGCGGGTGCGGCTATTTTCCGCCATTATAACTTCGTCGAAGCTTCACTAACAAGGTTATAAGAATATCTTCAATGTAAATTAATTATTTTATAATTATGGTACTTTTAAATGATTTCAAAAAGGATAGATATTTCTTTCAAATAGCTTTGATTTCATCCATGTCAACATCCTTTGATGAGTTTTAAGTTTAATTGAAATTGATTTATGATACAAAACTTCCATTGAACATTTTGTGAAATATTTGACTGTGGATGTGTTACTTTTATACCATCCATAGTTTATGGAGAAATTGTTGACATTTCTTATGCTAGTTTTAATACGAATATTTATGTTATGTTTAAACCTATTCATATGAGGAATGTAGTGGACTTAATATGTGATGGGTGGAGCCCGCTATAGCTTCTCGATGCATCGGTAGGTCTCATGAGACAACTAGACGTGGAATTGGCCGAGGCCCTTTCCCAATTTGATTTATGGTTTTGGCCGAGGCCTTAATCATTTTAGATGTCTTGGCCGAGGCCTTGACAAAATGTTTCAGAATGTCTGGAATTATACATTCCCTCATTATGAAAGTGGTTATTGATATTTCACGTGATTATTCGTCTAGTAGAATATCCATGTGAGTAAGTAATGGCATTATTTTATTTTACTTTTTCCATATTATGCTGAAGTTCAAGTTCAATAAGGCTTTTTTTAGTTATACATTGCCTTAAATGATTATGTTTTCTTATGAAAGTTTCCGCTATATTGTTATCCTTACGGAGCATTTGAGCTCACCCCTTTCAATGTTTTATTTTTCCCAGGATGTGAAGAAGTGTATTATGACTGACTTGCAAGAATAGTCAGTGAGGATATGAGTGTGTACTAGGGAGACCATGTTATTGTAGTTTTCATTTTTATGATGTAATGTAATGTTTATGAATGTATCTAGTGTTTCCAAGGCTACTAAACTAATCGGTCTTTCGAGACTTGATCTTTTGTGATCATGCCAATGTTATGAAGTAATGCACCGAGCTGGGGTCGGGGCGCTACAGTTGGTATCAGAGGGCGTTTAGTACAAACCTTGGAAGCTAGATTTAGATAAACTCTGATTAGAGCACGTAGACCTAAGATGAACTTTGAGGATTAGTATAGAAGAACTTCCTAGAATTTTGATATTGTAGAGATTTTGTGAGTTTTCCGAGCAATACATCCCTGTCTGGATACGAGCAGGTAGAGGCGGCTCTGGCACAGATGTTCCTAGGGGTAAAACCCGAAAACACCGCTTTGAGCTAGACTCGAATGGGAACTGGTGCACGACAACGGGCCTTGCTGCACTCTTGGTTACGAAACTCCCGGGGGATATGCTTAGGATAACTCTCATTTTCTATACAAATCATTATGAAGGGTTTATGAGTATATACTTCCTCAAAGAAAACATTTTTATGATTATGGATTATATCCATAAATAGTTCTATATATGTTAAGTGTTTTATAAGTATGGGATTATGTATTTTGATTCATAAACTGATCTAGTTTATGCCATTGTTTAGAAATGGCGCCTAGTGGAAGAAATGGAAACCGTATCAATGCACGCACTCCATGTAGGGATTGCCCTCCTGCTCAAGATAATTATAGTGGGGCTGGTGGTGCAACTGGTGCCGATCAGCTAATCACCATACTGGGACAACTTACTCAGGTTATGAATAATAACCTTACTCGTATGGAGCACCCTGATCCGCAACGTGGAGGATCAATGCTAGACCGTTTCATGAGGCAACAACCACCAACCTTCAATGGGAGTACAAATCCTATAGTAGCTGAGCAATGGATAAATTCCTTAGAGAAAATATTCCATGCCTTGGGGAGTAGTGAAAGGGAGAATGTTGTCATGGCAGTTTACCGCCTCACTGGAGATGCTGATCAATGGTGGTCATTGATTCAAAACATGAAAGAAGATGATGAAGTATCAAATATGTAATGGAGGGAGTTCAAAGATCTGTTTTTAGAAAAATACTTTCCTTGCGACCATCGAGCAGATATGGAAAGGCAATTTCTGAGTCTGAGACAAAAGGAGGATGAAAATGTCACAAAGTATGAGGCTAACTTTACAAGTTAGCAAGGTATGCTGGAGATTATATACGTAACCCAGGAAGTAAGATTGATCATTTCTTTGATGGGTTAAAACCATTTCTTCGTCGAGCATTAGACTCACAATCCTTTTCATCGTACGAAGACATTGTCTCATGTGCTATCAAGACAGAAAAGGAATTCTCTATGTCTTATGACTTTAAAGCAAAGCAAGAGAAGAAGAGACCTGCTGATCAATCTGGGAATGGAAATAAAGGGAATAAGGGAAAGGTTGAATATCCATATTGTGGTAAATGCGTGAAGAAACATCTTGGTACTTGCTTGAAGGGAATGGGAGTCTGTTACAAGTGTGGTGAAAAAGGTCACCAAGCTTGTGATTGCAAGGGGAAGAAGGAAGCTACCAACTTTCGGTGCTACAATTGCAGGGATATGGGGCATTATGCAAATGAATGTCCTAAGCGTAGGAGAACTTACTTCAGAAAAGGCCAAGGGATCAAGGCCAGGATTATGCAATCACTACTGCTGAGGTAGAAGCTCCGAAAGACGTGGTGGCAGGTAATTTAATGGTTTCCTCAAGTTTAGCCAATGCATTATTTGATTCTGGATCATCGCATTGTTTCATATCTTCCCAGTTTGCTAAGAAAATTAGATATTTCCAATTTGATTTAATAAGGGAGTTGTCAGTTAAAACTCGTAAGGGAAGTATCATTGCAACAAAGTTTTGTGAATCAGTCCCCATTAGGGCACATAAATGTTCTTTATCTGCTGATCTCATCGTCATACCTATGATTGAGTTTGATATAATCCTCGGTATGAACTGGCTTTCGGACTATGATGAAAAGATTTATTGTAAGAGGAAAGAGGTTACGATTCTTGATGATAATGATAAGGAACACCTTATCTTTAGAGCAGAATCGTCACCACCTAATTCTTATTTAGATCCACCCCCAGTAGCTCAACTAAATTCAATTATTGGGGAGGAAGAGAAGGAAATTACTGAGGGTGAGGAAAGGAATATTCAAATAGAGGATGTACCTATTGTGAGAGAATATGTTGATGTGTTTCCGGAAGATTTACCTGGACATCCTCCAGAACGAGAAGTTGAGTTTTCCATTGACTTAATTCCTAGATCAAGGCCCATATCGAAGACCCCTTATAGAATGGCAACTGTGGAATTAGTTGAACTAAAGAAACAACTAGAGGAATTGAGTAATAAGGGATTTATTCGCCCTAGTGTGTAGAGACCCCGACCCCAGATAACCATAGGAGCCGGTGCCTTCTGAACATGATGTGTTATTTTAAAATAAAATACACTTTGTTAGCAACACATCATGTCCCATACAGAGGATCGTGTGCGGTTCGGGTTCTGGGAAACCGGAAACGCTTGAAACCATCCATCTTACAAAAGCTGACACCTGAAAATTTTAAACCAAAACATAGGGTGAGCATTGAAATACTCACTATGGGGGTTTTAAAAATAATTTAAAATACAGTAACATTTGAAAACATTCTTTTAAAGGAGTTTGAGCGTCCACTAATAAAGATTTTAACACCACAAACATAACAATGCTTTAATCAAAGTTTTCACAACAAACATGAAACAAATACGTTAATTCTTGAACAAGTACTACCTGTGATTTACTTGAGCATAAAATTTAAACAGTTAAAAGTAATGCATAATCAGAGTTGCGCACAAGGAAACAACTAAACGTTCATATGCTGGTTACTATTCTATTAAGTAATAACACTAGGCATGCTTCAAACTTCAAACTAGGGAATTATGAACTTTATACAAACATTAAAGGCATCAGTTATGAAAGAACTTTATCTTGGAAAAACTTGTTACATGACTTGAATTATGTGGCATCAACATTTTAATATTGAAAATCGTTTCGTTTCACCAAGGTCCATCCCCAAGGTGTCGTTAAAAAATTACCAAGGTTAATCACCAAGGTATCGTGAAAATTGTAATCTCTAGTGGTTACATCATTACCCAATGCATTGGAGCGCTATCAGGGCGCACCCTTAAATTTTCCTTTATTATCATGTGAGCCACATCGTTCATTCTTTACTGAAATCATTCATTACCCAAGGTGTCCCATACTACTTTGGGTAATTAGTTCTTAGTTCCACTTCATGTTGAGTCATATGCATGAATAATATTAATAAGGTAACAATTACATAACTGGTTTACAAATACATGATATGACAGATAAACATGAAAATATGGAATAAAAGAAGGCATGGTTAAGCAAGCATACTATGTGTGTAGAACAATTATTTAAGCACATAAAATGATGAATGTGAGAGACTTGCTCCCAAGGGTTATTAAATGATGAGTTTCTAAAATTCCAGTGCATGGAAAAGAACTACTTGGCATTAAATATTGTACTTCACAGGTCATAGTTCTTGCAACAAATCTCCATCCGCTAATAATTACCACGACATGCTTGGTATAAAAATAATAAACACTTGAAATCGTTAAAATTCCGACACTTGGAAATAAACCACTTTAAAAAAATAATACCTTTCATTAATTATTATTCTTCTCTGGTTATAGAATTTGATGTCACACTCTGCCCGCTAAAAATCATTGCAACGAGTTTGGTATAAAAATAATAGAGGATTTCAACATATTAACATAACCCTTAAATCCATATCCTTTTAAAATGAGATTAAAACAGGCATAAGCATATCCTTAAAAAAACACACATGTCAGCTCAAGGGCGACATTAAACAAGTTCATTGCTGTATATTTAGATCCAAAAATAAAACAGCATAGGCAAGCGCTAAAATTCTGCATGCATAACCATTTCTTGAAACTAGGGTTTTCAAAAGTTAATCTTAAAAACACATACGTACATAGGGTTATATATACACAATGTATATAAATAGGGCTTCTCATAAATTAAACATGGTTCACTTGAAATCTAAATCCACTAACAATATATCATTTATTCATTTTAATAGAAAATGAACAAAACCTTATGGGTTTTTAGTGTTCACGAAACTGTAAATATACATAAAACTTCGACTTCAACTATTACATGTTTGCACTTAAAACAAAGACCTGGTCCGCATCTAATGTTATTCATAGACGAAGTAAAAATCAAAAACTGATTTTCATTGGAATACGTAACTAATAAAATTATATAATTACATATATATAAGGCTTACTTACATATAGTACATGTTAGGACTTGTTTTAAAATAACCCCTTTCATGGTCATAATTCTTATCATAAAATACTAAATTATAAGGAAGTCTTAAAATCTTAATTTTGTATGGTTTTCATGGAATATATATGTATATAACGTTATATATATATAAACCTTTAACCATTAGGTGTATATATATATAAACTCATATACATAAAAAAAATCTTGAACCGAGAACCAGGGGTGGAAAAAAAAAACATAACTGTGGCACCCTTACTTTGCTGTGGAGGACACTCCGACTCAGAGAGGCCTACTGGTTCAGCTGGAGAAATCGGGAGGAGCTTTGGTGGCCGGAGAGGTTGCGGCCACTTGGAGAAGCTGCGAGGCGACGTCCCGGTGTCCAGCAGTGTAGCGCCGGAAGCAGTGTGGTCGTGCGTGAGGGTGAGGTGCGAAACTGGGGGTGGTTCGTGGTGGCAAGGCGACGGCGAGGCAGCGGCAAGGCTGGTGTCGCGGTAGCGCGGCTTGCCTCCGGAGGTCCCGATCTCACAGTGGGGTTTCTCGGTTCTTAAAGGAAGACGGTCCGAGGGAGGTTAGGCCGAGCCTATGGTGTCCTATGTAGGTGGGGTGTGCGAGGGTCGACGTGATCAGTGGAGAGGGGAGGCGTCTCGGGCAAAAAAACCAGCTGGTTCGCGGGTCCCTCGCGCGAGGTAGAAGAAGACGACGTGAAGGCTGAGAAAAAAAAAGCGACGGTCGGGATCCGACATCACGAGATCGGACGGCCGAAAGGAATTGAGCGTTTTAAAATGCATCAAAGGCCGGGATTCTTCCTATGCGAGATCGGACGGTCAAGGATAAACCGCAGGGGAGGAGATCCATGCGAGAAATCGGGATGGCCTGGGTTATATGTAGTATATATAAAAAACAGTTTAATAAATGCTAAAACCATTCTACTTAGCAATATATATATATAACCGGTAAATTTGGAATTTGTATAAAATTTAATAAGTACTTTTTAACTCATAAAACTAAAATCCAATTTTAGTTTGTGTAAACAATTTATACTATTTGACATAACTATTATTTTCTTTTAAAAAAAATATAATACATTTTTAATACAACACTTTTATAAAAACTAGGATCTAATAACCATTAAAAATCCAATTTATAAATTACTTCACTTTTTGATTTATAAAATTATGTTTAAAGGAACCATAGTTTTTCTCTAATTCAAAACACATAGTTTTAGAGATCCGAAAAGAGTCATTTTTCAATTATTGCTGATACCCCGTTCGACACATTTTAAAATATCATGTTTTTCACCACATAAATACCGTCATAAAAATAGATTCATTTTCAATAATATTTTATTTTTAATACTTGAAGATATAACTCTAATATTTTGTATCCAAGAAAATGAAATACCATAATATTATAAAAGCATTATAAAGACAAATTTTTATAAAAAGGTGCACTTTATCCCTTGGAACCCAACGGTCCAAAAAAACGGTCATATTCCTTTTAGAAGTCCATTATAAAAGCAAGGGGTAGGTTGTTTTATATTTTCAAAACACCAGACCCTTGGCAGATGGCTCTCCTCATACCTCTGGTGCTGAGTGCGTGCGCGGTGATTCTGGTGGTTATACTTTTCACACTGTTGGATCCTGAAGATGACAACTATCCGATTGCCCGTGTTGTGGTTCTTTGTAGTCTTGCTGTGGCCGTGTTAGGTCTTGTGCAGGGCACTTTTAATTAGATGGGTCTTGTAGTAGAGTAATGTTTTAATAAATGTCAGTTTACCTTATTCTCTATGTTTTATTTCATTTCTAATTCCTTATTAGAAAAACGAATAAAACAAGAGACATTAATAAAGACATAACACTTCTTACATAAACCAGTTCATAAAACCTGGGGCGTCACATTATTCCCCCCTTTAGAAAATTGCGTCCTCGCAATTTATTTCACGACATTACAAGGTTCAGAAAAGTTCCTACCACCTCCACCAACGATAAGGGTCAACCGGTATATTTAGAGGGATCCCCGTAGCGAAGATCACTTCTTCCAGCTCCCTAATCCACACACACCTAAGACAGGAGGGGTAGCACTTATGTTCCGGGCTTTCAGGCCTCCAAAGGGAAGCTCGAACCGTACAAAGTTCTGAAATGTCTTTGCAGACCAACGTTCGAAGAACTTTCCGAATTATGTCTCGGTCAAGGATATCGATGCCATAGATATGGTCAAACAGGATAAAGCTGAGAAGTTGGAGCATATAAGCTGCATAAAGATTTCCCTCTAACGCAGCCTCCTGGAATTTCACTCTGGCCGTGAAGTTTCGGCCTAGGGTGAAACAAAGAAAGATCCCTTCATGGTAACTTCCTCGTCGTTCACGTCCGGCTAGCTGAGCAGAGCCAATGCGGTAATAGATGGAGGCATTCCCCTGGCAGGTGCGGAGAATCTCCGGACAGTTTGTTATCTCAAACCATTGCTTGCACGTTCTTCGCAAATTTGCGAAGGGGTCATACTCGTCCTCACACGTTTTGATCGCAATGATTTCCAAAATCTCGGTGGGAAGAGATAACAGGTGGGTTTGTCCTTCCATCTGAAAGTTTAAAGACAGGAGTTCCATTACTTGAAAGACATACAAGGGCAAAAACATGGTACGGACAAGGAAAGGAGGAAGATAACATTTCAATAAACATACGTTCATTATTGTTAGTGATTGAGTTTCCCTTACTCATTGACTAAACGAACTCCACACAGAGAAGCAAAACTCCCTAACTCCTCGAACCAAACACATGCCGAGCATTCAGGGAAAAACTCATGACGACACCTATGACGTCTTATGAGTCTTGCATGGGGGATGTGAAGTTGAGAGACATCTTCATACACTTGTTGTCTGTAAGACAATCGGGTGGACTCGTCTTCTAACCTTCCGAAGTCCAACAACTGACCCCAGAAGCCATAGTTTAAAACCTGACAAAGGTAGCTCGCTCGGAGATCTCCATCCGCAGCAGCTTCTTGAAAGGGGTTATCGAGCATAGTGCCAAAGTTTTCACCTGCCGTGAAAATCCGGAAAAGTCCCTCGTAGTACCTTCCTCGACGTACATAGGAGGGAAATTGGGTTATTATCATAAGGAGGTATTCCAATCCCAACCCTTGGTGCAGACTAAGCACTCGAGGTGAGTTGGATACATCGTAAAGGTATTTGCATGTCATACGGATATGGGCATAGTTTAGAAAGTCCTCACGGCTTCTAAAGACACGATGGTCTCTAGGGCCTCTGTGGGGAGAGATAAGAGATTTGTGCCTTCATTTTCCATCTGAAATTTAAGAAAACCAAGTTTTTTAATAAAATTGAAATACATATACATATATATTTTTGTTTCAGTTTCTGTATTTCCAGAGTTATCCAAACCGAACCTCTGATACCAACTGTAGAGACCTCGACCCCAGATAACCATAGGAGCCGGTGCCTTCTGAACATGATGTGTTATTTTAAAATAAAATACACTTTGTTAGCAACACATCATGTCCCATACAGAGGATCGTGTGCGGTTCGGGTTTAGGGAAACAGGAAACTTCTGAAACCATCCATCTTACAAAAGCTGACACCTGAAAATTTTAAACCAAAACATAGGGTGAGCATTGAAATACTCAGTAAGGGGGTTTTAAAAATAATTTAAAATACAGTAACATTTGAAAACATTCTTTTAATGGAGTTTGAGCGTCCACTAAGAACGATTTTAACACCACAAACATAACAATGCTTTAATCAAAGTTTTCACAACAAACATGAAACGAATACGTTAATTCTTGAACAAGTACTACCTGTGATTTACTTGAGCATAAAATTTAAACAGTTAAAAGTAATGCATAATCAGAGTTGCGCACAAGGAAACAACTAAACGTTCATATGCTGGTTACTATTCTATTAAGTAATAACACTAGGCATGCTTCAAACTTCAAACTAGGGAATTATGAACTTTATACAAACATTAAAGGCATCAGTTATGAAAGAACTTTATCTTGGAAAAACTTGTTACATGACTTGAATTATGTGGCATCAACATTTTAATATTGACAATCGTTTCGTTTCACCAAGGTCCATCCCCAAGGTGTCGTTAAAAAATTACCAAGGTTAATCACCAAGGTATCGTGAAAATTGTATTCTCTAGTGGTTACATCATTACCCAATGCATTGGAGCGCTATCAGGGCACACCCTTAAATTTTCCTTTATTATCATGTGAGCCACATCGTTCATTCTTTTCTGAAATCATTCATTACCCAAGGTGTCTCATACTACTTTGGGTAATTAGTTCTTAGTTCCTCTTCATGTTGAGTCATATGCATGAATAATATTAATAAGGTAACAATTACATAACTGGTTTACAAATACATGATATGACAGATAAACATGAAAATATGGAATAAAAGAAGGCATGGTTAAGCAAGCATACTATGTGTGTAGAACAATTATTTAAGCACATAAAATGATGAATGTGAGAGACTTGCTCCCAAGGGTTATTAAATGATGAGTTTCTAAAATTCCAGTGCATGGAAAAGAACTACTTTGCATTAAATATTGTACTTCACAGGTCATAGTTCTTGCAACAAATCTCCATCCGCTAATAATTACCACGACATGCTTGGTATAAAAATAATAAACACTTGAAATATTTAAAATTCCGACACTTGGAAATAAACCACTTTAAAAAAATAATACCTTTCATTAATTATTATTCTTCTCTGGTTATAGAATTTGATGTCACACTCTGCCCGCTAAAAATCATTGCAACGAGTTTGGTATAAAAATAATAGAGGATTTCAACATATTAACATAACCCTTAAATCCATATCCTTTTAAAATGAGATTAAAACAGGCATAAGAATATCCTTAAAAAAAGGCACACATGTCATCTCAAGGGCGACATTAAACAAGTTCATTGCTGTATACTTAGATCCAAAAATAAAACAGCATAGGAAAGCGCTAAAATTCTGCATGCATAACCATTTCTTGAAACTAGGGTTTTCAAATGTTAATCTTAAAAACACATACGTACATAGGGTTATATATACACAATGTATATAAATAGGGCTTTTCATAAATTAAACATGGTTCACTTGAAATCTAAATCCACTAACAATATATCATTTATTCAGTTTAAAAGAAAATGAACAAAACCTTATGGGTTTTTAGTGTTCAAGAAAATGTAAATATACATAAAACTTCGACTTCAACTATTACATGTTTGCACTTAAAACAAAGACCTGGTCCGCATCTAATGTTATTCATAGACGAAGTAAAAATCAAAAACTGATTTTCATTGGAATACGTAACTAATAAAATTATATAATTACATATATATAAGGCTTACTTACATATAGTACATGTTAGGACTTGTTTTAAAATAACCCCTTTCATGGTCATAATTCTTATCATAAAATACTAAATTATAAGGAAGTCTTAAAATCTTAATTTTGTATGGTTTGCATGGAATATATATGTATTTAACGTTATATATATATATAAACCTTTAACCATTAGGTGTATATATATATAAACTCAAATACATAAAATAAATCTTGAACCGAGAACCAGGGGTGGAAAAAAAACATAACCGTGGAACCCTTACTTTGCTGTGGAGGACACTCCGACTTAGAGAGGCCTACTGGTTCAGCTGGAGAAATCGGGAGGAGCTTTGGTGGCCGGAGAGGTTGCGGCCACTTGGAGAAGCTGCGAGGCGACGTCCCGGTGTCCAGCAGTGTAGCGCCGGAAGCAGTGTGGTCGTGCGTGAGGGTGAGGTGCGAAACTGGGGGTGGTTCGTGGTGGCAAGGCGACGGCGAGGCAGCGGCAAGGCTGGTGTCGCGGTAGCGTGGCTTGCCTCCGGAGGTCCCGATCTCACAGTGGGGTTTCTCGGTTCTTAAAGGAAGACGGTCCGAGGGAGGTTAGGCCGAGCCTATGGTGTCCTATGTAGGTGGGGTGTGCGAGGGTCGACGTGAGCAGTGGAGAGGGGAGGCGTCTCGGGCAAAAAAACCAGCTGGTTCGCGGGTCCCCCACGCGAGGTAGAAGAAGACGACGTGAAGGCTGAGAAAAAAAAAGCGACGGTCGGGATCCGACATCACGAGATCGGATGGCCGAAAGGAATTGAGCGTTTTAAAATGCATCAAAGGCCGGGATTCTTCCTATGCGAGATCGGACGGTCAAGGATAAACCGCGGGGGAGGAGATCCATGCGAGAAATCGGGATGGCCTGGGTTATATGTAGTATATAAAAAAACAGTTTAATAAATGCTAAAACCATTCTACTTAGCAATATATATATATAACCGGTAAATTTGGAATTTGTATAAAATTTAATAAGTACTTTTTAACTCATAAAACTAAAATCCAATTTTAGTTTGTGTAAACAATTTATACTATTTGACATAACTATTATTTTCTTTTAAAAAAAATATAATACATTTTTAATACAACACTTTTATAAAAACTAGGATCTAATAACCATTAAAAATCCAATTTATAAATTACTTCACTTGTTGATTTATAAAATTATGTTTAAAGGAACCATAGTTTTTCTCTAATTCAAAACACATAGTTTTAGAGATCCGAAAAGAGACATTTTTCAATTATTGCTGATACCCCGTTCGACACATTTTAAAATATCATGTTTTTCACCACATACATACCGTCATAAAAATAGATTCATTTTCAATAATATTTTATTTTTAATACTTGAAGATATAACTCTAATATTTTGTATACAAGAAAATAAAATACCATAATATTATAAAAGCATTATAAAGACAAATTTTTATAAAAAGGTGCACTTTATCCCTTGGAACCCAACGGTCCAAAAAAAACGGTCATATTCCTTTTAGAGGTCCATTATAAAAGCAAGGGGTAGGTTGTTTTATATTTTCAAAACACCAGACCCTTGGCGGATGGCTCTCCTCATACCTCTGGTGCTGAGTGCGTGCGCGGTGATTCTGGCGGTTATACTTTTCACACTGTTGGATCCTGAAGATGACGACTATCTGATTGCCCGTGTTGTGGTTCTTTGTAGTCTTGCTGTGGCCGTGTTAGGTCTTGTGCAGGGCACTTTAAATTAGATGGGTCTTGTAGTACAGTAATGTTTTAATAAATGGCAGTTTACCTTATTCTCTATGTTTTATTTCATTTCTAATTCCTTATTAGCAAAACGAATAAAACAAGAGACATTAATAAGGACATAACACTTCTTACATAAACCAGTTCATAAAACCTGGGGCGTCACATAGTGTTTCTCCTTGGGGAGCCCCTGTTCTTTTTGTTAAGAAGAAAGATAGATCTATGAGGTTGTGCATTGACTATAGGGAGATCAATGCTATAACAATAAAGAACAAGTATCCCCTACCTTGCATTGATGATTTGTTTGACCAACTGCATGGAGCTCAATACTTTTCAAAGATTGACCTTCGGTATGGATACCATCAGTTGTGTGTGAAGAAGGAATACGTTCCAAAGACAGCATTTCGAACAAGGTATGGGCATTACGAGTTTACAGTAATGCCTTTTGGATTGACTAATGCACCCTCTGTTTTCATGGATTTAATGAATAGAGTTTTCAAGGAATATCTTGATGACTTTGTAGTGGTATTTATTGATGATATCTTGGTATACTCCAAAAGCCACGAAGATCATGAAAATCACTTACGCATTATCCTGAAGACTCTTAGAAGACATGAATTATATGGGAAATTTAGCAAGTGTGAATTCTGGCTTTAGGAGATTTCTTTTCTTGGCCATATTGTCTCTAAGGATAGAATTTCCGTTGATCCTTCTAAAACCAAGGCAATCTAAGAATGGCCAGCACCGACAAGTATAACTGAGGTACGCAGTTTTATTGGTTTAGCAGGTTATTATCGACGTTTCGTCCATAATTTTGCCAGATTGGCTAACCCATTGACAAAGCTCACACGTAAAGGGATTAAATTTGTCTGGACAAAAGAGTGTGAAGAATGTTTTGAAGAACTGAAGAGAATATTAGTCAATTCCCCTTTATTGACTCTACCATCGTGGAATGATGGGTTTGTTATTTATAGTGATGCATCGAAGAAAGGACTTGGTTGTGTCCTTATGCAGAATAATAAGGTTATTGCCTATGCATCACGACAGCTAAAAATTCTTGAGAAAAACTGTCCTACTCATGATCTTGAGTTAGCAGCTGTGATCTTCGCTTTAAAGATATGGAGACATTACCTCTATGGTGAAAAATGTGAGATTTATACTGATCAAAAGAGTTTGAAGTATATTTTCTCACAAAAAGAACTCAACATGAGGCAAAGGCGATGGCTTGAACTACTCAAGGATTATGATTGCACGATACATTACCACCCGGGGAAGGCAAACAAGGTGGCAGATGCTTTGAGTAGAAAAGACCATGGAGTTTTGAATGTGATGAGAATTGAAAGGGATCCAATTTTCATGGATCTAGTGAAGATGGACATGGGAATAACTAGGGAAGGTGAAACATCAATGCTTTTTCAAATGGTTGCCAAACCATCATTACTAGAAAGGATTAAGAGTTCTCAGACCAATGATGAAGAATTTCAGAAGAAGATTAAAGATGTGAATGATGGAATATTGAGGGACTTTGTGTATAAGGATGGAATTTTGAAATTCGGGAAGAGACTTTGTGTTCCCGATATACTTGATCTAAAAAGGGAATTGCTGGATGATGCTCATAGTTCCAATTTCTCTATACACCCTGGGAGCACCAAAATGTATAGAGATTTTAAGGAACATTTTTGGTGGGACAAAATGAAGAGGGAGATTGCTGAATTTGTGTCAAGATGTATGGTTTGTCAACAAGTGAAAGCTGGAAGGCAACAGCCTGGAGGAGTCATGCAACCTCTTCCCATACCGGAGTGGAAATGGGACAATATTACGATGGACTTTGTCATGGGGCTACCAAAGACTCCTAGAAGGAACGATGCAATATGGGTTATTGTTGATCGTCTTACCAAGTCAGCACATTTTCTTGCTATAAGAGAAGATCTAACCCTAGAACGTCTAGCAAGACTATATATTACTGAAGTTGTGAGACTTCATGGAGTACCCCTATCGATTGTTTCTGATCGTGATCCTCATTTTACTTCAAGATTTTGGAAAAGTCTTCAAAAGGCCTTGGATACTGAACTTCGTTTGAGTACTGCCTATCACCCTCAAACAGATGAACAATCAGAACAGACAATTCAAACCTTATAAGACATGTTGAGATCATGCTCTCTTGACTTTCAGGGTATGTGGTATCAATATTTACCACTGGTAGAATTTTCCTATAACAATAGCTTCCATTAAAGCATTATGATGGCACCTTATGAAGCGTTATACGGAAAGAGATGTCGTACACCAACCTGTTGGGATGACGTTGGTGAAAGAAAACTTGTGGGACCAGAACTGGTGAGAGAAACAATGGAAAAGGTGAAGGTAATCCAAAACCACATCAAATCAGCTCAAAGTAGGCAGAAGAGCTATGCCGATAACAGAAGAATGGTTTTGGAATTTCAGGTGGGAGATCATGTTTTCCTAAAGGTATCTCCATGGAAGGGAGTTATACGTTTTGGTAAGAAGGGTAAGTTGAGTCCCAGGTACATCGGACCTTTCGAAATTCTGGATCGTATTGGGGCTGTAGCCTATCGTTTGGCGATGCCGCCAAATCTCTCCAAAGTTCACGATGTTTTCCACATATCGTTTTTGAGAAAATACCTGCCCGACCCAACACATGTACTTACCTATGAGTAATTAGAACTGGAACCCGATCTATCTTATTGTGAAGAGCCCATCAGAATTCTTGATGTGAGGGAGCAGGTGCAGAAAAACCGGACGACTCGTCTGGTAAAGGTTTTGTGGATAATCATAAAATGGAAGAGGCAACGTGGGAACCTGAGGAACTTATGATGAAGAACCACCCGAGTGTTTTTATGTAGTAATACCCTAGAAATTGCGAGGACGCAATTATTTGAAGGAGGGGAGAATGTAACACCCCAAGCTTCCACGATACGTTTCCCTTCGAATAATGCAATAGCGTGTGTTGTACGCAACCTCGAGCTCTAACACACACCACAACTAATTAAACTAGCCATTGTAAATAGTAATACCTACTTTTTGAAATTTTATAAATTTTATTTATCAAAATGGACTTCATTTTTGGATTCGGAATATCAAAATTAGCCTATGTTGAATTTTTGGTATTTTTCTGAGAACTAATTTTTTATGAATAGTGAAAAATACTTAAAAACAGCTTTTTTAATCAAAATAATTTATAGTGATAAATTATACTATTTAGTGTTTTTAAAGTATAATTAGAATATATTTTTACCATTTTATCCAATGGTGGTCATTAGAATTAATTTAACATTGAAAATGGACATAAACAATTGCCAATCTTTTGATATAAATTGTTTCTTAAAAACACGCTATTTGTTGTGACAGCGGGAATTAATTATAAAATTAATTAATGAAACTTATATTTTTGGAATTTTTTAAAATAGACATCATTTTTGAATTCGGAATATCAATTATAGCTTAGGGTGAAATTTTGGCATTGTTCTGAAAAACTTCAATTTTTGATGAATAGTGAAACCACTAAGTGGTAGTTAAATAACTGATTTTTCGTTTAAATGAAATATTACCACTTCTGTGATTTGATTTTCAAAAATCCGACATACATGGTTGTCATTAAGAAGTAAAATGTGGTTCAATGAGATTAAAATAATTTTTGGTGAATAGTAACTTTTAAGTTCTTAATCGCGATTAGAGGTAATTAGGGTAGTTTAAGGTAAAAATAATGTTTTAATAATATGAGATGAGCTTGAAACGTGTCCTACCCTCATTGGATGTTCCATGGCCGACCATGAAAATCCCTGAGTCAACTTGGGGACCCCATGGAGCCACTTTAGTTGGAAAATGACATAAATACCTTTTATTCAATGTTAAAGTAAAAAAACGACACAAACATGAAATGTTTTACTAAAACAATTTTTATATGGGGTTATACAAGTCATATTTTTGACTATAAATAGTCATTGGAAAGATAAAAAGATTTACTACATCATAGTATTTGTTTTAGAATTTTTAGACATTAAATAAATTAAATTATTTATGACATCATGATGATGCAGCGATGACCTCATTATTTAACAATTTAAATAAAATGAGAAGATAATGCAAAATCCAAGGCTTACATTTGTCCAAAGCCTATTGGATGAGGAGATTTCGAACCCTTATCACCTTATCCACGAATTTTATAAGTGTGGGACCTTTAGAATCCGAAAATCATTGTATAATAATGTAACATTTCGATCTTTCCAAAAGAGCCCCTCCTCTCCTCTTATAAAAAGCCCCCACCTCTACCACCTTATTCACACTTTCAAGCCTTTTGGTTCAGCCAAACTCTGCCCAAATAATGTCCCAACTTCTCTCCCTTCATCCTAGAAGCTTTACTTTAGTCAGAAATCCATCCTAAGGAGTCCTTTTGATCAAATCAAAAGGAAGAACCCGAAGAAGATGTAACATTTTCGTCACCCTCTTTCATGTTTCTTTCTTCTTCCACTCCCTCTTTGTTTATTATTTCAATTATAAAATTATAACTCCAGTATCTTCTATATACTATGATGTTATTATAAATATGGAACAACCATATTCAGTATTCTACAGATCATTTGAATGACATGTCACCATACGTGCGTACGTACGGCTTACCGTCTCCACATCGTGGTGTAATTGTTATTCAATATATTATTATTTAGATGGGTATAATAATGATATGTAATTCATGTAAATAATAAATATAACATGATAATTATTCTGTATATATGATATACTATCCAATTATATATTATTTTAATATCAAAATAATGATATTGTCGCTCATGCGTACGTACGGACTACCGTCTCCACGAACGCGATGAGATTCATTCTCCGTCGTATCCATTCAAGTATAATTATCATTTTATGATTTAAAAATAATGTTTAAGGACATGATATCATTCTGGATATGAATAAGATACAACCTATCCATGAAAAACACGACTTACATAACAAAACATATAAAAGAAAACGAGTAAGTTAACACCCGAAACAACGATAAATCTAAGATATTGTTAACAAAGCAATGTTAAAAGATCATATATGATATCATATGAATGTATATGATTACTGTATAATTTAATAACAATTATTTCACCATTATACAGGATGTTAACCTACCCCATCCAAGGAAAAGTACAAGGTAAGGGTTTACTTCACAACCTCTTCATTATCCAAGGTTGTTTATACATAATTATCTTCTAGGACCTCGTTATCATCCACATCCATGTTTCTTAAAAATGTCTTTCAAAACATTTTTACTATTAAATGAAAAATGGGTTAAATTCATTTATACCCTTATATGTTTTTGAAAGGAATCTTATCGTCGTTTTCCAAACAATTTACTTTTTGACCTCTTTGACAAATTTAAGGTAAGAATGTTTTTTTTAAACTTATACGGCGGGTGCGGCTATTTTCCACAATTATAACTTCGTCGAAGCTTACCTAACAAGCTTATAAGAATATCTTCAAAGTAAATGTATTGTTTTATAATTATGGGACATTTAAATTATTTCAAAAAGGAGAGATATTTCCCTCAAATAGCTTTGATTTCATCCATGTCAACATCCTTTGATGGGTTTTAAGTTTAATTGAAATTGATTTATGATACAAAACTTCCATTGAACATTTTGTGAAATATTTGACTGTGGATGTGTTATTTTTATACCATCCATAGTTTATGGAGAAATTGTTGACATTTCGTATGCTAGTTTTAATACGAATATTTATGTTATGGTTAAGCCTATTCATATGAGGAATGTATTGGACTTAATATGTGACGGGTGGAGCCCGCTATAGCTCCTCGATACATCGGTAGGTCTCATGAGACAACTAGACGTGGAATTGGTCGAGGCCCTTTCCCAATTTTATTTATGGTTTTGGCCGAAGCATTAATCATTTTAGACGTCTTGGCTGAGGTCTTGACAAAATGTTTCAGAATGTCTGGCATTATACATTCCCTCATTATGAAAGTGGTTATTGATATTTCACGTGATTATTCGTCTAGTAGAATATCCATGTGAGTAAGTAATGGCATTATTTTATTTTACTTTTTCCATATTATGCTGAAGTTCAAGTTCAATAAGGCTTTTGTTTTAGTTATACATTGCCTTAAATGCTTATGTTTTCTTATGAAAGTTTCTGCTATATTGTTATCCTTACGGAGCATTTGAGCTCACCCCTTTCAATGTTTTATTTTGCCCAGGATGTGAAGAAGTGTATTATTACTGACTTCCAATAATAGTCAGTGAGGATATGAGTGTGGACTAGGGAGACCATGTTATTGTAGTTTTCATTTTTATGATGTAATGTAATGTTTATGAATGTATCTAGTGTTTCCAAGGCTACTAAACTAATCGGTCTTTCGAGACTTGATATTTTGTGATCATGCCAATGTTATGAAGTAATGCACTGACTCTGGGTAGCTAGGGTCGGGGCGCTACATTGATCTCCTTTTCTGAAAATATATACGTTAGGCTCTTGTGGTCGGTGTATATGTCACACTTCTTTCCATAAAGGTAGTGCTGCCAAATTTTCAAGGAAAAAATCACGGCTTCGATCTCTAGATCATGTTTCGGGTAGTTCTGCTCACGGATCTTCAATTGTCATGAAGCGTAGGCTATCACATTATAATTTTTCATGAGTACGCAACCCAAGAATTTCTTTGAAGAATCACTGTATATCAAAAAACATGCTCCACTAATCGGTAGTGTGAGTACAAGTGTAGTGACCAGACTTCACTTTAGCTCCGTGAAGCTTCCCTCACATTCTTCCATCCAAACATACTTTATCCCTTTCCTTGTTAACTTTGTTAGCAGGATTGACAATCGTGAGAAGTTTCTCACAAAACGTCGGTAGTACCCAACTAATCCAAGAAAACTATGAATTTCTATGACACTAGAGGGCCTAGGTCATACCTCAATCGCCTTTTTTTAAGGATCCATAGAAATTCCCTCACTTGTGATCACATTTCCCAAGAACTTGACTTGTTTCATCCAAAAGTCACACTTTTTGAACTTGTCTTACAACATATCCTTTCTCAAAGTCACAAACACAAGTCATATATGTTCACCATGTTCCTCCATTCTCTTGGAGTAGTTGAGAAAATCATCAATAAACACTAAGAAAAATTTTTCAAGGTAATGTCTAAAGAATCTATTCATCAAATCCCTAAATATTTCAAGGGAATTAGTAATTTGGAAGGGCATCACCAAAAACTCATTTTTCCCATACCTTGTAGGGAAGGTAGTATTCTTAATGTCTTCCTTATTCACCTTTAACTGATGATATCCTAAACGAAGATCCACCTTTTAGAAGTATTGAGATCATTTTAACTGGTCTAACAAGTAATCAATCCTTGGGAGAGGATACTTGTTCTTTACAGTGATCTTGTTGAGTTCCCGATAATTGATACACATCATCATTTTTCCATCCTTGTTCTTCACAAAGAGCACTGGTGCACCCCATGGTGATGCACTAGGGTGCATGAATCCTTTGTCCAGATTCTCTTGAAGTTACTTCTTTAACTCCTCATGTTTGATAGGAGCCATCCTATAGGGAGACTTTAAGATAGGGGTTGCTCCGGGTATGAGTTCAATCGAGAACTCTACCTCACTATTTGGGGGAATTATGGGTTACTCTTCGGGAAATATATCATTGTATTCACTCATGATGGGCATCTCCTCAATGTTGGAACTTTACTTTGACTCAACCCTTTGGGTGTGGTATGCTTATTCATATAGAATCAATACCCACACCACTGAAGGATGTTTCAAAATATATTCAAGATCTTCCTAGCATTTGTAGAGGGGAATGGGATGGATCAGAATATGAAAATATATTTTCTTTTCCTGACAGTTGATATGTGCTCTATATAATGATATCCAATCCATACCCATAATAGTGTCAAATTCCACCAAGGGATGTAATATGAGATTTTTCAGAAGAATATTCCCACATACGCCAACAGGAGAAGAGTCAAACACTTCGGTTGCAATGATTGCACCACTTGGTGTTTTTAGAGATATCTCTACTTCAATGTATCTGGGATTTGATTCTATAGTTCTAGATAACATACAAGATATAAAGGAATGTGTAGAACCAGAATCAAATAAGGCTTTTCCCATTATTGAGTGAATAGAAAGTGTACCTTGTATGACTTCATTATCATGATCCACCTCCATAGAAGTGGTGCCAGAAGCCTTCCCTTGTTCCTTTGGCTTTTCTGGTTCCTGGCATTGATTAACCTTGAGAACTCGAGGTTTAGTGCACTGACATACATAGTTCCCTAGCTAGCTACAGTTGTAGCATTGAACCATGAGTGGTTCTCTCCTTTCATCAGCTATATTATCCTTCCTTTTCATGTCTTTTTGACACTCTTGAGCATGGTGTCCTTCTTTCCCACACTTGAATCACTTCCCCATCCCTTTGAGGCAGTTCCCATGGTGCAACATCCACCATTTTCTATATGTGGGTCGTTGAGTTTTCTTCCCACCTTTGTCATTAGATCCTCCATCATGAAACTCCATCTTTCGTTTCTTATCCCCATAGCCATGGGACTATTCTCTAAACTCTATCTCCACTTTGAGGGCACATCGAACAACTTCTTCATAACTCTCAAAGTCTTAGATTTCAATATACTATTAAAGGTGTGGTTTTAATCCACTAAATAATCTATCAATTTTTCTATCATTGTTGATAACAAAATGTGAAGTGTACCTTGAAAGCCTTGTGAAATTCACTTCATAAGTTGTGACAGATTCTCCTTATTTTTTCATGAGATCTATGAATTCTCTCTCCATCTTCGTGTGAAGAGTTCTTGGGAAATACATAATAAGAAACATTATCTTAATGTCTTCTTATTCCATCTCTTCGATTTCTTCCCTTGGCTTGGTGTTCTTAATCAAATCCCACTATTGATCAGCTTGTCCATCTAGACGATAAACTGCTAGGGTCACCTTCCCCATCTCATAATAGTGACGAACATAAAAGATCATCTCCATGGATTGTACCTACTGTTCCACAGCTAGTGGATAAGATGGTCCTTTAAACGTCGGTGGTCGTTGTCGCATAAAACATTCGATAGCCAGTTTCTCCCTCATTAGTGAAGGAGGACGTTCTCCATTATTATGGTTATTGTTCATAACTGAGGATAATTGGGTAAGTATCACCATGATGTTTTGAACTCCACCTCTCAAATCATTTGGGATTTCGTTTGGGCAATCGTTACATTGGCCCTCACATGGGTTGTGGGCCTGATTTTTCCTAGGTCCCACCAATTTCTAAAATAGAAAAGGTTAGAACAAAACATAAGTAAACAATTCATGAATAAATTATTAATTTAAAAAATTTATATAGAAAACATAACATATGGGACCCCTATGTAAATATTATTGTTTGCAAATTTGTACTTAGTCTCATGCTTGAGGTTTTCTCTAGGGTTCACTGATCCTAATTCCCAAATTAACTAAACCTATAATCTGATACCAACTATAGAGGCCCAAAATTTCCTTACATTACTATTAAATAATTATAATTATAAAAAACATAATAGTATCACAAATAGTGGATCCAAAGGATTAGTGTATTAGGAAAACTTGGACCATACATAACAATTACTACATCAAGCATAAACATTTATTTAATTTCTTCTTCTCTAGCTTCTTATTGGCACTTTTCCTCTCATTAGTACATGTAGCCACCTAAAAATATACATCAGAAGAGGTGATCTAGAATCCCAATAAGAGGATAGATAAGAATAATATAGCATGGGGTGTGCATAATCATAACATGGGAAAAATATCATGAACATGAGAGGAAACATAAATATAAGACTTGAAATGTGACAAAGCATAAAAATTGAAACATCATGTATTATTAGTTAAATACCACACATAGTTCTTAACTAAGATAGGACTTGTTCACACATAATTTCACATTTAATCATGAGATTAATCACTTTAACCAATGCATTGTAGTGCAATATAATTCTGGGCACATCCATCGCATCATAACATTATCATTATAATTCCTAACACATGGAACATATATCAAAAGTGAACATAACTAAACCACATAATGGAATGGGTTACATATCATTAGAAAAAATTAATAAACATTGGGTTCCCAAAAGAAAGAGGGAATAACATACATGTTATAGGAACCATCCACTTTGAGTGAGAAGTAAAAGGTGTGTTCATAAAAGAAAAGTTCTTTTGGGAAAAAAAAATTTGACATAAAAACTAGGGAAAAAAATATATCCATTAAAATGAAATATAATTATGAATAATTTTTTTAAGTAGTAACCACATATAAAGAAATGGATTGAGTGATGGAGAACCCGATGAATGAAAATTGGGATTGAGAACTTCCCCTTACCTTGTATCTGAATGATTAATTCCCTTTAATGTCATATATAATGACATTTAATTCATTAATTATAGATTAAAGACCCTTTTATACATGAATAGGGTTCATTATGGGTTCATTATGTCATTTTATGTACCATTGTATGAATTATACAATTTCCAAACATTGTTCAGGGATGTACTTTTTTATGGGTTTTCTTGGGTGGTTCACTTGTATTCTAAAATTGATGTTTGGGTAAAACATGGGTAAACATCCAGAACTGATACTACATGTTTTTAAAGATATTATAGGATATTTAATGATATTATAATTAATCATATTATATCCATGTGTATAAATCATTAGATAAGATTTAAATGATGATTATTTGGGATAATTTTGATGGTTTTTTAATCACAATGAACTTATTTTAATTTATCACATAGTAATATGTTCATAAGTTATTTCCAGAACATTAAATAGAGAATAAAACATATAAAAAAGTCTGTTTAAACCAAAAAATGGTTTTATAACCAGATATGAATCTACAAATGGAAGAAGAAAACATGTCGTTCTTGAAGGTGATAAATTAACACCTCACGAACACTGTTCTCTTTAATAAAATAAATGGAAGAGAAAAGGGGGGTTGGATGATATAATATCCCATTAGAATCATAAAATTCCATTATATTCATAATACTGGTGTTACAATACCATTTGGATTATGATAGGTGGGGAGAGATCAAGAAATGAACATGAACTTGAAAGGAAATTAAAGTAGAAGAGAGAGAGAAATTATCTCTTAAATCCTCCTCTTGAGATTCTCCTTAAGGAAGCTAGGCTTGGCCTTTTGATGAGACCATCAGTTCTTGAACTTGTTAGAGGGTCTAGGGAAGAAGTTTGGGTAGAGTTTAGAGAATTCTTGGAGCTTGAGTGGTGTGAAGAAATGAGGGTGTGAAGGGTGGTTTTTATAGTGGAGGGGAGAGGGGTTTCCTTAATATAAAATTCATTAGATTATTAATTTACCCAAAGAAGGAATAATGACTCTTGAATGACCAAGAATAGTAATTCTATCATGTTATCCCATACCAAGTTGGATTATATCAGTAAAAAAACAAACATAACTCTAATATTAGCTTATTTATCTTATTTTTGTAAATTACGGAATTTCACTAATCATCTAAAATTCAAGTATTTCATAAAAATCCCAAAAATTTATCCCAACCATTTTTGATCGTTTAAAATCCAAAAATAAAGTCCATTTTTTCAAAAATAATTTTCTAAATATGATTAATTTAATATTTAATTCAAATCATAATATATTATTAAAAAAAATTGTTTTGAAACATTCATTTACTTATTCTAAAATTGAGGTACACCATACATTCATTTGAATATTATATTTATACTATCATAGTTAAGTTTACTTTTCATTAAGGTGTATCACTATTCATTAGGGTATGTTACTATTTATAAGGGTATGTTAGTATTCAGAAATAATTATTTTTGTTTTATTAGACTCCAAAAAGCATCTTCAACACAACCGTGTGTGTCAGATTTTAAAAATTCCAAACACATAAGAGAAAAACATAATTTTAAAGGTCACTTATCACTTATTAGGTTAATTATGTTTTGTTTTCATGTTATTTTATTACATAGTTTTAAGAATGATATTTCCATTGAAAAATATTGGGTCATTACAGTTCAGATCATCTAGGAGCGGATGAAGACAGCAAAGAGCATAAAGAAGTTGTATGCCGACAGGAGATGGAGACCTCTAGAGTTTGAGAATGGAGACCACAACTTTATATGGGTCTCACCCCAATGAGGTCTACGTATAATTGGTCGAGGTGGAATGTTATCTCCGCGTTTCATCAGACCTTTTTAGGTCCTCAGTAGAGTTGGTGTTGTGGCATACTACTTACCTCTTCCACATCTGTTGCACCGGGTGCACGACATCTTTCATGTATCCCAACAGAGGAGATACATGCATGAACCTTCTCACATCATCGACCATGGAAAGCTAGACATCAACGTTGGGGTGACTTTTAGAGAGGTTCCAGTGGAGATTTAGGATCAACATGAGCGGGTCCTTCGTGGACGGTCGATACCTCTGGTGCACGTTCGTTGGCATCACAGGATCCTCTTGGAGAGAAAATGGGAGCGAGAGGATCAGATGCATGATCAGTACCTCCAATTGTTCCCTTATTTAGAGTTGTAGCTTATGGGGATGTAAATCCATGAGGTGGGGAAAATGTAAAGAATCATAATTTCCATGGAATTTTTTTTCATAAATACGTGGGAATTTTACGAGTCTGCAAAATTTGATGGCACATGATTCCGAGGCCCGGTGTGCCCGGTATCTGTTTCTGAAGCATTGTTCGGGTATGTTCAGTAAACATATGAGCATGTTTTTATAACTTTTGAACCAGTACATGGAATTGAAATCAATGGGAACCGTTGAAATCACAACTCCAGTATTCGCTTTAGAAGACTTTCACCTCGACAGCAGTTGTTCGAGAATAAAGGACAGTTTTTTTGGGTTTTGAGATAATATTTTAAATAAAAATAAAGTGTGTGACTTAATATTTATTTTTTTGTTAAACCCTCCACATGGATGATGGAGGTGGGACCACCACAACTTAACCTCCCATGAGAGATTATGGTTATGGGGCCCAACCAAAACCTAACCTCCACTTCTTGTTTATTTTGCTGGTGACCACCTGTGGTTAAAACCTCTTGAACTCCCCATTAAGTGAGGAGAATCCTCTTGATCTCCCCACTTAATGGTGCCACACCCCTCCGCATTAATTTCTTGTTCCAACCATTTTAATTAATTAAGGGGAGCCATGTTAATTAATTACTCCATTTTTAATTTTGTGATAAAAAATTATTTAAGAGATTAACATAATATACTATTTGGCTTGGTATATTACTTTTGGTGGAAACATTGGAGAAGAGAGAGCTTAGGGAGAAAAATCTATTACCATAGAAGAACGAAGAACACGTTCTTGTGATAAAGAACACCAGCAATGAACTTATTCGACCTTTATACTCTGATCCTTCCAACGTGGAATGTCTTCAACCGACCTTCCCTCCACATTGTCTTCAATGAACGGATGCAAGAGCTAAGGATTGGAAGTGTGCAGCAGATGCAAAAATCGATGATCAAATTCATCTTTATTCCGTGACTTCATCGATGATAAATGAACAATAGTAGGAGGAATTATTTGAGATTGATTTATATGCGGGACGATGTTGGGTTATTTGTTTGATCTTTCTCTCTTTTTATATTATCGTGTTATTCTTTGAAAACTCAAGAATGTTTGAACCACTTGATACCACCATAAATGCAGAGGGTGTGGGCCAGACCAATACAACCCAACCCCTTCATCATTCTTATTTTTTATGATCTTTGGCATGGAGATGAGGCGACAGGATGAAAAAGGCAATTGTTGCGCTACCCGCGGCCTCCCCAAACCATGTCGCCCTCGTGGTGTTCCGGTTGAACCATCTCTTCCGCCTCAAGCCGAACCCCCCCCCCCCCGGCTTCCGCGCCACACCAGCCGAGCCATCCATCGGCTGAGCCAGCCGCCGGAATGCCCACGTGCCAAAGGACTTCCCAGTCACCTCCCGGCCTGCTTGTCGGCATGACCGCGCACCGCTGGCCTTCCCAGCCGCCTTCTGGCCACCTGCCGGCTTGCTCGCCAGCCAACCCAGCTAGTTCACGGCTTTCCTGGCCAACTCCCGGCTTTCCCGGCCACCTCCTGGGCTACTCGAACACCTCCCAAATGCCCTGGTCAAACCACTCCACTCGCCGACCTGACCGCACCACGCCCTGGTTGAACCAGCCCCCGGTCGACCCACGGCATCCCGGCTGAACCGTCCTTGGCCTCAGGGCCGAGCTGCCCTGAACCGCGCCACCACAGTACTCTCTAGGACGAGCCTCCCTAGTACAGAACCGTGTCCAGTCCCTTTGAGTATACACCACTGGGGTTTTGGGTATAGTTGAGATATTGTTAGGTTGGATCGGGAACAAATCCATCCGCGCCCTTGGGAATAATATTCCAATATCTCTCACACCATGCTTCTGATTGACGCATCATCTTTTGCATTGGATTCCTTTTATCAAAAAGGATCATTTGGTTACATCAACGTGGGAAATCACGGAAGTTTATATATATAAACTTGGCTTGAGGAGCCGACCCTTTCAGAATAAAGCATGCTTTGTGCGGAACCTTGTGGCTGGCTATGCTCTTATGGCTGTTCTTGGATCCTGTGTGGGTTCGACAGCGCGGACGACTGTTCCTGGATCCTGTGTGGGTTCGATCACACTGTTTACTGTTCCTAGATCATGTATGGGTTCGAGAGTTCTGATTTATATTCATATATCCTGTGTGGGTTTGACTAAATGTATGATTTATTTGTTACAACTAATCATCTCTAACTCTCTACAAAAGTTTTATACCTGTGTGAGGTGAGTTAGTAACATTATGTTTCCTTATGATTGAGATGTATTACCTAATAAATTAGGTATATGTATGGGCATATACATAACTGGGGTTATATGTTGATTTCATATAGTGTGGTTTATCCTTGTTGGTTTGTATGATACCTTGAAGGTTTCAGGATCCCTACTGAGTATCGTTATACTCACCCCTGAAAGGGCTATGATCACACCTCATTTTGTTGGACGCAAACAACAAACAACCCTGACCGAGGCCGAGTGTACCAGGACTGGATGGAACTCGGAGGTGGACCACACGACATGACAATACACGGAGGAGACAGACAGACGTGGGGTGTTGTGGAGGCTTTTTGTACATACCCATCTGGTAGGATTTCATAGTGGATGATCCAAGAGATGTTTTCCCTTTTTCCAGTACTTGTACTTTCAGTTTCGTGTACATTACAGTCGGTCTTTTTTTCCATCCCCTTTTAGTTTTCCGCACTCTTTTGTTATACTGTTTTACTCAGTGTTTAGTTTCCAGCTTGTACTCTATTATGTGCGTTTTAAGGTTATAAAGGCAATGAATTCCCAGTTTTAGGGATTTATGCCATTAGTGCTAGTCACCAACTCCTAGAATATGGATGGCGGTCTTGGGGAAGTCACGCTACTGGCCCCGGGGGATGGGTCATGATAGCCGACTATTAGTGAGGGCCTAGGGTGTGTCCGTCAGGAGACTATGAACTCATTAAATAAGTGTAGTGCAGTGGGTGATTGTGAACATAGGTAAATAGAGGAAGAAATATATATATATATATATATATATATATATATATAGATAAGGCACAACATAAAATAGAGACAACAATAATAATAATTGAAACAACATGAATAATATTCAATAATAGATGATGATATGTCATATACTAGAAAACTGGAAAACATGGATACAAGACAACATGCATAACATGTTCCACAAAGCATAATGAAAATAAAAGTCTATCCTAGGCCTTTTGAGTTTAAAATCAATCCTATACTATCTTTTTTCCATTCAAAACAAGAGGCAAAAAAGTGTTCGAAGTCTTATTATTCCCTTTTTCAACACCACCGACCATGTAATCTACTCCGAGTACCAAATGTTGCTCGGAGAGGGTGTTCAATAAATCTCAGTGGGCCACCACCAATGGTGTCTTCAACATGTAAAATGTATAGTGGAAATGTAATTATATGAAGGCATACATATTTAATGTAAATAAATACAATGTATCTAAATACTCAAGTATATGCTTCAGCCCTCAGATAGTGTCTATACGTAACCAATCCATTTAATTAATACAATACCAGTTTATATTAAAAGGTCACATGAAGAATTGATTGAACTGACATAGAACTTTGGTGGTGTAGATGGTGAATGTTCCAAGGAAAATACTAAGGCAACCTAGACCTCAAGTGTCCCCATCTCAGTAGTAACTGTATACTGATGATAAAAAACTATTTTATTGAATATTTTATTGATAATAAATGATATAATTTTCTCACATTGTGTTAAATATGTTTATTTATAAAATATTTGGGATTAGATCGTTCATTTTAATATTTGATGAAAATTCCAGTTTTACCCTTTATAGTTCACTGTAGTATTTCGAATATAAATATTTTTATATTTATTATTTGAAATTGAACATTTGTAACAGTGTTCCTAACTTAATTATCTACAACTTTTATTCAGGACACTAGAGCTAAAGAGTTCAGTTGGTTGTTGAAATTGGGCCATGAAATAAAAGTTGGGATGGACTCGCCACAATGGAGAAGCTTCTGTATTTCGGCCATAACTCCTTCATATAGGCCTTTATTGAGCCCAAATTTGGAGAGGAGATAGAGGACACATATCCTCACATTTGATCCTTCTTGAAGGCCGTCCAATTCACGCGTATTGGTGGTAAAATGGGCGGTTAAAGTTGGAATAAAATATTTGTCCGAATTTCCACATTCACACTTGAAACCACTTGTAACCTCTCCTCCCCTCCCCTCTATAAATTGGAGTTTTTCTCATTTGGAGGGGTTGGGACGTGCATTGAGAAGTTGAGGGAAGAGGAGAAGTGGATCCACTCCAATTCTCCAACCATTTCAATAAGGGTAGCTCTTGAAGCAAGGATCCCTTCGACGAAGCCTTCTTCTTCTCCTTCATGTTGTAATGATTTTGTTTATGTAATAAAATTCTTTGTTATTCTTTTATTTCTTCTCTTTTCTTCTGTTTTGTTTAAATTTCTTCTTCTATTAATCTTCCTAATTGGTCTGGAATTCTTGAGTAGAAGCGTTATTGGGTTATACCCATTTTAAACCTTTGCACATGCAAAACGCTTCTACGATGATTACGCCACCCATGGAAGAGTAGTCTTTTAGTAATCGATCTATCTTCTACCCTATTCATTTAATTATTTTGAATCAATGAGATACTGAAATTCACTTAATATGATCCATGAATTGTGTTTTTAAATTGTAAGAAACTAAGAAAACAATTGAACAATGTACACAAAAACACGCGAGGTCGGGATTTTGGGTAAATTGTGAGAGCGCGATCTTAATCGGTAATACAAGACCACACAGGATAAATTTGTAGAGTTAAAATATAATCCCTAAACACAACTCATCCTCATTTCAAGAGTGGATATGTGCCTTAATTTACCACTGACCATAATCTAATCTAGAACATCAATCAAAGCAGGGTGCTGCGATTCCATGTTCCGAAGTTAGCCTAAGGTTAAATTCACTTCAATCTTCGTGGTAAAGTTAATTCTCGTAGGGTTCGTGATTTAAAAAATTAAGGGATCTTAATTAAGTGAATGTTAATTTAAATGATAATGATTTATAATAAAGTGAAGAGGTAGAGTTAGATCAATTACGCCTTTTAAAATAGATTTCTAAAAAAACATCTTCTTGTTGTGTCATTCTAATCGAAATTTCATTTCAAAATTAAAAACAAAAAAAATGAAATATTCTTCCAGAAAACTTCTTCTAGATTTATAAACTATAAAAAACCACCCCCTACTTTCAAGTAGTGTTTTTATTCCCTTTTATTTTGTTTCTAGAATACCTCTGAAAAGTTGTTTTAATTCACTTCCTCCTTTGAGAGACGACCTTGGTCAGCCACTCTGCTGCACCTAAGTACCCCAAAATCACACTAATCATTTGAGGGCTCCCACGATAGTGCTCTTTCACCTGACATGAGGTTAGTCTGTAATCCAAGGATAATATTCCTAGGCATTCCATGATAAGGTTCCCCCTAAATCCATGGTGATCATCCAAGGTAATATGAGTTTAAGTAGTGATAGTTCCCTATGGGTTATAAACATGGAACCTACTTGTCAATACTAGATCCAAGGAGTGTATCCTTGGAATCTTTTAATAATATAGAGGGATCATATGGTGACGTATTAGGAATCCTAGAATAGAAAAGGATTAAGATCTCGGCGGGTTTTAACCTATACAAGCCATATCCTTGAATTGTAATGGGTTTTCCCAGTGCCAATGACCTTCCCTGATCAGAAAATAATGTGAGCTCGAGTCAAGCCATTACAATTCAATTTTTTTTCATGTCATATTTCATTTAGATCAATCATTTCCATTTATTAGTGTGATAAGGTCTTGTATCATCCAACCATTCATTTGATCCTTCTAAGTCATATTCCACAATTTAAGGTTCCTTCATCTACCTTCCATTAATGTGGTAGGGGGTGATACAGATATACAACTAATGATTCATTCACATTCAATTACCACATTAATGAACTTACCTTAGGTAGGTCTAGTGATACGCATACATAGTATATACCATTATGCAATTAAAAATATAAATCAATCCAATTAGTATATAAATTCATACCCTTATAGTGGTAATTCCAAGGCACACCTAAGAGGTGGATCAAACATGTTAAAACACTCAATAATAATCATGTAAGAACCTTCGACATGGATGTGAGGGGGTTGCGGTCATAACCCCCAAAAATTAATCACATTTTTGGTAAGAGGATAACCGTATGGTTATCATGACAATAAACACGGAATTTAAACTATATAAATGGTACAAGATGAAATTAGTGGGCCCCGAATAACAAATCCATAATCCATGAGCTTTAGGGATGAGTTATAGACCCCCATCCTTAGGGTTGTACAAATCTACTCTAATATAATTTTCCATTAATTTGGATCAGATCGATGTATATCTATGAAAAAAGATAAAAACACTCAGACCCTAATAT
The DNA here is from genome assembly GCA_963277665.1 of Viscum album. Lineage (NCBI taxonomy): Eukaryota > Viridiplantae > Streptophyta > Magnoliopsida > Santalales > Viscaceae > Viscum > Viscum album. The sequence goes on from OY728129.1 coordinate 537,187,518, forward strand.
CATGGTCAAGATAAAAAGAGAAGGATAATGTCCCAATATGTCTCATGTACTTATCGTTGAACATCCAACATGATGAATAGAAGGTTGATCAGTTTCCTGATGAAGGGTATCTCTTGGTTCAAATGTTAGATCTTCATGAAGCCCATTATTGAGAGAGAAAGAGTTTAATCCAACAAAAACATGGATTATGGATGAAGGAGGGAGAATAATAAGATCATTAATATAATAAAGATAATTTTACAAAAAATTTATCCAATGCACGGTTTGTCTATGCATTTTGATGAACTGTGAGTAAACCATGCACGTGTACATGAAAAAAGGGGTATCATTCTTGTTAGGCTGCAAAGTTGTGTGCCAACTGTGTGAGGTGGATTTGTCATAAAAAAACACGATCCACATGGTTTTCCAATCCATTCGTAATTCTGGAATAATTTTACCCTAAACTGTGTGACAAGCCTATTTTTCAAAAAAAGATAGGTTCCTAGATCCAAACGATCCAAAGACACTTCTCAAAACATTTTTAAAACCTTAGGCATGCATATTAGTTTCAAAGTAAAGATTTAGACCAAAATTTAATGGTTCCGTACCTGAGAAAATAATGTAGGTTCATATAATATCCCCCCCTTAATAGAACTCATCATTGAATTCACCTTTCTAAGGTGAATAAACATTACCTAAGAACATCTCTTTCCATGGGTAAAGTACGTCCGCTTCCCTATCATATGTTGCATACTATAATTGGTTGTTCTTCTATAGCACTATACTAGAGTGATTGACCATCCTCAGAGAGCCTTCGTGATCCATTCGATGATGTGTACTAGATACTCCTCAAAGGTAGCATTAGAATATAACTCAACTTCCTCTAAATCAGTATTATGAGACAAGTTGGAATGATATTAGAGAATCTATGAGACATGAATGACATCATGTATGGCACAATACCTTTGAGGTAGTAGCAACTGATACTCTACCGGCCCGACTCTATCTGGAATTCAGAAGGACCAAATAAACATGTCGACAACTTCCCCTACTTTTGTAACCATTAATGCCCTATCTTGTGTGATACCCAAATAAAAACATGATACGTGACCTTGAAATCAAGGTGTCAGCGACAGTGATCCACATCTGATTTCTGTCTAGATTGACCAGTAGTTATACACTTCCCGATCAGCAGAACATGCTCGGAAGTCTCTTGGACGAGATGAGGACCTAGTAGGGATTCTCAACCTACCTCTAGCCAACGTAATAGTGAATGACATGTCATACCATATAAGGCCTCAAAAGGAACCATCTGAATTTTCTCCTAAAATATGTTATTATAGGAGACCTTAACGAGATGGATATGCTTCTCCCAGGAAACAATGAAATCAAGGACAAATTCTTGGAGAATTTCCTCTAAAACCTATATTCTCCATTATTATTATACATTAGTTTGAGGGTAAAAATATGTTCTTTGAAGAAACTATGTTCCCATAGAATTTTGAAATCCCTACAAGAACCATGATGTGAAACGAGCATCCCAATCTGAAATGATAGTTCACGGAACCCCATGTAGTCGTATGATCTCAGGGACAAATAGTTTTCCCATCTCATCATCTGATATGTTATCTTGAATATGAATGATGTGAGATGATATATTTAGTTAGTCAATGACGACCTAGATAGCATTTCTACATCCCATCGACCTGTGTAAGTTGACTAAAAATTATATAGCAACATCATCGCATTACATTTCAGGTCTAGAAGTAGCTGTAACAATCCTAATGGACAATGGTGCTCTTCCATCACTAGTAGATACGTAGAACACCTAGTGATAAAGCCTTCTACCTAAAGGTTCATCCTAGGACACCAATACTGGTGTTGCGTATCTCAGAACTTCTTCGAGATTGCAAGATGAACTTCCCACTTGGAAGTGTGGGACTCCTTCATCAACTCCTCTATCATATATGTACTAACCCAAATACATCCACATATATTTTGGATGACTTATCTTTACAAAAACCAATCTAGAGGTGGGTTGTATCTTGATATACACTCACAGAGAAGCAAGCCTTCATGATCTGAAAGACTTCCTACTCTTCAGCTTCTCAGGGAGGGAAGAGAAAACTGTCAAGGGTGAGAGGTAAGAATACTTTTGAATGTCATGAAAATCTAGATGCAGCTTAGAAAATAGGGCCATTAACTTCCATTAATCACTGGATTACCGTACGTTTTATGCTTAAGTTTTCATAAATAGTGCATCTCCAACAACACTGAACATCCCGGGCGTATAAGAAACCAAAAAATTCTATGGATTGAAGATATTCAACCCTTATCTTCTTTTAGAGGTTTAAGTCATGATGCGAATATATATACACGAGGCTTTGGTGGTCCATGTACACCACAAAGTTCTCAACCAACTGATAGGGTCTCTATCAATGTAAGGCCTATAAAATTGCTATTAGATCAAAGTAGTGTGTTGGGTAATTTCTTTTGTGAGGCCTCAACTGCCGAGATCCATTCCCAATGACTTTTTCTTCCTACATCAACACTGATCCTTGGTCATTTCTTGATGAATCAAAAAATACGGCATAACCTATAATCAGTCAAGAATAATTAGAATAGCTATCGATATATGCCTCTATTTCATTTCATAAAATGATTTCTCACATGCTTTGAACCATGTGAACTTGACATAATTCATTATAAGACCAGAAAAAGTTGTATCAAGATGTGTGAAATCAAGAATGAAACACATATAATATCCATAAAAACCTAATAAACTATATATATCAAACAATTACCTTGGATTCTCCCAGGAAACTACAATACTAACCATTTGAGGGTTAACAAATACTCTATATTCTGAGATAATATGACCCATGAAGTAGACATTGTTGATCCAGAAATGGCACATAAGAAGATTGACATAAATATTATGCTTTATCAGTGGATGTATAATGATCTCCAGATGTTTAGCATTGTCTCTACGCATGTGAAAATGAACTAAGATTTCAACCATGAATACCATTATAAAAGAGTCCTAATAAGGGTGGAAACCGCTATTAAAAAAATAAATGAAAATAGTAGATGAATTCATAAGATAGAATGGCATAACATGGTACTGATACATACCATAACTGATATGGAATGGTGTACGTCTTATGTATGATGGTATAAATCTCACCTAATGATAACTAGATCTCAATTTAATTATAGAGATGACCATTGATACTCGGATCTGGTCAAAGTGATTGTCGATTTGAGGAAGTGGATATTAATTATTGACTGTAAGGTTTTTCATCCTTCAGTACTCCACTAATAGACATAATGTTCTATCTTCCTTACGAGAGAAAAGCATAGGCGAACCCTATGAGGATGTATTAGTCTACATAAAACCTTTGTCCTCTAAATTCACTAATTTCCTCTAGAGATCGTGAAGCTCTATTGGTTCCATCATGTAAGGGGAAATGGACAATGGAGAAACTCCCGGAACAAGAACGTCTGTAAACTATTATAAGGCTCTAGCCTTAAACATTCTATAATCTTGAATTAATTTAATAATTCACATTAAGGGACATTTCAGGTTTTGATATTTAGAAAATTAGGTCATAACATATAAATAAAAACTTAAATACTATAGGTATATTCTTATACTATGTGTCCATTTTTTCATTAAATAAAAACTCCTAAAAAGACACATGTCTTGTTCTATGTTTTGGATAGAATAAATGATCCTTGATCCCATACTTGACACTAATCATCCTTAAGTCATGTGGAAAATATTTCAAAAACATGATATGATCATAAAAAGTTCAATAAGGGATATATAATAAGGAATGAAACATTTCCCATGAATACATTCAAATCAACGAAATCATACTTTTCAATCTTCAAACCTAATGTCTTTAACATACTTCAATAAATCATAGGAGATATTAATATCGCATAGAAATCATAAATCATAAAGGTAACTTGTGTTGTCCATAACATAAATACATTATATCTTTCATATCTTCATATGGAGTTACATTTGGAATACCCATCATAATATATTTCATAAATCATAGAGGAGAAACATTAATGTTTACCTCTGTCATGTTACCCAATGCATTGGAGATCTATCTCGGGCTCACCTGACATAGGTTTTTCATGGAACCACACATATATGTAAACAATTAAAATGAACCATAACATATTCATAACAAATAAAAAAAGAATAAAGGAAATATAACATTTCCAAATTGCATTTACAAGATATCAGTTCAATATATTGACATAATCATTTCATTTAAAACATTCATAAATAAGAGTTTTGAATCAATGTGTCCCATACCACATTGAAACTATTGAAAATATTTTATTCTTTGACACAATCATGTCCATATTAATAATTCCTTAAAATTAATTTTTAAAACATGGACATGAAAAATAATTATTAAGAAAAATAAATCGTTAAAACATTTAAAACTTTGTTTTAGATAAAGAATCCTTTACCCCTTGATAAAATATTGAATAAAAACCATTAAACAATAACATCAATAAAAATTATAAATATCATGAAAATATAAAAATTCATGATATAAAATGTCAAAAGGGTTTTATATACACCTTATACGATGGTAAATGTTCACAATATCAAGATATGCCTCAATAAGATGAGATTGAGACGTAGTCCCTTACAATGTTAGTATCAGGATATTAAAGATAAATCAATGACATAATTATGTGTGAAAAATATAAATAAACAAAATATAAGTAGGTATTAAGTGTATAATTATCATAGTTCAATCAAAAATATTAATATCATTACATAATCAAGAAGTGTAAGATTAACCCAATGAATTGAAATTGGGTTAAGAAGTTCCCTTACATAAATTCAGTAGCCTAACGACATCAGATAAAAATTTAGAAAGTTAGTTGATGAGAGAAGAAAGGGTCTCTCATAACTTTGACATAAAATTTACAAAAATAAGGATATATAAGAACATATCCCAACATAAGAAAATATAAATTTAATATAAATATAAAAAAGATGTCTTTGAGTAGAAGAGGATGGGGAAAGGTTCCCTTACAATGATCGTTTTGTTAATAGATCGATTATGAGTATTCACAATAATTGAAAATAAAGAAAAAATAAATAAAATTTATGAAAAAAAAATTATTTTTCACCTAATCATACCATGACATAATCAATAAGTATAATTTTAGCCCAAAAAATATAAATTTGGTTAAGGAGTTCCTTTACCTCAAGTCCGAATTATCTTGTATGTTCATTGTTCTTATTAAAAAATAAAAATAAGTTAATTTTTACTTGATTAAGAACCATTTTTATGTTTATTATTCCTTTTATATCAGTTATTACCTTTATATTAAAATTATTTCATTATTTGATTTCATATCGTACATTTTGCTGATGCTTGGAACTTTAGTCGAAAAAGAACTTGTTATAATTACAAATTGTACATGTGGTAAAAAATATATTATCTCCAGAATTATACTCATGATTTAGAGAGCATATACATCATATATATATAGTATATATGTATTTATAATAGTCAATATCATTTGGATATATGAAAATGAAATGCACTGTTTTTGGAGATGGTAAGTCGTATGTATACATGGATGTTATTTTTATTTCTTTTTTTCTTTTTTAATGGAATGAAAACCAAATTATACAGAGGTATATTATAAATTAAGTATAATATATCTTTTATATATGTTCCATAAGATAATTAATTGAATCTTTTATATGGTCCATGTATATAATGAACGAGTCATATCACTTTGAGGGAGAGGTTGTCTACAATTCCTCAAATAAAATTATTGTATCTATACAACATGAAAAGCATAAAGGTATGTTATAAATGATAATTACAGAATAATGGAGATAAAATAAATATCATATTTATAATATATAATTCTATTTCAATCATAATGGCCACTGTGATAGGCGGTAGGAGATAATTGACAATCATCGTTTCGAAAGATAGTAGTTCATCGTCCAGAGAAATTGTATGTTTTGTACCCATTAGATGGAGGTGCGTGTAAGTGAAGATTTAATAGATCTTATAAAAACAAAGAATATTAAGGACAATTGTGTTTATATGTAATGAAATAAAAATAATAGAATATAGAGTGATGAAGTAGAATAAATGAGTATAATTTCATAGAAAGCACTGCCGCTAAAAACATGAAACACTATTTGATTTGAGCCAAAATGTTTTTTGAATTTATTTTTCCCTAATAGAAATATTCTTGTAGGAATATAGGGATGTTGATATACTATTTTATAATAGTTTGGACAAGCTAAGGGTCTTGAGAGGTCTTTTTAATGGGTTAGAGGTGATGGCCTTTTATAGGGGGGAGGAGGGGATCTTTAGGAATGTTTGAATAGATTATTTTATTTTAAAATAATATTCTATTATAAAAGGTTAAAAACTCATAAAATTATATTATAATATGAATATAAGTTGAAATACAATCATCTAATAATCATTTTATAGGTTTGGAAAATTTTTAGTCTATATCATTTTTATTTAACCCTTTTTTATTCTTAACATTTTATCAAGTTTTTAACACTTTGATAATCAAAATAGTTAGAAAACTTGAAAAAATAGAAATAAAGAGTCATTAATAAATTTTATACATATGATAACTATTTGGATTAATCTTATATATTTTTTGAAATTTATAATATTTAATAAACTATTTTATATTTTAAAATATGAATTGTGTCAATTTTGACATTATTTATATCATAAATTCATAAAAATCCATAACAACGTAATTGATTAGAAACAAATTAATTAATACAAACATAAAATGTAAATATTTTCCATATAAATTCCTGGATGACATTAAAACAATAAAATTACATTTATTTTAACATTTATAATATCATTTATTTGAATTTTTTTTAATGATGAAATCACTACATCACCATTATGTCGTAATTAAATTTATTTATTTAATGTATGAAAATTATAAATAAAATAAAATGATTTAAGATATCTTTTTATATTTCTAATGGTTATTTATAGTCAATAATTTCCCATATTTATCCCCATATAAAATTGTTTTACCAAAATATATATGTTTTTGTCGTGTGTTCCTTATCTTTAAATTATTTTTAATAAAAAGTCATTTTCAATTACTAGTGGCTCCATGGGGTCCAAAGTATACCCAATTATTCCCATTGTTGGACATGTATCATCCAATAGGGTTAGGACACATGTTTAGGTAATTTAATGTTATAATAATATGGTTTCCCTTATTTACTAGATTTAGCTTTTAACCATGGTAAATAAAATATTTACTGAAGTTACTATTAATAATGTATATAAATAAAAGTTATCTATTTATAAAATTTGGAACAGTTTATTTCAAAAATGGGATCCATTTTTCCAAATTCAAAACATATAAGTTTCAGAAATTAATTTAAAATTAATTTCTGTTGTCAAAATTAAAAAGCGTGTTTTTTAAGAAGTATAAACTATCAAAAGATTGACATATATTTAAGTATAATTTCAAAGATAAATTACATTAAATTACATAATATTTAATTAATTTAATAATTTACATTGAGGATATTTTCAGGTTTAGAGCTTTATAGAATTACGTCATAACTTATACAAAATAACTTGAATATTACATGTAGACTCTTATACTCAGTATCCATTTTTTTTCATAAAACAAAAACTCTTAAAAAACTAACATGTCTAGTATCATTTTCTAGATAAAATGACTTTCCCATGATCCCATCCTTGACCCTATTCATCTTTAAGTCTTGCAGAAAATATTTCAAAAACATGGGTTGAGCATTAAAAGCTCAGTAAGGGATATAAAATAAGGAAAGAAACATTAGTCCATGAATACATACAAATAAAAAAATCATACTTTTCAATAATAAAACATAATCTCTTTAACATTCCTCACAAAATCATACTATTTATGAATATCCCATAGAAATCATAAATCTTAAACGTAACTTGTGGCATCCATTACATACTTACATTGTAGATTTCACAGCTACATAGGGAGTTACATTTAGAATACCCATCATAGTATATTCACTAAATATCTTAATAGAAACATTAACATTTACCTCTATCACTTTACCCAATTCATTGAAGAGCTATCTCAAGATAACCCACCCTAGGTTTATCACAGAAGCACACGTATACATAAAATATTCCCTATAACCATAACTTATTCAGAACACATAAAACAAGCATAATGGAAAGATAAAATTTCACTGTTGCATTCACAAGATATCAGTTCAAGATGTTGACATGATCAATTAATTTAAAACATTAATAAATAAGAGTTTGGAATCATTAAAACATTTAATGTGATGTTTTAGATAAAGAATCATTTACCACTTTAGAAAATCATGAATAAAATAATTAATGAATAACCACAAAGAAAAAAATAAATATCATGATAATATAAAAATTCATTATATAAAATGTAAAAAAGTTTTTATATAAGCTTTATAGGATAATAGTGGTGCACAATATCATGATATGCCTTAATGAAATGAGATTGAGACGTAGTACCCTACAAAGATTGTATCATTAGATTCAGGATAAATCAAGGACATAATTGTGTATGAAAAAATAAAATACACCAAATATATGTATATATTATGAGTAAAAAACCATAGTAAATTCACACATATACATAACATGACATAATCAAGAAGTATAATATTAAACCAATGAATAGAAATTGGGTTATGAAGTTCCCTTACAAAAATTCAGATGCCTAATGGCATTGCATAAAAATTCAGAAAATTAGTTGATGTTAGAGTAAAGGGTCTCCCAAAACGTGGACATAATATATAAAACAATAATGATATATAATAACATATCCCAAAAAAATTAAATATAAAATTTAAACACATATCATAAATGATGTCTTTGACTTGAAGAGGAGGGTGAATGGTTCCCTTAAAAAGATCATTTGGTAAATAGATTGATTATGTGTATTCACTATAAGTACAACTAAAGCAATTATAAATTCCAGATATGAAAAAAATGTAATTTTTCACATAATCATAGAATGATGTAATTAAGAAGTATAATTTTTACCCAAAGAATGTAAATTGGGTTAAAGAGTTCCCTTACCCCAAGTCATATTTGTCTTGTATATTCCTTGTTCTTCTTGAATAATAAACATAAATTAATTTTTACATTCATAAGAACCTTTTTCAATTTTACTATTCCTATTATATCACTTATTACCTTTGTATAAAAATTATTTAATTATTTGAGTTCATATTAGACATTTTATCGATGTTCGGAACTTTAGTCAAAAATGAACATGATATAATTACAAATTTCCCATGTGGTCAAGATTCCATTATCTATATAATGATATTAATGATTTAGATATCATATATATCATATATATATAGTATATATGTATTTCTAATTGTCCATAGCATTTGGATATATGAAAACGAAATGTACTGTTCATGGAGACGGTAAGCCGTACATATACATGTACGCTACTTTCATTTCATTATTTCATTTTTAAAGGAATGAAAATAAAATTATAAATAGGTATATTATAAATACAGTATAATATATTTGTTATATACATTACATAAGGTCATTAATTACATCATTTATACATTCCATGTATAACATGAAGGAGTCATATCACTTTGAGGGGCAGTAGTCTGAACTTCCTCAAACGAAATTATCATATTTATAAAATATTAAAATGTATAAATGTATTTTATAAATGAAAATTACAGAATAATTGAGAAAAAATAAATATCATATATAATAAACAATCATTATTTCGTGATGTTGTAGTTCTCCATCAAGAGAAATAGTATGTTCTATACCCAATATTTTGAGGTGTGTGTAAGTATAGTCATAATACATCACATTAAAACCTAGAATATTTAGGATACTATTGTTTTAATGTAATAAAATTAAAATAAAATAACATGAAGTGAATAAGTAGAATAATGGAAAAGCATTTTATAGAAGACGCCACCTCCTAAAATGGGTAACTCTCTTTGATTTGAGCCAAAAGGTTTTATTGAATTTTCTTCTACCTAAAGGAATGCTTCTAAGTGGAAGAGGGGGATGTTGAGTGATTCATTGAGAATATTTTTGACAATCCAAGGGGCATGAGATGTGTGTGTATGGGTTATAGGTGATGACCTTATAGAAGGGGGAGTAGGGGCTACTTAAGAAAGTTTGAATGTGTTATTTTATTATAAAATGGTTTTTGGTTTCAAAAGGTCCAAAACTCAATAAATTCGAATATAGGAAGAATATAAGTTGATATAAAAATCATAAAATAATAATTGAACTGGTTTTTGAAAATGTTAATCATTATCTTTTTTGTTTAACCCTTTTTTACTCTTACCATTTATCAAGCATTTAACACTTTAAGAATCTAAAGAGTTAAAAAAACATGCCAAATATCCAAATAAAGAGTCATTAATAAATTTGAAGACTTATGATAACTATTTTTAACAATCACAGATTTCTGAAAATGTTATAATATTAAATAAAATATATTATATTTTAAAATATGAATTATGTCAATTTGGACAGAATTCATATCTCGGCATTTTAAAAATCCATAATAACCTGATTGATTCGAAAAAAAATCATTAATGAATACATAACAAGTAAATTTCATCCAAAAAAATCATTTATGACAGAAAAATAACAAAATTACATTTATTTGAACATTTATAATATCATTTATTTGAATCCTTTATTAATGAGGAAATCACTGCATCACCATTATTTCATTATTAAATATATTTATTTAATGTCTAAAAATTATAAATAAAATACCATGATGTAGGAAATATTTTTATCTTTATAATTAATATTTATAGTCTAATATATAACTTATATAATCCCATATAAAATTGGTTTACTTAAATATTTATGTTTATGTCACATTTTCCTTAACATTAAATTAATTTCTATAAAATATCATTTTCTCTCACATGTGGCCCCTTGGGGTCCCAAAATTGACACAAGGATTCCCATGTTATGAAATGTATCAGCAAATAGGTTTAAGACACTTGTTAGGGTAATTTAATATTATTATAATGTTATTTGTTTGCCCTTATTTAGCAGATTTACCCATTAACCATGACATATAAAATCTTTACTAATGTTAGTATTCATAATGTCTAAAAATAAAAGTTACCTATTTACCCCGTTTGAACATCCTAATTCAAAATATAGATTCCATTTTTCAAAATTCAAAATTGATAATTTACAGAAATTAATTTAAAATTAATTCCCCTTGTCAAAACCAAAAAATGTGTTTTTAAGAAGTAAAAACTACTAAATGATTGAAATTTGTTTTTGTCAGATATAAAAGTGAAATTACATTAAATATCAAAAATTGGATTAAATAATAATAATATAATCTAATTAATCTTTAAAACCATATAGAAGGACATTCTAATCATAAAAACAAATTTGATTAAAAGGACGATTTGATTTAAAATGCAATATTTTTCACTATTCATGAAAAATGATCATACTCAAAAAATACCAAAATTTTACGCGAACAAAATTTTGAGGTCCCAATTTTAAATAGGAAGATTATTTTTTCCAATGGGATATATGAATGTTAAAAAAATAGATTTTAAAATGTTTCACCATCAAAAGGTAGTAAATGAACTTTTTAAAGAATATTAGATTATTTCATGCTTAAAATTGGATTCGTTATTAATTTAAGACTCTAAAAGTTATTGGATATATGTAAAAAAAATTTAAAAACATGTTCAATCTTATTTTAGTTAGTTCCATTTATTCTCGCCAAAACAATGGGTAGGTGTTAGCTACCATTTTAAATAATAATAATAATATATTATTTTTCATTATAACACAAAGTTGTGTGCAACGTAGGATTTTGAATACACCCATTTTTGAGTGATGAGTAGTCTATCGTATATAGAATCCCCTTTAATTTAAAATTAATATTTAAATTAAAAATATTATTAAATATTAAAATTTCATATTCTTTATTTACTTGGGATGTTACAACTATACCTCTCTCTTGGGACGTAATCCAAACAAATCATGGGGAAAGACATCACTGATATCATCCACTACTAGTGGGTAATCCGCATGATATAAACCCTAATCCTCCATGAAGTGATTTTCAATCTGGGCGGTCACTCCACCTAACCCGTATTTCCCTAGTCCAACTCTGCCAGCTTAGACATCCCACTAACACTTATGAAGATAACTGCCTCCCCCAAGTTATGTATAGGATGCTCTACTATGATATAAGTATAAAAATCATGATATAAAACCAATTAGTACATCCTGAGAATAAAATTGATGCTTATCATCTAATGGACAATGAGGTTCCATACGAAAGGGTAACTACCTACCTTAGGGGAAAATCCTTACATTGGTGTATTCCCACTATTTGTACCCCTAATAGCGTATCTGGGGACAATAAACCATATTAATATTGTTTCACTAGTCCAAAACACATCAATATAGATACAAGATAAAATAGATTAAAGAAACTATTTCCAATAAAGAAGATACTATAGTAGAGGCTAATAGAATTTTACCTCGTACTGAAGGAGTTCCTGCATCCTAATCCTCGGGTATTAGTTGTAGTGCATGCTACAACCTGGATCGATGTCTCTGTGAAAAAATGGACTAGCATGATCAAAACATCCTTGTTGGCGCTATTTATGATCAGGGGTTAGGCTACCATGGTCGTGACCTCCTCCTCAGATAGACCTTTGGGTGATATTCCAACTCTTCACCTGAAATGGCATAAAAGTACATGCTCCAAAAGGTGTAGCTGGTGGAGATCTTTTTCTACTCAAATATATTGGAAAGGTCCTATAGAAAATCTTATGATTCCCCAGATGGCCACAAGCCTGACACACCATTGGGTATCCATCAAAATGATTATCTAATTTCCCCCTTTGTCTATACTGATGACACACCAAAGAGATATCGAAATGGGTAATTGGGTTGTCACTACCTTGATGAGAAATCTCGAGGGAACATTTCCAACCATTGGAAGAAGTACTGGCCTGACACAACACTGATCTTCAATGCTTGATACTATTGTAATCTCATAGGTTATACTTATTGATAAGAGCCAGATTGACTGTTATAGAAAGTTTATGCAGGAGAATGACATTGAACAATGTACGGATTGCATACTAGAGCCTATCCTCAAAACATCTAGCATGTGAAATATCATCTTCGACTAAGAGTGGTGAAAAGTGTTGTAACTATGTAAAACACACAGAATATTCAATGATTAACATTAAACCATGATCGAGAAAGATTAACTCTCTAGCTTTATCATATCTCATTATCTGATAAATGAACTGATCATAGAAGGATGTTTGGAAATCAACCCATAACATGCCTGATGATGACTATCCTGGGAAATCACTTCCCACCGACGATTTTTTGAATCCCTAAGAATTTCTATGGAAATCTTGACCCTTTACTGTAGAGGCATCTCCAGATGCTCTATGAAATAAATGGTAGCTTTAAGCCAAGACTTAGTGGCTTGTGGGCCTCTATCCCTTAAAAAGGTAAGAGGATGTTGCTGCTGGAAATCATGAGCCAGATCATCCATCATGGGTGAAAGATGTAGAGAACTATGCATGGACTGCATCAGATATATGAAACTATCACGAACATAGATATTAGTTCCTAGATCAGGTACAATAGGTGGTACCTCCAGTGGATCTTTTGGAGGTATGACTAGTAGCTCAGGGCTCACCATGTCTGGAAGGTGATCATCACGCCCTTTATGTTAAATGACATGAGGACGTTGTGGGGGCATTGGTCTACAAATTCTAAGAACACAACATAGAACAAGATTACAATCATAATATAGAATATCTAGTTGATGTTTCACATATGAAACTCACTACCAAAGGAGTACTACCCCAAACTACACACTTAGACTGTCAGGTATCGGGAAATGATCAAGTATAAGTTTCAGGTCATTTTGCAGTTAATTTCTAGGTTAAGTACTTTAGCATTCATAATCATAATAAGGTGGGATAAGGATGTGAAACAAATTCATTGTAGCTTTCATTATTCAACCTATAATGGATATCCATTTCCATGTAAGCAGTGATTATACACCAATCATCATAAATGATGACCATTTATTTATAGCATATTGGCTCGACTGGGTAAATTACTCATCCCAACTCATATGGGCCTATACACCTCATGAATTGAGATAGGAAATCACTCAATCGTAACAAGATTAATACATATGCAATACGACTCTCACAACATCACTCAACAGTAAAAATCATATCAATAAACAAATATTAGTTAAATACAGCTATATAGCAAGGAAATATGCATGACATGTGACTCATAGTGGTCTATAATGATTCATGTTTCAACTCTCTTTTACATAATATCATCAGTCTAGTGGTGAATGAAAATAATCATCCATATTAATAATTAAAAACACCACATAGCATGTGTGTCACCTAATGGTGAAATAATATCAAATTTAATAGGAAAAAGAATAATGACAAATATATTTTGGGAAACTTGGATTTTACCCACAACAAGGGTTTGTGGATCCCAAGAACATCTTTTGACTAAATCCCATGTGTTACTAATCTCTAATATATTTTCACTAAATAGTAAGGAAATTTAAAAAACTCCATTGACAGCCCATTAAATAGGCATGATGTTATACATACCATTAGTGGTGGCCAATATGATTTTTCTCACAACCTCTTCGGGCATAATTTGGTACATATGGTATACTACAAGAATTAGGGTGTTGATAAAGGAAATCATGTTGCATCAGATACTTGATTTCATGCAGTTTATGACAGATCTTGATAGCAGCTGACCGAGCCGAAGCTTAGTATTCATGGGATAGTTTATTCATTTCTATAATACATTACTGGAACATGGTTTATTTTGTGACTTGTATCCTTGTTTTCCTATTTTTATGTGACATGAATTATCATCATCAATTGGTGTATGCTTATAATTGTTGTTTTTGTCACTATTTTCCAATGTGCCTACTATTTACTTATATGGGTTCCACTATATACCTATATTTATATTTTTCCACTACTATATCATTTGTTAATTAAGTAATAATATCCACAAGTACATTACCATGGCCCACGCTTCTAGTCAACGACGTGGGGTGATTGGCGACATGAACTTGAGTACATATGGCCCACTAGGCTTGGCGCACTTATTAATTTGATTCTAGGTCTGCAAAATCACATTTTCAAAGTGAGGATCACTACATCCAACTGCAGATCATGATTTGAGTTGTTCAATTCATGATTTTTCAACTTCTTTAAAGTATAGGCAATGAGATTTTCATTTTTAATTAACATATATCCAAACCAGTTCTTCTATGCATCATTGGATAACATAGAAAGATCCCAGCTTGTTGGTAGGGTGAAAAAATGTGCTTTGATAAGTCTCATATTCAATTCTATGAAACATTTATGAATTAAGATTTATCATGGATAGAAGTTTTGAAAAATCATAGAACATTTCTAAAAAATCAATGATAATATGTAGATAATGAAAAGGAAATTGAAAATACCTGTCATTGATTTGGGCCTCATCTATCCATTAATTTATTTTTTTGAAGGGTCAACATATATCCTATTTCTCCTAAAGATATGATCGATAAATGAGACTTCCTTGAATAATAAATCCCAATTTATATATGTTTGAAAAATAATCTCATTTTAAAATAACTATAGTGTAGTGCTATGATGATCCTCTTGCTCCTCCTTGGGCATGGAGTATATTAGAATATCATCTATTTATACTACCAAAAATTTATCGAGGTAATCAATAAAGAATATTAATAATGTTAATGAATATTTCTGGAGTATTAATTAGTATGAATCGAATTATTATGAAACAATAGTTCATATTCATTATATGAAAACCTTCTATGGTGATATCATCTACCTTCCCCATTACTTGATAATATCCTAACTGAAGTTCAACCTTGGTGCAGTATTGTGCTCCATGTAACTGGTCCAAAAAGTAATCAATCCATGGTAGATGATATTTATTAATTATTGTGATCTAGTTGGGAACAATTAAATCAATACAACAGTGCATTGACCCATCCTTCATCATGATGAAGAAGAATGGTGCACCCAATGAAGATACACTCAAGTGTTTGAGTACTTTAACTAGATTGTCTGGTTGATGCATCTTCATCTCCATAAAATAAAAAACAACCATTATATTATGTGAATTGGATAATGGTAATTCCTTAGGTATCGTCTTGATGAATCATTCATCTTATTGGGTAAGAGGAAGTCTAGGCATTTCCTAGAGAAACACATCATCATATTCCCTCACAATGTAGAAGTCTTCAGATATGATTCTTCCCTTACACTAAATAATTTTATCTAGACAAGCTTGTTCATTGAGAAATAATATCCTTTATTGTGATGTTAGTGCTAAAGAATATCCACCCCGCTCATTGAAATTGTACAGAATCAGAGGCGAATCATGATACAAAGAGTTATTTAATTCACACAAATATTTATGTAGGCTCTATATAAGGAAATTCAATACATTCCCAATGTTGAATCAGATTACAACATAGGGTGTATGAATAGTTTTTTTTGGTATGTGCATCGTAGAATATTTGAAAAGGGGGGTTTATATTGTAGGGATGAAATAATTGACCCATTTCATTTAGTAATAGCTATATTTCCATACTTGGTGGTAGTGTTTAGATTGTTCAACTAATCATTCATGATATGAAGGATTACATAGAATTGAAATGGAAATGTTTTTTTGATATTTGTTATTGAACAACTAGAGTACCTATCACCACATAGTTTTTGGGATCCAACTCATTGGTTGGGATGTAAAATACCCCATTAATTACATGAATATTGATAGTTGTCTTTAAAAAACCTATTCTTAGATTATTAATTTTCCATGTCCCCAAGTACATTGATATTGAAGTAAATAATAATGTATAGAGGTATCACAAGAATATTACATTCTTTTGACTCATTATAGGGTTTATTATAATGGATATTATTATCAAGGTGTCCTTACATACCAAAACTAAAGAATTTATTCATCCCCCATAGGAAATTTTCAGTGTGATTTTGATCACACTTTTAGAAGTGAGATTCTAAAATTTCATGGAACATTTTGATTTATACATCAGACCACCATAATTAGACATTTTTTATTATTATTATACACATGATACCCTTCATAATTTTCGATCTCCATTTTGATTGTGAGGAATCATTCTATAATTTCATTATAGTTTTCAATGTATCAGATCACTATGAATTTCCATAAAGTTGTTTTTTCCACCAATGAAGTGGAAAACCTTACATTTAGGGGTAACAAAATTTTTTGAAATGTATAATGAAAGCTTCATAATGTTTTTAGATTATTCCATGATAAATTCGTCGTATTTTTTCTTGTTGGAAGGGAAAATTCTTTTCATTTAAAAATGGATTATTTTAGAAAAATACTTATTGAAATACATTTTCCATAATCCTTTCCACTGCTTCAATTAAATATCTCCCTCATGCTTAGTATTCCTAATCAATTTCCACCCCTAATAATATTCTACCTCTACATGTTAAATAGCCAGTGAAACCTTCTTTTTGATAGAACATTTAAGGATAAAGAAGATCTTATAAAATGATTTGATCCATCATTCCAGTATTTAAGAATTAGATGAGATAATAAAATAATGAAGATTTTGTCCCAAAAAGCTCTCAATCAGATAATGTCCTATCATAGTGGGATTTGGATACTCATACTAATCTTGGATTATATTTAAAACAAATGTTGTCAAAGATGGAATTGTAAAAATGTTTTTTATTCCTTCTCCATCCAGGTTGGCTATCTCATTAGTATTGTCATCACACTTCCATTTTCATTGGTTTTTTACCTGATTCATCATATATCCATCGATTATCTATAACAAATTGATAATTTAGGATGAGTATTATGAAAGTAGAAATCAATTAAATGGAGAATCCAATGATATTAAATAGATGACTTGTGAAATACATTTATTTCCTATCTTATGAATTTTTAGGATTCAATTTATATTATCCCTGATCTATTTTTAATCAAATATTCTTATAAGAATTTTCTGTTCCATTAATAATGTTTTGTAGTGAGATTATAAATTTACTAATGAATTTATTTCAGGATTTTCATGCACGGTGTGCAGTATGGTCTGTTGATGTGTACCAGGTTATACCAAGTTAGGTCTGACACACCTTGTCGAAGTTGTTACCTCTAGTTATAAATTTCCCTAAACTTCATCCTATAGTATTATCTAGAAAGGGATTTATATTCATGATAAAATAAATAATCTATACATAAAAAAATTTATGGATGTTTTCTTATAATTATACTTATCCCTAAGGCGGTCATAATAGTTCTCTAATCTTAATCCAAATAATAACTATAATTTTCCTTTGATACAAACTATAAAAACCATTCTCTTTATTAAACACTAATTCATGATTTATTATATAATATTACACACAATAAAACAAGGAAGATTGGGATTTATAATGTCATTGGTAATTAAGTACATAACATAAAATCATGAACATGTGATACAATAACATTATTGAAAACATCATTAACATGTTTCTAAATTTCCATGACTATTAAAACTACATGGGATAACCTGGGGACATACAAAAGTAAGGGGTGATATATAAATCCTATTAAGGTAGAAATAATATCATAAGGTAATACATTTTCGGAAATAGTAATATCAATGGTGAATAAATGGAACATGAGTAATAAGGCATTATATAGAATGATAATCATAAAAACTACATGGGAAATGTGACACAACTTAAAACCCTGCGTCATAAACATATGACATGGATATCTGACAAAACATCATAATAAAAAAATTAATCACGTCAGAATCAAGTACAATACATGTCCAAACAAGATTTCTAATGATACTAATGATAATGTGTTCCAAATAAACCATTATAATGATAATGTGTTCCACATAAACCATTCAACCTAGATTTAGCAATCATCAAATTTTTTTCCATAATTAAGGAGTATGGAAAACATACATTCATGTCTCAATTAAAATAATTGTACATGTTTATCATTAAATACCCATGATAGTAATTTGATATGGTATTAACTACATAATTATTTGGGAATGGAAAATAATGTTGAAATTTCGGTAGCATATAAACATCACACAAGAATTTTTAAAATTCATTGATGAGGAAAAAATGGGACGCTAATCATTTATAAATGAATTTTTCATTAATAGAGTCATGGAAAAACATATCCCATAGAATGCTATTTGAAATAAAAGGAATTAATTAATAAATATGAATACATAGTCAAATTAAAAGAGCACTTACTTGAGTGCATGACTCCAAATTCTTGGGAGAGGCTTCTTTGGAGCTTGGGATCCTATTGGAGGAATATATATAGTAAAAGGAAGGGTATTGAAATTCCATATAGTATTTTAGTGAACTAAAATTGGAGTTATTATAGTTTTGTATTGAATAATATAGAGATTTATTTATTATATAGGTTTTGGATTGAAAATAATGAAATAAACAAAACAAAAAACCAGCCCAAGGTTTATTCCCATTGTTTAATCCAAATGATTTGAAGTTATAATAGTTTTATATTTCCATGGGTTGAGATTAAAAAAATAATACACATTCTTATGTGGAACTGACTCAGACTCTAAATGAATTGTTTTTAAAACCATAGAATATATTATAAGCTTCGAAGTATTCAAAATTCTTTTAAAAATTTAATAAAATAATACTAAAATCATATTATTTAAAAGGGTATATATATATATTTGTAATTTGAGACCCTTTATAGTATTTATTACATATATTTTGGGTCATTATGATTTCGTAATACACATCGTATATTTATACAGTATTTAATATTTACTAGAAAATTTAGCTGTCTCAGAAAATTAAGAAAAATTAACTATTGGATAATTTCAACATTATAATTCCAAAAAAAATATTAATTATTATCTATATAATTATATATATATATCCATATTTCCAATTTTAAAACAATAATCGACATTTATTGAAAAAATGATACGTTTTTTTGACAATAACAATTTTTAATCCCTTTTAATAATTACATTTGACATCATAAAAATTAAATGAAAATTTATATTTAATAAAAATTATTTAATAATAATAAAATTTTAATATATTATTTATTTAAAAAATAAATTAATTCATCAAAAGGAATTTCATAATTGAATTATAATATTACCCAAAAATACAATTTTTGGTTTATTTTTTTCAAAATAAAAATTCTTTATAACTTAAAAATAATAGGATGAAAATATATCCATTATTATACAATAAATAATTTACATACACAAATCTATAATGTCTTGTTACATATCACTTCAATACACCACAAGCACACTAAGGGTAAGATGTGGGACCATGATATGATCAAGGGGATGGTCAGTGTCCATGGTTTGGGCCGAGATCATGATGAGCATGAACATATCCCAGAAATGGTTTCTATCATGCTTTAGATGTTGGATATTATCTTGGGCATGGTCAAAGGAAAAAATTAGAGATTTTATCTCCCTCAGAAGATCTAATAAATGGAATTAATTGTGTACGATCATACTATTTAATTCTATCAATTCATTTATCTATGACAATTGAATTTGTTAAAACCCTCTATTTATACAAATCATGTGATTACTGTTCAATATATATTATCAATGGTAATTATACATAATGGTATTTTAAATAAAAGTGGATATAATAAACCAAAATATTTGAATGTTAATACAATAACCATATTACATTGTAAAAAAATTAATTGAAACAAAAGGGGAATTATATTTATAATCATCCAAGCCATTACATCATCTATAATAAGAAATAACTATTATCAATTTAGAATATTTATAAAATTTATAAAAATCACCAAGATAGAGTCATTGATTCTACCATGAAGATTCCCACTAAAAACAGTAACATATTGTGAGAGGGATTCAGATTTCTAATAATTTGAATAAAAATCCATCATGTGGAACATAATGGAATGGTCTATTACAATTAAATATTTTAGAGAACATAAATATTTCTCAGTAAAAACCCATAAACATCCACAAATTCCTCTAATTCTCTTCAATACATGAATCACCATTTTTTTTGTTTTATGAATACAATTAACTAATTTTCCATATTATTACATTACCATTTTACAATGATATACTAACATTCATATAAAATTTATTATTATTATAATCATCAATACTTATTCATTCTTTTTTTATGACGAAATAAGGAAATAATGATCATTAATAAACAAAATTCCACTACATTCAATCCCCATGAATTCTATAATAGACGATCATGGTTAATACTGATTTTTTTCATTTTTTTAATACCATTAAGATGATAATATGATTAATTTAATTTTACCTCATTGAAATTAATATTTGTGTCTCTGATTAGTGTTACTTAAAATATAACCTCACATAATTTTAAGCCTTATCATTCCACTACATTCTATATAACCATATTTTGTCTATAGATTTTTGGAATCACTACTAGAGACAGAGATCATTCGTCGTGTGTCTTACTGAACCATGTAGAAAAAGATAAGAATGGAAATATCATTTAACAAAAACCTCTATAATGAACCCTCATTATGGATCAACTATAGTAATAATTAATATATAGCTTCCCTGGTCACTTGGTTCAACATTACACACTTATTCTCTTTTAAGTTGTCTTATGATTGACATGGACGATTAGGTGTATGTTCAATCCATGATTGAAATTATTTTATCATTCTCATTATGTAACTTCACAAAACATCATTGAATTAAAAAATAATCACATAGGCCATCTTCAATAATTCATCATTCATTTATCTTACCAAAATTCATCTATTTTTTTCTAATCATCATTAATATTCATGTGCTGTAACAAATATAATCATCATAGGGGTATATGAGGAATCATTATAATTTATCAATAGATCTCAATATATTGAAATAATTTTTCCATTAACAATAAATTAATATTTATGAATCTCAAAATGATGAACTACAACTACATTTCAAACCCCTTATCTACAATTCTTGGGATCCTCTGCATACATCCATGTTCCTCTCACAAATAGAATCGAAATAAAACATATTTATGTATAGAAAACCATTTAATAACATGGATCATAGATAAAAAACTAAAAACATTCCTCAAAATGATCTTGTAGAAAAATATTTTAATAAAAACAATTTATATTTTTTTCATTTGATATATTGAAAAAAATTTAGTGAATGATCCAGAGAGTATCATTTAGTGGTGAACAAATTAAAATTGATATTTCATCTGATTTAGATTTTTTTTAAATTTTTTTAATGATATTTAATAGTACATTTATAACATTAACAAATAATATTAAGATCGCCTTTAAATTTATAATAAAATATCACAACACAATCCACCACCATCATATGTTGAGTCTGTATTACATAGTTGAAATATGTTATTTAGGCATAACATATATTTTATTGATTATTTATTGGAAGAATACCATTGATATAGATGATTCAGTTAATGTTGAAATTTTTTAATCATTTTATCGATGCAATTAAATGTTTTGGAAAGATATATCACTCATAATGGATATTTGTATTAATCTTATTTTACAATAGTAAATTTTTGAGAATAGTGATATAATGGAGTTTTCATTGACTAATATATGAAACAAGTTTTATAATGGTAATATATTATAGAAAATGTATTTATTTAGAGTGCATTTGAAAAATATGTAAAAAACTAATAAGAACACTGATTTAAAACTCTATTTATAGTAAATATTTCAATATGAATATATGATAAAATAATTTAATTGATGAGATGTTTTTACTCTTTTTATGAAATGTTTCTTTATTTTATGATATTTCTATATGAATATTTATAGGGTTCCAATAATTTAATATTTTTTGTAATTTGTTCCACTTAGTGTCTCAATGTGTTCTTTAATGATATATCAATTTGTAATGATGTTTTTATGATATTACATTTTTTATAACCGACTGGTTTTTTTGTTGCTGGTGATAAATGTCAAGGAACTATAATTTTATAATGAAAATATTATTTCTTTTGGTAAATTATTCATGTAAATTCAAAGGGTATACTAATTTGAACATCAAATTCAATTGAATTTTAGGTCATTGGTAGAATTCTCTTAAATCAATGATGAGAAGTAGGTCATGCTATTATTAATAAATTTTTATCAACTACGGATACAAAATTTCAATGTGTACGTGGGAGAGTTTAGGTAATATTAAAATTATATTGATTTTGATGAAGAAATTTGATATATATTATTGGAAGGAAACTAAGAATAGTTAAGCGAGGTAAATTTTATCCATCATACGACAATGAATG
The DNA here is from genome assembly GCA_963277665.1 of Viscum album. Classification (NCBI taxonomy): domain Eukaryota; kingdom Viridiplantae; phylum Streptophyta; class Magnoliopsida; order Santalales; family Viscaceae; genus Viscum; species Viscum album. Next base: position 537,210,970 of record OY728129.1, read on the forward strand.
TGAAAATTGTATTCACATAAATTAAACATGAAATCAGGATATTTTATAAAATGGTACAGTAGTTAAAGATAACAGTATAGAATAAAGTGAGTATTGATGATTTTTTCAAATATGTGGGGTAAAATAAGATTAATCCAAATACATAAAATTATATAAGATGAAAAATTGAAAATGTACATTCAAAAATCATGAAATTGGAACAAATATTAATACTTGTTCATTTTAATTCATTTCTCAACTATTTTATTCATGGTATTAATATATATAGAATGAAAAATAATGGCATTAGTAAACTGTTGGGTTATTTTAGAGAGTATAGTAACCCACTCAATGATAAAATCACTCTGAAATAAAAAGTTATTGAATATTGGATATTGATAATAAAATATAGGTTATATTGGACTTTTTATAAAGAAAATTTGTCACTTGATAATGATAAATTTTTATCTTAATTCCACATTTTTGGACTAAGAGAATAATATTGAATCAATTTATCATGAATAGATGTAATTAAAAATGATACTAAAAGTAAAAATGAATAAAATTGACTTTATGGAAATTTTATGATTGTAAATTTCATTGATTAAACTTATTAATAAATGGATGAAAGAGCCTAAAAGATCATTAAAAAAGAGCTAAATTGGAAATATTACAGAAATATTTGTCCGCTTGAATTTTATTTCATAGTGAATCATTGGAAAATAATATGTGAGGTTATATGACTACATAAATTTAAATACTAGAGACCAAATTCAATTCGTGAGTTCCTATCAAAGAAAAATTAGTGGCTAAAAATTTATTAGTATTAATTGATATGGAAAATGGATATCCACTTAGAAATCTAAGATTTTATAGTTATCTTATTCACACTATAATATCATATAATGAATATGGATGTTATTCAATTGGATCAAAACTAAATGGTAAACATTATAAAATTAACGTATTTTTTTAATTCTAAGGGTGAAATTATTTTTAGGGATATTTAATTTCTTACTCTACCATTATTCTTAAATCTAATAAATATCGGAAATAAAGGAGGGGATATGAAATTTAATGTAATATATTGAAAATGGATGTAAGATCCTTGGTGATTTCTCATTTAGAAAATAATATTACTCTATTGGAAGATAGAGAAGAAGAAGAATATTTAAATCCTCATACAAAATATAATATGGATTTAACATTTATAATTTAAATTATTTTGGGAATTTAATGAAAATAAAAATAATAAATAAAGGGATCTGATAGATAATACAAAAACTAATATGTCCAAAAATAGTAGAAATATATTTCATTATAGTATATTCATATCAAAAATTATTTTGAATATGGACATCTTTGTCACGACCTATCCCCTGTGGCCCAAATCGTGACTACCCCAAGCCCGTCTCGCAAAGGACAGGGGCTGGCGACTAGCACCAAAGGCATAAATCCCTAAAATTGGGAAGGCATTGCCTTTATAAAATGTAAAGTCACACAACCAGAATAAAATAGGATGCAAATACTAAGTAAAAGTTGTATAAAAAGTGTAATGAAAGTAAAGGGGGACAGAATACAATCTCAATAGTAAAGTAAAAGGAAAGAACAAACATGTACAACTAAAAAGAAAAATAGCAGAAAGGGGTCTAGCAGCTCTTGTATTGTCCACCACAGATCCTACATGAAGTGTAGGTACAGATAGCCTCCTCAGTGCTCCAAATTTTTCTGATTCCTCTGGGTACCGACTCATATGAGATCCACCTCTAGGTACCATTCTGTCCTTGTACAGTCTGCCTTGGTCAGTGATGTCCATCGTTTACATCCAACACAACAAGGTGAAGGCATTGCCTGTGTAAGGGTGAGTATAAAGATACTCAATATATACCCTGAGACCCTCAAGGTCTCACAAAATCCAAAAAGGATAATTCAAAAAGTATGATATCAATGGATAACCATTACATAGGTATATTCCCATACATATACCTAAGTTATTATGTATCCAATCTCAATCATGAGGAAAACATAAAGGTCATTTAATCAACTCAAATAGGTATTTTCATTATCGAAACCACGGATTATTCAGAACTCCTCCTCTATCGAGTATAGTGGCCTTGGCACAACTCTGTGGCGCTACCCACTAACCTTATACTGCTGAGCTACTCCTCCTGTTGAGTACCACGGGTCTGCTGCCAATCTGGGTGCTCCATCCGCTGTGGGTCTACCGCCAAACCGAGCGTACCCCCTAATAGTCGTCAGAGGTACTCCTCCAGTCGAGTATCGTAGGTGTGCTTCTAAACTAGGCACTCCATCCACCTTGGGTTTGCCACCAAACCGGGTGCTCCGTCCACTGGGCTAGTCGAATCACTCTGAGTCAAACTGGTCGAGCGGTTGTCTGGTCTACAACTACTAGGTCTTCACACATTGTATGCTCATCTCTGGGATAATTCGTTCCACTAGATACTATTTGATACTCCAAGTTTCATGAAGTTTCATGTGGAAGTATCTGAAAGGACCGCCACGTCGAAGCGGTCTCAGCGCAAGTCACGGCACGTCAATCGGACGCCCAATCTATGAGTTATTAGCATTTTAGTTTCGGAGGCCCGGTTAGATTAGTGTATGAAACAACCTGACTGTGACTCAACTATACCCTGAACTCCAATGGTGTATAGTCAAAGGTATGACAATGCTCCAAGAATACCGGTGTCGATGACGGTTCTTCAAATAGACGTCTGATGCCAAAGATATGGCCCAAGAAGCTAAATGGTCTGTAATGGGCTTGGGCCCGGTCTGACCCGGTCGGGCTGACACAACCCGACCCAGTATGGGCCGACCCAGTCTTGGTCAACCGGATTAGAATCACTGGGTCTAACCCAGCCCATTAGGCAGGTCAGCTCGCTATGTTTTACTCAGTCCGCTGGGCCCGACACAGCGGACCACGAGGGCGGTTCAGCCTGATAGTCACCACGTAGGGGTCTTGGTAACTCGGACAGAGAGTTTAGGCCAGTTTGGCTAGTGACATCGTGGGGGATGCTGCAGGTCTGCTTGGGTGCCCGGTGGCTGGGTGGCCTAAAGGGAGGCCACGCAGGGCGCTGGCCGACCGACTGGTCTTGGGCAGGCTCTGGGCGCACTGGGCAGGCCGCGGTAGAAGCCGGGCAGGCGGGCAGCACACCATCAGGGAAGCGGGGCATCAGGAAGTGCTCCAGCAGGGGCGCCGAGGGTGGGGCAACACACTGGCAGGGGTGTGGGGTGTCAGGTGAGCGCTGGGAGGGGTGCGGGGTGCCTGTAGCACACCGGCAGGGGCGCGGGTCACCGGGACTGCACCAATAGTGGCGCGGGGTGAGGGGCGTAGGGAGCACGATGATAGTGACACAGGGCGCCGGGAGGGCACCGGTAGGGGAGTAGGGTGGAGGGCGCATGCCGGGAGGGGAGTGGTGCGCCGGGAGCACGACGGCAGGGGCGCGGGGCACCGGGAAGCGCACGGGCAGGGGCACGAGGTGTCAGGTTCTCGTCAGCAGGGGCGTGTGGGTGCGGGTAGCACACCGGGGTGTAGGGGGCGATGCATTTCATGGAGGTCTCGGGTAGCGCGACCTATATTCGTCGCCTTCGTCGTCATCACCACTTGTACCGCCTTCATCATCACCAAACAAGATCAAACAACGGGAGGGTTGGACCGCGTTCGTGTGGCCCGATCCCTCCTCGTTAGGGTGACAGAAATCGGTGATTCTCATACCATACGTTGAATGACGAATAATGAGGGTTTATTCTCATAATTAAAATAACAAAAACATTCACTACCTCTTTTGTCGTTCTTCATTAAGGAAATTAAAATGAATCAGGCGTCGTTCCTTTGATGATGAAAAAGAAGAATCCTATGATGAAAATGGAATTCTTCATGGATGACACTTCCCTTTCCTTATTCCAAATGAAAAAGTAAGAAGATGTCGTAGGAATAATTCAAAGAAGTAATCTGGTGTTCATCACGTTCATCGTCGAGAGGAGCGCTCATTGTTGGTGAAGTTATGTTTCTCAAAGTTTTGTGCGTCGCAATACATTACCACCACTTCGTCTCTTGGTGAAGATATCCTAAACCCTTCTCCCAAGCACTCTATATATAGGAGAGCGGGAGAGATATGTAACTATTGTGGAATTTATGAAGGTTCCTTTATTAGGAACCTTCATGAATTCTAATGATGCGGTTACTTAATTTAAAAAAGGGGGCGAGCGAATTAAATTGTCTTAGCGCAATTTAAGAGGTGTGTTGGCACAATTAAAAGGGGAGGGTTCCAAGAGACTTCATTATTAAATTACACATGTTGGTGAAAAATTAAAAAAAGGGTAAGGTCAAGGGGTTTTCCCCCATTTAATGGGGAGTTGAGGAGGTTTTATCCTCCTCCATTAATATGAGTTAAGCCCTGTGTGGTCCCCCCACAATTATCCTCCCATGGGATGTTATGATCGGGTGGGCCGCACCACCATAACCTCTCCTGGGAGGTTAGGGTGTGGTGGTCCTATAACCGACTCCCATGGAGAGGTTTCAACTACCAGTGTGTCCCACCTCTAAACACTAGCAAGGTGGCTGAAAATAAAAAAAAGTGTTGTACGTTATTTTAATATTTTTTTATCAGAATCCAAAAACTAATTTTTTTATTCTTGATCATCTACTATCGAGGTGAAAGTCTTCTTAAGAGAATATTGGCACTTCAAGTTCAACGGTGTCCTCATATTTCAATTCTGAGCATTGGTTCAAAATATATAAAGTCACACTCGCACGTTTACTGAACGTACCCGAAAAAAAAGTTCAGACAATTATTATCAGTCATCGTCACCCCACTAGGGTTGAGGTTGGGATCTTCCTAGGTGAAGAATGCCCCAAAGAACCCTTCGGAAATCTCAGATTTTCAATCCAAGTTACCATTTAAATGTTATCAATTTTACAATAAAATAATAGTCACTTAATTATTTTATTTTCGGCCAAAAACTAACTTTTTATGGTGGCCCGCACCGGCCAATGATATTATCTTCTTAAATTAATAAAGACCTCAAGAGTTCAGTGGTGGTCTCAGATTTTTAATACGAGCTACCATTATTGGGTTTTAATCATTTGAAAAATAAAATAAATTTATTTAATTATTTTATTTACAGTTATGTCATTTATGGTATATCTTATAGGAGGCCCGCGCCAACTAAACATAAGTCACGCATAGGCTAAACCTGCCATCCTGAGTGCAACAGTGCCCTCAGATTTCTAATCTGAGTAACTATTTGTGAGTTAACCCACTTTTTCTTAAAAACTATTTATGCCCGTTAATTTAACCTTAACAAAACTTCGACGGATCATTCCAGGAACTCTGGGACTCAGAATTGTGTGCTGTCAAAAACTGCGGGCTCATAGAATTTGCATGGTTTTATGAAAAAACTTCCACAGAATTTCTGGGACTTTACATTCTCCCAACCTCATGGAATTACGTACCTATAATCTAAAACTCACACTAAGGGAAAAAAGGGGTACTTAACATGCAACTGAGCCTCCTGCTCCAATGTGTTGTCCTGGAAGTTCTGGTGCTACCAATGAATACGCACCAGAGGTATCAATCAGCCACGCAGGAATAGCTCTTTTCGATCCTCAATATCTACTATAACCTCCGTGAAAGTTTCCATGTCATCGATATCCAACTCTCCAAGGTAGATGATGTGGGATGGGTCATGCACCTATCTCCTCAGTTGAGATACATGGAAAACGTCGAGTACCCGGTTCAATTGAGGTGGAAGAGCTAAGCATTAATCAACCTCACCTACTCTACTGAGGACCTGGAAAGGTATAATGAATCACATAAATAACTTGCCACCTCGGCCATATCTCTATCGACTTCGTCGAGGTGAGAACTGTAGAAAGACATGGTCACCATCCTCGAACTCTAGAGGTCCCCATCTCCTGAAAACAAATGACTTCTGTCTGCTCGGTGCAGTCTTCATCTGCTCTGGGATTATATGCACCTTCTTCGTGGAGCTTGTACCATCTCTGTTCGGTAGGAAGTGTGGTGACTTGGTGATTCGGTCTATAGTCACCCAAATAGAGTCATGTCCCCTGGACGTATGTGGAAGAGCCATCATGAAGGCCATAGATATATCATCCCTCTTCCACCTTGGGACCTCTAAAGGATTAACCAAGTCCGCTAGTACCTGATGCTCCTCCTTCACTTGCTAAAAAATGAGGCATCAATAGACAAACTCCACTACCACCTTCTTCATACCTGGCCACTAGTGATTTCATCAATGGTCCTGATACATCTTCGCCACACCTGGATGTACCGCTAGAGGGGATGTGTGGAACTCCCTCAACACATCCTCCTAAAATTAAACTGGTACCATATTACATCCTCTGAAGATGATGACGTGATCCACACGTTCAAAAAATTCCATCAGGCACATGCGTTGTGGGTATCTGAGCACGTATTGTCATGCAGTCATCGTCTCCTCACTATGCCTCTCTGACTAACAGATGAAGTGGGGGAGTGACTATAAGAGTCTATAGAAAGGATGATCCATCCCTATCCACGAAAGATATCTATAAGGTAGCCAAATGCTGTGTCACCTCGCCTAGCAGCTGTATACGAGTCCTCCTGCTGAGCGCATCCGCAATAATATTCCCCTTCCTAGGAGTATAGACTATCTCGATGTCATAGTGTTATAGGAACTAAAAACTCAAAACTCTTGCTTCCACGATGGTAAGGCTGGCTGACTCAAGGGTGATTGGGTGAACCCTCTTATGCATGGGTTTAACCTATTCTTCTTGGGTTTCCTTTTTCACCGACTATGGAAAACCTAAACTCAATGAATTAGATAAACCACTATTTTTTTCCAAAATATAGTAAATCTGTGTATGAACTGTGGTTTCTGAGTCAATACCCAAAATAACGTCGTAAGGCCTCGACACTGCCACCAATAAGTTCCAGCCTAAAATCTCACCTCAATGGTTAGATCACACCATTGGAGTATGTGTGATTATCGAGTCTCCTCCCAAAGGTGTCTCCAAATGTGATGGCTAGGTCAACGGTTTAACTGAAAACTCTTGGTATGTGACAAGATTCGTGGAAGTAAGGAATGATTGGAACCTATGTCTATTGATACGACAGCTTGTAGTAGACATAGTCCGTACCTTGAATCATTCCTAGAGCCCTTGGGTCACCCTCCTTGAACGCATGCAACTATTCTCTTCCTATCCCATCCATCTCTCTAAGCCTGGAGGGGATTTCAAATGTTGGTGGTTGTAACATGTCAAAATTTACACCACCTCATGCTTCTCTACAAGATCTGCTTCCATGTCTTCTACCTTGTAGATTCATCTCTCCCTATTACATCCTCTTTCTGAAACAGTTTACACGCCCATGTTTCTGAGACTGGCACTAGTTTCCTGCCTTCCCACAATGAACATTCACCAGCTGTATCCGATCAGCCAATGAACATTCAACCACAAAATATTTCGCTAGCATCCTAACATAGGTAGGAATGCACATAGTAAAAAGAATGTGACGACTCAGATGTCCCTAAACACATCTCACACAGAGGTCCAAGCTCTGAATCTCTGATCATATTGTATTCATTGAGTACCAGGAACAATTGGTACGCCTCGATGAATACTCAGCTACTAACATGTCATCCTGCTGAAGCTGTAGAAGTTCAAGAGAACTCTTAGGAACCTCCACAGGCCAGTCCTCAGCCGCCTGTATGTCGAGATCGCCTCGGAATCTGAGGGGTATCTGATGTTGAAACACATGTAAGGCACATAGCATATATGTTTCATCAACTGGTACCACCGGTTGAAACTCCTGACCAACAGGCAGTGGTATAACTGACACACTACCTAAAGGTACCATCTTAGAAAATTTTCCATGTACCAAAACCTCATCACTATGCGGACCAACGAGGTGTGGGCATAGCTCGTGTAGGTTTGAGTATAACGATACTTAGTAGGGACCCTAAGACCCTCTAGGTCTCACAAATCCAACAAGGATAAACCAAAAAGTATGATTTCAATGAATAACCATTACTTAGGAATATGACCATACATATACCTATGTTATCAAGTAACCCATCTCAATCATGAGGAAAACACAAAGACCATTTACTCAGCTCAAACCAAGATTTTCATTATCAAAACCATGGCTGTAGGAGAAATCCTCCTCTATTGTGTACAGTAGCCCTGTCGTGACTCCGTGGTGCTACTCACTAAGCATAGATTGCTGATGTACTCCTCCTGTTGAGTACCATGGGTCTGCTACCAAACCGGGCACTTTGTACGCTGTGTGTCTGCTGCCAAACCGAGCACTCCCCTAATATCCACCAGAGGTTGTCCTCCACTTGAGTACTACAGGTCTGCTGCCAAACTAGACGCTCCATCCACCGTGGGTCTGCCGCCAAACCCAACGCTTTTTCCACTGGGCTAGTAGAATCACTCTGAGTCGAATCAGTCATGAAGTCGTCAGGTCTACAATTTCTAGGTCTTCGTACTCCGTATGCACGTCTCTGAAAGGATCTGTTCCCGAAGCTACAAGTCAATACACCAAGTGTCACGATGTCTTAGGTGGAATTATATCAATGTACCTCTACATCATAGAGGTCTCAACTCAACAGACGACTCGTTAATCGGACTCCCGGTATGTGAGTTAATAGCATTTTAGTCCTGATGGACCGGTAGAATTTGTGTATGAACCATCATGACTATTACTCAACTATACCCTAAAATATAGTGGGGTATAAACAAAGAGATGGCTATGCTCCAAGAATATTGGCGCCGCTGACGGTTTGTAAAACCGACATCTGGTGCCAAAGATATGGCCCAAGAAGGTAAAGTGTCAATAATGGGCCAGTGTCTGGTCCGACCATGTCGTACTGACTCGGCCCAACCCAGTCTGGGACGACCTATTCTAGGTTGACCCGTTCAGACTTGCTAGGTCTGACCTGACCCATTTGGTGGGTCAGCCCACTATGTTTTGACCCAGTCCGCTGGGCCCGACCCAGCAGACCGTGAGGGCGGTTCGTCCCGATAGTCACCACGTAGGTAGCTCGGTAACTCGGCCAGGGAGACTAGGATGGTTTTTCCATTGACATCGCGAGGTATGTCATTGGTTAGCCTAGGAGACCAGTGGCTGGGAGGCCAGCTGGCAGGCCACGCAGGGTGCAGGCCGACCGGTGGGGCTCAGGCAGGCTCCGAGCGCACTGGGAAGGCCGTGACAGGAGCCAGGCCGGTGGGCAGTGCGCCAGAATGGGCACGGTGTGCCGGGAGCACACCTATAGTGGACTAGGGTTCTGGGAAGCATGTCGTTAGGGCCACAGGGTGCCATGTGAGATCCGAGAAGGGCGAGGGGCACCGCGCGCGCGCATGTAGGGGCGCGCGGCGTCGGGAGCGCGCCGGCAGGGGCGCGGGGAGGTGGGAGCGCACCGGTAGGGGCATGGGGCACCGAGTGCGCACCTATAGGGGTGTGAGGGTGAGGGTATTGCACCGGGGTGCCACGGTAGCAGAGCAGTTCATGGAGGTGATGGGTAGCGCATCCTTTGTTCACCTCCTTCGTTGCCATCGCCACATGTACTACCTTTGTCGTCACCAAACAAGAAAAAACAAGCGGAGGGTTGGACCATGTTCATGTGGCCCGAACCCTCCTCTTTACGGTGATAGAAATTGTAGATTCCCATACCATAAAATGAATGAAGAAGAAATAGGGTTTATTATCCTAATTAAAAAAACACAAAAATTCCATACCTCGCTTGTCGTTCGTCGTTGATGAAATCATCAGAATCAGGCATTATTCTGTTGACGTCACTAACAAGAAGCTGAGGATGACGTTTGCATTCTTAGTGGATAACACTTCCCTTTCCTTTTTATGATATAATATGGAAGAAGACATTCGAGGAAGTATTCAATGATTAAATCCGCTATTCTTTGCATTCTTTTTTGGGAGGAGCGTTCTTCATTGGGGTGGATAAGTTTCTCCAAGTGTTTGGTGTAGCGATACTTTACCAGCGCTTCATCGATTGGTGAAGTCATCCCCAAAAATTCTTCCAAACTCCCTTAATATAGGGGAGGGGGAGGGGTATGTAACCATCATTGAATTTATGAATGTTCCTTTATTATTAACCTTCCTAAATTCCAACAATGCGGTTGCTTAATTTTAAAAGGGGGTCGAGCAAATTAAATTTCGTTGGCGCAATTTAAGAGGTTCGTTTCCACAATTAAAAGGGGAGGATGCCAAGAGGATTCCTTTAATTAAATTACACATGTTGGCGCAATATTAAATAAAGGGGATGTTCAAGGGGTTTCCCCCCATTTAATGGGGAGTTAAGGATGTTTTATCTTTCTCCCATAATATGGTTTAAGCCTCGTGTGGTCCCCACACGATTATCCTCCCATGGGAGGTAATACTCAGGTGGGCCCCACCACCATAACTTCTCCTGGGAGGTTAGGGTGTGGCAATCCCACCACTAACTCACAAGGAGGGGTTTCAACTTCCTGTCGGTCCCAACTCTAAACACTTGCAAGGCGGCTGAAAATAAAATAAAGTGTTTTACTTTATTTTATGACTTTTTTTACCAAAATCCAAATGCTAATTTTTTTATTCTCAATCATCTATTATTGTGGAGAATGTTTATTAAGAGAATACCAGCACTAGAAGTTCAATGGTGTCCTTGAATTTCAATTCCAAGCCTCGGTTCAAAAAAATAAAATCCCACTCACACCATTACTGAACGTACCTGAAAAAAAGTTTGGACAATTATTTTCAGTCACCGTCTACCCATTGCGGTCGAGGTTAGGCTCTGAATAGGTGAAACACGACCCAGAGAACCCAACAGAACTCTCATATTTCCAATCTGGGTTATCATTTAAAAGTTATTAATTTTACAATAAAATAATTATCACTTAATTATTTTATTTGCGGCCAAAAACTATCTTTTTCTGGTGGCCCGCGCAGGTCAAAGTTAATATCTCCATAAATAAAGCAATCCCTCACGAGTTCAGTGGTGGTATTAGATTTATAATATGAGCTACCTTTTGTGAGTTATAAATATTTGAAAAATAAAATAACTTTATTTAATTATTTTATTTACTGTTATGCCATTTTTGGGATTTCTCACAAGATGCCCGCACCGACTAAACATAATTCAAGCCTAGAGTAAACCCGCCATCCTAAGCACAGCAGTGCCCTCAGATTTTTGATCTGAGTAAAAGTTTAAGATTTACCCCACTTTTTTAGGAAAAATTCTTACGCACATTAATTTATGCTTAACAAAACTTAGACATATCATTCCGGTCATTCCGGGCCTCAGAATCGTGCGCCGTCAGAAACTGAGGACTCGTAAAATTCCCATTAATTTATTAAAAAAAATACATAGAATATCTAGGTCTTTACAGACTAAATATCATAAAATTACATTTTTTTGGAATTATTTTATTTGGAATGGGTGGAGCATTAAAATTCCATGGATGTAGAGAGATGGGGATTGATGGAGATGAATTTAAAAATAATTATGTTCCATTATATATATAGATTATTAAATAATATACTAAATATATGTTATTTATATATCATTTTAATTTCCATTAACATTCATATAATGGGATTTTGAATACATTTTATAGCTAAAAATTATATATTTAATGAATAAAGTTCAAATTGAAATTTTGACCATGTGAATAAACGATAGATTACATGTCTTCCTTCTAGTGGATTAATGTGAAATATAGTATTAGAGGATTATATAAATAAACTGAAATTAAATGGACAATCATTTAAAGGTGAATATAGTTATTGATATTACATTTATGAAATGTGTTATATAAATATATGGCATGCATTGGTGAGGGAGAATTTGGTGGGAAATCCCAATAAGAAAATATATAATAAATTATAAAACAAATATCTCATGTTTGAAATAGATATCACATCCCATGAATTATATTTATTTTTTGAAAATGTTAATTAAGTATTTTTAATTCCTATAATCAAGTAGGTTTAATTATGCTCTTATAAAATATGATATATGTAATTGATTCTATTAATGGATTCCAAATGTTATTTTAAAATATATCATGGTAGCGATGTGAGGATCTTATGAAGATGCCATAAGAAAGCACTAGGAAATACACGAGGCAACCGATGTGGGTAGAACTGCTAAGGGATCTTCTTTTACCATCAAAAGGGATTTTGACTCTCACATTCAAAGAAATAGAGTATAGTGTGCATTATAGAATGTCATGTTGTGGTCTCAAAGCAGATGAAAATAGATGAGTTCTCAATTATTGCTTGCTTATTTCTTTCAAAAGGCTCCAAGGCTATGAAAACTAATGAACTCATAGAATGTGTTTCACTGATTTGGGGTTTCACAACATGGATGTGTGTCTCGCTTGGTATGGGATACTTCCACATGCCTTTCCTCAAAAATTAATAAAAAGTCTGAGCCTAGGTATTTGGATCAATTTCACTCAATCCTGGAATTATTCACCTTTAGGATGGGATAAAAAATTAAAATCCTTTGAGGTTGAAAACACCACTTCTCAAATATTAGCAATGGTGTATGGGTTAAATTAGATTCTTTAGACCCTAAAATATTTTATGATATTTTTTTTCAATAGGCTGTCCAATTAAAATTGATAATGGAATGGAAGTTGCTCAATTTGGTCACTTTTCCAAGCTCTTGGTTTAAGTTGGACATGGATTGACTCCTATTGGCAAGGTAATACTTACAATAGATGATGATATTATTGAGATGAAAATTGTTTATAAAAAAATGCCTACAGTTTTCCATGAATGTAGTGTTATCGGTCATGATTCATCTTTTTTCGGTGCTCCATATTTTTTAGCTTATGTGCTTTGTGTGGTCATGATGTGAACAGTTGCCTCACGAAGAGAAAAATTGAATCTTCTCGAAAAATGTATTTTTCTCTATAGTTTGATAATGAGAATGAAAAATACCTTCATAAGGGTGATGATTTTATGGGAATTGCGGTAGACAAAGTTGAATATAAGAAGAAGGTGCAGAGTGTTACTTCTGGGGATATTGTTAACCCAAAAATTTGGGAGAAGGGTGACCATCCAAGTGATTTACCTAATACCCATGCTTCCACTTCTGAGTAAAAGACAATATCTTGTGGTAAAATATATTCTTAAGAGGTGAATGTTCATAATTCAAAAAACATAAAAGCTAATTGTTCAGTACTATGAAGACTCAACAAATAAACAAGAAATTCAACTCAAGGTTGACCATCAACTCTCAAAAGAATGGATGACTCTATCACGTAGCTGGAAAGGTAAGAAAATTTTAGAATATGAATCTCTAGTCATTTTTAATCATTTTCATATATTTTCAAAATCTATTGTGGATAAAAAGGTATTTTTGCTGGTCTTTTATAAGAAGGCAAAGTCTTCGGTGGTCTCTAGATCAGAGGTTGATCATTTTATTGTAGCTATCATTGATTCTCAATCTAGTTAGAATGTTGATGGACTCATTGAGATACAGGATTCAATCAAGAGATCCCCTCATAAATAGGCATTGGATTTAGTTAAAGAAAGGGTTGTTGAGGGGATGATGACGTTATTGACAAGAGATGCCTCTTTATGCAAATAATGATAGGAGGGTAACTGTGAATATGAACGTTCTTATATTGAGACACATTATGTGAGAATTCAATCTATTAATCAATACATGGAAAGATCATGATGTTGAGGGAATGGTCATGGATGATTTTAATGGAATGCAATCCGATAAGAAGAAAGGAGGATCACTGTGCATCAGTTGAAAAAGATAAAGAAGTTGTTCTTTTTTGGGGGTTTTTCCTTGTATTCCTATACTTTTCACAATTCATATCAAATTTTTTTTGTTTAATAAAAGAGAACCTGCCTACATTGTTCTCAAAACAATAAATCTCAAATCTCAATCAACAGTATTGTATTGAAAAAATTCAACCTTCGAAGAAGATGAATGAAAACAAAAAATTTGAAATTTAGTAGATATTAAAGATTAATTATAATGAAATTGGAAATTATTATCAAAATAAGGTTTGACTATTGTATAAATGATATGAGAAAATTTCATTCTTATATATAATATAAAAATTCACATAAATTGTAAGAATTGAATTTATTGAATTTTCATATTAATCATAAATAAAAAAATAATTATTTAATTTTGAACTATAATGGATAAATACATCATAGTCAAATTATTAATGTAATTTTTATTTATTGAACACATATTGGGTTTTAAAATAATGTATCAATAATAAAAAAATTCTAATTATCTAGAGCTTTTTATTACTTCATATTACAATTTTGTGTTTGTTATTGTGAATTGGGTTCTTATTTATAAAAATAGAATTCATGAAAGATGGTTATTGTCAACAAAAGTATGTGAATATATTGATGGGAAATAATATTATAATAATTTTTTATTGATATATTATTTTTAGTTGGAGACAAATGATATTAGTAAATGAGTTTTTATAAATTATACGATTGTAAAATATAATTCAGGGATCAGTGAGAATACATATTATCCTTGGATATAAATCTATCAATGTAGTATATATTTTAGAATCACAAAAAATTTACAATTGGGTTTCAGAAACTATTATATTTAAATGTTTTAAAATAAATTTAGAGCCCATATTGGATAGAAAAAAATTATTAAATCATAATATAAAATTTATATAGATCTTAAATTATTATATATAATGATAAAGATAGAGATATACAAGATAAAAAAATTTTAAAAATTATTTATTCTATAAGTTATGTTGCTTGTTTTTATTGGATTTTTTTCAAAAACTTATTCTATTGTAGAAAAAAATCATATGGATAGTAAATGGTAGCCCAATTTTTGGAATATAATATAATATAACAAAAGAGTGATATTTATTAACACATGTTATTTTTATTAGGTTAATGAATATGTATAAAATATAAAATAGTGTATTTTAATATTTTATAAGGTACAAATTAATTAAATGGATTTTAACTATGTAGGAAATTACATATCATCAAATTGATAATGAAGAACATATTTTAGGAATGTAATATTATAAATAGTTATGTTAAATATAATAAAAATTTCTCGATTTTGGATAATATTGGAAATACACTATGACAAAATATTATAAAACTAATAAATTATACTTAATATATGGATCAGTGTGTACATTATACATGAATGAAACACATTGAGGATTGATAAAACATTATAATGGAAATTATAGAAATTTGATTATTTGTAGTTAGTTATATTGAAACAATTAAGGTAGTACAAATATTTTCCCAATTGTATCTACTATATTAGTGTCTGAGAAGAATAATTTTGATTTCTCTATTAAATCACATTCATTAAAACATTAATGGTTTGGAAAAAATGGGTATCAATGAATACATCATCATTTTTTGATTTTTGATGAGGTGGATTCCCACAAAAATTTATATTAAAAAATATTGGGATAGAGATATGAGAATCAAAGGCATTTTAACACTCCAAAAATTCAACTCTAGAATTCAAAGAGACATATTCAATTTATTCCTCTCACCAGCTGGGTTGTAAGATGATGTGAATATTATTAAATTCTTAATATATTAGAATTATAAAAAATTTCATAGCAGTGTGATTCTCTATCAGTATTTAAAAACATAAAATATTTTTCAAGGTAATATCTACATAATATTATATAACATGGTCTTCCTTATAAACTAACTAAATATAATATGGGTAAGGCTTATATATATAGACGGTATTTATGGGATGTTGATAGACTATGAATCATGAAATAATCTACCCTGAGTAATCCATGACTTAGATGAGTCCTCCCAAGAACCCATCAAAACCATATCCATATATATATAGATTCATACTATATTATTTGGGATACCATTTATGCTATATCCCTCCTACATTAAAATTGATAGAAAATATTATAAACATTAAATTATAGGATACATAATGGAGGAATGAATATAAACATTGACACTCTAAAGGGAATGATATGTTTTTAGTATTAGAGAAAATATTACATTTATGATTTGGTAGATCAAAGATTATCCCACCATGTTCCATGTTGTTAAGTACCCAATAATGGACCAATATCCTAAATAACGGATAATGTGTCATAGTCATTTGTAAAATTTTGTTATTATTATATTTGTGAGAATATTACTCTGGGAAGTAGGAAAATTATTAAATATTTAAAATTATATTAATGATTCCCAAGAATGAATTCCAAATTTTGCTCAATTAGTATTCATGTTTTACATTATATGGTATCGATTCCCATTTGGATGGACTAAAGATAAAAAAATTTAAAACAGGGTCTATCCAAAAATAAATATTTTATTCATCCATGGATAGCTTGACAGGTCAGGTATTTTAATCAATGAAACACATATTCATATCTGTACTATCTTCCAAATATAGTTTTCCTATTTTATATTATCTATTTATGGTGTGGATTAATAATCTCAGATTACCTATATTGTATGTTATTGCAAAAAAATCCATAAAAATTAGGCAATCGACTATATTATAGAATCATATACTATTTTATTTCCCAAGATAAAATTAATAAAACACTATACTATATCGTTTAGGTAATTGATTCATCAACAATATCACATGGTCCCACACTCATTATTGTTGAATAAAAATATAATTGGCCAAGTAGAACTAGATGAATAAGGAAATGTAACCTTGCCCCAAAATTTAAAATGAGTGACCAATGGTGATCAATATTTTCAGTAACATTTAATATCCGATAATATATGGATACAAATTAACCATAATATACACATTTGTGGTGTATTTTTATATTCTATTCAAATATCAATTATTTAGAGAAATTGTTTTTATGAAAATCTATTGTATATATATATAAAATACTAAACATATTATATTATATATTATCAATGTCATCACCATAATAAGAAAATAGTATTAGGGTTATCCTCTAATAAACCATAAAATTTTAATTCTCTATACTAAAATATCATAGGGTGTATGAATTATTTTTTATCAATAATATTAATAATATATTTTTAGACCATGATTAATAATATTTTTACCATGGTAATAAAATACTGAAACAAAATATTTAGTACCATTTTAAAAACAAATGATAGAAAAATCAATTCATTCCGTTAATAATGTGACACATAAACATAGAAATTAATTAATTCATATGTATGATGAAAAAAATTACATTTTATAGTAGAGGACTATTATGGACCAAATGAAACACATTAATAGAGAAAAATAATCATCAGTCCAATAGATTAAATTTCATTTATTACGTTGTATTGTCAACATTATAATTAGTGTAATGAATTTTTCATTCTAAAGGGTCCACCATTCATAAATTTCTACATGTTTCATGAATGATTTTAGGATTAATTATTTTAGTTTAGAAACAATTAATTATTTGGAAAAGAATATATGAGAAATACATAGTGTATTGAAATAGGCTAAAAAATATCACAATGCATCTACCGCCATTTATATGTTAATTTATTAATACACTTTCATTTAAAAATTAATGTAAGGATATTGTGGTAATCTTTCCTAAATAACTAAAGAAGATTTTAGTAATATATATTTACATGTTAGAAACATATAGATCCCTTATGAGGGAGAAAATATGTGGAATAAATTGCTCGCATAGAATGATATTCCTATGAAGTGGACGGATTTCTGTGTAATGATCTATTCTAAATGTTCTTAATCCTTATGTATATAAAATTGTATAATGATGTTTACTTCTAGGAATTCTTAACCATGTATTGTTTTTCTTGTCCTATGGTAGATGTAATAATCACAGATATTAGTTCCTCTAAAAATATTATGGTCTACCATATCATCCTATTGTATGATATGTTAGGATATAAATTTATTAATAATATATGTTTTATAATTATCATTTGAAAATTAAACTTTTCAAAGGATTGGAGATATTTTAATGATTCCTAGTCATTGATTATGGGTATGAGGACCAGCATAGTATGACATATTTAACATTGTTGTAATATTTAGTAAAAATATTCTATAAAAGACTTAGAATTAGTAAATATGATAATGATATATACTGAATTATTGAATGAACACATGTAGGAATATTGGTGTGGGTAATAATATATTCTCGGGCCTCTAAAGATACAAAAAATATAATAATCTCTGAGAATCCCATATAATGACTGTTTTTAATATAGAATTAACAAGAATGGGGATATAATTTATATAGTAATATATATATATATATATATTGATGTTAGGTAACCATTATTTTAATCCCCCATTCTATTAATTATAAATAGAATGTCATTTAATTTTTACACTTCATTGGGGACCATGGTTTTAATATCATCACACAAAAAATTATTATTGGAGTTATAGATTATGGTTTCTTAGGTATTTTCATTATTTTATGGAAGATATGAATTATTATTTTTTCTTTTGATGTTATTTATGACATATCATTTTTATTTCTCAAAATAGATGGTTTATTCCTTGTATATATTTTATGATAAAGATAATGTTTCATTCTGTGTCTTAAAAATATGTAATCTTCATCTATATATTAGATATCGTAGATTGTATCCACAATTTTATCGGCTAGTTTCTAAATTTTTTTAATGATATAATCCTTCTATTATCCCTAAATGATAATGATAACATTGGGGTTCATGATTTTTGGAAGTATATTCTACAATTGGAACTACATGGACCATTACCATGTGTTTGAAACAAAAAATTAAAAATATAACTTTTTAGTCAATATATTGAAGAAATTTATTGACATTCTAGATCTAGATTGAAAATATAATTTAGAAATCATGGACCATATATGTTTAAAAAGATGATAATGTTGTTCTATTGAATATTAAAGGTACCATGTCAATAATTTGAGATTAGATAAAAAATGATATACATTTACCCACACATGTTTTCAATTTATTTTATTATTGCGCGATTATTATTTATTACCTAAGAAACCAATATCTAGTTCATGAGTTTTAAATATAATGTCATGAATTAGGTCATAACCCACCATGATAAATCATAATTTCAAATATTCTTCATGTCATTATGAATAAGGTATATGCCACATACAATTATCCTAAGGATACCCACTATGCCATGGCGTTAAAGATCATGCAAAATAGCATCATTTTTATTATATCACACAATTCCTACAATAATAGAATCAATAAATATTTGTTATCTAAAAATATATTTCTCACATTTTGAGGGGAAAAATTATTCAATATAAAATCATGATTAGGGTTCTATAATATCATTATATTCCTATTTGTTGTTCATTCACAAAATATATCATAATGAGAATTATATAATAAATACATTTAATGTCATCATATTGATGCTTTAGTTCTAAAACTACATTTATAAATACCATAAATATTTTGAGTTCATTGTTTAGAAATTTGTGCTTAGAGTAGGACCCCACCATTTCAAAGTTACTATCATTAATATATCACTATAAAAAGTAATATTTTTCCACAAACAACTAATGATTGACTCTAAATAGATATATGGGGGTAATTTGAAATTGAGAGAGGGAGGATGCCTACATAGAAATTTTTTATACTACCTATAAAAAACATTATGATGTTTGGTCAAGGATCAAAGGCATATTGGTAAAACTACAGGAGGATTCAGGTTTGCTGATCTCTAATTCTTCAAAAAATCACTCTGCTCTATTTTCAATTACTGGAAAACAGGTTATTCAATCCCATAGGTATGTTGGATCCAATCTGCTTGTGGGGGAAACTGTCCAGACCACTGTTGAGGGTTCTAATAAAATGTTGAGCAAGGAAACAAAGCCTGGTTTGAGGAAGGACTCTCTCATCCAGGTCTCAGATGATCTGTATTCTCAATCTTCTAGGATGAGGGTTAAGATTTCCAGACCAATGGAATGTATGAAAATTCATTTTACCCCAACACCTATTGGAAATGGGGATGAAACTGAGAAATTTTCTTCTCCTAAGACGCATATGGCTGCTCAAGATTTCAAGGTGAGAACTGAACTAAAAGTAAATTCAAAAAATGAATTTGCAATGCTTGCATCTGCAGGTAGTGAGGATGAGAGACAACTTAGAGATGGAATGCCTGAAGCCATTGAGATGTAAGAGGATATTGACACTAGGCCTCCAGATGAAAGAGATGAGACATGGACGCTAGTAACTGCTGGAAAGAGGGGTCGTCATCCTCGTGGTAAGGGTGGAAGCTCCTCTTGTCATAGCATGTGCACTCATTCTCAAGGTGCATGAGGTCGCTTTTTTTCTGCCCTTGTGTTTTTGGTGTCTTTTGGAATGGTTGGTAAATCTTCCTTTGTACATTTTTTATGTTTTTAATAATAAGGGTCCCTTGCACCTCCACCTTTTAAAAAAATGTCATACCGATGTGGTGGAATGGATTTCATTTTCTATCTTCTTATAATAGAGTGATTCAATTTTCTAAATATATGAAATAATGAAGGGATATTTTTCCCATGTATATATTCTTCTACACCCATTATTTTCCTAAATCACAACAAATAGAGAAATCACATGGAGTTTCACTATATAAACAAAATATTTATGTAATGTATATTTTTAAATAATATAATTTACTCAAAATATAATGCTTCATGCAACATCGAGCCCAAACAAATCATGATATATTAATAAATATTAACATGAAAATTAAAATATTAATAAGATCATTAATAATAGAATCCCGACCAATAGAATAGTAACCAAACCTATGAATGTATTAATAATAAGAAAAAATATTTATAATTGAATTATGATATTAAATTATCATTATATGAGTAAATAAATGTTTTAAAAATAATAAATTAGGTCCTTATATTTTTTATATGTAATAAATATTTAAATAAATTTTTATTATTATACTAATGTATTAAAATAATATTTATATTCACACAATAGATTCATACATTAATGTTTTGTTGTATTATGATTATAATATATTTTTATGATACCGTAATTAATTTTCTGGTGTGTCATAAAGCTATTTATAATTTTAAAACAAAAAATTATTCTAAAAAATGATGTTTCAAATTAAAAATTAAATTTCTAATATATCAAAAAATATTTTCATAAAATGGGGTCCATTTTTGTATTATACATGATTTAAAAGGGCTAGGGTGAATTTTTTGGATTTTTCTAAAATACTTGGATTTTTTTTGAATTGTGAAATATGAATATTTATAGTATTTATCATTATAAGTAAATAAATAAATTAATGAGTCATTGATGATTTATTGAAGATGTAATCACCATTAATCAGAAATCTCATTATCACTTTTCTGTATTTAGTCATGGGAACCATCACTATTGATAGTGTTGATCCAAAATAACAACCTAATGAAAAAAACACCCCCTCCTTAAGTATAAATACCACACCTCTCCACCTAATTTCCTCATTAATTCTTTGACTTGGAGCTTGCTATTATTCTATTTAATTCTAATTCATAACCTATTTCCAACATTATGTTCTTTCTGGTCTCACTAAATGTTCATTTCCCTTAACCTTATGACTGTTCTCAAGGAGACGACACTCAAGACGTAAAAATATCTCTCTATCTCTCTTTAAATTTCATTTATTTTCTTATTTCTACCTCAAATACCATATACAAAGGAAAAATATAACTCTTTTAACATATATATAGTATAATTTTATGTTCTTAATGTTTTTACCATCATATATTCTTTTCTCCTTTCCATTAATTCAAAAAAATTAAAATATAATCGGCGATGTTCTGATTTACCATCTTCATGGATGACATGTTTTCTATTTTCATTTACACCATCCAAAATAATCATAATTCTATTATTAAGGTGAAAATAAATTTCAATATATATATTAAAACTCATTTAATTTTATGTAACTATTATATATGCAATGTATTAAATAATAATGGAAAACAAGTCACGATGATCGAAACCTGAAAAATTTAATGAGTCATTTTTTAGAAATGTAATATCTAATAAATCATCCTCGTATCTATAATCATAATCACATTTAAGAAAATTTAATATTTTAGACGATTATTAATAAAATATAATTTTAATTATGTATAAATACTCCCATTTAACATTATCTTTTATATTTGTATAAAAGTGAACCAATCATCAAAACTTGGGAAAAAACAACATATAAATGACAAAATAGAATATTATAAATTATTGAAATGTCCATAAATGATCATAATAAATTTTTAATAAATAAAATAATCTTGTAAGTGGTTGTAAATTTAATTATTAATGAATCAATTTTCATTATACATAAATATATGAGCATGTGAATAACACTTTGGAACATAAGGTATTATATTCTATCTGAACCACCATTTTCCCTTCAGGATACAATTTCTCTCTCTTTACACAAATATTTTTAATATTTATCCTCATAAATAATATTTATATTTTCAAAAACAAAATTAATAAACTCAAATATTATTTCTCTTATGGTGAATTACATGTTTTATATGGATCCCATTTCAATTACTCCTGATAAGAATTCTAACATAACGGAACATCCAAATTTCATACCCATTTCCACGTACACTCAATATTCTATTTTTTTCATAAATAATTTCTTAATAAAACTTTTTAGACCATTAAAAACACTTTTTTTCTTTTATAGTTTTATGAAATAATAATTTTCATTGAATTTTTTGATGACTCTTAATTTTTTTTCTTTTCACCATAGTAATGTGGCTCATCTTTGATGTTTCTTAAAATCTATTTTAATACATTTTCACTTCAGTTGGACTACATTTAACAAGATATATTTATATTTTCCCTAATTCATGTCCATGTGTAATTTAAATTTATTTATTCAAGGTCCCCATTATGATATTCTATTTAGTTATTTTTATTTAACACTTATTCATTGTGTGTTGTGTATGAATACTTACTTGTTTTTTATAATCATTAATTTATGATTTAATTAAATATTCATATTTTGTGTATCATAGAAATTATTGTTCTCCAAGTCGTACTTTGTTTTTACATCTGTTGTTTTCATTAATACGAGAAATATTGATAAATCCATATTTATAACTCAATAAAGATGTTTTTGAAAATTAAAGTTGTTCATTAATTAAATCTATATATGTGGAATGATTTATACATGATGGTATGGGTGGGCCCTAGTTATAGATATCAATTTGATGAAACTATGTTTCTCGTGATACAATAAATCTGGTGGTAATGCCTTTGTGTTTGTTACAATTAAAAATCAGATCGGTTTCTACGCATAGAATCAATCCATCTTGACAGTATAAAAGATGATGTTCCAGAAACATGATGTCCAAAAAAAATTTCCACATTCTGTGTTATGTTTTTAAATTTTTGATATTTTCAATATGAAAAAAACAATAAATTCATTTTAATTGTCATTTTATTGTATTAATGAGTTTTTTAGTTATTTACCTTTTGATAATGACAAGTACCTATAGAATTTGGTTAATATATTACTGATTAATGTAACCATTACCAAGTGTTTGAGATCACCATTTTATTTTTTCTCTACCCATGTTATGATTATGAATTTATTGAATTAGTGTCTAGAAAGAAAATTGTATTATTTTTTGATATATGATTAATTATTAATTAAATTTGGCCAAAATGTACCTTTCAAGATAATTTATTTAACAAATAGTTTATTTATAATGATGTTGTCTCTTTTATGTATTCTTTCGTAAGAATATAACCATAAAATATTTGGTATTGGGGTTTTGGTTGTAATAGTTGGTATTGATGAAATCTTAGTACAATCATTAGGAAATAAATGTTAATTAAAAATGATAATTTTAATAATTCCATAGTGTGAGTTTTTTTTCAATACTCAAAATGATTATGAGCTACCTATGTGTGTGCCATTATTTAGTGACGGCTCCTTATGGAAGAATGTGAATCATCACTAAAAACAATGTAGGTATTTCCACATTGAAAAAGTAAGCACTATTAGTGTCTGATATGAGTTTATCATGACCATATTAGGACATATAAGTCATGTTTGGATGAATAACCATACCACACCTATGTCAGATGCTATAATGTGGAAGAGGCCCCTATCGTTTAGTGGGACACCTATTTTAGTATTAGCCGAGTAGTGGATGATTTCCCTTGGAAAGTTACTTTCAGAATATTGAAGTAATGAAAATGAAAAGGTAGTACTGGTAGTATATTATCTCCAGGGTGTTACTGATCAACAATGTTCATTGATAGAGAATACTATGGGGGAAATAAAATTAAATTCATGGAATGTATAAATTTTAATGAGTTATTATTCATCAAATATTTCTGACGTAAGAAGGAAAATAAAATGAATAGAAGATTCACTATATTAAAGGAAAAGGAACAAGAGACTATTTTAGAGTATAATTATACCATAAAAATACTAACCATGTATTCTATAGATTACATAATTAATTTAGAAAAAATTATGACCATTTATTTTAAGGAATTAAGAAAACTCTTCAAAGGAAACTACCTTCAAAAATATTTTCATCATTTGATAAAATAATATTATGTTCCATAAATATGGATAAGGAATTTTCTAGATCATAAATATTTAAGGGATGTAAAAGAGAATTAATTTTCATCCAATACAAATGAAAAAGGTGAATTATTAATGGAGAAAAGGGGAATAATTAAATAACCATTATATTATTCTTTTATAAGAATAATTATAGCAAATTCATGAAATGAATTAGAGTTTATTAAAATATTGTAGAAAAGGGTTTTTGAGAAAACGAATTCAATGGGAATAAAAAAATAATTTTTTATATTTAATCTAGAATAAAATGGGGAACTATTCAAATTAATATCCCAATAATCAAGGTTATCTACCATAGATGTTTCAAAGGGGAGATGGAAAAGTTTATAAAATTACTAACACTGATGTAGTAATACCCAATAATTTGGTGGAAGGTACATTAACCCTATCAAAAATATAGAGAGATATTTTAATTTATTTTAGGCTATTTCACTTCTTTATATCTACAAAATTTCCAAATAAAATTTGATATTTCCCTTTTCATTTAATATTGGAGTTTTCTGTCAAAATCCTTAAGGTTTGTCTCATTGAAAAAATAAATATGTTTGGAAGTTCCCATTAGGGAATATAAATGTGATTTATTTTATAAAATTATCATCATATTTGTACGGAAGATGTATAATACCCTATCTTTATTTCAGTATGTGAGTCATTTTATTATTATATATATTCCCTACCAATATCTCAACTAATTGAAATTACTATAGAGGTATATAACATATAGTCAAGGTATGGGGAAAGTAATCATCAAATTGACGATGTAGAAATTTCAATGTAATAAATTGATATTTATCCTAGGGAATTATCTGTACATCCCCCAAGAGGGTAAAGTTTCATTACCATTAAATTAATCCCTGATGAAATATAACTATCAAATACTCCTTATAAACTTCCATTGTGGAATTAGCGGTGCTAAAGAGAAAAATAGTTAAGTCGAAAATTAAGTATATATTCTCCATAGAGCTTCCCTAAGGAGAGACCATGTTCTATTTGTTATGAATAAAGATGAATCCATGATGTTTTGAATTGACTATAGAGAAATTAATGCTATTAAAATAAAGAATAATTATCATCTACCTCACATTGATGATTTATTTCATCAACTTCATGGAGATCTATATTTTTCAAATGGTGACCTTCATTTTGGGTATCATTAATTGAGACTAATGGGGGTGATTATCAAAAGATAAATTTTTGGATGTGGTATGGACATTAATAGTTTATATGAACTCCATTTTTAATGACTACTATAAACTATGTTTTTATTGATGTAAATAAAATATTATACAAGAATATCTGAATGTTTTTTAGAACTAATTTAATATATTCATGTGTGTTATAAAAGAGATAATGACCAAGAGAATAATTTATGGATCCTTATTGATACTCTTAGGTGGAGAGAGTTTTATGGTAAATTTATAATGATTAAATTTTTTCTTCATAAAATTTCAATTCATGTCCACATTGTCACAAATGATGGAATCTTAATTGATCCTATGATGATAATATTTATCCAAGTGTGGAAGATGACAATAAATGTACATGGGGTATTTAGTTTCATTAGTTTAGATGATTAATATCATATATTCATTCAAAACTTTTCTTGTTTTGATAACCCAATAATCGAGATCACACTTAAAGGGGTTATGTTTGTGTAGGCAAAAATAATTCCAAGAATGCTTTGAATAATTAGTGAATATATTATTCAATGCAATGATTTTGAATCTACCATAAATAAATGATTGGTTTTTTATATACAGTGATACATCAATAAAATTAAAGGGTTTTATCCTTATAAAAAATGATAATGATATTTTATATGAATCGAGGTTGTTAGAGACTCATGAACAAATTATCCAATTTACGATATTTGGTTAGCAACTGATATATTTTCGATTTATAAATAGAGATAATATCTCAATTATGAATGGTGTGAGATATATACAGATCAAAATGATTATGAATATATAATTACATAGAAAGATGTCAATATGAGAAAATATAATGGCTCAAGATATTCAATGATTTTGATTTCTCAACATTCCATCATCAAGGAATAGAATAAAATATTACATATGTATTATGTTGAAACGATCAAGGATTTGTGACCCTAACAAGGATTGATAATTATCTTATATTAAAAGATATAAAAAATATCATTGTGGGAATTGATAAAGATTATGAAACATCAATCCTCTATAAAATTATTGACAACCCATATTTAATAGAGATGATAAAAAGATCTCACTCTGATGATGAGAATTTTCAAAAGAAAATTAAATCCTATCTGGATGGAAAATTGGGAAACATCGTATATGATGTTAGAATTATGAAAATTGGAATGAGATTATGTGTTCCATCAATACCAGATCTATAAAGGGAACTATTATATGATTATCATAGATTAAGTTTATCTATACTCCCTATTATAATAATGATATATTGTGATATGAAGGATTTTTTTTTGTTGAATAATATGAACAGAGAAATTGTAAAGTATGTGTTAATATACTTAGTTTTTCAACAAGTTAATGTTGAGAGAAAATAACTTATAGGGTTAAGGAATCCTCTGTCTATTCTTACGAGGATATAGGATAAAATTATTATGGACTTCATCACTGGATCTACAGTGACCTCTAGAAAGAATGATACATTATGGGTTATTATTGATCAAAATATAAAAACAACAAATTTTATTTCTATAAGATAAGATATACTTCTCGATTGCTTCGTAAGATTTTATATTAATGAATTTTATAGACTTCATTGTGAACTTATATCGATTATGTATATTTTGGGTCTCCATTTGGCATAAAAATTATAAAAGAATCTTGAGAAGTCTTTGAAACAAAGATTCATTTATGTAGTGCTTATCACCATTAAACTGACTGACAATCTAAATGTCCTATTCAAACATTTATAGAAAAGTACAGATCATTCTCACATTACATTCAAGGTAAATGTGATCATTTTTTACTCGGTATAATTTTCCTATAATTACAATATCCATTATATTATTCAAATGGTTCCAATTAAAGCATTCTATGGATTTTGATTCTATTCTATAACTTGTTGGGATGAATTTGGAGAGAGAAATCTTATAGCTACAAAACTAATTGAGGAAACAATGAAAAAGGGAAATAATATTTTGTATCATATTAAAGTATCCCAATTTAGGAATAAGAGTTATACTAATAATTAGAGAAAGGATTTGAAATTTCATATAGGATATCATGTCATTCTAAAAGACTATCCCTTGATATTTTTTAAAATATTTGTTATGTAATGGAATCTAAGACTCAGTTATATCATATAATTTGATATTATGGAATGAATTGAATATTTAAATTACTTGTTAGAAATTCCACCATGTATATCAAAATTTCATTATGTCTTCCACTAATAACTATCAGTGAAGTACATTATGGACCCAACGTGTGTACTCATATATGAAAAATTATAACTGTAAGATGATTTATCTTACTGTGAAAATACTATCAAAATTTTTTATCAAGTAGAGAAATTATTCTGAAATTTCATGACATGACTAGTAAATGATCACTATAGAAACCATAAAATGAAAGAATAATCATGGGATCCTTATGATATTAAGAAGAAGTACCAGACAAATTTATTTAGAAGGAAATATTCATGAATGATTTCAAGGAATCAATTTACAATTTAAGCAATAATATAACCCCTATCATTTATTGTACCTATCATATTTAATAATACATTTCACATGATAGATTTTGTTGCCTGTAGCACCTTGAAAAAACAAATCGTGACATACAATTAAATATTAACATGACCGTTAGAATAGTAAGGTGAGAAATATGAATAGTAACATGACCAATAGAATAGTAACATCATATATAAATGTGTAAATAGTGTTTAAGAATCTTACATATGAATATATGATATAATTTTTTCTTGATACGAGTAATAATATTTTAAAATTGATAAATTAATTAATGGTATTTTTTGGTAACAAATATTTACTAATAGTGTTATAAATAATATAATGTTTTAAAAGAATAATTATTTTCAAAAAAAAATATTCATCTATTAATATTGTGATTTTTTATAATAATAAAACAATTTTATGTGATCGTAGTTATTTTTCACAAGGTTTTATAAAATTAGTTATAATTTTAAAATACCTAATTTTCCAATAAATGTTATTTTTAATTAAATAATATATTTATAAAATTTCAGAAATAATTTTAAAAAAATAGACTCCATTTTTTAATTGTATACAATGAAAACTATTTAGGGTGAATGTTTGACATTTTTCAAAAATAGATGGGTATTTTTTGAATAGAGAATTTTAGTAATTTATGGTATTTAACATTATAAGTAAATAAATAAATTTTTGAGTCATTGATGATGTATGGATGATCTAAGCACCATTATCTCAATCTATCATTATCTATTTACTATATATATTCATTGAAATCATCTAGATTGAGATCCTGGATCGAAAATTATAAACTAATGTATAAAATAATAAAAACACCAGCACTACTAATATAATTACAACACAACATTGCCTCTTTTCCTCAAATATTCTAAGTCAAGGATACTACTAATATTCATACAAATTAATCTACCAATTCTCTTCCCCACATTCCAGTATTTTTGGTCTCAACAAAATAGCATTTCGATGAACAATATATAGTTTATCCAAGAGATGACACTCAGGAGGTAAAAACCTATCTCTATCTCTCTCACTCTCTCTCTTTAAATTTATTTTCATTTCTTAATCTTCCCTAGACTCCCCTATCTAATGGGACATGATAAATCCAATTTCATAAAAATATTATAATTTTATTTTATTAATTCTATTTCAATCATTAATTCTTCTATAATATCCTTTTATTTAATAAAATTAAAACATCGTTAGTGAGGTGTTGATATACCACATTTATGGATGATGAGATTCTGTTTTCTAGTTATGACTTCAGCGCTAGTCCAAAAAAAATTAATGGTAATAATCCATTATAATATATGTATTAAAAAATATTTAATTTTATTTATCCATTATATATTTATAATATTTAATAATAAAACAAATACTATTTTTGATGATCGATAAACCCCCAAAATAATTCAATCACATTTTATTAACATTTAATCTAATGAATCATCCTCATATTTGGGTCAAAAATGAAATATAAGACCATTTATGAATTTGGATTTTCAATAATAACATATAATTTTATTTTTTAAAATATTCCAATTTTACATGATCATTATTACATGTATTCAAATGAACTCATCCTAAAAACCATGGAAACGAACACTCTTGAACAAAAAAATTGAATCTTATAACTCATCATAATGGTCGTAAATTATTTTATAAAATTATAGTAAATCCAATAAATATTAAAATATTTCTAAATTTAATTACAATGAATACAATTACATTATCATGGAAATTATGTATATGTTCATAACTCTTTCGGACAAAAGGTATGGGATTCCCTATGAACCGCTATTTTTTGGTCAGGTTACACATTCTATCACATTATCCAAATATTCTTGGTGTGTATTCTTAGTAAATTTTATGTCTATATTCCAAAAATATATACCAATCTAAATTATTTTTTCATTTATTATGAAATAAATAACTTATAAGGTCCACATTTCAAATCCCGCTGACAAGTATGCCCAATTTAAGGTAACTTCAATATTTCTTACCCATTATGAAGTACACTGCATAATCTATTTTTAGAATATTTAATTTATTCATAATTATATTTATGAAAAAATATTTTTCATTTCTGTGTTAATTAAATCATTTATTCCATTGTTCTTTATAAAGTCTATTTAATATATTCTCTCAAACTACACTAATGTTTCTTATTTTATGGTTTCTTAGACACACTTTTTATATGGTTTCACTTTAGTTGGCCATCATTTATGAGTATTTGAACCTATTACCCCTTTTAAATGTACAGTTATATTTTGAATCCATGCATTCAAAGACACCATCATGATATCTCATTTTTTATTCATAATTAACTTCTTATTGCATGTGTGTGGTGTTTGTTTACTTATTTTTGTATGATCAACATTCACTGAATATTTCATTAAATATTCATATTTCATTTATCATTGATATGATTATTATCTAATTCATATATAATTTTTACATGTTTTGATTTCCTCATCTATATAAATATTCATTAATTTTTAATTTTTTCTCATTATAGATATTTTGATATGGAATATTATTCCTAAATTAAATCTATATATAATGAATTCTTTGGACCTGTAGTGTTGAGGGGGGGTGATTATATATAGACATTGGATACATTGATGGGTCTCTGGAGGAAATATAGTTTCTGAAAACCCTACATATTTGTTTATAATAGTAATAATATGGGTTGGTACCCATATACATAAATTTTCTTCAGGATACAATGGATCATGTGTAAGATACATGACAACCAAATACTATTCATTTTGTTCATTCTGTATTGAGTTATCTCATTCCATGTGATTTTCACTATGAAGAAAACTCTGATTTATATTCATTCTTAAATATATTGATGTCGTGTATTTTTTTAATTATTTACCATGACATGATGATTATATTGTATTGCATTTCCTTCACTTATTATTGAATTATATAACCCTTAGATATAATTTGATCTCACCCTTTAACATTTTTTCTTTCCAGTGGTTTTGAGGAAAAAATATTTTAATATGTTTCAAGGAAGTAGTTTATTAACTTTTATTATGTTATATTTTAAATTAAAAATGTTATAGTAGAACCATGCATGTATCTAGTTCTTGAAGTCCAATAAATTGAATGATCCTTAGCGATATGATATATTTTTTCTATTCCATTTAAATCAAATATCCATTAACATTGGGCTATTGGGGAATTGGTTATTACACCATCTTCCTCAATAATTAAGTATAGTCATATGACATTGAAAAAAATATCTCTAGTTTTATTAATATAATGGGTTACCAAATGGAAATAATTAGAGTATAGGAAATGGTTTCTAGGAATTCTCCAACCATTAATAATGTATCCTAGTTAACCAATATTATCCCATCGTGTAATGTAGGCTCAACTTATACATCCACTGGAATGTAAAAAATAAATCCTCTATTCATCTAAAAATCACTGGTGGTTAAGATAAATAACAAAGGAATTATATCTATAATTCCATAAGTGTTTATAAGAAAAGACTATCATATAAAACCACAATAATATGAAAATACATAATAGATTGGTTGATACAATATATTGTAAATGATAACTCATTTTGAGCAGTCCATAAACATATAATATGTACCCATTATCATATGTCTTAAAAAAAACCATTCAATGAAAAATCCCAAATTCTGACTAATAAGAATTGATGCGAGTGGAATAGAAAAGTGGTGCAATTAATGAATTTTGTTTTTAATTGGGATTCTCATTCATACAGAAAATATCAATAAGAAATTGATAAAGGGGTTTATAATTCATAGAAATTTCCACTACGTGCCACTATATGTGGAAAACAATGTGAATATTTTTTTAATAGAATGGTGTTTTACAGAATGAGACATAAACAACTAAAAATGGGAGAATGTATAGGGGAAATTAGTTTATTATTTATATTTTAGAAAAAAACATTTTTATAAGAGGTTTCATCATAAATAATTCAAACTAATTGACACATATGAAGTGAACCATTGAGTCCACAATCACCTTCAAGAGAATAGATTTATGATATTTGTGATTTAAAAACACATTTGAATTGGTTTTTATTAATTTATATATTTCTTTTTATTAGATTTTATATAACATTCATTCTAAATTATTATATATATATATATATATATTACTAGGAACATCTTTTATATTAAACATGGGTGAATATGGTTGAATTTTTTTAAATATAGATAGATGTGGTGACATTGCGCTTCATAGTAATGTTGAGACCTATGACATCATCAAATCATGGATTAATCAAAGATAGAGTAGAATTTCCAAGAATCATTGGAGTGAATGAAACGGTGATAAGAGATAATTTTTAATTACATTTACGGATCATTAACTTATTGATTATCTAATTCAGGTTGTGAGTTATGGGATGGATGATATTTTGTAAATCCTTTAAATCTCATAATGGGAATTAGATTGAAAATTAGAACATAAATATTTAACTACATGAATCATACATTCAAGAAGTTGATTTTATTTTTTTTAAACATAAGTTTTTAGGCCTTTATTATATTAATATCATAAATATTAATTTTACAATATAATGATTCATTTCAATAAATAAGGTTTCTTCATATAATCTGATGAATTCCATTTGTTGTGTATATTATTTAGGATTTTTAAATTTTTTCATCTCCAAAACCATATAGGAAACAACCATCATTATAAAAATATAGATTCCATCAAAGGGACAATGATTCAGTCTTGGGATAGGGATTTGGAAACTTGGAGGCTACCTCTAGAGTTCCTACTTCAAGTTCATTAGTCCTATAAGTGTTTTCATTTTTCATTCTTATTTTTTTAAATTATTTATAAAATTCAATGATATCTATTTTAATTATTAACCTTCTACTTCATTGGTTAAATTTATCATCCAAAAATCATTCTTCTTTATTCTTTTGGATTTTGTTCATTCGTTGTTTTAGATCACTTGAGGATGATGAAAAAAAGATGTAGTGGAGAGATGAATATGATAATGTGAATAATTGTAATAAATTATGATGTTCATTTACTCATGATATGATTTTATTAAATAGTATCTTGTTAGGAAAGCACAATTATTTTAGTCACCATTGATAATTAAATTTTTTCCAATTCTGAAAGAAAATATATGATATTTAATTATTAAAAATTAAATTTTATTATCATTATTATTTCGATAATCTGGTTTGCATGCACATTATTTTTGTTTATTCATTAGAGAGTGTAGATTCAATATACTGGGATTGTAATAGTATGGTTGACTCAGTTACTATAAATTTTCAAAATAATGGATTCATTTAAATATTATCTAATTATTTTCCAAGACATATAGAAATAATTTATTTAGTTCAACATCTATAGGAAAATATTTTGTGATCTATTTTTTTATTTCATTATTCATCAAGTTTTTTAATTTCGATTCAATTAATTAGAAAATAATTCAATTGAGATTTGGGAAACTGAACCATTGGTCAAGAGTTGTTATTTAACTCTCATTACTTTAGAGGACTGCTCTCATAATACCACTATACTATAAGTTTTTATTTAGTATGGATGAATAAATATGTAAATTTATTGTTTTACTACTTCACATAGATATACGGTTGTCGCTCAGGTGCATAAGGTTAGGAAACCGAATTAGTGGACTCACTAGATGAATTTACACCCATTGTAACCTATTTTTATTCTTATCAATTTGATTGATTAAAAAATGAAGAACTATATAAATAAAAAATATTACTTATACAAATACTCTTAAGGTTCCATTATAAAAAACATGTGGAAAAAAAAATTGTTGATTGATAATTAACAGTAATGCTTTGGTAATGAGGGCCCAATAGGGTATGTATTGATCAAATCCTTTTAGGGGCGGATGAAAATTTTAAAAAATGATATTAGTGAAACCAAGTGGTAGATTCATACAAAAAATGAAATTCGATGAATAATTAAAAAATCCCATCATACCATCAAGGAATAGTACATACATTCTCAAAGGATTACGTAGTAGTATGTGGAAAATTCTAGATGGGGTCTCTATTGGTTGTACTAATTAGTGATGTTTGATATTTTTATGATTGAAATTTAGGGAAAAATATTGGCAAGAACCTATAACCTGAGATGAATAGGGAAATTCATATAATCAAGTATCATTTCGAGAGTGGGAATGAAACATAAAATACATAAACTA
Source organism: Viscum album (assembly GCA_963277665.1). Taxonomy (NCBI): domain Eukaryota; kingdom Viridiplantae; phylum Streptophyta; class Magnoliopsida; order Santalales; family Viscaceae; genus Viscum; species Viscum album. The sequence goes on from OY728129.1 coordinate 537,245,463, forward strand.
TATGGAATGTGATGTGAATTCTGTATTCCAATGGGTCCATCACCTCATTTTTTATTAATTTTGTTTTATATTGATTATAATTTCTCGCAAAATGATAAGGTTTAAAAATCCACTATCCTTTTGTTGTATTATATTATTACATGGTATTTCATGACATAGAGTGGAATCAACCATTATTTTAATCATAAATGAACGTGGAATTATTAAAATTATATATAATTTCAATACATTTTTTAATGAATTATCATTTTAGAAATTATATTTAGAGAATAATTCACATAATTAAAATGTAAAATTTCCTTTAAATTAAGTCCAAATAGAAACATTGACATTCAAAATGTGGGAAATATAACTATTTTATGGTTAGGTTCTTAGGGATACAACCAAATATATCAGCTTTGTTTCTCCCACATCATTTAATTAATACACATTCCTAACAATAAATATTGGTTGTATGAAATCATTCTTTTAAATTGTATAATAATAATTCTCATGTTGGCATAAAACCTTCCATCTAGGAGAACCATATTGAGAGCCTATGCCTAGTAGATCAATCATAGGAATTTAGATTGAGAACTAAGAAAAAGTAAAACACCCACAATCATATAATGGTATTTATCAATATCAAGAACTCATATACATATCATTTAATTAAAACCATCTTCCCAATCATTAATATTCTAACCAATAAAATAATCATCATAATTATAATTATCATAACCATAATTTAAATTGCCATTAATTTATAATTTATTCATTATAAGTCCACGTGTCAGAAAAAATAGAACACATATTGGTAGAAGTTATGGATGTCTAATTAATGAGGAAATATTGATATTTATAGTTATATTTTTTAGTTTATTATATCTATGTACCGTTTTTCAAATAATAATCACCATAAATGTAAAATTAAATTCCATAAACACTATTATAGTAGTAAAAGATCATAATATTTTATAAAAATTTGTTACTAAACCTTTAAATAATGTATAATTATCATATAATTTTATTTTATATAATCATCATAAAATGTATTAAACCACATGGTCTCAAAATAATCTACTATCCCATTTTTGTCAACAATTACCACACATAAATGATATGAAACTCAGATATAAGAAAAAATTATTGTCTCACCCTCTCTTCTACCTCATACATCTTGTTTTATAATTTTTTTTTTCATATAATTTTTTTTAAAAAAATATTGATTTAATGTATTGAAAATATTTCTATGAGAAAATTATTTAAGAACTATACCTAATATAATTCTATTTTATAATGTCACTAAAATAACATAGAATAGAACCAAAAATTTCATTATGGATGTGAATACTAGAAAACAAATATTTTTAAAAAATATTTTTTTTTAATATTTTGTGAGTTATTATTTTCCATTCATGAATTATTATTTATTAAGTTAATATAATTATATATGAAATAAGATTTAAATCAACATTAATGATCCATGTTATCTTATTTTATCCTACTAAACATGATCGGCATGTCAGCTGTATTCGGATATTACCATCAATATACCTACAACCCAACTATTTTCCCATATATCATAAATTGTTATCTAATTCATGAAATGTATGTTTCTGTGTTGTCCTCACTAATCTCCTCCCATATTAACCCTCATTATGTAGACCATTATTTTCACCACATCCCACACTAATATTTTTTCCACCTCACTCTATAACCAATATCTATTTAAGAAACCCATTTTCCTATATTATACCCATGAAAAGGAATTAGAATCCAACGCAAAATTTATCAATACACATATTTAAAAGCAAACCCATGAATTCCACAACATTTTCCACTTCTGAAAAACCCAAATTGTTGAGGTGTCCATAAACAACAATTAATTCAATACCCCCAACATTCACACCAATATCACAACTTATCTCACATCCAATCAACCTATGCATGTAACCACATTCCCATATATTATAGGAAATTTCATGATGATCTTTATGATAAATCCAGGATATTAGAATTATTTTTTTCAAACTGAAAACATATATTACCACGAAATTAACTTTTTAAGCCAAATTGATATGTTTTAGTATGAAAAAAATGATATTTGATAGTTATATGATATAATCGTTTGATTATAAAATTAAGGGTACTATTATTATAAATATAAAAAATCAAATTATATAGAAAAAATAACATAAATGACCACAATTTTGGGAATTCTAAAATTATTGGTCAACCTTTTAGAACCTTATGTTGTGGGAACCATTTCTCTATTTCTAGAGATATATTCACATGGTTACATTCATTAATATGGTTTATTATTATGTGATTAATGTTTTGTAATAAATATTAAATGTTTTATAATGAGATATAAATGATAAAAAAACTAAAATGATTTGTCATTAAGGTTTAATATAACAATATAACATATAATATACCCTAATAAATATTTAAATTAAATATACATTTTAAATATATTTCCTTTACTATAAAAATAGATATAATACAACATCTGTATACTTATAATTTGTTAATAAGTGTATTATAATTAAAACCACTATATTTTTACCTTAAAATATATGCTAATATAAACAATATTTTAGAAAATCTATGGATATATAAAATAAAATATTATCACATCTATGAGTTTAAATTCATATTTTACACATTATGAGAAATTTATTTTTAAACAGAATCCATTTGATGTTCACAAATACAAAAAATAGACCATTTTGAAAAATAAATGCTTGGTTTGTAATATTATGTCTTATATCTATAATGATATATAACATTAATTTTCTAAAAAATAGAAGGTCAATGAATTATACCTAATTATAGTTCAATTACAATTTAACCATTAATCAAAAAATATAATTCACTGGATCATCAAATATGAATATTTTTAAAATGCATATCATATGGAATGTGAAATTGTACTAACTATCTAGGTCATATAATTCTTTTGAATAGTTTTTAAATATAAATTAATAATTTTACATGTAACCTTATTTAATTTAAATGTTTGGAATCATATCATCATGTAATATGTTGTTATATTTAACTCATATCCATTATTTATTCCTTTAATTCCATTCCTATCTCATAATCCTAGTCAATATTGATTAGATATTTTTCTACAAAAATATCCATGTAATTATTTAATTTATATTTATTCCAAATATATATATTCTCTGTCTAAATTAGGAAAAATAATTAAAACAAAAAATCAATAAGTATGGTTAGATAACAATCGGCGATTCGTGAATATTTTCATAATACATTTTTTAATCAATATTGGATGATATATTACTTCATATAGAATGCATTAGATCCTAAAAAATTATTATGATATAATTCATAAGAAATTAATGCAGTACACCAATTTTAGATACATTATAGTGAATTTTTTATCAATGAAATTTTCATAGAAATTCAGTAATATATTATGTCTATAAATGAAAAAAATTATAAATTATGATATCTATTTTGAATACAAATTTATAGAAATTAGTTTTAAATAAATTAACTTTATTGTTTTTTCTATTTAATGTTATAATGTAGAATTTTTAATATTTTTGACCAAATATTTATCAACTACTATGTTGTGGTAATTTTAATGAGAATTAAAAAATTGTAACATAATAATAATATCATTAACATTTAACATATGTATATATGTGTATATATATATTTATAAACATTGATATATCATGTAATTTTTAAATTTTTTATACACTGTCACAATTATTATATCAGTTTTATATTCTATCATGAATATTTAAAATGAGCTGGCTATTAAAAAAATTGTAACACCAAAACTACTATATACTCACATCCATGACATCCAAATAATTGAGCATTATTTAAATGGGGTATAATACATATCAACACATTCTATGATAATATGCATTAATAATTACATCAACCCCTTGCATGAATATTTGTGGGTCCTCCCATAAATATTAACATTAATCTAATTTTTTTTATTTATATTGTAATATGATTGATTTAAATGAATGATTCAAAATAGGTCAGGTCTATAAAATCTATATACCATAGTAACACTCTTTATATAGTTGATAAAAATGAATAATCATGGGATATTGAAAAAAAATCATCGCGAAATGAAATTATATAGTCCCTTTACCACTTGATATGTATGGTATAAAAGTAGATTCTCTATTTTATTAACTATCAAAACATTTAATTAATTTTTGATAAATAAAATAGAGTTAGTAGTTTATCCTTATATGGCTTTGGAACATTTCTAAGAAAAATTATGGAGACTGGTGCTGAGATGGTGTGCAATTGCGAGGTTGGGTGTTCCTATAATTAATTTTATAATGATATTAAAAAAAATTTATTGTGCATGTGGGTTTTTTCAGAAACAATATAATATCTCTGAAACAGAAGATTGGATCATAAATCTAAGGGCATTGATGAGTCTATAACAATGAATTTATCATAGATGCGACATAACTTTTTTCGGTGCTGGTCTACTATAGAGAAAGTCACTAAAGACATACCTGTAAATAAAATAATTATTTTAATTTATTTTATTTCAGATGGTGTTTCAAAAAAACATGAACATAGACTCATATTGAAAATCAGATACATCCATCTAGTTCATAAGGTAGGGTTTTACCTATGCATGAATTAATGTGAGAGGGTGCAATGTGTTTAGATCTCATGTCTGTTGGCAGGTGTGGTTAAGAGGTTTAACCTTGACCTAATTATAGTGTAATAAATAAGTGATTATGTGGTTTTTTAGTGTTTAATCATAATCCTCCCACGCTTACATGCTCAATATTTTCCTCCATTGAATAGGAAATAAAGAACCTTTAAAGGATCACACAATAGTAGTCGGGCGTATTCATCAACTACGAATAGATTAAAATTGGGGTACGATTTATTTCATTGAATTATGAATCCATGATTTCAATTATTTAATGATAATTGATTCTTCATCTATTGTGCTTCATTGTACATCAACATCAATGGACATACTAACTTGGACTTCGATGGATCTATCAATATTCATTCCTTCATTCTTCACGTTATCTTTATTTTGTACACTTTGGTGTGTCGAAACGGCATTAGATCATTGACTGGGCCATAGGAAAGTGTAGATAAAGGCCTCATCATCATAGATTTGTGATCATTTTAATTTTCGGGTTAGTTTTGGATTATAAGTGACTCACAATTGGTGGGTCGGTCCTGTTAGGGATGTTCTAGTAGTGGAGGTGGCTGGTACGTCAATCTGGTAGCCGGCAGTGCATTGGCTTTGGGAAAGGCAAGCTGTGGAATGCACATAAGAGAGGTGAGAAAAGGAAAGGGGTTGGGTGATGGTCTAGGGAGCGGGGTCGGAATTGGAAATTTTGGATTCAAGTAGGGACTATGCTAGGCTGGAGTGGTGCAAACAGGCAGCAGGCTTGGCTCGGTCGAGACAACATGGTGAGGTGGCTGGAGGCGGCACGGTAGGTAGTGGGTCGAGGTGGTATCTGATGTGCACAAAAGGGTGGAATACCATGTAGGAAGCAAATTGGGATGGTCAAAAAATATTGAAAAATAGAAATATTAATTTTCTTAAAAATAAAAAAAATATTAATAACTTATTTATAATTTTTATAACTCTAATTTGGAGACTTCGATTCGTGCACCATCTGCGGTGCGATGATCCCATTTATGATATTGATATTTTAAGATTGTTTCAGATTGATTTCTAATTCCTAGAACCTGGGAACCAAAAAATTCCATGATGTATTAGAATTAACAGTATTATTAAATATTTGAACAATCATAACTCCCACATGGGATGTCCAAATGACGTGATGTAAGAGACTGTGTGACGCTAAATTTGAGGGAGTCCTTTTAATACTAATGTTGGATACTTATTCCAAGCTTATAAATAAGATGAAAAACTATATAACAAGATTTAGAAGATTATTATTATTATTATTATTATTATTATTATTATTGTAATATATTTTATGTGACATAGATTATCATTACGACTTCTGATTGAAAAACCATCAATGACATCGTGAACCTAAGATTGTGTCAGTCGTTTTAATACTAGTATTGGGATATTAATTCAGGATCATGATGTGGGCCCCATGAGACTCCATTTTTTTATAAGGTTACAAAATACGACCTTTTCATTTGGTGAAAAAATGAGAAAAATTGAATATTCGACCCCATTTATTTTTTCATTGGGATTGCAATGGTGATATCCATATATTTTATATCAAGATAGAGATGTGGGACTCATGAGGCATTATTCATGCACAGTGTGCTGAAATGAATATTATTCACCATGTGTCAAATTTTAGTGAATAAATAACAGATCATGTGTGTTTGTTCATAATGATCTCAATGGTGTGATAAATTTGGTTATTCTGGGCCATTTGAGGAGGCATGTCTATAAAATTATGTTTTTTCATTCAGTCCAATGATGAGAGTTGTGCACTTATCAACATTTTGTTCAGATATTCCATGTAATATGTGTGTTAATTGGTAAGCCTAGGGGTACATGTATAATGTTTAGAACTCTAGAATTAGATAGTTAATATCTAGACTATGAGACATGTTCACACATCCGTTGGGCCCCAAATGCGCTATATACCTCCCAATGAAAATTCTACCTCTCATATCTGTATTGTCTGAAATCAGATGTTGGATTTTGAGAAGCCTATCTGGAGTGTTTTTTTCACATAGAATGATAAGGTTTCCTCATAAGTGGATTTCGATATAAAATGAAAAATGTTCTAAGAGATTCCATAATGTGATGGAAAGTGTGACAATGATAGTGATCAAGAATGATAAACATATTATTCTACCAGATTTGAACCCCCATAAACATGGGCATAGGTCCGATATAGTTACTTATTATTTGAACCCCCTTAACAAGTAGGAAACTGATCCTCGATTTTCTAGAGTGGAACCCTCTTATGATCCCAAGGTGGAGGTCCTTTCACTTCAGAGTGAAACCCCCCATCAAAATGGGAACTTTTCCTATACCTTCTGAATTGTACCCCCTATTAAATTGGGAGAGGGTCCTCAAAAACTTTGGTGGAACACCCTATTGTACTAGGATATCGGTCACTATGACAATAAATTGGAACCCCCTATTATCATGCATGTGGGTCCACTAAAAATACTATCAGAGTTGAACCCCCTATTTTCATAGGTGCACGTACTCTATGAATACTATCAATGTGGAGCCCCCTTGATATAGTAAGGACTGTGTCCTCTATTTCGAGTTTGTTCCCACTCGGATGTGCGTCCTAGTGAAAAGATATGGTTTGATGTGTCATTGGACTTGCGAGAATGATAGATTCTTTCCCCACCAATACACCTCCTTGAGATGCGACCTAAACCATATAGGCATGTAAGATCCACCCAAAGTGGATAATGTCAAATGTGTGGTGATTTATTACATTCAATATCTGTGTCCTGGGAAGAGTCATGATATGTTGGGCATCATTAATGGGAGTCTAGAACAAATGGTGACACATTTCTGGGACTATTTTTTTGATGGAGATATTCCTACTGTCTCGTTTGAGATTATTTTTCTACGAATATATATATATATATATATATCTTGTTTTTGTACCAACACATTGGGTTTTGGTTTCTCTCTGTCCAAGAGAAGTGAAGAAACGTGGGGTATTCCATGTGCCTTCTGTGTTTATCTTCTCATGGATGGATGAGTCCACTCTGCTACAATACATAGCAAAGAATTGATGAAATGTACATCCTATCACCATTTCGAGTTCCTTGTTTTGGGATTAGTTTACCTCCACTATCTTTTTTGGGTTGAGATTTACTCTTTTACCATACCTTGTTCTCTCTACTGCTTTCCTCTACGGTGAACCTCTTATTGCTCCAACTTTACCCTTTTTTGGGTGCTCTGTTGGGTATGTATATACTCACCCTTTTATGGTATTTGTCCCACACATGAATTGTACTTTTCAGGCAATAGCCATGATGATAGTGACTTTAAATGACCTTAGGGATATGGGGATCTAGGTCCGTGTATGGTTGTCATAGCTTAGGATTAAATAGATGGGCTATATCAGCAATTTAATATATTCAGTTTAGCTAGGTTGGGAGATATTTGTATTTGGAAATGTATTATTCACATTTACTTATAGTTCACACTACCATACTCCCATACTTTCTACACATTTATGCATTATTGGATTCTTTTTATAGTATTTTACCATATTTGATTTCATTCCAACAACACTTCATCATTAAGTTGGATGTTTGTGTGCTTATAGGTTTTCAAGAAAATCCATCCCTGAGTTTAGTGTGCCTTCAGTTCTTGTCACCACCCAATGGACTATGGAGGAGGGTTTGGGGTACTTGTTGTTCGATCCCCAGCTTGGGTCAGGTCATGACATATTTGGAATCATAGTTGGTTCTTTATTTTGGGAATTGTTCAAGAATACCCAAAAAATTAAATGATTAGGTTTTATGAACACAATGTCAATGTTACACAAATGAGGCTCTCAAGATGGGGAGTCTAGTGATAGTATTTGTGGCAAACATATCAATTCACTAGGACTATGCCTACCATCATGTCGACTCGGCATAAAGAGACATTTGTTGCAGGGAAGAATGGTACATTCATAATATATGATTTTTTATTTTACTATCCTTCTTGATTCAGTTCCCCATTTTTGTTATTAATATATATATATATATTATCATTTAAAATAAGTACTCATTGATAATTTTATTAATTCTACTAAGACGACAACTATCCAAGATTCAAGCTCATTTTTTTTACAATGACCCTGTCTGAGATGAGGACATAATTTAGTGTCCATCATGTTATCCCAATTATTTTGGTGGGATGTTTGCAACACCCACAATGTTTGAGAATAGGATCATCCTAGTTGAGAAGAATGATGATTTTGAAATGCTGAGCTCACTTCACGGGTTCTGGCTTCAGAGACCACTAAGATTCCATGACAAGACAGATCCCTATCCTTGAGAAGAATGGATAGAGTTGGTGGTCCCCATAGTAAATCCTTACCAGACCCCAAAAGATTAGATGATGGATTTGGAAGCCAAATATTTTTCCTAGAACAGCTTGGAATTGGTGGATCCAAATTACCCAGATTAATGATGAGTCAACACCCTCATGGGATGACCTCCAGAAGTTGTTTTGAGAGGAGTATTACCCCTTATTCCCTCACTTAGATAGGATTAAAGAGTTCCTTCATCTTTAGCATAGATGAATTACTCTGAAAGAGTACATATCAAGGTTCACAAATCATACATGCTACTATCTCAACATGATCAAAGCTCATTACTTCTGAGCACAAATGTTGGATGAGGAAAGCTACAGAGAGGTTTGAGCTAGAGATGATCCCTAGTACATATAGACATATATTAGTTGTACTATAGAGGGAAATAGTGAAAAATAGATTTCTGTTAGAGGTACTCCAAAGAAAACTGAACTGGTTCGGTGCTTTTCTTGTGATGAAAGAGGTCACATAACATGAGATTTATCGACCTAATGTGCTGAGTAGGACAAAGAGATATATGATGAACCATTACTTTAGTGAAAATTTAGTGATCAACGATCTACCATGTATCGATAGTGTTGTCCATAGAGAATTGGAACTGGATGACGTGTAAAAGGAGGTATGGGTAGTAGACGTCCCTATGAAAAATTCCAACACTACAAGACAACCATTGTCATGCATAGTGAGTTGGCAGTCTGGGGAGTGGGCTACTATAATATTTGGAGGCTTATGATCCCACATTTCATGAGATGATAAGAGATACAATCTATCTGTCATATACTTTTATTAGTATATTTTATTATACACCATGTGATGTACTTTTATTCTTTCCCCTTTTATCAAGGTTAATATTGTGGTGACACAGGGCCTCCACTACTAAAAAATAGAGTTTATTCAGTGTCAGTCCATTAATAGCTCTAGTTAAAAATTATATTGAAGACCCCCTTTTTCCATAACTTGAAAAGTGCTATTAAAGGGGGTCATTAACACTTATTTTTATAGTACTATTAAAGGGGTCCATTAATAGTGCTAAAAAGGCATTTAATAGGGGACCATTATCAGCACTTTTTTTACAAGCACTGATAAAATATTCTTCTAGAAAAATATGTTTTGTTATAAAAATATAAATATATAAAAATATTAATATTGATATAAACACAATATATATTTTTCGAAACATGTTTTAGATAAGGTAAATTGGAATATACACTTAAATATAAGATATTTAGTTAAAATGACATATAAATTAATTAAAAAATATTTTTAATTAATAATTTTCTTTTTATTATAGAGTAATAGTCATTTAAAATCAATTTTATGTTTAAAAAATAAAAATGATAATAAATGAACTCAAATAAGTTGAAAACACAACTAAAACATAAAACATATATAAATTTTCATCTGGGTGTCCGTTTAGTATCTACCACATATCAAATCCAAGCCTGTGAGGAGATCTATGCTTTTAAATATGTAGGGTGACCCCGATCACTATTTATAAAAGTAAAAAAAGTTCTAGGAGCCCTCCAAAAATGATTTTTTTTGGGGTACCCCAATTTTTTAACAGTAGATAGATTTTAAGCCTCCTTTATGGTAGTATATTTTTGATATTATGGCTACAAAATTTTATCATTTTTCATAACATTTTTTCATTTTTAAACAAATACATAACAATATATACATATACACAAAAAAGTAATTTTATAAATAAATAAATTAATATTATTTAAAAATAATATATATATATATATATATTAATATATAAACATATATATAAAAATATATATAAACATATATAAATATATGGATAAATAATGTGATGAAATATATATAAACATATTCATATATCAAAAAATGTAAAAACAAGATAGAATATGGTAGTGGTAAAGGAGTCGGATGTATAAGAGGGTGGTCATAGGTTCAATAATTGGTGGAGGCAGGGGAGTGCACATGATTCTATGATTATCTAATGCACTAATAAAGGGGTAATGGAAGAGTTGATAAAGTGGTTGGTGGGTGGGAATCAATGATTAGGGGGTGTGGAAAAAAATTATATACCCCTTATAAGTGGATCCTTTATTAGCGCTGATAATGGTGGCCTTTAAAAGCAGCTTTTTAGCATGGATGAAAGTTTAGGCCTTTTAAATTTACGTGATTTTCAACACGTTTTTTTCATTGAAAAGTTCTTTTTCTATAATTATTAAAGGATTAATTTGATGTAGTGGACATTATAACCTTATATCATTGTTTTTTGATGTATATTTGATGAACTAGGATGAGGGGTTGTTCCCCCACTAAGGCCTATTTTTTATGCGTGAAAAACAGCCATAGTAAGTTAGTGCCTCCAAAATAGGATAGTATCGAGGATGGGTGGATGAGTCTATATAACATGTGAATTCAGGGAGAGGTTGTATGATAGAGTGTCAGAGTAGTTCCAAACATTGTCGTTACATTTTTTCTGCTTGACCATTTTATCTTAAGATTCCACTTATGGGCCCTGTGATGTTTTTGGTTTTGTTTTACTCTCGTTTATTGAGATTCGAAGATGCATGGGGTATGCCCTATGATTTCCATGTGTTGATTCTCCTGGATGGATGATTTTACTCGCATTTCATGTTCGTTAGTACCCTCGTGTGCTTGATGTCAACCTCGATGTAGTGGCAGTGATTTATCAAATATAGAATGAGGTAGTTGAGACCACATGAATAGAACTATGTGAAAAAATACATAGAGATAGAGGATGTAGTATTCACCATGGGAATGTGGTGAAAGTACCTTCTAGTAGAGTTCATTGAAATTTAATCACACCATTAGAGTCTTAATAATGTATTAACACATATACACAAAAAACAAAGGCAATATTAGATGAAAAAATTCCTATAGTACTATGACTTCGAGATAGTTAACACTCCTAGGAAGGGAAATGTTTTAATAGATTATAATTAGTAGGAAGTCCCAGTATCACTCGGTGCAGGAATCATTGGAGAAGTTTGATTACCTAAAAATAACCCGAGTGGAGAAAGAGTGTACCTGTTTCTTTAGTCAATGTTGTTGAATCCTTCAGTTCTATTGTTCATGAGAGATTATTAGTTAGGATACATCTATCTTGATGTCATTCATGGAAAAATATCATTGGGAGTTTCACCTGATAGTTGTTTCTCATGAAGGGAATCACATACTATTTTTCATGGTACAGATTGTGGTCCTGGTCACGTTGTGAGAGGAGGTCATAAAAGAGTTTAACCCTTATCCTTTGGCTATACAACCTTCTATAAGGAAGAGCCTGGTATAGTCTTAGTTCCACTATATATTTTCATAGTTAGTAATTTTTAGTGATGAAATGATTTGCGGATTGAAATGATGCAGAAAACCGGGTAGGATCTGTAAGATGTAGGAGTATTTCTAAGAATATTTTTGGATCCATGAACTGATTCAAAACAAGATTATGAGTCCCTTTGTGCGAAAAATCAGATTTATGATTTTATTAATTAGTTTTCTATTACATGCATGTGGTTTTTTATATAAAATATAATATCTCCTAATCAAAATATTAGATCAAAAATAAAATGGCATAGTCTAGTTTGTAATGTGATGATTACTAAAGGCATGGAATAACATTTTTTAGTGCGGGTCATCTAAAGAAACATCCTTCCAGGATGTAATCTGAAATAAAATAATTATATTAAATTATTCTATTTCAGAAGTTTTTTCCTATAAATCATGAATAAATACTTGGATTGGAAATATGATACCACTATCAGGATCATAATGTGTTGTTTCACCGAACCATGACCAAAAGTGGGAGGCGAGAGATTTAAAATGTTGTATTAGTTAGCATGTGAGGTTAAGGGATTTAACCATGGCCTAAATACAATGTTATAAATAAGTGACTATGAGGTCTCTGTTAGGGTTGCATCATAATCCTATTTTGAGGACACGCTCCCTATTTTCCACCATTTATGAACAAAGTACAATCTTTTGATGGATCACAATATCATAGGCCATCCTATTCATCGAAGAAGAATGGAACCAAATTCAGGTAAGATTATTTTATTTGAATTATACATCTCTGATTTCAATTCATATCATATAATTTTTTCATAGTCCAATTATCTACATTGAACATCATCTTCGATGTCCAAACGATCACTACTGTCAATCAATCTATCTTCCTCATCCATTCACCACATGTTATTCATCATTTACTTTTTGGCACGTCCAAATGTAAATAAATAGTTGGGTGGGGCATGGACATGTGTAGATCATGTCATAAGGATAACATATTTCTGATCATTTTAATTTTCTGGTATGGTATGGATCATCGGTGGCATGCATAATTTTTTCCTGTTCCATGCAGGACAAGGGAGTGGAAAAGGTGGCTAGTTTGGTGGTCTAATAGTTGGTGGAGCATGTTTTCTAGGAAAGGAAGACGGAGGTGAATCTCCAAGAGAGGTGGTGAGGGACAATTGGTGGTTTGGAGACCAGGGTGGGTGATGGTGGGTGCAGCTCCAGGCAGGACCAGTGGTAAACTGAGGCGACACAAGCTGACGATCAGGTGGGGTGCGATGGGGGGGGGCTTGGAGAGGTGGCCAGAGGTGGTGGGGAGTCTCATTCATCCATTTTTTATAAACCCCCTAACTATTTTTTGGGGAGTCTCATTGATCCATTTTTTATGGTGGCATAACCCCATTTGTGATACTATTATTTTAAGAATATTTCAAATAGTTTTCCTTGAAGAAAAACCATGGCCCCAAAAATTACTGTGAAGTATTAGATTTAACAGTATTATTAAATCACTGAATCATTATAACAACCACATGGTAATTCCAAATGAGCTACCATCAAAAATTGCATGACCCAAAATTTGAGGATGTCATTTTAAAACAAATGTTTGTTACTTAATCCATGATTATAGCATAGATGAACTAAATTCCTATTAATAATAATTATAACATTATTATTATTTTTGTGAAATATAGTATCTGACATAGATTCTCTGTACGATGGTGGATTTATGAACTGTTATTGGAATTGTGAGCTAGAGATTGAGGTGGATGTTTTGATATAAGCATTGATATTTTAATTCGGGGTCAAGGTGGGGGTCCCACAATACTCTGTTTGAGCATAATACAGATGAATATGACATTTTCATCGGGTGTCTGATTGATGGATATTAATAGTCGATCCTTTCAAATTTACTATGGGGATCACAATGGTGTTTTCCGTATATTTTATTTCAAGATATATACATAGGACCCATTGGGAATTATTCATGTAGAATGTGGTGGAATGCACATTCTTCACCAAGTGTCTATTTTGGGTTAATGAATAGTTTATACGATGTAATTTTATACAAGGAGAACAATGATGTGATTTGATTGGTTATCTGGGGATGTTGGAGAAGGCATGTTAATTATGTTATGTTTTTCCATTCGGACCATTGATGATCCTCATGCACTCATCGGACTTTTGGCCAGATAATCCATGTACTCTGGGAGTACGATGGTACACCTTGGGGTGTATGTACATAGATTAGTACTCGAGTATTACCAGGTACATGTCTAGTTGATGAGGTGGGGTCACACATCATGTGGGCCTCATACATTCTATATACCTCGTTATGAATCTTTTACCACACATATATCTTTCGTCTAAACTCAGATGTTGGCCCACAAGTAGACTGTCCTATGTGTTTTTCCTATTAGAGTAGGATTTTTCCCTTAAAATAGTCAATAAAGGTATGATGTGAAATAATCCAAACGTGAAACCTATTTGAGGTGATTCTTGAAAATCAATGTGGTCCAAAATGATTTCCAGAGACAACATATATAGTAAAATTCCCCTTCAGAATTGGTGGAGGTCTTCTATAGTAACATTCAAGTGGATACCCTGGCAGAGTAGGTTGAAAATCCTCAACGACCTAGAGTGGAACCCCTTGCGATCCTAGTGCATAGGACCTCAACCTTCCGAGTGGATCCCTCCATCAGAATAAGAGTGGTTCCAATACCTTCAAAGAGGAACCCCTATTGGATAGGGTATGATTCCTTGAAAACTATGGTGGAACCCCCTTTTGTACAGTGTTTTGGGTCCCCATGACACTAGAGTTGACCCCCATCCAAATATAATGTTTTTAATAATCCACTTTAAGGACATGTGTGAAACCATAGTTTGCAAAACAAGATACCAATAAGTGCAGGAAGTGCACAAAAATGATTAAAAAAATACTGAGAATATTTTAGTCAAACAGTCTACATAATTCATAGTGTACAGGACTAACATGTGAATCAAGATCCTCAGTGATACATTTTTAAATTTGAGTAACCATTCTGTCTATTGTCTAAATGAATTCCTCGGAGTTTATTTTTCATTGGCTAAAGCCCTAGTCCATGATTCAGTATTTCTTGTCTATACACACTTCTTTCCCCTAAGTGGCATCATCTTGAAACATTATTTCAAATATTCTATTAAACTCTTCATATGTGGAATTGAATCGATCAAATTTTCATTCATATATTCTTTACAGTGGAGTATGTTCTTCAAACACTCCACTTCATGTTATTTCATTACTCTTGTTTTATTTACTTAGATTTCCATTATGCCAATTCTGAAGGGATTTTCATTCCTTGTTTTAACCCTTCTTGGTTAACCTATTTTTCATTATTTCAATTATGTGAGAATAATATTTACAACCATTTGGTTTTTTCCTTGGACCAAAATATATTTCCCTACGTCACGATTTCATTTTTTCCCCTTTCATCCTTCTTGGTCTGGCAATACCTTTCATTATAATTCGGTCCAAATATTCCATTGAGATATGGCTATAAATATCACCATCTGAATTATCCTCTATATAATTAAATGTTAGCTGTTGAAATAGAAATCCTTCCAAACAGTTTTTCAGCTCAGCCACTTGGCCTTCTTCAAGAGACATCTACCAACATGGAGACCTCACCTTGCCAACTTTAATACCCATGGAAATCTTCTTCCCCTACCTCCCATCCTTCATATTGGATGAGGAATTAGTAATGAGAGTGTTTTGGTCAAAGGGGCCCAAGACGTTTACCTCATCCATTCCCCTCTCCCTCCTTGTGATTTTGATGTAGCTAAAAAAAATAATTCCCTTATAGTGAAATTCCAGATTGTACGACCTCCAGGATGATGTCAACCTTAGCACCAGTACTTCCTATGACATGGACATGTCTGAACCTATGGGATGCTCATATCCATGGCCAATAAAATTGGGTTTCTCTTCTTCTCCCATGACTACACAATGGTTTGGATAATATTTTAGCATTCCTCCATATATAACCTTCTCACCCTAGGATGGTTTAGCTTCTAGGTCCTACACTTGAATGTGTGATCCCATTTTGATGGAAAAATACATGGTCCATGTATTGAAACACTATAGTGGGGGCTTCAATAGTGGATGGATATGTGCCAACTGGCTCACACTCCACAACTACGTTGGTTGTATTTGACGAATCTAGATGTCAAACCATATCTGCATCCAGGTGAACCTTCCTCTCCTCACGTATAACTTCTTTCCCCAGAACCAGTACATCATTCATGATAACCCTCAAACACCCATTACCACTAATAGCCTCAAAATTTCAGACAGTACCCAAATCAGGTTTCATCCTGCTAGAAATTTTAGAGACTGTAGGATCATGCAGATAATCCTTTTATGGCTTTCGAAAATCCCCAATTGCATCACAATAGATCCTAGGACCAGAAGGGACCAATCAAACCTCCCCTAAATGCTGTTGTCCATCATTTTAATCATGATATTCCATGTTCAAAGGGAATCCATGTTGAAAATGATCCCCAAAAGAGCCCGGGGATCCATGAGTGTCAGCTATACCAATTACCTTCCCCCTTAATGATCATGGATTCCTCATTGGAAAGAACGGGACTTGTTCCCAAGGTGAAAACACGTTGAATAGAAGTGTGTCAAAGATTATAACACAATAGGTTGCTTTAATCAGAACTCTTGTCCAATATAGATCCAAAATCCATTCAACTAGAGGCTCTAATATGTTGACTTCAACACAAATGTTCAAATATATCTGATGAAAAATAGCACTTTTATGGAGTATGAGTAGAGATAGTGACCCCCCATGTTCCCTACCATTTAGATAAAAAAGGATTCTCAAATGGAATGTAACGCCCCGACCCCAGTTGCCCAGAGTTGGTGAATTATTTTAATATGTTGGCATGAATACAAGAAATAAAGTATCGAAATACCGATCAGTTAAGCAGTATTGGAAAATAGATTACATACATGAACATTAAATTACACATTAGAAACTAAACACAACAAAAATGATCTTTTTAGAACACCATTAATACCCTAGAATATCCTTTCTTGTCAAACATAATAAACTTATTCAAATTCTGGAAAAATTATAAAATAGAAAGAGGTGAGCTCAGATGCTCAGTAAGGATAACAATATAGCAGAAACATTCAAAAATAAGCACAAACATTTAAAGCAATGTATAAGACTTATAAAAAATAATTTTAAACATAAACTTCAACATAATATGGAAACGATACAATAAAAAAATTAAATTTAATTATTAACATGCATATTCTACTAGTTGAATAATCACATTCAATATCAATAGCCACTTTTTTAATGTTGGAATTCATAAAGCCAGACTTCATAACGATATAGTTAAGGCCTATTGCTATGACTACAAATAATATTTTTTCAAGGCCTTCTACGAAGACACTACTTTCTATAATGAGACCTACCGATGCTTTAAGGAGATATAGTGGGCTCCACCCGTCACTTACAAAGTCCAATTCATTCCTCATATGAAAAGTTTAGACGTAACATAAACATTCGTATTAAAACTATAAAAAGAAATATCAAAAAAATTTCCATAAACCATGAATGGTATAAAAATAACAGATCCACGGTCAAAAATATCACAAAACCAACAATACAATATGGAATATTTGTATTCTAATAAATCACCCTTGATCAAGAATAATATCCTGTAATGGATGTTGACGTAGTTGAAGATGATTAGTAAATTTGTTTGAGAGGAATACCCCCTTTTCAGGAAATAATTTAAAATTCATATAATGGAAGCCATTTAAAAGATATTATTGACTAAAAGTGTCCCATAAAACAATGAAACTTTTTAATGGAATTAAAATTTTAAATCATTCATGTCCATATAAATAAATTCTTAAAAACATTTTTAAAATATGGACATTAATAAAAAATGTTTTGAAGAATAAATCATTAAAACATTTATAATGATGTTTTAGAAAAAATTCCCTTAAATATAATCACTTTGAAAACACATTTATGAATCATGGAAATTGATAATAAATATGTCCTTATATATACTTATGTAAAAACAACCTCGTATAATTAAGAGATTGTAAAATTAACCCTTACCCTCTACTTTACTTTAGTCAAGTGTACACTTATCATCGATTATAAAGACCATAGTATGTTATTAAATAATACCAGAACCATATTAACAATTATTATATCATAAATGATTTATTTATGACTTTATACTACCCATTTAATTATAATTTCCATGTTAAATTAACATTTCGGACAATAATCACTTTCTTTATCGTACGTGTTTTATCCTGTTACTCGTGATTAAATCACATAGATAAGGACTTAAATACCTCCAGAATATAAAAATTTATTTATATATCATATATATTTAGAATATAAATATATATAATTGACATATATATGAAATGGAAAATGCCGTTTATGGAGACAGTTGGTCGTACGTACGCAAAAACATTATTTCCATTTTCATATCGTATTGAAAGGAAATAAGTGAATAAGATATATGTAAGTATATATATATATATATCATCTAGTATTCTTATGTCATATATTACACACTTATTAGTGTTATATATTTTTATAATAATATTTGAATGGTGAACGTGGATATGAATATCATTGCGTCGTGGAGACGGTAATCCGTACATACGCATGAGTGAAAATATCATTATATTGATTGTGAAATAATATGTAATTGGATGATATATCATATATAAAGTGTCATTAACATGTTATATTTATTATTTACATCATTTATACTCATTATTATACCCATCCAGATAATGAAGTGTTAGAATTACAAAGTACACCACGACGTGGAGACGGTAATCTGTACGTACGCATGTTTGGTGAATTTGTCACCTATAGGAAGGACAGAGTAATGAAAATGGTTGTGCCATTTTATAATAACATAAAAGTAAATATATGATACTGTATTTTAATTTTATAATGTAAAAAACAATGAAATAGGATTTGGAAGAAGAAATTAACTTGAAAGAGCTGATGAAATATTTACCTCTTCTTTGGGTTCGTTCTTTTAATTTGATCAAAATGGATTTTTAGATTGTCTATCTGACCAAAGGAAGGACTCTAGGTTGATATGAGGGATGTTGGGATGATATTAGTGTAGGTTTTGGCCTATCCAAATGGATTTGGAGGTGTGATTATGAGATAATGAGAAGTGCCCTTTTATAAGAAAGGTGAGGGTCACTTTAGGAAAAGATAGAAATATTATTTTATAATAACATTATTTTCTATTTATAATGTCTCAAAAATGATTTTTTTATTTATAAGGTGGTTATGGGTTGATAGTCTCCAATCTAATAGGTTTTAGGCATGTTTAGCTTACCATTTTAACATTATCTTTTAGATTTCACTCCTATCCAAATAGTTTAACTTTTACCTTATCTTCCTGTATTCTTTCACTATATGGCTAATAAACATACTCTAAAAATCCAAGATGACCTCAAGTGGATCCTAATTGACATATGTAATATTATTTTATCCCTTTGTCATAACCTTATATTTTTAGGCATATTATATCAACCAATAATATAGTATTTGTTTTAAAAATTAATTTTTGTCAATTTTGACCCAATTTGTTAAATGGTTTTAGAGAAATTCATCACAATATGATTACATAGAAAAATATACTTTTAATCACCCATAAAATTTCATATTATCCTATAAAATTTTGGGATGTCATAAAAAAATAGAAATTATATTTATTTTAACATTTATTATACCATTAATTTGATTCTTTAATTAATAAGGTTATTACTGCATCATCATTGTGTCATAAATAAATTTAATTATTTAATTTATAATATATATATAAATTACCATGATGTAGGAAATAGTTTTATATTTTTAAGGAATATTTACAGACAAATCAATATTATTTATTACCCTTTATTAAAAATTGTTTTGTTATTGAACATTGAATTTAATATTTTTAACTCTTCTTTAAATAAAATAATAATAAATGTCCTAATATAATCCATGTAGACCTAGAATATAATATTTTATTCTTGAAGTTTTTTTGGTGGAATTAAACTTATCCTATAGAATTATGACATGTTTTAGGGTAATTATAATATGATTTTTACCTTTAATTACCCTATTTACTTTTTACCACGGTAAATAAAATTCAAAAGTTACTATTCACTAAAAATTATTTTCATCTTATTGAACCACATTTTAATTACTGATTTTAACCATGTCACTCATAATTTAGAAATTAAACTCCCAGAAGTGGTAAAATTATGTTTTATTCAAATTTGAAAATGCTCTTAGGAGGTGGGTAAAAGACGGTAAAAAGTTTGATAAAATTTTATATATCTTACCTTATTATAAAATGAATCCAATGAATTAAATTGAAAATATATAGTTATTATGTATCTATTATTACATAAAATAAAATAAAATAAAATTACTAATTATTTAAATAAACAGTCGGTTTTATCCAATAACGCAGTGCCTTTCACTATTAATCAAAAATTGAATCTTTTCAGAAAAATACCAAAAATTTACCCAAAGCTAATTTTTCTATTCCTAATTAAAAAATTAAATCTATATTAAAATATTAAAAACACTACAGTTTCATTTATTAATTTAAAATTAGTTCTGGTTGTCAAAACCAAAATGCCGGTTTTTAAAAAAAGTTAAAAATCTCAAAAGATTAACATGTGTTTATGTCTAATTTAAAAATGAAATTACTTATAATGACATAAATTTTATTAAATGATAAAAACAAAATCTATTTATACTTCTAAACCATTCAAATTCATAATTTTTCCCTATAATTTATTTCTATTAAATAATCTGTTTTTAATTAAAACATAGTATTTTTCACTATTCATCAACATATGAAAGTTATCAGAAAAGTAAAAAAAAAAGTTACCCAAACTAAATTTTTTTTCTTCTAAATAAGATTTTAATTTCATTAAATTGAATTCATAAAAGTGACAAATATTGGTTTCAAAAAATGTTCTCTATTAAAAGGCTGTAAAATTTATTTTTTTGAAAAATACTTATTTTATCTGAAAAAATAAAAATTTTCTTATATTATGTATAAGAAACACATAATATGAACGTTAAAATTATATAGAGTATATATGATTCAAAATCTAGTAAATTGTATTCATAACAGCTTTTAGAACTGCTAGTTTGGTATGTTGTGGGGCGCTCGAACTCGGTGTTGCATGTGGCACACACTACTGAATTACTTTAACGAGATAACGTAATATGAAATCTTGGGGTGATACATGGAAGAGGGATCTTAATAAATATAACCCATAGAGCCATTTTTGGTGCATCCCATTTCATATGAAGATTAAAAGACCATCGTTGAAGATTTAAATTAAAGTTGTTTCCTGACCGCAGAGCCCCTAACCACACAGCGACCAGGTCTTCTAAATAAGAGAAATAAATTCTTATATGTCACTTGTCGAGGAGTCAAACTGTATACCATTCTAGAATCTCCCAGGACAAGAACAAAACTGTCAAAGACATCAATTTATGGTCTCTATGAGATTAATTGAGCCACCATGGTCTGGTTACAAAGAGCCTAATCCTCGGCAAACTAAGAGGATGAAATCTCGAGTTGGGGGAAGCCATCGGGTAGATCCGGGACCTTAGGGATGATTTGAATTTTTGGGAATAGTATAATGAAATCAGGGTTATAAAAAAGGTTTAATGAGGGAGGAAGATCTGTTGTGGAAGGACATACCACTTCAAGTATAGGTAGGGGCTAAAGGTGGCGACCATTGCCACATAGGTCATCGTTGCTACATAAGATTCATGCCATGATATATCCTTTGTCCAAGAGTAGACCAACATCTTCATTTGTGTGGGTCATCTATGACTATTATGAAATTTTAAACCCCCATATTCATGGGCGTGGTTCATATATGAATACTATCATAGTGTAACCCCCTACCTCACTAGGTCATAGGTCCACTTATTCGAGGTTTTTCCCACTTAGTTTTGAGTAGTTGTTAAAAGAAATGGTTTGATGGGCCTTTGAACTCGTGCGAAAGAGGGTCACTTTCCCCATTTATATAAAACATTTTGAAGTGAGATAAACCCATATAGGAGAGTTTTTTCCATTTAAGTGTCTACTATCAAGGTGTGGTGATTTATTCCCACCATCTTGTGTGTCATAGGATGCAATTGAGGTGTTGGGAATTGTTTATGGACATATAGAACTGATGGTGATTCCTTTCTTGGGATGAGATGTGATATGGAGATCTCTTTACTATCTAATTTGGTCTTAATTGACTAATTATATATATATATATCATGTTTCTGTACCCACTTAGTGGGTTTTTGTTATTCTCCATCCATGAGAGTAGAAGACATGTACGGTATGCCACTTTATTTCCATGTTTATCTTTCCATGTTTGGACGAGTAAACTATCCTAATATATGTGGTGGAGTCTCTATGAAAATTCAATCTTCTCACTATTTTGATCACCTTGTGATTAGATGAGTTTACATCCACTATATTTTTTTGTTGAGTAATACTCTTTTACCATACCTTGTTCTCTCGACTACTTTCTACATTAGTGTATCTCTTATTACTCCCCCTTCACCCTTTTTTGGGTGTTCTACTAGGTTTGTATATTCTCACCCCTACATGGGCCTCGCCCCATATGTGACATTTCTGTTGGATATTTCAATCATTATTACAATGGTTTGAGAGGAGCTTAGGGATATGGTGTGCTTGTACCATGTACAGTGTTCCTAACATAGAATACATGAGATATGCTCTTTCAACTGTTTTACATTATCTGTTATTTCATGTTGCGACATGTTACTAGTTGGGCATGTATTTTTGTAACATCCCAAGTAATGTATAATATATATTTTTATCTATGTCTATTAATGAATTAGATAGTGTTTTAGAGGCTTAAAATGAAAATAAATCCAATCTTAAGCATGGAATACACTAATATTTTTAAAAGATTGTTTTACTGCCTTTTGATGGAAAACCATTTTTGAATCTATCTTTTGACAATTTTATAAACTATTTTTGTCAAAATAAACTTATTCTTTATGATTGGGACATCAAAATTTACTTTGTGTGAATTTTTGGTATGTTTCTGACAATGTTCATTTTTTAATGAATAGTGAAAAATACTACATTTTACATCAAAACAGCTTTTTAATATAATTTATTTATATGATTAGATTATGTTTTGAATTGGTTTTAAAGTGAAATTAGAATATATTTTTACAATTTAATCCAATGGTGGTCATTGGAATCAATTTCAATTTGAAATCAGACTTAAACTAGTGTCAATCTTTTGATACTTATTGTTTCATAAAACACGCTATTTGCTCTGACAGCGTGAATTAATTATTAAATTAATTAATGTGACTTATATTTTTTGAATTTGGAAAAATAGACTTCATTTTTGATTTCATAATACCAAATATATCTTTGGGTGATGTTTTGGTATTTTTCTGAAAAACTTCAATTTTTTATGAATAGTGAAACCGCTAAGTGGTAGTTAAAGAAACTGATTTTTAGTTTAAATGAAATTTTGCCACCTTTGTATTTTGAATTTCAAAAATCCGACATACATGGTTGTCATTAAGAAGTAAAATTTTTTTCAATGAGATTAAAATAATTTTTTGGTGAATAGTAACTTATTAAGTTTTTAATCGCGATTAGTGGTAATTAGTGTAGTTTAAGGTAAAAATAATGCTTTAATAATATGAAATTACCTAGAAACATGTCCTAACATTATTGGATGTGTCATGGCCGACCAAGACAAGCCATGGGTCAACTTGGGGACCCCATGGAGCCACATTGGTTGGGAAATTACATAAATAGCTTTCTATTTAATGTAAAAGTAAAAATGACACAAACATAATATGATTTACAAAAACAATATTTATATGGGTTTATACAAGTCAGATGTATTAATATAAATATTCATTGGAAAGCTAAAAATATTTCCTAGATCATAGTAGTTTTTGTATAATTTTTTTAATTTAAATAAATAAATATATTTATGACATCATAATGATGTAGCGATTACCTCATTAATAAAGGATTTAAATAAAATGAAAAGATAATGTAAACTCTATGACCTACACATGTCCAAAACCTATTTTATGGGTGGATTTATAACCCTTATCACCTTATCCTAGAATTATATCAATGTGGTACCATTTAAATCTGAAACTCATTTTCAAATAAAGTAATATGTCTTTACTTTCCAAGAGTGCCCCTCCTCTCCTCTTATAAAAGGCCCCCACCTCTACCTCCTTACCCATACTCCCAAGAATTTGTCTCGGCCAACCCCTGCCCATTTTATCTCTCCACTTCCCTCTCTTACTCCGTGAATCCTCACTTTGGGCAGAAGTCTTCCCAAGGAAGCCTTTGAGCTCAAACCAAAGGGAGTTACCCGATTTTAAGGTAAAGTGTTCACTTGAGTCCGTTTGTTTTATTTTGCTTCTCTAACCCCCTAAAATATTTTTATTCTTTTCTTTTGTAACAACTCCAGTATCCTAAATATACTAGGATGTTGTTATAATAATAATTCGAGCTACACTTACACACACCTACATCTAATGGTTAATGAACATACTGTTTTCGTGGATGGTGAATTTGTGCCTCCCGAAACGATGATTGTTCAACATTCTTTTAACACCTTCAATGGTGTCCATTAAGATGTCACTATATTTATATATGATATATAATATGTTTATGTTTTCCTTAAGCTTCTGTATTTTACATTTTGGGTATACCTTTATGGTTTCCATTATGGGTAAACGCGATATCTTCATTTAAGGAAGTGCGGACTACCGCCCCCTCAAAGTGAGTTGATTCGTTAAATACCATATGTGGGACGTATAAAGGATGGAACTATGATATTATATATGATATTATACTGGAATTATAATATACCTTTATATCATTATGATTCCATTCTATAAATATGAAATATAAATGAAAGTAGCGTTCATGCGTACGTACGGCTTACCGTCTCCATGAACGGTGCATTTCATTTCTTACCTCTAAATGATGATGTAATGTTATAAATGAACGTATATAATGAATATATATGATATATATGATATATATATCACTATTATAATCCTTGATATAATGGATACAAGAACAACTTGTAATTATAAAGGGTTTATTTTTGACTCAAGTACCAATGATCATTAAAACAACCATTATTAACTTAAATAATTACATAGTTTTCATGACATGGCAATAAGTGATATAAAAGGAATAATGAACTTGAAAAAGGTTCTTAAGAAAGTATAAATTAACTCAAGTTTATTATTCAGGACATTAAAGAACGATCGAGTCAAGTCGGACCCGAGGTATGGGACTTCGTCTCAATCTCCATTCATTGAGGCATATTTTATTTTATACACAACTTTCATTTATACGGTGTATAAACCCTTTTGACTTTTACGTTTATTCAAAAGGAATCTTTTTTATATGAATCATTTACTAAATGACAAAAGGGAATGTTTTTGTCGTACGTATGCGGCGACAACGGCTTCTCCGCCATCATGACCATTATTTGAGTTTCGGCTTCCTCTACAAGCCATACTGTCTTTTTAAAAGAAAAATAAATACCATGTTTTACTTTTGTTTTATTTTGGTATTGAAAATGGTTTTCATAATGTCTTTATATCAATGTGTTGTATTGATATCTTGTGATTGAAATGTGGAAATGTTATGTTTCCTTTATGCATGTTTAATGTGATATGATTATGTTGAGGTTCAAGGGAATTATTATGAAGATGGGTGGTTCCGTGATAAACTAAGGGCGGGTGAGCCCGATATAGCTCTTCAATGCATTGGGTAACGCGAAGGAGTGAAACGTTACGGTTTCTCAGAAGAGATTTAGGGAATATACTGTGATGGGTATTCCAAACGTATCCAAGAGGGTTACTCCCTACGTAAGAATGTTATGAATTCCTCAAGTTACTTTTATGTCTTATGATTTCTATGATTTATTCATGATTTGAAGAGGTATGTTAAAGTGATTATGTTTTATGGGTAATGTATGATCTCATTCTTATGTATATATGTACCCATGTTTCCTTTCCATATTTTTATATCCCTTACTGAGCTTTTTATGCTCATCCCAAGTTTTTTTGAAATGTTTTTCACAGGTCAAGGGAAAGGTACATGATGTGATGATAGTATCAAGGAAGTGTCAAGAAAGAATCCATGTTTTATTTTAAATATGTTTCCATTGATGAGAATGAAGAATACTATCTTTATGTTACCACTTTGTTTATATGTGGAATGTAATGAAAGTTTTATGATCTAATTCTCTAAAACTCTAAACCTAAAAAGATCCTCAATGTGTAATCTTGTAATAACTCAATATTAAGTAAGGATTAAGGTTGGGGCCTTATAGTTGGTATCAGAGGTCGGTTTAGAAAACTTTAGGAGTTAGAATTCTATTAAATGATTATCCAAAAATATTTTTTTTCAAATGATATAGCATTTGAAGATTACCATGTTGCTTCATCTAAGACATGTTTGTTCAGAATGGTTTTACACAAAGGAAATAGGGAAGCATTGCTAAGAAGGAATACAGAAGGAAATAACCTTCTGAATCAGCATCCTGAGATGGTCGGAATTGGAACTGAACAATTTGTTGCAGTAATGGAGCAATTGACTCAGGTGATAAATGGTGGTGGTATCCATGCACGAGATCAGCCAGATCAACCGCAGAGGAACATGTCAGTGGTGGAACATTTCATGAGGCAACATCCCCCATCATTCAGAGGATCATCTGATCCTCTATTATCTGAAGGGTGGATTAAAGCACTGGAGAATATTTTTGATGTCATGGGGTGTTCAGACAATCAATAGGTTAGTCTTGCAATTTACCGTTTGGAGGGTGAGGCAGATCAGTGGTGGTCAATTGTTAAAAATATTAGGGACACTGATGAGATTGATGCTCTCGACTGGGATGAATTCAAAGGTATGTTTCTTGAGAAGTATTTTCCTAAGTCTGTTTGACTTAGTATGGAAAAGCAATTATTGGAATTTAGGCAAGAGGAAGACTTAGTGGCTACCTATGAAGAAAGGTTCACTCAATTGGCAAGGTATTCTCCAAATTTTATCTGATACCATGATAGAAAAATCAATCATTTTTACTCAGGATTAAAGCCAAAATATCGAAGGGCATTAGCTTCTCATGAGTTTAAAAGTTACGAAAATCTTGTTCAATGTGATGAGAAGATGGAAATGGAGTTTGTCGATGATCATGAGTTCTATAACAACCAACAGAAGAAGAGACCGAGGTGGCAGGAGAAAGGTAAGAATTCTTCAAAAAAGTCTGATGGTAAGAAATCTAAGTTTCCAGTTTGTGATAAATGTGGAAAAAGGCATGCTAGGGAATGTCTTCTAAATTCTGGAAAGTGCTACCGATGTGGTAAGATGGGACATAAGGCTCGTGATTGTACTGAAAAGGATCAAGGTGAGGGTAAGAACAAATTTTATTTACAGTTAGTGAAATGTTATAAGTGCAATGAGATGGGTCACTATGCAAACGAGTGTCCGACAAAGAGATTGAGTGATGGGAAGCAGTTAGACTACAAGAAGAAAGGGGTGGTGAAATCCTTTGCAACTACTTCAGCAGATGTCGGGCCATCAAATGAAGTTGTATCAGGTACTTTTTTTGTTTTTTCAGATTATTCTAGTGTGTTGTTTGATTCGGGGTCTACACATTCTTTCATCTCTGAAAACTTTTCTAGTAAAATGGGAATACCATCTCAAGAAATGACTCCTGAACTTTTCTTAAAAACACCTTGGGAAAATGTTGAGGCAAAAAGAATTTATAAGAATCTTCCTATCCTTATATGTGGAAAGAACCAACTTGAAAACCTTATTGTTTTACCTCTAGTAGAGTTTGATGTTTTCCTGGGTATGGATTGGCTCTCAATTTACCATGCTAAGATTGACTATAGAGATAAAGAAGTTTCTTTTCAGAAAGACTTTCAGTTTGTGTACAAGAATGAACCGTTACTGTTGACAACTTATCAAGAGGCCAAGAAACTTGTAAAAGATGGAAATGAATGTTACCTTGCACACATCGTTTAAAATAAAGGAACTGTTCAGATTAATGATGTGCCAGTGGTAAATGAGTATCCTAATGTTTTTCCTGATGAGATGCTTGGAATAATACAAGATCGGGAAGTTGAGTTTACTGTTGACTTAGTTCCTGATGCTAAGCCAATTTCAAAACCCCCTTATCGAATGGCTAAAATTGAACTTTTAGAGTTGAATGAGCTATTGGAAGATTTATTAGAGAAAGGTTTCATTCGACCTAGCACATCACCTTGGGGTGCTCCTGCTTTATTTTTTAAAAATAAAGATGGTTCTATGAGACATTTCATTGATTATAGAGCCTTGAATAACATCACTATAATGAACGAATATCCTTTGCCTCATATCGATAAATTGTTTGATCAGCTCCAGGGAGCTCAGTTTTTTTCAATGATTGACCTGAGATCGGGGTACCATCAGCTGAAGGTAAAGGAGGCAGATATTTTAAAGACCGCGTTCTGTACGAGATATGGAAATTATGAATTTGTAGTAATTCCTTTTGGGCTAACCAATTCACCTACTGTATTCATGGACTTAATGAATAGAATTTTTCATGAGTTCTTGGATAAGTTTGTGGTGGTTTTCATTGATGATATTTTGGTGTTTTCTAAAAGTAAAGATGAGCATGAAAAACATTTAAGGGTTATCTTTCAAACCTTAAAATAAAAGAAACTGTATGGAAAATTCAGCAAGTGTGAGTTTTGGTTGCAACAAATTTCTTTCCTTGGTCATCTTTTCTCTAAAGATGGGATAACTGTTGATCCTGCAAAAAACAAAAGTTCTGGAAGACTGGCCAAGACCCACAAATGTAACTGAGATTCGTAGCATCCTTGGTTTGGCATACTATTACTGAAGGTTTTTTAGAAATTTTTCACGATTATCTATTCCAATGATTAAGCTAACTCGGAAGGGTGTTAAGTTTATCTGGACAAAATAATGTGATGATTGTTTTCAGGAATTGAAAAGAAGATTGGTGAATGCTCCAGTTTTGGCACTACCTTCTAGGAATGGTGAGTTTGTTATATACAGTGATGCTTCATTGAAAGGACTTGGTTGCGTCCTAATGCAGAATGATCAGGTAATTGCTTATGCTTCACGACATTTGAAAACTCATGAGGTAAATTACCCTACACATGATTTGAAATTAGCTGTTGTTGTTTTTGCTTTAAAAATTTGGAGGCATCATTTGTATGGAGTAAAGTGTGAAATATATACCAATCACAAAAGTTTAAAGTATATATTCACGCAGAAAGAATTGAACATGAGACAAAAGAGATGGCTAGAATTAATCAAGGATTATGATTGTACAATTCATTACCATCCGGGAAAATCAAATAATGTGGCTGATGCTTCGAGTCGAAAAAGTAATGCTTCATTAGAAATGTTGCATTTGGAACGTGATCCTCTGGTTAAGGATTTGATGAACTTTGGCATAGAAGTTGTTGGTGCAGGAAGTTCTTCTGTTTTGTTTCATGTATCAGTGAGATCATCTCTATCAGATAGAATCAAGCAAGCACATAAGCAAGACAGTGAGTTGTAGAAAAAGGTAGAGCTGGTTCAGAAAGGTAAGTTGCCTGAATTCAACATTGATAATGATTGCGTTTTGAGATTTGGGAAGAGATTGTGTGTGCCTTGTGATTCACAGTTGAAGAGAGAGTTGTTATGTGAAGCTCATAGTTCTCCGTTTTCAGTTCATCCTGGCAGTACTAAGATGTACAGGGATCTTTGAGAGTATTACTGGTGGGATGGAATGAAAAAGAGATATTGCAAATTTTACTGTGATGTGTTTGACATGTCAACACATTAAAGCAGAGCAGCAGTTACCGAAAGGGATGCTTCAGCCTTTACCGGTTCCAGAGTAGAAATTGGAGAATATATCCATGGACTTTGTTGTGGGATTACCAAAGACATCTCGAGGTAATAATGCAATCTGGGTTATTGTTGATCACTTGACAAAATTTTCTCATTTCCTTGATATAAGAGATACTTTCTCTCTTGATCAACTTTCCCGTTTGTATCTTAAAGAGATATTCATGTTTCATGGAGTTCCTCTCTCCATTGTATCTGCTCATGATCTTAGGTTCACTTCTAACTTTTGGAAAGGCCTTCAGAAGTCGTTGGGTACTGAATTAAATTTTAGTACAGCTTTTCGTCCTCAATCAGATGGGCAGTCAGAACGAACAATTCAGACCTTGGAGGATATGCTACAATCTTGTTCAATGGATTATCAGGGAAGTTGGGACCAACATTTTCTTTGGTTGAATTTTCATATAATAAAAGTTTTCATTCTAGTATACAGATGGCACCATTTCAGGCATTATACGGGAAGTGGTGTCGAACTCCAGCTTTCTGGGATGAAGTGGGTGAAAGGAAGTTTATGGGACCAGAATTGGTAGAAGAGTTGGCAGAAAAAGTTCAGCTGATTCAGAAGCACATGAGAACCGCTCAGAGTCGGCAGAAAAGTTATGCAGACAATAGGAGGAAGGATCTATCTTTTGAGGTAGGTGATCATGTTTTTCTCAAAGTATCACCATGGAAAAGTGTGATGTGATTTGGTAAGAAAGGAAAGCTGAGTCCATGGTTAATTGGACCATATGAAATTATGGAGAGAGTTGGATCAGTTGCTTACCGAGAGGCTTTACCACCGAGTTTATCTCAGGTACACAATGTTTTTCATGTTTCAATGTTAAGGAAGTACATGCCAGATCCATCTCATGTTTTCAGTCTAGAGGTAGTTCAGTTAGAAGAGAACCTATCTTATGAGGAACAACCGGTCCAGATTCTTGACCACAGGGAGCAAGTGTTACGGAATAAGGTGATTCACTAGGTAAAGGTTTTGTGGAAAAACCACATGATTGAAGTGGCAACATGGGAATCAGAAAATGCAATGAGGGATAAGTACCCCCATTTATTCGATAAGTAAATAAATTGCGGGGACGCAATTTTCTTAAGGGGGGAAGGATGTAACATCCCAAGTAAGTAATGAATAATATATATTTTTATCTATGTCTATTAATGAACTAGATAGTGTTTTAGAGGCTTAAAATGAAAATAAATCCAATCTTAAGCATGGAATACTCTAATATTTTTAAAAGATTGTTTTACTGCCTTTTGATGGCAAACCATTTTTGAATATATCTTTTGACAATTTTATAAACTATGTTTTTCAAAATAAACTTATTATTTATGATTGGGACACCAAAATTTACTTTGTGTGAATTTTTGTATTATTCTGACAGTGTTCATTTTTTAATGAATAGTGAAAAATACTGCATTTTACATCAAAACTGCTTTTTAATCTAATTTATTTATATAATTAGATTATGTTTTGAATTGGTTTTGAAGTTAAATTAGAATATATTTTTACCATTTAATCCAATTGTGGTCATTGGAATCAATTTCACTTTGAAATCAGACTTAAACTAGTGTAAATCTTTTGATACTTATTGTTTCATAAAAACACGCTACTTGCTCTGACAGCGGGAATTAATTATTAAATTAAATAATGTGACTTATATGTTTTGAATTTTGTAAAATAGACTTCATTTTTGAATTCATAATATCAGATATAGCTTAGGGTGAAGTTTTGGTATTTTTCTGAAAAACATCAATTTTTGATGAATAGTGAAACCACTAAGTGGTAGTTAAAGAAACCGATTTTTCGTTTAAATGAAATTTTTCCACCTTTGTATTTTGAATTTCAAAAATCCAACATACGTGGTTGTCATTAAGAAGTAAAATGTGGTTCAATGAGATTAAAATAATTTTTTGGGGAATAGTAACTTATTTAGTATTTAATCGCGATTAGTGGTAATTAGTGTAGTTTAAGGTAAAAATAATGCTTTAATAATATGAAATAGCCTAGACACATGTCCTAAACTTATTGGATGTGTCATGGCCGACCAAGAAAAGCCATGGGTCAACTTGGGGACCCCATGGAGCCACATTGGTTGGGAAATGACATAAATAGCTTTTTATTTAATGTAAAAGTAAAAATGACACAAACATAATATGTTTTACGAAAACAATTTTTATATGGAGTTATACAAGTCATATTTTTTACTATAAATATTCATTGGAAAGATAAAACGATTTCCTACATCATAGTATTTTTTTATAATTTTTGGACATTAAATAAATATATTTATTTATGACATCATAATGATTTAGTGATTACCTCATTAATAAAGGATTTAAATAAAATGAAAAGATAATGTAACATCTATGACCTACACATGTCCAAAACCTATTGGATGGGTGGATTTAGAACCCTTATCACCTTATCGTAGAATTATATCAATGTGGTACCATTTAAATCCGAAACTCATTTTCAAATAAAGTAATATTTCTTTACTTTCCAAGAGTGCCCCTCCTCTCCTCTTATAAAAGGCCCCCACCTCTACATACTTACCCACACTCCCAAAGCATTTGGCTCGGCCAAACCCTGCCCATTTTGTCTCTCCACTTCCCTATATTACTCCTTGAAGCCTCACTTTGGTCAGAAGTCTTCCCAAGGAAGCCTTTGAGCTCAAACCAAAGGGAGTTACCCGATTTTAAGGTAAAGTCTTCACTTGAGTCTGTTTGTTTTATTTTGCTTCTCCAACCCCCTAAACTCTTTTTATTCTTTTCTTTTGTAACAATTCCAGTATCCTCAATATACTACGATGTTGTTACATAACCCCTTATAACACCCGCATAAGACCGAAGAGTAAGGTGTGCGATGGTGACAGACTCCTGGGGTGGCTCAAATAACATTTCTCGGGTGGTAATCTCTATCAACATCCATTTCTATCGTAGGTGATCTCTCTCAAGCTTAACATATTCATGATAGACTTGGGCATGTTCAATAGAGAATCCCAATGACACCACCTCATTTCTGATCTCTGACAAATAGGCTTTGTATGAGGGCACGTCTACCAGATGAGGCCATCGCTTCCTTTATCTGAGTAAATTGGATTAGTTAAAGCCCTATATTTATACTAATTAGGTGATCACTGTTCAATGACAATATTAACAACGGTCAAAATTCTTAACAAAAAACCATAGAAGTTGAAATTTTATATAAAAGTTTTTCATAAAGAGACATTTATTTATATCAAGAGGGATTTCCATTAATGAATGTTTTGGTCATTACAATCTTCCCCCCTTAAAACATTTCTACCATGAAATTTTATTTTTACACAATAAAATAGATGTGGGTAAATCTACTTCATAATTTCATCTGATTCCCAGGTCTCTTCTTCAATCTTGTGGTTTCACCACAACACTATGACGAGGGGGATTGTAATATTTTGTATGACTTTTTCTCTACGATCTATAATCTACACTAGTTGCACCTCATTAGAAAGATCATCCTCGAACTATACCAAATCTGAAGTGAGTACATGTGAAGGGTTCTGTATGTAATTCCTTAAGAGGTATACATGAAAGACGTCATGTACATTGGACATGGTAGGTGGAATTTCTAGTCTATAGGCCAAAACCCTGACATGATCAAGAATCATGAAGGGGACGATGTACCTTGGACATAACTTACCTTTCTTTCCAAACCACATCACCTTCTTCCATGGAGATATGTGTAGAAATATCATGTCTCCAACTTTAAACTCAAGGTCTCATCGATGGTTATCTGCATAACTCTTCTGTTGACTCTGAGATTCCCTGATATGTGACTGATTGGTTTTCACCTTCTCCACCATTTCATTGACCATTTCTAGCCCAAGAATCTTACGCTCATCGACCTCATCCCAACACACTGGTGTTCTTCACCTTTTCCCATAAAGGGATTCATTTGGTTCTATTTGGATGCTCGGGTGGAAACTGTTATTATAAGAGAACTGAAACCAAGGAAGATGATGATCCCATCCTCCTTTAATGTCCCTTGAGTATGCTCTCAACTTTTCCTCAAGTTTTTGGATAGTCTACTTGTATTGTCCTTCAGTCTGAGGATGATAGGCCGTAGTGATGTTCAGTTCAGTATTCAGAGCATGTTAAAGACTATTCCAAAACATAGAGTTGAATCTTGGATCTCAACCAGACACAATATATTGTGGTAATCCATTCATCCTTACCAATTCCCAGATATATATCCATGCCAGTTGATCCAATATGAAATCCTACTGAATAGAAAAAAAGTGTGTAGCCTTTGTAAGACGATCCATGACCTACCAGATTTCATTGTTGCCTTTTGATGTCATTGGATGTCTGGTGACAATGTTCATGGTGATGTTCTCCTATTTCCATTCTGGTATAGGTAATGGATGTATCATCCCCTTACACTTCTGCCACTCTTCCATCACTTGTTTCCACATGAGTAACTTTGTTGTATATTCAGCGATCTCTATATTCATATTATCCCACCAATAATTCTCTCAGAGATCGCAATACATATTTTTGTTTCCTCGGTGAGTAGATAAATTTGAACAATGTGCATCAACCAAAATTTCCTTCTTCTGCTCCAGACTTGATGGAACACATAGTATTTTCACAAAACTAACAATTCATTCTTCATTAACATTAAACACCGAGGATTTCCCTTCTCCGATAGTAGCCACTTTTTCCAATATTCTCACATCATCCTTTTGAGGATAATTTAACCTTTCCAAAAGTGACGGTTGAGCAATCATTTGTGAAAGGATTTATGATGGTGACTTCTTTATGATTCCCATTTCCATCTTCATCAAATCTAATAAGATTATATCCTTTTCAATTCTCATCACAGAAAGAATCACTAGTTCCTTTCTAGTTAG
The DNA here is from genome assembly GCA_963277665.1 of Viscum album. Taxonomy (NCBI): domain Eukaryota; kingdom Viridiplantae; phylum Streptophyta; class Magnoliopsida; order Santalales; family Viscaceae; genus Viscum; species Viscum album. Next base: position 537,280,666 of record OY728129.1, read on the forward strand.
GACATCTGCAACCTTGTTCACATTCTTGGGTGGTAATGGATTGAGCAGTCATAATCTATGATCAGCTCTAAAAATCTTCATTGTTTCATGTTCAACTCTTTCGCTATGAATATATATTTGAGGCTTTTGTGGTCCGTATATATTTCACACTTCTCCCCAAAGAGATAATTCCGCAAAAGATTCATTGAAAATATCAATGTAGCCAACTTGAGATCATATGTTGGATAATTTTATTCATGAATGTTCAATTTCCTTGAAGCATAGGTAATTAATTTTTCATTTTTCATCAACAAACATCCCATTTACTTCATCTAAGCATCATTAAATACCACAAAAAGTTATCCACTTGTGGGTAATGTGAGCACGGGAGAGTTGATAAGCCTCCTTTTCAACTGTTTGAGCTTTCTTCATATTCATCACTCCAAGAAAACATTACTCCCTTCTGAGTTAACATGGTAAGAGGGTTTAAAAGTCGTAATAAATTTCTCAAAAATCATTGATAATATACATCCAACCCCAAGAAGCAATGGATATCCGTTATAGATGTTGGCCTCGACCACCCCTCAATTGAATCTGTTTTGGAGTAATCCATAGATATCCCATTGAGTGTGATGATATGGTACAAGAATGATACCTCTTTCAAACAGAACTCACACATTCTATACTTTGCAAAGAGATTATCCTTCTGCAAGGTCTATAGTATGGTTCTTAAATTCTCCTCATTATTCTCCTTGGTTTTGGACTATATTATAATATCATCTATAAAGACTACAAAAAAATTGTCTAGGTAATATCTAAAGACTCAATTAATTAATTCCATGATGATTTATGGAGAATTGGTGAGTCTTAAAGGCATTACTATGAATTCATAGTGCCCCTATATTATACGAAAAGCAGTCTTGGGGATATCTTCCTTCTTCGCCCTTACTTGATAATATCCTGACTGCAAATCCACCTTGGAAATGTATTTTCCTCCACGTAGATGATCGAACAAGTCACCAATTCATGGGAGGGTATACTTATTCATTATTGTGATTTTTTTGAGATCGAGATAATCGATGCAAAGGCCAACTGACCCATCCTTATTATTGAAGAAGAGGACTTGTGCACCCCATAGTGAAGCACAGACGCATATAAACCCTTTATCCAGATTCTCCAGTAGTTGTTTCTTCAGATCCTCAAGCTTCACAACAGCCATTCTATATGGAGTCTTGGATATTGGTAACACCCCAGGTATATGATCTATTAATATTTAAACATCTCTTCTAGGAGGAAGACCATACAATTCCTCAGGAAACACTTCAGCGAATTCCCTCACAACAGGCATGTCTTCTAGGATGGTTGCCTCCTTAGACTAAATATTCTGAGCTAGATATGTGTGCTCATAGTGCAGTAATATCCACATTTGATATGACCGAGCTAGAGAATATTCATATTCCTCCTTTCAAATGTAAATAATCGGTGGTGATTCTCCACATAGAGAGTGATTTCCCTCTCACAAAAATTTACATTAGAACTATATAAGTAAAGCCAATCCATACCATGAATTGCATCAAATTCCACCATAGGGAGTATGACGAGGTTTTCCATGATGTTTAATCAACAGATTATGACTGGGGAGGAGTTATATTCATGGGATGTAGTGATTTCCCCATTTTCTGTACACACCAACATCTTCACTTCTATGATTTGTGGTGGTGCTGGGATTGTTCTACTAAAAATTAGAAATATAATTGAATATTTAGAACCCGAATCAAAATGTAAATTCACTATTCTTGAATTAATAACAAGAGTACTTGTCACTACTTCATTGTTGGGGTTCATTTCAGTAGTAGTGATTGCAAAATCTCTCCCTTGATACCTTGGAGGTTGCTGGTTGCCTCTGAAAACCCATGGAATAGGGAAATGATTTGCAAGATGCCCTGGTTTATTGTATTTATAGCAGTAAAAAATGCATTGAGGTTCAAATGGAGAGTTGCTCTCTTCTCTTGCAGTCGTAGGTTTTCCTTGTCAGTAGTTAACAGCTAGGTGCCATTCTCTTCCTAACCTAAAGCATTTCTTCATCCCCTTCATGCAATTTCCAAGGTGCTTCTTTTCGCATGTTTGAAAGTGTGGTGGTGGATATTCTTAGCACTATTGGATTTTCCATTAGAATTCCATCATTGAAGTCCACCTTATGCTTCTTAACCCCTTGATACCCATGAGATTCTACAATATCCATTTCGACATTGAAAGAACATCAGTTAATTTCTTCATAGATGTTGAAGTCATAGATTGTGAGTGCTTTCCATAGGCTAGGTTTCAGCCCACCAAATAAGTGGTCAACCTTGCATTCAGGGGTAACGAAAAAGCTGAAATCATATCGATCAATCCTTGTGACGTTTTCCTCGTACACTGGAACAGATTATTCGTATTTTTTCTTGAGGGAAAGGAAGTCCCTTTCCATCATAGGCCGGAGGGTGCGTGGAAAATATTTATTGAAAAACATCATACAAAAATCCTTCCTTTCAAACGCCTTGATCTCCTACCTAGGCTTCGTATTTTTGATCAATGCCCACCATTGATCATATTCACCCTCCATACGATAAGCAGCCATGAGAACATTCTCTTGTTCAGAAAATTAAAGGATGGAGAAGATATTTTCAATGCAGTTGATCCATTGTTTAGTGATCGAGTGATCAGTTGATCCATTAAAAGTAGGAGGCCTTTGTCTCATGAACCTCTGGATAGTGACTTGTTCTTTCTGAGGTGGGGTTGAATGTTTGTATTGACCCATGTTTCTATTCAACACATGAGTTTTCTGAGAGAGAAGCATGTCAAGGTTCGTGATTCCCACTCCCATTAGATGGGGCATCTATTAGTATAGTCATCACATTGTTCTTCACATCAGTTGTTAGACCGAGGCCTCCTATTACTGGCCATTGTCTCGAATAAATGGAATGTTTTGCGTAACACATAAAATGTAATCCATGGGAAAAACTAATGACTTATAAATAAATTTTATATCCTTAACATATGAACATATTGGCCTCAGTCTATGTTATCCATGACCTACATTCTAACATATATTCTTAGAGAATGTTTTTCCCCTTAATAATGGCTCATTCTATGATTTTGACTTTACAATAGAATATCCCTAGAGAGTGTCATAATGAAGTGTGAAACAAGACCCATTGTCATGAACTAGTTTCTGTTCGAGTCTAGCTCAAAACGGTGTTTTCCGGTTTTACCCCTAGGATACATCTGTGCCAGAGCCACCTCTACCTGCTTGTATCAAGACAGAGATGCATTTTCTTGATAAAAAGAATACTCAATACTAACCAAAACATATGGATTTTTTATTATACATAGTCTAGTCTCTAATGCCTCACTAGGTTTTTTTATCCTAATCTCAAAAATAACTAAACCTATCATCTGATACCAACTATGACAACCCTGATCTTTTATTACACCATTAAAAATAATTTATTATATAAACATCAAATGATAAATCATAGAAGATCGAGAGGTCTAGTGTCTATGGGTATTAGGATCATTAAATAACAACTTAAAACATGAAATAAAACATCATTATTTAAAAATTACTTTACATGACTACTACATTCCCTCGTAATTAGCATTGCATGGGATAACCTAAGGACATGAAAAATAAAAGGGTGAGCTATAGAGCCTGGTAACAGAATAATAATAGAATAAAATGAGGAATAAGATACATGTTAGAAATAGGAATATCATTAGAGAAAAGTGGAAGCATAAACATAAAGGCACGATAAATCATGATAATCAAAACATGGAAATGTTGCAACAACACTTAACATGGAATTAGCATGAGCCAAGGCTCATTGCATATTGAGCATGAGTAAATCCTCATTGCACGTGAAGCATGAATAAAACCTCACTGCACTTGAATTATCATGAGTAAACACCCAATGCACATGACGGATCATGATAATATACTTTACATAATGCATTAGAGTGCTATAAGGGCACACCTTTCTTAAACATTAAATTTCATGCATTAGTGTGCCACATGGATCATATAACATTGATTCATAAAACATAATCATTTATTGAACAATAAATTAATGTGGAATTCATAAATGAAACTCGATAATTATAAGGTAAATATGAATAAATAAGAATAACCTTGATAATGAAATGGGCATGGTATTCACTACACAATGACATTGGCTTGGAAAATCGGTGCAATTTTGGTAGCGTAACGGCGTAACGTAAGAATTCATAAAAATGGTTGATGAGGGAGAAATGGGGGTCTCATCCTATGTACATGAAATGGATAGTAATTGGATCATATAGATACATGTCCCAACAAATTTAATATAATTTATATTCACGATACAAAATAATTTCTTGAATATAAAAGAGGAGAGAGAAATTCCATTCGGAATTTCGGCATAATAACGGGTGTACATGGGAGGAATTTTCAGAGAGAGAAATGGGTCTCCCATCATTCAAACATAAATAGGAAAGTATGGGGAGGTGAGAAACCATACCCCAACATTTATAATTGAAATTAAAAGGGCATAACAACATTATGAAAAGTGGACAAAAATGAGAAAGGAAGAAAAACCCTTACATTTAAATGTGCTTCCAAAGTCTTGAGAGAGGCTTGAGAGAGGCTTCTGGGAGGCTTACGGAACCTTGGTAGGATTCTAGAGAGTGGTGAAAAGAGGTTGTACAAATTCTAAAGGCATTGAGTGTGTAGGAAGTGGGAGGTTTGGTGGGTTTATATAGGAAAGGTGATGGAATTATTTATTATTTAGGATTGCGACACCTCACTTTAAACTAATCGAAACGACGAACCATAATATGGTTTTTGCCCATGGTTTCTGGAAAAGGGAAGTGGAAAAAAATATTTTTTATGTCCAAAGTCCTAACATCTTAATATAATGGGGTGTATTATGTTGAGGTGAGCCACACTCCTAAGGAAAACAATTTAAAAAGACTAGATGCTTAATAAGTTTTGAAGGGTCCATTTATGCTTCGTAAAATTAGTCAAAAAAACGCAAAATCACATTATTTTAATTTTAAAACATATATTGGCTGAATAAAAAGCATAAAATATTTTATTACATCACTATTGGGTCATTATGATGTCATAAAACACAGTAAATATTTAAATGGTATTTAATTTTTACCCAAATATGTGAATGTCTCAGAAAATTATGTAAAATTCACCATTGGATAATTTCAATGTCCTAATTCCAGAAATAATATTTAATTTATCTAAATAAATTTCTAAATATGTTAATTTTCACTTTTAAAATAAAAAACGTCATTTATCGAAAATTCACAGGTTTTTAAAAAAATGGATTTCAAACCTTAATGATAATTACAATTGAATTCATAAAATTATATGATCAAATAAATAAACATAATTTAATAATAATAATAATAATATTTAATGAAATAATAATTTAATTAAAAAATCCATTAATTCATCAAAATATATTTCTTAGTTGAATATTAACTAAAAATACTATTTGCATTCTAAAAAAACTATTTACAAGGTAACAATAATAAAATGAAAGTATATTCATTATTATATATATAAATAATCTATATAAGATTAGTGCTAAAGGTCTTTTTACATAACCCCTTATAACCCATGCATAAGACCAAAGTGTACGGTGTGTGATGGTTGCAGAATCTTGGGGTGGCTCAGATAACATTGCTCGGATGTTAATCTCCATCAACATCCATTTCTCTCTTAGGTTGTCCCGCTTAAGCTTAACATATTCAATCTCGTCTTGGGATAGGTCAAGAGAGAAGCCCAATGACGCCACCTCTATTCCATGCTCTGGAAAATGGGCTTTGTTTGGGGCCATGTCTATTGGATGAGGCCATCACTTTCTTTTTCAGAGTAAATTGGATTTGTTAAAGCCCTATATTTATACTGATCAGGTTCTTGCTGTTCAATGAATGTGTTAGCAGTGATCACAATTCATAACATAAAACCAAAGAAGTTGACATTTTATATAAACATTTTACATAAAGAGATATTTTATTAGTTCAATAGAGATTTCTATTACGGAATGTTTGGGTTGTTACATCTTCACATTATCAAATATTCCACTACTAAGAAACCATGTTATCTGTTAATTAATATTTCCTTTTTTAAATCCATTTCTCTCTTATTAAAATGATATTTTACTATTTCTATTATGAAAAAATATTTTCAACAATGGTATATTCAAATTCAAAATAGGTTATTACTAAGATAATGTTTAAATTAATATGATAAAATTTATTTACAGAGGGGGGAATGTAACTATCACAAACCCTTATGACCACAGATGCAGTAATCAAGGGTCTAATATAATGACCCCCTCAGTCTCACCTCTAGTAGGCCACATGTTGGAGATAATTAGAAAAATTAAAAAATTCTTTCAATGTGGGAGGAATATCCCAATAGAAGGAAACAAGATAGGGAGACACTATGAATCATCCACAAAAAACTCAAATAAAGTATATACAATAAATTGAAACCATCATAAATTTCATGTATAAATCAAAATGGATATATATATGTCTCCAAATGAAATCCAAAAAAGAAAAAAAAGTTAGGGAAATGATAAAAACCCCAATGATAGGGACTATAATTGTTTAGAATTGTTTATAATGTCATCCATGTATCCTAGAAAATGTTTTAATATATGAAGGGTGAGGATAGTGGTTTACCCAATAGTAAAACCAGCATCTCTCTTGAATGTTTGAATATAGAATACTAATCCACCCCTGTGAATGTAATAGAGTCAAACAACACCTAAATAGGTATACTAACCAAAACCCCAAGCTCGTCATTGCTGACTCTGTAAAAAAACAAAATATAATAATACATAGTATGATGAACATTGCTGATTGTGTTCCCCACACAACTATACCATGGATTATTAGCTATCACATCCCAATAAAAAACATCATGATACTCCCACCTATTCTGAAAATAAGAAAACACATCCCACCCTGTGACAACCCTGCTTTTATTACCAACTTAAACATGATTTATTACATAAAACATCACTTGATACAACAAAGAATATCGATAGGTTTAGTGTCTTTGGGGCATAGGATCATTACACAAAAACATAAAACATTAAATACAACATCTTTATTGAAAACTTCCATTACATGACCACTACATTTCCTCATACTTAGCATTGCATGGGATAACCTGAGGACATGCATAAAAAAGGGTGAGCTATAAAGCCCAGTAAGGGAGTACACATGGAATAACATGAGGAGTACAATAAATGATAGACAATAGGTATATCAATATAGTATAAAAGAAACATGAACATAAAGGCCTGATAAATCTTGATAATCATAACATGGAAATGTGGAAACAACACTTAACATGGAATTAGCATGATCCAAGGCTCATTGCACATGGAGCATGAGTAAACCCTCATTGCATATAAAGCACGAGTAAACTTTCGTTGCACTTGAATTAGCATGAGCCAACACTCATTGCACATTAATTATCATGATACTATACTTTATCCAATGCATTGGAGCTCTATAAGGGCGCACCCTTCATAAACATTTCATTTCATGCATAAGTGTGCCACATGGATCATAAAACATGGATCCATAAAACATAATCATTTATTCTACAATAAAGGAATGTGGAATTCATACATGAAACTTTACAATAAATAACTAAATGTGCATAAAGGTGAATACCCTTGATGGATAAATGGGCATGGTATTCACTACACAATGACATTGGCTTAGAAAATCGGTGCGATTTCGGCAGCATAACTGCGTGACATATGAAATCATAAAAATGGTTGATGAGAGAGAAATGGGTTCCTCATTATATTTACATGTAATTGAAAGTAATTAGGTCATATAGATACATTTCCCAACAATTTTAATGGAATTTAGATTCATGATACAAAAGTATTTCTTGAATGTAAAAGAGGAGAGAGAAGTTCCTTTCGAAATTTCGGCATAGTAACGGGTGTACATGGGAGGCATTTAATGGGAGAGAAAGGGTCTCCCATCATTAAAACATAAAGAGGGAAGCATTAGGGAGGTGTAAAACCATACCCCAACATTTATAATTGAAATTAAATGGGCAAAACAACTCAAAGAAAATTGGACAAAAATGACAAAGGAAGAAAAAACCCTTACTTGGAAGTGTGCTTTCAAAGGCTAGAGATAGGCTTGTGAGAGGATTCTTGGGAGCATGGGGCACATTGGGAGGATTATAGAGAGAGTAGGAAAGAGGTTGGACGAACTCCAACAGCTTTGAGTGAGGAGGAAGTGGGAGCTTGTATTGGTTTATATATGAAAGGTGAGGGAATTCTTTATTATTTAGGTTTGGGACCCCTTATATTAAATTTATCCAAACCACAAACCATCCCATGCTTTTTGCCCATGGTTTTTGGTAAAGGTAAGAGGAATGCAATATTTTATAAGGCCAAAGTCCTAAATTCTTAAAATATTAGGGTTTCTTATGTAGAGGTGAGTCACACCCCCATGAAAATTAATTTAAAAAGGAAAGGTGTTGAATAAGTCTTTAGGGGTCCATTAATGCTTTGAAAAAGAAGTCAAACAAACCCAAAATCTCATTATTTTAATGTTAAAAAATATATTTTCCGAACATAAAGATTTTAGTATTTTATTACATCACTATTGTGTCATTATGATGTCATGAAACACATTATATATTTAAACGGTATTTAATTTTTATCCAAATATTTGACTGTCTCAGAAAATTATGAAAAATTTACCAGTGGATAATTTCAACATCTTGATTCTCAAAATAACATTTATTTTATCTAAATAATTTTCTAAATATGTGAATTTTCACTTTTAAAATGAAAACGTATATTTATCAAAAACTCACGGGTTTTGACAGAAATGGCTTTCAAACCTTAATAAAATTTTTAATTGCACTCATAAAATTATAAGATCATTTATATTTAATAAAAATTATTTTAATAATATTATTATTTTATTAAAAATATTATTTAATTCAAAAATCCCTTAATTTATTAAAATATATTTTATAATTAAATAATAAATAAAAACACCATTTTTACATAAAAACTATTTACTATGTATCAAAAATGACTAGAAATTATATTCATTGTTATATACAAAAAATAATGTACCTGAAAATAGTACTACTTATTTGTTACATAACCCCTTAAAATAGCCGCATAAGACCTAAGGGTTTGGTGTGTAATGGTGACAGACTCTTGGAGTCGCTCAGATAACATCGCTCGAGGGGTAATTTCAATCAACTTCCACTTTTCCCATAGACAGTCACGTTCGAGCTTGACATGATGAAGCTCAGCTTGGGCATGGTCAAGGGTGATGCCCAAAGATGCCACCTCTTTTCCGAGCTCCGAAAAATGGGCTTCTTATGGGGAAATTCTACGGGATGAGGCCATCGCTTCCTTTTTCTGAGTAAAATTGGATGTGTTAAAGCCCTATATTTATACTAATCATGTGATCATTGGTCCACAGTTATAAAAGTAACAATCACAATTATTATCATAAAACCAATGAAGTTGACATTTTATAAAAAAAATTATATAAAGTTACAATTAATAAGATCAATATGGATTTTACATTAATGAAACTTTGGTTCATTACAATATTCCCCCCTTAAGAAATTTTGCCCTCGAAATTTTCTTTTTCCCACACTAAGACAGTTGTGGGTAACTCAGCTTTATCACTTCCTCTGATTCCCAAGTTGCTTCTTCAAACATGTGGTTTCTCCACAACACCATGACTAGGGGCATTGTCTTATTTCATAGAACTTTTTTCTACGATTTAAGATCTTCCCTGGTTGCTCCTCCTAAAAAATATCGTCTTCCAATTGTACCACCTCATAAGAGAGTACATGTGAAGGGTCCGGTATGTACTTACTTAAGAGGGATACATGAAAGACATCATGCACTTTGGCCATGGTAGGTGGAAGTGCTAGTCGATAGGCCGCAGCCCCAACATGATCAAGAATCTTGAAGGGGACGATGTACCTTGGACTTAACTTCCCTTTCTTTCCAAACCTCCTGACGTTTGTCCACAGAGATATGCGCAGAATGTAGAGACTCGTAGCCTGACGTACATGGACATTACATTACATTTGCGGAATACTTAGTACATAACAAAAACAAACACACAAGGATCGTAATAGTTTAGTGTCTTTGAAAACTCGGAACATAATCTTCTAATCCTGGTGAAAGATCTTCAATATCTCCCGTAAAGATCTTCCATTTTTTTATACCTAAAACCTTTCTTTATATCCTGGGGAAAAAAACATAAAAGGGTGAGCTCAAATGCTCAGTAAGGGTATACAAAAGAAATAAAAATCATATCATATTTTTTGTGAAAATCATAACCTGCAAAAGAGATCATAATATCTTAACATGGAACAAATCATAGAAGTGAAAATGAGATCACCATAATCATAAAATGAAACTTGAAACTTTGTGGCATGCACACATAATCATGGAAAATCATTTCTTGTTAGTCATGACTCATTGCCAAGACTATCTTAGTGGACAAAGTCCCTTTCTGAATCGAGTAATCCTCGTTTCAGTCCTGTTTCACTGAACCGGTATAACCTACCATTCCAGCCATGTCTATCTCATGAGATATAAAATCTTTACCCAATGCATTGGAGGGAGATATAGGTCCCACCCATCTCTTAATGAATCCTTTCTTATGTGTGCCACAAAATCATAAATCATACATCATTGCATAACCCATGTAATAAAAAATGGGATTCTTAAACAACATGACATCATAAAACCATTCATATAAGATAAAGGAATTCATAAACATAATTCCATCACAACATAGTCAAATCAATGTAAAAATATGGATAGAAACAGAACCCTTTATTATCTTATATGGAAAATAATTTTGATAAAACACTTGAATTGAATTCTTGAGGAAAATATCCTTTCTTCTTCAAAATCAATTTCTTTTCACAAAACATCATGCAATTTTAAAAGAAAAAGATTTTATTGAAAATAGTCATGAAATCTTTTAGAGGAAGCTTCATGAAAATAAGGCTTTATAAAACAGTATAAATCCGTTCGTGCCGTATAAGTTAAAAAAAACATTCTTCGTACTTTTGTCGGAAACGTCAAAAAGTACCTCGTACGAAAAACGGCAAAAGATTCCTTTCATATTCTTTACTAAAAACTCACCTAAGGGTAAAATTGGATTTAAACTATTGCAAGTGTATGGAAACAATATTACATATTGAGGGAACATGGATGTGGATGATAAAATACACCCCAGAAAATACTTACGAATAAACAATCTCGGATAAAAATGAGATTGTGATATTTCCCTTACCTTAGGTCCGACTTGCTTTGTAAGTGTCCGAACCTCCTGTATAATGATTTAAATCATGTTATTGACTTATTACAGAATCATATTCATTGTTATGATATCATATATGGTTTACTTATGACATTATATTACCCGTTCTTTTGTAAATTCCATGTTAAAGAAGCGTTTTGGGTAAAATCGTTTCATTTATCGTAGGTGTTTTGACTTGTTGTTATTGACATCATTATTACTTATATCATGATTTACTTACTTCCAGAATATAAAATATGATTTATATATCATATATATTCAGTATATATATATATAATAGGTAGATAAATAAAATGAAAAACACCGCTCATGGAGACGGTAGTCCGTACGTACGCATGAACGCGGTTTTGCTTTCCTTATTGTCTTGAAATGGAAGTAAGTAGATGACATACATATGTATATATATACATAAATCTAGTAGCTTTATAATGTCATATATTTCATTATTATTTCTTATATATACATCATAATCATTCTTAAATGGTTAACATGGAGAATGAATCTCATCGCGTCGTGGAGACGGTATTCCGTACGTACGCACGAGCGATGATATCATTTCTATAAATATTGAATTGAATTGGAGTGGATTATACAATATATAAGAATCAATATGATGTTGTAATAACTATGTATAGTTATTCTTTACACCATTATACCCATCCATGTAAGGTGGTGGTGGAAAATAGATTACACCACGGCGTGGAGACGGTATTCCGTACGTACGCACGCGCGGTGATTTCTTTTTCCGTAGGATGGATAGATGGTGAAATAGGGTTGTTTCATACTTATAATAACATATCAGTATATGAGTGATACTGATGTTATTACTTCATAATGAAACAACCTAAGAAGAAGAAGTGGAAGAAGAAATAAAGATGAAAGAATTGGTAACGGTAATTACCTCTTCTTTGAAGTGCCTCTTTGAGACCTCTTCTTAGGGCACTAGAATTGGTCTTTGAGGAAGACCAGAACCTCTAGGATGTTGCTAGGGAAGTGGAGAAGAGATTTTGGTAGGGGTTGGCCGAGCTTGAGTGCTCAAATTGGTGTGACGAGGAGGGGGAGGAGGTGTCCTTTTATAGGGGAGGAGAGGGGCACCTTAGGAATATCTCAAAATATTATTTTATATTAAAGTCAAAATCGGTTTATAATGGTTCCAAAGGGTCTTATTTCGAAGCTAAAGTGGGGATGGGTCGAAATCCTATCAACCAATAGAATTTAGACAAGTTTATCATATTATTTTAACCTTATCAATTAGATTTAACTCTAAGTTAAATAATTTAACTTTTACCGTGTCTTTTTGTTTTCTTTCACTATATGGTTAATAAACATACTCTAACATGCCAAACGAACCCCAAATTGTATATTATTAATACATATATCCTTATCTAAGTCATTTGGCCTAACCTTAGATTTTTAGGAATAAAATAAAAATTAATAATATAATATTTGATTTAAAAACTATTTTGTGTCAATTTTGACACTATTTGATATATGATTTTTGTGAAAGTCATAACAGAATTAAATGTTCGAACCAAGTTTATTAAATAAACATTAATATATCATAGTAACCTAGAAAAGTAGTGGAATTCATAAAAATTTTAAAATTATATTTATTTTGGTGTTTATAACATCAATTATGTCAATATTTCATTAATAAGATAATTACTGCATCATCGTTGTGTCATAAATAAATTAAATTATTTGATGTCTAAAAATTACAAATAAAATACCATCATGTAGGAAATCTTTTTATCTTTCTAATGAATTTTTACAATCTAATTTATCTTATGTATAACCCCATATTAAAAATGATTTACTTATTAAACATTGATTTTAGCTATTTTAACCCTTCTTTAAATAAATTAATAATAAATGTCCTAATCTAATCCAAGTGGGCCTAAATGGTCATATTTTATTCCTAAGTTTGTTTTTGGTCGAATTACACTTGTCCAATAGAATTAGGACATGTGTTAGGGTAATAGTGATATCATATTTACCATTAGTTACCCTATTTTCTATTAACCGCGGTAAAAAAAGTAAAAAGTTACTATTCACCAAAAAAATATTTTCATCTCATTGAATCAAATTTTATTCCTTGATATTAACCGTGTCTCTCGGATTTTTGAAATTCCATTCACAGAAGCGGTAAAATTAAGTTTTATGCAAAATTCAGTTTTTAACCTACCACTTAGTAGTTTCACTATTCATCAAAAATTGATGTTTTTTCAGATCAATGCCAAAATTTCATCCTAAGCTATATTTCATATTCCGAATTCAAAAATGAAGTCTATTTTACCAAATTCATAACATAGAAGTTTCATTAATTAATTTTATAATTAAATCCCGCTGTTAAAACAAATAGCGTGTTTTTAAGAGATAATAAATATCAAAAGATTGAAACTTGTTTATAAGTGGTTTAAATGTGAAATTACATCCAATGACCATTATTGTATTAAATTGTAACAATATATTCTAAATATACTTTAAAACTACTGAAATTAATAATTTATCACTATTAATTATTTCGATTGAAAAAGTTGTTTAAAATTTAGTAATTTTCACTATTAATCAGAATATGAAAGTTATCCGAAAAGTACCAAAATTTCACCTTAGGCTAAATTCGATACTCCGAATCAAAAAATGAAGTTCATTTTGAAAAATAAAATTTACAAAATTTCAAAAAGTGGTTATTACTATTCACAACAGCTAGTTTTAATAATATCTTAATAGCATATCGTTGTTTAGCGAAACTTGGTGTTGCGTATTACACACGCTATCGAGGAAGGTCGCGATTGCGTGTAATGCAAGGCAAGTCAAGGATGTGTGTTGTGCAAGCTCCTTTTGGTGTAGCGTACAACACAAGACATTAATAAAATTAAAAAGAATATTTTTCATAAAATCTTGGGTTGTTACATTCTACCCCCCTTAAAATGAATTTCGCCCTCGAAATTAATCGGGGTTATAAATGGTTTACTATTTGAAAGTTTCTTTAATAGAAACCCACATCGTAAAAAGGAATATCAAAACCAGTCTTTAAAAACAAAAGTATGAAACGTAACGGTTACCCAAATAAACTAATCACCGGGTTTCCACATAGGTGGAAATATGGATATGGAAGAGAAATCTAACCATCATGTTCTGATGGAGAGTGGTAGAGAACATGGCTATGGAAAATCCAGTAATCACAAATCCATAAATTTGTGATGATATAAGGTAACATCTGATTCATCAGGTATAAGATCACTAGGACAAAATTTTTGGTTTTCAAGATCATTTCCCTAAAGTTGAAAATTTGCTTAAAATAAATACATACTTTATTTTGGTACAATCTCACTTTTGTTCATGCCTTGAACAATTTCTACTTCATCTCTTAAATAAATGAAGTTGAATTTGTTATTTGTTAAGTGTTAGCAGATTATGTGATAGAATGATGGGTCATTCCATCTGTCTCAAACAAAAGGTTAGCAAAAAAAGATTATATACATAAGTCGATCTATAGTGAGATTAATCATATATGGTTCCTAAAATGGACTTATACATTATATGTCATATAGCTTAATATAATAAAACTAGTTTCTACTAAACATGGACTTCCTGTAGGCCAGTGGTAGGTGATAAAGGCCAGTCGCACTTCGGTTGTGGGTTCGATTCCCACAGCCTTGTCCGAAGCGATGGGCGGTCGCCCGTCCTGCAGGTTGTCCTTTTTCCAAAACTATATAACATCCCATCAATAATATTGAAAAAACAAACAATACTAACTTATGTCCAACATAATCCATTCCAATCTTTTAGGCTTATCCATAATACTGCAGTCGACTCTCATAATATAGTGAAAACGATTACCAGAGATTTAATACCATCGTTGATCCCCATATATCATAAGATATGTTTTGTTGGTCACATTCCAAACATTCAAAGTCCTTAATCTTGTACTCTCTTGAATACCCATTGAACCTTAGTGAAAACTTGAATGCAGTTAAAAGTTAACACTTTTCACATACCGAAATCCTCAAAATTCTATATACTCAAACCATGATATCACTTAGTCCTTATATCAATCATGAGCTCATGAATAAAATCAAACACCTCATTATCTTATTATTCCTTCATTATGCTCATATCATCTGTTTACCAAAAATGTCTCAATCACTTTTCATGGTTACCGGTACCATAAAATTATTGAAAACCACAATAGATCAAAACATAAATATTTCAGTACACCATAAAAGTACCTCAACAACATTATTCTTGAATACCAATACATAAACACTTCAGTCCATCCATTTCAATGATTGTCCTGGAAGAAGTCCTTCCTTGATTTAGAAGTATCTTTTTAGGTCATGGCATTGAGTTGGGTAATGCCCATGTTCTCCAAAAATAAGACATTGAACTCCATAACAGTCTGTCACTCTATGACCCTTTTCTCCACACAGATAACATCGGTCCCTCCATTTGAGGTATTCCTCAAGGTTCTTCTTCCCTTCTTTAGAAATCTCAATCTTCCTTTTTTTATGATCCTCAACATGCGAACATGCATAATAGTTTATCTTCGTCTTCTTTGATGAATTTGTCATACCGCTAAATTTCACCTTGTTAATCATATATCGCGATGACTGATTCGGCATAATCACAATATCTTTATCTTTAGGCATTACACAATTTTGTTGCTCATAGTCACCAATTTTCCCATTGGACTCAATGTTAACCGAATTCCTTCTGGTTCCCTCCATTAACTAAAACACACAAAAAAAATAAAAAAAAATTTGTGAGAGGCGAAATCATGCAAGGGAAGACAACATAGTAAAGGGGGAGAACCCTCAATATCTAACATCTTAGGTTTAATTCTATGATCGTTAGCGTAATTCTAGTACTATAACCTATATGTATACTTAACCTTAGGGACATCCCTAGACATACCTTAGAAATATCTCTAGGGATCTCACTAACGTTTTCGCATCCTAGTTTCCAAAGGATGACTAAACCTTTCCTCTGATACCAACTGTAGAGACCCGTAGCCTGACGTACATGGACATTACATTACATTTGCGGAATACTTAGTACATAACGAAAACAAACACACAAGGATCGTAATAGTTTAGTGTCTTTGGAAACTCGGAACATAATCTTCTAATCCTGGTGAAAGATCTTCAATATCTCCCGTAAAGATCTTCCATTTTTTTATACCTAAAACCTTTCTTTATATCCTGGGGAAAAAACATAAAAGGGTGAGCTCAAATGCTCAGTAAGGGTATACAAAAGAAATAAAAATCATATCATATTTTTTGTGAAAATCATAACCTGCAAAAGAGATCATAATATCTTAACATGGAACAAATCATAGAAGTGAAAATGAGATCACCATAATCATAACATGAAACTTGAAACTTTGTGGCATGCACACATAATCATGGAAAATCATTTCTTGTTAGTCATGACTCATTGCCAAGACTATCTTAGTGGACAAAGTCCCTTTCTGAATCGAGTAATCCTCGTTTCAGTCCTGTTTCACTGAACCGGTATAACCTACCATTCCAGCCATGTCTATCTCATGAGATATAAAATCTTTACCCAATGCATTGGAGGGAGATATAGGTCCCACCCATCTCTTAATGAATCCTTTCTTATGTGTGCCACAAAATCATAAATCATACATCATTGCATAACCCATGTAATAAAAAATGAGATTCTTAAACAACATGACATCATAAAACCATTCATATAAGATAAAGGAATTCATAAACATAATTCCATCACAACATAGTCAAATCAATGTAAAAATATGGATAGAAACAGAACCCTTTATTATCTTATATGGAAAATAATTTTGATAAAACACTTGAATTGAATTCTTGAGGAAAATATCCTTTCTTCTTCAAAATCAATTTCTTTTCACAAAACATCATGCAATTTTAAAAGAAAGAGATTTTATTGAAAATAGTCATGAAATCTTTTAGAGGAAGATTCATGAAAATAAGGCTTTATAAAACAGTATAAATCCGTTCGTGCCGTATAAGTTAAAAAAAACATTCTTCGTACTTTTGTCGGAAAAGTCAAAAAGTACCTCGTACGAAAAACGGCAAAAGATTCCTTTCATATTCTTTACTAAAAACTCACCTAAGGGTAAAATTGGATTTAAAATATTTCAAGTGGATGGAAACAATATTACATATTGAGGGAACATGGATGTGGATGATAAAATACACCCCAGAAAATACTTACGAATAAACAATCTCGGATAAAAATGAGATTGTGATATTTCCCTTACCTTAGGTCCGACTTGCTTTGTAAGTGTCCGAACCTCCTGTATAATGATTTAAATCATGTTATTGACTTATTACAGAATCATATTCATTGTTATGATATCTTATATGGTTTACTTATGACATTATATTACCCGTTCTATTGTAAATTCCATGTTAAAGAAGCGTTTTGGGTAAAATCGTTTCATTTATCGTAGGTGTTTTGACTTGTTGTTATTGACATCATTATTACTTATATCATGATTTACTTACTTCCAGAATATAAAATATGATTTATATATCATATATATTCAGTATATATATATATATATAATAGGTAGATAAATAATATGAAAAACACCGTTCATGGAGACGGTAGTCCGTACGTACGCATGAACGCTGTTTTCCTTTCCTTATTGTCTTGAAATGGAAGTAAGTAGATGACATACATATGTATATATATACATAAATCTAGTAGCTTTATAATGTCATATATTTCATTATTATTTCTTATATATACATCATAATCATTCTTAAATGGTTAACATGGAGAATGAATCTCATCGCGTCGTGGAGACGGTATTCCGTACGTACGCACGAGCGATGATATCATTTCTATAAATATTGAATTGAATTGGAGTGGATTATACAATATATCAGAATCAATATGATGTTGTAATAACTATGTATAGTTATTCTTTACACCATTATACCCATCCATGTAAGGTGGTGGTGGAAAATAGATTACACCACGGCGTGGAGACGGTATTCCGTACGTACGCACGCGCGGTGATTTCTTTTTCCGTAGGATGGATAGATGGTGAAATAGGGTTGTTTCATACTTATAATAACATATCAGTATATGAGTGATACTTATGTTATTACTTCATAATGAAACAACCTAAGAAGAAGAAGAGGAAGAAGAAATAAAGATGAAAGAATTGGTAACGGTAATTACCTCTTCTTTGAAGTGCCTCTTTGAGACCTCTTCTTAGGGCACTAGAATTGGTCTTTGAGGAAGACCAGAACATCTAGGATGTTGCTAGGGAAGTGGAGAAGAGATTTTGGCAGGGGTTGGCCGAGCTTGAGTGCTCAAATTGGTGTGACGAGGAGGGGGAGGAGGTGTCCTTTTATAGGGGAGGAGAGGGGCACCTTAGGAATATCTCAAAATATTATTTTATATTAAAGTCAAAATCGATTTATAATGGTTCCAAAGGGTCTTATTTCGAAGCTAAAGTGGGGATGGGTCGAAATCCTATCAACCAATAGAATTTAGACAAGTTTAGCATATTATTTTAACCTTATCAATTAGATTTAACTCTAAGTTAAATAATTTAACTTTTACCGTGTCTTTTTGTTTTCTTTCACTATATGGTTAATAAACTTACTCTAACATGCCAAACGAACCCCAAATTGTATATTATTAATACCTATATCCTTATCTAAGTCATTTGGCCGAACCTTAGATTTTTAGGAATAAAATAAAAATTAATAATATAATATTTGATTTAAAAACTATTTTGTGTCAATTTTGACACTATTTGATATATGATTTTTGTGAAAGTCATAACAGAATTAAATGTTCGAACCAAGTTTATTAAATCAACATTAATATATCATAGTAACCTAGAAAATTAGTGGAATTCATAAAAATTTTAAAATTATATTTATTTTGGTGTTTATAACAGCAATTATGTCAATATTTCATTAATAAGATAATTACTGCATCATCGTTGTGTCATAAATAAATAAAATTATTTGATGTCTAAAAATTACAAATAAACTACCATCATGTAGAAATCTTTTTATCTTTCTAATGAATATTTACAATCGAATTTATCTTATGTATAACCCCATATTAAAAATTATTTACTTATTAAACATTGATTTTAGCTATTTTAACCCTTCTTTAAATAAATTAATAATAAATGTCCTAATCCAATCCAAGTGGGCCTAAATGGTCATATTTTATTCCTAAGTTTGTTTTTGGTCGAATTACACTTGTCCAATAGAATTAGGACATGTGTTAGGGAAATAGTGATATCATATTTACCCTTAGTTACCCTATTTTCTATTAACCACGGTAAAAAAAGTAAAAAGTTACTATTCACCAAAAAATTATTTTCATCTCATTGAACCACATTTTAGTCCTTGATATTAACCGTGTCTCTCGGATTTTTGAAATTCCATTCACAGAAGCGGTAAAATTAAGTTTTATGCAAAATTCAGTTTTTAACCTACCACTTAGTAGTTTCACTATTCATCAAAAATTGATGTTTTTCAGATCAATGCCAAAATTTCATCCTAAGCTATATTTCATATTCCAAATTCAAAAATGAAGTCTATTTTACCAAATTCATAACATAGAAGTTTCATTAATTAATTTTATAATTAAATCCCGCTGTTAAAACAAATAGCGTGTTTTTAAGAGATAATAAATATCAAAAGATTGAAACTTGTTTATAAGTGGTTTAAATGTGAAATTACATCCAATGACCATTATTGTATTAAATTGTAAAAATATATTCTAAATATACTTTAAAACTACTAAAATTAATAATTTATCACTATTAATTATTTCGATTGAAAAAGTTGTTTAAAATTTAGTAATTTTCACTATTCATCAGAATATGAAAGTTATCCGAAAAGTACCAAAATTTCACCTTAGGCTAAATTCGATACTCCGAATCAAAAAATGAAGTTCATTTTGAAAAATAAAATTTACAAAATTTCAAAAAGTGGTTATTACTATTCACAACAGCTAGTTTTAATAATATCTTAATAGCATATCGTTGTTTAGCGAAACTTGGTGTTGCGTATTACACACGCTATCGAGGAAGGTCGTGATTGCGTGTAATGCAAGGCAAGTCAAGGATGTGTGTTGTGAAAGCTCCTTTTGGTGTAGCGTACAACACAAGACATTAATAAAATTAAAAAGAATATTTTTCATAAAATCTTGGGCTGTTACACAGAAACACCATGTCTCCAACATTAAACTCAAGGCCTCGTCGACAATTATCTGCCTAACGCTTCTGTCCACTCGGGGATGCCTTGATATGCTACTGAATGTTTTTCACCTTCTCCACCATTTCTTCGACCATTTCTGGTCCAAGCATCTTACGTTCACCGACCTCTTCCCAACATGTCGGTGTTCTGCACCTTTTCCCATACAGGGCTTCATATGGTGCCACTTGGATGCTCGAGTGGAAACTGTTATTAAAAGAGAACTCCACAACAGGAAGATGTTGATCCCATCCTCCTTTAAAGTCCATTGAGCACGCTCTCAACAAATCCTCAAGTGTTTGGATAGTCCGCTCAGATTGGCCATCAGTTTGAGGATGATAGTTCGTACTGAAGTTCAGTTCAGTATTCAGATCATGTTGAAGACTCTTCCAAAACATAGAGGTGAATCTTGGATCTTGGTCAAACACAATATATAGTGGTAATCCCTGAAACCATACCACTTCCCTGATATATAACCGTTCCAGTTGATCCAAAGAGAAATCCTCCTGAATAGAAATGAAGTTTGCAATCTTTGAAGACAATCCACAACAACCCAGATTGCATTGTTGCCTTTGCATGTCCTTGGAATTCGGATGACAAAGTCCATGGTGATGTTCTCCCATTTCCATTCTGGTATGGGAAATGGTTGCATCATACCCTTAGACTTCTTCCTCTCTGCCTTCACTTGCTGACAAACCATGCATTTTGATATATATTCAGCGATCTCCTTCTTCATATTATCCCACCAAACGTTTTCTCGGAGATCTCGATACATCATTGTACTCCCTAAGTGAATAATGAAATATGAACTATTTGCATCATCTAAAAGATTCTTCTTTAGCTCCAGACTTTATGGAACACATATTCTTTTCCCAAACCGGAAAATTCCTTCTTCATTAACATTAAAATCCGAGGATTTACCCTTTTTGATAGCTTCCACTTTTTCTTGAATTCCCACATCATCCTTTTGATCATCCTTTAACCTTTCCAAAAGAGACGGTTGAGCAATCATTTGTGAAAAGATTAATGATTTTCCCTTCTTTATGATTCCCACGTCCATCTTCATCATGTCTAAGAAGATTGGATCGTTCTCAATTCTCATCATTGATAGTATTGCTGGGTCCTTTCTACTTAGGGCATCTGCCACCTTGTTCGCTTTCCCAGGGTGGTAATGTATTGAACAGTCATAATTCTTGATGAGCTCTATCCATCTTCTCTGGCGCATATTAATCTCTTTCTGTGTGAATATATATTTAAGACTCTTTTGGTCAGTATATATCTCACATTTCTCCCCATAGAGATAATGTCGCCAGATTTTCAAAGAGAAGATCACCGCCACCAACTCCAGATCATGTGTTGGATAGTTTCTCTCATGGATTTTCAACTTCCTTGAGGCAAAGGATATCACTTTATCATTCTGCATCAGCACACATCCTAATCCCTTCTTTGAAGCATCACTTAATACCACAAAAAGCTCCCCACTTGTGGGTAAAGTGAGCACGGGTGCAGTGATAAGCCTCCTTTTCAACTCCTTGATGCATTCTTCGCATTAATCACTCAAAGCAAACTTTACTCCCTTTCGAGTGAGCTTGGTTATAGGGTTGGACAATCGTGAGAAATTTCTCACAAATCGTCGATAATATCCAGCTAACCCCAAGATGCTATGGATATCCGTTACCGATGTTGGCCTCGGCCATCCCTCAATTGCATCTATTTTTAGGGGTCCACAGATATCCCATTGCTTGTGATGATATGGCCCAATAATGAGGCCTCCTTCAACTATAACTCACACTTGTTTTACTTTTCATAGAGCCTCTCCTTGCGCAAAGTCTATAGTACATTTTTTAAATGCTCCTCATGATCCTCCTTTGTTTTGGAGTATATTAGAATATCATCTATAAAGACTACCACAAATTTGTCTAGGTAATCTCTAAATACTCTATTTATCATGTCCATAAATATTGTTGGAGAATTGGTGAGTCCGAAAGGCATTAATATGAATTCATAGTGCCCTTACCTTGTACAAAAAGCAGTTTTGAGGACATCTTCCTTCTTCACCCTTACTTGATAATATCCTGGCCGCAAATCCACCTTGGAGAAGTATTGTTCTCCACATAGTTGATCAAAAAAGTCATCTATTCATGGGAGAGGATACATGTTCTTTATTGTGATATTGTTATGTTCACGATAATCAATGAAAAGCCGCATTGACCCATCCTTCTTCTTGACGAAGAGGACCAGTGCACCCCATGGTGAAGCACTTGGGCATATAAACCCTTTATCCAGATTCTCCTGTAGTTGTTTCTTCAGCTCTTCAAGCTCAATAACAACCATTCTATATGGAGTCTTGGATATTGGTAGTTCCCTAGGTATAAGTTCAATTGAGAACTCAATTTCTCTTCTTGGAGGAAGACAAGGCAGTTCCTCGGGAAACACTTCAACGAATTCCCTCAGAATATGCATTTCTTCAAGGATGGTTTCTTCCTTGGACTCAATCATCTGAGCCAGATATGCATGCTCATAAGGCAGTAATATCCATGCTTGAGATTATGGAGCTAAAGGAGATTTATCTTCCTCTTGACACTTGTAAATAATTGGGGGTCGATTCCCCATATGGAGTGTGATTTCCCTCTACCGACAATTTATATTGGCTCTATATAAGGAAAGAAAATCCATTCCAAGAATTGCATCAAATTATACCAGAGGGAGTATGACGAGGTTCGCCGGGAAAATAAATACACAGATTATAACAGGGGAGGACTTATATTCATGGGATGCAATGATTGACCCATTTTCCGTACTCACCGACGTCTTTACTTCCATGATTTGTGGTGGTGCTGGGATTGTTCTACTAAACTTTCGAGATATAAAAGAATGCGTAAAACCTGAATCAAAAAGTATATTCTCTATTCTTGAATGAATAACTAGAATACCTGTCACCAAGTCATTTTGGGTTTTCACTTTGGCAGAAGTGATGGAAAAAGCTCTCCCTTGCTGTCTTGGAGGTTGTTGGTTGCCTCCGAAAACCCTTGGATTAGGGCACTGATTTGCAAAATGACCCGGTTATTTGCATTTGTAGCATTGAACAACGTGTTGAGATTATAACAGAGCATTCCTATCCTCTATCGCAGTTTCGGTTCCTTCTTGCCGACAGTTAATAGCTAGGTGCCCTTCTCTTCCACACCTGAATCATTTTCTCATCCCCTTAAGGCAATTTCCAGGGTGCTTCTTTCTGCACTTTTGGCAAGTGGGTTGCTGGATCGTCTTAGCACCATTGGATTTATCCATCGGACCACCAGCATTGAAGTCCACCTTACGCTTCTTGTCGCCATGATACCCCTGTGATTCCCCGATCTCTATTTCATCCTGAGGGCACATTAGACAATTCCCTCATAGCTTTTGAAGTCACGTATCGCTAATGCTTTCCACAAGCTAGGATTCAGCCCACCAAAGAAGCAGTCAACCATGCATTTGGGGGTAACGACAATGCCAGAAGTGTATCATGCAGGCCTTGTGATTTTTACCTCATACGTTCCAATAGATTATTCATCTTTTTTCTTGAGGAAAAGAAAGTCGCGTTCCATCTTATGCCGGAGGGTGTGCAGAAAATATTTTTTGAAAAACATCTTCCAGAAATCCTTCCAATCCAAAGCCTCGATCTCCTCCTCCAGATTCTTATTTTTGATCAATGTCCACCATTGATCAGCTTCACCCTCTATACGATAAACCACTAGGAGAACCATCTCCTGTTCATAATATTGGAGGGTGGAGAATATCTTTTCAATGGAGTTGATCAAATTTTCAGCGATCGTGGGATCAGATGATCCACTAAAAGTAGGAGGCCTTTGTCTCATGAAGATCTCGAGAGCAACTTGTTCTTTCTTAGGGGGGGGGGGGTTAACGTTCCTCTTGTCCCGTGTTTCTATTCAAAACTTGATTTAGCTGAGAGAGAAGCATGACAAAGTTTGTGATTCTCGTTCCCATTGGATTTGGAATCTAATTAGTACAGTCATCACACTAATCTTCACAATAGTTGTTAGCCCGAGTCCTCCGATTATCAGCCATTGGCCGGAATAAAAGGAATGTTACGGGTAACACAAAAAGGGTAATCCAAAGACAATGGTTGATGACTTATAAATAAACTTTTATTTCCTTACTCAAGAGTCTATAGGCTTCAATCTAGGTTTTTCATGATCTACATTCTAACATATATTCATAGGGGCATATTTTTAATTCCCTTAATAACGGTTCATACTAATCTTTTGAATTTCTAAAAACTTATCCCACGGGAGTGTTGTAACCAAGAGTGGAGCAAGGCCCGTTGTCGTGCACCGGTTCCCGTTTGAGTCTAGCTCATTGCGGTGTTTTCGGGTTTTACCCCTAGGATACATCTGTGCCAGAGCCGCCTCTACCTGCTCGTATCCAGACAGGGATGTATTTGTTTGATAAACCACTTACTCAGTACTTACCAAAACATAGGGATGTTTTTATTATACTTAGTCTTGTATCTAAGTATTTACTAGGGTTTCCAAATCCCAACAATAACTAAACCTATTGTAAAGACCCGTAAATTTCAAGTAAATGTTTTTTTCATAATTTTCTTTGGAATTTTACAAGAACACAGTTTCTGACGGCATGTGATTCCGAGGCCCGGTGTGCCTGGAATCATTTTCCAAAGTTTGGCTCGGGTATATTCAGTGAATGGACGAGCGGGTTTTTCTAACTTTTGAACCGGTACTCAGAATCGAATTCTGATGGCACCGATGGAATCACAGCGCCGGTATCTGCTTAGAAACTTCTCTTCCGGAGTAGCGTTTTCTCGGGTGTGGTTTTTAATTTTTGGGCTTTATGTTAAGAAATAAAATAACCTGTTACGACAAACTTTATTTTATTTCACTTAAAGCCGCTTAAATACACTTAAAGCTGCTTAAGATGAGTTAAAGTGGATAGAGTACAATTCAAAATATACTACCCTCTAGGTAGGATATTTGTGAGGTGGGCCTCGCACGAGCCCCACCGTTTCTTTTCCGCTAAGTAACGCACCCGCGAAAACCCTCTTTAATGAAGGTCAACTGGGGCATTTTCTTAAACAATTAAACGCTCCTATTAATTGGGTGGTTTATTCGTTGAAATTAATTCTATGAATTAATGGGTTGTTACTTAGTTTGTTTTTCGTTTATTGGCATATAATAAAATAAGACCAACACTTTTCTTATTGAGTGTTGTTCGTTGAGAGGATTTGACAGAAACCTTAAGTCCTTCATCCTCCTTCGCGAAGAACGTGAAGAAAGTGAAGAACGTGAAGAACGCGAAGGACGCCGGCCTCCAACAAAGGGCGACGAAGAACTACGAGCCCTCAGAGATCGACGACATGACGCCATGTACTGCGACACCGATGATTATTCTCCCGCAACATTCTTCTGCGACGTTCCTTCATCCGCGAAAAATCTTCGATCATAAGTTGAGGTAAGAGATTGCAGACCTTTTAATTTCATTTGTGTATTTTATTCTTGACATGGATTTAATTCGTGTAAATTAAATCTGTATGTTTTCTTTACCCCTCGGAGATCGTCGATGCGACGCTGTATACCGCGACGACGCGACGCCCTTCCACGACGCGACGATCCTCTTCTTCCGCGACGATCAATTCTGTGAAGAATGCACGCTCGACGACTACGGTGAGGTAGGGATTTTATTTGAATATAATATTTTATTCTCGTAGCTGTTTCCTCTTAAAACAAAGATCCCGTGATCAAAGTACAATTTTAATTTATTAAAATTGTATCTTGTTTTTTTTCATGTGTTGATAATTATTTCCCGATTGTTATCACCTAACGCGGAGGGTGTGGGCTAAATAAACACAGCCCGAAAACCCTCCGCAGTTCTTCGTTGATGTGCGGAACTGCGGACGATGACAAAACAGGCCGCAGAGATGATTTGTTGATTCTGCAGTGAAGAACGGGACCCGGGAGGAGCTAGGGCGCAGACAGAAATGGAATCGGACCACCGGAGAAAATCTGGTGGCCCGCGGAATCCACTGGCGGCGCGGGTCGCCGGCGCGGCGGCGCCCCTGCGCGCCTCTGGATGCAGCCACCACGGCTGAAGCTGCGGTGTCGGTGGCCGACCAGACCCGCGACCGCGTGGGTCCGGCGAGACATGGGACGTGGCAGAGCCGCATCCACTGACCAAGCGCGGGCCCCATGGGGGCCGCGGCTCGTCTTCCCGCGGGGACAGCACGCCCCGCGGTCCCCTTGCTCGGCCCCTCAGCCGAGCCGAACCGATCGGCCGGGTCGCGCCCAGGACAGGCTGGGCCGCCTTGGCCGAACCGGGACGCGCCAAACCGGGTCAGTCCGGGCCCAGACCCCCCGTTTCTGGACCCTTTTTTATCTTTTGCTCATAACTTGAGTTACGGGCCTCCGAACGAAGCACCGTCAGTGGCTATGTGATCCTTGTATCGAGACGGTCGTTTCGGTATATCACACTCAGAGTTTCAGAATACTTTGTGTTTGACCGGGTTGGTTCGTACACGAAACCAACCGGGCCCTCGGAGCAGAAACACTCATATCTTGAGCTTGGGACGTCCGATTGACGTTCCATCGACTTTGATGGATTCCTCTAAGTGAGACAGATCTCTTGGTATACTCCGCCCAAGGTTTGGATGCAGGTGGAGTACAGTCGGGTTGGTTTTGACTTAAAAACCTACCGGGCCCCTAGGACGAAAAAGCCAATAACTCTCAGACCGGGTGTCCGATTGACGCGCCGTCTGCAACGTTGAGTTCCTGTTGATGATACAGAACTTTTGGATACATTAACTCTATACTATGTGTCAGTTGATGTATCAGCCTCTCGGCTCGTGGAGTGGACCCTCCCGAATGAGCTTGTTATGTGCGGGAACCCTAGAGCTGGCTGCGACTGCTACTGTGATGACGACGACTGTACAGAGATCCTCAGTGGATTCGACAGTGACGACTACAGCACTCAGCGATCCTTTGTGGGTCAGTACTACCGATCCTGTGTGGGTCTGATCCTGTGTGGGTCCGCGCTCAGCGGTCCTGTGTGGGCCAGCGCCTACAGGTCCTGTGTGGGCCCGATCCTGTGTGGGTCTTTGCGGGGGTTAGTAACCTATCGATCCTTTTTGGTTCAGATCCTTTGTGGGTCATTTCGGGGTTTAGTACCTATCGATCCTTTGTGGGTCCGATGACTTAGATGGATCTGTGATCATCTCTATCGTCATTTGAAGAAGAATACCTGTGTGAGATTAATCATGTTTACTCTCCTTTGTGGATTATGTTGTGCTATCCTATATGGATTACATCTTTCTTTCCTTTGTGGATTGTGTTATTCTATCCTGTGTGGATTTACGTTTTTCTTTCCTGTATGGACTGGGTTGTACTTGAGCTCGGATGTTGAAGTCGAGCGAGAATTGATGACTTAGGTATATGTATGGGCATATACCTAAGCAGTGTCAGATGTTACTTCTTGATTGTATCTTTTCTTTGTGGTTATCCTTTGTGGATTCTGGGAGACCTTAGAGGGTCTCGGGGTCCCTACTGAGTATCTTATACTCATCCCTGCATGGGCTATGCCCGCACTACGTTGTGTTGGTTTTAGACGACGGACAGCGCTGATCATGGTGGAGGCTTGCGGATCAGGATGGTACCTAGAGGTAGACCACTGGGCGGGACGTACTCCGAGCGGTCGGCTGGACCCGAGGAGCAGTGGAGGCTTTCTATACCCACCCTTCAGGTGGGACTTCCCGTGGACAGCTCGACGTTGCGGCTTTACTTTTCAGTTGTTGTTTTCCCCTTTCGAGTTGTACTTTACTTTCAGTTTGGGTTTGTATTCTGGCCCGCTTACTTTCCGCACTTACTGTTGTACCAGTTTTTACTTAGTGTTTACTTCTACCTGCTTACTCTGTGGTGTTTGTTGTTTACTTTTCAAATACAATGCCATCCCTTTACCGGGATTTATGCCTTGGTACTAGACGCCAGCCCATGGCCTATGGAAGGCGGGCTTGGGGTAGTCACGGCACGGGCCCCAAGGACGAGTCGTGAGAAATTGGTATTAGAGGAGTTCGGTTCTACCACAGACTCTGATCTTTCTTCTATGTGAAGCAATAGTGTTTAGTGTATTGTGTGTGGTTATCAGTCGAGGGAGTCCAGTGTTGGTGCGGCGGCCAACATATCCGTACACCTGGACCCTGAATTCTGATTTCTGACTTAATACACGAAAACATTGATTGCATGTGTGTTACAAGTTTTCGTTGTGATTACTTTATATCAGATCACCAGGTATACTGTTCTGACCGTGGCACACCTGTTTCTTTTTAGGATGGCCCCACGACGGCAGCCAGCTAGGGTTCCGAGAGTTGTACGTGACGACAGCCCACCGAGCGACGAGGCCTCGGTATAGGGCCCTTTGACAGGTGAGGCACCAACGGTACCTCTACCCGCCGAGCCACCGATGCTTCCAGCCCCAGCCGCTGACGATGCACATCGCCTTAGTGCACTACATGAGTTCCAGCACTAGTGACCACCTAGGTTTCATGGGGAGATGGACCCCAAGGTATCCGAGGACTAGCTGGAGGTAGTGGTATGAGTTTTCAGGCTAGTGAGGACACCCGCAGACCTCATGGTGATCCTCGCAGCGAGCCTACTGCACGCAGCAGCGGGCCGATGGTGGAGCTTGATACTCCAGGTGCACGTTGAGGCATCTCTCATCTGGACAGACTTTGAGGGTCTTTTCTACTCAGAGTTCATCCTAGCCACCCTCCGTGCGGTGCGCATCCAGGAGCATCTTCATCTGCTGTAGGGTAGCTTAACGGTCGCCCAGTACTCGGAGATATTTACCGATCTCTCGCGCTACTCGACTGACATGGTACGAGACCCATTCTTTCGGTCCCAGACCTTTGATCAGGGTTTGAGACATGAGATCAGGGCTTTGTTGATCTCCCTCGACATTCCGACTCAGGCAGGAGTACTGGAGCGAGCCCTTTTGATCGAGAGTTTTCTTGCTGAGCCCTCTTCGGCAGCGAGACCTACCGCAGGGCGACAGGTAGCAGAGTCTTCCGCAGCAGGCAGCCGACGAATGACTCAGGGGTCCAGGCAGACCAGACCCTCATGCAGACGACCTCAGGAAATTGGCTAAGTAGTGTGGGGCACACAGCGTAGAGCCAGTCTTTCGAGAGGCTGACAGTACTACACATGCGGCGGGCAGGTCCACATGGCTCGTGACTGCTGACCCACCGTGCCGAGGAGCAGCAGACAGTTGAGGGGCCACCAAGGCAGAGGCAGAGGGTCGACCGTGGTGGTCCGCAGGGAGGAGACGGACGAGGCAGAGGGGCTGTCCGAGCAGCAAGTGGTGGGAGACGCTTTGAGGCTCTACCACCACCACCACCAGGAGGTCCACCCCGACCACAGGGAGCTGGCGGGCATAGACAGGCACAACTCCAGGCATCGGAGGCCTATGACCACGGCATGCCCGAGATGATTCAAGGTACGATATCTGTCTATTCCACCCTTTCTGCAGTTCTTATAGACACAGGAGTGAGTCACTCATTCATAGCTGCTGCCCTTGTTCGGATCTCAGAGATTCCGACAGAGTCGTTGGCTCGATCCTTACAACTAGAGACTCCTAAGGGAGCAGACTCGATGATTACGCACTGGTTCCGGCAGTGTGAGATTACTCTAGGAGGCGAGAGCTTCGGCTGGGATCTTCTTATAGCGGCATCGAGGCCTTACGATATCATCTTGGGCATGGATTTCTTATCTACAGACTATGCATAGATTGACAATATTAGGCGCAAGGTGCGATGTGTACGCACCGACGGGATCAGGTTCACCTTCACCGGCGATAGGGGACCCTTCGAAGCACAGGATAGACTTCCACAGAGGAGAGGACAGCCCATCACTCATCAGTTGGCTAGCCTCATCCTAGGAGTAGTTGACGTGCGGAGTCCTAGTTTTCCTGCAGTGGTGGATCAGTATGCGGACGTCTTTCCCAACGATGTTCCCGGGCTACCTCCTCGCAGAGAGGTATACTTTTATATTGACTTGTACTCTGGGAAAACCCTGATATCAACCCTAGCATATCAGATGGACCCTGCTAAGCTTCGAGAGCTACGGGTACAGTTGGAGGACTTGCAGGGAAAGGGATTCATCTGCCCCAATGTTTCACCCTGGGTTTCCCTGATATTATTCGCCAAGAAGGCGGACAGGAGCTTGCGACTGTGTGTCAACTATCATCGCCTGAACCAGGTGATGTTGAAGAACAAGTATCCTCTACCGAAGATTGATGACCTCTTCGATCATATCAAGGGAGCACGGTGGTTCTTGAAGATAGACCTCAGGATGGGCTATCATCGGCACAGAGTTTGAGATGAGGACGTGCAGGAGATGGCATTCAGATGTCGGTATGGCCACTATGAGTTCTTGGTTATCCCATTCGGTGTAACCAATGCTCCAGCGGTGTTCATGGGCCTCATGAACATGATATTTCAGTCATACCTCAATCGATTTGTCGTAGTCTTCATCGATGACATTTTGATATACTCGACGACTGAGGAGGAGCACGCCTACCACTTTCATGTTGTACTAGACACACAACGAGAGAACCCTCTTTATGGAAAGATCTCTAAGTGTCAGTTCTAGAAACGTGAGGTCCACTTCTTGGGGCATGTCATATCTAGGGAAGGAGTTTTAGTGGATCCTGCGAAGATCGTGGCAGTGCTAGCTTGGGAACCACCGAAGAGCATGACGGAGGTGCGGAGTTTCTTGGGACTAGCTGGGTACTATCAAAGATTTGTGCCAGACTTCTCCATAGTGGCGGTGCCACTCTCAGCTTTGATGAAGAAGGGGAAACCCTTTGTGTGGTCAGACAGATGTCAACAGATCTTCCAGGAGCTAAGACAGAGATTGACCAGCACCCCTATCTTGAGGTTGCCTGAGGAGGGAGTAGGGTACGTAGTCTACTGCGATGCATCAGGGACCGGACTCGGATGTGTCCTGATGCAGGAGCAGGTAGTTATCGCCTATGGATCACGTCAGTTGAGGCCGCATGAGAAGATCTACGCTACCCATGACCTAAAGTTAGCAGCAGTGGTCTTCGCTCTAAAGACATGGTGACACTATCTGATGGGCGAGTGCTTTACAGTCTTTTCTGACCACCAGAGTCTCAGGTACATCTTCTCTCAGAAGGACCTGAACCTGAGACAGCAGCGATGGCACGAGTTCCTCTAGGACTATGACTTTGAGATAGTCTATACTCCTGGGAAGGGGAATGTAGTAGATGATGATCTCAGTAGGAGGACGGGCATTCAGCTACTTGAGGAGGTAATAGAGCAGCTAGCCTCTTTGTAGATAACCTTCATGGATAGAGATGGAGCAGCCTTCCTTCAGTCTCTCACAGCCACTCCTCCACTACTACATCGGTTCAGAGAGGCACAGCGAGGGGACGCTGACTGTGAGACGCGACATGCATAGATATCCTTAGGACAGGCACCTGATGGCTTCTCCTTTGGAGTAGAGCACGAAATCCTTTTCAGAGGACGTACCTTAGTACCAGTCGCTTTATGAGAGGATGTGCTGAGATAGTTTCACACTTCTACTTTGGCGGTACATCCTGGAGTGGCGAAGATGTACCAAGACCTCAGACGACATCACTGGTGGCCGGTCATTAAGAAGGTTGTGGTAGAGTTCGTTTCACGATGCCTCACCTGCCAGCAGGTGAAGGAAGAGCATCAGGTACCAGCAGGCTTGGTACAGCCCTTGGAGGTCCCGGAGTGGAAGTGGGACGAGATATCTATGGACTTCGTGACTAGACTTCCACGCACTTCTAGAGGTCACGACTCCATCTGGGTGATTTTCAACCGACTCACCAAGTCGGCTCACTTCTTACCCATCATAGAGAAAGGCTCAGTGGAGAGCTTGGGGTGTCTCTACATTCAGGAGATTTTACGGCTTCACGGTGTGCCATCATCTATCATCTCCGATCGAGATGCTCGCTTTACTTCCCGGCATTGGAAGGTGTTTCAGGATGCGTTTGGGACGCAGCTACGTCTGAAAAACGCCTTTAACCCTCAGACGGATGTTCAGACGGAGATGACCATTCAGACTCTCGAGGACATGCTCTGCGCATGTGTCCTCGACTTTGGTCGCAGCTGGGAGGACCACCTACCCTTGGTAGAGTTTGCGTACAATAACAACTACCACTCCACCATCGGGACGTAACCATACGAGGTGTTGTACGGAAGACTTTGCAGATCTCCTTTGTGCTAGACAGACCCTAGGGAGTCAGCACTTGTGGGACCAGAGATTGTCCGGGCCACGACAGAGAAAGTCCAAGTCATCCAGGAGAGGATGAGGATAGCTCAGAGCCGGCAGAAGTCTTACGCTGACAGGAGGCGGAGGCCACTAGAGTTCGAGGATGGTGACCTCGTCTTCTTGCGTGTCTCACCTCAACGTGGATTGTAGAGATTTGGCCAAGGCGGTAATTTATCTCCACGCTTCATTCGACCTTTCCAGATCCTCAGCAGGATCGGCGAGGTGGCTTATCGCGTGGCTCTACCGCCTCAGTTGCACTGGGTGCACGACGTCTTCTACGTATCTCAGCTGAGGAGATACATGCATGACCCAACACACATCATTGACCATGGGGAGCTAGACGTTGATGATGGGGAGACTTTTGCGGAGGTCCCGGTGGAGATCGAGGATCGACAGGAGCGGGTCCTATGTGGACGATCGATTCCTCTAGTGCGCATCAGATGGCAGCACGAGAACCTCCAGGCGAGCACTTGGGAGCGGGAGGCTCAGATGCGTGCTCAGTACCCACATTTTTTTCCGTAGCTTATGATGTATCTTTACGGGGACGTAAAGCCCTGAGGTGGGAGTGATGTAAAGACCCATAAATTTCAAGGAAATATTTTTTTCCTAATTTTCTTTGGAATTTTACAAGAACTCTGTTTCTGACGGCACGTGATTCTGAGGCCCGGTGTGCCCGGAATCATTTTATGAAGTTTGGCTCGGGTACGTTCAGTGAACGAACGAGCATGTTTTTCTAGCTTTTTAACCAGTGCTCAGAATCGAATTCCGAGGGCACTGATGGAATCGCAGCACCGGTATTTTCTTAGAAACGCCTCTTCCGGAGTTGCGTTTTCTCGGGTGTGGTTTTTAATTTTTGGGCTTTAAGTTAAGAAATAAAATAACGTGGTACGACAAACGTTATTTTATTTCACTTAAAGACACTTAAAGCTACTTAAGCTGAGTTAAAGCGGATAGGATACAATTCAAAATATCCTACCCTCTTGGTAGGATATTATTGAGGTGGGGCCCACACGAGCCCCATCGTTTCTTTTCTGCTAAGTAACGCACCCGCGAACACCCTCTTTAATGAAGGTCAACTGGGGCGTTTTCTTAAAAAATTAAACGCTCCTATTAATTGGGCGGTTTATTCGTTGAAATTAATTCTATGAATTAATTGTCCATTACTTAGTTTGTTTTTCGTTTGTTGGCATATAATAAAATAAGACCAAAAATTTTCTTCTTGAGTGTTGTTCGCTGAGAGGATTTAACAGAAACCTTAAGTCCTTCATCCTCCTTCGTGAAGAATGCGAAGAACGCGAAGAATGCGAAGAACGCGAAGAACACCAGACACCAACAAAGGGCGACGAAGAACGCCGATCCCTCGGAGATCGACGACGCGACGCTAAGTACCGCGATGCTGACGATTCTTCTCCCGCGACGTTCTTCTGCGACGTTCCTTCATCCGAGACAAATCTTCGATCATCCGTTGAGGTAAGAGATTGTGGACCTTTTAATTTCCTTTGTGGATTTTATTCTTGACATAGATTTAATTCGTGTAAATTAAATACGTATGTTTTCTTTACCACTCGGAGATCGTCAACACGATGCCGTATACCTCGACAACACGACTCCCTTCTACAACGCGACGATCCTCTTCTTCCGTGACGATAAATTCCGTGAAGAAAGCACGCTTGACGACGAAGGTGAGGTAGGGATTTTATTTGAATAGAATATTTTATTCCCGTAGTTGTTTCCTTCTAAAACAAAGAGCCCGGGATCAATGTGCAATTTTAATTTATTAAAATTGTATCTTGTTATGTTTTTCATGTGTTGATTATTATTTCCCGATTGTTATCACCTAACGTGGAGGGTTCAGGCCAAATAAACACGGCCCAACAACCCTTCGTAGTTCTTCGTTGATGTGCGGAATGGAGGACGATGACAAAATGGGCAGCAGAGATGATTTTTTGATTCCGTAGTGAAGAAAGGGACCCAGGAGGAGCGACAGCGCATACAGAAATGGAATCGAACCACCGGACCAACTCCGGTGGCCCGCGGAATCCACCGGCGGTGCCCCGGCGCGCCACCGGATGGAGGCGCCGCGGCGGCGGCGGCCGACCAGACCCGCGACCGCGCTGGTCCGGCGAGACACGTGACGCGGCAGAGCCGCGTCCGCTGACCAAGCGCGGCCCCCACGCAGGCCGCAGCTCCTCTTCCCGCGGGGGACAACACGCCCCGCGGTCCCCTTGTTGGCCGCTCGGCCGAGCCGAGCCGACCTGACCCGACCGGACGGGTCGCGCCCAGGCTGAGCCGGGTCGCGCCAAACCGAGTCGGACCCGGACCCGGGTCGGGTTGGGCCGGGTCAGTCCGGGCCCAGACCCCCCGTTTCCGGACCCTTTTCGTTCTTTTTCTCATAACTTGAGCTACGGGCCTCCGAACAATGCACCGTCAGAGGCGATGCGATCCTTGGATCGAGACGATCGTTTTAGTCTATCACACTCATGGTTTCGGAATACTTTGGGTTCGGCTGGTTTGGTTCATACATGAAACCAACCGGGCCCTCGGAGCTGAAACACTCATATCTTGAGATTCGGACGTCCGATTAATGTGTCGTCGAATTTGATGGATTCCTCTAAGTGAGACGGATCTTTTGGTATACTCCGCCCGAGGTTTGGATGCAGGTGGAGTACGGTCGGGTTGGTTTTGCCTTAATAACCAACCGGGCCCCTGGGACGAAAAAGCCAATAACTCTCAGACCGGGTGTCCGATTGACGCGCCGTCTGCGACATTGAGTTCTTGGTGACGATACGGAACTTTTGGATACATTAACTCTGGATTATGTGTCAGTTGATGTATCAGTCTCTCAGCTCGTGGAGCGGACCCTCCTGAATGAGCTTGCTGTGTGCGAGAACCCTAGAGCTGGTTGGGACTGCTACTGTGACGACGACGACTGTACAGAGATCCTCAGTGGATTCAACGACGATGACTAAAGCACTCAGCGATCCTTTGTGGGTCAGTGCTACCGATCATGTGTGGGTCTAATCCTGTGTGGGTCAGCGCTCATCGGTCCTGTGTGGGCCAGCGCCTACAGGTCCTATGTGGGCCCGATCCTGTGTGGGTCTTTGCGGGGGTTAGTTACCTATCGATCCTTTGTGGGTCAGATCCTTTGTGGGTCATTGCGGGGGTTAGTACCTATCGATCCTTTGTGGGTCCGACGACTTAGATGGATCAGTGATCATCTCTATCGTCATTCGATGAAGTATACCTGTGTGATCTGAATCCTATTTACTCTCCTTTGTGGATTGTGTTGTGCTATCCTATGTGGATTACGTCTTGCTTTCCTTTGTGGATTGTGTTGTGCTATCCGGTGTGGATTTATGTTTTTCTTTCCTGTGTGGACCGGGTTGTACTTGAGCTCGGATGTTGGAGCCGAGTGAGAATTGATGACTTAGGTATATGTATGGGCATATATATAAGCAGTGTCGGATATTACTTCGTGATTGTATCTTTTCTTTGTGGTTATCATTTGTGGATTCTGGTAGACCTTCGGGGGTCTCGGGTCCCTAATGAGTAGCTTATACTCACCCCTACATGGGCTATGCCCACACTACGTTGTGTTGGTTGCAGACGACGGACAGCGCTGATCGTGGTGGAGGCTTGTGGAGCAGGACGGTACCTGGAGGTGGACCACTGGGCGGGACGTACTCGGAGCAGTCGGCTGGACCCGAGGAGCAGTGGAGGATTTCTGTACGCACCCTTCAGGTGGGACATCCAGTGGAAGGCTCGACGTTGCGACTTTACTTTTTAGTTGTTGTTTTCCCCTTTCGAGTTGTACTTTACTTTTAGTTTGGGTTTGTATTCTGTCCCGCTTACTTCCTACACTTACTGTTGTACCAGTTTTTACTTAGTGTTTACTTCTGCCTGCTTACTCTGTGATGTTTGTTGTTTACTTTACAAAGGCGATGCCTTCCCTTTACCAGGATTTACGCCTTGGTTCAAGTCGCCAGCCCCTGGCCTGTGGAAGGCGGGCTTGGGGTAGTCACGACATGGGCCCCGAGGATGGGTCGTGACACCTATCCTCTGATACCAACTATGACAACCCTGCTTTTATTACCAACTTAAACATGATTTATTACATAAAACAATACTTGATGCAAAAAATAAGACCGAGAGGTTTAGTGTCTTTGGGGCTGAGGATCATTACATAAAAACATAAAACATGAAATACAACATCTTTATTGAAAACTTCCTTTACA
Organism: Viscum album; assembly: GCA_963277665.1. Lineage (NCBI taxonomy): Eukaryota > Viridiplantae > Streptophyta > Magnoliopsida > Santalales > Viscaceae > Viscum > Viscum album. The sequence goes on from OY728129.1 coordinate 537,317,839, forward strand.
TGACCACTACATTCCCTCGTACTTAGCATTGCATAGGATAACATGAGGACATGCATAAGAAAAGGGTGAGCTGTAAAGCCCAGTAAGAGAGTACACATGGAATAACATGAGAAGTACAATAAAAGTTAGACAATAGGCATATCAATAGAGCATAAAAGAAACATGAACATAAAGGCATGATAAATCATGATAATCATAACATGGAAATGTGGCAACAACACTTAACATGGAATTAGCATGAGCCAAGGATCATTGCACATGGAGCATGAGTAAAACCTCATTGCACATAAAGCATGAGTAAAACCTCATTGCACTCGAATTAGCATGAGCCAACAATCATTGCACTTGACGTATCATGATACTAAACTTTACCCAATGCATTGGAGCGCTATAAGGGCACACCCTTCGTGAACATTTCATTTCATGCATAACTGTGCCACATAGATCATAAAACATGGATTCATAAAAAATAATCATTTATTCCACGATAAAGGAATGTGGAATTAATAAATGAAAGTATACAATCAATAAGTAAATGTGCATAAAGGTGAATACCCTTGATGGAGAAATGGGCATGGTATTCACTACACAATGACATTAGCTTAGAAAATCGGTGTGATTTCTACAACGTAATGGTGTGACATAAGAATTAATAAAAATGGTTGATGAGAGAGAAAGGGGTTCCTCATCATATTTACATGTAATTTATAGTAAGGAGGTCATATAGATACATGTTCCAACAATTTTAATGGAATTTAGATTCATGATACAAAAGTATTGCTTGAATGTAAAAGAGGATAGAGAAGTTCCTTTCAGAATTTCGGCATAGTAACAGGTGTACATGGGAGGCATTTAAGGAGAGATAAAGGGTCTACCATCATTAAAACATAAAAAGGAAATCATGAGGGAGGTGAAAAAACATACCCCAACATTTATAATTGAAATTAAAATGGAAAAACAACTTAATGAAAATTGGACAAAAATGAGAAAGGAAGAAAGAACCCTTACTTGGAAGTGTGCTTCCAAAGGCTAGAGAGAGGCTTGTGAGAGGCTTCTTGGGAGCTTGAGGAACCTTCGGAGGATTCTAGAGAGAGTAGGGCATAGTTTTTACGAACTCCAAAGGATTTGAGTGAGGAGAAAGTGGGATCTTGGGTGGGTTTATATTGGAAAGGTGAGGGAATTCTTTATTATTTATGTTTGGGACCACTTATATTAAATTAATCCAAACCACAAACCATCCAATGGTTTTTGCCCATGGTTTTTGGAAAATGTAAGAGGAAAAGAATATTTTATAAGTCCAAAGTCCGAACTTCTTAAAATATAAGGGTTTCTTATGTGGAGGTGAGTCACACTCCCATGGATATTAATTTAAAAAGGCATGGTGTTGAATACGTCTTGAGGGGTCCATTAATGCTTTTAAAAGTAATTCAAACAAACCCAAAATCACATTATTTTAATTTTAAAACATATATTTTCCGAACATAATGATTATAGTATTTTATTACATCACTATTGGGTCATTATGATGTCATAAAACACATTATATATTTAAACGGTATTTAATTTTTACCAAAAAATTTGACTCTCAGAAAATTATGAAAAATTTACCATTGGATAATTTTGACATCCAGATTCCAAAAATAAAATATTTTTTATCTAAATAATTTTCTAAATATGTGAATTTTCACTTTTAAAATAAAAACCGATATTTATCGAAAATTCACGGGTTTTGACAGAAATGGCTTTCAAACCTTAATAAAAATTTTAATTGCCTTAATAAAATTATAAGATCATTTATATTTAATAAAAATTAATTTAATAATATTATTATTTTATTAAAATATTATTTAATTCAAAAATACATTAATTTAATAAAATTGATTTCTTAATTAAATAATAACTAAAAACACCATTTGTACTTTAAAAACTATTTACAATGTTTCAAAAATGACTAGGAATTATATTCATTATTATATACAAAAAATAATGTACGTGAACATAGTACTACTTATTTGTTACATAACCCCTTAAAACAGTAGCATAAGACCTAAGGGTAAGGTGTGAAATGGTGACAGACTCTTGGGGTATCTCAGATAACATCACTCGAGTGGTAATTTCAATCAACTTCCACTTTTCCAGTAGACGGTCACGTTCGAGCTTGACATGATAAAGCTCATCTTAGGCTTGGTCAAGGGCGAAGCCCAAAGATGCCACCACTTTTCTGAGCTCCGAAAAATGGGCTTCGTATGGTGAAATTATTCTGGATGAGGCCATCACTTCCTTTGTCTGAGTAAAATTGGATGTGTTAAAGCCCTATATTTATACTAATCATGTTATCACTATTCAACGGTTATAAAAGTAATGATCACAATTCTTATCATAAAACCAATGAAGTTGACATTTTATAAAAACATTATATATAAAGAGACATTTAATAAGATCAAGAGGAATTTTCTAATAATGAAACTTTGGGTCGTTACACACCCACACACACTTGTTCCGTCACAACATATCCCATACTGCTCGGACACATTTGGGACTTCACAACACATCACATACCACATGCACACATCTGTTCCATCACAACATATCATATCTCATCTTGAGGTCACCTGGAAAAGCATATCAAATATCATACCAAATACACCTACGGCAACACATTAGAATTAATCATGAGGAAACATAGAACCACACATAACCTGCCTCCCATAGACACTTTTTCCCCAATCACCTGATAGAGTGAGAACAAAAGAGTGGGTGGCCATCCATCCATCCTACCACAATGATGTTGGAAAACACACCCATCCCCCATGTGACTCAATAGGTGTTGTCACATACTTATCAACATTGGTGTGCTTCATATAGAAATATCAAGAATATAAAATGTATATATACATATATTTACAACACACTATCCCATCCTATTGGTTTACAACAAGAACTAACCATCTCATATAACCAACAAAATCAATGCAACCCCTAAACGCATAAAACCACACAAAAATATATATTCAAAAATGTATATTATAATCATTAATATGTTTTCAGAAGTGTCTATATATAAAAAAAATTTAAATTTACAACCACTTTAATTTATTCAAAAAAATATTCTTGTGATCCTAATTCATTTAATAAGACACCCTATTTCATAATTCCTTCCCATTAGTTCGTTTTTAAACATTAAACAATCAATAAACATAAAACGTCATCAATATCCTCATAAAATGTTCTTATTAGGAATTATAATCATTTATTATTAATTACATAATAACTTGGGTAAATATAACAAAACCAACCACACAACATAATCATAACACCACATAAGTGGAACCCAATACATAGTTTTTTTAGTCCTTAATTAGTATTTGACCACTTTACAGATTCAAAATTACTGACCCATTTTATGAAAACATATACATCTATTTGTATTAAAAGCTCAATGTTATCACCATCCATATCAACCATGAAACTAAAGAACATGCAAAAAGCATCACATTGAAATATTCCAACAACCACATCCACCTCCACCATTCATCAAAACCTCACTACTCAACCACATCATGCCCATTACCCCCCCACACACATCAGAACATATCCACCATACATCACATAAGTACCATTCACAAAAAACAAAAGCATTTCACACATCAAAACATATATAAAAACACAACTCATTTTCATATTGAGGATAGGGTACCTTAATCAACTTCACTTAGTTAATTAAGGGTGTTATCAAAAAATCATTAGATCCTAGAGAATCTTTTCAATTAACTGAATATACATGTATATATAGTTATATATGATGATACCATACAATTACATAGATAGAGGGTTGAAAATAATTTTGTTTCAACATAATCAAGCAACTAAAATCCATGAGATTCACCATGGATTAACACCTATACAATAATAATATCCAATACAATAAAAAATAAAAAAATGATGTAACATAATACGTCACACTCCCCTACCCATTTAAATTATATTTGAATAGATTCCTTATCATTGTAATATAGTTTCAACCTTGTTCATAAGATATGATAACAATAAACACACCCTGCATGATACATGTTTGGAGAAACAAAGAAAATATTTCACAGTGGAAGATGATCGAAATAGTCTTGCTACACAAAAACTATAGGTTCACGTACGACATGAAACTCTTTAGGGAAACCATGAACTGACAACAATAACTATGTTTCTTAACCCCAATGAAAATGTATTTGTGACATCCATTCTTATGAGTTATCTAGACCAAAATTTGGACGGAAGTAACTTTTATTTAGAAATAATAGATCTTGAATGTTCAGAATTTGATATAGTTTTGTATTTTGATTTCAGTTGATCACATTATGACCATTAGATTTAATGATTTTTATGAATTACTGAATTTTAGAAAAATAATGATATCATTGATACACATAAAATGGATTTAAAACACTTAATTAAATCACTTAAACACAATATTTTTCATAAAAGATGTAAAATGGAAATTTTGTAACTTTTCTAGAAACTGTAAATTATTCAAAAATAGAAAATTGTAAAAATGAGTCACCGCTAGGATGAGTCATCACTATACGAGTCACCACTTAACAAGTCACTACTAGACGAGGAACTAGTAGGACGAGACACTGCCAGTCCATTCTCCACCATATGATTAACTTATAGATGAGTCACCAATATGATGATTAACATCCATATAAGACACCAACATATGATTCATCATTAGGTTTTTCATAGCCATATTAGTCACCAATAGACGTGTCAAAACCAGATGAGTCCCTAACAGAAGAGTCACCACCTGATACATCACTACCAAACAATTCACTGGACGATGATTTACTTATAGACGAGTTAATGAGAGTTGAGTCATCTCTAGGATGACTCACTGCTAGGAGAGTCACTGCCAGGATGAGTCACTGTTGGAAAACAAGAAATTTGGAAAATTTTCGGAATGAATCACCATTTGAATTACTTAACTGTTTCAAAAAACAAAATAGACTACCCCTGAAGACATCAAAACACAGTTTTTTTTTGCAATGTAATGGTTTTGAGGGTCCAAGTTGTTACAAAATATACTTCTCAAATGATTCTATCCCTTGAGAATTCAAAACCACCCCAATAGAAATGGGGGGAGGGGTATAGACAACCATACATCAAGATACCTCTCATGGTTCTCTCTACACCCAAAGAACTGCTATCAGAAATACCATATCTACCTAACACCCAAGAAAATTGATCAAAACATACCTCTGCAAACATAAGAAAAATCTAATTCCATATTCTTTGTCGAGATACTATCCTCTCTTATCAGCACTGACTCCTTCGCACATGATTAATCAAATTGTAGTAAAATGAGTATTGATTAAGAATGTTTTATTCCATTTTTCTCATGTCGGATAATTATCACACATCACACAGAACACTTTACCTCATATGGAAAAAAACATATTTCATATTATATCATGGTTCTAATAGCACACCACAATGAAAAAAGAGAATTTAAAAATATGTTGATAGTGAATATTTGTCCCATGAACTCTCCTCCATGCCACCATGCATCCACAAAAGTAGAATTAGGGGAATGATTCTTCCCCAAGAATAAAATAACTACAATGAAATATATTTGTGTTCCAAAAAACAAACCCATGAAATATCTCTAAAGTTTCTAAATATATTTGAAAAAAAATCACTTGGTAAAATTACTGTAAACCAAATAAATACATTACAAAATCTCCCTCAAGAGATCCCTCTCAAACATATCATGGCCACACAGATGGTCATAACAAAACTATTAAGAATTATAAAGTAAAAAATGATGAGAAAAAAATAATTTCAACAAAATTCATCAATAAATGTTATAAATAAATAAATTCCATTGGATATCACAATTCATATAAAATAAAACTACTTTTTATTTTATGACATTTTTCTTCCAACAAATATTTTCAAATCCTATAAAGGCTTTATTTCACAATTTCTTGACTAATATTTCCAAGAACAAATATATATTTGTTTTTTGAAAACCCTTTAATCTAATATAAAATACTTAAAAATCAAATTATAAATAATTTCATAACCATTTAATTTTATCATTTTTTATCTTCAAATCATTATTTTATCTTATGAAATCATTTCCCAAAAAATAAATAATTTTCCTTTGTTATTATTAAGTCACTTTCAATGGTTTTAATCACATAGACCATGTCTTTTCATGAAACTTTTAATTTGTATATAATTTTATAAGTGATATGATATGTAATCAAATAATATAATGATGATGAAAATTCTACATCATAAAGCATAAAAATTATTATTTTTATTATTATTGTTATCTTCTTCCACGTATGCAATCAAATAATTATTTATAAGAAAAAAATAATGAAAATTTTCCACTATAAGATTTTAAACCAGGATTTGGACAAATAAAAATGTTAAAGTGATTCCATAATAATACAATTCAATGCAACTCATCCACTACACCATGATATTGTACTCTTTGGGCAGAACATACTCACCCACACACTTTTAATACTTTTTATTATTTAACACCTCTTGATATTGGGAAAGTGTTTCCCTCTCTTTATATTTTTGATTTCATAAACCATGTAATCAACAAGAAACCAATCACAACTAACCCAATCGAAAATATAATATAAAAACATTCACATCACATCATTTATAAAAATATTAATTCATGGAATGAAATCCCATATTAATTAATTTAAATATTTATAAAATGATAATTTTATTTTATTACCGACATTAAGGGATTACAATTTTATGGAATTTGTTGGATTAAATTTGTAGAAACATATCACAACACAACAAAAGTCATCCCACAAGAACCACCACATAACATTTCCACCACGCATCTTCATCACTACAATACACAACTAGTGGCTAAATATACTGACCAACAAAAAAATACACTATAAGTTTCACACAACCACATCACCTCACCACCATAGGATTCATGACCCATCCCACATTGCATAGACGGGACTACCCCGAGCCCACCTTCCATAGGCCAAGGGTCTGTGACTAGCACCTGAAGACTTTTCCCAAACAGGGAAGACATTGAATTAGTGATCTCTACACACTATGAAATTGAAAATGAAGTAAACAATAAAAAATAAGGTATAACCATGAGAGTAATGTAAAACCAAAAGTAAAACTATAAACTAAAAATTGTGGGCTAGAATATAGGCCCTAGAAATAGAAAAGAATGTAAAAAAACCATCACATCTACCCTAGTGCTCTACCTGGTGGGTAATAGCTATAAGTCTGAAGTCGAAGAAGAGGATCTCGACTACTCTCGTCGCACAAAACTCTACAAAGTCCCGAACCTCAAAAGTCTACCTCAAAGTGTCTGTAGTCTGCACCAAACACAAGAAGGTTCTAGAAAATACCTTTCATGGGTGAGTATAAAAATATCTAGTAGGGACCTCGAGACCCCCAATGGTCTCACAATAATCCACAATGGAAAAATGACAAGAAATACCACAAAGGTAATATAACACGAATGATATAGATCATAAAGCACAATGAAAAAAGAGATATCTCACTATAATGGTATACATTCATGGTTACTAGGATAGGGATGAATAGTTGTAAAGCTAGATCATCCAATCTTTTGTAAATCTACTATTAACCCGTATAGGTCACTCTATGCTGACCAATATAGGTCACTCGATGCTGACCTGTATTGGTCACTGGTGCTGACCCATATTGGTCAGTGGATGCTGACAAGTATTGGTAATTTGTGCTAAACAATATTGATCGTTGTTGTTGACCCATATTGGTCACTGGTGCTGAGCAGTCTTGGTTTCTAATGTAGAGGTAGTGATGATTAGTCGTAAAGCTATATCATCCCACTCTGGGATTCTAATGCTGACCTGCATTGGACACTCATCTTTCTCATTTCACATCCATCCGTTGGATTCCCACACAAATTACTCTTGATTTCTAGAAGACTCATCTCTCATATAATTGGTCATTTTTTTGAACTGGTACTATTTCCCACAAAATTCAAACCCAAAGGACTACCCCATCATAGGGGTCCCATTGTGACAGACGACGTGTCGATCAGATGCCCAGTCTATGAGATATGGGCACTTTTGTAAAAGGGGATCGGTTGGATTAAAGAATTATCCAACCTAGGTCACCCATCAAACTCTGTCAAAACTCATTTAGATTAGCTCTAATGGACTGCCTTGTCCCAAGGGTCCTTATTCCGTAGACGGTGCATCGATCGGATGCCCGGTCTGTTAGTTACACACTTTTCTTTAAAATGGAGTTGATCACATCTCGGTCCGGCCTAGCTTGGTTGGGACTGTTGGAATATGTCAAAGTGACTACTTCACAAAATGGGTCCCAATTCCAATGAAGGCATGTCAAATGGATACATGGTTCTTCAGTTACGTTCAATTATTTCTTTATCGGCTGGTTGAGTCTGGGATCTGTCCAACTCAGTCTGGCAGGCCCAATGCAACGGGTCCTGAGGTCTACCTAACACTGCCTGGGTCAAGAACATTAAGGGTCATCATGGTTCCCTGGGTCCGGACCGTCGGGGTCAGACTGGCCAGTTCGTGGGCTACGTCCCTGTGGATGCAAGGCTATTTCGTTCGGCGTGACGCTGGGCGGCGTGGGGTCTGTGTCGCCCCCACTGAATGTAGCCCGCTGGCAGTGGCTGCTGCCGTCAGTGGCGCCTATGGGCACTAAATCACTCACACTACTTTAATCGAGTAAAAGAATAATTCATCTCGATTAGGTAGTATGAATTTCCCTCTTCGAATGCTGGATGTTTTTAATTGCACAAAGAACAAGGAATCACAACATGAAAATACACACATAGCAGCAACACATACCATCTTCCATAATTATACTGGGGCTTATATTAAATTATCTAATTATATAGAATGGTCATTAAAAAAAATTCCATGAAAAAATTGTTCATAAACTATATATATATATGTTAATATCCATTTAATGAATGATGATCCTAATAAATCACTCACATCAAGGGACTAATAATCTAAAAAAGGGATGTAAAATAAAGGTTTCTAACCACTATTATTTGTATAATTTCATTTAAACACATAAATTATATGATAAAAATGAAGCTAAATACAAAAATCAACATTTATATGTTATTTTCTTATGAAATAATCACACCTTATATTTAAATCGATTAAACATGTGACCATGATATTGATGAAACTTCACAGATGACTTATCACACTGAAATTCGATGTTTGTCCTGCCATTAATGAAAAACACATGAATCTTATTTAGAAGACTATTATATGGTTTTTTTGCATTTTATTCAAATTCCACATTACATATGAAACATGATATCCTAATCATCATAATAAAACATTATTTCTTACAATTGAATTTAATATTTCACTTGTTTTATTACTATACAACCGGATTTATCGTCATCAATATAAAAATTTTCTAATAATTTAATGGCACGAGAAAACATTATTTTATAATAAAACAAGGATAAAATGTTTCTAATTACATATTAAAATGGAATATATAAATCATGGTACATTATCAATTCAATCATATAATAAAATCCATAGTCACGACACAAATGATTTCAACTATATGAATTCTACCCGTAACAATCTAATCATAACATAGCATGTTAGGCATGGTTATATCAGCACATAAAATTATTATCAAACATAAAATAATATCTTTAATCATTTTATCAATTTTAATGCTCAACATGTTACCAAAAGTCATGATTATCATTTTTAAATATTTAGAAATAAATGTAACAAACATTTCTACACACAATCATGAATAAAAAATATATTTATCTTATTATTGTATAATTTCAATCAAAACACATTATGGAGTATGTTATTATATTAATGGTTTACATATACAAAAGAATTATCAATAATCTAGATGATAATTTTTATAAATTTCATAAATTAAATGTATAAAGCCATATTTTACAACATTTCAATAAAAATTATAATAATAAATTAAAAACGAAAAGAAATACATTGTGTATTAAATCACATAGGAAGAATTATAAATCCATTTATGGTTAAAAATTATGAATTTACTTTGTCATTCTTGTGTGGAATCCATTTCAAGGTTACATTCTTCATAAGGGTCGTAGAAATTGAACAGATGATGACATCAAAATTCACTAAGCATGCTTCTCTAACCATTTAAATTATTATAAAATATGTATGTCATGTTATACATTTATTATAAAATAAGAAAAATCCAATTCATTTGGAATCAGGAAATAACGTGTAAGGAAACAACATATTATGACCTAAAGAATGTTTAAAAAAATATTCATGCTATCTAACCATCATATTAATCATTATTCTTGGCTATATGACTAATTAAGAAAACCATAAAGATTTATTAGAAATAATATCATTGTATAAATGATAGAGAAACACACGTAATATTTTACGAGCCATTTAATTTATTTTATCATTACCCAGAAACCCGAGTTTGATTAAAAACTAAAGATATCTTAATTCATGTACCTATCCAAGGTCTCTACCAAGCAAGTGGTTCTGCCTCACACATCCATTCCTTAGGCTTATATTCCTTGTATCAGATTATAAGGGCCCATAAAATATCATGTCCTAACTCATCTATATTTCATATGCCTCAAACCATGGATAATAAAAATGTTTTAGCATACCAACCCAGGTATTTCACATGGTGCCTCCATCCAAATGCCACATATCTCAACCATCAGCTCTGATAACACACTTTCACAACCCCCTCCCACCAATGATTCGATAATGAGGGTAGTGAGAAAATGGCCCATGAGTCTGACATTCATTAGGGCTCAGGATGGGGACTAGCATAAAGGGTGCACAAATTTAACAATATGGGATTCATTAACCTTTATAAAGAAAAATGATTTAGAGATAGGATGAATCAACCAGAAAAATTTGAATGAAATAATAGATAATAAATCCAATCCACCTCACAATGAATGTAAAATCAAAATGGATACATTTAATAGTCTCCAAAAGAAACCCAAAATGAAATAAATGCTATGGCAGTGACACAAAAATGGTTCTAAAGGTATAAACTAGAAATGTACAGAATGGATCACAAAGTCCTCTGGGAATCTTTAAAATAGTTGTTATATAAGTAGGGTGAGCAATATGGTATACCCAAAAGAAAATCAATGTGTATCATGTACATGTGAAAAGATCATTCAAATGCATCAGTGTGAAAATATTAGAACTAAACAATGCCTAAAATGGAATACTACCCAAAACTGAAACCTCAGTAAGGCTCACTCACTAAATAAAAAACCCAAATATAATTATATATAATATAAAGAACATTGATAATAGGGTACCCCACACCACTTTCCCACTGATTAGACACTCGCACACACCAATGGAAAACGTACGTGCACTCCCACCTCTTGTTAATATATCACAACATGTCTTTACTCCACACACAAGGTCAATCACAACACATTACATCCCACCCACACACACCTATGCCATTCCAACCCATAACATCCCCACACACACCATGGCCATCACAACATACTAGAACTCACATCGAAGCCACTTGGGAAAGCACATCACAACTCATCTCAGAGAAACCTTGTACCACACATTCTAACTCATCCTAAAGACACCTAGAACCACACATCACAAGTTTTCAAAGGAATCTTGGTCAACTATCCTGTGGAAGTGGGATCATGGTAGAGCAGGATATCTGTCCTGCCACAAGGATGTTGCGAAAGACACCCCCACCATGTAACAGTGCCAATGTTGGCATATAGTGATCAATGAGGGTGGGGAGCCTATATAAGTCATAATAATAGACACATTATATAAATATAGTGTTATTGTACATATGTCCAACCTATGGGTTTACAATAAGAACATACCATCTCATATATTCCACACAATCTCTACCACCTCAAAATACATATAACTAAGAAGAACAGAAAAATTCAAAATTAATATAATTATATTTAATATTTTTTCATGAGTCTCTTTATATTAAAAAAATTAACTTAATCATCCTCTTTAATTTATTTATTCAACATCTGTTAAGATATTATTTCATTTAGGAAGACACTAAATGTTATAATTCCCTCCCATTAGTTTGAATGATGACATTAAATAATTAATCTACATATCCTATTATCCATTTACTATTTTAACTTGACCATTTGAATTTATTAAAATGCACTATTAATTACATTATTTCTTGGGTAAATATAATGATACCAACCACACCACATAAGAAAATCACCACATAATCATCTCACAAGACAAAATTCATTTAAATTTTTATTTATTATTAGATATTTTTTAGATTATCTGTTACAAAACACATTCATTATATCTTATACCTAGATTCATATTCTATGCACATTATTATCACAATATATGTAATTAAACTTCGTTTTATCAATGGGATTACCTTCTTATAAATATTCATTTTAGTATAATCACATTAAAAATCACAATGACATAGTAGGACACTAAATTCTATTTTATTATTATACATAATTTTCAGCCTCTATGTTTCAAATTTTGAAAATCTGACATACAAGGCTGCGTTCAAGTTGTTTTTTTGAGTCAAATAGAACAAACATAATTTTGGTAAATTGCGAAAGGTCAGTATGAGTAGAAACCTATCCCTAGGAATGGTAATATGACCCTTATGAAAAGTAAGTCATTTAAAATAAAATTAACATCACCCATTAAAGATTAGATAAAATATAAGTATCTTATATGTGATAATATGACCATAGTAAAAGAAATAGTATGTTTGAAAGTCATAAATAAATAAATATAATTAATTAATTAATTAAAAATAAAATTTATTATCCAAATTTTTTTTTGTAAAAAAAATTTATATTTCTTATTATTTTATGATAATTTTATAAGAACCTATGTATTATTTGAAAGTATTATGAAATCAGTTTTCATTTTAAAATCGTTATTTTTAAATTAAATTATTATTTGAATTAAAAATAAATTAATAATATATAGAAAATTAATTTTGGAAAATGGAGTTCATTTTTTGATTATACACATCAAAAAGTTCTTATAGTGAATTTTTGGATTTTTCTGAAATCCTTGGATTTTTATGAACAACGAAATGCTATAATTAAAAAATTATGCTAAATACTTTAATTATAGAGTCATGTATGGTGTTCTTATGATGTAAGCCCAATTGGTTCTAACTCACATGAGAATATTTCTATTCTTGGTCATAGAATCATCACTATTACTTATCATCTTGAATAATAGTAAACTAATGAATATATTATTGAGGAAACCCCTCTCCCAACCACAATAAATACCACCCTTCACACCCTCATTTCCTCACACCAATAAAGATACAAGAATTGACTAAAATCAGTCCAAACATTTTCCCTACCCCATTTCCACATCTAATGAGCTTATGGTCTACCAAAAGACTAGTCTAAGGTGCCTTAAGGAGGATTCAAGAGGTAATTCATATATCTCTCTCTCTTCCTTTAATTTATTTTAAATTTCAAGTTCTTTTCTTAATATCTACCCACCCATCCTCATAAACATGTTTTTATGACTCACATATCGTACAGAAAATAGAATATTATGATACTAATGGGATAATATATCATCCAACATCATTATCCCCTTAATTTTATTTTAGAATGGAAAACGTTGTTTGTGAGGTTTTAATTTATCACCTTCAAGAATGACATGTTTTCATTTTCCTATATCACCATTAGATTCGTTAATGAAACTATTTTTATCATTGGAACGTATTATTTTATTTTTATTATATCATATTTAATGTTCTGGAACTAACCTATGTACTAATTTCTAAATTATTAAACAAAAGAAGTTTGTTGTGGTCGAAAAACTGCCCGAATTAACCCAAATGATCATCATTAAATTCTTTTCAAATAATTCATTCTATTTTTATATAAAAAAATTATTTATAAGATCATTTAAAATTATTTGAAATCATAAATAACAAATAATTTTAATTCAGTTTTTTCCATGTTTTAAATGAACTTCCATCCATGAATACAAGTGAACTATTAAAGAAAACTAAAAATATTTACATTCCCGAATGATGAATTTAAACTCTATAACTCATCCAATATCCCATAAATGAACTTAATAAAACTATAATGAATATTATTAATATATAAAAGTTTCTGTAGAGTTTTATTAGTTAGTCTAATGTTGTTATACATGACATTAATGTGAATAAAGAGTTTAGATAAAATGTAAGGGGGAATTCTCAAACCCAATCCTCTTACTTTAGATTTTCACTCTTTAAACCCAATTTTTTGTATGGTTATCCCTTAAAAATATTTTTTTAATCATTATATTACCTTTTCTAGGATATATTAATTTTTACTTTTGTTCATAACACACCAATTGTTTTCCAAATGAACTCTCCTTTCAAATAAACACACTTTTTTTTACTTCTCGAAGATTGTTTCTTCTTTACTTGTCGTTGATTGTTCTATGTAATGAATCTTATACCATATTTATTTTGAGATTGAAATGTTTATGAATATATTCATTATGATGTGAAATCCATAAATTTACATGGGTTATTTTATGTTCCTGTTGGAAATATGTTCTATGTGGTATGCATGATGATGTAAATGTTATGATGTTGCGGGTGATCCCAAAATTATATAGCACAGTATGAATGTTATGACGTGATGGGTATGACCAGAATTATAAAGCACTCTAATGAATTGGGTAAAATGATGAATATCATGATTTAAAAGGAAATTATGTGTGACCATGATTCTAACATAGTTCACAACTATGCATTATAGTTGACCACTAAGACAGTCATTTTTTATGCATTTCCACATTTCATCTATTCTAATAATTATTTCTCTCATATTCATTATAATTTTCTTGTGTTATGATAGTTCTCACATATTGATATATTTTTCATACTTATCCTCTTACTAGGATTTTATCTCACCACTTTTTGATGTATATCCTCAAGTGATTATGTGTACTAATGAGTTTTCAAGTGAAAATAAGATGTTGGAAAAGAATGAATTTAATAAATGTTAATGTTTGATTTTGTAATTGTTATACTTTTCCTAGTTTTTTCATGAAACTAAAACTATATATACTCATGGTTTAATATAATTATGTTTTTTATCTTTATAATGATGTAATTTTAATGTAATAAATGGCAAGGTCGCTATAGTTGGTGTCAGAGGTGGTACCCAACACTAAGTGTGGTGAACTGCTTGGGTTGAGATATAGGGCCCACCATGTGGATGTTGTTATCTAAAGGTGGGAGAATATAACATAACATAATTATAAATGGTTAAATGACTAAATTATATGACTCATGTCAATAATGTGTACCATCATTTTCGGGAGGATACCTTATTTGAACTCCACAGTTAACCGTGCTTGGCCTGGAGTAGTGGTCATGATGGGTGACCTTATGTGAAGTTTTTTATGGTGTGTGTGAGTGAGTAAAAACAACACTGGAAAGGAAATTTGTTGGCATGTGGGATAATAATTAGTCAGATGACCCATTTAGGCATGTGGGTGGGACCCAATGTGCGGACCACGTGTTTGTGGGGAAACTGGTGGTACCTAATAGGCTAGGACTTGACTTGCATGATAAAGGTAGGGTATATCTACTGTCACAGGAACCCAGTGGCTACAATATATACCAAACGTGGTTATAAAACCAAAAACAAAACAAAACACAATAAGAATTATATTGAAACAACACAAAAACCACATCTACCACTAACATTCCTTGTAACCCCACTCCTTAACCATATCATTCCCAGATCCCCCACACATCATTACACAACCACCACTAATCACATCATTCCAACGAACTCAAACAAAAACCATTCTAAACAACAAAAAATATATCACAACACAACATATTTTTAGATTTATCAAATGGTCAATTATTCAATTTCACTTTGTTAATTAATAGTGTTATCACACATACCATTAGATCCTATTGAATCCATTCCATTAACCGAATATACATGGTTATCCAGTTATATATGTTGATACAAAACATGAAAAAAATAGATGTTTCAAAAAATAGTTGTTGTAACATAATCAAGACACTAAAATACATGTTCTTTATTGAGTTTTTCCCATTCAATCATAATATCCTATCCAATCCATTCAACATAAATATATAAATTTTTTATGGTAATACATCACAATCCCATTCCCCTATAAATTCTATTCAAACAAATTTATTATCTTTATTAATTTGTATTCAACCATCTTCACATGAAATGATAATAATAATCCATCCCTACATGATAAACCTAAGAGGAAATGAAGGAAAACCCAACATGGAAGAAGATGATCAATATAGACTTACTTCACCAAAAATAGATTTTTTACATACAATACAAAAATATCATAGGAAACATGAACTACAAAAAATATATAGTTTACTAAACTCCATGGATGAAGGATTTGGCAGTTTTGGACTCAAGATAAATCAACATAAAATGTGAGAGGGAAGGATCTTTTCATTAGGAATATGATATCCCGAATGTTCATAACTAGATATAGTTTTTAATTTCTAATAAATTATATCCAATCATGAGCACACATTTTAAAAATTCTTAAGGCTTCCAAAAATATGGAAATTTAAAGATACAATTGATCAATTTTAAAATGGATTTAAATCCCTTATTTAATGCATTTTAACCCGTTTTTCATCATAAAATACATAAAAAAATTGTATAATTTTCCTAAAATACTTTAATGTTATAGAAAAATAGAAATATATTGATATGAGTCACCACCTGGATGAGTCCCCACCAGATGAGTTACTAATAGATTAGTCACCACCAGAAGGGATTGTACTAGATGATTCATCATTAGAAAGAGTTTCCACCAAACTAGTCACCACCAGGATGAGTAAATTCTAGACAAGTCACAGCTATCCGAATTATGGCCAGAATATTCACTATTAGGAAGAGTCACCACTTGGAGAGTCAATATAAGGAAGATTCACCACATGATTAGTCTCCACCATAGAAGTTACCACTAGCCAATTCATCATAAGACAATACACTTCTAGACAGGCCACCACTAGATATGTCACCGCTAGATGAGTCACCACCAAATTACTGACCACCAGATGAGTCACCTTCAAATGAATCACTTCCATACGAGTCACTATAATCAGAGTCAACAACAAGATGCATAATATCACTATGAGCTATTTCTATGATGTTTCACTATTATAAAACTATAAATTTGACATATTATTAAAATGACTCACCATTGGAATGAATCTCAATTCCCTAAAACACCCCGAACTACTCCCAAACACCTCTAACATCTGATTTTCATTAATGTAACATACCCTCAGCTTCAAATCATTGCCATATATCCTAGAATTTTTATAATAATAATATTTTAATTGGTATTTATATGAACCAGAACACTAATATTAATCAACTCAATAAATATATATCTTTAAATTTAATCCATTTGGATGATTCAGAACGACATAAATCAGAGTTTCAAAGAACAATAATATAGAATAAAATTATAAAATATCACCTAATATATATAAAATTTATAGTAATAATTTCTCAAGAAATTATTGTCATTAATTCATTAAAAATAAGATAAAAATAATTTAATATAAAAATAAATTTTTGTGATAATTTTTTTTTATTCTAAAAGATGATTTAGATTATAATTTCATACATAATTTAAAATTAATTTTCATGAATTTTAGAAAATTTACAAGATAAAATTAACTATAATTTTTTTAAATAATATCAATATTATTATAGTGTCAATTATGGTGATCTTTCTGAAAAATAAAATTTTTCACGAATATTGAAAAATAATGACATTAAAATAAAAGCTTCTCTTATTTAAATTTTTTTAAAATTAAATGATTTGTAAAATATTATTTTTTAATGTAATTATTATAATTACATATATGAAATAATAAAATTTGGGTTATTTTAAACATTTTTATATTTATTTTTCTTATATCTTCATTTTTAATTAATTTTTACTTTATCTTGCTAAACTCGTGTTCTTTTCAGGCATGTGAGATTAACATTAAATTAATATTTTCCATTTTTTGGAATCTAATTTGGAATAATATATTCATTATTTGGAATCATTGTTATTTAAGTTATATAATAATGTGTAACTAATTTTTTTTCATAATAAATATTAAGAAAATAATTATCATTTACCTCGATTAATCTAAAATGGTTTTTACGATAGTTAAACTAAATAATTAAGTTTAAAAAATCCTAAAAAATATATAAAATATATTTTATGGCCATAAATGGAACCTATAATTTATAATAATTTATAATAATCCATTTTGGAAACATTTTTCTTATGAATAAGATGGGTACACATAGTTTCAATTTAAAAATTACAAGTCTTCCATTAACCTCAATTATAGAAGGCCACCATCCATACTCTATTTTTCACATTATTAAAACAATTTGGTTAATTCAATATATTCCCAAAAAACATCCCAGAATCAGTCCCCCATACTTTAATCACTATTTTTTATAGGAATCTATTTTTTTATAGATGTTTTTTAATGATAAGGATGAAACCCAATAAAGGTGAAACTTTTATTAGTGACTGTTTTTATTTTATTTCTTCCTCAAAATCATTAAATTATTAGTAAATAATTATGGTAAAATATCCTAAGTTTCTTCTACATATAGACATGTTTTTTTATGTTCATATTCAAAACCCACCCTCACATCAATTAAATGGGTTGCGAAATCATCAATCGTATAAACGGAGGACTACCACCTCAGAAAGCACTACCATTCGTTATTGCATTACCACTAATCATGATTGGGAATTATAATAGATATAAATTATATATATATATATATATGATATTTAAAACATAATTATACTTTTATAGTTATTATATAATATATATACCTTTTTATTTTCTATTTAAAAGGGGGTTCACTAACATTGCTCATGTGTACGGAGGACTACCTCTTCACAAGGAGATGTGATGATTTTTTCAATAACGATTTATCGGGATGTTAATATAGGTAATATTTATGAATATAAGTTATATAAATGAAATATTTATTATATTTATGTAATATTTATCATAATTAGAATATAATATATAATTTTCTTTCATACCTTTTCACACTATTAATGATGACAACATCATTCATGTATGTATGAATGCCTGCCTTTACAATGTGATGTGACTATATTTTAATCACCACACCAAATGTATGATATATATAATTATATTAAAAAAAATTTATTTGTTACATTATAATCATTTTTTAAATATGAAATATTAATTATATCATTTACACAATGTACGTTGAAAAATGTAGTCCTAACGCATCCATACATATGATCATCTATCTCTAAGATCATAACAGAATTCATTTATTAAAACCTAAATTACTTATTACTCTAACAATTATATTTTCTGTAAATATATTAATATTATAACATGATTATTTTTCTTAAGAATATTTAACTATGTAATATCCAAAATTAGTTGAACATTCATGAAAACATACAAATTATGAAATACTAAAATTTACATGAGATTCAATAAAAATAATGAAAGGTTATCAATGAATTAGTGATTAGATGTTTTAAAAGATAATATATGTATTTATAAATGTTAATATTTTTATTATATAAGTTATGAACATTTATAAAAATAGTGTTTCATAGAAAATTGTTTTTTCAACCCAAATAAAGCATGAGGCAATGGTTTTCATAATGAAATTTCCATTCATTGCATTAAACTTATAAATAATTTAATATTTCATGATAATATTATGTTTGTAATTGTCATATATTTATTTATGTTTTTTTTAAAATTATTTATATTTATGTTTAAAAAATTAATTCATTTTATAATATCTAATTTAATGATATTATCGTTTCAAATTAATTTGTCTCAATTACCCTTAATGGAGATATATTTTATTTATGTGAACCACATTATATTTATATTTTGTAATCACTACCCCATTGTCATGTAATATCATGATTAAATAATAATTCATGGTAAATTATTTTTTAATATGATTTATTTCATTTTTTTATTCCTCAAAAATTATATAGTGTTTCAATAGAACACTGTGGTGGTGGTGGCATGACCCGTTATGATAGACACACATTTCATCATCATTTTCGAAATGATTTTAATTGGTTTTGTTTCTGGGTCTAAAAATACCCATCATTTTTCATCATTATATATATTTCAATATCGTTTACTTAAATGGAAGGTGGTTACTGAGAAATGGCTAAAAACCATTAGAGACTCACATTGGTTGGGAGGATAGGGTGTCCTGCTCATGGATCCTTTTTGGGGGTATTACTTCCAAATTCATGAACATCTTGTAGATTTAAAACATATTTCGGAATCTTTTATTAAATCCAAAATATGGATACAATCACCCTTAAATTGGAAATCAATTACTATATTATCTTTTATTTAGAATCATCTATATGCATCCAATGTTCTTCATTGATTGATTCATATGTATTGATATGATCTTCTACATCAATAGATTTATTTTTTAATTGGATTAAATATTTCCATGATGTTTATTACCATGATATACATTTTATGTCCAACAGTGGGGCGCTCTAATTTTTTTTTCATCTAGGAATATTTTCTATCTTACGATGTTTCTATTGGGCCCATGGAGAAGGGATTCTTACACATACTCATGAAAATAATTAGAACCCACATAGTTTAGTGCCATATAATGGGACACCTCATTATTTTTAATTTCATGTTATGTTGAGTAAATCATGTAGTTAAGAGTATCTAAGATAAGATTTCAATTATAAAGGTCTTGAATCATGGGTTGGTGTAGGAATAATGCCAAAGAGTCCCACGAAACCAAGAATGGATGTTTCCTCCTAGGATAGATATAACCATACTATGAATATGTCCAATAGAATATCAATGTTGATTGTGGTATTAGTTTTAATTCATATGATTGATTATTATCTGTCATGTTTTCAATGGAATCAAATAACATATAGTTTTGTGCTTCATGAAAGGACATGTCATAAGTTTTTCAGTCTTTTGATGATAGCCAAAGCGTAAAATTTAGTGTCATGTGAATAAGATGTATTGGAAAAAAGTTCCTAGTCATGGGTTGATTTGGGAATTATGTCAATGTGGCTGAAAGGAACTAGATAGCATGAATCCTACTGAGATAGATATTGACCTAATAGGAATATTGAAATTTGAGGAAAGGGCATTATTTTGGGGCATATACCAATTAGGAGGATCTTGATTGAATGTGATAGGATGATTCAAAAAAGCATTCCCCTTTAGATACATTTTTTTCTGAAGATATCACTATCATTAATAACCTATAATCCCATGTGAGTCATGCACTGTGTGAGAAACCTGATGATGATGATGATATAGAAAACAAAATAATCACCCTCTTCTACTAGTGTAAAGGTCATGAATATATCCAACAATAAATACAATGGTCTTAATGTATATGGGATTCCCTAAGAAAGATCATCCACTTCTATGATATTTAATTGTTGAATAGGGGAAGGGGAGGAGCTATGAGTGAAGGATATCACCACCCAGACCAAGGTGACATCATTGCTCGAACCACAGGTTGGGATCATTGTTACCACATTAATGTATGATTGATAAAATTTTTTGGATCACCCTTATTTATTATGTTACAGAAGGACCACATTTACCCAGGAAATTTATGATTGAGAGGAAACATTGTTGTGCCCTGTAATCTAATCAGGCATATCTAGAGGCTTTGTTGTTTGTCTTAGGTTATTTTTATTTAGATGAGGTATCCATCGAAAATGGTTCCCAGCCCTTGCTCTTATGAGTGAGCTATAAAATGGTGGCTCACATTAGTGAGGCCTTGGAAAATAGAATGAGGCTCACACTCGTAAGGCATGTGCAAGATAAATATATCCAACATCAGGTAGACCTAGGTGAGACAAAGGTTCCTTTTAGAGATGGAAAACTACTGAAATAATACTATTATGATGTCTTCATATGTGCTTCGTGGGTCTCCTTAGGTGTCTTTGGATGACCAGAGCTCATGTTTTGATTAGCAGATGAGAAATTAATCTTAATATTTTTTTCAGTAGGGGATTCATTCCTCCCATGAATCCATGTTTTTATGACCTCAAGGGACATTAATCCATTGATTTTTACTAATTTAACCTTTTTTGTAGGTTGATGGATTTTAATTTAGGATTTATATACATCAGTGATAGAAATCGGTGAGAAGATCCTCAATAATAAACTTTTTCTTTTTTTCATCTCAGTTGAGGATTTCCATGTCCTTGTTAATAAGAATTCTTGGGACCCTAGCTGATAGAAGTAACTCTGATAGGTTCACCACACTTCTGTCTCACGTAGGGTACACATATAGGTGTGGCCTATTCTATTTGGCCACACATCTAGGGCCTTTATGAGCCCATTATTACATTGGTTGGGTGCATATAAACATTATTAAAAGAGCTTGTTAAGTCCCCTTTTCTCTTTCACTACATTAAGTATCTCTTATTTAGTCATTTCATATGCACTTAAAAATGTATTCTCAATTAAATTCCACTTATCATGACTTGATATGATCATAAGAAGATAATGGAATCCTTAGGTAGATGAATATGGATGTTAACGAGATATTTAACTCACTTGATGTAATTTTATTACCATGTTGGACCTTGTTCATGATCTACCTAAAATTATTACCTCATGGGGTTGAGAACATCCCATTTTATGACTTTGGTGAACATTTCCTATGAATAATAGATATACATTAGCGATTTATCCCTTTTAGAAAATAATTTCCAACAGGTTAAGGAGTGTTTAATCACATTTTTTTAAAAAGGGAGGAGGAACATTTCAATAATATATTCACATCATAATGCTTCATTTACCATTCATTGACTTTTATTCCTTATGGGTTTTTTGATCTTCTCTATATATTAAAGGACTCGTTACTACCTAATGATGACCATGATGATGTATCATATTAAGAAAATCAAGGTCTCCATTAATCATTATAGGATTTCTCACTAGTTCTTGAGCCTGATGTCCCAGGTGTCCCAAAGGGTGTGGATATAACTAGGATTTGGGAATTAATTAATTAAAAGAGAAAAAATGGAATTAAAATTGAGTACATCATTGATGATATTAATATTCACAACATGTTAGAAGAATTTGAGGATTTACATAGTGAATTGGAAGGAATTTAGTCTTTATTTTGGCATAGATAGACTTTACTCCTAAAGTTATAATCCTGGATACATTATCATCACCAATTATTTTGTGCAAATTATTTCTGTGATGTTGTGTGGACAAGGTGTCTATGTCTATATTGCTACCATTTCTAAGGGAAAAATAGTTGATGGACCCAAAATGAGATATTATATAGAACCATACATCCTAATATATGAGAAAACTATAGGGAAAGTTTTTAATCAAGATATAATTATTCAAAAAAATTATATAGGGTTATTAAGTAGGCATTGATCCCAACAACATATCCCTCAACAAGTTCACAATATTAACAACTTGGATCATCACCATACATATTGAATCTATTATCCCCTAATGTAAAGGATAAGTCCCATCTATTATCTAGTCCTATAAACATCATTATCAAATCATGAGGGAGGAGCCTCTATGAAAATTCTATCAACAATATATGGTGAATCTGATACAACATTAGAGATAGTGGATACAGATTACTCATTGAGTGCATTAATCCAAGAGTAATTCACTCCCAATGAATGTGGATATGCATCATCCATGTATGTAAATGATTACATTCATGAATATTGTCATATTTTTTAAATAGGAAATTAGAATTTAGTCTTTGAGAAGACTCCCAATTTTCTGCCTTCACAACATTGCGGACTCCAAACTATGTTTCCATGTTTGTTTAAGGAAAATATGAATATCAAATGTTCAACCATGTTACGAATTCTTTCATCCTTGGAAAATAATATTAGAAAATATAATAGAAGGATGAGACATAGGTATTGGGATAGTTTAAATATTCTAGATCAATTTTATCATTGGAATACCATTTCTCTTCCATGAGAGTGGTGTAGAATCACCACTAATTTGATGAGAAATATCTCCAAATGGTACACCTTTAAGAATAAATAGATTTGTTGATGGAATAATTTTTCTGAATCCAATAATTGTAAATGAGGTTCTTAATGAATGGAAAAGATTATATAGTAGGGAAGACAGAGAAGCATCATCAAGTTGAAGAGGTCCTATCCAAACCATATGCCATGTTTCAAAAAACTCTTGATAATGTGTAAGTAATAGTTTAAAAAATTGAAGCATATATTGAGGAACACTAGTAATATTTTATTGAGAGACTCCATCCCATGGATGTTTTTAGTCATTTTTATGCATGAATGAAAATATATTTTCCCCATAATTTTCTATTTATATATTCTTTAACTTATTTTACACATTACATATCATTGAGAATGGGTCATTTGATTATATTCCATTTTTTGTATATTATAATAAAAATGATATGAATGAGATAGTGATCTAATTTTTTCCAAGTAAATTATACCTGTAGATAATAGTTTGACTATTTCTCGAATCACATAATAGTTCCCATAAATGTTTGAGTATTCTTCATCGTGACCTAATTATTACTGAATTCATGAATTAAGAGGAATTATTGGATGGGACTTTTCTTTTTTATAATTTTATATTAGCATAATTTAAATATAACCTGTTTAATAACTATTTATATTTTTCCTTTCTCAATTTTCCTAAAGTATTTTAATTTCATGTCTACAGAGCTGACAGTTAACTTTTACACAGGGTTCTATTTTGGGGGTTTTCAGCCAAGTGATTAATATGTATCATTTTTTATGGGCAGTTTAGAGTTAAAATCCCGAATAAAGAACCTTGTCTTTGGGGTCAAATATCATTTACCATGTGTTAGGGAATGAGGACCCAAACATTGATTCCTAGATATGAATTTCTTGAGACTCATTAGGTATAGAAAATGGTATTTTGAAGTCACGATTAATGGATTTTTTGATCTGAAAAATAATATAGGGGGAAGTATGAATGGGAAAACAATAGACTATGACAAAAATGAAATTTAAAAAAAATTGAGACATACATATAAAGATGATGTTTCTCAGGGGGGAAAACATTCCTTTTGTTAGAAGGCTTTATGACAGTGACTTTTGAAAACACATAATTGTGTATCATTTTATATCCAATACAATATGTCCAAATTATTCATAAATTATATCCCTCATGGATGGGTAGTTTTTGACGATCCACATTTCTCAATACAATGAAGGGTATTTTTTGATAGCATTGTATATGGGAATAAAGGGATTAACATTGTAGGAACTAGAACTAAAATGAAAACTAATCTTACAAAAATATAGTTTTTATATAAGGTCGGGGTATTCTATTATGATCAAAAGGGTAAAAAATTGGGTTCTTAGAAGGATTCCAAATCATTCCACCCAGATCGATATTTTTTATAAGAATATAGAAACACAAAAATATTTTCCAATATAGTAGTCAGGACTGTAATGGTTGATCAAGGCATCACTAAATGTCATTATGGAATGGGAATCCTATGAAATTATGATCTCTCGAGTGATGTGGTAGATGCCCAACATCTTGAGAAATGGAACCTCAACAAACATGGTTGAGGAATCATGTATATTAATTTCCAATGACCATAAAATGGATCTAGAAATGAAAAATAATATAGAAAAGGCATATATCATGAACTGCTATGCCTTAAATTAGGGTTTATTGGGGACACAATTTAATGTAATTTAGTTTTGAATGGTATATTTGTGGTTTTTCAATTCACATTGATCTGACCATGAATGATACATTATCCTTCAAGAATGTAGAGAATAATGTCACATAATTTATATACATTTTTATTACTTCATAATTGAAGTGTGATTATTAAAACATATAACAAAACCATGATGGGACCATATAGGTATATTGTCCTTAGAAACTACGAAACATAAATAATTGGTTCATAAAACATCTATATTGTCTCCCAATTATTTCATCCTAACTAGACTACTTTTTAGAAAATAATATTTAATACCCTATTTCCTGACTTGGGGAAAAGAAACATAAAAATGTGTGAGCTCAAATTCTCAGTAAGGGTGAATAAAAGAAATATCAATCATAACATATTCATAAGAACACAACATTTGAAAATCTTATCATGTATAAGAGATCATAATATCAAGTCATGTGATAAAAAGAGAAGTGAAATGTAATCTCCAAAACAAAAACATACTACATGAAACATTTTGGAATATACACATAAAAATTGAAAATCATTTCATATTAGTCAATGCTCATTGGAAAGACCATCATAGTGGAAAAAGTCTGTTACTAAACCGATTTCAATCCTCATTCTTGTCCTATATCACTGGACCATATTATCATTCCATTACATACATGTATATCTCATGAGATAAAAAACTTTTTCCCAATTAATAGTATAGGGAAATAGGTCTCACCCATCTCAAAATGAAACCATTTTTATGTGTGCCACAAAAACATAAATCGTACATCATAGCATAATCTATGTTATAAAATGGGATTCTAAAACATCCCGCAAATATAACATAATACATATAAATTAAATAATTATGTAATAAAAAAAATAATAGGGATAGAAATGTAACCCTATAACATATTAAATGGAAAATAATTTTGATAAAACACGTGAACGTAGTTCTTGAAGAAAATATATTTTCTTCTACTAAAAGAGATTCTTTTCTCAATATTTCATGAAATATTAAGAGAAAATAAGTTAATTTAAAATAAACTAGAAAAAATTTAAATGATGCTTCATTGAAATAATCTCTATGAAAGCATAAAAATTTTGTTCTAGCCATATAAGTTAAAAAAACATTATCCTCATTTTTTTTCTCGGAAAAGTCAAAAAGTAACTCTTATGGTAAAAAAAGAAAGAGTCCTTCCATACCATGTGGTAAAATTTAACAAAGGGTTAAAATGACTATAAAAATACATGTAATAATATTAAAAAATTTATGAAAACATTTTTAGAAAACATGTACATGGATGATAAATATAACCCTTGTAAATACTTATGAATAAACAATTTCAGATAAAAACGAGATAAGAAATGTTATCCCTTAACATAGGTTTGATATTATTCGTATATATACGAACCTAATTTATAATGGTTTAAATAGTTTTATGGATTTATTCATGAATCCTAATAATTTTTATGATAACATTAATGATCATATTTTCATCTATTTGTTAGTAACATATCATTGTTACTCGTTATTCGGGTATTAACTACTTTAAGTTATTATGTATATTTTAATGGATAAGTTCTTGTTACTATTTTTATGTTAGAGTAATAACATTTACATCATGTTAATATTATAATATATATCATATATTCATTCAATTCATTTATATTATCATGTTTTAATGAAGATCATATAGAATGAATCACATCACACCTTGAAGACAGTAAGATGTACGTATGTTGGAGCGATGATATTGTTCCCATAATTGTTGAATGGTATTGAATTGGTTGGTGTATAGTATACCAAAATTAGTATAATGTTTTATTTTTTATATATATTAATTATTTAAACCATTATACCCATCCATGTAAGGTGGAGGTGAAAAACAGATAACCCCATGGTGTGGAGATGATATGCCATGCGTACTCACGCACGCTGATTTTGTTTTTTTAGGATAGATAGAAGCTAGAATAGGGTTGTTTCATATTTATAATACCATATAAGTATATCATTGATACTAAAATTATTATCTTACAAATAAAAAACAAAATAATAGGTTTTAGTAGAAGAAAGAAACTTGAACGAATCGGTAGAAGTGATTACCACTTTCTCCACGTGCCTCTTTGGAATTTCTACTAAGGGCCCAAGATATGGTCTTATGATAACACCATAACCTCCATAATGTTATTAGGGAAGAATATAAGAGTAATATTAAGTGTTTGGATGATTGTGAAGGAAGATAATGGTGTGAAGGGAATAGAGAGGATGTGCCCTTTTATAAGAGAGAAGAGGGGCACTTTTGAAAACTCTAAAAAATATTAAATTATAAAAAAATACAAAACAGGCCCAAAAACCATAAATGTGTCCCTAATTAGAATCTTAGATGAGATAGTGTTGTAATCTCATCAACCAATAAATTTTGGAAACTTATTCGGTCAATTTAAACCTTATTGTTTTAATTGACCTTAAGTTATTCTATTAATGTTTAGTTTTTGTAATAAAATTCTAAATATTTAATGGTAATGAATATTTACTTCTGTGGTGTTAATTGACCATAAATGGATACATGATTTTATTTTAGACATAATAATTAATAATTTTTAAATTTTTAAATATATAAATTAATTTGAAATACATTAATAAAATGTTGTGTTTATAAAATATCAATAGTGTCAATTTGGAACTATTTATTTAGTTGCCATTAAATAAAATTCAAAAAAAATATATATTCAAAAAAAAATATTACTTACATTAATATAATTTCATGTCAACTATAAAATCATTGAATAAATTATTTAGTTTATATGATATTTCTTTTAACATATTTAATACCATATATTTGATATTTCTATTAATAAAATAATTTCTACATCACTATTTTGTCTTCATTAATGGTATTTATTAAATCTATAATAAATTTAACTAAATTTTTATGATTTCATTTATTATTTTATATTTCTATATACTATCTATAGTCTATTTTATTTCTTATTTATCGATATATTAAAATTTCTACAATTCTATAAAAATAGATTGTGACACTCTGTCCATTTCATTAGATTTTATTACATTCATGTCATTGTAGTAGGTAAGTAGAATTAAAGTGATTCCATTTCAAAAAATTAATTATAATAGTATAATTTAATCACCCAATATTTTTTTTACAGGTGTTAAGGTAATTTTATAATATTATTTTTACCCTTCCCAATTCATCTTTAACCATGGTAATAAAAATAATTACCAAAGTTACTATTCATAATGCCCAAAAATAAAAGTACTATATTAACATAATATAGACCAAATTATTCCAAATATGGAATCTATTTTTAAAAATTCAAAACATAGAAGTTGAAGTAATAAATTTATAATTATTCCCATTATTGATAAAATTGGTTTTAAAAGTTAAAACCATGAAAAAATATTGAAATTTGTTTACCAATGAATTAAATATAAAATTAATGATAAAGACATATATTATATTTAATGGTAAAAATATATTCTATTTATACTTTAAAACTAGTCAATATTATAATTTAATCATATAAATTATCATAATGAAAATATATTTTTTTAATTAAAATTTATCATATTTTACTATTCATCAAAATATTAATGTTATCATAAAAATATAAAAAATTTAGCCAATGTAAATTTTTATTTCCCACATAAAAATAACAATTCAAGGTTTAATATTTAAATAATTAATGTGTTAATGTCTTATTTTTAAATAGGTTCACCATCTAAAGGTGTAATATTATCCTTAAAAAACAAAATACATGAAATAGGGTTTTATTCATAACCTATGACTATAATATTCATAGAATGAATATCAAAAATATTTTTTAAGTATATAACACGTATATATCTTATAAATTTTATTAAAAAAATAATTCACTCTAAAATACCAATATCTAATATATTTTTATTTTTCATAATGCATTTTCATAAGTTAGTTAAAATTATCTTCACTAATATGAGGACTAGCATATAATTTTAATTTTATATTACGGTCATATCACAGTTTTTTTAACTTTTGATTTCATGGAATGAATGCTATTAATGAATAAATATTATTTAAATATTTCATAAAAATAGACGTGTGTTAAATTCTATCATCATAAGTTGAATTTCTCCCAAAATCCAATGCTTTGAAACAAACAGATGAGGATACGTCTCCAACATTATATCTGCAAGTTCCCTTGTAATTAAATCAAATTATTAGTTCCTCTATAATACATTAAACAAGCAAGTGGTATTTTTTTGTAGAACTTTTTTTCAATGACCCATAATCTCTATCATTTGTTCTTTAAAATAATGATCTTGCTATAGTAGTAAGACTTCGGAGCTTAGTAAATGTGAAGTATTTCATATGTACATTCTCAGAAGGGATACATGGAACATGTCATAAACATGATAGAGATTCGGTGGAAGTTCAAATTGGTAAGATACATTTCCAACACAGCTGAAAATTTCGAAAGAACCGATATACCAAGGGATCAACATTCCCCTCTTTCAAGATCTCAATACTCACATCCAGGGAGATATTTATATGAACAACTTATCAACTGCTTCAATCTCTAGGTATTTTCTTTAGTTGAAAATTTTTGTTGACTCTGAGACAATATTATATGTTGTTGAATTTATCTATCATTTATTCCATTTTATCAACATGATCAAGTCCTAGTAGCTATATTTCCCCTGCTTCATCCTAGAAAGTTGGAGTTCTACACCTCTTTCCATAGAGGTATTCATAAGGAGACATCTAAATACAGGATTAAAAGCTATTGATGTAAGAAAATTCCAAAAATGGTAGCTGTTAACCCCAACCACCTTTTAACCCCACATAGAAATCTCTCAACATGTCTTCTAGAGTTAGTATTATCCTCTCAGACTGACTGTCAGTCTGACGATGATAAGAAGTGCTGAAACGTAACCATGTATCCAAATTATACTGAATACATCTCCATATCATCGAGGAAAACCATGGATCCTGGGAAGATATAATTGAAAGTGGTACTCCATGAAATCATACCAATTATTTTACACATATCTTGGAAAGCTGATCAAAAGATAAATACTCTCTAATAGTAATTATGTGTGCCAAATTTGTAAGATGATCTTCTATAACCCAAGTAGCATTATTACCTTATGATATACTGGGAAGTCCAATGACAAAGGCCATAAGGTTGTTTTCCCATTTCCATTCTGGTATGGGTAATGCTTGTAACATCCCCTTAGACTTATGTCTTTCAGCCTTAACATGTGTACAAACCATGAATCAAGAGATGTATTTAACCACATATCATTCCATTTAATTCCACCAAAAGTACCCTTTCAGGTCCCTATACATCTTTGTGCTTCCAGGGTGAATGAAGAATTAAAAACTCTGAGAATCATCCAATAATTCTTACGTTAATTCTGGTATGAGAGGAATAAAAATATGGTTTTGGATCCTTATTATTTAATCATAATCATGGTTGAATTTAGGAACATTTCTCACCTTTTTTTGTAACTCTACATCTTTTTTTGTGCCTCTTTAATCATCACATGTGTATATGGTGGAACATTTGTTGGAGAAAGATATGATTTTGCTCTATCCATTGAAATTTCAAGATACATAATTTGTAAATCAATATGTATTGGATCTTTTGAGATCCTCATCAGGGATAAGAAAGTATGGTCTCTTTGACTCAATGCATCTTCCACCTTGTTCACATTCCAGGGGTGACAATGTATTGAGCAGTCGTACTCATTATTCTTCTCCAACCATCTTGTTTGTCTCATATTCACCTCCTTTTGTGTGAAAATATACTTATCAATTTTATTATTAGTATAAATATCACACCGTTCACCATAAATATAATGCCTCTATATTTTTAATGTAATGATTATTGAAACTAACTCAAAATCATGAGATGGGTTATTTTGCTCATGGGTTTTCAACTATCCTATGGCATAAGCTATCACCATATCATCATTCATGAGAACAAACCACAACCCCTTCTTGAATTCATCAATAAGGATCAAAAACTTTCTCCACTATATACTAGTATGAGCATAGGTTCACTGGCTGACCTTATTTTTTGATCTTTGAAATTCTTTTCACATTCCTCTATCTAAAAAAATTAACTCCCCACTATGTCAATTTTGTTATTGGATTATATAATTGCGAAAAATCATTCACAAAACCCTAATAATATCTAGACAAATCAAGAAAACATCATATATTAGTTACTTTTTTTGGACTCAACCATCCTTAGATAACTTCTTTTATTGCTGGATCCACATATATCCCCTCTCTTGAGATTATGTGAGAAAAAATGAAACTTTTTAAAGACAAATTTCTCACTTTGAAAATTTAGCATAAAGATTCTCCTTTTGCAGGGTCATTAATAAAATTATCAAGTGATTTTCATGTTCATCCTTACAATTTTAATAGAAAAGGATATAATATATAAAGTCTACCAAAAAATGGTAAAGATAGTCTCTAAAGACTATATTCATTAGATCTATGAAGATATCAAGGTCATTATTCAGAAAAAAAAAGACATCACTATATATTCATAGTGTCAATTCCTTATAACCAATGTTTTCACTATTATATCCTCATTTATGACACTTAATCATTGATATCATGAACAAAGATCAATCTTGGAAAAGTATTGTGCTCTGCGTAGTTGGTTAAATAAGTCTTCAATGCATGAGAGAGGCTATTTTTTCTTGATAGTGATCATTTTTAGTTCTCTATAATCATTACAATGTATCATTGATACATATTTTTTCTTAACAAATAGAATATGTGCTACACAATGTGACACACTAGGGTGTGTGAATCCCTTATCAATACTCTCTTGGAGTTTCTTCATCATTTCATGCAACTCAATCGGGGTCATTCTATAAGGTGTCGTAGAAATTGGAATATAACCCTGTATGAGTTCAATTGAAAACTCAACATCTAGTTTTGGTGGATGACCTAGAAATTTCTCTATAAATACATCATCAAACACATGTAGAATGGTTTTATTCTTAATTTTGAGTTTCTCAATAACCATTTGAGATAAATAACCTTCATTAATTGGAAACAATACCCATAAGAGGGATGCAATTCCTAATGGAAGTACATATTCATTCTTTCAATGATATATGACCATAGATTAATCATGAATATGAAATGAGAAATATCTTATATGTAAATTTATATGATATACATATAAAGAAAGACAATACATTCCATGAATCAAATAAAATTCCACTATAAGAAGGCTCACCAAATTTTTAGGGAGCACTTTCCCACAAAAATCAATCAGTGAAGAATTGTAAACATCGGATGGGAATATGGTTCCATTAGGAGTTATCATAGCTAACTCAACATATAATTGTTGAGGTAAAATAATGATAACAATATAAAATTATTTAGAAATAAAATAATTGGTGGATCTAGAATCCAATAAAACATTTGAAAATTTAGAGTGGATGGTATGTGTTTCTTTCACCACTTCATTATCTTAATCCATATCGCCAATAGTAATTTCATGTGAATTTCATTTTTCATTGTCATTAAGATTTTTTTTAATCTCATTCATTATCAATAACCCCATTATTAGGGATTTTATTGGCATACCATTTACTTGATCATGTATCATTGAAGTGTAGGAGGTGAATTATGTGTAGCCTTTTCTTTATTCCCTTAATTAGAAATATTTTTTCCCATTACATCAGCATTCAGTTGCCCGATGACCTTCGTTTCCACACTTAAAACATCTACATATCCCTTTAATACAATTCACATTATGTTTCCTTCCACACATTGAGCATAAGGGAAAACTCATCTTCTTTTCAGTGTGGTCATTATATTTTCCTTTTAATTCCATTTTCCTCTACTTATAAAACCCATATGACTGATGGGTTACTCTAATATTCATATCAACATTGAAGAAACATCGAACAATTTCCTTATAGCTATTGAAGTCCCTTTTGGATAATTCACTTCAGAAACATGGTTTTATGATACTAAAGAATTGATCCATATTACTCTCAGGTTGGTTAATAATTTAAGAAGCGTACCTTGAAAGTCTTGTATAATATGCTTCATAGGTACCAATCGATTCATCTTAGATTTTCCTCAATTCAATAAACTCCTTCTCCATATTATTTTGAAGAATTTAATGTAAGTACATATTAAAAAAAAGTTCTTCAACTAGTCTCATTCCATGGAATCGATTTAATGTTATTGCCTTGTATTCTTGATAAGATTCCATCATTGATCAGATTCACCTTCAAAATGATATACAACTGACAAGAATTTATCATTTTCATAACATTGTAGGACTGAAAATAACTTTTTAGTGGCATTGATCCATTGTTCAACCACTAATGGATCAGAAAACTAGGTGAATGAAGGTTGATGCTACCTCATAAATGATTGAATAGACTATTTATACATTATTTTCTCATTTATAAGTCCATCATGATTCATAGCTTCACAAATCTGTGTGAGCATGGATACAAGATTTTTCTATCCATCTCCAATTACATTTGGCTGTTCTGATGAGAAATCAATGCATTTCACATCAAATTCAACATTAAGGTGGTTCCTCCAATTTAAATCCATTGAATAAAACCAAGAAGCATAGTGTGAGAAACACTATTTATAATTTGAAAGCACATAATCAACAATGAAATTTAAAAAAATTAAACTCTAGTTTTTATCATATATTATTCTTGGTCATTTCTAAAACACCATGATTGTAGCCTATACATAGACATATCCTCAGGGATCTTACTAAGGCTTTCACATCTTAGTTAATAATGAACCATACATTAAATAAATTGTTATTACATTAGAATATATGTATGATTATTATAATATATTAAAAAACCATGATAGGACCATATAGGTATAGTGTCTTTAGAAACAAGGAAACATAAATAACTAGTTCATAAAACACCTACATTGTCTCCAGTTTATATCATCATAAATAGACTCCTTTTTGGAAAATCATATTTAATACCCTTCTTCCAAACCTGGGGAGAATAAACATACCATATGGTGTGCTCAAATGCTCGGTAAGGGTAAAAAAATTAAATATAAATCATATCATATTCATAAGAATATTACATTCGAAAATCATATCGTGCATAAGAGATCAAAATATCATCTTGTGGGATAAATCATAGAAGTGAAATGTAATTAAAATAATCATAACATATGAAATGTTAATTTGTTTTATACACTCATATGCATTGAAAATAATTTCATATTAGTCAAGTATCATTTCCAAGACCATCATTGTGGACTAAGTCCATTACTGAACCGAGTCCACTCTTCGTTCTGGTCCTATATCTCTGAACCAGATTAACATTCCATTACATCCATGTCTATGTCATGAGATATAAATATTTATCCAATTCATTGGTGGGAGATTTTGGTCTCACCCATCTCATAAGAAAACCATTGTTATGTGTTCCACAAAATCAAAAATCATACATTATAGCATAACACATATAAGAAATTTGGATTCTTAAACATCATTCCATCATAACATTATCCATATAAGATAAAAGGACTTCATAAAATAATTCGTAATCAAATAAAAGTAATAATAGGTATAGAAACATAAACAAATATCATAT
The DNA here is from genome assembly GCA_963277665.1 of Viscum album. Taxonomy (NCBI): domain Eukaryota; kingdom Viridiplantae; phylum Streptophyta; class Magnoliopsida; order Santalales; family Viscaceae; genus Viscum; species Viscum album. The sequence goes on from OY728129.1 coordinate 537,353,322, forward strand.
TAGATGGAAAATAATTTTGATATAACACATGAACATAGTTTTGGAAGAATATATCCTTTCTGCTTCAATTTTTGTTTTCTCAATATGTCAGGGAATTTTAGAAGAAAATAAGTTAATTGAAAATAAACCTGAAAAAAAATAAAGAATGATTCAATGAAATACATCTCTATAAAATAATAAAAATATGCTCATTCTATTTAATTTAAAAAAACCTTCTCCCTTTACATTTTCTAGAAAAGTCTAACAATACCATGTATGGTAAACAAAATAATGTTTCCTTCCATACCTTCTGGTAAAAGTTAACATTGGGTAAAAATGTCATTAAACATGCATGGAAGAATATTAAAAAAAATTATGAAAACATTTTTAGAAAACATGGACCTGGATGATAAATTTTACCCCAGTAAATACATACGAATAAACAATCTTGGATAAAAATGATATTGGAAAAGTTATTCATCACCTTAGGTATGATATGCTTCGTATGTATTTTAACCTTATGTATAATGATTTGAATAATGTTACGGATTTATTCCATAATCATAATCATTTTTATGATAACATTTATGATCATATTTTCATCTGTGTGTTTCTAAAATTTCAGTGTTACTCATTATTCGAGTATTAACTGATTTATATTCTTATGTATGGTTTGTCATATAAGTTCTTGTTACTCCACTTAGGTTATAGTTATATAATTTAATTCATGGTATTATTATAATATATATCATATTTATTCATTCAATTAATTTATATAGTCAATTTTTAATGAATATCATGTTGAACAAATCACATCGCACCATGGAGACGGTTAGTGGTACGTATGCAAGAGCGACGATATCATTCCCATAATTATTGAATGGTATTGAAGTGAATGAGGTATAGTATTTAAGAATTAGTATAATGTTATATTATTCATATATAGGTATTATTTAAACCATTTTACCCGTCCATGTAAGGCGGTGGAGGAAAACAGATAACACCACAGCGTGGAGACAATAACCCATACGTACATATGCGAGGTGATTTCATTTTTTGTAGGATGGGTAGATAGTGAAATAGGGTTGTTTAATATTTATAATATCATATCAATATAAGAGTGATACAAAAATTATTATATTATATTTAAAAAACTAAATAATATGAATTAATATATGAAAGAAACTTGAAGGAATCGGTATATGAGATTACTTCTTCCTCGATGTGCCTCCTTTGAATTTCCACTTAGGGAACTAGAGTTGGTCTTTTTGGATGACCATCACTTATACAATGTTAATACGGAATTATAGAAGACTATTTTGCTAGGGATGGACATAATTGAAGGCTCACAATGGATTAAAGAGAATATGGAGGAGGTGCCCTTTTATAATAGAGGAGAGGGGCCCTTTGGGAAACTCTCAAAAATATTACATTATAATAAAATAAAACCCCACCCAAAAACCACCATGTCACCCTAATTAAAATATGAGATGAGATAGAGTTGTAATATTATATTAAAATAATTTTTGGACAACTTATTTTGTTAATTTAAACCATGTCATTTTAATTGACCCTTAGTTATTCTATAAGAGATTAGTTTTGGGAGAAACCATCTAAATATTTAATTGTAATCAATATTCACTTATGTGGTGTTAATTGTCTATAAAATGATACTTTATGATATTTTAGAACATATAATTATCTCTTGGTAATTTTATATATTTTTTGATTTTTAAATTATTTAATAAAATATTATGTTTATAAAATATCAATAGTGTGAATTTCAACACTATTTATTTATTAGACTTTAAATAGAATTCACAAAGAAGATAAATTAAAAAAAATTATAAATACACTCAAAACATTTCATAGTCACCTAAAAATTTGTAGATAACATTAATTAGTTCATATGATATTTATTTTAATATTTTTAAAACCATTAATTTGATATAACTATTAATAATATAATTTCTACATTAGAATTGGGTAATCATTAATAGAAATTATTTAATCTCTAAAAATTAAAAATAAACTATTATGATGTAGGAAATTATTTTAGCTTTCCAAATACTATATATAGTCGATTTTATCTCCTAGTTATGCATATATTAATATTAATGCACTTATATTAAAAGAGATTCTGACCCTTTTTCAATTAAATTATTTTTTATTACACTTATTTCATTATTATAGGTAAGTGGAAAAAAAGTGATTCCATTTCGAAAAATAAACAATAATTTTAGAATTTAATCACCCAATATAATATTTACAGGTGTTAAGGTAATTTTATAATATTATTTTTAACCATTATTGTAACACAAAAGATTTCTATGAGAAATATTTTGTTATTATATTATATACATCCTCAAAGGAATATTTTACTACACACGACACTAGCTTGGCTTGCTTTACACGCAATTGCGGCCTTCCTCGATAGCTTGCATTGTACGCAATACCGAGTTTCACTAAACAACGATATGCTTTTATAATATTATTATAACTAGCCTTTATGAATAGTAATACCAACTTTTCGAAATTTTATGAATTTTTTATTTCAAAATGGACTTCATTTTTGGATCCAGAATATTGAAATTAGCCTAGGGTGAAATTTTGGTATTTTTCTGAAAACTTTCAATTTTTGATGAATAGTGAAAACACTAGGTTACTATTTAAAAACCGACTCTTTATTTAAATAATTATTTATTTAATTTAATTTAATTTTACGTCAAAATTGATACATAATACTTATATAAGTTCAAAGTAAATCATTAGAGTCATTTTATAATAATTATAGATATATAAAAAATTTATTAAACTTTTCACCGTCTTTTATACACCTCCTAGGAGAATTTGCAAATTTACATAAAACATAATTTTACCGCTTATGTGAATGGAATTTAAAAACTCCGAGAGACATGGTTGATGTTAGTAAGTAAAATGTGGTTCAATGACATGAAAATAAATTTTGTTGAATAATAACTTTTTACTTTTTTTCCCACGGTTAAAAGTAAATAGAGTAATTAAGGGTAAAAATGAAATTATTATTACCCTAACTCATGTATTAATTCAATTGGATAAGTGTAATTCGAACCAAAACAACCTTAGGAATAAAATATGACCATTTAGGACCACATGTATTAGTTTAGGACATTTAATATTAATTTATTTAAAGAAGGGTTAAAATAGTTAAAATCAATGTTTAATAAGTAAATCATTTTTAATATAGGCATATACATAAAATTAATTCGACTATAACAATTCACTATAATGATAAAAATATTTCATACATTATGGTATTTTATTTTAAATTTTTAGACTTTAAATAATTTAATTTAATTATGACACAATGATGATGCAGTAATTATCTTACTAATGAAATATTAAAATAATTGATGTTATAAATACCAAAATAAATGTAATTTGAGGCTTTATATGAATTACACTAATTTTCTAGCTTAATATGACATTTTATTATTAATTTAGTTAACTTTTTTCTAACTAATATTTCTATTATGATTTTCACAAAAATCAATTACCAAATAGTGTCAAAATTGACATAAAATAGTTTTTAAAACAAATATTATATTATTAATTGTTATTTTATTCCTAAAAATCTATGGTTCTGCCAAAAGACTTATATAAGGTTATATATATTAATAATAAACAACTTGGGGTTCTTTTGGCTTGTTATATTATGTTTTTTAACCTTATAGTGTAAGAAAACAAGAAGACACGGTAAAAGATAAATTAATTAACTTAATGTTAAATCTAAATGATATGGAAACAATAATTACCTAAACTTGTCCAAATTCTATTGTATGAGATTAATTAGAACCATACCTACCTTATATTCAAAATAAATCAATTTAGATCTATTTATAACTTAATATGACTTTATAATAAAATAATATTTTTAGTTTTTCCAAAGGTGCCCCTCTTCTCCCTTATAAAAGGGGACCTCCTCCATCTCTTCCTCACACCACATTGAGCCTTAAAGCACATCCTAACCCTGAACAATTATCTTCTCCACTTTCATAAAAACATCATAGAGGTTCTGGTTGTCTTCAAAGTCCAATTTTAGTTCCCTAAGAGGAGGTCTCAAAGAGGCGTTTCAAAGAAGAGGTAATGTCTATTACCGATTGTTTCAACGTTATTTCTTCTTACACTTATTTTTCATTAGTTTTTTCATTATTAAGTAATAAAATAAGTATCACTCATATACTGATATGTCATTATAAGTATAAAACAACCCTATTTCACCATCTATCCATCCTACGGATAACAAAATCACCGCGCGTGTGTACTTACGGAATACCTTCTCCACGCCGTGGTGTAATCTACTTTCCACCACCACCTTACATAAATGGGTATAATGGTGTAAATAATAACTATATATGATTATTTTAAATAGATATTATACATACAATCCAATACAATTCCTCAATCATGGGAACGATATCATCGCTCGTGCATACGTACGGAATACCGTCTCCACGATGTGATGCGACTCGTTCTACATGATCTTCATTTCATAATGATTATATAAAAAACTTTAATGAATGAATATCATATATATTACACTAATAACATTACATAAATTATGTATCTATATCCTATAAAGAGGAATAATAATTTATTCTACAAAACACGCATAAGAACATAAAGCAATAAACACCCGAATAACAAGTAGCAATGAAAGACTACTAATAAGAGGCTAGGAATATGACCATATATGATATAATGAAAATTAATATGATTCTATAATAAGTCAATGACATTATTTAAATCATTATACAGGAGGTTCGGACACGTACAAAGAATATCGGACCTAAGGTAAGGGAAAATCTCTTAATCTAAATTTTTATCCGAGATTGTTTATACTTCAGAATTTACTGGGGAATATTTATCATCCACATCCATGTTTCCACAATATGTAATATTATTTCCATCCACCTAAAATTGTTTAAATCCAATTTTACCCTACGGTGCGTTTTTTGTAAAATATATGAAAGGAATATTTTTTCGTTTTTCGTACGAGGTACATTTTGACTTTTCTGGGAAAAGTACGAGAAGAACGTTTTTTTAACTTATACGACATGAATGTATTTTTAGAACATTATTCCCATGAATCATCCTTTACATGTATTCAAGTTTATTTTTAATCAACTTCTTTTGTTTTAAAATTATATGACATGTTGAGAAAGGAAAATGTTTTTAAAGTAGAAAGGATATTTTCCTCAAGAATAGAGTTCAAGTGTTTTATCAAAATTATTTTTCATCTAAGATAATATAGGGTTCTGTTTATATCCCTTTTTTTACATTGTTTTGATTATTTTATGATGGAATTATTTTTATGATGCCATTTTATCTTATATGGATTATGTTATGATGGCATGATGTTTAAGAATCCCATTTTTATTACCTGGGTTATCCTATGATGTATGATTTATGATTTTGTGGAACACATATGAATGGAATAATTATGAGATGGGTGGGACCAATATCTCCATTCAATGAATTGGGTAAAGATTTTATATCTCATGAGATAGACATGGCTGGATTGGTAGGTTAATCTGGTTCAGTAAAACAGGAATGAAACGAGGAGTGAACTCGGTTCAGAAATGGACATTGTCCACTAAGATAGTCTTAGAAATGAGTCTTGACCACTAATAAATGATTCTCTATGATTATGTGTGTATGACAAAAAGTTTCATGTTTTATTTTATGATTATTGGGATTACATTTCACTACTATAATTTATCCCATGTTATGAAATTTCAATCTCTTTTTCTGGTTAAGATTTCTAAAATGTTATGTTCTTATGAATATGATTTGATTGATATTTATTTTGTTTACCCTTACTGAGAATTTGAGCTCACCCTTTTGTATGTTTTCTTTCCCTAGGTAAGGAAGAAGGTTATTAAGTAGGATATTCCAAAAAGGGACTCTATATATGATGAAATAAATTGGAGACAATGTAGATGCTTTATGAATGAGTTGTTTATGTTTCCCAGTTTCTAAAGACACTATACATATACGGTCCTTTCATGGTTTTGTTATATGTTGTAATAAGTGTACTTCAATTTTTAAGTATTAACAATATAGGTAAAGTATGGGCCATTAGATTTGGTATTAGAGGAAAGGTATAGTAAACCTTTGGAAAAAAGGATGTGAAAGCCTTAGTAAGAACCCTAAGGATATGTCTACGCATAGGAAAAAATCTTAGTGTTTTAGAAATTCCATGAACAACCTATGATAAGACCTTGAGTGTGAAATTTTATTCTTGATTATGTTGTTCTACTTATATAATTAGAGTTTCTCACACTATTATTCTTGGTTTTAGTCAATGGCTAGAACATGAATGAACTATAATAATTCGAAATGTGATGGGAAATGAAATGATTGTCCACCTAAGAAAAAAGATGTTATGGGAGCTGGAATGCAAAATCTTGTAGCCATGCTCACACAACTTTCTCAAGATATGAATCATGCAGGACTACCAAACGAGCAATGGAAAGAGCAATGTTCTGTTTAATCCTTCATGAGGCAGCGTCCACCTTCATTCAGCGGGTCTACAGATCCATTAGTTGCTGAACGATGGATCAGTACTAATGAAGAGATATTTTCAGTTCTTCAATGTTCTGAACATGATAAATTCATCTTAGCAGTGTATCATTTGGAAGGAGATGCTGATCAATGGTGTAATCTTATCAATAATACGAGGTAAAGAGATGAAATTGTGTCCAAGGAATGGGACGAGTTCAAGAACGTATTTTTAAATAACTACTTCCCTAGTATTCTTCGAACAATGATGGAGAAGGAGTTTCTAGAACTAAAGCAAAAGGATGATGAATCGGTTGGTACCTACGAAGAAAATTTTATGAGACTTACAAGGTATGCTTCTGCGATTAATATTCAACCTGAGATTAAGATTGATCGATTCTTTAGTGGCTTAAAACCATGTCTTTGAATGGCGTTAGCCATAAAGGACTTCAATAGCTACGAGGAAATCGTTCGATGTGCTCTCAAGTTTAAGATGGAGATTGGAGTAAACCATCAGTCATATTAGTTTGATAAGAAGAGGAAAATGGAATTCAAAAAGAAATCTAAAGGGAACACTGAGAAGAATATGATTTTTACCTTATTCTCAATGTGCGGAAAGAATCATGGAGGGAGTTTTTATAAAGGGACATGTAAATGTTTCAAATGTGGAAAGGAAGGTCATTGAGCATTTGAATTCCGCAATGATAGGAAGAAGATGTCTAGTGATGCAAACAACGAAAAGGCTACACAGAGTGCACCTCCTACACTTCAATGTTACAAGTGAAAGGAAATGGTGCATTATGCTAATCAATTCCCTAATCCAAGGGTTGATGATGATGATCGACGTCAAAAAACTCTTAAGGAAAAAGACAAAGGAAAGTCACCTGTAATTACTATCGGCGATGCGGAGTACGTTAACGAAGTGGGAAAAGGTAAACATACCATCCACTCTAAAGTATCAAATGTTTTATATGATTCTTGATCCACCCACTCTTTTATTTCTGAAGAATATTCTAAGGGTATAACTGTATTACCTCAACAATTAGATGTTGAGTTAGCTATAACAACTCCTAATGGCACAACAGTCGCATCAGAAGTTTATAATTATTCTCTGATTAAAGTTTCTGGGAAAGTACTTCCTACAAATCTTGTGATGCTTCCTATAGTGGAATTTGTTGTGGTTCTTTTCATGGATTGGAATCATTTATATGGAGCTCAAATCAATTTCCAAAGAAGGGAAGTCACATTTTATATTCCAGATCAATCGATGATCGTCTATCGATGCAAGGTTAAACATAACCTTCCAGTGGAAATTTCTTCCATCTTATGAGTCTTGATTCCACAAAATGATGGTTATTTATGTCAAATGGTTGGAGAGAAACTCAAAATTAAGAATATGCCCATTTTACAAGAGTTTGATGGTGGCTTTTAGGAGGAATTTTTTGGTCTTCCACCAAATGGTGAAGTTGAGTTTTCAATAGAACTCAAACCAGGTTCTTTACCTATTTCAAAGACACCTTATAGAATGCCCTCAATTGAGTTGAAAGAATTGACGAAGCTACTCCAAGTGAATCTTGATAAGGGATTCATACGCCCTAGTTCATCACCTTGGGGAGAACCTATTCTGTTTTTTAATAAGAAATATGGATCAATGAGACTTTGCATTGATTATCGAGAACTTAACAAACTCCCACGCATTGATGACTTTTATCCAACTATGCGGAGCTCAATACTTTTCCAAGATTGATTTTCCTTCAGGGTATCATCAATTAAGGGTCAAAAGGGAGGATATACCAAAGACGACTTTCCGTACAAGGTATGGACACTATGAATTTATAGTGATGCCATTTGGTCTTACTAATTCCCCTTCTATCTTTATGGATCTAATGAATAGACTCTTTAGAGACTATCTTGATCAGTTTGTGGTAGTCTTTATAGATGATATTCTTGTCTATTCAAAGAGAAACTAAGAACATGACGATCACTTGAGAATTGTATTGAAGACCCTGAGAAAGGAGACGCTTTATTCCAAATTTACCAAGTGTTAATTTTGGCTTAGAAAAGTTTCATTTTTGGGTCACATAATCTCAAAAGATGGGATATTTGTGGATCCAGCAAAAATAGAGGTTATCGAAAGATGGTCGAGACAAACAACAGTAACTGAGATCCGATTTTTTCTTTGTTTGGCTAGATATTATTGATGTTTTGTGAAATTTTTTTCATGATTATCTAATCCACTCACTAGGTTGACTCGAAAAGGAGTTATGTTCATGTGGATGGAGGAATGTGAAGAGAATTTGAAGGAGTTGAAAAGAAGGTTATCTAGTGCACCTGTGCTTACACTACCTTGTAGTGGAGAAAGGTTTGTGATCTAAAGTGATGCATCAAAGAAGGGATTGGAGTGTGTTCTCAAGAAAAATGATATGGTGATAGCTTATGCCTCACGACAGTTGAAAATCCATGAGGAAAATTACCCAACTCATGATTTGGAGTTAGATGCGGTAATCTTTGCATTAAATATTTGGAGGCATTATCTTTATGGTGAAACTTGTGATATTTATACTGATCATAAATGTTTAAAGTATATTTTCACACAAAAGGAGATGAATATTCGTCAAAGAAGATGGTTGGAGCTGATTAAGGATTACGACTGCTCAATTAATTACCACCCCGGGAAAGCAAATATTGTGGCATATGCATTAAGTCGACAAGACCATGCTACCTTATCCATGATGAGGTTCACAAAAGATCCAATATTTATGGATTTATAAAGGATGGATCTTGGAATTATAATGGAAGGCGAGAAATCTTATCTTTCTCAAATGAATGTTCAACCATATATAAATGTGAAGATTAAAGAGGAATAGAAAGAAGATGTAGAGTTAGAAAAGAAGGTGAGAATTGTTCCTGAATTCAACTTGATTATGATGGGATAATAAAGTGTAGGAATTGGGTTTGTGTTCCTCCCATCCCCAAATTAAATAAGGAGCTACTGGATGAGGCTCATAGTTATTCATTCTCTATTTATCCTAGAAGCATGAAGATGTATAGAGACCTGAAAGATTATTTCTGGTGGGATGGCATGAAATGAGATGTGGTCGAATATGTCCCTCAATGCTTGGTTTGTCAACAAGATAAAGATGAGAGACAGAAGTCTAAAGGGATGTTACAAACATTACCCATACCCAAATGGAAATGGGAAAACATCACTATGGACTTTGTCACCGGACTTCCTAAATCATCCAAAGGCAATAATTCTATCTGGGTCATAGTTGATCTTCTTACAAAGTCTGCACACTTCATTGCTATTATTGAGGATTTCTCTCTCGATCATCTTGCCAGGATATATGTAAAGGAAGTGGTAAGATTGTATGGACTACCACTTTTTATTATATCTGATCAGGATCCAAGGTTTACTTCAAAGTTATGGTGAAGTCATTAGCATACTCTAGATACAGAGTTGAGTTTCAGCACTGCTTATCATCCTCAGACAGACGGTCATTCTGAGAGGAGAATTCAAACTCTAGAAGAAATGTTGAGATCTTGCTCTACGGATTTCAAAGGTGGTTGGGATCCACACCTACCATTGGTGGAATTTTCTTATAATAATAGATTTCACTCCAGTATTTAGATGGCTCCTTATAAATCACTCTATAGAATGAAATGCAGGACTCCAACTTGTTGGGATGAAGTTGGGGAAAGAAAGCTATTAAGACCTGATCTTGTTGATGAGATGGCAGAAAAGGTCAGATCTATTCAACAACACATAAGAGCTTCTCAGAGTCGACAAAAAGTTATTCCGATAACCATAGAAAAGACCTAGAGTTAAAAGTGGTTTATAAAGTGTTCTTACGAATATCTCCTTGGAAGAGAGTAATGAGATTTGGAAAGAAGGGAAAGTTGAGCCCTAAATATATCGGTCCTTTCGAAATACTAGATCCTGATGGGAAGGTAGCTTACTGATTGATGCTTCCACCAAATCTCTCTCAAGTTCATGATGTGTTCAGTGTATCTCTCCTGAAAAAGTACATACCCGATCCTTCACATGTACTCAACTCAGAAGTTGTACCGTTGGAGCAAGATCTTTCTTATGAAGAATAACCGATAGAGATTCGGGATCATTGAGAAAAATTCCTACGGATCAAGACCACTCGCTTGGTGAATGTTTTATTGAGAACCACCAATTAGAAGAATCTACTTGAAAGATTGAGGATATGATGAGGGAGAGGTATCCTCACCTGTTTGTTACAAACTGACGAATTTTAAGGGCGAAATTTATTTTAAGGGGGGTATAATGTAACACCCAAGATTTCTATGAGAAATATTTTGTTTTTATGTTATATAAATCATCAAAGGAATATTTCACTACACACGACACTAGCTTGTCTTGCTTAATATGCAATCGTGGCCTTCCTCGATAGCTTGCATTGTACGCAATACAAAGTTTCACTAAACAGCGATATGCTTTTAAAATATTATTATAACTAGCCGTTATGAATAGTAATACCCACTTTTTAAAATTTTATAAATTTTATCTTTCAAAATGGACTTAATTTTTTTTATTCATAATATCAAAATTATCCTAGGATGAAATTTTGGCATTTTTCTGAAAACGTTCAATTTTTGATGAATAGTGAAAACACTGGGTTACTATTTAAAAACCAACTTTTTATTTAAATAATTATATATTTTATATTATTTAATTTTAGGTAAAAATTGATACATAATACCTAAATAAGTTTAAAGTAATTCATTGGAGTCATTTTATAATAATTTTAGATATATAAAAATTTTATTGGACTTTTCACCGTCTTTTACCCACCTCCTAGGAGATTTTGCAAATTTACATAAAACATAATTTTACCATTTCTGTGAATGGAATTTCAAAACTCCAAGAGACACGGTTGATGTTAGTAAGTAAAATTTGGTTCAATGAGGTTAAAATAATTTTTGGTGAATAGTTTCTTTTTACATTTTCTACCACGGTTAAAAGTAAATAGGTTAATTAAGGTTAAAAATGATATTATTATTACCCTAAAACATGTCCTAATTATATTGGAAAAGTTAACTTCGACCAAAAACAACCTTAGGAATACAATATGACCATTTAGGAACACTTGGATTAGATTAGGACATTTAATATTAATTTATTTAAAGAAGGGTTAAAATAGTTAAAATCAAAGATTAATAAGTAAATCATTTTTAATATAGGGTTATAAATACGATAAATTTGACTATGAATATTAATTAGAAAGCTAAATATATATCCTACATTATGGTATTTTATTTGAAATTTTTAGACTTTATATAATTTAATTTATTTATGACACAATGAGGATGCAGTAACTATCTTATTAATGAAATATTGAAATAATTGATGTTTTAAATACCTAAATAAATGTAATTGGAGACTTTTTATGAATTCCAATAATTTTCTAGGTCAATATATCATGTTATTATAGATTTAATTAACTTTTTTCGAACTAATCATTCTGTTATGATTTTCACAAAAATCAATTACCAAATGGTGTCAAAATTGACATAAAATAGTTTTTAAAACAAATATTATATTATTAATTGTTATTTTATTCATAAAAATCTAAGGCTTGGTAAAATGTCTTAGATAAGGTTATATATATTAATAATGTACAACTTGGGGTTTGTTTGTATTTTTATAGTATGTTTATTAACCTTATTGTTTAAGAAAACAAGAAGACACAGTAAAAGTTAAATTTTTTATCTTAATGCTAAATATAAATGATAAGGTTACAATAATTACCTAGACTTTTCCAAATTCTATTAGATGAGAGTATTTAGATCCATACCCACCATAGCTTCTAAATAAATCAATTTTTAGCTATTAAAAACCGAATATGACTTTATAATAAAATAATATTTTTGTTTTTCCAAAGGTGCCCCTCTCCTCCCATATAAAAGGGCACCTCCTCCCTCTCTTCCTCACACCACTTTGAGCATTCAAGCACAGCCAAAACCTAAAAAATTATCTTCTCCACTTCCCTATAAACATCTTAGAGGTCATGTTCTTCTATAAAGACCAGTTTTAGTGCCCTAAAAGGAGGTCTCAAAGAAGCGTTTCAAAGAAGAGGTAATGTCCATTACCGATTCTTTCAAATTTATTTTTTCTTCCACGTCTTCTTCTTTAGTTGTTTCATTATAAAGTAATAACATACGTATCACTCATATAATGATATGTTATTATAATTATGAAACACCCCTATTTCACCATCTATCCATCCTACAAAAAACAAAATCACCGCGCGTGCGTACATATGGAATATCGTCTCCACGCCACGGTGTAATCTGTTTTCCACCACCACCTTACTTGGATGGGTATAATGGTTTAAAGAATAACTATATATGATTATTTTAAATTGATATTATACATACACTCCAATAAAATTCCACGATCATGGAAACAATATCATCGCTCGTGCGTACGTACGGAATACCGTCTCCACGATGTGATGCGACTCGATCTACATGATCTTCAATCCATAATGATTATATAAACAAATTGAGTGAATGAATATGATATATATTATACTAATACCATTCTGAAAATTATGAATCTATATCCTATAAATCTGAATAAGAATTTATTCGACAAAACACGCATAAGATTATAAATTGATAACACTCGAATAACAAGTAGCAATGAAATACTACTAATTAGAAGCTAAAAATATGACCTTATTTGATATAATAACAATGAATATGATTCTTTAATAAGTTAATGACATTATTTAAATCATTATACAGGAGGTTTAGATAGGTAAAAATCATATCGGACCTAAGGTAAGGGAAAATCTCCCAATCTCAATTTTTATCTGATATTGTTATACTTCAAAATTTACTGGGGAATATTTATCATCCACATCCATGTTTCCTAAATATGTAATGTTATTTCCATCCACCTAAAAATTTTTAAATCCAATTTTCCCCTTCGGTGGGTTTTTAGTAAAAGATATGAAAGGAATATTTTGTCATTTTTCATACGAGGTACTTATTGACTTTTCCGGCAAAAGTATGAGAAGAATGTTTCTTTTAACTTATACGACATGAATGGATTTTTAGAACATTATTTACATGAAGAATCCTTTACAAGTTTTTAAGTTCATTTTTAATCAACTTCTTTTGGTTTAAAATTATATGACATGTTAAGAAAGTAAAATGTTTTTGAAGTAGAAAGGATATTTTCCTCAAGAATGGAGTTCAAGTGTTTTATCAAAATTATTTTCCATCTAAGATAATATAGGTTTCTATTTCTATCCCTATTTTTAAATTGTTTTGATTATGTTATGATGGAATTATTTTTATGATTTCCTTTTATCTTATATGGATTATGTTAGATGGAATGATGTTTAAGAATCCCATTTTTATTACATGGGTTGTGCTATGATGTATGATGTATGATTTTATGGCACACAGAAGAATGGTATCATTATGAGATGGGTGGGACCTATATCTCTATACAATGCATTAAGTAAAGATTTTATATCTCATGAGATAGACATGGCTGGAACGGAAGGTTAATCCGGTTCAGTTAAACATGACTGAAATGAGGAGTGAACTCAGTTCAGAAATTGACATTATCCGCTAAGATTGTCTTGGAAATGAGTCTTTAATACTAAGAAATGATTCTCTATGATTATATGTGTATGCCACAAATTTTCATGTTTTATGTTATGATTATTGGGATTACATTTCACTAGTATGATTTATCCCATGTTATGATATTTTGATCTCTTTTGCAGGTTAAGATTTCTAATATGTTATGTTCTTATGAATATGATGTGATTGATATTTATTTTTTTTACCCTTACTAAGAATTTGAGATCACCCTTTTGTATGTTTTCTTTCCCCAGGTCAGGAAGAAGGTTATTAAGTAGGATATTCCAAAATGGGACTCTAAATATGATGAAATAAATGGGAGACAATATAGATGCTTTATGAACCAGTTGTTTATGTTTCCTAGTTTCTAAAGACACTATACCAATATGGTCCTTTCATGGTTTTGTTATATGTTGTAATAAGTATTCTTCAATTTTGAAGTATTAACAATGTATGAAAAGTATGGGTCGTTAGAATTATAATCCAATTCACCTTTAACCACATAAATAAAAATAATTAACATTGTTACTATTCATAATTCCCAAAAACAAATATCATGTTAACATACATTAGACCTAATGATTAAACAAATGTAATCCATTTTTCAAAATTAATATTCTATATGCTGTAAAAATTTATTTAAAATTAATCCCATTGTTTAGAAAACAGGTTTTAAATGTTAAAACATTGCAAAAGATTGAAATGTTTTAACCAAAGAATTCAATGTAAAATTAATGATAATGACATACATTATATTAAGTTATTAAAATATATTATATTTATACTTTAAAACAATTCAATATTATAATTTATCCTTATAAATTATCTCAATGAAAAATATTTTTTTTATTTAAAATTTATCATATTTTTACTATTCATCAAAATATGATAGTTATCATAAAAATATCAAATATTTAACCATTGTAAATATTTATACCCCTCTACAAAATAACATGATTATGTTGTCTTATAAAAATCAATAATTTTTCAATGTCTTAATTTAAAATAGGTTCTCCAGTCCAATGTGAAAAATTAACCCTTAAAAACATCAAATATTGTTTTAGTCATAACCTATGAAAAAAATATTAATTGAATGAATAATAAATATAATTTACTATGTATATAACACATATATATCATATTAATTTCACTACCAAAAATAATTCACTCTAAAATAGAAATATCTAATTGATTTATATTTTTCATAATGCATTTTCATAAATTAGTTATAATTATTCCTGCTAATATATCAGATTTCATTTAACAATAATTTTATATTAAGAGCATCTCCCCATTTGTTTAAACTCGCAATTGTGTGCAAATCAAGGTACTGATGAATAAAACATATCTAAATATTTCATAAAACATAAAGGTGCTACATAGAGGGGAGGTTGTAAGCTACAGTTTTGGGGCATCTTGTACTGATATTTGAGATGTAATAAGTAATAAATGAATTACCATAAACCATGATTGAATAGAGTTCTCTAACATGATGTAATTGTGGCTTTTGGATATATAATATGTTTATCCAAGGTATGAATGTTTATATGGCTCATAATAATTTTTTAGGGAGGCTTATGAAAAAAAACTGGTATGTATTAATGCATAGAGAAGTAGAGGTGACCTTTAGAATTAGAAATTTTATCACTTATAGGTGAGGAATGATTACAAAGATTCAATTTTCCCTATATAAATATTATTTTAATGGTAATTAAAGATCCTATGTATATAGTGGTAATTTTATTTCAAAAATCATAGAATAATGGGGATAAATATGTAATACATATGTTTGAAATATACACTAGGAGGGTTTTTTAGTAATCTTGATTGTCTTGAGATGTTAAATATGAGAACATTTTTTTATATATTCATAGTGAGAATCAAGCCACATATATTTCTATGAAATCAAGAATTATAAAGTAACACATCAAGGACTATGGTAATCCTATGTGAAAACGAAGTCATGGGTTCCAATAAATTCTATTCATTCATTTATTGAATTAACTATTAATGGGAGTTCCATGATTCTGAATTGAGACTTCATGAGATGGTTTTACAAGGAATCATATTATTGGAACTTGGGATCTTATGGGTGTCTTTTAGTTTCAGTTCATACGACTAGGACCATAGATATATAAGTGATGAGTGACATAGGTCATATTAGGTGGATAATGTTTTGACACAATTCGGTCAAGAAGATTTAAATTTTCATCTATGATCATTGGGTTTCTAATATCTGTAGGAGTGATATTTTGCAAGTATGTTTTCGGAGACCACAAACAATGTTTGAATAAATGTTTCTAGTATGATGTTTTTATGGATTATAGAGGTATAATATGTTTTTCTTCAGTAATAATGTTCCATTACTTAACTAACCTCTTGAGGAAAACTGATGCAATTATTAATTGGAGTGTATTAATAAGTAGTAATGTAGATCTAAACACTATACTCAATGATTCTAATACCAACATTGGATGATGAGTGTGATGTTCAATTATATATTTTGTATCATGGGAACCCAAATTGAGATATCCTAAATTTATTGTGGTTGTTTACAAGATGAATGTGACATGTGACGTTTTTTTGACACAGTGTAGACAATGATTATATATCATGGGAATCACAATATATCTTCTGTAAGAATGTATCAATCTAGACATAGTTATCATTCTTAAAGATGTTCCCACAATTAAATGAAACCATTATTTAGTATCATATATAGATATTTCTCTACATATTGATGTGTGGGAATTTTATTTTCAATGTGGATAGAACCATGACATAATTTTTGAGAGTCGCTATGTATTCTACTGAAAAGTTAATTAAGAGACATGTAGTTTTGGAATGTTGGTGTGGTTGGATACCAGCACCAAATATTGTGATCGAATAAATCCCAGAACTAAATTTTATCCAGTTATAGGTGGTGAAACAAGGAGTTGAACCACATAGTTTTATGTCAGGTGACAATAATACTATTATACTATTTAATGTATTCTGACAAGGATATTATGCTATGTAATTCAGATTTTTACAACATGGACTATAAAACCTTTTATTTTTGGTTCATTCAAATATAACCATATATTATTATTTTAATGTTCATTCAATAAATACCATTTAGTGTTCCTTTTATGGGATTTCATCAAGGACCATGGTTGATTATTAAAGAAATTATTTATTTGGAATCCTTTATTTGGTAGAGGACCTAACAATATTTCCATCCTTCAAGATAAATAAATGACATCCATTAGTGTGTAAATTATGTAGGGAATACAATCACTTCTATAGTGGATCACAATTTTGTGGTTTATTTCCTAGTATCATCACGGTCCTACGGTCCAGTACCATCACTCCATTGAGGAATGGGTTAAGGCCAACATTCTTGTTAAAATATCATGCGATCAAATTTTTATGGACATCCATTTGATTAATGTATTAATTCCAATCTCATAATGTCAATATAATTCATACATCTGATATTGGGATTTATCTTATGAAAATTACTAATTGCAGATGGTAACTCAATGTGAGAGAAATTGTAACTTATTGGGAAACATTATTTATTTATTTTATACCATTATTCATGGGGGTCTTATAAATAAATAGATGTTTTATTAAAGTAGGTCCAAATGGAATTAAAGAGGGTTTTAGGAAAAGAAAGTATATCTTTACCCACTATCTTATTTATTATGTTCTATAAGGTCTTTTATGTCCTCTATCAATCCATTATATGATATATAGAAGACTAATGAATGGTTTTAATTAATATTACTCTATTGATATAGCTTCTCCAAAACTAAAAACTGATATATGTTCCATTTTACATTTCTATAGTATGACGGACACTAAATATAATGATCATATTAGCATTCATTAAGATGAAAATTCTTCAGTTTTAGAGTTCTTGTTTGGGTATTTCAACATCCCCTTTAGAGAATATGATGGTAGTGTTGTTGACCTATTTGAATTTCATGGTCGTAGCTAGAGGATAGGATCCTACAACCTCCATTTCCCATAAAATTAATTACCATGTGTATTTGTCTATGGATAGAAACTATATGGGATAATTTGTTTTCACATGGTAGGAATGAAACCATCTAATGCATTTTGTGCATTCCCACATCTTAGAAGTCTTGATGAATCCAAGCCTCTATATTTTATAGGAAAAATTGATTTTTTACTACTGGGAATCATAGACTCTCTAAGTACATATTTATTATTTTAAATATTATATTCTCTATCAATAAACCTTATAAGGACTCCATCCAAGAACCATAAATATAAGACATTCACGTTATTTGGTTCTTTACCAAGAGTAATGTAGGTCTCTCATCTCTATGTTTATGGTTTTCCATGTTTTTTCTGATTAATAAACTCTATTTTGAAGGTAGTCCTCAATGTGAATCATCAAATTGACCATAAAAACATATAGATTCTAAATGGAATTATCCTCATTGATTTATTCTATGTTGATATGACTGAATGTTAAGACCATTAAAAGAGATTTTTTACAAGAAAATTTTATGTTGATATATGAAAGCGTTTTTCTTATGTGTTTAAATGATTATCAAGGTTTTTACTTATTATATGTTACATGGAATATATTTATTTAGGGTTTATCCAATTATATATCATGATAAGAATTTTTTATCCCCATTATAGATCACGATATGTCGGGTCGATCCCATTATTGATCATGATGTGAGGGGTGAGCCACATTATCGATCCACCATGAATTGGGTACTTCAGATATGGAAATAGACTATAAGGGTATTCTATTTTTATGTGGGAATATATGTATGATATGGTAATTATGTACCATGTAACTAGCATTAATTTTCTATACATGATAATTTGATTTTCAAAAAATGGTTCTTAACATTTTACATTATTTAAATAGTCTAAATAATTATTAATTTTGTACCTTAAATATGTTTTTATTGTCTTCCCTTGTTTTGAATTATTTTTCAATGGGTATAAAGTTTTTTAAGAGAAATTAATATGTTATGATGAATGTTATAAATGATTTCATAAATAATAAAATAATTTCTTTTAAATAAAATATATTTAGAAAAAATGGCTACTCTTTGGATGTTTCCACTTTGTATTTCATCATTTCATTATACATGATTTGTTACATAATTTTTTTAAATTATAAATCTATAAAAATTCACAATGAAAAATAATTTAAAATTATTTAAATAACTCAACATTATGTGTCTATTATTTTTTTAGCCTTATAGATGGTATATTTGGTCGCTTTAGATCACTTTAGGGGTTAGGAAACTGTAAATAGAATAATCGTAAATGATGTTTTACAGTATTGATATGTTGAAAAAAAATATAATTTTAATATTCCCATGATTCTTCATTTAATATATATATGTTCATATTTTTTTTCTTCATAAGAAACATGGAAGATGTTGTTGGAAGACATCAGGAGGAAAACATCCTTCCAACTCAGCATCCCGATATGGTTGGAATTGAAACTAAGTTGATTTCTACTATAATGACTTAGTTGATATATTATATAAATGGTTTTGGCATCTATATAATTGATTAGTTGGATAAACCAAAGAGTAATATGTCAATAGGAGATAATCTCATGAGGAAACATCCTACAACATTTAGTGGAACCTCAAATGAAGTGGAGATGAAAGATGGATCAAAACTGTAGATAAGTTATTTGAAGTTATATGATGTTAAAAACACAATAATATAACCCTAGAAATTTAACATTTTGAAGGTGATGTTGACTAATGGTGTTCTCTAGTATAGAATACCATATAAAATGGTGATCCTGAAACTCTAGAATGGTATGATTTTGAGGATCTTTTTTATAAAAAATATCTTCCTAAAACTATTTGGATCAAAATGGAGAAAAAATTCATCGAACTGAGGTAGAAATTTGATTATTCCATGTTTTTGTAGGAATACAATTTTACAAGACTAGCTAGATACATACTCATTTTTATTTAGGACCTTTATTTTAAAATTAATATATTTTTCTTATATTTGAAATCATTTTTTTGAAGTGATTTGGATGATAATGATTTTAAACGATTTGAAAAAAATTTCATTATGCTAAAAATATTTATATGGGGTTTTCTAACATGTATTTCAATTTATAATTAATGAATAATAACTAGATTTGTTGATAGGTTTTGGAGAAGAATTCATCAAATAAATATGGGGGTAAAAATCATATTCCCTTATTGTGGAAGGTGTGGTAAAAAGCATCCTATAGAATCCATTCAGAATTTTGGTAAGTGCTACCCAAGTAGAATGTTTGGTGAAAAATATCTTCAGTGCATGGAAAATTATTAGTAAAATAATTATAAGTCGATGGTGAGATTCTTTGACTAACAAAATTCATTAATTTCACTATTATATGTACAATGTTAGTTACTCATGGGGGAAATCAGAATGGTTGTAAACAAATGGGTGTGGAAAAATCCATTACAATGACATCACTTGATGTTGAACCATTAGAAGAAGTGGTATCATGAAAATATCTTGTTTTAATAAATTTCTCCAATGTGTTGTTGGATTTAGGGTCTTTACATTCCTTCATTTCTAAGTTCTTTTCTTTTAAATTGGGAATTTCACCTTCAGAAATGAATCAAATTCATATGGAAAAAACACATAGGGGAAACATTAATGAAAAAAATAAAAATATTTATGTATTTGTTTGTGGATATAATTTCCCAAAACACCATATTTTTATGATTCTAGTACATTGTGAAGTTATTCTGAGAATGAATTGGATTTCTCTATACAATTTTAATATATAAGGAAGGGATAAAGATGATTGGTTTTAGAAAGAGTGTCAATTTGTGTAAAGGAATGAACCTATTCAATTTATAACATAAAATAAAGAAGATAAACATTTAAAATTTGTAATTAAATTTAATCTATATCATATTTTTTAAATAAAATATACCTTCCATAATATTGATATACTAGTGTTAAATGAGTGTCTATATGATTTTCAGATTAAGTTGCTATGAATTATACAGGATCATGAAGTTGAATTTATTATTGTCTTAGTTCCTGATGCTAAGCTAATTTCTATCAAACTTATCAGAAGTAGCTTTTAGAGTTGAAAATGAAATTGTAGAAGTTATTAGATAAATGAATTCATCCAACCATAACTTAATCATGGAGTTATCCTAATTTTTTTCTTAATAAAATTATTTTTCATTGAGACATTTCGTTGATTATAGATCCTTGAACAACATAACTATCAATAACATGTAACCTTTTCCTTATATCGATGATTTTTTATCATTTCCATGGATAAAAATATTTTTCAAAGGATCTCTAGAGTATTGGGAGTCATAATTTTAATGTATTTGAAGTAAAAAACCTGAAGACTCCACTCTAAATGGAATGTTACATTATAAATTTCTAGTGTTCTATATTGGGGTGAACTAACACACCTTTAATATTCACGGATCTCATGAAAATAATAATTTATAAATTTTTTGATAATTTAATTTGTTGCGTTTACTGATTTTTTTTGTATATTATAAAAATAAATAGTAACATTAAATACATATAAGGGTTTCTTTGGAAACATTAATAGAAAATATATTTTAAGGGATATTTAGACAGTGTGATTTTTTTTACAATAATGTTCATCTCATGGTTATACTGTTTATAAATATGGAATTACTATTGATCCTTGAAAAAAAATTTGATGAATTTCCAATACCAAAAAAATATTTTAGATTTTTTTAGTTTTCATTATTTAGTAGGCTTTTACAAGAGGTTTATTGAAAACAATGCACAGTTATCTATCGCATTATCTTAGATAACTCAAGAAGATGTTAAATTCATATGCATAAAAATAATTTGTTTATTTTTTTCATGATTTGATATGAGGATTGTTGAATTCTCTAATTCTATCCATTACATACCTAAGTGGTGAAATTTTCATCTTTTGTGATTCTTCATTGAAAGGACATGGATTTTTCCTATTGTAGAATGATCATGTAATTTCTTATTCTTCAGGTCAGTTAAAACATCATTTGTTAAATTACCCTAAAAATTATTTACAATTTGAATACGTTTTTTATAAAAAATTAGGAGGAATCCTTTTAATAGAGTAAAATGTAAAATATATATTTTTTATAAATGTTTAAATTATAAATTCATGTAGAAATAATTTAATATAGGATATAGAATATGGATGGAAATAATCATTATTTATTATTAAAAGATTCATTACTTCCTTTGAAAAGAAAAAAACATGGAAAATTCTTGAGATTAAAAAATATGTCTATAGTAACCATTTATGGTTAGTAAAAAGAATCCATTATCAATGATTTAAGGAATATTCACATAAAAGTATTTTGTGAAGAAATACCTCAGTTTTTTTCATGTCACAGTCCAATCATCCCTATCAGATAGAATTATGAAACTGTAGAAGGGAGACTATTAGTTTCCCAAAAAGGTAAACTTGTGTCAAAAGATTATATTTCATGAATTTGACATTTATAATGTCTGGTTCTATGGGTTTGGGAAGAGATCATGTGTTCCCTATTATATATATGTAATGAAATATATGTTATGCGAATCCTATAGTTCTCCATTTTTAGTATATCATTGTATCACTATGATGTACAAATACAATTTAATGTATTACTAGTGTGTTGGAATGAAGATATATATTTTTAACATTGCACTGATATGTTTTTCGAATAGGTTAAGGAAGAATGATAGTTAATGAAGGGGTTTCCTCAGCATTTTCCAATACAATAGTGGAATGGAAAAAATATATAAATGGAATTCATAGTGGGATTACAGAATTTTTCTCAATGTAACACTGTGATATAGGTTATTATTGATCAATTGACTAAATCTTATGATTTAATTAATATTCAAGACAATCTATCTATAGATGAACATTCTCATTTGAATTTTAAACATATCATCTAATGACATGAAGTTCCACTCACTATTGTATCTGATCGCATTTCCAGGTTCACTAATAATATTTAGAAATTCCTTTATCAGTCATTGGGTATTGAATTAAATTTTAGTATATATTTTTCTCTTCAATAATAGGGATAGTCATAATGTATGATTGAAACCATGGAAGATATTTTATGTGCTTCCTCAATGTATTTAGTGGGAAGTTGGCATCACCATCTTTCATTGTTTGATTATTCCCATAATAACAATTTTTATTCAATTATAAGGATGGAACCATTTGAGGAAATTTTTGGAAATTTGTGTCAAGAGCTATATATTTTTTGGATGATTCCACTGAAATAATGTTGATGAAAGTGGAGTTGGTAGTGGAAATGGAATACAAAGTTCAGTTTATTCAATTTCACATGAGAATATCTTAGAGTAGGTAGAAAAGATATGTGTATAACTAAAGTAAGGATCTTTTTTAAGGTTGGTGTTAATATGTTTCTCAACATTTCTCGAAGGAAATGTGTAATGTGATTTTGGGAGAAGGGGAAGCTGACTCAACTGCTCATCGACCCTATAAAATATTATAGAAATTGGATCTGTTCACTACTGATTGTGTTTTCCTCTATGTATATCCCAGGTATATATTTTATTCATGTTTCAATGTTAAGAAACTATATTCCATATCCATCTCATGTTTTCAGTCCAAATTTAGTTTTCTAGGAATAAAATATTTCTTTTAAGGAAAATACAGTTCATGATCATGATGACATAGTGAATTTGTTTCAAAATATGTTTAATCATCCTATTAATGGTATGTGGAAACCTATATCGTTGAGGAGGCAACATGGTAATTCGAAAATTCTACAAGTGAAAGATATACTCCAATATTTAATAGTTGTATAAAATTGTAAGGACACAATTTACAAAATGGGGTAAGAATGTAACAAATCAGGTAATGATAGAATACATATTTTCATTTATTAGTTAGATAATAATTATAATATACATTATTTTTAATATCAGATATAATAAAATAATATTTATGGTTAAAGAATTAATTTTTTTTAAAAACAATTACATCACCTTCTAATCGTGTAACATTTTTAAATCTAGTTTTGGTCACTTTTATGAATTATATTTGACTAAATAATTTTTTTTAAAATATTAATATCAAAATTTAATTTAGTTGATTTTTGGTGTATTTTAAATTATTTTCATATTTTATGTAATAGGGAAAAATACTACACTTTAATATAAAAAATTTTCATCTAATTTATTTTTATATTAAGATTATACTTTTAATTTTTTTGAATAATAGTTACATTATTTTATATCATTGTATATAATGTAGGTCCTTATAATCAGTTTCACATTGAAATTGGATACTAAAACTTTGTGAATATCTGAATGTTTTAATTTAAAAACAGGTTTTCTCATTCCATCCACCTAATTAATTTTTAATTAATTTATAAATATTCATTGTCTTATCATGAGAAAAATGGAATCTAAATTTTTAATCATAAGTTCCAAGTTGTTTAAATATGACCCTTTTTTACATTATGAGTTGTAAATTTATTAATATTATTATTACCACGACAAAGGGTGAATCTGAAAATTAAAAGTAATCATAATATTATAACTAATATAAAATCATCCTAAAAGATCTATTAATTTAATTGAATGAGTGGGGTTAAAAATCATCATCGGAAAACTATTATATCCTCTTTAAACCACTTTTATTTTAGTTAGACATTTATTATATTATAATAATAGAGAAGATAAATTTTCTTACCATTGTTTCTATTATAAAAGTATTTTTAATGTGGGGCTATGTAGGTGATATGTTCAACTGTAAATAGTCATTGTAAATAAAAAATAATTGTATTTAACTTGTTAATTTATTTATAATATTTAGTAATAATATTATTATATTAAATGGTTCCATAATAATGATGTAGCAATTAACTCAATGATGAAAAAATCAAATAAATGATATTAAAAATATTCAAATAAATCAAATTTCACAAAATTCATATCATTAAATAATTTTATAGATGCTTTTTACATGTTATTTCTATATTATAGGCAGTATTTTATATTTTAGCTTGGTTTTATGATAGTTTTAAAATGGAAAATAATGAATAATGTAAAAATTGACATTATAAATAGTTTACAATAAATAATATTTTTTAAATGATATATAAGTCCTTAAAATACAACCATCGATGAAGGTATCAGGATAAGTCCTTAAATATAATCAATGATACATTAATTGGTCTTTGAAAATTTTATTTTAAATATATTAACCTGCCATGGTAAATTACATTACATTATGTTAAGAATTAATTTAGATAAATAAGGGATAAACAAAAGATAAGAGTTAAAAATATTCAAAACAGGTATAATTTATTTGATGAATTTATTTGTATTAACAATAATCATATTCACTGATAAAATCAGTTTTGGAAAAATTTTAATAGAAAATGAATTTATATTAATTTAATACACTAATTATTTCGAAGACTGCCCCTCCCTTCCCATTTAAAAAAGAACCCATATACTCATTTCAATTTACATGAAAAATATTTTGGATCATCCAATATATAATTAAATACATGTATAAAATAAATAACCACACCCAATAGGCCTTATTTTATTTATAAAACACACCATTGTTGTGTTATGGGGTTAAACAATGGAGGTTATCCGAAGGAGAGGTATTTTTTTAAATCTGTGTTTCTTTTTTATTTTATCTTCCACTTCCTTAAAGTCAAGTTAATAAATTATGAAATAATAAATCATGTATCCTAAATATACTTAGATGTTACTATCCTAATATCATCACCTAAATACATCTTTATTTCCATGAAATGTGAAATAAATTATTTTTCTCTGTGTATGACATACTACAATCTCACGAACCATAGTAATTTGATTAACATCATTATATCTCAAGAATGGTTATAATAATGAAATTATTTTTTATATATTATATTGATAAATATTTATGATTAATAAATAACAATATATCAAACATGTTCTTTCCTTTCCAATCACATAAAAATGATAATGTCGTTCATGTGTACCTGTGATCTATGCCCTCTATATAGCGATTGGATTATTTTTTTTCACCATATCTCTTGGATAATATATATAAATATATTTGAATGATTAATAAGATTATAATTATAACATTATCATAATTTAAATAAATAATACTAATTACTTTATTTCTACAAATGATAAATGAAAAATTGAAATGTTACTCATGCGTACATATGACCAACTGTCACCGTGATTATATTGTTGATAGTTTTTCATATCCATAAATAAATGGGATGATTTATATGTATAATTGATGTCTAATAGTTATAAAATTTACATTAATATTTTTATTAATAGGTTGGAAATATTTCCCCATTATCTATTATCATCATAAAAAGTTTATTTTGAATCAAGTATCGAATATCGATAAAACTTCAGACATGAGGTTAATAAATTATGTAATTTTTGTAATAATGAAATTAGTCGTAAAAAATTATTTATTAAAATAAAAAAGGTTCTCAATAAATTATATAATTATCCTTATTTTATTATTTGGTAATACAAATATTTAATGTGATGAGTTAGACTCAACAAAATGAACATTAATTTAAAGATATAATTTAATGTATTTTTTGATATCTTTATATATAAGAATAATGGAATGTTATTTAACATATATTGAATGAGAAGTTTCTATCACAATAATCACACTTTATTTCACTAAGTTTTTAATTATAAGTTTTAATTTTTCTTTTTTTTGAAAATGGTTTCATTAATATGTGCATGGTTTTTATAATTAAAAAGTTATTTATTTACAAGAAATGGAATGTTCATATCTAAAAGAGTTTTTCATATGGGATTAAGAGAATTTAAGAGGGTTTTATACATAACAAGTTACTTGTAAATTGTTTATTTTTTTGTATCCCATTATAGAACATGATATGATGTGTTGAACCCCAATATAGCTCAAGACATATTTAGTTGATCCCATTATATCTAATGATATGATGGATGAGCCCCATTATAGCTCTCCAATGAATTGTATAATTCAAAGATGGATGTTGACTATAAGGTTATTTTGTTTTCAAGGGTGAATGTAATGCTGATATTATAATGATCCCCCGTGGTACATTTATGATTTCTTAATTCATGTTATCAAGTTTTAATGAAAATGATTTTTAAGGGTGTACATGTTTTCACTGGACTAATGAATTCATTATTCATTCCCTTAAAATTATTTATATTCTCATCCCAAGTTTTAAATGTTCTTCACACGCTATAATGATGGGAAAAATAATATAGTGAGTAATTATGAATGTTATGAATATTTATAAGAATAATAATTCATTTTTTAAAATGTTTTATATTTTTAAAAAATATATATAGTTGGGTACTATGAACATTTATTTTGTGATATTGTTAAGTATGATTTATGGCCTAATTATCATGAACTGTAAACCAAAAATTATTTACAATGTGCTGTAATGTAAATTTATTAAAATAAAGAATGATTATGTAAGGATAAAAGAAGGGGCCTTATACTCAATCAACATGATTATCTTACACTTAAATACAAAATATTTCCAGTTTGATAATTTATCAACTTCTTTTGTAGAATTATAGATGTAAATTATCATTATATTTCTCACTTTTACAGAATAATGAATTCATGAATAATATTTTGATAAGGAATTTTTTATACTCCAATTATTATTAGATTCAAAAAAATCCCCTACGAATAACACATTAACCTTAGTAAAGGTTTTTTAATTTTAAACATAAACTCCAATGAAAATAACCCACAATTATTGATTATATATATCTAAATCTATATGAAAACAATTTGTTCAATTTCATATAAATTGTGAAACATGATCTAGTCAATCTGCATATGATGAATCATAAAAACCAATAGACTAGAACTCATATTTACATATTTTTAATTTTTTTCACTAGTATTTTGTATAAATATTATGATCCAAAAATATAAGAATTTTCATCAACTATAAACCACATTATTCTATATCATTACAGTTTATATATGTATAACAATAAAATAAATCAATTCACACTAATAATTGGTGGAAACCATTATCCCATTTTATAAGCACCATGGCCATCACAATAAAATGGCTTCTCTCATTTTCCCCTATAAACTTTCCTTGGACATAAATATGTTTTATTTTTGAACTCATGAATTGAAATCATACTTAGATTAGATTCAATAACATATATTCAGCCAAAACAATTATAAATCTCATTTTGATGATCCATCCACAGAGGAAATTTCACAATGAATACTTGGGGTTATGGTTTTCTTACTCTAGAGTATTAATTGTCAATATTTTTTGGAATTTAATTATGTTTGCCTCATAATTTTTATTAATTGGTGAAATATTAAAATTAAATTGTAACACCACATTCTGAAGTTATATTTTACCATTAAAACATAATTTTATAGATTTGTTGATTCACATGAATATTTAAACCCCGTAAAATCACCAAAAAATATATTAATATTAAAATTTGTCTCTAAAATTTTAAATAAAAATAGATATAACTATATTAATATATATATATATATATATTCATTACCAATAATTTGAAACAAATAAAATTTCAATTATTTTATCTTAGTATCTAATATAGTAGATTTATATTTTTAAATTAAATCTTTATAATATTTATTTTCAATCACCTTAATTAATAATAATAAAATTTAAACTTATACAACATATTTTATTTATTAATATTGTGTTATGAATAATTTTAGTTTTTATTGATATGAAACATGAATTAGAGTATTTAATTATTTTTTTAAAAGATATATTTCAATGAAAAATGCTTTCATTATAATTTTTTATATTTAAATGTTAAAGTAAATATTTTTTTTATTTTTAATCTGATAATATAAACCCATTAATTATATTAATAATGGTAAAACTATATTTCATTTCGTTTTTTTATTTGAAAAATATCTGATTTTTATGTGAATTATGATATTTTAATTTTTACCAAAACTGCAGATTTATGATGTTTTGATTGTATAAAAAAGAACTATACCATTATAAAGAAATCTAAACTATAAGATATCTATTTAATGATTTGTACAACTAATTTTAAAAAATTAAATTATATTTTTAGAAAACAAATTTCTAAAATTTTATGGAGTTAAAATATATTTTACAAAATATAATTATTTTTGGATCTTTTTATATTATTAAATACATTTTTCATAAAAAATAGTATGATTGGAAAGAAAAATAAAATTTATAGTTTTCATTATAAGAGCATATATGTTATCAAAATCTTAAAAATTGATAATTTTACCAAAAAAATATATTTTTAGTTTAGAAAAATAGTTGTTCTAAAAATAGTGTATTACATGTTTCATGCGCCAATGTTAAAATTGAGTGTTCAAACATATTAAAAGTATATCTTATAGATTAATTTAAAATTTAGAATTATTAATTATATTTTTTAATAAGGTTTGTTTTATTTTTAGGTATAAAAATTTATTTACTTATGTAAAAACAAGTAACAATGGTAAACCAAAAAATTGTAAAATAGTAACTTATATTAGTAATTTACATAAATAATGTTCAATACATGAGTGGAAATGAATATTTTATGAATAAAATAAATTATATCCTCCCCCAATCAATTATTTTCAATGTTGGTGTGTTCTATACAAATTTTGTTTCTCTCTAAATGAATTAGATATATATAATAAAAATCAAGTATAATAACTTATAAAAGAGGCCTCTAAACTCCCCATCAAAACAAAAAAAAACATTATTTTTCTTATAGAAAACCAAACCATTAACCTTCTAATAGATATATATTAATTTTTCTTGGGCATATACTCCTATGATATTCTAATAATACCTCTAATTTAATAGAATTTAAGCAAGGTAAATCCCAAGTATTCAATAAAAGAACTTACTTTGAAAACATATTTTCTTTTCATTGTTACTTAAACAAATATAATTTTAAAATTCCTATATAATTACTTCAATTTATTTTGGTATATTGGGAATTATTATTCCATTTGAATATTTGTTAACCACCTATAAAATTAATTTTTAATAAAACCATATATTTCATTTGATTTCTATGGACCACCACATCTATGATGTGAGGAATGATATTTTCTAGAAAATAAATTCATCATAGGTAATATTGGTGAAAAAAATGAATAAATCTGTAATATATAAAATAATTATATATTTTGTTTGAAATTATTTTTATTGAAACTTTCTCTAGAATTTATTGGAAATGAAAACTTCATCGTTGTGATGGGAATACTACACCCTCCATGAATTAATTTATCTCAATTTAATATATATATTCATTCATATTTTGTATCAGTTGTTATATATTAACAAACACAATAATTTAATATAAATAATAACAATATTATTATTCCAAAAATAAACCACATCCATTATCATATAAACCTATTAATTATCGTATAGAGATGCTTTGTTCATTATAAAAACATAAATGATTTATTCTATAAAAAATATCATTGAAGAAAAATAGAACACAATTAATAAAAATATGTTATATTAGTAAGAAAATTATCTCATTTGTTCATTCTATAATGATAACACTGATTTTGAAGCATTAATTAATATAAAAAAATGTTTGTGTAAAATAACTTAAACATTAGAATCATTGAATTCATATTTATAAATCATCAAAAGAACTACAATTGAATGAAATTATAATACTATAATCAAATATGATACATCAATTCCAATACCTTGAATCAAAGGAAAAAAATATTTATTGAGATATGAATATAAAATGACAATGCTACTATAAATTTTTTTCAGAATGTCTATGAACACTCCAAAAATGATATAGAAAATGGAAAATAAATAAATAATATATATTTAGTGAATAATTATAAATAATATAGATAAAATGTTATATATATGATTTTTTTTTGAAATACATTACTAAAATAGTTTTTTTAATTCGAATGGGTCATGAACTTTTGAAGAAGTCCAAAAATAGGGTAAGGGGTTCTTTTTATCAAATATAAATTCCATAGGACATTATTTCGTTGTACATTATGTTTATATTTTTTTGTTGAAAATAATTTTAATGTAATAATTTATTTAATAATAGAATCATTATCCATAGTATTAACTTTCCTATTTTTAATTGTATCCTCATATAGACTATATTGGAATATTTCTAGAGTCATTTGTTTAATTTTAAAAAATTATTAGAACCATTAGTAATGGTTTACATGGTTTTCCATTAATTATTTTATATATTCTATTCATTACCCTATTATCCTTATGTACGTTGAGTTTTTATGATTTTAATTTATTTTAATTTTATAGAATTCCTCTCATATACTTTTTTTGTTAAAATATTATTACTACCATAATGGTTGTTTCATTCCAATTTTTCTTCCCTGAGATGCGATTTGTATATAGAAACTATATTTATTATATAGTGTATATATTGGACTTTAATTATTATAAAATTAATCTCAACGTATTTCCTTTTGGTTGGTTAAACTTGTGGATATCCATCCCCACCCTTTTCATTCCAAAATATCATCCATTATATTAATTCTACTCATTTAAATATGTTTCTTATATTTATGCGCTATATTTACTTTATTTAATTAAAGGGATTCAAATTATATAACATATATTTGTTATTTTGGGAAATAACAATTTTAACTATATACACATTCATTATAATGGTGGATATTTTTGATATGGTTGCATAGAACAAATTCCATTTATCACATTTGGGAATATTGAAAATTCCATATATTTGTTATTTGATATACTTTTTTATTGAATACTAAACAACTATTGTTTAATATTTACCCATCCAACTTCTAAATATGGCTGGGTTATGATCATTTTTCACTTTATTAACATAAGTAAAGGTATTGAAATTCTATTTTTTATTTTGTCACCACATGTATTTACAATTAAATGTTGACTAATAATGGTATTACTAGTCAAATAAATAATATAGAGAATTTATTGTACAAAAATATGTGATTGGTGGGACTTGATATTATATAACCCACTAATGAAACAATTGGACTCATATGGTTTGTTTGGGATTTTTTGTATTCCTACCCAATTCAATAATGATTTGATTATTTTGAACATGATTGAGAGAATGATATATTGGATATAAAATTGTAGGAAGAAATAATGCCCTCACTGGGCCCTGTATAGTAAGAAGATCCCTCGAATTTTGAATTACAATAATCTGAAATATGTTTTGGTAGCACATGTTATTTCTTATATTGTTATGCATCCCAATTATTTATTTTCATCTCATCTGATTATTTAATATTAATTATTCTACTCTTATATATACCTTCTTTATTATTTATTCATTTAATTATTATTTAATACGATTCCACAAATTGAGATTTTAGGATCACCATTCTCATGTTTCATTTTGCCCATTTTATAAAGAATATTTTAATAGATGATATTCTTAAAGTAGTATCACATATCTGAATTATGTATGAGATATGTTTTATATTGTTATAGAATACCTATATTATTACATAGTGAAATAAATAAAACATTTATTACAATAATATATTACTTTCTACTTAAATGTGATTCTTATGACTTTCAAAATATCTACTAAAATGGTTGGAAAAATGTTCAAGGCTCAATATTTGTTTTTGATATTATTATTCCTTATTTTGAAAATTGGGTAACTATGGTTCATTTCATTTATGGTATTTAAAGACCTTACTTATGTTAACTATTTTCAAGAGTGTTGTTCTATGTTGATCTGATTTTATGTTCTTAAATCTCTATCTATCTACTCTAATATCATAATAACTCCACATAGATACTATACAATATCTTTTATTTCGAAATTTCTCAATCATATCAAATGTAAATGAAATTAGAAAAATCTATTTCAAAACCCGATTTCAATCTTGTAGAGAACATGTTGTTCCTAATTTTCTACATTGAAACACGTAATGAAAACATAATGTTCCATTAACTCTAATACCAAACACTTTTCCAATTAGTTAGAGTATATTCAATTTCTGATATTCTATAATTATTTAATGAATTTACACTATATATACCATAAACTATACATCACACCAAACATAAAAACAATATTGGGATACATACAGAGCCAATTTTACATTAAAAACAATAATTTTGGATGACATAAAAATAATTTAGAAGTATTCGTAAACCCATAATTACACATCCAAACCCATGAAATGAACTTTAATGATCGTAAAATATTTAATATAGGGTTAATAATAAAGAAAAATTCTCTAATAATTCTTAGTGAATTTAAATATTGGGAATTGGATTTTTTATCAACCGACTCAATTATTTATCTACATTATCTCAATACTCAACATCTAATTTAATAGACACTAATCCAAATCCTTCATAATATGAGAAAACACTAATCACAAATAATATGTTAGATGAGTATTTTATTGGAACTATTGCTCTATGTGAAAAGAAATATTTTATCAATGTGTCTGATTTTCCCCTTAATATATCACGATAACATTTAAAAAATTATAGGTTTTTTAATAAAAACATTTAAAATAAAATAGAATTAAATTTTGAAATGGTCAACACCCCCTTTGATGTATAAAATATAAATCAAAATATTGTGAGGTCACATGTACAATTTTAATAACATGATCATTGTTGATGTTGGGGATAAAAAGAAAATCATCCTAATAATGATGCGGGTGG
Source organism: Viscum album (assembly GCA_963277665.1). NCBI lineage: Eukaryota > Viridiplantae > Streptophyta > Magnoliopsida > Santalales > Viscaceae > Viscum > Viscum album. The sequence continues at coordinate 537,387,197 of OY728129.1, forward strand.
GGGACATCCAAATATATAATCATAGTCTCAAATTAGTTCCAAGGGGATACCAACCCAATGCAGATGGTGGGAGGGGTAGTTCCTTGTACATATAGTCTAGTTGAAGTCCCAAAGATCTTCTAGTCATGTAATTTTTCTCAAGCCTATGGGAAATGTAATCACATAAGCCTACATGCCTTGTAAGGGTTCCCCCTCATCCCTGGAATGGGGGTTTCCAAAAATCATTAAAAAAGTGTCCTTCAATATCATTATTAATTTAAATACCACTAGAAATTTTGTAGACACAATCATTGATAACAAAATCATATAAATCTTAAAAAAATTCCCTAAAATTTATTTTAATTGGACAATAAAATAAAATTATAATTTTAAAAATAATAATCCCAACATTTATCTCACCTAACCCAATAAAAAAATTTAAATTTATTTCATCATTTTTCTGGGAATCCATACTATATGATTGCCTCACCGTGAGGAAAACAAAGGAAGGATTACAATTTTTTTCCGAAACCAGTGTCCACAAGATCCAATATAAGAAGATAAGGTTGGGAAGTCTCTGGTGCTAATAAATGTACAAAAATTAATATTGAATTTATTTCATTGGAGAGCTTGAATCATAGAAGGAAGTATTCCAAAGTTCTGAAGCATTATGAAAGCTTAGAGTGGTAATCAGCGACTACGAAGGAATCTTTTTGTCATGGAGATGGTGGTGGGTTTGGCCTTGATGATATGTAGTTGTTGTGTTTGTTCTATGGTGATTGTTTGCTGGAATTTTCTATTGTTAATAAATAGTCAGAGGTTTTGTCTCTAGCTACATCCATCCAAGATCCCAAAGGCCTTCCAATTTTCATTTTAATAAAACCCCCTTTTTAGGGGAAGGGGAAAAACCAACAGACTCCATGAACATAAAGACATAACATGACCCGAAGATCATAGAAGGTAAAACCAAAATGAAACATGAAACTGCCCCTCCCTAGCATATAATCGTGATGGAGCACTCCACCATTGCAAGGCTGATCGGAAAGCTAGTGTCCTATGTTAAAGCACAGGCCTGATCCGATGGCTAACGACATACCCTCTCGAACATCCAAATCCGAAAAGCTCTGCATGATACATCCAAATCTGAAAAACTCTGCAAGATGAATCAGCATCTCAAAATCCTCCTTTGTGCCTAATCCATATGGTCTAGTCCGGCAAGCTTGGACCATCAACAAACACTATATAAAATTAAACAATGTACCAAAAACCACATCTGCAACCTACTGCCACATTCCAAAAACCATAATACAAGATTAAAAATTCAAACATCATCATCCTTCCCTAGAAACGAGTACCTCCCTGCCTCCAGATGCACATCAGAACACTACCGTGCTCACCGGCATCCGCCTTCACCAAAACGAAATCCATCCACTTCCATGATTACCACTGTCGCCACTGTCATCCCCCTCCATCGTTGCATCTCCCGAGGATTCCTAGAAAACCCTGCCGCTCACAAAATCAGAAAACCTCTTCTAAACCAACACAATCGACCGACCTAGAAGGGATGTTTGATCTGGAAGCTAGAGAAATCGGAGGACAGAACCTCCACAACAAGACAAACAAGAATCCACAGCGAGGAGAGAACCAAAATCCAAGCACGAAAACAAGGAACCATCACCAAAATCACAGATCCATACTGGTAGACGACTACTGAAAATAAAAAAAACCATAGAAACCTAAAATCCCTCTCCACCATTGCTCGAGGAGCCCACAGAACCACCTGAAGAACATATATGAGATGCGGCTTCATCCTATGCCCACATCAAAACTCTTGTCAACCCGAGATTCCACCATGCCATAAAGGAAGCCGAGCCCACTGAAGATGCGAGTCTTTGATGCCGTAGAATCCTGGTGATGGCTACAGTCCACGACACCGCCAGAGTACCCACGAATCCCCGAAACCAAAAGTCCAAAACCTAAATCGTGGAAAAAATATGAAAACAAACCTTGTCGTCGCCACAGTAGGAGAAACACACTGCGATCTCACCAAGAACTAGGAAGAAGAGCCGCATACAAGTGAGAACCAGATGGCGGCGACGGGAAAACCCTAGCACCTTGAAATTTGTTTTTTATTCACATATGAAAATAATAACAACAAAAATGACAAATATAATAAGATCATATTTCATCATTACGTTAATTTAAATATTTCATTCCATATTGATTTTTTAATTTAATTCCATTAAGAAGTAGTATGGAGAATAAATACTATGCCCCTATGTAATTTTGTAATAAATATTAATTAATTTCCATAATATTGTTGAATCACTATCAAGAAAAAATCCATCAAGATACTCTATATAATAAAATTTATCAAATTATCATTTATTATTGAATAATTTTAAAAATTCTGTTACATTTTTCACATCTTATAAATTGCAACATCAACGATCATCCATATATCTACCAATTATAAAACATGTCAAATTTTATATTCCAAAAAAATTCCAAAGACCACAGATTAACCCAAGACAATATGTATTGAAATGTTTCTTTATGATATCACCTTTTTCATTTAAAAAAATTCTAAACAAACACATAAACCAAATGAAACTTCTTCAGGAGGTATGTGAATTAGGTCCTCTATGCTGATCCTCTCATTTTGGCTCAACTCTTGATCAATATCCTAAATCAAATATATATGTTAAAAAAGAATTTTACAATTATTTTTGTTTTAGATGAAAAATAATTTTTATATGTTATGTAACCTCCAACTTCTAGTTTCTTTTAATTCAGGTTATTCATATCATTTATTCCATTCTATCTGTAAATTAATATATTCTTCGTCATGGATATATAGTTTAAAAAAAATTTAATTATCATTTATTACTTTTATTTCTCACTCCATGACACTTCTTATTATTCTATTCTCTTATCATAATCATATTTTGTTTAACATGTTTAACATTAAACATGTTCTCAACAATATTTTTGGAAATAATATTCGTATTTCATTTTAATTTATATAGAAAAACTATTTTAGAAAAACATATGAGTTGTTTTTAAATAATCTCATCATCTTTAAAATAAAAAAAACCTTATAAATAGTACATTTTATCATTTATTTCATTTTTTATTATAATGGTTTCCATTAATAACTCCCTCCTCAATAATGTTATTCAATTTTCATAAAGATTGGTATTTTTTAAATATAAATGGAATTATAAAGTATTTAATTAATTCACTATTTGATTCATGTTATACAATATATTACAAGTTGTAAATTCTTAGTTGGACGAAAAACCATTTAGTCCAAATATGTACATATATGTTTTTATACTATCTTGAAGAGAAAATTGATCATTCATATTATACATTTTTTATTCCCATGACTTCAATTTTGGTTCTTTTTAGTCCCCCACTGACCCCATTCATATTCATTTTCTACGAGGTTGAACATAAATATTAAATCACATACTTTCCTTAATAAGATTTAAAATAATTTCCATTATAAACCTTGTTTTTTTAGATTTCTATAACTTGTAGTGAATTTCAAGATATATTTAATATTATATTTTATATAACATAAACATATAAAAAACATGTTACATGTTATTTATAAATAATAATATTTTTGTATATTAAAATCAGTTAAAATATATATTAAATTTCTGTCAATCTATTAATGATTTGTTTCGAGAAGGTCCACTGAAATATAAGTGAACTTTTTCAATTTCTATTGTAGATTTTGTCTCATGTCTATATTGACTTATATTCATTATGTTTTCCTATTTATATACATTCTTATATTGATCTCAATATGTTGTTTTTTAATTATGCATCATATTCTATATATATATGTATATTAATGTTAATAATTTAAATATTGTGGTCATGAATTTTTTCGTAGATTATTTTTTTTCTTAGCATTGAGATAAGATAAATTAATAACATCTCAAATATAAAAAAAATTAATATTTTATTAAGTTCTTATAAATGTTTATAAATTATAAAAAAAATTCACGAGAAAAATGTTCAACAAAGTTATTTCATCACTAAATTCATTGAAATGTTCACGTAATCTCAATTGGTTATATTAAATCCCATCAAATGGTAAAACCTATTATGTTTTTAATTTGGATGGAAAAATATTAGTAGATAAAATGCCCATAATTTTAAATGATATCGTTATTAAATAAATTATGACCAACTCCATCAAAATTGTCAAAAAAATCATTCATTGAATATTTTTTCATTTATATTTTAATAGACATTAATGATTATAAAATATAATACTAATTATATAATTCAATGAAACCATAAAATTCCTTAATATTTAATCCTCAGTTACATATTAAATATTCATATCTTTATAAATAGAATTTTTTCTAGATTATGATTCAAATATTTCATTTCATGGTAGCCAATCATATAAAACCCTACAAGAATTTCATACTTCCTATAAATCATGTTTTAGATAATCATCATATATGATTCATAATTTTATTCATTTTAAATGGAATATTTTTTTATGATATGGTCAAACTAAAATAATGAAATAATTGATTATATGGGATGGACATATTATATAAGAAAATGTAGGATTGAATTTTATAGTTCAAAAATACAATTATCATTCCCTAAAATTGGATACTTTATTAAATGGAAGGGTTTATCTTTGAATAATATCATTTTTTCAAGAAAAAATGATCACTACATTATATACTTCTTCCTGAAATAATTTTTTAGTCATCCAATACATCTTTATCTATAGTATAAATCCTATAAATATTTCACTAGACCCTTTTTTCTCCAATCTATATATGAATACATTATTATTTAAATGTATATATTTCAAACTTTAATATTTATGATTTTCATAAATTACCGGAGAACACATTATAGATTTCTTTGAATTTTATTATAATATATCCATTATATGAAAAATGATTTCCCAATTAATCATTATTTTTTAAATAGTATTTTAAACCATAAGAAACTATCATTAATGCTACAAAGGATCTACTATAGCATTCATCGTCTTCACTTATTGTTTTATAAAACATTATTGTACATCAAATTTTACCCTAAAAACAATATATCCGAATTTTAATGATATTAATTTCTATAAAACACAAATTCAAATTTTATCATCATTAGAAAATAAATAATTACTGAAAAATATTATTTTTAATCGGAGCATGAGAATTGTAAAGGATTCATCTTTTTCTACATCATCACCAAATGATTGAGAAATCACCTTTACTTTTAACATGTTCAATAAAATTGTGTATCTTTTAGAATATTATTTTTGTAAGTCACTATATTAGGATGTGTTATGTTCTTTATCCTTAAATAACATTCCTAGTAATTTTTTCATTGACATCACCCATCTTACAAAATGATCATTAATAATATATATACACATATATTCCGTATAATTACTCTTCATCTTTTCCATAATTTAAATACATGTATTTATTTTTTAAATGATTATATAAAAATGGTAATAATTCCAGTACACATAAATGACTTATGTGTAATATTTAAATTTTACATTAAGACTCCTTTTAGGATGTTTTTAAATAAGATAACTTATAGTTTATTTGGTTTTTGATCACTCTCATTGTCTTTCTCTACATAATTTGAGGATTATTCATCATTTTTCATTAAAATATCATGGATTTGAAATCCTTATCAAATTTTGAATTCTTCTATAAATTTGTATCTTTTTTATCACATAGTTCAAGAATTTATTATGGGGGATATCAAAGTATATGTCTTTAATTTATTCAATTGATAGGTTCATTGGGTGAAATTTCTATAAAAAACATCAACCAAATTTCTAATGCATAGTTGGATCATATATTATGTGATTGAATCTTATGAGGTTACAGAATATGGCATTCATCATTTTGAAATAATTATCATTTTTCCCATATTTAGTTATTTTAATATTAATAAATTTATTTTTTATTATTTTAAATTTTAATTCTTTTATAATTATTTTCCATTCAAATATTTTCTAATGATTTTTCCATTTTTCAATAGCATTATATTTCATAATATCCATGTTATTTTCTTTTTTTAGGAATAATATGTTAAATTTTATTATCTCTCTTTCTCATCTATGTCATGATATATGTTTTCATAAAATTTCATAGAACAATCACATGGGATTTTTGGGCATCCTATTGTGATTACATGAATAATATATAGTTCATGTGATAACATAAATTATACAACTTTCTTCAATAACCCATAATGTACTTTTAATAAAAAAAATACAACACCATATATTTTTAAACAAAAAAATTACACTAGGATAAATAATCAAAGAGAAAACCCCAAATAGATACAATGAGTTTAATACCTTATATTGTTCTCCAATAAGATCGTGTACCAATATGAGTGGAAATATATACATGTTACATTTTCAAATTATAACCTTTTAGAATTAAAAAAAATCACTTGTTAGAACTATGATTGACTATTATAATCCACATATCACCCAATATGTGGGAACAAATTAAGGAATGAAATACATAATTTTTTTTATCTTTTTCCACAATGTGATAGAATACTCTTGTATGCATTCAACTATCATCATTTACATTGACTATACATTCACTATATAATGCAAGTATTTAAAATATCTAGTATTTGGTAGGAAAGAATATATAAGGAATTATCAACTTCTCCCTACATGTAGGTAAGATAAATTTCATATAATTAAATCCATCATGTAGTTTAGATATGAATTTTGTATCATTAATGTTCTTAATTTTCCCATGATTCAACTATATATTCAACAAATAGCAAAATTATTCACAATTAATATATATTATCATAAAAAAGGAATCAAAATCCATAATAAATGTATAGATCTTACATGCATATTTTACATTCATTAAAAAAATTCACAAGGGTGACCATTTCATACATGAAAATATAGATACATTAACATGATATTTTTCCTCAATAAAAAAGTCCATGAATGTGATTTTAAATAATATCAACCCTTGACCCACCTGTATAGTATCGGTCAATCCAATTGTTTTCTCAAACATTTAGAAAAAAGGTATTCTGTGAAAAAAATATTAAATTCTTTTCTATATTATTCAATGTACATTATATTAGTCATTTCACCGATTTATATTGAAGATATTTTTTAGATAACATTTCTAGAATACGTTTTTATACCCCCATTATTGAATGCTTTAAAACAAATCCATAATTAATCGCATAATTTACTAGGATAAATTATTTGAAATACAAAATTTCAAATCCCATAAAAATAATCCACAATCAATAAATTAAGAATTCTAATTATTTATGAATATATGTCATTAAATTCAATAAATTTTCTACATGAAGTAAGGGGAATAGATTTTTAATATATATTAACATTGTATTGCATGGAACACAAATTTATTCTATTTGAATGGATTTCTTTGGGCCTAATTTAGTAATTGTACAATATAGATATCTATAAATATTTATTTATTTTGAACCACAAAATCTGTCAAGTCGTCATTTAATATATGTAAACATCGCATATAAAAATATAAACTCCACAATATGGTGAAAATATTATTCAAAATGTAAATTCACCATTACTATCATTATGTAGTTTCATTTAAAATAATCCATTATAATCATCTTTATGTCATTATTTTGATGTAGTGTGGGCCTATTCTACTAGAATAATCCTTTTTATTGATTAAATAATGAAAGTTGATTCATAAAGTTAATTGACCACAATGTGATTTTGAATCTATAATGTTATGTGATAAATCATCATCTAATTTTGCTTCTTAAATATGAATATTAAATCATAATATTGAAATATTTTTTTCAGACTATAACACATGTTTGGAAATTATTTGAAATCTAGAAAAAATCTATATATTACATGAACTATAAATAGTAACTATATATTTATATGAACTATATATAGACACTATAAATTAATTTCTTTTTTTTAAAATTTGTCACACCTTTAAATTTTATTCTACAATAGAAAAATCTACATCAAATATTTATTATGATCATGTAGATTATTGGACGTTATTTATTTTTCCCTTGAATTTGTAAATTAAAATTATGATAATAATGAACATGATGTCTCAAATCTATGTCATAATTATACATCCATCATATAATGTATATTATTTTTCAATTTTACATTATATCTAAAAGTATGAAGTCTTCATTAACTATAAATTCTTTTGGAAAACTCAACACATAATCTCTACATTGATCCAGATATATTTATTTTTTATTCAAAATGATAAATTTCATATAAAATATAATGGATTTAAAATATTTAAATGTAATTTAGGAACACTTAAATTGCAGTTATAGTATATTTTATAATAATATTAATCATATAGTGTTAAAAACACTAAAAACTTATTCAACATTGAAAAGGGATCCAAACATTTATAAATTTAAGATGGAATGATTATCTTATGTACTAATGTAATGAACCTTCCCGAATAAATCTAAAACTGATACTCAACCCAACCCATAACATACCTATATGACATTTTTTATCTCCTTAGCGGGCGACATGTGTAAAACCCCGAGATTTTATGAAAAATATACTTTTTAATTTCATTAATGTCTTCTGTTGTACTCTACACCAAAAGAAGCCTGCACAAAATGCATCCTTGACTTGCCTTGCATTACACGCAATCACGACCTTCCTTGATAGCGTGTGTAGTATGCAATACCGAGTTTCACTAAACAACGATATTCTATTAAAATATTATTAAAACTACCTGTTATGAATAGTAATAACCACTTTTTAAAATTTGGTAAATTATATTTTTCGAAATGGACTTCATTTTTGGATTCGGAATATCGAAATTAGCTTAGGGTGAAATTTTGGAACTTTTCGGATAACTTTTATTTTCTAATGAATAGTGAAAATTACTAAATTTTAATTAAAAACAACCTTTTTAATCAAAATAATTAATAGTGATAAATTATTAATTTGAGTGGTTTTAATGTATATTTAAAATATATTTTTACAATTTAATACAATGTTGGTTATTGGATGTAATTTCACATTTAAACCAAACATAAACAACTGTCAATCTTTTGATAGTTATTATCTCTTAAGAACACGTTATTTGTTTTGACAATGGGAATTAAATTTTAAATTAATTAATGAAACTAATATGTTTCGAATTTCGTAAAATAGACATCATTTTTGAATTCATAATATCAAATATATCTTAGGCCTAATTTTTGTATTTTTCAGGAAACTTTCATTTTTTGATGAATAGTGAAACCACTAAGTGGTAGTTAAAAAAATTGAATTTTTCATAAAAATTAATTTTACTGCTTCTGTGAGTGTAATTTCAAAAATCCGAGAGACACAGTTGATGTCAGTAAGTAAAATGTGATTCAATGAGATGAAAATAATTTTTGTTGAATAGTAACTGTTTACTTTTTTTTACCACTGTTAAAAGTAAATAGGGTACTTACAGGGAAAAATGATATTATTATTACCCTAAAACATGTCCTAATTCTATTGGATAAGTTTAATTTGACCCAAAACAACCTTAGTAATAAAATATGACCATTTAGGCCCACTTGGATTAGATAAGGACATTTATTATTAATTTATTTAAAGAAGGGTTAAAATAGTTAAAATCAATGTTTAATAAGTCTATCATTTTTAATATAGGGTTATACATAATATAAATTCGACTATAAATATTCATTATAAAGCTGAAAGGATTTAATACATAATGAATTTTTCTTTGTAATTTTTAGACTTTAAATAAGTTAATTTATTTATGACACAAAGATGATGCAGTAATTATCTTATTAATAAAATATTGACATAATTGATGTTATAAATACCCAAATAAATATAATTTGAGACTTTTAATGAATTCCACTAATTTTATAGGTTAATATGACATGTTAGTATTTATTTAATTAAAGTTTTTCGAACTAATCATTCTGTTATGATTTTCACAAAAATCAATTACTAAATAGTTTCAAAATTGACATAAAATAGTTTTTAAAACAAATATTATATTATTAATTGTTATTTTATTCCTAAAAATCTGAGGTTCGGAAAAATGACTTAGATAAGTTAATATATATTAATATAAACAACTTGGGGTTCGTTTGGCTGATTATAGTAAGTTTATTAACCATATAGTATAAGAACACAAGAAGACACGGTAAAAGTAAAATTATTTAACTTAATGTTAAATCTAAATGTTAAGGTTAAAATTGGAACCTAAACTTGTCTAAATTATATTGCATGAGAGGATTTTGACCCATCCCCACCTTAGGTTCTAAATATATCAATTTTTAACTATTAAAAACCGAATTTGACTTTATAATAAAATAATATTTTTAGTTATTCCAAAGGTGCCCCTCTTCTCCCTTATAAAAGGGCACCTCCTCCCTCTCTTCCTCACACCACATTGAGCCTTCAAGCTCTGCCAACCCCGGCTTAATTCTCTTCTACACTTCCATAGCAACATCCTATAGGATCTGGTCTTCCTAAATGATCAATTTTAGTACCCTAAAAAAATATCTCAAAGAGGCGCTTCAAAGAAGAGGTAATGTCCGTTACCGATTCTTTCAACATTATTTCTTCTTCCACTTCTTCTTCTTAGGTTGATTAATTTTTAAGTAATAACATCAGTATCAATAATATACTGATATGTTATTATAAGTATGAAACAACCCTATTTCACCATCTATCCATCCTACGGAAAACGAAATCACCGTGCGTGCCTACGTACGGAATACCGTCTCCACGCCGTGGTGTAATCTATTTTCCACCACCACCTTACATGGATGGGTATAATGGTGAAAATAAACAACTATATATGATTATTGTAAAGTGGTATTAATTCTGAAATAGTATTCATACACTCCAATACAATTCCACGATCATGAGAATGATATCATCGCTCGTGCGTACGTACGGACTACCGTCTCCACGACGTGATGAGATTCATTCTCCACATTAACCATTCATGAATGATTATAAAGTATATATAATAAGTAATCATGAAATATTAGACATAATAATGATACTGTATTTATGTGTATATATATGTTTTTCATCTACTTAGTTCCATTCAACTCAATATGGAAACGAAAACAGCGTTCATGCGTACGTACGGCCTACCGTCTCCATGAACGGTGTATTTCTTTTCATTTACAGATCTATTATATATATTAAGATTCTGAATATATATATTATAAGTCATGTTTTATATTCTGGAATTATGTAATCATGATATAAGTAATCATATGAATAATTACAAGTCAAAACACGGATGACAAATGAAATGATTTTACCCAAAACGCTCTTTAACATGGAATTTACAATAGAACGGGTAAAATAAAGGCATAAGTGAACCATATATGATATCATAACAATGATTATGATTCTATAATTGGTCAATGACATTATTTAAATCATTATAAAGGAGGTTCGGACACTTACGAAGCAAATCAGACCTAAGGTAAGGGAAATATCACAATCTCATTTTTATCTGAAATTGTTTATTCTTTGAAATTTACTGGGGCGTATTTTATCATCCACATACATGTTTCATCAATATGTAATATTATTTCCAACCACCTAAAATTGTTTAAATCCAATTTTAGCCTTCGGTGAGTTTTTAGTAAAAGATATGAAAGGAATCTTTTACCGTTTTTTGTACGAGGACTTTTTGACTTTTCTGACAAAAGTACGAGAAGAATATTTTTTTAACTTATACGGAATGAATGGATTTTTAAAACATTATTTACAAGAAGATTACTTTACAAGTTTTCAAGTTTATTTTTAATCAACTTATTTTAGTTTAAAATTGTATGACATGTTAAGAAAGGAAAATTCTTTTTGAAGTAGAAACCATATTTTCCTAAAGAATGGATTTCAAGTGTTTTATCAAAATTATTTTCCATCTATGATAATAAAGGGTTCTATTTCTATCCATATTATTACATGGATTTGATTATGTTGTGATGGAAATATTTTTTATGAATTCTTTTATCTTATATTTATTGTTTTATGATGTCACGATGTTTAAGATTCCCATTTTTATTACATGGGTTATGCTATGATGTATGGTTTATGATTTTGTGGAACACATAAGAATGGTATAATTATGATATGGGTGGGACCTATATCTCCCACCAATTCATTAGGTAAAGATTTTATATCTCATGAGATAGACATGGCTGGAACGGCAGGTTAAACCGGTTCAGTGAAACAGGACTGAAACAAGGAGTGAACTCGGTTCAGAAATGGACTTTGTCCACTATGATAGTCTTGGAAAGGAGGCTTGACTAATAAGAAATGATTCTATATTATTATGTGTGTATGCCAAAAAGTTTCATGTTTTAAGTTATGATTATTGGGATTACATTTTACTACTACGATTTATCCCATGTTATGAAATTATGATATCTTTTGCAGGTTAAGATTTCCAAAAGTTATGTTCTTATGTATATGATGTGATTGATATTTATTTTGTTTACACTTACTGACAATTTGATCTCACCTTTTTATGTTTTCTTTTCCCCAGGATATAAAGAAAGGTTTTAGGTAAAAAAGGGAAGATCTTTATGGGTGATGTTGAAGATCTTTCACCATGATTAGAAGATTATATTCCGAGTTTCCAAAGACACTAAACTATTACGGTCCTTATGTGTGTGTGTGTTTGTTAGGTACTAAGTATTCCGCAAAAGTAATGTAATGTCCATGTACGTTATGCTTAGGGTCTCTACAGTTGGTATTAGAGGAAAGGTTTAGTCAACCTTTGGAAACTCGGATGCGAGAACTTTAGTGAGATCCCTAGAGATATTTCTAAAATATGTCTAGGGATGTCCCTAAGGTTAAGTATACGTTATAGTCCTAGAATTGTGCTAACCATCTTAGAATTAAACCTATGATGTTAGATATTAATGGTACTCCCCCTTTATTATATTTTTTTCCCTAGTGTGATTTTTACCTCTCACACTATTTTTTTTGGGTTTTAGATGATGGATGGAACCCGAAGGAACCATTTTGATCAATATAATGGACAATTCAATGATTGTCCTCTTGAACAAACAAATGTTATGGGAGATGGAGTGAAAAATCTTATTGCTATACTTACACGATCTATGAATCATTCTGGACATCCAAATCAGCAGAGAAGGGAACAATATTCTATTGAGTCCTTCATGAGGCAACGCCCACATTCTTTTAGTGGGTCTTCTAATCCACTTGTTGCTGAACAATGGATCAGTACTACTGACAAGATATTTTCAGTTCTTCAATGTTTTGAACACGATAATGTCATCTTAGTAGTGTATCGTTTGGAAGGTGATGTTGATCGATGGTGGAATCTTATCAAGAATATGAGTCCAAGAGATGAAATTGAGTCCATGGAATGGGACGAGTTCAAAACTTATTTATCAATAAGTACTTCCCTCGTATTCTTTGAAACAAATATGGAGAAGGAGTTTCTTGAACTAAAGAAAAAGGATGATGAATCTGTTGGTATATACAAAGAGAATTTTACAAGGCTTGCCAGGTATGCATCTGGATTTATCATCCAACCTGAAAGTAAAGTTGATCGATTCTTTAGTGGATTAAAAACAAATCTTCAAAGGGCATTAGCTATAAGAGACTTTAGTAGCTATGAAGAAATTGTGCGTTGTGCTATCAAGGTAGAAATGGAAGTTGGTGTTACTTATCCATCTCATAGTTTTCACAAGAAATGAAAGATGGAGTTCAAGGAGAAATCTCAGAATAATGATGAAAAGAAGATGAATGTTTCTTTATGCTCAAAGTGTTGAAAGAAGCATGGTGGAGATTGTCTTAATGGGACTAGAAAATGTTTTAAGTGTGGAAAATATGGTTATCGAGCAGCTGAGTGTCGAAGTAATGGAAAAAGGGTTTCTAATGATTTGAATAAAGAAAAGACTGCAGAGAACACACCACCAACACTTCAATGCTTCAAGTGTAAGGAAATGGGGCATTATGTTAAAAAATTCCCTAATCCAAGGGTTAGTAATGATCGACATGAGAAACCACATAAGAAAAAGGACAAAGGGAAGTCACATGCGATCACTATTGGCGATGTTGAATATGACAATGATGTGGTGGAATGATTAAGTGTTTATGTAATGGGATTCCAAAATAATGTTGTATATAGTATCGTGGAATATTGGAATATTTATGTATTGGTCTTTTGTGGTTTTCAATGGTACCAGTAACCATAGAAAGTGATTGAGATATTTTTGTTAAGCAGATGATATGCGCATAATGAAGGGATAAGAAAATAATGAGATGTTTGATTTAATTCATGAGCTCATGATTGATATAAGTACTAAGTGATATAATGGTTTGAGTATAAATAATTTTGAGGATTTTGGTTTGTGGAAAGTGTTAACTTTTAACTGCATTCATGGGTATACATGATTAAGTTATTCACATGTTTGTAATTTTACCAACATGATATATCTTATGATATATGGGGGATAAATGATGGCATTCACGTGATTGTTATGTGACATTTCAAGTAATCATTTCATTTATACTAGGAGCTTGGACCGATGTATTTTAGATAAGCCTAAAGATTGGAATGGATTATGTTGGACATAAGTTAGGATAGAACTGTTTTCGATATTATTTATGGGATGTTATAGTAATTGAGCTTTAGAAAAAGGGCAACCTGTAGGATGGGCGATAACCCATCTCGTCGGACAAGGCTGTGGGAATCGAACCCACAACCGAAGTGTGATTGCCCTTTATTGCCGACCACTTGCCTACAGGAAGTCCCTGTTTAGTAGAAACTAGTTTTATTCTGATATAATAAGTATAAGTTCATTTTAGGAACCATATATGATTAATCTCACTATATATCGACATATGTATATTTAAAAACTTTTGCTAACCTTTTGTTTGAGACGGATGGAATGACCGGTCATTGTATCTCATGATCTGCTAACATTTCACGAATAACAAATTAATCTTAATTTCTTTAAGAGATGAAATGGAAATTGTTCAAGGCACGAAAGATAGTGATATTGTACCAAAATAAATTAAGTATTTATTCTAATTCAAATTCTTCAACTTTAGGGAAATGATCTTGAAAACCAAATTTTTTTTCCTAGTGCTCTTATATCTGATGAATCAGATGGTACCATAGATCATCAAAACTTTATGGCTTTGTGATTGCTGGCTTTTCCATAGCCATGTTCTCTACCACTCTCCATCAGAAAATGATGGTTAGATTTCTCTTCCATATCCATATTTTCACCTATGTGGAAACCCTGTGATTAGTTTATTTGGGTAACCGTTACGGTTCATACTTTTGTTTTTAAAGATTGGTTTTGGTATTCCTATTTACGATATGGGTTTCTATTAAAGAAACTTTCGAGTAGTAAACCATTTATAACCCCAACGAATTTCGAGGGCGAAATTCATTTTAAGGGGGGTAGAATGTAACACCCCGAGATTTTATGAAAAATATTCTTTTTTAATTTCATTAATGTCTTCTGTTGTACGCTACCCCATATGAAGCATGCACAACACTCATCCTTGACATTCCTTTCATTACACGAAATCACGACATTCCTCGATAGCATGTGTAGTACGCAATACCGAGTTTCACTAAACAACGATATGCTATTAAAATATTATTAAAACTAGCTGTTATGAATAGTAATAACCACTTTTTGAAATTTTGTAAATTTCATTTTTCAAAATGGACTTCATTTTTGGATTCGGAATATCAAAATTAGCTTAGGGTGATATTTTGGAACTTTTCGGATAACTTTCATTTTCTGATGAATAGTGAAAATTACTAAATTTTAATTAAAAACAACCTTTTAATCGAAATAATTAATAGTGATAATTTATTAATTTGAGTGGTTTTAAAGTATATTTAGAATATATTTTTACAATTTAATACAATTTTGGTTATTGGATGTAATTTCACATTTAAACCAAACATAAACAACTGTCAATATTTTGATAATTATTATCTCTTAAAAACACGCTATTTGTTTTGACGACGGGAATTAATTTTTAAATTAATTAATGCAAATGATGTGTTTTGAATTTGGTAAAATATACATCATTTTTGAATTCATAATATCAAATATATCTTAGGCCTAATTTTTGGTATTTTTCAAGAAACTTTTATTTTTGATGAATAGTAAAACCACTAAGTGGTAGTTAAAAAAATGAATTTTTCATAAAAATTAATTTTACCGCTTCTCTGAGTGAAATTTCAAAAATCCGAGAGACCTGGTTGGTGTCAGTAAGTAAAATGTGATTCAATGAGATGAAAATAATTTTTGGTGAATAGTAACTTTTTCCTTTTTTTACCACGGTTAAAAGTAAATAGGGTAATTACGGGTAATGATGATATTATTATTACCCTAACACATGTCCTAATTATATTGGATAAGTTTAATTCGACCACAAACAGCCTTAGGAATAAAATATGACCATTTAGGCCCACTTGGATTAGATTAGGACATTTATTATTAATTTATTTAAAGAAGGGTTAAAATAGTTAAAATCAATGTTTAATAAGTATATCATTTTTAATATAGGGTTATAACTAAGATAAATTCGACTATAAATATTCATTAGAAAGATAAAAATATTTAATACATAATGATATTTTCTTTGTAATTTTTAGACTTTAAATAAGTTAATTTATTTATGACACAAAGATGATGTAGTAATTATCTTATTAATAAAATATTGACATAATTGATGTTATAAATACCAAAATAAATATAATTTGAGACTTTTTGTGAATTCCACGAATTTTATAAGTTAATATGACATGTTAGTATTAATTTAATTAACTTTTTTCTAACTAATCATTCTGTTATAATTTTCACAAAAATCAATTACTAAATAGTGTCAAAATTGACATAAAATAGTTTTTAAAACAAATATTATACTATTAATTGTTATTTTATTCCTAAAAATCTAAGGTTCACCCAAATGACTTAGATAAGGTTATATATATTAATAATAAACATCTTGGGTTTCGTTTGGCTGATTATTGTAGGTTTATTAACCTTATAGTATAAGAACACAAGAAGACAAGGTAAAAGTAAAATTATTTAACTTAATGTTAAATCTAAATGATAAGGTTAAAATAGGAACCTAAACTTGTATAAATTCTATTTTATGATAGAAGTTAGACCCATCCCCACCTTAGGTTCTAAATATATCAATTTTTAACTATTAAAAACCGAATTTGACTTTATAATAAAATAATATTTTTAGTTATTCCAAAGGTGCCCCTCTTATCCCTTATAAAAGGGCACCTCCTCCCTCTCTTCCTCACACCACTTTGAGCCTTCAAGCTCGGCCAAACCCTGCCAAATTTTCTTCTCCACTTCCATAGAAACATCCTAGAGGTTCTGGTCTTCCTATAAGAACAATATTAGTGCCCTAAAAGTAGATCTCAAAGAGGCGCTTCAAAGAAGAGGTAATGTCCATTACCGATTCTTTCAACATTATTTCTTCTTCCACTTCTTCTTCTTAGGTTGTTTCATTTTGAAGTAATAAAATCAGTATCCCTAATATACTGATATGTTATTATAAGTATGAAACAAACCTATTTCACCATCTATCCATCCTATGGAAAACGAAATCATCGTGCGTGCCTACGTACGGAATACCGCCTCCACGCCGGGGTGTAATCTATTTTCCACCACAACCTTACATGGATGGGTATAATGGTGCACATAAACAACTATATATGATTATTTTATAGTGGTATTAATTCTGAAATATTATTCATACACTCCAATATAATTCCACCATCATGAGAATGATATCATCGCTCGTGCGTACGTACGGACTACCGTCTCCACGACGTGATGAGATTCATTATCCACATTAACCATTCATGAATTATTATAAAGTATATATAATAAGTAATAATGAAATATAAGACATAATAATTACACTGGATTTATCTGTATATATATGTATGTCATCTACTTAATTCCATTCAACTCAATAAGGAAAAGAAAACAGCGTTCATGCGTACGTATGACCTACCGTCTCCATGAACGGTGTATTTATTTCCATTTACTGATCTATTATATATATTAATTTTCTGAATATATATTATGTAAATCATGTTTTATATTCTGGAATTATGTAATCGTGATATAAGTAATCATATGAATTATTACAAGTCAAAACACAGATGACAAATGAAATGATTTTACCCAAAACGCTCTTTAACATGGAATTTACAAAAGAACAGGTAAAATAAAGTCATAAGTGAAACATATATGATATCATAACAATGATTATTATTATTTAATTGGTCAATGACATTATTTAAATCATTATACAGGACCTTTGGAGACTTACGAAGCAAATCGGACCTAAGGTAAGGGAAATATCACAATCTCATTTTTATCTGAGATTGTTTATACTTTGAAATTCACTGGGGCGTATTTTATCATCCACATCCATGTTTCCTCAATATGTAATATTATTTTCATCCACCTAAAATTTTTTAAATCCAATTTTACCCTTCGGTGAGTTTTTTGTAAAAGATATGAAAGGAATCTTTTGTCATTTTTCGTACAAGGACTTTTTGACTTTTCCAACAAAAGTACGAGAAGAATGTTTTTTTAACTTATATAGAATGAATGGATTTTTAAAACATTATTTCCAAGAATATTCCTTTACAAGTCTTAAATT
Source organism: Viscum album (assembly GCA_963277665.1). Lineage (NCBI taxonomy): Eukaryota > Viridiplantae > Streptophyta > Magnoliopsida > Santalales > Viscaceae > Viscum > Viscum album. Next base: position 537,405,915 of record OY728129.1, read on the forward strand.
ATATTTTTAATCAACTTATTTTAGTTTAAAATTGTATGACATGTTAAGAAAGGAACATGCTTTTTGAAGTAGAAAGGATATTTTCCTCAAGAATGGAGTTCAAGTGTTTTATCAAAATTATTTTCCATTTAAGATAATAAAGGGTTCTATTTCTATCCCTATTATTACATGGATTTGATTATGTTGTGATGGAAATATTTTTTATGAATTATTTTATCTTATATGTATTGTTTTATGATGTCACGATGCTTAAGATTCCCATTTTTATTACACGGGTTATGCTATGATGTATGGTGTATGATTTTGTGGAACACATAAGAATTGTATCTTTATGAGATGGGTGGGACCTATATCTCCCTCCAATGCATTGGGTAAAGATTTTATATCTCATGAGATAGACATGGCTGGAACGGCAGGTTAATCCGGTTCAGTGAAACAGCACTGAAACGAGGAGTGAACTCGGTTCAGAAATGGACTTTCTCCACTAAGATAGTCCTGGAAATGAGTCTTTACTAATAAGAAATTATTCTATATGATTATGTGTTTATGCCGCAAAGTTTCATGTTTTATGTTATGATTATTGGGATTACATTTCACTACTATGATTTATCACATGTTATGAAATTATGATATCTTTTGCAGGTTAAGATTTCCAAAAGTTATGTTCTTATATATATGATGTGATTGATATTTATTTTGTTTACCCTTATTGAGCATTTGAGCTCACCCTTTTATGTTTTCTTTTCCCCATGATTTAAAGAAAGGTTTTAGGTAAAAAAAGGGAATATCTTTATGGGAGATGTTGAAGATCTTTCACCACGATTAGAAGATTATATTCAGTGTTTCCAAAGTCACTAAACTATTACGGTCCTTGTGTGTGTGTTTTTTTGTTAGGTACTAAGTATTCTGCAAAAGTAATGTAATGTCCATGTACGTTAAGCTTAGGGTCTCTACAACATGTACCTGTGCATCAAAACAATTATTGAATGATTCAATCCAATTTTAAGTGACAACATGGAACATATATACAACATGAAAAACAATGGAAAATATATATATATAACCCCTAAATAAATGTAGTTAATGGAAACCAAAAAAATCAAGGGAGGAAATTGTCACAAACCAAACTAGAGTGACATCCAAAAAACACCCAACATAATCTATGGTAAGGCCCTAAGGGCCTTCTCGATACACATGGACAAGAAACTAGTGTCAAGGATCAAATGTAATCCATGTGGGAATGTTTTCAACACATTGAATAACCAGGATAAAATATATAAAATAAGAAAACTAATAATGTAGAAATAAAAAATAATTGGTCATAAATAAACATAAAACTAATCCATGTACATATTAAAGCTGAACAATGGATAACTAAACACACAACCAAACTACTACTAACATGGTCACCATGTGACCGCATTGTCACCACCATCCAAAAAAAAATTGCCAAAAGGACAACTGAGTCCCATGATGTGCACCTGAACTGGACTACATTAACCTAAAAAACAAATCAGGCCTATCGACACCGAATGGAGAAATTAAGGTGTGAGCATAACAACATAGTATGAAACCACCACAGAAAACAAACAATTCATTTAGAAAAAACATTCCATTAACACTAGTCTATAAATCATTTCTCAATATATGTTTCTCATTTTAATAATCAATACTACTTTGACTTTATAAAACTCTACACACCGCATCGCTACTTTTCAATGAAGATTATTATTTTAAGAATCCAAACCCAAGATAAAATCTAAATAAACAATACCAGACTATGCTGAAAAATAAAAAAGTAGAGAAAAAAAGACAAATTTAAATAGAAAGTAAATAAGAAAATAAAAATTGTAACCACGGAAATTCCATAAACATCATTAAAGAAATCCTGAGATGTACTCTGTTCGGATCCACCATCCAACTTATGGTGAAACTCCATGTTACGTAACAAAATTTCCAAAATCATCTATCAAATCCAATGAAACTGCCCACATATTATTTAAATCTATCCATGGGGTTCTAACCAGTCAAATCGGGTATCCTAAGAAACCATCACTTAACCCACTAAAGATGTGCATGAATCCCATGGAAATAATATATTGTGTAATTTGGAGTCCCACACATGCATGAATCAACTTACACACAGTTACCGCACATTCCTACCCCAAACATTTAAACCACATATACAATAACCCATATAGGGAAATCCATCTATTGGGGTTCCTATCATATAAAAATCCATTCACATTGCCAAAAAGTCCATCTCATTATATGGTTTTACAAAAAAATTTCTCAAAAAAATACCATGATTCCAACCAAGATATTACATTTTCAAATCCACATTTCATTTATAAAACATAAAATTCCAACCATGCCTTTTACACATTCATGTTTATATTATCAAAAAGAGATTCCAAACCATTGCTAAAATAACATTATATACAATTTTTATATTGTTAACGCCAAAAATACCCTTAAGTGTATCAGAACTAAATACATTTACAAACCCCTTTCAAAAACATGAATAAAGCGTGAATACTAATGAAATGTACCAAATAGGAATATCATTGAAGATTACATTGTAAGCCACTTTTTAAAATCACACCAAAGAACCAACATACCATTTAGTAGCCGAAGATCATTTGATAAACCAAGGTTCAAGGATAAAATTATTTTTTATGTTCTATATCCCTTTCAATGCCCATCCATGTGTGCACCTTGTGCACCCATGGTTGTGCCTACTACCAATGGCATACTCTAAATTTCCATGGGAACTCTTGAAATATTTACATTTAAAAAATCACAAACATTATTCAAATAAATACAAATACAAAAATTTCACATAATTTATAAAGATGAAACCAAGCATTTAAAATGAAAAGATAATTCCAAATCAAGATACATACCACAGTAATAAAGTCATCGTGGTCTACATATAATACCCAAATCACAAATCAACCAATTTTATAAAAACATTCCAAGGGAAAAAACCACAAAACCACCCAATTTTACATTTAATTCCTAATTATCATTTTAGCAAGAACATTTGGTCATTTTATGCATAGGAATATATGAAGAATCTCCTCAAACCCCATTTATATCAGTTTATATCAATATGGAAACACCATAATATACTGAAACAAGGTAATATATGTATTAGATCTAAATTTATAAATTTATTGAAATAACAGAAGAATAAAAAGAGTGCATTAGAATGGTAAAGTATGGAGACACATATTGCAATGGCATTGGAGTGCGATGATACATTAAGGGCGGGAAGAATAGATCCCCCTTGACGATTTGAACACGCTAAAATCTAATAAAACACGACCCACACATGATCCCTTTCCATTAGGGTAATTTTTTAAATAGAAACCCCACATTGAAAGCCAAGGAAACCAAAAGAGGAAGAGAGAATGGATCTAAAATGATCAAAACTCAAAATATATACCATATAACTTTAAATAAGGGATCATATAGGAGGAGGAAATAAGGGGAGAGGGGTTTGGGAACCCTCTTTTTCTCAAAAAATGACCAAAGGGGAGGAATCCTGAATTGGGAATAAAATGCTGGGAGAAAGAAATAGGGGTTATGACTTATCACATTTATAGGAAGCTCGCACGGTTTAGCCACATGGTATACCAAATACACGGCCAACCATAATGTAGCTACATCTGAAGAGGAGAATGACATCTTAACCAACCTGCATGGTATGACATATCATGATAAAACCATGCTGTAGTCTCTATCCAAATCCATGACCTGCTGCACTATTACCAAGGATGGGCTACACAGTTTCCACTAATCATGCACTTCCCATGAACTAGAAAAAAATTATCATCAAACAAGAAAACATTAAAATATAATATAGGAACTCAACCCGAACATCAAACTAAGGATCCAAGATCAAGATAAGAATAAAATAATGATGTCTATAAGGTCTGGTTATGAAAATTATCCTTACTAAAGACACATTCTTTCCGACAACCCAATAGAATCCTAACTAATGCTCGAATCCATGACTAATCCAAACAAAAATAATTCACAATCCTCGGGGTGACCATTCAATCCACAAGTCACACCCAACCAATCAAGGAGAAACCAAATAGAAATTTTGATGGATGAAAATGTAGAATTATCCCCCCCAAAATAACATAAAAATCAAGAGAACATTAAAATCCAATCAAGGAAAATATTTCATTAATGGGAAACCCACTAAAAGGAAAAATGGAAATGGTAACTCTCAACAAGCACAACTTAAATATATTTTGCACAAGAGAGGCGACACCAAAATCAGAAATGAGAATTTCCTATAGAAATGAAAACCCCCAATATAAGGGGATAATCCCATGAAAGAAACTCTAAACAATGAAATGAACCCAACATACATGTGTAAGAATTGAATCCCACAAGCATTAATAACTCCAAACATGTACTACTGAGAATTTGAAATGAATTCACGAAGGACTGATCACTCAATGATTCACATACAATGAACCAGATGAGATTAAAATAATACTGAAATACATTGTTCTTTATATAGAATAATGTATGTCATAATAGGGATAAAAATTTACAACATGAAATCAAAATTTTCTCCACCCTATCATTGGATATGAAAAAAAGACCAATGTTTCCCCACACTACTGGAAAGTCCTTACTAGGCCCGAGCTTCACTCATTGGCCTATGGCTGGAGCCCCAATGTCTAAAGCATCTCCATTCTCATATACAGGCACTAAAATACTCCAATAAAGGTTTAATCATTGATAAATTCTTTATAAAAACATATCCAGAGACCATGATGGTTGTAATGATGATAAGACATTGGAGGATTATGATAAAATGGCTTCAAATGCTTGAAATTTCCACACGAGTGGCTGGTTCAATGAATGAAATGATAGATCTTGAAAGAGAGACTCATTAGGAATAGGTTCCTCTAACACACACTTCTTACCGTATGGGGATCCTTCATGAGATATAAGAGACACTAAATTGCCAACATCCTTTTCCCCGTAATCCAAATCAGCTAAAACATCTATCACCACTAACTTCTTAAAATAAAGATCATTAGAAGAGAAGAATGGATCCTTGATCTCTGGACAAAAACCCCTCAATTAATAGACAAATATGCAACCAATCTGATGATATCACCACAAGAAAATAGGAAACTAGCTCCTTGATGTGATAAATATAGACAATCACTATCTGCGGGCCTTGCCAAATACATAGGATATCTTACATTTTTTTCATATTCACCTCCTTAGGTATAAAACAATTGACAATGATGGACTTAAACTCTTCAAACATTTTCAAAATGTTCATTTATGGTGGAGAAAACATCTCCCATTCTTCCAAAGGTGGACACTCAAACAAACCCAGGAAAGAAGAAACTCTAATAGATTTGTCAGTTCCCAATAATTCGAATACACTCAATACCTCTTCATGATAGTCCATCCCCACTAATAAACATCAATCACCATGAATGATGGTCACAACTCAAGAGAAATAAAAAAACTATGACTGACTCATTAGAATCATTGGGTAACTTTTTAGGTGGAATATTCCAAATAACACAAGATTCAAACAAACAAACCAACCTCAATCCAAAACAAAATTGAGAAGAACACCTCATTCTAAAATAGAATGATAAAAATCCATAAATATATAAGCCCAAATGATATTACTCTCGTCAAAAAACCTATTTTCTTTTTAATTTTCAAATCAACCCTATTTTTAGTCCACATTCCATACAAAAAAGAACATTCCACAAAACAACACCAATATTCAAAAAACAAGATCCAATTTTTTAATCAATTTCTTCTTATAAAATCACATTGAATAAATAATGAAAATCCTTTGATTTGAAATACAAACCCATGTAATCCTATGGGGTTCACATATGTGTTCGTTAAACTTATTTTTATACCATCTATGAACATGTTACCACATGCATGTTCTATACGTACCCATAAAAACATGATCATTAAAAATCAATGTTAAGGGTCACACATTAAAATATCTTCATTAAAACCAACCATTAAACAAATTATTATTTAAAGTCACATATTATTTAAATATCCATTTTACTTTTTAATCAAAAACCATTTGATGAAAAAAAAATACCTTTTAAAAATCACTCTTATATTAAAAACAAACTCTAAAAAACCAAAATGAAATGGAAAACAACTCACAACGGAACTCATGAATGTGGAAGTAGTGTAAATGAATTAATCAGAAACATGGAAGTAGGACATTCACCAAGTATGAATCAAACCATCGATGGATAATGAACAATTTCATTAGACTCCAAATGGTTCAGTTCTCCATGTCAGATCCAGAGATAACACCGGCTCACCTCCATTTCCATTGAACACCCAAATAGACTGAAACCATGACAAAGACTCAAAAGTAGGACTACCCCTAGAAATAGTTGGAACAACACAAGAATGAGTACACAACACCCTTCTCATACTGACCTCCTGAGTCTCAAAAGTGCTAATCTATAATCTACCCAACACCCCAAAAATAATGAACCTCTATTGATACTATTTTATTTTATGAACGAAACTAGAGTTTCATCCAAAATGACACCCGAACCAAACCTTGGTTGGTCCCGAAGGGAATTCTTGATCCCAATGAGCTGTGAACTTGTTTAGAGAATCAAATATATTCCATTTGGGAATTATTTCTACCCAATGAATAACCAAGGGGAATGTAATATACTAAGCTAATTGAGCACGCCTCAATAAAAAAATGGATAATAAATAGACATACCATTGTTCTAGGTAAGGAGTACATCAGAACAAATCAGAACTAAAACCAATACCAAACCTCCACTAACATGATCTCTATGGGTCCTCATGGTCACCACCATCCACAAACCGACAAAAAATAAGGCCAACATGGTCCAATGATGAGCAGTCTAACTAGAGAACCAAAAACTGTAAAAGCACCCTGGTCAACAAAAATGAAATGAAAAAGTATTGTGTGATATTAAAAGATCATTAGACAACTACCATAGAATATATATATTTATTTCCCCCAAATTAGTCCATTTACATTACATTGATATAAATTTTAAAAAAAATACTATTTTCTATCCATAATAAAAAACGGTATTTTTCCCTTTTAAAATTCTACACAACAGTTAAATAGTTTTCAGTGTAGAGTATCATTATAAAAACCCAAACCAAAGATAAATTCTTAAAAACAGTCACAGTATGTGACATAAATAAAATAGATGATTAATAAAGAAAAAAATCAATAGAAATTGAACAAGAATAAATAGATAGTATCTATGGGCATTTAAAACACATCCCTAGAGCGATCCCTTTAGGTGCTGGGATTGGAACCACCTGCTAGTGTACTATGAAACTCCAAGGTCTATATCCAACTTGACACCCTTAAATATTAAATCCAATGTAACTACCATCTTAGACATAAAATCCATCTTATGTGTTCTCACTTGTCTAATAGGGGCTGATAAGAAACTGTCACTCAACCCTCTAAATACTCCCTAGAAACCCATTGTAATAATATAATGTTCTAGCATGTATCTCTCTCACGTGTGACTCACATTACCTACCATTGCAGCACTTGCCTACTACAAACACTAACACTAACTATAGGATAACCTTACGTAAACATAACTTTTTATTAAAATTTGTCTTGAAGCACATCGAAAAAACCTCCTCAAGGAGGATGAATATAGTGGAGTCCCAGAGCAGCCCCTTGGATATCCTTCATACACTCTAATGGAAGGGAACCTAAGCTATCATAAATTACCAGAGCATCAATAGGATTCTAAATCCGAGCAAGCGAGTCAACTGCAAAATTACCTTGCCTCCTAATATGATAAAGATTATGTCCATGCATGAACTCCGTGATGCACCTTTTAAGTAGGTAAATCTAGTTCCAAGAAGGCTCCCACCGTTTATGTATAAAAATCACCAGAATTTCTGAATCAGACACAAACTCCTCTACCTAGATCTCATGTGCCATAAAAATCTCCATGCCAATGACAAGCGCATAAACCAATTCGCCCAAATAAGACACAATAACATAGAATGTGATGAACCCAAAGAAAACTGAACCCCTCTGATCCTGAATCACCCTTCTTCCTCACATTAATCCTACCATATATGACTCATCCACATTCAACTTCTTGCCCCGAAAAGGTGGTATCCACCTAATACACACACCCTCCTTCTTCATGGGGCTACCCCGTTAGTGGTCAATACCACACAGTGGAGCCATTAATGGGTTCCTTAGTAACAACGAACCCAGCTCATGTATCAGCGACCACAAATGGACCAACAAGAGTAACAGAGACCCCCTGATACCTCCTCTGGCCTGACTGCGTGCTTCCCAAATGACCCAACAGACTGAGGCCAGAATGATCGCCTGAACCTTAAAGTCTTCATCCTAACCTTCGACTCCAAGAAACCATGTATCGATGAAACCATGCATAGTCAGGTGATCCTTCGCAAGGCAATGATGATGAGTGAATAGAGACCACAGATGATGCACCCAACTGCTCCAAAAGAAAATATGAATAATTTTTTATGCTTGCGGACGCTCACAGAAAAACACTGCAATTCCAAAGCAATCCCTCACCATTGTACATTCTAGTCAGTAGGTAGCAACTTGTTTCTAACACGCCAAACAAGAAAATTCATCTTTGTTGGAATCTCCTTGCACTACACCTTAATACCTCCCATCTCTTGTAGGCCTTACGAGACCATCATTATCCTATAGTCTTTAGCACAGAACCTTCCCGAAGATGACCCCATGTAGAAACATTTACCTGAATCTTTATTAAATATGATGCTATCTTGAACCCTCCGATTTTCTGAGTTGAGAATGTTAGACAACAAGTTAGGTTGAAGGCATGCCTCTCTATACGAGATGTCTGGGTGGGGGAATCCAGGAGACTCCAGTTTCTCCCCCACCCAATTGACCTTTCAAAAACATAAATCCCCCTTCCCAACAATCCACCTAGCTGAATCCAAGAGATCCTCAATATGTGACACCATGATCCGAGCTAGCTGAGTGAACCGAGATCTAGAAGCCCACGCCCCCATTGCTCTCAATACCTATCCATAAAAAACACCTCCCATAGTGACTCACCTGTGATGATCTCTAAAGCTAGCCAGCCTTGCATTCTTTGTATGGCTCCTTTAACTTCGTGTAAACCCACTCCCCCCTCTTCCACCGTTCTGGCCATGAAATCCAATGATTCCCAATGAGCACATCCCACCTGGTTGGTATCCCACAAAAATGCATTCAAAATGGTCTCGTTTGACTTAAGAACCCCTTTGGGTGGCTAGATCACCGAAAACGCATGCATAGAAATTGATGTTAGCACACTATTTACAAATTCCACCCTCCCACCAAAGGAAAGAAATCCCTTCCAATTCTGAATCCTTCCAACCAACCGTGAAATGATGTCCACAAACTGGAGTTTCCTGATGCGACCTAAGGAAAGATGAACCCCCAAATAAATAATTGGAATTTGTCTCTGCTGACATCCCAGAATATATTGAATACTCATGCGATGACTCGACATCCACTTGTTGGAGATATATGTAACGATTTTCGAAGCATTGATGACATTCCCACTCAACCGCCCATATGTGCCCAATATCATCATATGTTTCAACAAGGATCATTGTCTACCATTAGTGAAAATTAAAATGTCTTCAGCGAACATTAAGTGTAAGCTGCATAACATTCCTCCTCTACCACAGTAGGTTACCTACTTTTCTTCCTCCATGACATTGAAGAGATTGTGAGAATGAAGTTCTTGTGCCAAAACAAATAGGATTGGGGATAGGGGGTCCCATTGTTGAACACCCCAAACCTGTTTAAAGAAACCAAATCATTACACCACAATCGAGACAGATAGACTGGCAGACAACAAACATCTGAAGGAAACATTACAAAACCACTCATTGAACCCATACCTCATCATCGCCCGAATAAGAAATTTCCTCTCGAATTGGTCATATGCTTTGTCCATATCCACTAGAAGAATAACATTTGAGACCACTGACCTCTGGTTGGTATCATTCACCTATTCACATTCAATAACAACCTCCCCATGTATACTACATCCTCTAATGGATCCATATTGTTCCTTTGAAACCATCTGTGAGAGAAATCTGCTCAACATAGTTGAAATCAGAGAATCCTAAATCTTATAAGACACATTGCAGAGACATGTTGGTCTATATTGTCCAATATTGGTTGAGTTTTTGAACTTCGGAATCTTGAAAATGCGAGAAGTGCAGACGTCCCTAGTTAACAGACTCCCATTGAAGTACTCCCGAACAGTTTCAACCACATGAGATCCAACCACCTCCCAAGCCACAACATAGAAATCCCTCGGGAAGCCATCCGGACCCAGCACACTGTCCCTGGGGATGCTAAACAACGTCTCATAAACCTCCTCCTCACAAGGCAATGAACACAGATTAATATTATCCACCTAATTGAGCAGCGGTGATAAGCAACCCATAAAGTCCACCTCATTGTCGGATCCCTAGATTCCCTTGCTCCTCGCTGTCACCTCCTCTGCCAATAGACTTTTAAAATGCTCCAATTCTAGCTGGCCAGCCACCTCCACATCCTTTGTGAAGACATCATTCCCCATGTTCAGATTGATTTTCTTGCAGCTCCATTCCACCAAAAATGCATAGAAGAAAGCACTATTTATTTCCCCTTCCATGATCCACTAAACCCGATAGTGCTGTTTAAGATCCCTCTCAACCACTAAAAAATTTTCAGCCCGCAGCCAACACTTATTACAAAGAAGGGAAAAATCTTTATCAACCCATGCTTCCAGAAGACCCTCCTCTAAGATTTTAATATCTTCTTGTAGTTTTTCCTCCCCCGAAATGTACAAATTTATATTCACCATCCAGATTTATATATCATCCATTAAAATGCCTCAACTGGCCTACCATACCATTCTAGGGCCTACCCTCCCCTTCCCTATCCCACGAGAATTCAATCATGGACTTGAAACATTCCTCTTGATGCTAGTTAATGTCATAATGGAATGTCAGCCTATGCATGTCTCCCTGTTTGACGTCCAACAGCAGTGTAGCATGGTCCGAAAGTGCCCTAGAAATATGAGTTACAGTTTTCATGGAGAATAAATCCAATCACTGGATATTGACGAGGCACCAATGAAGTCGATTCCATACCTAGCTATTACCCCTTCTATTATTGCACTATGTGAACTTAGGACCCGAAAATCCCTAGTCGAATAGTCCTACTGTTGTTAAAAAATTCTGAAAATCAAAAATACCCTCTGATTCTTTTGGAAAACTGCACATCCTTTTTGAGAGGTCCGCTATCATGTTAAAATCACCCCTACAAACCATGGTAGGCCATTTTATTGTGTAGACTCTAGGTGCTGACATATGCGCTTTCTCTCCTGAAAATTGTTACTCACATATACAATACTAAACATAATCACCAGACCATTACCTGAAATTTTAATGTCCATGCATAGCAATGGGAGGACAACCAAATCCACATCAAGATTGTTCCTCCATCAAACCCATACATGAGTGTTCTACAGGTTCCCATGCAAGAACTTGCAATACCCCATTTTTGACGCCTTCATGGGAAGACTATCTGGGTTTTTCAGTGGCTCGAGTATGGCCATGAGAGAAGTCAAATGTTTGGGGGACTCATTTTCCATGAAAGAACACTTCACTGATGCTGCGAGACCCCGAGCATTCCAGCAGTGGAGTGACACAAAACTCAAAAGCGCATCCAGTTTTTCTGACCGGATCTATTAGGTGGGGATATGACCTCTATGTCGCCTGACTCCATCGACTTAGAGAAATTGATCGACCATGATGACCCTTCAAGGGAGAAGCCCTGTTTCGGGGTGAGAATGGTCCTCCTGCACCAACTATCCGAAACCTCCAATAGAGAGCCGGTAAACGTATGAGGTGATGAAAAGTGTTAGTCGTCCAGCTCACCATGTAGCAGAGTGACCAAAGAGGATATAAGGAGCAGAGTCATGCGCTGCCTTGAGTTTCCCCACCGTATCTGTTGATAGTGATCCCCCCATCTACTGACCATTTACCCCCAACGCGAGATTCGAAGACAGAGATATCTTCAGTGACTCTGGAGAGAGCTGCTGTGAAATAAAAAATGGGGGCTGGGAAGAAAACACCACCCATGGAATTCACTGAGCAAGGATAGAGATCATACCACATAGATCCAAAGAGATCGAGCGGTCTCTCACCCGGGAGACCACTGGCACCATTGCCTGAACACCGCTGGAGTATCCCATCTGCAATGGGCAGTGGCTATCACAGAAAAAGTCCGCATTTGATACCGAAACACCCAGTCACGCATAGACCACCAGAGACTCCTTGGGAACCACCTCCATCCTCCCCACCAAAGTCACATATGGCGTGTGTAGCCTATCTCACAAATTAAAAACTGAAGTGCCCCCTCCAATAGTAACCTCCTCCACCGCCCGAATGTATGGAGTCATCTCCTTCGAGGATGATGTATCCCCAACCTGGCTAATCGTAGAAGGTCCCATCGAGGCCCTCTCTGTCTCCAACTTGCGCCTGAACATATCCACTGTATGCCCATGAAACCCATAAAAACAACAGAACCTTACCGGTTCTTTGTATATAATTCTTTACCACCAACTAAAGCCATCATCTGATCTGATAGGAACATGCGAAGGCCGCTCCACCAACATATCGATCTCTACACAGATACGAGGACAAGATGACGCCTGACGACATCTTGTCTCTGAATCCGAACAAAGGAACGCCCCAAAATAATCACCCAGTGCATTAAGAGTCGAAGGATTCTGGAAAGGTAGAGGGATCCCCGGAAAACTCAGCCAAACCACCTCTGAAGAAGACTCCATGCCGTAGTGGCAGTCCTAAGACCACCAAGAAAAAGAGAACCACCAAGCTCCACACCTATGAGCAGCACATGCCCACGCTGCCAAAAAATCTTCCTTTGAGAACGTATGGATGCAGATGGCCTCTCTGGAGATCTCATAGATAGATGTAGGTCACATTAGGCCACAAGAATCCACACAGCTTTTAAACAGGTTGAGCTTCAGCTTGCTACATCCGAAATGAGCCACCATAGACAGCTAGTGGTAAGACACCACCTCCCAATAGACCACCACCAGCGCTCCCTCATCCCTAGCTACACCTCTCTACTTCACAATAACTTGGGGTGATGGAATACCTGATCCCGAAGACAAGGTAGAAGGCCCTCGAACGATCCCTCCAGAGATGGGATGCTCGCAGCAGCAGGTTCCATCCAGTTAACTATAAGATAACATATTTATGGGAATCCCTCTATAGGGGTTCCTATCATATTACAAGTCATTCATAAAATTCAATAGGGCCACTAAGACATATGGTCTTATTAAAAATTTCTCAACAATATTACACGATTCAAACTTGAAAATTATATTATCAAAACAAAATTTCATTTTCAATGAAAACATAAAATTCCAACTACGCCTTCAACACTATCAATTCCATCTTATCACAAATAGATTACAAACTATTCCTAAAATACCATTATACACCATTTTCATATTTTCAATTCCAAGCATGCCTTTTAGTATTTCATAACCAAAAACCTTCCCCAAACCCTTCCAAAAAGTGAGTAAATCATTACCCCATATAAAATTTATTAAACGGGAATAAAATTGATGTTTACATTTCAAAACGCTTTTAGAAATCACACCATGGAACCAAAATTACATTTTTAAACCCATGATCCATTTTGAATATGTGGTTCAAGTAGAAAATAGTTTATAATGTGCCTTCTTAATTTAAATGCCCATAAATGGGTTCACATCGTGCACCCATGGATGTGACAACATCCAATGGAATTTTCTTAAAATTACATGGGAACTCCCAAAACCATTTACATTTACAAAATCATATATTTCTTTTAAATCAATAAAAATCCAATAAATTCCATAATTTAAAAAGGTGAAACCAAGAATTTTAAAAACAAGAGAGAATTACAAAACAACATTGAAAATACAATATATAAGTCAACCAATTTCACATGTAAATCCAAAATTACAAAACCAAAAATTATATAAATAAAATCCAAGTGAAAACATCATAAAAAATTCCAATTTTATATTTCATGCTCAACTGTCATTTTATCAATCACATATGTATATTATATAGTTAAGAATAAATGAAGAATTCCCTCAGATACCATTTTCAACAATTTATAACAAATATAATTCTTGTAATAAACAAGAAAGGATAACATATGTATGTCAAATATGTTTATTAATATATTGAATGAACACATGAATCAACTAAATGCATTGAAAATGAAAAGTATGGAGACACCAACCATAATGGTGTGAGAATGTGATGAAACTTCAATACAGGGAAGAATTGATCTCCATGCACGATCTTCATACCATAATATTCAAGGAAACATAATACACAAACGAACCCTTACCATTATGGGGTTTCCAATAAAGAAACCCCATAAAGAAACCCAAGGAAACCACAAGAGGTAAATAGAAAGGGGTAAAATGGCCAAAAAAATTAAGACATATCATAGAACATTTGTGATGGAACCAAGGAGACAGAGGATCCTAGGGAAAAGGGGTTTCAAAACCGTCATGTGTTGAAACAATAACCCAAGGGTAGTAATCCAATATTATGGATATTAATATGGGATAGATTAATAGGGTTTAAAATATGTAAAATTTATGGGCAACTCGCATGGTTTTGACTCAGGGTTTAACAAACCATACACCAACTACGTGGTAGCTAGTACCAAATATGATAATGACCACATGACCAACCTGCTTGATTTGACTTACCTTGTTAAACAAATGTGGCAGCTTCTATCCAACTCAAACACAAGATGCACAGCTACATATGTTGGGCTGAATAGTTTCCAGTAACTGTGTGCTTCCTATGCATAGGGATAAAAATCTCCCAAAACACAAAAACATGAATTATTTTTCTAGAAACTCATCCTGAATTTCAACCCAATGATCCTCAATCAAGATAAGAATAAAATAAATAAGTATACATGGTTTAGGTGTGACAGAAACAATCTATATGTTCTAGGACAAAGGGAATGAACTAACAACAGAAAAACTAACTACTACATGTGACAACATGGGTAGACTCAACCATCACACAACCAGAAGTAACACCCCCAATACACTAAAAGAGTAAACATTATTCAATAGCAAGTATGACACGCAACACCAAACACGTAAGAGAATATAATATCATGATACTTTATAATATATTTACTAATTTTATAAAATGACACATTATATATCATGAAATGAATGTGATAATGAGTTAGCATGGGTTTTACGCATAAATGATATTCCACAATGACATTCATCACATAGAAGGATGAGTTTTACAGAAAAAATATATATTAATGCAACATTTATATTTAATATAATATGATATAATCATGTAATTAAATTAGTTATTATGAATTGTATTAACCAAATTATAAAAATTTGGGTTTTATAATAATATAAAATGAATTATTAGTTTACATCCAAATTAGAAATGAATTTAATAACCAATTTAATATAAAAGGAATATTTTTATAGAAAATTATTTTTATGCCCATTAAAATATTTTAACATAATAAATTAAATTAATTAAAAATATTGAGTGATATTATTTTAATATATATATATATATATTAATTTTAAATATATTTTTTATATTCATATATTATATTTATATGCATAAGATATGGAAAAGGTATTATTATTAATAAAAAATTGATATTTTTATAAAGTTAGCTTTTAAAACTTATAATGATGTGCATATTTTAAATAAATATTTTGGAAATTTTATTGATTTTATATGTGAATATAATCTCCATCATTAAATTATTAATATAATAGTTATCTTATATTTATTTTCTGTATTTATCTGTGAAGTTTCAATTTTTGGTCAATAGTGAAAATCTCAAAATTTCATTTAAAAAATGTTTTTTCATATAATATATTTATGCAGTTAAATGATATTTTTACAAGTTATAAAGTTTAATTTAAATAAATTTATATAAAATAATATAAATTACTTCATTATAATCAATTACAATTTGAAATTAGCTATTAATACTTAGTAAACATTTGAACATTTTTTCTTTAAAAACCCACATTGTAATCAAGTCAACATGAATTTTTTAAAACTAATTTCAGAAACATATTTTTTTGGAATATTTGATAATGTATTACATATTTTCAATTATATTAATGTATATTTGCAAAAAAATTCATCATATATTTTTTCCAAAAAAAATAGTGAAAGTAAATAAAATTAATTAACATGATTATGTAAAAATTTATCTTAATAAATTACTAAACATTATACATTAGAGAAACATTGACATATCCATTTTTCCAAAATACATTGGACGGAAGTATTTAGAACCTATACCACATTTGATATTATTTGGTTAATTATTTGAGCCACATATCAAAAGAAATATGTGGTTAGAATTCATGTTCCAACAATTTACTAGAATGCCACTTCTCTACTATAAAAATTCACTTACATCTTCAACATCATAAAAACTCTTAAGACACATTGAGTATAAAAATATATTTCCAAATATCTTCGTTAATATCTTTTGTTTAATTTTCTTCTTACACCCACTAAAATAAAATTATATCCTT
Source organism: Viscum album (assembly GCA_963277665.1). NCBI lineage: Eukaryota > Viridiplantae > Streptophyta > Magnoliopsida > Santalales > Viscaceae > Viscum > Viscum album. The sequence goes on from OY728129.1 coordinate 537,422,627, forward strand.
ATTATATAATAACACTATTATCTTAAATATAATTATATTTTTAAATTAAAAGGGATTTACCTTATCTAACACACACTTCAATCTAATGGTTAATGAACATAACCTTTGTGTTGGGCGAACTACCTCCTCCGGAAATGATGATTTCCCATTTTTCCACTAACACTTTTAATTATTTGAAATTATGATGGAAAAACTATTTTATATTATATATATGATATATATATATATAATAACTTTATGCATATTTAATTTTTATATATTTAACATTCCTTTATACTTACCATATTGTGTAAATAATATAACCATTTTGGAAATGTGGAGTACCACCTCATTAAAATGATGTGATTCTCTCTTGTTATACATGGAATGAATAAAGGATGGATTTAGTAAATAAATATGAATTATTTGAGATATATATGATACTATAATTATCATATATTTAAACATATATATTAAAAATGTTTCATTATTTTGAAATTTGACGAGGAAATGATAGTAGCGTTTATGCGTACATAAGGCCTACAATATCGATAAATTATACATTTCATTTCCTATATCCAAACATTATGAATCATTATAAATTAAAATAAAATAAATAGAAATTATATTTGCATAAAATCTTATATTATTTATATAAAGGAACTATTATTGAATCCATAATACAACATGTTACATGATTAAACAAAGTTGAAAAACAAGACAATAAACAACTAAAATAGTTAAAATAATGAAATATATCATGACATGGTAAAAATACCTTATAAAATGTGTATATATGATTATGGATGTGGAATAAGTTAATGAACATTTTACACTCCTTCTACATGAGGTTAATGGATGTTTACCAATAAATTAAACACCTGGTATGTGATTTTCATCTCACTTTTTACATTTGTGAGATAAATGTCATGTTCAGCAGTTACTTATTTTATGTTGTTTATCATATAAAAATTATGATATATTATATCATTAATTAATTAATCTTCATGTTACATTGATTTTAAATTTTAATTACATCATATATATATATTTTAGAAAATATTTTCCATCTGGAAAATAAATTTCACATATGTACTCTTTTTTAGCGGGTTATACTACTTTGTTGATGTCCTTAATATTCTATGATTATATGTATAAAGAATTATATAATCAATATATTTCTTTACACTTATATATTTGGATTTACAATTATACACAAAATCATATCTTTTACTTAAGGTTATTTCAATGTTATAATATTTTCAAGGGGTTTACGTCACAATTTCTTTTTATTCGTGATTGTTTAGACTTTAATTTCCATTTGGTTGAATTATTTTATCATTATTTAATAAACCACTTCATTGAATTCTCCATTAGTTGTTCAATACAGTTACCATGTAATTGAATCTTATTTCAACTCATTTGTATTATAAATATTTTAGAACATGTTTTTTATGAAAACCAGACTTCATTTATCGCTTTATTTAGATATAATAATTATTAAAACATAGTTTTCTTTAATACGTTTTAAAAAATGTTTTTTAACTTTATAAAAAAAATTTATTAATGACATTTTTACCCTTTCATATTTTAATATTTTTTCAAATGAATCTTCTTTTCTCTTTCTGAACAATCCATATTTCTACCTTTTTTGACATTCAATGGTAATGTTGTTTTTTACCTTGCTTAGAATTTAGGAATTTTCCCTCTATAATTAATTTTAAGAAACCTACGATAGTTCTGAAGGATAAATTTTAAATATTTTTTATGTTTATTTACAAAAACAATTCTCTCAAAAGGTATTTCGAAACAAATTTAACTTTCCGTGGGGAATATATTACTGTTATTCTTCTCTTTCATCAATGAAAACAACCCATATTTTACTCCATATCTAACATATTGTATTGATACCATCATTATTCATCCTCTGTATGGTTTATGATAACTTTAAAATAGGATAGTTTTTACATTCGATAAATTTATTCTTTTTTATTCCCATTAGCATAATCCTTTAACTTTGAATTTACAATAATTATCTATATCACTATTCAATTATATGTAGTTTCCTATACCATATACCATTTTTTCATACTATGTTAACATGATTGTTATTTTACTAAATGGGAAATATTGATAAATTTGAATCTTCTACTCCATATAGATATTCGATATGGAACAATGTTAAATCAATTATTTGATATATATATAGAATGCTTTGTACTCGTATGACACAGGTGGGGCCCATTTATAGATTACCCATTGGAGCATCTGTAGTCTCATGGGAGGAGTTGGATTCTTTCCTTAGATGGGTTTTTACATTCTATGCTAAATTGTCATTTGAATGGTCTTTATGGTAATGGTTATATGTAACATAGACAGATGAAGACCTATAATTAAAAATTTAATTAATTTTGATTCAGTTATAAATTCCCTCATATATTTTTCAATGAAAAATATATGGAAGAAAATCATTCTCTATTTATTCATAAAATGGAATGTGTTTTCATTTTAATACCATTAAATATTTATTTATACTTATCAAATTATTTAAATTGAATGTGTTTTCAGTTATATACCTTTCTATATTGTTTACAAAAATCCTTCTTAGTTTATTGATTAATTGTCTTGTGTAATAAGTTATTAAAATTCCATATTTACTATTATCATTGATTCATTATTTGTGTGGTTTTACCTTACACTTATTTATAATTTGATCTCACCGTTATAATTTTTTCTTTTCCCTAGATCTTGTAATGTGTACTAATTAAGATAAGTAAAGATTCACTTGATGGAATAATGTTATTATCCTCAAATAAAAAATAATAATTTTCAACTATTGTATCCATTTGTGTAAAACACCAAGATTTCACGATACGCTTCTCTTTCAATAATGTAATAGCTTGTATTGTACGCAAGTTCGAGTTCTAACACATCGTGACTAATCAAAGTAGCCATTATGAATAGTAATACCCACTTTTTAAAATTATATAAATTTTATATTTCAAAATGGACTTAATTTTTGTATTCGTAATATCGAAATTATTTTAGTTGAATTTTTTGTAATTTTCTGTGAACTTCCTTTTTTTATGAATAGTGAAAAATACATAAAACAATTTATTTAATCAAAATAATTTATAGTGATAAGTAATAATATTGAGTGGTTTTAAAGTATAATTAGAATATATTTTTACCATTTTATCCAATCGTGTTCATTAGAATTAATTTCACTTTGAAATTGGACATAAACAATTGTCAATCTTTTGATATATATTGTTTCTTAAAAACACTCTATCTGTTGTGACAGCGGGAGTTAATTATAAAATTAATTAATGCAACTTATATATTTTTAATCTTGTAAAATAGACATCATTTTTGAATTCCGAATATCAATTATAGCTTAGGGTGAAATTCTGGCATTGTTCTGAAAAACTTCAATTTTTGATGAATGGTGAAACCACTAAGTGGTAGTTAAAAAACTGATTTTTCGTTTAAATAAAACATTAACACTTCTGTGATTTGATTTTCAAAAATCTGATATACATGGTTGTCATTAAGCAGTAAAATGTGGTTCAATGGGATTAAAATATTTTTTTGGTGAATAGTAACTTTTAAGTTTAATTACTCGCGATTAAAGGTAATTAGTGAAATTTAAGGTAAAACTGATATTATAAAATTATGAAAATACCTTTACACTTGTCATACCCCTTTTTTATGATTCATGGGCGACCAAGATAATCCATGGGTCAACTTGGGGACCCCATGGAGCCACATTGGTAGGAAAATGACATTAAAAACTTTTTATTTAATGTTAAAATAAAAATGTCACAAACATGAGTTTTTTTAATAAAACAATTTTTAAATGGGGTTATACAAGTCATATTTTTTACTATAAATATTAATTAAAAATCTAAAAATATTTCTTACATCATTATTTTTGTTTTATAATTTTTAGACATTAAATAAATTAAATTATTTATGACACCATGATGATGCAGCGATTACCTCATTAATTAACAATTTAAATAAAATGAAAAGATAATGTAAAATACAAGTCTTAAACATGCCAAAAACTTATTGGTTGATTATATTGGGAACCCTTATATCCTTATCATCGAAATATATCATTGTGGGACCTTTAGAATCCGAAAAGCATTTCATAATAAAGTAACATTTCAATCTTTCCAAGAGTGCCCCATCTCTCCTCTTATAAAAGGACACCACCACGACCACCTTATTCACACCTTCAAAGCCTTTTGGCTCGGACAACCTCTACCAAAATACTCTCTCATCTTCTCTATAGTACTCCTAGAATCCTCAAATTGGGCAGAATTCTTCCCAAGGAAGCCTTTGGATCAAATCAAAAAGAGTTACCCGATTTTAAGGTAATGTCTTCTCTTATGTTATTTTGTTTATTTTGCTTCTCCAAACCCTTAAACTCTTTTTATTCATTTCTCTTGTAACAAAAACAGTATCTTAAATATACTAGGATGTTTTTATAAGAAGGATTCGTGCTACACTTAAACACACCTTAATATAATGGTTAAAGAACATACTGTTTCTGTGGATGGCGAATTTCTGTCTCACAAAACGATTATTGTTCAACACTCATATAACACCTTCAAATGTGGCCATTAAGATGTCACTATATTTATATATGATATATAACCTGTTTATTTTTTCCTTAAGATTTTGTATTTTTCATTTATTTCATACCTTTATGGTTTCCATTATGGGTAAACACGATATTTTCATTTTAGTAAGTGCGGACTACCACCCCCTCAAAGTGATTTGAATCGTTAATGCAATATTTGGGATGTATAAAGGATGGAGTAAATGTTATTATACATTATAGTATACTGTAATTATATTATACCTTTATATAATTATAACGTCATTCCATTAAATATAAAATATAAATCAATGTAGCGTTCATGCGTACGTACGGCTTACCATCTCCATGAACGGTGCATTTCATTTCTTACCTCTAAATGTTATGTAATATTATAAATGAATTTATATAATGGATATATATGATGTATATGATATATAAATCATGAATTTAATTATAGATATAATGGATATTTTACCACATGAACAAAGTGTAATTATAAGAAGTTTATTTTTGACTCAAGTACCAAAGATCGACAAAACGACCGTTATTAACTTAAATAATTACATAACGTTCGTAACATGGTAATTAGTGATATAAAAGGAATAATGAACTTGAAAAATGTTCTTAAGCAGGTAGAGATTAACTCTAGTTTATTATTCAGGAGGTTAAAGAGTGGTCGAGTCAAGTCCGACACGAGGTAAGGGAACTTCTTAACCCAATTTCCATTCTATGGGTTAATCTCCTACTTTCAAATTATGTCATGATATTATTATGTCGTCTGTTGTATTTATTCTTTCTTTATGTGTACATATAGTGAATACAAATAATAGATATATTTTATTCAAAAATGATCTTTTTAAGGGACTTCGTCTCAATCTCCATTCATTGAGGCATATTTTGTTTTATACACAAATTTCTTTTATACGGTGTATAAACCCCTTTGACTTTTAATTTTATTCAAAAGGAATCATTTTATACGAAGCATTTTACTAAATGACAAAACGGAATGTTTTTTTTGTCATACGTATGCGGCGACAACAACTTCTCCTCCGTCGTGACCATTATTTGAGTTTTGACTTCCTCTACAAGCCATATTTTTTTTAAAATGATAAATAAATACAATGTTTTAATTTTATTTTATTCTGGTATTGAAAATGGTTTTGAAAATGTTTTTATTATATCAATGTGTTGTATTGATATCTTGTGATTGAAATGTGGAAATTTTATGTTTCCTTTATGCATGATTTATGTGATAAGATTATGTTATGGTTTATGATATGTTTAAACCTATTCATATGAGGAATTCATTGGACCTAATAAGTGACCGGTGGATCCCGCTACAGCTCCTCGCTGCATTGGTAGGTCTCATGAGACAAACTAGTGTCTTGGAATGAGGCCTTGACAAAATCTTATTTGTGGTCTTGGCACGAGGCCTTGGCTACCTGGTTATGAAAGTCTGGCATTATGCATTCCATCATTATGAAAGTGGTTATTGATATTGCATGTGATTATTCGACTAGTAGAATATCCATGTAAGTAAATGGCATTATTTAATTTTATTTTTTCCATATTATGCTGAAGTTCAAGCTTAAAAAGGCTTTTGATTTAGTTGTACATTTCCTTAAATGTTAATGTTTATTTATGAAATCTTCCGCAATATTGTTATCCTTAATGAGCATCTGAGCTCACCCCTTTCAATGTTTTAATATTTTTCCAGGATGTGAAGAAGTATTTTATGAATGACCTACAGGGATAGTCAGAAGAGGATATGATTGTTGACTATGGAGACTTTTTTTATTGTAGTTTTTCACTTTATGATGTAATGTAACATGTAAGAATGTATCTAGTGTTTCCAAGGCCACTAAACTAATAAGTCTTTCGAGACTTGATCTTTTGTGATCATGCCAATGTTACGCAATAAATCACTGACTCTGGGTAGCTGGGGTCGGGTCGTTACAGTTGGTATCAGAGGCAGTTTAGTACTAACCTTGGAAGCAATATTTAGATAAACTATGATTAGAGAACATAGCCCAAAGATAGACATTGAGGATTAGTATAGAAGAACTTCCTAGAATTTTGGTATTATAGAGATTTTGTGAGTTTTCCGAGAAATACATCCCTGTTTGGATATGAGAAGGTAGAGGCGGCTCTAGCATAGATATACCTAGGGGTAAAACCTGAAAACACCGCTTTGAACTAGACTCGAATAGGAACTGGTGCATGATAACAGGGCTTGCTGCACTCTTGGTTATGACACTCCCGGGGGATATGCTTAGGATAATTTTCATTTTCATTAAAAACAATTATGAAGGGTTTCTGAGTATATACTTTCTAAAAGAATACATTTATTTTTATGATTATGGATTATATCCATAAATAGTTCAACTTATGTTATGTGTTTTACAAGTATGGAATTATGCATTTTAATTCCTAAACTAATCTGGTTTATGCCATTGTTTCGAAATGGCACCTAGTGGGACGAATGGAAACCGTATCAATGCAGGAACTCCGTGTAGGGATTTCCCTCCTGATCAAGATAATTATTGTGGAGTTGGAGATACAACTGGTGCTGATCAACTTATTACCATATTGGGACAACTCACTCAGGTTATGAATAATAACCTTACTTGTATGGAGCACCCTAATCCGCAATGTGGAGGATCTATTTTAGACCGCTTAATGAGGTAAAAACCCCCAACATTTAATGGGGGTACAAATCCATTAGTATTTGAGCAATGGATAAACTACTTAGAGAACATATTACATGCCTTGGGGAGTAGCGAAAGGGAGAGGGTCATCATGGCAGTTTACCGCCTCACTAGAGATGTTGATAAATGGTGGTCATTGATTCAAAACACAAAGGAAGATGATGAAGTATCAAATATTGAATGGAGAGAGTTCAAAGAGCTTTTCTTAGAAAAAATACTTTCCTTGTGACCATCGAGCAGATATGGAAAGGCAATTTCTATGTCTGAGACAAAAGGCGGATGAGAATGTCGCAAAGTATGAGGCCAACATTACAAGGATAGAAAGGTATGCTGCAGATTATATACGTAAGCCATGAAGTAATATTGATCGCTTCTTTGATGGGTTAAAACCATTTCTCCATCAAGCATTAGTCTCACAAACCTTCTTGTCGTACGAAGATATAGTCTTGTGTTCTATCAAGACAGAAAAGGAATTCTCTAAATCTTATGACAATAAAGTAAAGCAAGAGAAGAAGAGAAATGATGAACAAGAGACAGATAAAGGGAAAAAGGGAAAGAAGGATTTTCCATTATGCGATAATTGTGGGAAGAATCACCCCGGTACTTACCTAAAAGGAATGGGAGTTTGTTATAAATGTGGAGAAAAAGGTCACCGGGCTCATGATTTCAAGGGAAAGAAAGAGGCTATCAATGTTGAATGCTACAATTGTAGAGAAATAGGGAATTATGCAAATTAATGTCCTATTATTCAGGTAAACATACCTCCAAAAAGGCCAAGGGATCAAGGCCAAGCTTATGCTGTTACTACAGATGAAGTTGAATAATTATTTTATTTGTGTTTTTGGACTCAAGAACTATATTATTGTTATAATAATAATGTGATATATAAGGATTGTACTGCGGTACTTGTTGTTTTCATTAAGGTTTTAATATGTTGAAGGTAATCATATTTTTAGTATGTGTAAAAAAGAGAAACATTACCTTGTTTGAGGAATCTGATGTTACATTTGATTTTGGAAATTAGAAACCTTTTACAGAAAGTCTGGAAAGAGGTATTTTGGATAACTATAAAGGTTGGAATGGATAAAGTTGAACTTTGGATAGTATGGTTTAAGGTTAAAACATTTATGAAGATTATTTTTGTAATATTATAATACTATAGTTTTAGGAAAATGACAACATGCAGGTTGGGGGATAACCCGTCGTGTCGGATAAAGCTGCAGGAATCGAGCCCACAACCATAGTGCGATAGACCTTTATTACCTACCACTAGCCTACATGAAGTCCCTGGTTATTACAAAATAGTTTTCCTCGTCTAAATGGTATGTGTTAATATTTTGAACCTTGTACGATTAGGATAAATATAATATTTTTGAGTTCTGTTATCTTTTTGAGTGAAAGATGAGTTTGTGGTAGAAATTAGTTGAAGGTTGAAACTCTACTTGTCAAGCATAAATATATATATACACCTATCTATTATTCTATGAATAAATTAATTCTTAAACTTTAGTAAAGGGATATTAAAACAAAAAATGTGTAATCCTAATACCTTATGTCTTGTTGAACTGATAATATTTTAAATCAACATAGATTAAAGGCTTCGAGCCCTCAATTTTACACTTGTTTGTGATTGATGGCGTCAATCAGTCCCTACAAATATTTACATTTTTCCACCAATTATATGTCTTTAATTTCCACCAATTTTCTTCTTATCGAGATAATAATTTGGTAGTGACTTTTTTATTTCCCTTTCCCTCTTATTAAGGCTAAATTTTATTAACCTTATTTCCGATGTTTGTTTTCCACAAAGGTATTTTCTATTTTCAACCTTTTATTTTCGAAGAACATTTTCAAATTGCGAGGATGCAATTTATTTAAGGATGGGAGAATGTAACACCCCAAGCTTCCATAATACGCTACTCTTTCAATAATGTAATTGCTTGCATTGTACGCAAGTTCGAGTTCTAACACACCACGACTAATCAAAGTAGCCATTATGAATAGCAATAACCACTTTTTAAAATTATAGAAATTTTATGTTTTAAAATGGACTTCATTTTTGTATTCGTAATATCGAAATTATTCTATGTTGAATTTTTTGTAATTTTCTGAGAACTTCCATTTTTTTATAGATAATGAAAAATACTTAAAACATCTTTTTTAATAAAAATAATTTATAGTAATAAGTTATAATATTGAGTGGTTTTAAAGTATAATTAGAATATATTTTTACCATTTTATCCACTGGTGTTCATTATAATTAATTTCACTTTGAAATTGGACATAAACAATTGTCAATATTTGGATATATATTGTTTCATAAAAACACGCTATCTGTTGTGACAGCGAGAGTTAATTATAAAATTAATTAATAAAGTTATATGTTTGGAATTTTGAAAAATAGACATCATTTTTGAATTTGAAATATTAATTATAGCTTAGGGTGAAATTTTTGCATTGTTCTGAAAAACTTCAATTTCTGATGAATAGTGAAACCACTAAGTGGTAGTTAAAAAACTGATTTTTCGTTTAAATAAAACATTACCACTTCTGTGATTTGATTTTAAAAAATCTGATATACATGGTTGTCATTAGGATGTAAAATGTGGTTCAATGGGATTAAAATAATTTTTTGGTGAATAGTAACTTTTAAGTTTAATTAATCACGATTAAAGATAATTAGTGAAATTTAACGTAAAAATGATATTATAAAAATATGAAAATACCTTTACACTTATCCTACCCCTATTGTATGAGTCATGGAAATCCAAAAAAATCAATGGGTCAACTTGGGGACCCCATGGATCCAGTTTGGTAGGAAAATGTCATTAACAACTTCTTATTTAATGTTAAAATAAAAATGTCAAAAACATGTGTTGTTTTACTAAAACAATTTTTAAATGGGGCTATACAAGTCATATTTTTGACTATAAATATTAATTATAAATATAAAAAGATTTCCTACATCATTATATTTGTTTTATAATTTTTAGACATTAAATAAATTAAATTATTTATGACACCATGATGATGCAGCGATTACCTCATTAATTAACGATTTAAATAAAATGAAAAGATAATGTAAAATCCAAGGATTACACTTGCCAAAAACCAATTGGTTGAGTAGATTTATAACCCTTATAACCTTAGCCTCGAACAATATCATTGTGGGACCTTTAGAATCCGAAAATCATTTCATAATAAAGTAACATTTCCATCTTTCCAAGAGTGCCCCTTCTCTCCTCTAATAAAAGGCCCCCACCACTACCACCTTATTCACACCATCAAAGACTTTTGGCTCGGCCAACCACTGCCCAAATACTCTCTAAAATTCCCTATATTACTCCTAGAAGCCTCAAATTAATTATACTTTTTTAGAGATATTAATGTAATATATATATATATATTATATTTAATTAAATATTTTTATATAAATAAAATATACTTTATAGTCATAATATAAAAACAAAACCAATTTTATACAGAAAACCTATATTTTATTAAAGGTATTATTACTGACTTTTATAGGAGAACATTTTGAAATCCAATTTTTGGAAATTTTATTGATTTTATTTCTCAATATAGACTTAATAATTGATGCAATCATATAAAACATTTCTTAGTACATTTTTTTGGTATTTTTATACGATGTTTAACTTTTTGATTAATAGTGAAAATTATTGAATTTTTTCAAACCTACTTATTCATATAATTCAATATTGAGGATAAATAATAATAATTAATTAGAAATAATCATTAATTAGAAAAAATTTATATCAATTAATTTTTTTAGTTCATTATAATCAATGTCACTATGAAATTAGTTAAAAAAATTAGAAAACTTTTGAACATTTTTACTTTTAAAAACACCATTTTCGTCCCATCTATGGGATAAATTTTAAACTAATTTCTGCCACATAAATGGTGGGAATTATAACAAATTGATTCCATTTTTGAACATAATAATTTATAATATCCAATAATTTCAACATAGTTTTGACAAAAAATATAAGAAAAGGTAATTTAAAATAATTACATTGATAATTTGAAAATTTACAATAATAAGGGTTTAAACCTTAAACATAAGAGACAAAATAGCATTAAAACGTTAAAACAAATTCCCCTATATTTACCCTATAATCACATGGATGGAATTGCATATATTATTGGAGATAATTTTCATTGGAAAATCATTAGTTTTATTCTTTTTCCAGAACATTACAAGAATGCCACTCCTCCCCAACAATAAAAAGGCACTCAATCCTCCCACTTCCTCACACCTATCATGAAACATTATCTTGACCCAGATATACCCAAATAGCTCCTAAAGATTTCTCCCATAATCCTTGAAGCTTATCCATTGGTACAAATACATCCATGGAATTCCATTGTGGAATACAGAAAGGAGTTTTGAAAACAAGAGGTAACATCCTTCCTCAATATATTTTGTTTTATTGTAATTATCTACCAACTCAACACATCATATTAAATCCTTATATAAAATTTTTTTATTATAATTATATTGAGATATTTTTAATCTTATGGTTTGAACATCTGGTACACACACTCCCATCTAATGTGTTACCAATTTTCCCTTTCTGTATGGTGAACTACCGCCTCACAAAATAATTATTGTTCATTTTTTCATTACCACCGTTTATAGTTGGTAATTATGATGGAAAATATATTTCTATAAAAAATATATTATATTTATGATGTCTTTATTCTTCCTTAATTTATATATATAGATAATATGATATGCTTTCCATATTGTGTAAATACGAAAACATCCTATGTGGGTGTGTAGACTAGAACCTCCTCCAATCGATGGCATTCGTTCACGGAATACATATAATGTGTAAAATATGGTTTCAATAATACTATGAAACATATATGGAATATATATGATATATTAATTTTAATATTAATAGAAATATATATCATATAGTATTCATTCATTTAAAATATGATAATAAAATGAATGTAGCGTTCATGGATATATATGTCATACTATCTCCATGAGTGGTTCCTATCATTTAATATATCCAAAAGTTTTGTATTATTATAAAAAAATATATTCTGAATATATATAATAATAATATCATAATTTTTATTTCAGAGATTATGAAACCATGATCTGATTAATAATAACAACAGGTAACAAGTTCCAACATACTAGACAAACATGTAAATTAACAGTCAAAATAATAAAAACAATAAAATAATAAAAAAATTAGGTTATAAGATATTATCTGAAGGTAATATATTAGTATGGTTCTTGGAAAAGTTATATACATTTTATAAAACGTTATACATGAGGTTAACAAACGTTGGCGTAGAAAAAAACACATTGTAAGGTTTTTTCATCCCACTTTTACATTCATTAGATAAATGTCATATTCACCACTTAGGTATTTTGTTGTGATATATCAACTACCCATTTTGGTATATTATATCAGTAATTTTTTTTTATTTTCAGGATATATTGAGTCTAATTTTAAATTATTTCTTGTAAATGAATTTTAGTTTAATGTTACCATGTGTAATATAAATTTCATAACATATCACATTTTCACTGGGATATACATCCTCCTCGTTGTAATTATTATTCTATAATTTTGTGTATAATGACATTTATTATCTATTGATTTTATTCGAATTCATTTTTTGGATTTATAGTTGATAAAAATAATCTTCTCAATAATTAATTCAAACATTATCATTTAAATATTTTCAAGGGTTTACTTCAGAATTTCATTTTGTTTTAGAATAATTACACTTGAATTAACATTAGAATAAATTTTTGGATCCTTGATTAATATACCATTTGATTTTTTATCCTTTAGTTATATATTATCTATTCCAATTAATAGTACAAGTTCTCGACTATTTTTACACAATGTGTTTTATAAATTATTTTAGGAAAACAAGACATTATTTGTCTTTTTAAATATATAACATGTTTTCTTAAAAAAAAGTATGTTTTAAAAAAATTATAATTTTTTTTACACTTTCCAAAATAATTTATTACATAAATTTTAACCTTTTTTCTTTTAAAAATGTTTTCAAAAGATTCTACATGTCATTTTCTTAACATGGATCTTTTCTAACATTATTTTCATCAAAAAGAAATGTTCTTTTTACCATGTGAAAAATGTATGAATTTACCCACCACCATTAATTTTATGATCCCATTTCAATTTTAAAATGTTACTTTTTAATGATAAATTTGATTTTTAAACATTATTTTCAAATTAATGGTATTGAAAAAGATTTCCAAAACTAAAGGTTATTTTCCTCAAGAATTATTTTAAATTTCTTCCCTTAATTTTTCGATCACAAGAACACATATTTTACGCCACCTAGGATGTGGTGTATTGATAACATCTATATTTTTAATAGAGATTTTTATGATTTCGTTGAACAATGATTTTTTTGACATTCACTACAATGATTCATTTATTATACCCCATCAAATATTATTAGATCATTGAATTTCCCCTAATTATATATATAAATTATCATAGATATGATCATTTTGTAAGATGTATCCTACATATACATATGGTCTGTAGATGATAATTATTTGACTAATGGGGGAAATATTTATAAATCCATATCATTTTGTTTATACATATATTAGATATGGTACATTGTTAAATATATTATTGGATATATAAAGAATGGTTTTGAATGGTATGGCACAGGGGGGTCCATAATTATGGATATCACCTAGATGCATTAATAGTCTTATGGGATGAGTTAGTTGGCTTTCCATATATGTGTTTTTAACCAATATGATAAAATATCTTGGGAAATGTCTTGATGGTAATGTTAACAAGTACCTAGGAAACTTGGGGTCTAAAAATTAAGTATTTACATAATTTGTATTTAGATTTTATTTATCAATGACAATTGTCATCAACATATTTATCAATTTATTTCATGGTCAGTTAATTGATTAAATGAAACGCGTTTCCGGTTTCATATCTTACCAAATTGATTTTTTATTCTCTAGTTTTTAAATGAAATGTGCTTTTACCTTAACATATTGTTGATGTAATTCATTATCAGTTTACTGATTACAAGGCTTTTTTCTTCGGTGATTACCTTTTTATATTGACTATTATCGCCGATAAATTATTTCTTTAATTTATACTATCATTAACTGAGCATTTGAGATAACCATTATTATGGTTACCTTCTATAAGATTCCATGAAGTGTTCAAATAATGTTATGCATGGTTAATCTAGTTTGAATAATGTTATTTTACTCTAGAAAAATAATTATGTTATAATCAGGGTATTCATTTTTAATGAAAGAGTCAGGTATGAATCTTTTTTTCTAATACTAATAAATTTTTACCATTTTTATATCTGTTTTATTGTATCTTATTCTGATTTCAGGGTAGTAGAAATTGGATTCATGAAATTTTGGGTTTTTTCACTGCCCTAACTATACAGCTCAGTTGATAGAAAACATCCACATGTCACTATAATGAATTTTATTTCCAGGTACTTAAATACATAATAATTTTTACACACCTTTGAAGGGGTACATGGGGTTTGGGATTATGGGCATAATATCATCCCTCCAAGATTTCTTTCATAACTTCTCTAAACAATAATCCAAGCATGATCAACATTAATAAATAATTAGGCAAGATAATAGTTTAAAAGTTTTTTTATCAAAATTATGAAATTTATTTTAATTTATCCCTTTTCTACATTTTAAAATTATGTTTATAAATTAGTTATAATCTATTTTTATACCCATATATCATGTATGATATTTCTAGTCAAAAAAATCAAATCATTTATCATATATCATATCAAATCTATGGTTGTAAAAAACTATACAACCTAAAAGAACAAGAACATGTAACATCACTCTAGGAATAAAACGAGGTTAGGATAATTAATACACTCAAACATAACATATAAAAATGCATTTGAATCATTCCACTATATATATGCATCGAGTCTAGAGAGAATATTCATAAATTAGAATGTGATCACCCCAACAAGTTTAATAATTCCTTAGAACAATATGCCTTTGGAGTAGTGAAAATCTCCATAAGAAAAACACATGACTATGGATGAGACATATTACTATAACTTACAACTAAGTAAACATAGATTCCCATGTTCTATATTTTCCAAATCAACTCAAGAAACCACTTCAATATTTCATGGATTGAAAAACATTTCAAAAAACTATTTCACAATTCCATGAAATCCATTTTCCATTTACCAAAACATGGGGATACCCATCCTTATAAAAACTAAACGCCATAAATATAAATAAATACATTTTTTATTCCATTTCATTTAATTACCTAATTTATCAAAAACAAGTGCATTGAAGATCATCTATATTGACTAGAGATAGATCCTCCAACATAAAACACGGGGTCATACATTCCCATAAAATATACTATAATGATAATATTAAAACAATTTCTATAGAGGACATATATCCAACCTAAATATCTTAGAACATGTTCAATTTAACAAAAGGGATGAAATAGGAGAGAAACCAACACATACCTCTGTAACAAGAACTTGCTGCACCACTTTCAATAATGGAAACAACCATCAGAACAATATAGGAAAATGAATCTAGATAGACACAAAAGGTAACATCTTTATGGATCAATGGATTAGATAAGTGAATGCAACATTTCTACCCTGATCAAACAAACAAATAATTTGAAATTATTAATCTCACAGGGAGTTGAAAAACAACCACAATTGTGATTAATCACTAAATGAATTAATATAAATAGAGCAGATATTCCAAAAATCGTCATATAATCCTATCAGGTTAAGATCCAAAGGAGCATCCAAGGAATGTAATTAAATTTCAATTGAATGGCACAAAAATTTCCATAAATGCGATATTTACTTGTCATGTAATCGGGTAACATTTCCTATAATCAACATGACTCAAATACATTGAAAAATATATTCCTTTTTATTAAATTCTCCCTTATAACAATACATGGTGTGAAATAATTACATGGTGAAAAGTCCATTAATGTTGTGTACTAGGTTAATATCACCATCCCTATAGAAGATACCTGAAACTTATTCATATTACAGATAATTATTTCTCTTTAAATGTATAAAAACTATTTATTCTTATGTGAAATCCCAAAACACCCCATGAATCCTCCAAACATGGGGAGAATCCCACAAAGATATTAATAGATTCATAATCAGACTCCGTTAATTAGACAAACATACATTCCCAAACATTATGTAATTTTCCCCATATAAGTTTTTTACTCTCATGATTCCGATGATGATACAAATTAATGAGTAAAAAATGAATTGTTAATTGATCTACAAGAATGAATTTAAGGAAATTTATCTACTCACCATAAGGCATTACATCCCCTAAATGTTCACACAGAAGGCTGAAGTGTAAAAAAGAGGTGAGACAATTTCTTCTACATCAATCACTCATGCACTTACATCTAATGAGAATAAAAATTATTCCACCTTAATAATATATTAAAAAATTTACCTCTACCTAAATTACATCAAATGAGAGTCCATTATATCTGATAGAGATTCCAAAACAGAACCATATATCACCAATTCAATTTATTACGGTCTCAAAATCTAATATAGTTTGGGATTATATTTCTTGAGGTGTGATATATAAAAAACATCATGAATGCCTATCACTGAATGGAAAATAATGTCTGATAAGAAACATAATTATTCTTCATCTTTACCTTAAATGGTACACCATATCTCTAAGACAACATTACATGTTTTTAATGAATACATTGACCCAACTGAGGAGAAACATTCAGACAAACATGGCCAGACTTGGAAAACACTAAAGGGATATTCAATTTATTTACATAAGTTTTAAACCAACTCTACAATGTATCCAAATGATAACATATAACCTAAATAATAATATATGATTCCAAACATAGATTCATGCCTACCAAAGATGTTTCACCCACCTCTATGGATCAAATAAGTGGCATGAGGGAGATACCATAAAATTACATAAAATTATCCATTATGATCTATGATTGATATATGTTATTATATAAAAACACAACCACTCTACTATGGAAGTCCAAAAATAAAAAAAGGAACGACATTGGAATTAATCATATACTATATGATCTAAATAACATTATTCTTATGACCATATTTCTGTGTACGATATGTTGAACTCAATTTGTCCTGAGTCTCTATCACATCATTGATACTTCTCAAGAACCATGACCTTAACCTATGATCCCAATGAAAGATATCATCTAAAAAACCAACTTTAACACCCCAATTTATTAATCATACATTTTACCCAGATAATCATCTTTAGTGATGTGTTTTATCACAATGAAATTGGATATCATTTTCAACCAATCAACTTCCACCAAGATATAATTTCTCCACTATGAATTCTGTGTTAATCAAATAAAATGTCCATGGATACCGTGTACCATTTCCAAACTGGTGTTGGAAGAGGCTTCAACAAAAAAGTGTTTAAAAAGGCATGCCTTTATCATTTAGTTTGTGTAACAGTAGGACACATATTCTGCAATGCCAAGATTTATTCCTGGGTACCAAAATAAATGTCTCATTTCATAATAAATCTTCATAGTTCTTGGAAGAAAAATCCACAAATAATAATGAAAATCTGACAAAGTTGAGCACCTTACTAGTGATGGGACAATAAACTATTCCCTAAAATTGAGTATAACATCTAAGGAGATAGACAAACCCAAAATGGTCTTATGAAAATATACCATTTCTCTAATTCTAGTGAACTCTCTATCAAACTACCGAATCTACATAATAAACTCAATGAAAAATGAATATACCAAAAACATAAGTAAAAAATATACATGAAACATCCTCTTAATAATCTAATAAGACTACAAAAAATGTCCCCAAGGGTTCCACTCTTCCTCTGATTCAACAATATCTTGAGGCAGTACATTCGATATATATGTGTTGGTAGAGACATTCCACTTCCTTGGGTTGTAGGAAATATTGATGTGAAACATTTTAAGTTATTCTACTTATTATCTATATTTGATATTCAATTATTTCTAATAAAATATATACATTATCCTCTTGTGGTTAGGCATTACTATAAACAATTCCAGAAAAAGAAAATGCTAAAATATTTATGAATAAGAATAACTATGAAATTCTATTTATCATGGGTGTGGTAATTATTCCCATGATTAATAATGGGATCAAAACTGTAAGACACTAAATGATCATCATATATTTAAAAAACACTCAAACCTCCAATAGAAGAATCATTGAAATCAACATACACCTTAATAATATTAGTTATGTTCTAAATATGAGCCAATGATATATGTCATTTCAGGTCATAAAAATAATATTGACACATTTAATACCATATTAATTTCAGACTTTTTCCTTTATGAGTAATCAATGTTTATTCCAAATGTTTGAAATCCTTAATAAACCATCAATAACATCCATAAAGAAACTAGAAGCCCTAATTTTCAAGACATTATTTTTTTATTACCATGAAAACATATCCATTACCTGCTTAGGGTAAAAAAATAATACTATATTGGAAATCATGTGGTATAATAACATCCATTCTTGGATACATTATGTGAATACATAAATCACTACAAATAGAATGTTACTTATCATGATTTCCAAAACCGACCTAAATTGATGCACATTGTCATGCTCAGATATTGAATAATCCAAAATCTCTACTATGAACACTATCACAAATGTGTCAAGATAGTAATAGAATATGTAATTCATTAATTGCACGGGAATTTTAGAAAATCTAGTCACACCAAAAGGAATAGAATTATTTTCACAATGGCCAAAGTAACTCTTGAAATCAGTCATTTCTATATCACACTCTTGAACACTGAGCTAATGATAACACAACCGAAGGTCGTATTTCTAAAATCATAATCCCCTCATTAAATGGTAAAAAAACATCAACCTGATTAAAATAATACATGTTAATAAATTTCACATTCCTCAATGTCTAATAGTATGTGCATCGATGGAGTGAATCAACTACCTTCATAGAATAATGAACTGTGGCTACCAAAGTAATACACTAAAGTGAACCAAATCCTTTTCCACCGTATCCTTCAACTGAATAATGAGCTATTTCATATTTTATGGTACAATATGATATGATTTTCTGGATATAATTTTAGTCCATAACATAATTTAAATAGAAAATGTACCTCCCTCTCTAATGGAAGCCTAAAAAATCATTTGGGGAAACATCACCAAAAAATAAAAATGAGTGTCATGATCAACAATAAAATGAAAATCATCAAGATAAAATAAACCAAAAACGAAATTAATTCTAATCCCTTTCTATAAATATCATTCACAGCTAGACCAAGGATCCAACTCTCCCAGAAACACCTATGACCTCCCATTGGCCATAATAATCAAGGAATGTTTATGACAACAATCAACCTTATCATGATGAAAAGCAATCCAATCAATATCGATGATGATTTAAAACAAATATAATTCAAGAAAAAGAATGTATAAGGAAAACATTACATAAATTATTTATAGTGCTCATGGGAAAAACCGAATTCACTTTACACATACCTAGAGGCGTCAATATTTCTATAAAAAGGACCTGAGT
Source organism: Viscum album (assembly GCA_963277665.1). Classification (NCBI taxonomy): domain Eukaryota; kingdom Viridiplantae; phylum Streptophyta; class Magnoliopsida; order Santalales; family Viscaceae; genus Viscum; species Viscum album. The sequence continues at coordinate 537,442,584 of OY728129.1, forward strand.
TACATAGGAATTCAATTCATATCTAAAAAATGGACAGATATAAATGAATGGAAAGCACTAAGGATAAATAAAGAAACAATTATTTCATATGAAATAAAGATGGTACTTGTCACTATCGTCGGACACACATCTACCTCTATAATAAAACAATCAACAATGTGAAGGTGTTTAACTCCTAAGACCTATCTCTTTCACCCTATATTATTTGATTCATCTCTTTACACCATAGTAGATTTTGGAGCCACTAATCCTTGACTATATCGAGGAGTAAACAAGGCTGAGTATAAATTTTGTAAAATACAATATCACCCACAAATATTACACATATTTTCATGTGAAGGACATGAAATCATTGCATGTATAACATTTCCACAGCAATGTCATGTTATAGGAAAATCACAAGCTATAACTAGATGTAATGAAGAGGATTAATATTTATAACCACCACTAAAACACATAAAATAATCACGAAACTTTCTATTTACCCCAGGTTCACTACTAAAGTTACCACAAGTTGGATGGAAAGTGAATAATATTGATCATTTCTTACTATATATAGTTCTTCCATCATTGACATGTCCACTATATCCACATAGGTTGGATGTTTGAAAATAAATACTTATGATCCTATACATATTATAAATACCTATAAGGACTTCTAAGTAATCTAATGGTCATTATTTAAATCATTTTTTAATAAATGAACCATCACTAATGATTTATAGGTTTATAACATGATTGCACACTCCCACCAAAATAATTATAATAACACCATATAATTCACTATTCTTAGTGAATTTGAAAAAAATATATGGAATAATGGTTCCATTAAACCATTTAATTCCATGTCCACATGCTTAACATCTAGAACAATGCAATCCCACCACTTATTAGTGTGACACTTGATCCCTATCATCTCTAGATCATGGTTTTACCTCAAAGATTTGTTCTCAAATTTTGGCACGTTCTATTCAATATCACAAACTGGTCAAATGACATATTTGATATTGTTATGTAACATCAGAGGGTATCCATGAGTAGAATCATGTTTACCATCCTGAGGAATTCCTAGAACAGATCACAAAGGAATACATCTCACAATGAAACAAAAGGAACAATCAGAAAAAAGAAAATTCAATGACAAAACTGTAAATCACATTATAAAAACCTATGATTAATATAAAAATCTCAAATTATGATATATATATATATATCCCATTGTCCCACGGTAACATGAGTCTCATTAAATCAAGGTTTGGACATGAACTCATCAAAATTTACCCCTTAGGTCTCCCCTTTCTAATCTCTAATATACCAAACATCCCAAGAAAAATCTTATTGAGGAAAAAACCTGTGATACAATAATGTTATGAATTGACCCAATATCATCTACAACTAGTACATGAACCAATCTATAACATACCCTAAGGTAGTTCTGGATCCCCTTGGTCTTTCAACTACCTTAATTGTCTCAAAAAATCAACTATAGAGAATGATTTCCTCGACCCATAATCAACAATATGGAAAAACATATACACGAGGAAAAACAAAGGAATAGATTAATATTTTCCATAAATGAAATCAGATAGAAGAAAGAAAAAACTCATAAAGAAAAAATCTATAAGTAAATGTCCAATTGTAATAGAATATTAGAACAAGAAAAATAGATACTCTATGTGATAATGTTTTTCAGAAACCAACCATCACACCACCAGTTTCTCGACATATCTTATAGAAAATATCACTACCTCACTATGGATCCTTTCATTTCCCTATATCAAAAGATATAAAAATATCCTCACATCCCTAAAATCATACACTATGTGTGGGATACCAAGCTCATTAGTGTCCCACCATGGAGGTCTATATATTTCTTATGAACAAAAATCCGACCATGATCATCTAAAACTAATAAAATTTATGATAATAATTTAACCGTTTTATATCAATATCATGGAAACAGATTAAATTTCCCCATTTTATATATTTCAAAATAAATTAGGTAAATATATTCTAAATCATTATATATATATATATATTTATTTATTATAGGAGACATATAAATTACTAAAAAATAAAATCATGTATCATATCACATATCAAATATACGATAGTACAAAAAATTAGTACAATCTAAAAGGAGAAGAACATGATGCAATTATAGGTATCACACATGTTCATGATATATATTCCTCTTTTACCCAACATATACACTCACATTAAAATAATTAAAATAGAAACATTCATTGACACTAGATAGTGGAGGAACACCTGAAAAGTGAACCTCCAAAATAGTCAAAGAGGTCCCAGGAATAACAGGACAAGAGAGAAGAGGAAATCCCCATTTGAAAACCCCCTGATAGTGTATGAGACATATTACTGTACCTATGACATAAGTACACAAGTATTCTCATCCGATCAATTTTCCAAATCAATTCCAAAATACCTTTTCACCAATTCATTATTTGAAAATAATTTCGGAAACAATTTCATTATACATTGAATACCCATTTCAATTTAACAAAATTGGAAGAAACCAATTTTTTAAAACCCACTACACACAATAAAATAAATCACCATATAATTCCATTTTCCTTAATTTAAGAAATTATAAAATACATGAGAATTAGAGTTCACCAAAATAGGCTAGATACAAAACCTCCTACCCAAAACTAGTGGTTGTACATACCCCCGAAGGATCCTCCCTCAAGAAGATTACAACAACGACTACGAAGCCCCTAGAATAGAGATCACATAACATGTCATGAGGAAGCCAAAATAAAATAACCCTATGAATCCATGGATCAAATAATGAAACCAAATGGTGATAACCTAGTCAATGAAATGGAGAATAAGAAATAAATTCTCTTAAATATTGGAGAAAACCAACCACCACAATTATCAATCATTGAATGAATCTATCTTGATTGAATAGAGACTACCAAAATCACCTATGGAGGAATGTATGAAATGATAAAACATGTATATGATGGAATGAAATTAAATTTTAATTTTGAATCACCATAAAATCCATGTTCAAAATATTTACATTCTCATTAATCCCATATAATATCATGTAATATTCTATACTAATATACACAAAAAAATCATTATCTATTCACTAGAAAATATCCTTTTTATATTTAAATGTGTTTAAACATTATAGGACATGTAATAATTTCTTGATATGTATCAGGATGATGCTGTATTCACCAAATAACTTAAATGTCATGTACTTCAATTATACATCTTTTATTTCACTTATAATTTTAAAAGGCTATAAATTATAACTCAAAAACCCAAAATGATTTGACTATACTCTGATCATGTAGATAACCCTAAATAATTTTTAACAAATTTATATGTTGACTTTTTTGATCAAAAAAATTATCTCTGATCATTAAGTCATATTCCCCATCAAATAATCTCCATTATTAGGAGTCTAATGACACACCAAATTAAATATGAATAAAATTAATGGAAAGGGATTTACATAAAACTAAGTAATGTAATGTTACATCATGTGATTAGACTTTCAATATATATAATATTCTATTTTCAGTTAACATGAACTAGTTGATGTTTGTAAGGTCATGATTCCTACTATTCTAGTTATCATATGAAAAGTCTACATAAATTTTCATTATAATGATTATGATATATATATTTGTTTGAAATAACACTCATATATATTCAATATGGAATATATTATGCATCATATTTAAGATGAGGTCTTTGAAACATACATAATCCTAGATATAGTGCCCAAATTTTTGATGAAATCAGAAATAGTTTGGGAGATCATTATTGCCATTTTTTCTGGGATTCATGGTATTTTGAAACCTAAAATGGTTGTTGGCCAATAAATAGATATAGTATCTTATTTCATGGTCACTTAAAATGGAATAGACCCAATTTTTTATCTGCTTAAATTGTTTCTGCCTCTAGTTTCATTGAGTATTACAATGATGTGGTTGTTTTTGCTAACACCCTGGAGGTGGAGCCATATGATATTGTGTAGTATTTGAAGTAGGAGTGGGTAATTGGGCCTATTTAAATTTAACAATAGGAGGCTATTATTTTTCATTTCTCTGTCCCTATGCTGATATAATTACTCAGGACATGGCTTTGGTCTCTACGATAATGTTTTCCACCTGTTGGGCGATTGAGGATAGATCACAAAACACTTCTATATATTTCATATCGATCATGTTCATTTGAAAATCACCATTGAGATTTGATACACTAATGGTTAACAACTCTTCCTAATAGAGTGGTCGGTTTAAGGATTATTTAAATCCTTTCCAGTAAGCAATAAAATCTAAGACCCATTCATTCACATATTATTTTCATTTTTTATGAATCGATACTATTGTTTTTTAGAATATATATTAACTGGAATTGGAAATTATGATGGAGTTCTTCCCACCCAGTAATTAACTAAGAATATAAACATTTGTACCACATAAAAGCCGGTCCTTGTAGTGATTGCACAAAACAACTGAGTTTCACTGCCTCTTATTGTTCAAGGGTAACACTCATGGGATTACAATGAGAGATTAAATGTGTCAAGTGTTGTACGGAAAACTAAAGTGGTTAAACATAAGAAATGTAGGATTCCCAATGTTTGGTGGTGAATTTGGATAAAACCTTTCAGGGAAAGGATTCTTGTATGGGTGTATTGACACATTTAATTCTTCCATGGATTCCAATCATGCCAGCAATGACTCAATGGTTTTCATAACCATTAATTGAATTTTCCCGGAGATTGGGCCTGAATAGTGGTGATGAATATATAATGAATGGTTATAGTAGTTGATAAGACCCTAAGTGGTGGAAATTCTAGTACCTACCATGTTAAAACCATAGAGACAAGCCATATAGTCTGTCCTATACCTTTCTTTTAGTGTACACATAATAGTATGAATTAACGATGTAAATCTCTAGTAAAAAATATATAGGTGGTTGGAATCCAACTTGGAGAAAATGTTATATGTATAATTTCGTTTTCTAGAAAAACACCATTTTTAAGGGGTACCAACTAGAAATGTAGGTTGAGGATATTTTTGTAGATAATACCCAGTAAGAAGGATTCTTCAAATAAATTATTCATCTATTCACCATGATTCGTTCATTTATTCATACTGTTAAGAAAATACTTCTTCTTGTGAAGGGGTCTAAGATTCTCTGGGAAGGTGGTGAGATATGATTTTAGACTTTTTTCCCAATTGGATTCCTATCGAGGAGGTAATGGTGTGTTGTTCAATGGAGTGCCAAAATTATGGACAAGCATCTAGTTCATGGTAAAAAAAACTTCATTTGTTTTGGTGTGGACCACATTGTGTATTGAAAATTCTTATTCAAAATCCTTTGAATTTGCCGTGTGATCTACAATAATTTTTTAGGCCATCATTGATGTTGTTAACTGATGTGAAACACAATGTTGTAATTCGATCAGTGTCATAGTGAGACCACATTTTCCTTTCCCCTCCATGAGACCTTGTCAAATCTTTTAGAATTTATTTGTACGTTTTTTTGTATAATATAACCCAAAGGGAATCACCATAAAATTTAGTAATTCATGTTCCAAGTGATTTTACCAGATCATGGGAAATGATAAACAGGGAGGATTCAATCTGTAGTGTCTTCTTAAATTGGGGAAAACCTAACTCTCGAGGAGGAGGGGATTTCTGAGGTTAAGAAGCCCCCATCCCTAAGGGTTGGTACTTTTGTTATTATCCTTTAACAACCATTTGGGCTTGATTTTCTTCCTTAGATGGTTGGGATACAAATTAACCCATCCATATGGATGGGATTTCATTCAATCAATTATGTCTAATATTATTGTGGCTTATATTCTAATTTTATATATTTTTGTTCAAATTTATGTTGGGTTTATCATTCTTCATGAATTTTGTTTTCTATTTTTGATGTTTATTGAACTATTTCAGAATTTTTTTGTATCAGATGACTGACATCCACTATGTGAGATACTTTATTGTTAGTCTTATATGATTGATGAAACACTATCTCAACAACATACTCTGTCCTATCTTGACATTATTGAGATTAAATCAAGACATGGTCATGTTGAGCATATCCTTGGTCATGAATAGATTCCATTTTTTAGAGTCATTTATGGGGATGCCATTTCATGTTAATAACATTAGAGTGATTTTCCTGTTAGAGAGTTCAGTGAAATGAAATGATCTATGTGCACCCCATCCTATGATATGAACTTCTAATGGCATATTTTTCATTTTTTAGAACAACATCATTAATTTTCCGATTCATAGGTATTGATGGGATCCTTTATATTTCTTGATTATTAGATATCATGAAACTAGGATAGATTATAAATTATTTTTTCACTATAACCCTTCTTTTAACATGAGGTGATTTTGAATTTCATTGTAAGGTAAATCCTTTAGTTTAAAATAATGAATAGTGTACATATGTTGTGGTGGATTTCATACATACTATCATTATACAATGCCTCTGGAATATCAAATTGCGAGGTCAGAAAAGTCTAGAACATGATCGGTATGTTGTGCTTAGACAGTTGGTTCCTCATATATATCATGTTTTCATCATCTTTCTCTTGAGGTTCCTCTACCAATTCTGACTAGAGAGGACTCTTCCCGAACATTTTATCATTTATTGTGAAATTAGCAGTGACTTCCTCCATTAAACTAGAAGGTATGTTACCAAAATTTGAATTGAAGAATGACCATCACATGAATATATTTTTGTTGATAAAGGATTGTACCTAGATGTGACAAGGAATCAGACATGAAAGTAATTATTTTTTCAAGTGTCTCAAAATAGGAGTGATTTTTAATCACCATATTTCTAATTGAAAAAATCTAATGAATATGCAAAATGATACTATGTCGAGAAGATTCTCAACAAACACCGTCTTTGGGAGGACCACCGTGCAGATTACAACAAGGATAAGACATTATTGTTCCTTGATTTTTTTCCTTGGTAAGGGTTATCTTGACTATCATTTGACGATGAACTCTCAAAATCAATATATTTGTAGTCATGATGCAAGAATTTATGGTTATGTTCCAAATAAGGACCTTCTAAATTAATACTACTCCCCCCATAATTTTGTATCGATAGAGTTGGATTATGATATGGGGTGCATATGTATTTGAGGGATTAATGAAATCCTATAGTAGGATGATCTAGATTATAGATCATATCATTATTTACAATTCCTTTTATATGATTATTCTTATTAGAACCTTTTTACGAGTGATTTTGAAAACTTACAAGGAGTGGTGGTTTTCATGGGAAGGTGATTGTGCCCCCTTAAGAGTGACCATTTTGATTGGAAAATAACCTCTAGGTGTAGAGGCTGTATGTTCCCAATCTATTTTCCCATATAATATGGGAGAGTTTTCTTCATAACCAACATAGATGAGATTTGAGGTATGTATCTATCCATGGGTTGACACTATAATGAGAGACTCTATTTTCAGGGAGAGAGTTTTGGGTCCATTACATGGGAATTATTGTCTTCATGGTTATGATGTTTTAGAAAATCAATAAGATGTCGGTATGTATTTGCATCTTTCCATTCACCATTTTCAGGATATTATTGGTGACTTCAGTGACTAGGATAGTGAAATATTTCCATTATGTATCTTGATTAGGTGTGTGTGACATATCCTTTCCTAACTCTCATACTGGTGGATACTAAAAGTGCATGTGTGTGGGGGTGGTGAGTTGGGTTTTCCCCTAATCATCATCATGTCATTTTGACGAACATATCTAAGTGATTCTTGATGAGGTTGTTGGAAACATTTATGGGTGCAAGTAGGTGTGTATTCCTACTTATAGTATCCCACAAAATTTTCACAATTGAATTATTTGAATTACTCCAATAAAGTATGATATATTGATGAATGAAGGTGAAATTTTGTGTGTGAACACCCTCTATTTTCACAAAAAACAAATATTTGAAGGATTTTCCATATGGGGAAAAGGTGTGACCATTCTCCCTTCTGAACGATTGTTACTCCTATTGGTCCGTAATGAATTTCCAGGATTGAAGTATGTAGACCATAAAAACATTAGAAATACCATCATCATAATGAGTGTACACTACGACACTGCATTGACATTGGCGATTAATGACAGGAGTCCTTTAGAATGACCTACGTGTCTCCTGTATAAGGGAATATGTGGCTTCTTGATCCACATCACAATGATATGGGATGTGATGAATATTTTGATTCAGTGATAGGCTCTCAATATGGTTGAAGATGATAGTCAATACAGTCTGTGTTAGGGTCAATGGTAGTAATTGGATGAATGGTTAGTATAATTTATTGAACTAGATTTCTTGTTGAGTGGCCCTTATGGTCAGGATTATACCATTTTGGTGGTATTCCCAGACTAAGGAGTTTGAGAACTAGAGTTGAAGAATTTTGTCGGTGATAGCTTCATCTACCTGGAGTAAGAACTAATGAAAGTAGCATCTAAAGAGTTCATTGGTGAAATCCTAAATGACCCTATTCGATTTAAGGGAGTTCTTGTAAAGAAGTACATGTGCAATACCCCGATATTTTGAGAATTATTTTTTAGAATTAATATAAATTTTCAATTTTTTATCGTGAAATTAGAAATAGTTCATTATATATATATATATATATATATTAATATACAACTTGAAACATTAATTTCACATGTAATTCCATTTTGGCATGCACTACACGCAATATGAACTTGGCATGCGCTACCCGCAACACTGACTTGGCGTATGATGCATGCATCACAGAGTTTCTAAAAAACATCTCTCTTTATTTTTTTAATTATTTAAATAAGATAATTATAAGTTATAAATTAAACATATTAATAACTAATTGTCAAATAATTTTTGATCTAAAAAATATTGATAAAGAAAGATAATATTTTTGGTAAAGGTCCTTTATGTAAAACATATTGTTTTTTTGAATGAATCACTTTTAATAATAAAAGATAATTTAAAAAATTTTAGAAATTGAATTTGATAAAATAAAGTTTTTTTAATTCATAATATCTAAATTCACCTAGGGTAAATTTTTGGGATATTTCTGATAAAGATTAATTTTGTATGAATGGTGATAAATACTACGTTTTTTTAAAAACTATATTGTTGTCTAATTAATTATAAATGATAAATTATATTTTTAAATTTTAATTATGGTAAAATTTTATGAAAATTAAATATATTAATAGAATTTAAATTATTATATTAAATTTCTCATTGAAACTGAATATAATATCATAACCAACTATTGAACGTTTTCCTACATTAAAACCCTATTTTTTCGTCATATCTAAAGGATTAACAATATTATTAATTTGGATGTTTATACGATTAGAAATTAAAAAATACTACAAAAACAATTTTATTAATTCTATTGTATATATTCCAATAAGACCATGTTATTTTTTGTCAAAAATGATTAGTAAATGCGATTAAAATTAATAACATCATTTAAGGCCAAATTAAGATTAATTAGGTTCAAAACCATAAAATTAGAGGCCCAAATGTCATATTAACTTGTAAAACAGATATTATCTATCCATTGTTTTCCCATAAACCTTATAGTATTGAGTTTGGATTGTTTTTATGACTATTTTTGTTAATAACAGGTCCATAACTAATTTGTTTCTAAAAATTACACGTGATTACTTTTCCTTCCTTATAAAATTACACCAAATCTACCCATATTTTGTGATTACAAAAGTATACTACCTTTACAATGAAGTTATTAAGAAATGAACATGACATAAATTTATTCACACCATCATCTTATTGATATTGAACATTTTTTTTCTCTGTACGGTGAACTCTAACCTCACGAAATGATGATTATTCATTCCTCCATTACAACCAATCATGATGTCCATTATGATGGAAAATTTATTTATATATGTAATATATTATATTATTATGTCTTTAATATTCTATATTTCTTTAAAAACACACATATTTTTAGATTCCATTTGGTTTTAATACTATAATCTCGTTTGAGGTACTGTGGACTATCACCCCCTCAGAGTGATGTGATTCATTTACACAAAAAATAGAATCTATTTAGGATGGGTTTAATGAAAATATATGACATATATGATATATCCAAGACAATGTAATAATTATTTATATATAAATATATTTAAGCATGTGTCATGTACATATTCTCTTTCAATACAATAATAAAAATGGAAAATATCATTCATGCGTACGTGTGACTTACCATATCTATGAATAGTGAATTCCATTGCATACTTAATTATGATATAGATTATTGTAATATTTTTATATTGAAAATACCTGATATTCATTTGATGTTCAATATTCTCGATTCATGATATAAGCATAAGGATCCATGATATAGTGAATTAATACACGTGTGAAAAAAAAAGAGAATATTACAAAAAGTGAAACCTTAACATAGGATCATTGAAAAGAGGGTAATATAGGGTTATAATCAAACCATATATTGAAATATATATAATAATATTCTTATGTAAACGATGTATAATAATATTTTATTTATTATATAGCAATCTTGTTGAGTACAAAGAGATTCAAGACATAAGGTAGGGGGATTTCATCTCACACTTAACTTCTTTGAGAAAAAAGCTATATTCGACACCCTTACCTTTATTGTGGTGTATGAACAGCCTGGGAATATATTATTTATATCAGGTAATAAATCTTATAGGTATTCACATTCCCATTATATGATCCTTCTTTCATGGGGTTTCAATTTCAAAAGTTACCAAATTGGATAAACAATTTGTCTCACTCTTAATTCATCGAGACTCATGTTGTGTTATGCACCTAAACTATTTTCTAGGGTGAATATACATAATTTTAACATTCCATATCATGAATATCAATATTTATCAGACCTTATATGCATCATTTCACTATATTTCCATACATGTAGAGAATGGAACTAATATACTACATTATAAGAGTTTATTGAGAAAATCTCATTTCATTTTGAGATTGTTTTTGTTTATGCTTCCTTGGATAAAATCGTATGGTCTATATATCAAAAATTTTCAGGATTTTTCTTCTCATATATTATTTCAGGATATAATCATGTATGTTTACCATTTTCAACTCTTTAGTTAAAATGTTATTTATTAAATTGTTTTTTTTGGAAAACCTGACTTTACCCTCTCTTCATTAAAAAATATATGTTTTCTAAAATTGGTTTCCATGAATATTATAAAATTACCAAATAATATATAAAGTAAAATTTTACCCTTTTTCTATTTTTTCCAATCAATTCATGGGATTCATATGAAAACCCTTCTTTTTATTACAACTTACACATGATTTATTACATAAATCTTCACTAGATACAACAAAGAAGATCGAGAGGTTTAGTGTATTTGGGGATTATGATCATTATATAAAAACATGAAACATGAAATACACCATCTTTATTGAAAACTTTATTTACATGACCACTATATTTCATGAAAATTAGCATTGCATGGGATAACCTGAGGAATGAATAAGAAAAGGGTGAGCTATAAAGCCCATTAAGGGAATACAGATGGATTAACATGAGGAATACAATACATGTTAGACATTAGGAATATCAATAGAGAACAAGAGAAACATGAACATAAAGGCTTGATAACTCATGATAATCATAACATGGAAATGTGGAAACAACACTTAACATGGAATTAGCATGAGCCAAGGCCCATTGCACAAGGAGAATGAGTAAATACTCATTGCACATGAAGCAAGAGTAAACCCTTGTTGCACTTGAATTAGAATGATTCAACACTAATTTCACATGATGTATCATGATACTCTACTTTACCCAATGCATTGGAGCACTATAAGGGCGCACCCTTCTTAAACATTTCATTTCATGCATAAGTGTGCCACATGGATCATAAAACATGGATTCATAAAACATAATAATTTATTACACGATAAAGGAATGTGGAATTCATACATGAAAATTTATAACAAAAAAGTAAATTTTCATAAAGGTGAATTCCCTTCATGGAGAAATGGGCATGGTATTACCTACACAATGACATTGGCTTAGAAAATCGGTGCGATTTCGGCAGCGTAACAGCGTGACATAAGAATTCATAAAAATGGTTGATGAGAGAGAAATGGGTTCCTCATAATATTCATATTTAATGGACAGTAAGAAGGTCATATAGATACATGTACCAACAATTGTAGTGGAATTTAGATTCATGATACAAAAGTATTTCTTGAATATAAAAGAGTAGAGAAAAGATCCTTGGGGAATTTCGGCATAGTAACAGGTGCACATGGGAGTCATTTAATGAGAGAGAAAGTGATCTCCCATCATTAAACCATAATGAGGGTAGTATGAGGGAGGGGAGAAACCATACCCCAACATTCATAATTGAAATTAAAAGGGTAAAACAACTTTAAAAAATTGGACAAAATGAGAAAGGAGGAAAAAACCCTCACTTGGAAGTGTGCTTTCCAAGGCTAGAGAGAGGCCAGTGAGAGGCTTCTTGGGAGCTTGGGGCACCTTGGGAGGATTCTAGAGAGAGTAGGGAAGAGGTAGGACAAACTTAAAAGGCTTTGAGTGAGGTGGAAGTGGGATCTTGGGTGGGTATATATAGTAAAGGTGAGGGAATTCTTTATTATTTAGGTTTGTGTCCCCTTACATTAAATTAATCCAAACCACAAAACATTCCATGGTTTTTGACCACGGTTTTTGGAAAAGGGAAGAGGAAAATAATATTTTATACGTAAAAAGTCCAAAATTCTTAAAATAATAGGTTTCCTTATGTGGAGAAGAGTCACACTCCCATGGAAATTAATTTAAAAAGACAAGGTGTATAATAAGTCTTGAGGGGTCCATTAATGCTTTGAAAAGTAAGAAAAACAAACCCAAATTTACAATATTTTAATGTTAAAACATATATTATCCATACATAAAGATTATAGTATTTTATTACATCACTATTGGTTCATTATGATGTCATAAAACACATTATATATTTAAACGATATTTAATTTTTACCCAAAAATTTGACTGTCTCAGAGAATTATGAAAAATTCACTGTTGGATAATTTCAAAATCCTAATTCCATAAATAACATATATTTTATCTAAATAATTTTCTAAATATGTTAATTTTTCTCTTTCAAAATAAAAACCGACATTTATCATAATTTCATGGGTTTTGATAGAAATGGCTTTCAAACCTTAATAAAAATTATAATGGAATACATAAAATTACAAGAACATTTATATTTAAAAAAAATTAATTTAATAATAATATTTTATTAAAATATTATTTAATTCAAAAATCCCTTAATTTAATAAAATAGATTTCTTAATTAAATAATAACTAAAAACAATATCTGTATATTAAAAACAATTTACAATGTATCAGTGATGACAAGAACGTATATACATTATTATATACAAAAACAATGTACATGAACATAGTACTATAGATTTGTTAAATAACCCCTTAAAATAGCCGCATAAGACCTAATGGTAAGGTGTGCGATGGTGACAGACAGTTGGGGTGGATCAGATAACATCGCCCGAGTGGTAATCTCTATCAACTTCAACATTTCCCGTAGACGGTCCCGTTTGAGCTAGACATGATGAAGCTCAGTTTAGGATTGATCAAGAGCTAAGCCCAAGGATTCCACCTCTTTTCCAAGCTCTAAAAAATGGGCTTCATATGGAGAAATTCTACTGGATGAGGCCATCACTTCCTTTTTCGGAGTAAATTGGATTTGTTAAAGCCCTATATTTATACTAATCATGTGATCACTATTCAATGGCTATATTAGCAATGATAAAAATTATTAACATACAACCATATATGCTGAAATTTTATATAAACATAAAGAGACATTTAATTAAATCAAGATGGATTTCCATTAATGAAACATTGTGTAGTTAGAATATTCCCCCCTTCGAAAATTTCACAATCGAAATTTTCTTTTTCCCACCCTAAAACAGATGTGGGTAACTCAGCTTCATCATTTCCTATGATTCCCAAGTTTCTTCTTCAAACATGTGGTTTCTCCACAACACCTTGACAAGGGGAATTGTCTTATTTCGTAGAACTTTTTCTCTACTATCTAAGATATTCACTAGTTTCTCCTAATAAGAAATATCATCTTCCAATTTTACAACCTCAGAAGAGAGTACATGTGAAGGGTCTGGTATGAACTTCCTTAAGAGGGATAAATAAAAGACATCTTGTACTTTGGCCATGGTAGGTGGAAGTGCAAGTCGATAGGCCACAGCCCCAACATGATCAAGAATCTCGATGGGGCCGATGTATCTTGGACTTAACTTCCCTTTCCTTCCAAACCTCATGACCTTCTTCCATGGAGATATGCGTAGAAAAACAATGTCTCCAACTTTAAACTCAAGATCTCATCGACGATTATCTGCATAACTATTCTAACAACTCTGGGCTACCTTGATATTATATTGAATGGTATTCACCTTCTCCACCATTTCTTTGACCATTTCTGCTCCAAGTAGCTTACGTTGACCGACCTCATCCCAACATGTTAGTGTTCTGCACCTTTTCCCATACAGGGCATCATATGGTGCCATTTGGATGCTTGATTGGAAACTGTTATTATAAGAGACATAAACCAAAGGAAGATGTTGATCACATCCTCCTTTAATGTCCATTGAGCATGCTCTCAACATGTACTCAAGTGTTTGGATAGTCTTCTTGGATTTTCCATCAGTTTGAGGATGATAGGCCGTACTGAAGTTTAGTTCAGTATTCAGAGCATGATGAAGACTCTTCCAAATCATAGAGGTGAATCTTGGATCTCGGTTAGACACAATAGATAGTGGTACTCCATGAAACTTTACCACTTCCCTGATATATATCTGTGCTAGTTGATCCAAAGAGAAATCCTCTCGAATAGCAATTAAGTGCGCAGTCTTTGTAAGAAAATCCACAACAACCCATATTGCATTGTTACCTTTGGATGTCCTCGGAAGTCTGGTGACAAAGTCCATAGTGATGTTCTCCCATTTCCATTTTGGTATGGGAAATGGTTGCATCATCCCCTTAGACTTCTTCCTCCCTGACTTCACCAGCTGGTACAACAGGCATTTTGATGTATATTCAGCGATCTCCTTCTTCATATTATCCCACCAAACGTTTTCTCGGAGTTCTTGATACATCTTTGTGATCCCTAGGTGAATAGAGAAATTTGAACTATGTGCGTCCTCCAAAAGTTCCTTCTTCAGCTCCGGAGTTGATGGAACACATAGTCTTTTCCCAAACCACACAATTCATTCTTCATTAACATTAAACTCAAACGATTTCCCTTTTTGGATAGCTTCCACATTTTCATTAATTCCTACATCATCCTTTTGAGAATCATTTAACCGTTCCAATAGAGAATGTTGAGCAATACTTTGTGAAAGGATTGATGATGTTCCCTTCTCGATGATTCCCATGTCCATCTTCATCATGTCTAATAATATTGGATCCTTCTCAATTATCATCATTGATAGAATCGCTGGATCCTTTTTACTTAGGGCATCTACCACCTAGTTCGCTTTCCTAGGCTGGTAATGGATTGAACAATCATAATACTTGATAAGATCTATCCATCTTATCTGGCATATATTAATCACTTTCTTTTTGAATATATATTTAAGACTCTTGTGGTCAGTATATGTCTCACATTTCTCTCCATAGAGATAATGCCACCAGATTTTCAAGGCAAAGATCACTGCCGCTAACTCGAGATCATGTGTTGGATAGTTTCTCTCATGGATTTTCAATTTCATTGAGTCATATGATATAACTTTATCATTCTGCATCAACACACTTCCTAAGCCCTTCTTTGAAGCATCACTGAAACAAAAAAAAGTTCCCCACATATGGGTAAAGTGAGCACGGGTGCAGTGATAAGCCTCCTTTTCAACTCCTTGAAGCATTCTTCCCATTCATCACTAAAAGAAAACGTTACTCCCTTTCTAGTTAGCTTGGTAAGAGGGTTGGACAATCATGAATTTTTTTTCACAAATCGTAGATAATATCCAGCTAACCCCATGAAGCTACAGATATCTGTTACCGATGTTGGTCTCTACCATCCCTCAATTGCATCTGTTTTGGAGGGATCCACAGATATCACATTGCATGTGAATATATGGCCCAATAATGAGACCTCCTTAAACCATAACTCACACTTGTTGTACTTTGTATAGAGCTTCTCCTTGCGCAATGTCTCTAGTATAATTCTCAAATGCTCCTCATGATCCTCTTTGGTTTTGAAGTATATTATAATATCATCTATAAATACTACCACAAATATTTTGAGGTAATCTCTAAAGACTATATTCATTAAGTCCATGAAGATTTCTAGATCAATGGTGAGTCTAAAAGGCATTACTATGAATTCATAGTGCCCGTATCTTGTACAAAAAGCAGTTTTGGGGACATCTTCCTTCATCACCCTTACTGAAGAATATCCCAACTGAAAATCTACATTAAAGAAGTTTTGTGCTCCACGTAGATGATCAAACAAGTCATCTATTCATTGGAGAGGATACTTGTTCTTTATCGTGATTTTGTTGAGCTCACGATAGTCGATGCAAAGGCGCATTGACCCGTCCTTCTTCTTGACGAAGAGGACTGGTGCACCCCATGGTGAAGCACATGGGCATATAAACCCTTTATCCAGATCCTTATGTAGTTGTTTCTTCACCTCTTCAAGATCTACAACATCCATTCTATATGAAGTCTTGGATATTGGAAATGCCCCGGGTATAAGATCAATTGAGAATTCAACATCTCTTCTTGGATGAAGGCCAGACAGTTCCTTGGGAAACACTTCCGCGAATTCCCTCACAATAGGGATTTCATCAAGGTTGGTTTCTTCCTTGGACTCAATCATATGAGCCAGAGATTCATGCACATATGGCAGTAATATCCATGCTTGAGATGATGGAGCTATAGAAGATTCATCTTCCTCCTTACACTTGTAATGAATCGGGGGTCGATTCTCCATATGGAGTGTGATTTCCCTCTCCCGACAATTTATATTGGCTCTATATAAGGAAATCCAATCCATGCCATGAATTGGATCAAATTCCACCAGAGAGAGTATGATGAGGTTCGCCAGGAATTTCAATCCACATATTATAATAGGGGAGGACTTATATTCATGGGATGCAATGATTGCCCAATTTTCCGTAATCACCGACATCTTCACTTCCATGATTTGTGGTGGTGCTGGGATTGTTCTACTAAACTTTTTAGATATAAATGAATGCATAGAACCTGAATCAAAAAGTGAGATCACTATTCTTGAATGAATAACTATAGTACCTATCACCACTTTTTTGTCGGGGTTTACTTTGGCAGAAGTGATGGAAAAGTATCTTCCTTACTGCCTTGGAGGTTGTTGGTTTCCTATAAAAACCTTTGGATTAGGGCACTTATTTGCAAAATGACCCGGTTCTTTTAATTTGTAGCATTTAACAACGCGTTGAGATTAGAACAGAGAATTCCTCTCCTCCATCGCAGTCTGAGGTCTTTCTTGCCGACAGTTAATAGCGAGGTTCAATTCTCTTCAACACCTGAAGCATTTCCTTGTCCCCTTAGGGCAATTTCTAGGGTTCTTCTTTCCCCACTTTTGGAAAGTGGGGTGCTGGATCTTCTTAGCACCATTGGATTTATCCATCGGACCACTAGCATTGAAGTCCACCTTAAGATTCTTATCCCCATGATACCCTTGTGATTCTCCGATCTCCATTTTAACCTTGAGGTCACATCGGACAATTTCTTCATAGCTATCGAAGTCACGGATTGCTAATGCTTTCCGTAGGTTAGGATTCAACCCACCAAATAAGCGATCAACTTTGAATTCTGGGGTAACGACATAGTCAGAAGTGTATTATGAAATCCTTGTGATGTTTTCCTCATATGCTCCAACATATTCTTTGTCTTTTTGCTTGAGGGAAACGAAGTCCATTTCCATCTTAAGCCGGAGGGTGCATGTAAAATATTTATCAAAAAAAATCTTCCGAAAATCCTTCCATTCCAACGCCTCGATCTCCACCTCAGGCATCATATTTTTGATCAACTTACACCATTTATCAACTTCACACTCCATATGATAAGCCACCAGGAGAACCTTCTATTGTTCAGAACGTTGAATGATGGAGAAGATCTTTTCAATAGATTTGATCCATTGTTCAACGATCGTGGGATCAGATGATCCACTAAAAGTAGGAGGCCTTTTTCTCATGAAGCTCTCGATAGTGACTTTTCCCTTCTTAGGGGGGGTTGAACGTTCCTCTTGACCAGTGTTTCTATTCAAAACATCAGTTATCTGAGAGAGAAGCGTGAAAAAGTTCACGATTCCCACTTCCATTGGATTGGGCATCTCATTAGTACAGTCATTACACTGATCTTCACAATGGTTGTTAGCTCGAGTCCTCCTATTACCGGCCATTGGCTGTTATAAAAGGAAATATTGGGGTAACACATAAAGGTCAATCCAAAGACAAAAGTTGATGACTTATAAATAAACTATTATTTCCTTAACTCATGAGTCTATAGGCTTCAATCTAGGATTTTCATGATATACTTTCTAACATATACTCATAGGGGCATTTTTTTATTCCCTTAATATGGGTTCATACTAAGATTTTGAATTTATAAAAACATATCCCCTAGGAGTGTCATAATAAAGAGTGCATCAAGACCCGTTATTGTGCACCAGTTCCCATTCATGCTTAGCTCAAAATGGTGTCTTCAGGTTTTACCCATAGGATACATCTGTGCTAGAGCCTCCTCTACCTGCTCGTATCCGGACATGGATTTATTTGTTTGATAAACCACTTACACAGTAATTACCAAAACTTAGTAATGTTTTTATTATACTTAGTCATTTCTTTAAGGCTTTACTAGGGATTTCTAATCCTATTCGTAAAAATAACTAAACCTATCCTCTGATACCAACTATGACAACCCTGCTTTTTATTACAACAAAAACATGATTTATTACATAAAAATTCACTTGATACAACAAAAAATATTGGTAGGATTAGTTTCTTTGGGGCATATGATCATTACATAAAAACATGAAACATGAAATACAACATCTTTATTGAAAACATCCTTTACATGACCACTATATTCCTGCATACTTAGCATTGCATGGGATAACCTGAGGACATCCATAAGAAAATGGTGAGCTATAAATCCCAATAAGGGAATACACATGGAATAACATGAGGATTACAATACATGTTAGACAATCGGAATATCAATAGAGCACAAGAGAAACATGAGCATAAAGGAATGATAAACCATTATAATCATAACATGGAAATGTGGCAACAACACTTAACATGGAATTAGCATGAGCCAAGGTCCATTGCACATGGAGCATGAGGAAATCCTCATTGCACCTGAAGCACGAGTAAACCCTTGTTGCACATAAATTAACATGAGTCAACACACATTTCACATGACGTATCATGATAATATACTTTACCCAATGCATTGGAGCGCTATAAGGGTGCAGCCTTCTTAAACATTTCATTTCATGCATAAGTGTGCCACATGGATCATAAAACATGGAATCATAAAACATAATCATTTATTACACGATAATGGAATATGGAATTCATACATGAAACTTTACTATAAATAAGTAAATTTTCAAAACGGTGAATACCATTGATGGAGAAATGGGCATGGTATTCACTACACAATGACATTTGCTTAGAAAATCGGTGTGATTTCGGCAGCGTAACAGCATGACATAAGAATTAATAAAAATGGTTGATGAGAGAGAAATGGGTTTCTCATAATATTTACATTTAATGGACAGTAATAATGTCATATAGATAAATTTCCCAACAATTTTAATGGAATTTAGATTCAGGATTCAAAAGTACTGCTTGAATGTAAAAGAGGAGAGAGAAGTTCCTTTCGGAATTTCGGTATAGTAACGGGTGCACATGAGAGTCATTTAATGAGAGATAAAGGGGGATAACATCATTATAAAATAAATATATAATTATTATAGAGGTTCTAAACCATACCCCAACATTCATAATTTAAATTAAAAGGAAAATACAACTTAAATAAAATTGGACAAAAATGAGAAAGGAAGAAAAAACCCTTACTTGGAAGTGTGCTTTCCAATGCTAGAGAGAGGCTTGTGAGAGGCTTAATGGGAGCTTGGGGAACCTTGGGGGATTCTAGAGATTTTAGGGTAGAGGTTGGACAAACTACAAAGGATTTTAGTGAGGAGGAAGTGGGTGCTTGGGTGGTTTTAGATAGGAAAGGTGAGGGAATTCATTATTATTTAGGTTTGGGTCCCCTTACATTACATTAATCAAAACCAGAAACCATTCCATGGTTTTTCCCATGTTTTTTGGAAAAGGTAAGAGGAAAATAATATTTTATAAGGAAAAGTATGAACTTCTTAAAATAATAGTGCAGCTTATGTGTAGGTGAGTCACACTCCCATGATAATTAATTTAAAAAGACAAGGTGTTTAATAAGTCTTGAGGGGTCCATTAATGCTTTGAAAAGTAAGTCAAAAAAACCCAAAATCACATTATTTTAATTTTAAAACATATATTGGCCGAACATAAAGATTATAGTATTTTATTACATCACTATTGGATCATTATGATGTCATAAAACACATTATATATTTAAACGGTATTTAATTTTTACCCATAAATTTGATTGTCTCAGAAAATTATGATAATTTCACCATTGGATAATTTCGACATCCTGATTCCAGAAATAACAGTTATTTTATCTAAATAATTTTCTAAATATGTTAATTTTCACTTTTAAAATAAAAACCGACATTTATCGAAAATTCACATGTTATGACAAAAATGGCTTTGAATCCTTAATAAAAATTATAATTGAATTCATAAAATTATAAGATCATTTATATTTAATAAAATTTAATTATATAATAATATTTTTTAAAGTTTATTTTATTTAAAAATCCCTTAATTTAATAAAATATAATTCTTAATTAAATACTAACTAAAAACACTATTTGTACTTTAAAAACTATTTACAATGTATCAATGATGACAAGAACGTATATAAATTATTATATACAAAAAATAATGTACATGAACATAGTACTATTTATTTTTTACATAAACCCATCAAATAGCCTCATAAGACCTAAGGGTAAGGTGTGTGATGGTGACAGACTCTTGGGGTGGCTCAGATAACATCGCTTGAGTGGTAATCTCTATCAACTTCCACTTTTCCCGTAGACGATCCCATTCGAGCTTGAAATGATGAATCTCAGCTTGGGCTTGGTCAAGAGTGAAGCCCAAGGATGCCACCTCTTTTCTGAGCTTCGACAAATGGGCTTCATATGGAGCAATTCTACTGGATGAGGTCATCTCATCCTTTGTCTGAGTAAATTGGATTTGTTAAAGCCCTATATTTATACTAATCATGTGATCACAGTTCAAAAACTATATTAGCAACGGTCAAAATTCTTAACATACAACCAAAGGAGTTGGCATTTTATATAAACATAAAGAGACATTTAATTAGATAAAGAGTGATTTCTATTAATGAAACTTTGGGTCATTACAATTCATATTGTCTCATTCCGAAAAAGTAAATTTTTTTCATTATTACTTTGAAAAATAAATAATCATTTGACCTCGTATGATATTTAAGGATTTACCCCGTATCATTTATTTGAAGCTCCCATAACATTGTTAATAAGGTTAACATTTAAGATAATGTTTTTAAAATGTAATTTTCAAGGAAAATTGTTTTCTAAATCATTTCATACTCATTTTATATGTTTTGATGGAAAATAATTTTTAAAATTTTTTCAACTCTTATATACAAGTATTAAAAGTGCTTTTAAAGAAATGGTTTTCAAAACTCTTTCATCATTATTTATATGTTTTCATTAAAAACACTTTTAATTTTTTTCATGATTTCCTTATATGATATCAATGTATTTTAAAAAAAAATTATATTTAGAACATTTACAATATTTCTTTAAAAGTTTTCAAGTGCTTTCAAAGAAAAATGATTCTATCTGTTTTGAAGATTTTTTAAATCTTTTGAAAGAAAATATTTTCACAATGATTTAATTTTATCATTATAATTTTACAAGATACTTTTCATGAAAATTATTTTCAAATCGTTTTACTTATTAAAAATAATTTTTTAAAAAATAAAGAAATTTTGGTTCAGAAATTTTTTTAGTGTATATTTAAAAATTATTTTCTATCTAAGACTACATATATTGATGTTACACATGAGTTTATAGAAAATAATCTTAATGATACATTCATATCCATTATATGAATGAGTTATGATTAATGCCCAGGTATATATGAATCTCATTCCCCCTTTATTTTGAGTCAATAAGGATTGCTTATGAATATTCCATTTCAATATGTTTTGAAAATCAGAATCAATACATCCCAAGGAATATTTATTTCCAATAATATTTATCTTATTAAGGAATTTTTTCCCTCCCAAGAGAATTTTCTTCATATATTTCATTTCAATGATCATGTTTTAGTTTCACTAAACCTAACTCTATTTATTTATAAGTGTTAAATTTAGTTTCATTTCTAAAACCTCTAAATCCTACCAATACATAGATATAGAGTATTCAGTTTTCATGTTCTGAATTCAGATTAAAAATTCGTTGAAATTTAGAATCTGAATTCTTCTTAATCTAGATTCTGAATTATCTCAAAATTCAGATTATGAACTCACTGAAATTTAGAATCGGAATTCTTTGAAATTCTGATTCTGAATTATCTGAAATTCGGATATCAAATTCTCGAAAATTCAGTTTTTGAATTCTATGAAATTCAGATCCTGAATTCTCTGAAATTTAGATTCTAAATTCTCTGAAATTCTGATTCTGAATTCCATAGAATTCACAATCCTAATTCCTTAGAACTAATGTTCTGAATTCCTTTTAATTGGGACTCCCAATTCCTTAGAATTCAGGTTCTGAATTCTGTAGGATTTAGACTCTGAAGACTATAGAATTTTGATTACAAATTAATTGAAAAATAAAATCTTAATATTCATGTAATATATACTCTGAATGTTTTTCTCTCAGACTCCGAATTTTATTTGTCTTTAGACTCCAAAAAATAGAATTGGTTGAGCAACTATATTTTAATTACCCTTTTTATAGTTATGAAATGATGTCGTGGATTCTATTTCTAACTAACCATTGTTTGAGTGAAACATGTACAGGTCCCTATGAGATTCAATGAAAAATATGACCATTGTAGAAGGGAGCAGACTATTTGAAAAATTTCTATAAATATGATCTCATTTGAATGATCTCCAAAAAACTAACTGATCTAGAACTCTAGAGATTACATGCTTCTGAAGTGATTTCTATAGAGAGATACTCTCATGCATTGTGTGTACTAAACAAATTGATCAGATTTCTTCATGCAACTTCAATAAATGTTTTGTACAATCGAGGGCTTTCTAGAATAATATGACAGAGGTTCTGACTACTTTAAAGTTCGAGGTCTTCCTTGATAATGAAGATATGGGTGCCAACTACCTTGATATTGGAGGGATTGCATTGATAGAAAGACAAACTCCGATATTCTTATCGAGGTCCTACCTTGGTGTGGATAAGATAGACCTTCTTGAATGTATAAATCAAGGGACCTCTATCCAAGAATTTTGAATACCCTACTCTTTGGGTTAAAAGATATCATACTTTCTACTTGTATTATTTCAAGTATGTTTTCGGATGCATTTTGAATAAATTGAATGTATAACTATCTTATACTATCTTATACATATATATTATGTTTAGTAAGATTCTATACGCTTTAATGAAGAATATTTTTTCTTTGTAACCTTTTCTTAAGATTCATTTCTGCAACCATATTTTCGAAATCTTGCATGTTTGTAGATCTAAAGGGTTTTGTGAATATACCTTGTTTAACATTGTTAAACATAGTTTTTCCTAAGGTTGAAAACAAATGTTTTACAACCAACATTAAATGTTCCAAAAGAATATTTAAAGGATACAATTCACCCCCTTGTATATTGAGCATCAAAAACATTATTTCGATCCCACAATTGGTATCATATGAGGTCTCTACAATACCTATATACACATATATGTTTTCCTGTTCAGTTTTCATTGTTCTATATTTTCCTTCCTGATGATATATTTCTCCTTTTTTATAAACATTTATTTTTATCATGTTTTTGTGGAATGATATTTTCTTCTATATGACAGGAACGAATGTGTCTTCAATTGAAAATCTTAAACCAACTATACCACATATACTTGATGGGAATGATTATGAATATTGGATAGATAGTATGAAGAATTTTGTTATTAATGCTGAATTAGACAAATATTTTATGATTACTAGAGATTACATGATTCCTTCCAAAGAAGTCATAACATTTACTAATCAAGAAAAGTCAAAATATCAACTAAACTACAAGGTACGGAATACATTATTGTGTTAAATGTCCAAGAATAAGTATATCCGTATTTATTCTTTTGAAGCTACAAGTTGTATTTGGAAGAAATTGGAGGTTACTCATTTGGGTACAATGATGGTTATAGAAACTAGAAGAAACATGATTAGAGAAGAATATCATGGATTTCTATTTCCTAATGGAGAACCAGTGTGAAATATAAAACAGTGGTTTATGACTATTGTTAATAGTTTACAATCCATGGGTAAAAGAGGATTAGATGATGAGGCACTTGCAGACATGAATATTTATATCATGCCTAATGAGTGGGAATCTATGTGAATAGCTATTTATGAGAATAGGAAGGTATCTCATATTACTCTTGATGAGATTCTTGGAACTCTTCTTCAACATGAGGCCCAAATGAAAAGATATGTTGACCTAAATAAGAATAAGTATGGAAATGGAATTATAGCCTTTACAACCACTAAAGTAAATACTCCTTAAAGTGTGACTAGATCCAAGTCGAATAAGGTTACAGTTATAACTAAATCATTTGAAAGTGAACATTCTAAGAATTAAGTAGCTAATATTTCTTGAAGGATGAACAAGATATTTGGGAAGAAAGATGTTAAGTATAGATTTAATATGATAGAAATAAAGGACCAGAAATACACTGAAGTCACTTGTTATGAATTCAATAAAACAGGGCATATAAGCGAAGATTTTACAATGCTTAAGAAAAAGGATTGAAAGGAACATCATTCTATGATAAATTTATCAAATTTCTGTAAATATATTGGTATGAATGTTTTGAAAGATAATTAAAACTGGAGTTATAATGTTGGAGACACTTCGGATGAATCCTCAGATAATGAATCTTCTGTTAAAAAGAATCTTGGTTTACATGTAATGTTACCTATTAAGAATCCTTGGTTAATGGAAAAGTTACACAATGCTGAATCCATAACCAATGTATCCTTGAATGCTATTTATAATGGTAGTAAATACTATGAATATTCAGATGAAGAATATTTTTCTTATGAAGATAATACATTACCTACTTATGAAAAAGCTTCTAGGTTTTCTAATCTCCTTTAGAAGGAAAATTCTAAAGTCAAGAAAATTCTTGATAAAAAATTCTAGGATTTTAATTCTTACTAAAGATGTATCACATTTTTTTATAGATCACGATAAGAAAATTTATGATTTTAAATGTGTTTGAAAAACCCCTGAGGAAGTTAATTCTAAGAAGGAAAAACTTTTTTAGGCTCTATAAAAAGTACTTTCTAATAAAAATTATTTAGAGACTATATCTAGTACTAAAACTAATTTTTTCAGGATAAAAACATAGTTATTAGACTGATGTAAGAAATATTTTCCTTGACGAAGTGTTTGTCAAAATTTACCTCTGGTATGGAAAACATTGACAAGATGTATTCCCGAATTAGATCTCTGAGGAATAATTCATGATTTGGTAATACTCATTCAAAACCAATTTTTAGTAATAATTATTTTGTTCCTCTAAGTTATCCATTCTGCACTAAGTGTTAGTGTGGTGAGCATTGGGAAATATTTTTTCCTTAACAAAATAATTCTTTAGGTTTTCATTAATCTTACTTTTTAATGAAAATGTGGGTTCCTAAAATATTCCTTTATGAAATTTCCGGATTCATGACTTTTAGGGTTCTGAAATTCTATCACTATTATATTCAGGAAAGTATAGATAGTACTAAAAAAATACATGGTACACAGATAGTGGATGCTCCTGATACATTACTGGTAACAAAAACATCTTTGAAATTTTTATCAAGACAAATAGAAGAAATGTATCTTTCGTATATAATGCACATGGAGAAATAATTTTTATAGGTAATATTATTTTTCTTGAAAAAACAATGCTTTAAAATGTTTTATTATTTAAGGGTCATCAGGACAACCTTATTAGCATAGGGTAATTATGTGATAAAGGTTACATTGTGAATTTTAGGAATGAAAAGTGTTTAGTACACACATCCAATGAAGAGATTATTCTTTCTACCCATAGAAAATAGAATTTTTATACACTAAACACAGAATACCATAGGATTCAAGATCTAACTTGTCTTAGAGATATAGAAGACCATTCATGGTAATGGCATAGATGGTTAGGATACTGTAACCTTAAGAACCTATGAAAACACTCTTAAAAAAGACTAATTAAGGATCTAATAGATCCTAGATTTTATTCTTCAAAAGTTTTTGATCCTTGTCATTAGGGAAAGAAACATATGTAATGTTTTAAATCAGTTGGTGATGTCTAAACCATTGATGTTTTACAATTGGAGAATATGGATCTTTTTGGTCCAACACAAACTGGAGGCATTGGATGAAAATATTATATATTTGTCTTTGTTTATGATTACACAAGATTTACCAAGGTCTATTTTCTAACAAATAAATCTGAAGATATTTCTTATATCAAAACATTTATATCCCAAGTTAATAATGAGAAAAACCGTACTTTGATAACTATTCATAGTGATCTTGGAGGAGAATTTAAAAATTCAGATTTTGAAACTTTTTGTAGTAGAAAAGGCATTACTCATAACCTCTCAGCACTATAAACTCCTTAAAAAATGGTGTTGTTAAAAGAAGAAACATAATTCTTCAAGAAATACCAAGAACCATGGTGAGTGAATATTCGATAGACAAACATTTTTGGGCTGAAGCTGGATGTACTGCTTGTGAATCTATCAATCTAGTTTTGTTTATACATTTTCATAATAAAACACCTTATGAGTTATGGAATGGTAAAAAACATAGACATTCCTACTTCATGGTTTTTGGTTTCAAGGTATTCATTCTAAATACTAATCATAATATATAGAAATTCTCATCAAAATCTGATGAAGGGATTTACTTAGGCTACTCCACAACTTCTAATTCTTATAGAAGATTCAATAAAAATACTTGTACTATTGAAGAATCAGTACATGTTAAATTTGATGAAACTAATACCTTTGTTCATAAATAGCCTCATCATACAACTTCTGATGTGTTTTCAAAAACTGATTATCAATCATTGATAGAAGATTATTCTAATAAAGAAAAATGTTCAAGGAATTGGTTATGAAGCATTTACCCCAGAAGATTTCCTACCATATGATGATATGCAAGTTTTACAAAACCCAAATCAGTTTTTTCTTAATAATCATCCTAGTGATAGTATCATTGGTGAGATAAATCAACCTGTAAGGACTAGAAGTTCCTTATGAAATGAAGGAGAATATCTAGAATTTCATTCCCAATTAGAACCAAAAATCACTGATGAATCTTTATGTGATGATGATTGGATAAAAGCTGTTCTATATGAGATAAATGATTTTGAAAGGAATAATGCCTGGACTATGGTTGAAAGACCTATGGAAACTTATTTTATTGGAGTAAAATGGTTATTCAGAAAAAATTGTTATGAGAATGGAATCATAGTAAGAAATAATGATAGATTGGTTGCTAAAGGCTATAATCAACAAGAAGGAATATAATATGAATAAATATATGCTCCAGTATCTAGACATGAATCTACTCATTTTCTACATTCCTTTGAAGCTTTCATTAACTTAAAACTTTTTCAAATAGATTATATATATCCATTCCAAAATGGTTATGTTCAAGAGGATGTTTTTGTTAAAGAACCCCTGGTTTTGAAGATGCAAAATATCCTAAACATGTTTTCAAACATACCAAAGCATTATATGTATGTAAACAATCCCCTAGAGCATGGTATGATATACTTATTGGGTTTTTGATTCAAAACAATTATGTTAAGGGAAATGCAGATCCACTCCTTTTCATAATGAATGATAAGAAAAATGAAAAGATTGTGCAAATATATAATGATGACAATATATTTGGTTCAACTCACCAATAATTAACTAATTCCATTGCTGATCTAATGAAATATGAGTTTGAAATGAGTATGATGGGTGAGTTATCATTTTTTCCTTGGTTATCAAATTTCTCAAAAACCAGACGAAATCTATATATCCCAACATAAGTATATTAAATATCTTCTTAAAAATTATCGATATGACAGAACTAAGAGTATAAGTACTGCCATTGGTTCCACAAATTCATTTGATCTTGATGAAGATGGGAAACAAGTAAATCATAAAAAAATTTAGGGGAATGTTAGGAAGTCTACTTTACATGACATATATTCATCTTGACTTATTGTTTTCAGTATTCTTATGTGCATGATATCAATCCATTCCAAATGAATCTCTATTAAAAGTAGCGAAAAAAATTTCACTCCATAAAAGTAACCATGTATTTAGGAAAATTTTATACTTATGGAAATGATTTTGTTTTAAAAAGTTTTTCTGATGTTGACATTGGTGGGTGTAGAATGGATAAAAAAAGTAAATCCTAATCTTGTCAATTTTTAGGTGATTCATTAGTGTCCTGGTAATGAAAAAAGTGACACTGAGTTGCACATTCCACTGATGAAGTTGAATATGTAGCAGCTGGAAGTTGTTCTGTTCAAGTGTTGTGGATGCAAAAGATACTCATAGATTATGGGTTATGTTTTACCAAAACAAAATTATTCTTTTATAATAATATTTCCATTAGCTTAAGTATAAATCCTTCACATCACTCTCATGAAGAACACAGAGATATTAGGAATCAATTTCTACAGGATCACACAAAAAAGAATATTTCATTCTTCAATTTATCATAACACAAGATCAACTAGCAGATATTTTCACAAAATTTTTACCCTCCAATAAATTTGAATATATTAAACAGATGTTAAAAATGATAACCGTAAGGTAATCATCTATATTAACTCTTTTTTGAAACATATTACTTAACAGAATGAAACTCTTTTTCAAAGGGGATTACATTTGTTTAGTTGTCTAAATATTTTCTTAGTCTAGATTTTTCGTAGTCTAAATTTTTTCATAGTCTAAATTTTTCGTATCATATTTTATCATAATCAAAAAAATTTAAAATAAAAATTTTTCATAATCAATTTTTTTTTTGTATTCAATATTTTCGTAGTCAAATTTTTTCATTGACAAGAAGTGTTTTCCTCATTTAGAATAATTTTCCTAGAAATTTAGAAGGTATGTTTTCATTCCTATGTTTTCATAATCATCTTTTCAATTGTTAGAATCTTTTTCCTGTTTATGAAATATTTTTGGATTCACTTTTTCTTAAATAAGAATTTGTATCTTAAAAACCTCAAAATATCAGAACCTATCAAAATCTGTCATCGGTTATCATGTCAACCATGAGATTTGATCAAAAGTTTTTTCAATCATTGGATCAACTACGGAATTTTAATTTTCACTTCAATTTCCTATATAAATCACCCTAATGGTTGTACCACATCAGTTTTTCAATATTTCTCATGTTGAGGTTCAATCTCTGTACTTAAGATCGTTCTAAATCTTCAAAAGTTTTCTCAGTTCTGGATGCCTGATTAATCCTCTTCTCATAAATATATATCCACTTTTAAGGAAATTTTTGAGTGGAAGATATACATGTAATGGTTCATCAATTTTAAGTTTATTATAAGTATAACTCTATCCTATCTATGAATGTTCAATTGAATAGTTTAGAGAGTGAATGTGTATCAAAACCAAGAGAATATGATCTGTGTACCCGGAGATGATTGTAGGGTTTTATGGAATAATTAGATTTTTCAATGAAGCATAGAAAGAGAAATTTTCTTTCCATTGTTATAGAACGACCTAATATCTTTCATACAGCAATGCAGTGAGTCTGATTGGAATTCATTATAAAGGAGAAGTTGTGTTTTGTATTGACACACTACATGAGAAATCCAAATCTTTGGATATGGAAAAGGAAAAAGAGTTCCTTTTCTTGAAAAGAGTGAAGACTTTGAAGATCATTCAAGTTTAATAATTTGTGGAATCTAGAATTGTGGGTTCAAGGTTTAATAATTACAAGGAATGTGGATAAGGATACATTAAAGATGAGTGATATATATATTGGATTTCATGGTGAACCTCAAAAAGATAAACATGGTTAAGTATATCTTGGTGGTGATTGAGAACAATAAGAATGGAAATATGAAGTCTTAGATTATCATGTATATGGATATTCATTCAATTATTATTGTCCATTTACACTAATCATTTAAAATCCCATGTAGTTCCATGCCTTGAAATTACAATGTGATGTTGCTGAGTGATGACACCTTAAGGAGAATGAAAATTGGAATTTCTAGTGAATCTAGAAAATGCTATTATCTATCTGAAGAATAAATAAAAGATTGGTTGATGAAGCTAGAAGTGGGTGAAACCTCTATGAAATATGGGAGGAAGTGAAATACAGAGGAGCCAGAAGAGAAAACCCAAAATACTGTGGCCAAGAAATCTCAATCAGCACCACCGAAGCTGATGAAGAAAAAATCATATCCGGATGAAGTAGTGGCTATGTGGAGAGAAGATAAGAAGAACTAGAAGGAAGGGGATCCTACGTTTGTCTTGGAACCAACTGAGGAAATATCATTGAGGGAGGAGGCTTCTGAGAATCTTGAGATGAAACAGAAAGAGAAGAAGAAAATGAATAAGTTATCTGAAGATGATATTGTACAGTCACTTCTCAAAGAATCTCAAAAAGCATCTAAACAAATTCGAACACTAGAATCATTTTTGATAGAACCATTTATAGTGACTCCAAAAAATAAAGTGGTGGGTTCAGAATCACATCATAAAAAAGAAATTGTTGAAGAATAAGAAGTGGGTGATAAAATAGAATAAGAAAATGATCAAGAAGAAGAACGGAATAAATAGATGATATCATAAAGCAAGTTGATGATTACCATGATAAGGAAATCCACTCTGTAAAATTGTCGATTCGGACATCCAAAGAGAAGTCCTCAAAAATTGAAACAATAGGTAAAGATAATAAGGGTTAAAAAGAAGTGAATAAGCCAATAGATGATGAAATCGTTAAATATGATTTTATTCACCCAGAAGATCTAGTGGCTGATGCGGTGAAATAAGAAGTTGAGTAAGATAATATTTTTCAGATATCAGATAGTGAGCATGAATCTATCATATAATAATACATCATTCTAAATACTGGAAAGGGAAACCTGGTGGTAGTTGATACACCTATAAAATTTGTTGTAAAGATGAAAGATGTCGGTACTTCATCAAAGAGATAATATGAAGTCATAGAAACAAAATCCTCCCCAACCGAACATTCGGATTCAGAATCAACATCCCTCAAACATGATTTTTTTGATAAGTATTTGAAAAATTATTTTGGTACTATTATTTTATTCCCAATCATAGATTTAAGATACCATATACTTCAGCATACAATAAATCAGAAATCTGATTCAGTTTTCATGGGGATTGAAAAATGTGTTGCACTATAGGCAGATTTTAAGTCTTTCCTCTTCTGTTATGAGGCTCATAAAATATCATGTAAGAAGAATACATGCTGTTCAAAGAAGAAAATTGAGGAAATGAGAATATTTGAATAATTTCACGATAATTTGAATGATAAATTTGACACCTAATATGGAAATACCAAGGAACATTCAAATAGTTTTGAGTAAAATTTAATCCTTGAAAAGAGTACTCAAAAGTCCGATGTCAATGAATTGAATGGAAAGATAAATTATGTGGCCATGAATTGAAAGAGGGAAATGGATCTCAGAATAGATATTTATGTGAAGATTTGTAAACAAGAATATGTCTTGAATGTTTAGGTAGAAATTATTAAGGCTCTTGAAGAAAAAATTCATTCCTTAGAGATGAAAATTTAAGATCAGGATCAGTTGCTAAAGTGTGAAGAAGTGGATCACAATGTGCTGAAGAAGCTAAAAAATATTGTGAAGAAACTGACGCCAAAGGAGAAAACAGGATAATTTCATTCCATTTTGATCATTTTTTTTGTATTTTCCTCATTGTACAAATACTTTCATTCTTAATGATATTTTTATTTTTCTCTATATATATGGTTTTCTAGTACTAATGTTTTAGGTACCAATTTTTTAACTCCATCAATTTATTTTGAAAAATCACAAAGTTCGAGAACGGAATGATAAAAATAATACAATGTAATGAAAACATTTCCCTACGTAAGGGGGAGTTCATCTAGAAGAATGTTCTTATCAATGATATTTTCTGAATGCATAAAAATGAAAAATTTAATTCGAGAAATTAATAATACAATCCTTAGTGATTCCAATTCATAAAGGGGAGTTAGATATTTTCATTATGTTCAATGAGTAAATAGAGATAAGTTTTTATTTTCATGTCCATAAAATTTATACGTCCATAGATAATTTTTAGTAAGGATGTTTGTGCTTTCCAAAAAGGGGGATATTTTTGAGTCAATATGGCTTCCTTCTTAATATTCCATTTATTTCTATTTTCAAAATCACAAACACTCCATCTCATGGAAAATTCTATTTCCCATAAGATTTATCTTATTAAGGAAAATTTTCCTTACCTAGGAAATTTTCTTCTTATCTCTATTTTCATGGTTACTAATTTAGTTTCACTAAACCTAACAATTTTTATTTCTATGTGTAAAAGTTGGTTTCATTTCTAAAACCTCAGTATCCTATAAATACATATATATAAAGTAACAAATTTTCTGGTTCTGAAATCATATTCTAAATTCAATGAAATTCAGATTCCGAATTCTTCTGAATACAGATTATGAATTATCAAAAATTCAGATTCTAAATTCTCTGAAATTCGGATTCCGAATTATATGAAATTCAGATTCTGAATTCTCGGAAATTCAGATTCCGAATTCTCTGAAATTCACATTCCAAATTCGTTGAAATTCAGATTCTGAATTCTATGAAATTTAGATTCTGAATTCTCTAAAATTCAGATTCATAATTCCTTAGGATTAAGATTCTTAATTCCTTTGAATTCAGGATCTGAATTACTTAGAATTCAGGATCTTAAATTCTTTAGAATTGCGGTTCAGAATTCTTTAGAATTCAGACTCCTAATTCCTCAATATTCAGGTTCTGAATTCCTTAAAATTCAGACTCTGAAGTCTATAGAATTTTAATTCTGAATTATTTGAAAATCCAAACCTGTATATTCATGTAATATATACTCTGAATTTTTTTCCCTTATAATCAAAATTTTATTTTTCCTTAGACTCTGAAAAATAGAATTGGTTAAGAATCCATATTTTACTTATCCTTGTTACAATTATGAAACAATGTCGTGCATTCAATTTTTAATTAACCTCCGTTTGAGTGACACGTGTATAGGTCCCTCCGAGATTCTAGGAAAAATATGACCGTTGGAGGAGGGAGCCGACCATTGGGAAAATGCCAATAAATTAGCACTCATTCGAACGAGCTCAAAACAAGTGAATGATATAGAACTATATATATTACATTTAGTTGATGTGATTTCTAGTGAGTGGGACTCTCAAGCCTTGTGTGTGCCGAACATCCTATTCAGATAGCATTGTGCAACTTAGATTGTTTCTCTTTACAATCGAGGGATTCTGGGGATATGAATTTAAAGGATCTGACTACCTTAAAGTTCAAGGACTTACTTGATAAAGAAGACATAGGTTCCGACTACCATGAAGTTTGAGGGCTTGAGGGGATAACAATACAGACTCTGATATTCTTGTCGAAGGCTTACCCTAGTGTGGGTAAGATATAATTTCTCGAATGTATAAATCAAGGGACCATTATCCAAGGTTGTTGGATAAACAACTCTTTGGGTTAAAAGATTTCATACTTGTTACATTTATTGTTTCATGTTTGATTTCCGCAACATTTTTCTTAAAAATGAAATTATAACTCTCGTATAAATTATTATACTTGTATACTCTGATTAGTATGATCTATATGCTTTAAGGTAGATTCTTTTTCCTTATAAAATTTTCATATGTTTCATTTCTAGAACCATATTTCTGGAATCTAGCATGTTTGAATAACTAAGAAGTTTTGTTAATATACATTGTTTAACAATGTTAATCATAGTTATCCCCATGGATGTAAATGAAATTTTTATTACCAACATTAAATGTTCGAAACGAATTTTTAAAGGATACCATTCACCCCCCCCCCCTGTATATTGATCGTCTACTTCATTATTTCAATCATACACTTCATGGGTAATATTTTTGCAAAACCAGTTTCTTTTTCATGGGTTATATGATTACGTCACCTGATTTTTTTGATGGGATATGTTTATGATGAACTAATTAGGAAACCTATCGATTTCCATATATTATGATATGTTTACATGTTTATGAAACCCAGTTCATTTCATGGGTTATGATATGTTATTTATTTCCATGTAGAACATGTATGTATGATTTCATTATATTATGGATGGGACCAATATCTTCGTCCAATGCATTGGGAAAAAATTTATATCTCATTATATAGGGAAGGATGGATTGAGGGTTTACAATGTTTAGTAAAACTGGACTAAAATGAGGGTTTATTCAGTTTAGTAATAGATGGATGTAACTATGGTTTACTCAATTTTGTAATATAGGACTGGAATGAGGGATTACTCGGTTCTGTAATACAAGGATAGAAAAATGGTTTTCATAGTTCATTAATACAGGACGGGAACATGGGTTTACTTGGTTTAGTAATACATGGCAAGAACAAGGTTTTACTCAGTTTAGTAACATAGGCTTGGAACGAGGGTTTACTCAGTTTAGTAATAAAGGGATGGAATGAGGGTTAACACGGTTCATTAATACATGTGTGGAATGAGGGATTAATCATCATAGAAATATATGGATGGAATGAGGGTTGACTCAGTTTAGTAATACAGGGATATAATGAGGTTTTTCTCAGTTCAGTGGTACATGGTTGGAATGAGTGTTAACTCAGTTCAGTAATATAGGACTAGAAATAGGCTTTACATAGTTTAGTAATACATTTTTGGAAGGTTGTTCTACTTTATTTTGTAATACAGGTCTATAATGAGGGTGCATCGGGTTCAGTAAAGGACCTTGTCCACTAAGATGGTCTTGGAATTGATGCTTTGGATACAATAGAAATTATTATATGCTTATGTGTTGCAACAATTCCATGTCTTACACCTATGTTATTCTTTTATGGATTATGTCCATTACATCCTTTTGATTCATGTCTTATGAAATTCCATGTGTTATGACGCAATACATTTATATGATCTTTGATATGTATAGTGTGATCTACTATTTTCATGATCACATTCTCATACCCTTACAATAATGTTTAATAATACATGTCTCCTTATTTACACTAATTTTGCATTCAAGATCACCCCTTTTATGATTCATTTCACACAGGTTATGATGATATATACTATGTTTGATATGACTAAGAATTTTGCTAGTCAAAACCTAGTGGGAGATAATGTAGCTCACTTATTAACCAGTGTTTTTGTTTCTATTATTCCAATGGCACTATACCAACTACTATTTTTGGGTGTTTTTTTGTATAATTGTTAAGTATTATGCATAAGTTATGTAATATCTATTTTCGATAAGAGACAATCAATATAGCATGTATACCTGACAAAAAAAATTAGGAACCCTATTAATGAATAATCTCATTTGAATAAATACAAGATTGATATATTGGATTGTTTGGACCTATATTGTCAAATTAAAATGGATTGATTGGTGGGTGACACAGTCATCTTGGTTTAAAATTCTTTCTATGTTCACAATTCAATTCCAATTGAATTAGAGACTCATTATTATTTTGTGTTTCTAAACGGATTCCAAGATGTTTGTTCACGGAACTAGAAACACATGATGGAACTATATCCAAAGTGACATACATTCCAAAGGAAGTAATCAATTAGTTGTTTCATCCAATGGTGCTTAAGAAGTCATATTGTTTGAGAGGATGGGAGTTCAGGATCATCAAACCATTTTGGGGAGAATTATTGCATACTATGAGACACTCTTATATATTTTAGATAATTTAATGAATCATTCATTAATTATTATGTATGATGTGTGTTTCCCTTGAATTATCAATCAATTAATTGCATGAATATATTTTTAAATCATCTATATGTGTCTGAGTCTCTTTATCAATGAAGTTATCAGTATGTATCTGATATTATCCATTTATGGTGACCAATTTTGTACTACATAGATATTGTTTGGTTGCTATTATGTCAATGTTAGTTTCCAAGACACATAATGGGGAACTCATGAGTATATCATTATCAAGGGATATGAGAGTTTTTTTATGACATGATCGACCCCAAAAATGTAATTCTTACCAATACTTGTTAAATGAATCATAACCCATATAGTTCGGTTCCACATAATGGTTTATATCATATCTTTTAAGGTCTTGTAATAATGAATCATCGATATATAGAATGTACTGGAATTTACGTATAACTTTATTTTAATTTTATAGAATTATTTCGAGACCAAGATATATGAAGATCTGAGATTCCGAGGCCCGAAGTGCCTAGAATGATCCATCGAAGTCTTGTTAAGCATTTATAAGCGCAAGTAAGCAGTTTTCCTAAAAAAGTGTAATAACTCTTAAATGATTTCCAAGATCATAAATCTGAGGGCACTATTGTGTTCAGGATGGTGGAATTACCCTATGTGTGACTTATGTTTAGTTGGCGGATGCCTCCTATGAGAAAACCCTAAAATGGCATAACCGTTAATGAATTAATTAAATAAAGTTATTTTATTTTTCAAACTATTATTACTCATGAACGGTGAGTCGAATAAAAAATACAATACCACCATTGAGCTCGTGAGGGTATACATTCGTAAGTTAGATACTAACATTGGTCATTGCAGGCCAAAAGTGGAAGTTAGATTTTTGCTGTAAATAAAATAATTAATTAACAATTTTTTGATTGTTAGTATCCATAGCTTCTAAATGGTAACTCAGATTAAAAATCTGAGAGTACCATTGGGTTCTTCTGGGCATGTTCCCTTTAGGCAAAGCCTAACCTCAACCAGTGCGGGTCAAGGGTGAATGATAATAATTTACTGAAATTTTTTAAGATAAGTCCAATAATCATGCGGGCTAAATTTTCTAACTTTTGAACCATTGCTCGGATTAAAAAAACTGAGTGCACCATTGACTCTATAGCTCTGAGATTAGCTTAAAGGATGCTTTTCTTCGAGCACATTAGGTATGGGGAAAAAGTTAGGTTTTGGGTCTTTTTAAAATAAATAACATAAAATAACTATATTATTATATTTGGAATTCTTATCCTCCAACAGGAATGCGGGGTGTGGGGCCAAAAATATGTCATGCCAATAAATGGCTTGACCTGTCATACTTAAGTATCAACACCATTGGGGAATTATGCAGGTTACTAATTAATGGGACCCCATTAATTATCCATGTCGTTACTTACCCTCCCCCCTCTCCTATATATATGGATCTTGGGGAGGGGTATCGACATAGCTTCACCATGCAACGAAGTGTTGAAAGTGTTCCAAGATGTCATACCCTTATAGGACGGAGTTGGTTTCAGTGAGTAGTGACGAGCGACATCAAAACCATGAACCGAAGGATGACGTTTGAGAGGTGATGTTAGGAACCGATTACGAGAATGAAGAACACCAACCCGCTTTTACCAACACATTCACTCAAACAATTCGAGTTAGGGGTTGTTATTTCAATTCCCCTTCCTTGTTTTAGGATTTAACAGCAAACGTGGATCAACTTACAAACATGTTGGTATGTGGATTCATACGTTTTTGTGGGGGAGGGGGGGGGGTTTATAGGGTTGATCTCAAGAAATTAATCAATTTTATATTATTGTTTTGATTTTTCCTCATTTTATCTTACTAATGGGAGTGGATCTACCCCATGATGAACAATTCCTTGACTTGGTTTTGGATTTCATTCCCCCTTCCTTTTCTCGTGCATTATGTGCGTTCCTTGTGGGGCGATGAACAATGGATCCTTGCGCATCCATTTTTCAACGCAATGATCCCAAATTATATATCTGATATTGTGATGACCTAGTAGATATGTGATGGCAATGGAAGTAGATGAATCAACACGGTATTGGATTTCTCATTTTTTGAGCATTTTTCATGTGGGATAATCAGAATGCATTTTCTAGGACGATCAGAGGCCCAAAATAGACGGAATAGGCTTCATGATGACTAGGTGACCTCAAACCATCAATTTTCAAGATGATTGGATGACCAGATCAAGGATAGGAAGAGCCCGGAGGGGCGGTGATGAATAATGTCTATTATGGAAAATTCTGAAGAACACAACATATATCCCAAAGAACACGTGGAGTGGTACTGGCAGTGGTGGATAGGGTTTCAATTGTCAGTAAGGTATCACACAGCATGTGACCCCAGTCCCACGTCATGTTAGACCTTCCCTGAATCTTGGCGTGTATTTTGTGAATTACATAGACACGAGATGGACTACACTAATTCAAAACATATTGTGTAGAACCAATGCTTCATGATAGAGGCGACTACAAGGGACTTGGTGAGTATCTAAGGTATACACTGATACATGAGTTGGAATACATGGGTTAAGGCCGTGTGCGGGCACATGTCCAGCGTACAAAGAGAATACCCTAGATATGTTGACAGACATGTGATCCTTTCAACACGTCGTGTAGTTTCCATTTACATGACAACCTTGAGACACATACCATTATACACTGGCTATACCTGGGGTCAGAAGACTCGACATGTGACACTTCTATATGTATTTTACATTTCTGTATATGGCTTCATCTTCTTATCCACAATATCATGGAAAATTTTTGTTTGGGTTAGTGCCCCTTTTTCTCATTCCCCTGAAGGTCAGGTACTGTTTCCTACTATATGAGTATGACCCCTTTAGTAGGACTTTCGATATAGAGTCAGGAATCCCTCCGAGAGGCCGGGAGTGAGATCAGATAACCATTATTGACCCAACATAGAGTCATGTATCGATGTGACAATTCCAATAAGGAGATGATCCATTACCTAGCAGGTGAATCTGGATGAGTCGCAGTATCCACCAAGGCCCTGGCAGTGATCCTCATCTATGTGTCGTGATCTATCCCCACTCAAGAGTGTGTTCTACAGGAATGAGTGTATCTATATCTAATTGATTTTCCTAATGAACACTACATCTTGGAGGGATTAAATCAATGTTATCAGATTCAAGAAGTGAGATCTCTCATACGAGGGCTTCGTCTAATCTTCAAACTAAATCCCTTACGGGGGTATGTGGTTGAGTGACTTTTCTCTAGACAGCGGGTCTGGGTTTTGAGTTTATCTGGATTGTGTTCTCCTATTGTATGTTAAGTAGACCTATAATGAGTAGATATGAATGTACCTTTCATTTGCATTTGCATTTGATTTTTACTTTTCTAGTTATTCTTATGAGTATTGTCATCTCGACCCCTTCACAAGTATTCCTCATACGTGTCTTGTATTGTGCAGACAAGCAGCCTTTTGACGGAGTCCAGGGCGGACCAGAATAGGACTGAGCTTTCTATGTTCCCTAAAGGACGTGGAGATCCTATGGTTATGAGCTATAGTCCTATTAAATCTTTGTTCTTACATGCAGGACTCTGTAGTTTTAAGACTCTTCATAT
Organism: Viscum album; assembly: GCA_963277665.1. Lineage (NCBI taxonomy): Eukaryota > Viridiplantae > Streptophyta > Magnoliopsida > Santalales > Viscaceae > Viscum > Viscum album. Next base: position 537,482,656 of record OY728129.1, read on the forward strand.
TGGTGGGCTTGTATCCTGGCCCAATTTACATTCAATACATTACTTTCTGTCATACTCTATTGGTTGTGTTTAGTTGCATTCATGCATTTTGTTCATTAGTTGTTTTTTACATTTCAGCATTGTGTGCATGGAGATGTGTTCATGTGTACAGGTACTTAGGAAATGCCTCCCATGAACGTAATATACCTACTAGGTGCTAGTCACTAACCCATATCCTATTGAAGGCGGGCCTGGGGAGTCGCGGCGCAGGCCCCACTAGGAGGGATTGTGAAAGTGTGGTATCAGAGGTGGTCAGTTCAAGCATTGGACCAAGAGTCTGTGAGTTTGGGTTGGGGAAATAGTGTTAAGTGATTCGAGAATTCATTTCAGGCCAGAGATTCCAATGTTGGTGTAGTAGGATGACATATTCGTACCCCAGCACACAGATAACCTGATATTCTATATGGTACATGAAAACACTAGTTGCAGGGAAATAAGGGAATGGTACATGCATCATATTGGAATGAGTTGTGTTTTCTGTGTCCTTTGTGTCAGCTATCTAGATATACTCATTGACCATGGTACATCTTGTTTCCTTACAAGATTCCTCTGCGATGCATACCCATAAAATTTCAGCAGTGAGATCCTGAGGATGAACCCCTCAGTGATAAGGCTTCGATATGGGGACCAGTTCCCCAGGCATTGCCTCCAGGTGGTTCACATTCTATACCAACACTAGTGGAAGAGCCTGTGGTACCTACAGTACTGATTAATGAAGGGAATTGGCTGAGCGTGCTCCATGACTTCTAGATATAGAGACCACTTAGGTTTCGAGGTGAGCCCAAACCTCAGGCAGCTTTGAATTGGCTTGAGGCAGTGACCATAGTTTTCTTTCAAGTGAGGACACCAGCGGACAAGATGTTGATCCCAGGAGCGAGCCTTCTTCAGGGTGTGGCGAGACGATGGTGGAGTTTGAACACATAGACTCGTGATGAGGAGACTCTTTTTTGGATTGAGTTTGAGAGACAATTTGTGGAGGATTTCTCTCGAGTTATGATGAGAGTAGTTCGTATCTCGGAGCTACATTAGTTCCAGCGGGGCAGTTTGACGGTAGATGACTATTCATCGAGGTTTTCCAACCTCAGCAGGTACTCGATGGATATGGTAAAAGATCAGTACTTGATAACTTGGAACTTCAAGCGAGATCTATGAAGATACATCCGAGATAGTGTCCTGCCTCTATTAATTTCGACTTGTGCTAGAGTGCTCGAACAATCCTTGGTGATCGAGAGCTTCTTGGAGGAGCAAAGACAACCGAAAAAAGTCAGCAGCATGCAGACAGGTGTGAAGACCTCAGCAGCAGGGAGCCAACATCAGGCACAATGATCATGACGTGGGAGATATCATAAGAGGTCCTAGGATATGGGACGGATAGTCCAGGGCTCTCAGGTTGGATCCACTCAACCTAGAGAGAGGTGGTGCAACTCATGCAATAATAGGTGAAATATTTCTAGGGAATGTCTGACCCATTGAGCTGCTCAAAGGGAAGTAGTGGATGGACCAACGAGGCAGAGGTAGGGAGTGGAGCAGACAGACCTTCCAGGTGGCGGATGTGTATGTGGAGCTACGAGAGAAGCATGATGTGTTATACATTTCAACATATAACAACTACCACCCCTATATGGTCCCCACCAAGAACAAGGAGCTGGAGGAAAGGGGAAGATAGTAGCTGCATGAAGTCAAGGAGTGTGACTCAAGGGCTCCATGAATGATTCAGGGTATGGTCTGTGTCTACTACTAGCTACCATATTAATAGATATAGGTACCAATCCTTCCTTATTTCCTCAAGTCCTGTTCAAGACCAAGAGTTTTCTGTTAAACTGTTGACTTGACCCTCACATCTGAAGATACCATTTGTAGGGGGCTCGAAAATATCACTTTTTCCAACAGTGTGATATGGACCTTAAGGTTAGTGTTTTGGTTGGAATCTCTCGGTGGCAGTTTAGATCCCTTACAGCATTAGTTTTGGAATGGTCTAGACATCTGTATTACATACTTAGATTTACTGTATTAGGAAATATGGTTGTGTTTTATCAACAATATGGTTTTCCTTAGTCGGTGAAAAAGGAAACCCATGCCACACAGGAAAAATAGAAACCAAGGAGGATGCATCTAATCACTCTTGTGTCGGCCAACCTTACCGTCATGGATGTAGGAGTTTTGAGTTTTCAGTTCCCAGAAGGATTGGAATAGTCTGAGGAAATATTTTCCAAATATGTTTCCTGGATTACCTCACCAAAGGTAGAGGGACTTCTTCTTTGGCTGGGTATAACAAGAGATTTGTAACTGACATCTCCATGGTAGCATCACCCTTGTTAGCATTGATGAAGAAGGGGGAGCATTTCCTGTGGACATAGAAGTGTAAATAGAGATTTCAAGATCTGAGACAAAGAAAATGGCTATAGATCATCCAGTACTATGACCCTGAGATAGTTTGTACTCCTGGGAAGGGGAACGTGGTAGCAGACACTCTCATTAGGAGGTCTGGACGACATTTTCTGAGTGAGGAATTTGAGCAGCTAGTCACGATGTGGATATCCTTCGTAGATAAAGATGGAGAACCTTACCTATAGTCGATAACTGTCACTCCCCAAATTCATCATTGAAATTGGGAGTCACACCTTGGTACATTGACTGCGAGGATCGACGTGCTCAGATATCCTCACGATAGACACCTGATGGATTTTCTAAAGCTAGTGACCACAACATCATCTTAAATGGATATACCATGGTACTGGTGGTTCTATGGGAAGATTTGTTTATGGAGTTACACATGTCCCCTCTGGCGGTGCATCCTGTTATGGAAAAGATTTACCAAGACCTCCAGCATCGACACTACTGGCCATGGATGAAGAATTTTGTGGCATAGTTTGTTTTTCGATTCCTCACTTGTCAGCAAGTGAAGGCCGAGAATCAGGTTCAAATAAGCTTATCTAAGCCACTAGAGGTTCCTGAGTGGAAGTGGGATGTGATCTCTCTATAATTTGTGATAGGGATTCCATGTACATCTAGGGGAAATGATTCCATATGGGAGATTTGTAGTCCATCACACCAAGTCGGCCAACATCCTACTAGTTTAGGAGTAGGGATCAGTAGTGGGATTGGAACACCTCTACATACATGAGATTTTATGTCTTCATGGGGTACCATAAATGATCATCTCTGATCATGATGCACATTTTACATCATGAATATCGAAGTGGTTGCATGAGGCATTCGAGACATAACTACATTTGAGCACCGCCTTTAATCCTCATATGGATGATCAGACAGAGCGGACCATACAGACACTAGAGGACATCTTTTGTGAATGCATCCTAGTTTTTGGCTATAGTAGGAAGGATTACAATCCCTTGGTAATGTTTTCATAAAATAGTAGATATCAATCCACCATTGGTTTGGAACCATTCATGTCCCTATAATGTTAACCATGTAGATCACCTCAATGCTGGACAGACGAAGGGGAGTCAGATCTTATGGGTCCAGAGCGAGCACGGGCTACCACTGAGAAGGTTCAGATCATCCAAGAGTGGATGAAAAATCTATAAAGTTGACATAAGTCTTATGCGGAAAAAATACAATGGCCTTTGGAGTTCCACTAGGAGGACCACGTATTCTTGTGAGTCACTTCTCGACGGGGACTACAGAGATTTGGTCGAGGTGGCATGTTATAACCAAGGTTTATCAGAACCTTTCTGATACATCAGAGGATAGGAGAGGTGGATTACCTCTTGGAACGTCCACCATAATTGGAGAGGGTGCACAATGTCTTCCATGTATCCCAACTCAGGAGATATGTGCATGACCCATCACACTTCATTGACCATAGAGAGATGGACTTCGATGATGGGGCGACGTTTACGGAGGATCTAGTAGAGATTGAGGATCGAAAAGAGTGAGTCCTTTGTGGGCGGTTGATACATTTGGTTCACATTCGCTGGTAGCACGGGAACCACCAGTAGAGAACAATTGGGGGATGATTAGATTCATGCTTAGTATCCTTTTTTGATTGATTTTCCTTTTTTTGTCTTTTGAAGATGTAAACCGTATGGTGGGTAGAATTTAGTGCCCTAGAATTTTCATGGAATTTATTTTAATTATGTGGAATTATTTCGAGATTGAAAAATCTGACAGCTCATGATTCCGAGACCCAGAGTGCCCAGAATGACCTGTTAATGTTTTGTTAAGGTTAAATTAGTACGAGTAAGCATTTTTCTTGGTAAAAGTATAATAACTCTGAAATAGCTACCTGGATCAGAAATCAGAGGTCACCGTTGCGTTCTAGATGTCGGCTTTACCCTAGGTATGACTTAAGTTTAGTCAGTACAGGCCTCCATTGAGAATACAAAAAAAATTCATAACCGTATATAAAATAATTAAATAAAGTTATTTTATTTTTTCAAATGCTTATAACTCATTAATGGTGTGTCAGATAAAAAATACAAGACCGCCACTGATCTTGTGAGGTTATTATTTCATTAATCAGATACAAACATTGGCTGGCGTGGGACAAAATAGGAAGTTAGTTTTTGGCTGTAAATAAAATAAATATGTACGAATTATTGTATTGTTAAAATCCATAACTTCTAAATTACAACTTGGATTAAAAATTCAAGAGTACTGTTGGGTTAGTTGGGAGGTGATCCCTTTAGGCAGAGCCTAACCATGACCGAAATGGGTCGATGGTGAACAATAATAATTTAATGAACTTTTTTATGGTACATCCAGTAAATGTGTGGGCGACAATTTCAATCTTTTGAACCTGTGATCAGATTAAAAAAACAGATGGCACCATTGAATCTATAGCGTCATGATTCCCTTAAAGAAGTCTTTACATTGACCACAATAGGTTAGAAAAAAAGACATGTTTTCGTACTTTTTTTAAAAAAATAAAATAACTTTATTATTTTAAATTAAATTCTAATACTCTAATCGAAAAGCGGGGTGTGGGGCCAACGATGTGCCAAGACAATAAATGGCTTGATCTTTAAATCTTAAGTAACAACCTCATTGGGTAATTTGGAAGGTATCTAATTATTGAGCATCCATTAATTCTCCACGTCATTACATACCCTCCCCTATCATATATATATGGAGCTCGGGGAGGGGTATCAACACTACTTCACCAAGAAACTAAATATAAAAGGCGTTCTGGGATTCCATACCCTTAGAGGACGGAGCCAGTTCCAGCGAAGGGTGACGAGTGACACCAAAACCCCAAACCGAAGGATGTTGTATGAGCGGTGATGTTGGGAACCTTTTGTGGGAATGAAGAACACTGAACCTCTTCCACCAATGTGTGCTCTCCAACGATTCGAGATAGGGGTTGTTATTTCAATTAATCTTCCCTATTATTGGATTTAACAATGAACACAGATCAACCAACAAATAGGTTGATCTGTGGATTCCTACGTTTTTGCGGGATGGTTTTTAATGGGTTGAAAACGGGAAATTAATCCGTGTTAGATTATTGTTTTGATCTTTCTATATTTGATCCAACTAATGGGATCATATAAACGTTGTGATGAACGACGGTGGAGGTCCGTTCCTTGATTTTCTTTTGGATTCCTTTCCCCATAATTTTCCTCATGTGTTCTTTGTGTTCTTCATGGGAAAATGAACAATTAATCGTTGCACATATGTTTTGTGACACAACTATCCCAACATAGAGATCTGATAACGTGATGACCTATGGAGATTTGATAGCGATGACAATTGATGAAGTGATACGGTTCAGTATTTCTCATCATTCAATTGTTTTTTGTGCGGGTGAATCATAACACATTTTCAGGGCCGATCAGAGGCCTAAAATCAATTGAATCAGCATCATGATGATCAGGAATCCTCTACCCTTTAGTTTCTGGATGATCGGATAGCCGGATCGAGGATCGGAGGAGCACTGAGGTGGGGCGATGAAAAACCACAGTTCTGGAAATTTATGAAGAACACGACATGTATCCCGAAGAACACGTTGTGTGGTACCAATTGAAGTGGATGGGGTTTTGGGTATCAGACAGGTATCACACATCATGTGGCCCCAGTCACACAGCGTGTTAGACCTTCCCCGAATCTCGGCGTGTATTCTAGGAAGTACATGGACAAGGGATGGACTACACAGCTTCGGAACACGTCGTGTAGACCCTACACAGATTTTCATAGGCGACTACACTAGACCCGGCATGTATCCAAGGGATACACAGATACAAGGTGGAGTACACAGTCATGTACTCTACCACACGACCTAACGAGGCCAGTATAGTGGGTCACCTCGTGTGCCGGTTACATGGGTTGACGTACATGGGTTACGGCTGTGTATGGGCACATGGCGAGTGTATATAGAGCAGACCCATATCTGTTGACACATTGTGTTATCCTTTCTACATGCCATGTAGTTTCATTTTACATGACGAACCTTGTGACACATGCTATTGTACACGAGCAGTACCTGGGGTCAGAAGACATGGCGTGTGACACTTCTACACACCATGTAATTTTTTGTATATGGATTGATCTTCTTTTCCACCATATCATGGACAAGTTTTGTTTGGGTTAGTATTATTTTTTCACATTTCCATGTTGTCCAGGTATCATTTCCTACTACAAGAGTATTATCCCTTCAGCAGGACTTCCCATGATAGAGTCAGGTTTCCCTCCGAGAGGCCTGGAGTGAGATCCACTATCCATTCATTACCCTAGGTAGAGTCAGGTATCGACATTACTATTCCCACCGGGCACTGATCCTCTACCAAGAAGGTGAATCTGGAAGAGTTGTGAATTCCTCCGAGGCCCTGGCAGCGATCCTCAACTTTGTATCATGATATTCTTCCACTCAAGAGTGTGTTCTCCCAGATTGATTGTATCTATGTCTTTTGGATTTTCCCAATGAACAATACTTCTAGGATGGATGATATCAGAGTAAACATACTCGTTGAATGAGTCCTCACATACGAGTGCATTGTGGAATCTTCAAACTGAATCCTTATAGGATATAAGATTGTGCGACTTGTCTCAAGATTGTTGGTCTGGTTTTTGAGTATATTTTGATTGTGTTATCCAATAATTTGTTTAGTAGACATATACATTGTAGAGTTGACGGAACCTTTAATTTTTGTTTGTTTGTAGTTTTTGGGGTCCTGTACTGAGTATTGTTATCATCACACCTCCACGGGCATTCCCCTCACGTGTCGTGTCTTGTGCAGATGGTAAGCCTTTTGATAGAGTCCCGGGTGGACCAGTACAAAACAGAGCTTTTTGAGTTCCCTATAGTCCGAGGTGTTCCTACAACTACGAGCAGTTGTCCCATAACCTATTTTTGCTTACAGGTTATACTTTGAAGTATTTTGGCTCTTTTTTTTTGGTGGGCCTGTGTTCTGGCCCAATATACATTCAATACATTACTTTATGTCATACTCTATTGACTTTGTTTAGTTGTATGCATGCATTTTGTTCCTTTGTATTTTTTTTTACATTTCATCATTGTGGGCTTGGAGATGTGTGCATGTGTGAAAGTACAAAGTAAATTCCTCCCATGTTAGTAAGATTCCTACTCAGTTCTAATCACTATCCTCTGGCCTATTGGAGGTGGGCTTGGGGAGTCATGGTGCAGGCCCCACTGAAACGGGTCAGGAAAATATAGTTTAACATCTTCATAAAAGGAAATTTATGCTGAATTTTACCAATCCATGTTTATTGTGGGACTAATGCCTAAATAGCCATGGGAACCTTGAAAGAATTTGTATTCCCATGTTGAATGAGAAAATATTTGGAATAGGGCCTAGAGAGAATATTTCACTTTTTGGTTGTTGGTTTTGGACCTCATGGATGCTTCATACATATCCTCTCTGGAGGGGGATCAAATCCCATGAAGTTCAGACATGAGTAATTACTCCAATGTTGTCTTTTTTAAGGGTTTTCTTGTAGATGTGTCTGTCACATCGAGAGGATTAATTTGGGGATTAATCCTAAATTGGAATCCCTATGAAAGGGGGTTCATGAGGGATGTTTTGAATCTTGGTCGTTTGATGTCTTCTTTCCAATTTTATTCTTGAAGTGGATTCCTAGATCTTGAGAATTATTATTGGGGATTTCTCATGAGAAAGATTCCCTTTAAGGGGTATGGCTTCTCATATAATTAATAATATATTATAGATCATGTTCCTTAAGAAAATTTCCAGTGTATCCCATTTATGATGGTAATTAAAACACTCAAATTTCATTGTCTCTCCTGGATCATGATGATGTTGTTTCCATCGTTAACATCTAACACTACATGAGTGATGATCAGTATGCGTAACAAGGGGAAATGGAATGCCCATAAAAACACACACTTCTCATCCTCCATTGGTAAATGAGGATGGGTGATGGTGGAATAGTTTGGAGTAACAAAATCTACCTCTGTTAACTTTAATCTGGAACAAGTCCAGCGTATGAAGATAGAAGAGGTAAGGCATCATGAGTGAGGGGAGAGGGCTTGGGTTCCCATCCCCTCTCTATCTCTATGGATAAGATGTTGATAAGGGTAAGAGTGAAACCTCTGACAAGAATGTATCAGGGATTACTCCATGTGGGATTCCCTAAAATTAGGATTGTAGGGAGAGAGGAGGATTTCATTCAATATTTAATGGAAAAGAATGTGTAATCCTCACCCTCCCATCTAGGAAATGGAGGATCTAGGTCATAAATATGAGAAGGGAATGGCATGGTCCTAACCCTTATATCTGAGGATGTGACCTCCCCAACAATATCCCTAATTTCGGAGTCCTCATGACTATAGATATAAAAATCCACCCGTTTCTTGAGAATTCTAACTATATTGCATGACTAGTGTGGGAAAACACTAACTATTGAAATACATATCCAAATGGCATACAAACATGGTTGAATATCTCCATGGGATTACATGTTTTGTGGATTAAGTGGAGGCTTTGAGTTGTTCCCTCCAAGACAATGTAGAAAAAGTAGAACAGTGAGAAACATCATTTACTTTAAAGAAGGCCTAAAGAGTGGATCACATTGGCTGGATGTTAGGGTATACCAAAGTGGATTTCCAGGGGGTGATACTCTCTGGTTTTTTTGGTTGATTTTGTTGCACTATGATCGATCGACCACCAGGATGGATATAATAGTAGAGACCATGATTATGACTTAAAGAGTGTCAATATGTTTTCCTGAAGTTGATTCCCATAGGTCCTTGTTTAGGGAGGGGAACCTCATGCTAATTTTTGGTAATTATAGGGTGATCAAGGTCCTCTCACATGTATTGTTTATTTTTAAAACCCATGAAGAATTTGGTTTCACTATCTATATTTAATTACATATTATTTAGGTGTTATAAATCTACAATGATGGTTGTGGAGGGCCTCATAAAAACACCAGGGTGAACATATCATCGGGTGGACTTTCAGGTTTCTGGTCAATAAAAATGAACACCCCAGGGTCCTATTTATAGTTTAATAAATGACCATGTGGGAAGGTGTCATATCACGCAATTGTCATGCGTAGGTCAGTCACTTATGGTTCAATACAAGTATCTTTCATGGTGACGATTCTTGGGCGAATAGCCTTTGAAGGCTTTCTTGATCCTTGTCCTAATTTATTTCCGTTCTTATTTTTTTCATAAGGTATTTATCTTTGTCTACACTTCATCCATGTAATAAAATGGACTGTCAACAATTGGTTATATATGAATAATGATGAATGATTATATGAAACAAATATGTATGTATTATGTGATGTGTGATACCTATGTATTTACAATTATTTGGAAAAGTTTTTATACTTCATGAGATAACAAGAGGAAAGAGTATATATTCATGATTAGTTAGGCAAAAGAGGCTGATGTGATTAATCTATAATAGTAACCATTTGATGAGGAATGTTCAATTATGCAATTGGAAATAGGTTTTGATTCTTGTTATATTAGGTTTTTTTGTTATCAGTTGTTAAAATTGACATTAGAAATTTTTTCTATATATATGATGGTGAGACACATATATATGAATAATATACAGGTTTGATTGATTTATGATGATTTATAACATTGATTATTCATTTATTTAAATATTATAATTTTTTCTGCCATGTATAAGGCTTCCAATTCCTGATATATTTGGAATGAAATTTTTCGTTCTATTCAAAATCACATACACTTATTCTTATCAGATGAATCCATAAGACCATCAGGTGATGACATCCATTTTTACTATTACAGGGATTCGGATCTCAAAATTTCTAATGTGTATTCTCACCAAGATTTGTTGAATGTTTTCTATATAGATTTTATATGTAGTGTAATACAATTTAATAATTGTGTGGATAATTTTAATGACCTTTCATGAAATAAAAATATTGTGTATCCAACCTAAAAAGACCTTAAACAATTAAGGTCCCCAACAATTAAATTTTAAAATATATTAATGATTCATCTATTAAGATGTAATATATATATATGTGTGTGTATATAGAGTGAAATTATAGTCAGTTTTTTAGATTATTTTAATTAAATCTTTTGGAAACAAGGATTATAAATATTTAGTTTGATCTATAGGGATATATTTTGGGAGATAACTAAAGATAATTATAAGGATATACAAATGTGTTTGAGAGTTTACTACAATTTTATTAAATGAAAAAGTTATTGGTTTCTAGGAAATTACATCCTTGCCTCGATACTAAAACTATATGTAGATCTAGATATGTTACATCAGGTTATGATAACAAAAAAGACAAGATATTGGGAAACAAAAAAATCATCATATAGTTCACCATAATGGAACTTTCTACACATATATTATGGAACTATATGATGATATGTTTCTGAAATGATCAATCTTGTTACGAACCATTGATATGGTCTTGAATAATCACCATGAAATACCTATAGGAATCATAATATTTGAAAATATTAAAATACTATGCTTTATGTGAGACATAAAATGAAGGATGTTTCTGTTATAATAATTACAATCAATGATGATCTATGGTTTTTCTAACCATCATTGTATTAGAAATATATTTATGATATAAATATTATATTGACATGGTTATTAGGATTCACTAATATTGAACTACTCTATTAAACTTATTTATATGATTTCTTATATATCCATAATAGTCTCTCAAAATTCTAATTCACAACCACAATGAATAGAAGTTTAATTAGTAATGAAATTCCATAATATAATGATTATTTCATCTCAATATTATGATTCATCCCCATTTTATTTTTTTTGGAATGTGAATCATGAAAATTGTTTTATTATAAAATTAATTAAACTCAATGTTAACTTACTAATGGATTGACTTTTTATATGTATACCTGTAATAATTTTAAAAATTAAGTATTTTCATGATTGAAATTATGTACTAGAGTATGTTTTTCTACTAGTGGGATGTTAAATAGGATCATCTAATTGAAATATTACCCATTATAAGGGTTTTGATTCCCATTCAAAATGGGTGATTATCTCAGATGTTTGGGGAAAATCAAAATTAATGACAAGTATAATTTGTGTGAGTTTAATGATGTCTTTCCAAAATTGATTCCTAGTCTTCAACTAAAATGTGAAATTGAGTTCTCAATAGAACCCAGAAGTAGTACTTATCACATTTAAAATATTCCATTTAAAATATCCTTGATAGTGTTGTAATAATTTAATAATAAAATACACAAGAATATTAAAAATGGATTAATTCATCCAATTATGTCACATACAATGAAACTATTATTTTATTGAAAAATAATGATAAATTAATGAGAATTTTTATTGATTATAATGATATAAAAATGATCAATATCATGGAAATAATCACCTACCATTTACTGATGATTTTTTTATTAATAGAATGGATTTCAATATATTTGAAAAATTGAAATTCATTACAAATAATAAAAATTGATGTAAAATAATGACGATATATCCAAGAATACATTTTATACAATTATTGAACAATAATATTATATGGTTCTTCTATTCATTCTTACTATGTACTCAATTTACTTCCTAGATTTAATGAGTATAGTCTGTAAAGAATACATTGATATGGTTATGTTATTATTATTTGACGACATTCTCATTTATTCAATGTGAGAGGAAGATCATAGAGATCACACGATAATTGTTATAAATACAAAATGGTAGGTGAAACTCTATGAAATGTATTAAAATGGTTAATTTTGGCTACAAGAGATTCATTATTTACATCATTAAATCATAATGAAGGTTATATTGGCAGATCGATCAAATATGGAAGCTATTGAACATAGGATGAGTTCTACCATGATAACAAGTATAAAAGGTTTTCTTGTATTGGAATTTTACTATCGTAGGTTTGTGGACAATTTCTAATTACTATGTAATCCAATTACCAGGAAAATATGGATGAAAAAATGGTCTTATTGAAAGATGAATTTGATCGAAATTTCAATGAAATAAAGGGAATATAAGTAATCATGCTTGTGATTACATTTTCATATAGTGTTGAAGTTATTGTAATATAATTTGAAACATTCACGAAGCGGATTTGATGTTTTATCATCAATAATGACATGATTATATAATACGCCTCATTTAAAATGAATATTCTTGAGTATAAATACATTACTCAAGATTTTGAGTTAAATGACGTAATTTTTTCATTAAAGATGTGGAGGAATTATCCATATAGATAATAGATAAATATATTTTCTGATCATAAAGTATACAGTATATATTGATACAAAATTTATTGCACAAGAATCATAGATGGTGGTTAGATAAGATTAATAATTTTCCATTGTTGGCGCCAAAATATGGAACGGATAGAAGGGGTGAAAAAGAAGCCATGCACGCTGCCTCGCGAAGCTCCGACGCGAAGCTCCCCCGAGAATCGCGGTCACGTGAAGCTCTTGAGGCGATAACGCTATGCAAATGGCCTGACGTTCGTGATCCCTCCACGAAGCACAGGAGGCAGTAACGCTCAACGAATGGCCAGACGTTCGCGAGCCCACTGCGAAGCACAAGAGGTGGTAATGCTCCGCGAACGGCCTAATGTTCGTGCGCCTGCCGCGAAGCAGAAGAGGCGGTAACACTCCGCGAACGCCCTGACGTTCGTGAGGCCGTTGCGAAGCACCCACCGCCACTTTGCGCCGCGTGAGTTCTGCTTCATGACACCCCTTTTTTATAAATACTGGGTTCCCCCTGAGTCTAGGGGATGGACAATCCGACCTTTCGGCTTCTCAACTCCCGAATCGTGAAGCTCCCTTCGCCCCGGGAATCATGAGCTGCACGAGGTATTTTTAGTTCGCGAGAGGCCTTCGACTTGTCTAGTTTTGAGCCCATCTTCTGAGAGGGATGCCTTTCGTGAAGCCCAGGGCATTCGCGAAGGAGAAGGAATCCCAAGGGAACCCAGGAATCCACGGAGAATTTATGCTTCGTGAAACACCCATCATGTACTGGTGATCCCAATTCCAAGGCAGGGTCGCTGCATATTGAGAAGCACACTGCTTCATAGCACCTTGCTTCGCGAGGCACCTCTACTTCATGAGGCAGTGATCCACGAATACTATTACAATTCACGAAGAACCCCCATTCACACCTCTACCCCATGCTATGGCCAAGGCACTCCACTTCACGAAGAACATTCCTCTGCTTGGCAATTCATGTTCCCGTGCGACCATCCAGGTTTGCATGATGTGATTTCAATGTCTCATGGACAACACCCCTCGCAGCATTGCTTTGCCTAATGCTTATTCGCATAGGAACGCTAACGGAAATTTCTTATTCTCATAGCCACGCTAACGTGGACCCCTTGATGGTTCGCTATGTGACCCCCCTTTACCATGACCTGACCCCGTGCCTCGCACGCAGGGTCCCCCAGCTCGGACATTCTTTATGCCACTCACCTCCATGGGAGTGGAATCACCCCCCCCCCCCACACACACACACAATGGATGATATCCTCCTTATCAGAGCGGCGAATGTCCACGAGAGAAGGGAAACCACCTTGGTTTAATCCCCTTTCCCCTCTTTCGGAAGGTAGCACCCATGCACCTCCGTACTTCCCCACTGCCAAGGTCAGTGGAGGGCCAGATAGGGAACGAGGAACCTTCCATCATTGGTCTCAGATCCCTCTCCCGCTGCGCTTTTCCACACTTTAGGCCTCCAACCTTGAGTATGTCCCACCACCATGGGCCGCCTAACGAGTAGGCCCCTCTTCACTTCTCACGGACGCACCCTTCACGACCTGATCGTCAGGTCCTTGATGCCTCTTGTTTCTCACACCGAGAATGAATCACATGGGCATAGAGTAAGCATCAGCCCTGGAAAATTCTCTCATCCAGCATGACGTTAAATTGTATGCCTCATCCAGTATGACATTATACTGTATGCCCCCATCCAGCATGACGTTAAACCGCATTCCAGTCCGACGACAAGCTGTTATGACCAACCTGAACTATGAGGACTTTGATCCATGTCAAGGCATGGTACGTAGGAAGCCTCCCTAAGGTTCAAGCCTATCTCCCATCAGACCAAGGTCCTTTCCTCACATCGGTTCGCTGACACCCACCATCCCGAACTACTTGGACATTGATCCATGTCAAGGAATGGTACGTAGGAAGCCTCACGAGGTTCAAGCCCACCACTAGTGGACCCACGAGTTAACCATCACGTCAGTTCGCCGATGAAGCCCTTTGAACTACATGGTCATTGATCGATGTTAAGGCATGGTACGTAGGATGCCTCCCAGAGGTTCATGCCCACCACCTGTTGGTCACGCCGACCCTCTTCACGTTAGGTCACCAACAACTGGGCAGCCTAGTGTGTAAGCCCCACACCATCCGGACCAAGGTCCTCACTCGTGTCGGTTCGCCGACACACCATTATGAACTACGACGTCTTTGATCCATGTCAAGGCATGGTACGTAGGAAACCTTTAGGAGGTTCAAGCCCATCGCCACCTAGACCCCTGGTCCTTCTTCAAGTCGGCCTTCCGGTGTCTAATCTGAACTACGAGGTCTTTGATCCATGTCAAGGCATGGTACGTAGGAAGCCTTCATAAGGTTCAAGCCCATCATCCGGTCATCCCAACCTCACTCACGTCATTTCACCCTCGTCCCGCATGATGTTAAACAATATTCCACACTGCATCCGAACTATGGAGACTTTGATCCATGCCATGGAATGGTACGTAGGAAGCCTTCATAAAGTTCAATCCCACCACCAGCGGACCTCTCGGGTTCGCCTTCACGTCGGTTCACTGACGATGTCCATCAGACCAAGGTCCACCTTCACGTCGGCTCACCGACACCATCCCAAACTACACGGACATTGATTACCTGCCACGGGGATACATAGGAGGTCTTTTTGAGGCTGAATCCCAACTTTACTGTCTCCCTTTCGATGGTTCCGTTTCATTCCCCCTCCACTTCATTCACCCAGCCGCCATTCATCCTGATCCTCACCCGGACCGCCATATCCCAGCGAGATCATGTCATTCCACTCCTCTTCACAGCATTCAGGAAGCTACCCATGGGTTGGCCTCGATATCAGCATCCCTTCAAGGGAAATTCCTCAATCCGATCCATTCCAGTCAATGCTCTGATCAGGCCTATCTGTCTCTACTGAACGTTAAACCTATGACATAACCTGTGTTAAACATAGGAAGCTGAGGAAAAACTCAGATATATGCCTACGGAATATAATTCCCCGCGCTCAATGTGGGATTCCTCGGGCTTCCACGCCCTCGAGAAGCCCTATGACAGGGGACAAAAGGCAAACATGCATGTTCTCCAATGTGCAGACACGCTACTAATGCCTCGATGTGACTACTCCCTCGACTGAAGGTTACTGCCCTGACTGGACCCTCTGGAATGTCCTGACATAAGCAGTGTAATTAACTGGTGTCCATGGAAACATGGCACTGGGTAGAGTTTCAAGAGCAATGTATTGAATCTATGAGTGAGACCCGAACTATGTGATGAGTTCCGAGGAGGAATCCACAGAAGGAAGAACTGACATCCCATCAACCCATTTCGATCAAGGAGCAGACGTACCTGAACAAAGAATGAATGCCGCCCGCCATTGGAAAGCTGGAATGCAGGGCCACAGCAGTGTGTCCTCTGCAGACGGATGTGCGCGCCATTGCGAAAGCGTCGGAAACAGAAATGGTGAACCCGGTGTGAAATTCTTCTCCATGATATGGAGATTAGTAGTGTTCGAGACACCTATAGATTGACGTGTCACCGGATCCAGATATCCAGCGCCGGGTCCCACCGAGAAAATGGCGGGCTTGGCATGAAACTCACTGGAAAGTTGGGGTAGTAGAACGTGGAGAATTCCCTTCCTCAATGTGTTGGCGTGGATCCCACTTACCGACATGGAGAAGGGAAGGATTCTAGGTCACTAGTTGTCAATCGTCTTCCTCATGGTGCTGATGAGTTGATCTCTCTGTTTCCCAGGAACTAGGTTGATGTTGTGGAGACATGATCACCGCCCTCTCGGCTATGCAGGGGCAGGGGAAACACCAGCACAGCCGCCCTGCCTGGCTCCGCTACCGCCACGATGACCTCTACATCCGTGAATATGAGGCACCCACGTCCCCTCTCCCCATCAGAGATCATCCAGCAACGGGTGATCAACAACCTTGTACGCAGGTACGAGGAGGAAGGGGTCATCCCAACATGGGATATGGACTGCCTGGACCTGGAGGCATCTAGGCCCTGCCGTCAACGCCGCTCTTATAGGCTGTGCAGGGAGCCCCTGCTCCCCTCCCCAAAGTTCAATCGTTTTATTAGCCTATCCCTAGAACACCTCAACGACTCCTCGCCTTACGCTGATGAGGCGAGTGATTTCTAGATTGGCCCGCTCAGAGTCCCAATCCAAGGGCTCCATGCAAGGGCTCCCACCTGGCCGCATTAGCACCACCGTCTGGCTTCACAAGAAGAGCAGGTAGGCTATGACCCTGCACCACCTGCGCTAGCTCGTCTGACCTGACGTCAGCGCCGGGCCCCAGCTGAGGACGCTCGTCAAGGTGTGTTGACGTCAACAACTACTGTGGCCCGATCCACCGTCGACGTTCATCATGGATTCCCTGCATACACTGAGCAGGGGTACTCCTTCACCCAACCAGTATCGAGGCCTCAGCCTCCCCATGGGAAGGATGGGTTGACTCTTTGGGTCATAGGCACGAGCGAGGATTTTCGCGAACCAATGCGTGGTAACGTCACTTTATACAGAGGTCCTATTCGTACCACCATTCCATAGAGCGTGGGCCTTCCCCGCTCCGAAGGTCATCACAGAGGTATGCATTGTGCTACCCCCATCCCAAAGGAAGACCTACCCTACGGTAGTGATGCTCAGAGCGGAAACCACTCTCGCACCCACCATACAAGGTATGGATTCCCTCCTCCTGCCCTCGAACGTCGATATGAAGGCACTATCCATCCGGTCCTTATACAACGTGGGGGGGGGGGGTCCTCCCTATGTCCTCTCTCCAACTGGCGAAGGACCTCCTCGCCCCGGCAACTCGATGAGTGAAGGTCTGCCTCGCTCCACCCGCACCGACCATGGAGGTCCTCCCCATGCTCCTACCGGTTCCAACAGAGGTTCCTCCCACATGGGTGTTTTCCATGGAGGTCCTCCCCATTTACCCTTTGACATTTTCCCTGGTGCTCCTCTCACCCATGTTATCTCGAGCGGGGGCCCTCTCTGCCACGGCGCCAGCGCCGCCCCGAGACTACATGTTGAGAATCAAACTTGTCTCGAAGATCCACTCAGGGGCAAGAGAGCGGGTCGTCATTGCCATAAGAAGAATCCTCGGGGGCCCAGGTGGAGATCAAAATGGCATGTTTCTTGGATTCTGAAGCGAAATGTGACTCAGTGATGGAACCTTATCCCCGCTCCTCCGTGTCAAGGACTGGGGCATGAACCGGACGTGTTAGCCTCATTCTCTCAGAATGCGAGGTCCAAGGAATTCTTGCCTCTCTCCACAGGTACATCCAGGAGGAATAAATCGTGGAAATTCAGCAGGTCCTGACCGGGAAATCACCACCGTCATCACCATAAGCGCCCTCTACCTCTACTAGAGATCACATAGAGCTATTATGGGGACCAATGGCGGTAGAGCAACGACATGACCTATTGCTGGAAACCACAATTCCTACGCCAGAATCTGTGGCTATCAGCCCATCATATCGTGATATTGTGGTCAAGTCACCTCACTCTTCAGAGGATGGCTCGAATTTCAGCGGCCAGTCAGCTCATTCGCTGTATTCTCCGCATCCATGTTTATTGTCTTAGCAGTCCACCTCGGTACCGCTACCGGTCCCTCAGCCGCCTCTGGTTGACGAATGGGGCAATACAAGGCCAGACCCCGAGTCCGAGCCCAGGATCTTCTGGAACATTCTCACAGTGGATTAATTCCTAGAGATGTTTTGGCCGATGGAAGTACCGAACATTTGTGCACTAGAGTCCCTTACCCCAGAGGAAGTGGGGTGCTTCCGCTGAACCATATGGGAGACACACTTTCGCCTACATTATGAGAGGGTGATGTACCCCAAGAGTCGAGAGCACCTTGAAGAAATCGGCGATCAATGTCGCCTAATCGATTTGGCCACACTCCCTGTGGCCTAGCACCCTGAGTCACAAGGCCGCCAGAGAACCCATAAACAGAAATACATTTAGAGTTTCAAAGTACTCTGTAGAGTCATCAGGGAAGCTACCCCCCATGTGCAAGTCTATGGCTGGGGACACTATGCAGCTCTCCTCTTCATCCCTATTTGACAGCAGCCCGATTCGTTATGCGACATTGAGGACATAACCTCGAAAGGGGTCACGGTCCACATGGCTGATGTAGTGGAAAAGGAAGATGAGCTTGAATTTCTCGATGGGGACTTACCCCATGAGGGTGTACTTCCACTGCTGGACACATTAGGGATGGTTACCCATTAGAAGAGGAACCTTATAGGCCTCCCTGTACCCACTGAGTCACTGGTACTAAGTCAAAATGTCGGTAAGGGTAAGGAGCACGTCAGAAATATCAAGCACTCCAACCCATCCGCCTCTATACAGAAGACGGACGAAGATCCCGATAAGGTCGCGTTGCGCCCGTAGCTTACTGAACATAAGATTCTTTTTGACGAACTCTTGGCCGAGCGTGCTGCGGAACGGCGGCCCGACTATGGTAATCCCAAGCCAGGGTAACAGGGGCCGAAACAATTTCCCCCCGGGAAGATGCCTTCAGGCAACCCTGATCATGTCGCTTCCGTGGACAGAGAAGAAGCCGGAACCCATAACAAGAGGGTGCAATACATCTCGTCGAACCCTCATGAATGATGGGGCAATCTAAGGAATCCAGCATGGGTTCCCCCAGTCTCCCCACAGGTCGTTCCGCCAGTCGCTCCACGAGCTGCTAAAGCCATCTACGGTGTCGAAGAACCTATAAACGCACTTGTGATTAGGGATCCCCGTAAAGACAGGGACCCCCACCCGGATGATCTTATAGCGGCACTAATTGCCCGCCTCGATGCGTTGGAAATGAGGAAGGTGGCAGTCCGACCGGATGGCAAGCCATATCCCGTGTGGGTGGACGATATGCCCACACCCCTGGGTTTTGGGAACCCCACTTTCTCGCCCTTGAACGGGACAGGGGACGCACCGCAGCACCTGGCCCATTTTTCTTCCAGGTGTGGCCCCGTGCTGGGGACTCTAGCCCAGCAAGAAGCCGCTAACCTCTCAGGTTTCGTGCAGACAATGGAGGGCCCCACATTCGTCTGGTACATCTAGTTCCCTATCGGGTCGGTGACCGGTTGGGACGATCTCCGCCGACAGTTCCTATACATGTTCAGCTCCACCATGTGAATGAACAACATCGAAGAACTTTTCATGTGCAAGAAAAGGCCTAATGAGTGAGTCGTAGACTTCATCGCTCGGTGGAAGGGACATAAATAATCCCTCGACATGCCACAGACTCAGAAGAAATTACTGAAAATGTGTGTAGGGAACGTTAAAACGGAGCTGGTACCTTCCTTGATCACCCAGAACTACCCTGGAGGGTTCCAGGATTTCTCAGATAAGGCTCAGTGCCTTGAGGAGGCTCTGCAACAGGCTAGTCAGGCACGTTTGCTGCCCCCTTTGATCCCAGCTAGGAGGGCTGCTAGAGCCAAACCCACCACGGTGTCCCAAATAGATGCCCTCAGGTAGCTGGAATTACTGCCAGCGGCACCAGCACCACAACCCCGCAGAGGTCCTCCACCTCAAGAACAGGCTCCTGCTGAGCAGCGGCTGCCTCAGAATCGAAAGGCTCCCCCGCACAATGCGCCACCACCACGTAGGCGAGACAATCAGGCGCCGCCTCCTTGGTAGCCCCCTCCGGACCCTCATCAGGGCCAGGCCCCCAGGGCCCCTTATCAAGAAAGAAGGCACCAGACTTATTCGTTCAACAAGAATCAGGTCCCTGGCTACTTCCGAAGTGCTCTAGAGCAAGGGATTGTGTGCCTACCCGAGTTTAGAAGGCCGGCAGAGGTGAATCTCACCAATCACCCCCACTAATGTCCTAATAATCGGATTTTGGGGAACACACTCAAGCAATGCTATGTGTTTAAAGACTCGATTCAAGACCAGGTCGACAACAACATAGTCATGTTGGGCCCGACACCAACACAAGTAGCGGGTGTCTTTGTAGGGTCAGAGATCGGTAGCGACAGCGAAGGTGAGTGGCAGTAGGTTCCCAGCCGTGGGTCCCAGAAATACGATGACTGGATGGATCGAAAAATCGTCTCCTGTGCCCATGGTATCATCCAGGCACACCTGAATCAACCGGTGCCTTCGGAGGAAGTAGCCGGTACCTATGCATCGCCTTCACAGCCAACCTCTTCCCAAATGGGCAAGCAGCGACAACACAAGAAGAAGCAACGCGCTCCACCACTACCATCTTCATCCCTCACTCTTGGTGAAGTTATGCCCCCTAAAACAGAGATCCCTCCCAGAATCTTCCTGGTGATTGATGACTCGTCGAGAGACAGTCAGGGGTATGCTTTGGTTAACAACGTGAAGCTGGTAAAGCCCTATATGGCTCCCGACGAGGGGGAACGCCAGGCGAACCTCCCCAACGTTCCCAGCCGACGTCAATGCCAGTGGAACTGTAAACTCGTCGGACGTTGAGGCACGTCAGTTGGAATTTTCAGTCAGGCCGTGCACGCTACTGAAACTAGACAGCAGGCGCAGTGCAGGTCTCAGCACGTGCAACCTCATCTGATGCCATCAGATCTACCTCCACCGCCGTTTGTGCTACTAGATCAGGAAGAGATGTCTCGTCCGTATCATGGTCAGTCTTGCCCGGCTATAGGACAATATTTGCTGTCCGATCCTAATCCAGCGGCTACTCCTCAGGCTTCAACTAGTAGAAAGCAGGATGTGCCCAGTACTGGCCAACCGCCGGTTCAACCGGCAGGACCTGTTGTGCCTCCAACTGCAGAACGACCTCCTATAAGAAGAGGATTACGCTTGGCACGAAATTATGATGTCCTAAAGCACCAGGCAAACATTCCATCAAGGCTTTCTATCCTTGAGGCCCTTGGCCTATTGTCTGAAATGCGTGAAGCACTTTCTTGAGGCCCTAAGAAGCCCCCTTCAGTTTGAGACAGAGGTAGCAGCTGCGGAAGCCATCAACACTAAGAAAATTGAGAATGCCAAATGCCATGTAGTTATCTTGTTCTTCGGTAAAGATGAGGACCCTCCCATAAAAGGGCATATTCACCCACTGTACATCACTGGCTACTTCAATGGCGTGGAAGTCTGTCGCTGCCTCGTTGACATGGGTTCCATGATCAACCTAATCCCAACTCGGACACTGAGAAAGATGGGTCTATCTGAAGATGATTTAACTCCCTCTGACCTCTGAATCCAGGGATATGATAGGACCGAGCAATCCCCAGACGGCAAGATCAACTTGATGACTCAGTTCGGTGGCCTAATTGCCAGCACTGAGTTCATGGTTGTCTCCCAAGACACCACCTACAACGCATTGATCGGTAGGCCATGGCTCCATCTGCACGAAGCGGTCCCTTAATCATATCACCAATTCCTCAAATACTCCCTCAATGGTCGAGTAGGCGTGCTCCAAGGAGATGCATCTCCATTCGCCTCTTGTGAAGCCCGTTATCTGGATGTTGATTATTACAAGAGCAAGGATAAGAAAATCATTGTAAGTGAGGATGAACCCGCCCCAGTCACAAGTGATCCATGGGCATGCCTGGATGGTGCCTTCATCTTCCTGATCAATTGATTAGAGGCCACGACCTCGAACATGGGGTCAATTTTTGTTGTTTCGGGTATACAAGGAAGTCATGTTCCCATGTCCAAGTGACGACATGAAATATCCTCGTACTCCTACACCAACCAGGCTCAGGTGATCCCGGACCCTCCAACCCCTATGCTGTACTGAAATGTCCAGCTTATGACAACAGCTGTACGTCATACGTGTCTCTTCCGCTGGGCTGGAATCAACGGACTCAGGCCGACGCGTCACTACTGCTTTGACATCATCAGACGTGGCCCCTTAGGCCGAAGGCCAGATGGGATAGGATCGAATGACTTCATTTCTATGGTCTCAGTGGTGAGTGGGTCTCCTAATATGATGACCACTACTGCCCAAGCCGGCACCAGCTGTCCGTCAGGGTTTGATAGCTCAGAAGTAACTCCCTTTGCGGAAAACCCCTCCACAGGAGGAGAGGAAGGTCTGGAGGATGCTCGCCCGCCTTTGAGGAAGGCGTCTCTACCACGGTTGATGAACTGGTACAGGTGAATCATGGTAGTGAGGCAGATCCAAGACCCACATTGATCAGTGCATCCATGCCCCCCGAGGAGCAGTAGTAGTACATAGACTTTCTCAAGCAACACCGTGATGTGTTTTCCTGGAGTTACGACGATATGCTAGGACTAGATCCCCACGTATTCATTCACCGTCTGGGCCTCCTGTCAAACCATCATGGGTTAAGTAGCCTCCCAGAAAGATGCACCCTTCTCATGGTGCTATGGTTGAGGCCGATGTTGACAAGCATATTAAAGCCAACTTCATCAAGGAAGTCCAGTACCCCATGTCACTTTCCAACATTGTGCCAGTCAGGAAGATGAATGGGCAGATCAGGGTCTGCATCGACTTCCGCGACCTCAATCGCCACTGTCCAAAGGATGTCTTTACCCTCCCGGTGACTATGTTATTGATTGATTACACGGCCGGGTTCCAAGCTCTCTCTTTCATGGATGGGTATTCCGGGTACAACCAGATCCGGATGGCCCCCAAGGATGAGGAATCCACTGCCTTCAGGGCTCCCCAAGGTACCTTTTTCCACCAGGTTATGCCCTCCGTCCTAAAAAATGCTGGTGCCACTTATCATAGGGCCATGCATCGCATATTCAAGACGATTCTCGGGACACTGGTGGAATGCTATGTGGATGACATAGTGGTAAAATCACACCAGTACCAGGACCATTTCAAAGACCGTGAGAAGGTGTTCGGTTTCCATCGTTCTCGTCACCTGAAGATGAACCCATTGAAGTGTGCCTTCGGGGTCACCTCTAGGAAGTTTCTTGTCTTCGTTGTTAGATACCGAGGCATTGAAATCGACCCAGAGAAGATCAAGGCCATCAGCCAAATTCCCCCCCGAGCAATATTCAGGTACATCAAGGTCTCCAAGGACACTTAGCCAATATACGCCGATTCGTCGCGAATCTGGACGGAAAGTGTAATCCCTTTTCCCGGCTCATGAAGAAGGGCGCCGCTTATGAATGGGATGAGGAGTGTTAGACCGAATTTGCGGAAATCAAGCAGTTCCTGCTCCAACCTCCGGTTTTGATGCCACCCGCCTCCGAAAAGCCGCTAGTCCATTACGTGACCGCCCTGGAACGGTCCCTCGATGCACTTCTCGCCTAGAAGAATAACGAGGGTACGGAGAACAATCTCTACTATCTCAGCCGCATGCTTCTCGATAAAGAGACCAGATACTCCCCAATCGAAAATAACTGCCTTGTACTAATTTTTGTCATACATAAGTTGTGGCATTACATATAGCACCATGAGGTACAATTGGTCTCTCGGGTAGACCCAATGAAGTACAACCTAAACCGCCCCATGGTGACTGGCTGACTAGTGCGGTGGGCAGTGATCCTCCATCAGTTTGACATCAGGTTCGTTCCTCAGAGGGCCATTAAGGGACATGCATTGGCAGATTTTTTAGCTACCCATCCAACCTCTGCAGACCAATCCCTGGACTTGGATTTTCCTGCTGAGGTGATCCTCTCAGTCGATTATGTCGTCTCATGTTGGCAAATGCACTTCGACGGTACCTCCCGGAGCCACACCGGTAGGAGGCTCAATGATCCTAATCTCAACAGACTGGGTTTGGGTATTGTCTTCATTACCCTGGAATAAGCCATCATGCCATACTCGTTCCTGTTGTCAGAATGTTTTAACAACAATAAGGCAGAGAATTAGGCTCTCATCACCGGCCTCGAGTTGGCCCACGATATCGATGTGCCCCATCTACATGTGAAAGGAGATTCTGAGCTGGTAATAAAACAGGTCAATGGTGTAACACCCCAGGCTTTTGTGGTACTCTTCTCTTTAAATAATACAATATCATGTGTTGTACACAACATCGAGTTCTAACAAACCCCACAACCGATCAAACTAGCCGTTATGAATAGTAATACCTACTTTTTGAAATTTTATAAATTGTATCTCTCAAAATGGAATTTATTTTTGGATTCGGAGTATCTAATTTAGCCTAAGGTGAAGTTTTGGTACTTTTCGGATAACTTTAATATTTTGATGAATAGTGAAAATTACTAAATTTTAATTAAAAACAACTTTTTTAATCAAAATAATTAATAGTGAATTTTTTTGAATTTGAGTGGTTTTAAAGTATATTTAGAATATATTTTTACCATTTAATACAATTTTTATCATTGGACATAATTTCACAATTAAACCAAATATAAACAAGTATCAATCTTTTGATATTAATTATATCTTTAAAAACATGCTTTTTGTTTTGACAGTAGGAATTAATTTTAAAATAATTTCTGCCAATTCTATGTTTTGAATTTTGAAAAATGGATTCCATATTTGGAATCAGGATGATCAAATTGTTTAAATAGGTAACTTTTATTTTTAGACATTTTGAATAATTACTTCAGTAAATATTTTATTTACCATGGTAAAAGGGTAAGTCTGGTAAATAATGGTTAAACAAATAATATTATAATAATAAACAATTATCCTAAAACGTGTCCTAACCATATTGGTTGATACATGTTCGACTAGGGGCTTCTTTGGGTCGATTTGGGGACCCCATGGTGCCACTTCTAAGTGATAGGGACACTTTATTTTTAATTAAGTTAAAATGAATACAAAAATGGCACAAGCATATATCTTTTAGAAAAATAATTTTTACATAGGGTTATATATGTTGGAATTTCGACTATAAATATTAATTAGAAATATAAAAAGATTTACTACATAATGTTATTTTATTTATAATTTTTAGACATTAAATAATTTAATTTCTATATGACACAATGGTGATGCAGTAACTATCATAATAGTGAAAAATAAAAATGATTAATATTGTAGATACCCAAATATATATAATTTTAGACTTTTTATGAATTACCATAATTTCCTTTGTTAATAAGAAATGTTAGTAATGGTTTAATTAACTTTTTTCTAAGTAATCATTATGTTATGATTTTTAAAAATATCAATTATTGAATAGAGTCAAAATTGAAATAAAAGAGTTTTGAAAACAAATATTATATTATTAATTAATATTAAATTCATAAAAATCTAAGGATTGGAAAAAATACTTATATCATGATAGATGTATTATTAATGGACCACTTGGGGGTCGCTTGGATTTATATAGTATGTTTATTAACCATATAATATAAAAATACAAAGAGACATTGTAAAAGTGAAACTAATTAACTAAGAGTTAATACTTAATGATAAGGTCAGTATAATGACCCTAACCTGTCTAAATTGTATTGGTTGAGTGGTTTTAGACCTATCACCAACTTAAAATATAAATAATCCACTTTCGAGCCATTATAAACTGAATATGAATTTATTATAAAATAATATTTTCTAGCATTTCCAAAGGTGCCCCTCACCCCTCTTATAAAAGGGCACTCTCACTTCTCATTAAATCACACCTTAAAAGCCTATTGGTTCGTCCAACCTCTGCCAAAATACTCTCTCAACTTCCCTCACTTCATCATAGAGGCCTTAATTTAGTCATAAAGCCAACTTATGGAGCCATTTTGATCAAATCAAAAGGAAGAACCCAAAGAAGAGGTAATGATTTCACCACCCTTTTTCAAGTTCGTTTCTTCTTCCACTTATTCTTTCTTTGTTATTACCATTCTAAAATAATAACTACAGTATCTTATATACACTGTTATGTTATTATAAATATGGTACAATCATATTCATTATTCTATCCATCATTTGAATAACATGTCACCATACGTGCGAACGTACGGCTTATCGTCTCCATGTCATGGTGTAATTGTTATTCAATAAATTATTATTTATATGGGTATAATAATGATGTGTAATTCATATAAATAATAAATGTAACATTATAATGATTCTGTTTATATGATATACCATCCAATTATATATTATTTTAATATCAAAAGAATGATATTTTCGCTCGTGCGTACATACGGACTACCGTCTCCACGAACGCGATGAGATTCATTCTCCATCGTATCCATTCAAGTCTAAATCTCATTTGATGATTAATAATAGTATCTAAGGACTTTAAATCATTCTGGATATGAATAATATACAACCTATACATGACAAACATGTCTTACGTAACAAAACATATAAAAGAAAATGAGTAAGTTAACACCCGAAACAATGATAATACTAAGATATTATTAACAAATCAATGTTAAAAGATCATATATGATATCATATTGATGTATATGATACTTGTATAATTTAATAACAATTATATAAACATTATACAGGAGGTTAACCTACCTCCAACCAAGGAAATTTACAAGGTAAGTTTTATTTCACAATCTCTTCATTATCCGAGTTTGTTTATACGTAATAATCTACTGGGATCTCTTTATCATCCACATCCATGTTTCTTAAAAATGTATTTCAAAACTTTTTTAATATTTAAAAGAATATTGGTTAAAGTCATATATACTGTAGAGACCCGAAGCGTATCGTACATGGAAATTACATTACATTTGTGGAATACTTAGTACATAACAAAAACACACACACAAGGATCGTAATAGTTTAGTGTCTTTGGAAACTCGGAACGTAATCTTCTAATCGTGGTGAAAGATCTTCAATATCTCCCATAATGATCTTCCCTTTTTTTTACCTAAAACCTTTCTTTATATCCTGGGGAAAAAAACATAAAAGGGTGAGCTCAAATGCTCAGTAAGGGTAAACAAAAGAAATATCAATCACATCATATACATAAGAACATAGCTTTTGGAAATCTTAACCTACAAAAGAGCTCATAATATCATATCATGGGATAAATCATAGAAGTGAAAATGAGATCCCCATAATCATAACATGAAACTTGAAACATTGTGGCATGCACACATAATCATGGAAAATCATTTCTTGTTAGTCATGACTCATTGCCAAGACTATCTTAGTGGACAAAGTCCCTTTCTGAATCGAGTAACCCTCGTTTCAGTCCTGTTTCACTGAATCGGTATAACCTACCATTTCAGCCATGTCTATCTCATGATATATAAAATCTTTACCCAATGCATTGGAGGGATATATAGGTCCCACCCATCTTATAATGAATCCTTTCTTATGTGTGCCACATAATCATAAAACATACATCATCGCATAACACATGTAACAAAAATGGGATTCTTGAAACATCATGACATCATAAATCAATTCATATAAGATAATGGAATTCATAAAAATAATTCCATCACAACATGATCAAATCAATGTAATAATAGGGATAAAAACAGAACCCTTTATTATCTTAGATGGAAAATATTTTTGATAAAACACTTGAACTTCATTCTTGAGGAAAATATCCTTTCTTCTTCAAAAACATATTTCCTTTCATAACATGTCATACAACTTTAAAATAAAAGAAGTTGATTAAAAATAAACTTGAAAACTTGTAAAGGAAGCTTCTTGGAAATAATGTTTTAAAAATCCATTCAATCCATATAGGTTAAAAAAAACATTCTTCGTACTTTTGTCGGAAAAGTCAAAAAGTACCTCGTACGACAAAAGATTCCTTTCATACATATTACTAAAAACTCACCGAAGGGTAAAAATGGATTTAAACAATTGTAGGTGGATGGAAATAATATTACATATTGATGAAACATGGATGTGGATGATAAAATACACCCCAGTAAATACTTACGAATAAACAATCTCAGATAAAAATGAGATTGTGATATTTCCCTTACCTTAGGTCCAATTTGCTTCGTATGTGTCCGAACCTCCTGTATAATGATTTAAATAATGTCATTGACTTATTAAAGAATCATATTCATTGTTATGATATCATATATGGTTCACTTATGACATTATATTACCCGTTCTTTTGTAAATTCCATGTTAAAGAAGCGTTTTGGGTAAAATAGTTTCATTTATCGTAGGTGTTTTGACTTGTTGTTCTTGACATAATTATTACTTATATCATGATTAACTTACTTCCAGAATATAAAATATGATTTATATATCATATATATTCAGTATATATATATATATAATAGATAGATAAATAAAATGAAAAACACCGTTCATGGAGACGGTAGTCCGTACGTACGCATGAACACTGTTTTTCTTTCCTTATTGTCTTGAAATGGAAGTAAGTAGACGACATACATATGTATATATACATAAATCCAGTAGCTTTATAATGTCATATATTTCATTATTATTTCTTATATATACATTATAATCATTCTTAAATGGTTAACATGGAGAATGAATCTCATCGCGTCGTGGAGACGGTAGTCCGTACGTACGCACGAGCGATGATATCATTTCTATAAATATTGAATTGAATTGAAGTGAATTATACAATATATCAGAATCAATATGATGTTGTAATAACTATGTATAGTTATTCTTTACACCATTATACCCATCCATGTAAGGTGGTGGTGGAAAATAGATTACACCATGGCGTGGAGACGGTATTCCGTACGTACGCACGCGCGGTGATTTCTTTTTCCGTAGGATGGATAGATGGTGAAATAGGGTTGTTTCAAACTTATAATAATATATCAGTATATGAGTGATACTGATGTTATTACTTCATAATGAAACAACCTAAGAAGAAGAAGTGGAAGAAGAAATAAAGATGAAAGAATTGGTAACGGTAATTACCTCTTCTTTGAAGTGCCTCTTTGAGACCTCCTCTTAGGGCACTAGAATTGGTCTTTGAGGAAGACCAGAACCTCTAGGATGTTGCTAGGGAAGTGGAGAAGATATTTTGGCAGGGTTTGTCCGAGCTTGAGTGCTCAAATTGGTGTGAGGAGGAGGGGGAGGAGGTGTCCTTTTATAAGGGAGGAGAGGGGCACCTTAGGAATATCTCAAAATATTATTTTATATTAAAGTCAAAATCGGTTTATAATGGTTCCAAAGGGTCTTATTTCGAAGCTAAAGTGGGTATGGGTCGAAATCCTATCAGCCAATAGAATTTAGACAAGTTTAGGATATTAGTTTAACCTTATCAATTAGATTTAACTCTAAGTTAAATAATTTAACTTTTACCATGTCTTTTTGTTTTCTTTCACTATATGGTTAATAAACTTACTATAACATGCCAAACGAACCCCAAATTGTTTATTATTAATATATATATCCTTATCTAAGTCATTTGGCCGAACCTTAGATTTTTATGAATACAATAACAATTAATAATATAATATTTGATTTAAAAACTATTTTGTGTCAATTTTGACACTATTTGATATATGATTTTTGTGAAAGTCATAACAGAATTAAATGTTCGAACCAAGTTGATTAAATCAACATTAATATATCATAGTAACCTAGAAAATTAGTGGAATTCATAAAAAAGCTCAAATTACATTTATTTTGGTGTTTATAACATCAATTATGTCAATATTTCATTAATAAGATAATTACTGCATCATTGTTGTGTCATAAATAAATTAAATTATTTTATGTCTAAAAATTAAAAATAAAATACCATCATGTAGGAAATCGTTTTAGCTTTCTAATGAATATTTACAATCGAATTCATCTTATGTATAACCCCATATTAAAAATGATTTACTTATTAAACGTTGATTTTAACTATTTTAACCTTTCTTTAAATAAATTAATAATAAATGTCCTAATCTAATCCAAGTGGGCCTAAATGGTCATATTTTATTCCTAAGTTTGTTTTTGGTCGAATTATACTTGTCCAATATAATTAGGACATGTGTTAGGGTAATAGTAATATCATATTTACCCTTAGTAACCCTATTTACTATTAACCGCGGTAAAAAAAGTAAAAAGTTACTATTCACCAAAAAATTATTTTCATCTCATTGAACCACATTTTTGTCCTTGATATTAACCGTGTCTCTCGGATTTTCGAAATTCCATTCACAGAAACGGAAAAATTAAGTTTTATGAAAAATTCAGTTTTTTAAACTACCACTTAGTAGTTTCACTATTCATCAAAAATTGATGTTTTTCAGAACAATGCCAAATTTTCATCCTAAGCTATATTTCATATTCCGAATTCAAAAATGAAATCTATTTTACCAAATTCATAACATAGAAGTTGCATTAATTAATTTTATAATTAAATCCTGCTGTTAAAATAAATAGCGTGTTTTTAGGAAACAATATATATCAAAAGATTGACACTTGATTATGTCTGGTTTAAATGTGAACTTACAAACAATGACCAACATTGTATTAAATTGTAAAAATATATTCTAAATATAATTTAAAACCACTCAAATTAATAATTTATCACTATTAATTATTTCGATTAAAAAAGTTGTTTTTAATTATAATTTAGTAATTTTCACTATTCATCAGAATATGAAAGTTATCCGAAAAGTACCAAAATTTCACCTTAGGCTAAATTCGATACTCCGAATCCAAGAATGAAGTTCATTTTGAAAAATAAGATTTACAGAATTTTAAAAAGTGGTTATTACTATTCATAACGGCTAGTTTTAATAATATTTTAATAGCACATCGTTGTTTAGTGAAACTCGGTATTGCGTATTACACACGCTATCGAGGAAGGTCGCGATTGCGTGTAATGCAAGGCAAGACAAGGATGCGTGTTGTGCAAGATCCTTTTGGTGTAGCGTACAACACAAGACATTAATAAAATTAAAAAGAATATTTTTTTATAAAATCTTGGGCTGTTACATTCTACCCCCCTTAAAATGAATTTCGCCCTCGAAATTCGTCGGGGTTATAAATGGTTTACTATTCGAAAGTTTCTTTAATATAAACCCACATCGTAAAAAGGAATATCAAAACCAATCTTAAAAAACCAAAGTATGAAACGTAACGGTTACCCAAATAAACTAATCATTGGGTTTCCACATAGGTGAAAATATGGATATGGAAGAGAAATCTAACCATCATGTTCTGATGGAGAGTGGTAGAGAACATGGCTATGGAAAAGCCAGTAATCACAAATCCATAGATTTGTGATGATATAAGGTACCATCTGATTCATCAGGTATAAGATCACTAGGACAACATTTTTGGTTTTCAAGATCATTTCCCCTAAAGTTGAAAATTTGAATTAGAATAAATACTTACTTTATTTTGGTACAATCTCACTGTTGTTCGTGTCTTGAACAATTTCCACTTCATCTCTTAAATAAATGAAGTTGAATTTGTTATTCGTGAAGTGTTAGCAGATCATGTGATAGAATGACGGGTCATTCCATCTGTCTCAAACAAAAGGTTAGCAAAAATTATATGCATAAATCGATCTATAGTGAGATTAATCATATATGGTTACTAAAATGGACTTATACTTCATATATCATACTGCTTATTATAATAAAACTAGTTTCTACTAAATAGGGACTTCCTGTAGGCCAGTGGAAGGCGATAAAGGCCAGTCGCACTTCGGTTGTGGGTTCGATTCCTACAGCCTTGTCCGACGCGATGGGCTGTCGCCCGTCCTGCAGGTTGTCCTTTTTCCAAAACTATATTACTATAACATCCCATCAATAATATCGAAAAAAATTTCTATCCTTAAACAATACTAACTTACGTCCAACACAATCCATTCCAATCTTTAGGCTTATCCATAATACTGCAGTCCACTCTCATAACATAGTGAAAACATTTACCAGAGATTTAATATCATCGTTGATCCCCATATATCATAAGATATATCTTGTTGGTCACATTCCAAACATTCAAAGGCCTTAATCTTGTACTCTCTTTAATACCCATTGAACCTTATTGAAAACATGAATTCTATTAAAAGTTAACTCTTTCCACATACCAAAATCCTCAAAATTCTATATACTCAAACCATGATATTACTTAGTCCTTATATCAATCATTAGCTCATGAATACTATCAAACATTTAATTTTCTCCTTATCCCGTCATTATGCGCATATCATCTACATTCCAAAAATATCTGAATAACGTTTCATGGATACTGGTAACATTAATCATACACTTTCAAAACACAAGGAAAGACAACAGTGTAACAATCCATAGATGTCTCTTTATTCCAAAATTACACATGATAAACATGTAATCATTCCACTAAATTCTCAAACCATTGACCGAGCTTCAAAAATTCTTTCATCTCACATATCATTTGTAGTCTCTTCATCATCATCCACATAAATACTACCCATATGACCATACTGATTCTCTTCATGAGTCTTTCCCTTAGGTCATTTGTTTGCATAATGCCCATACATTCCACATTTAAAACACTTAACCATTTTTGATGTCGTAGCAATACCATTATCCTCATCCATGGTGTTAACCGACCCTTTTCCTTTGCACTTACTTGCTTTGTGTCCTTCTTTTCCACACCCAAAGCATCTTCCAGTTCCCTTGAAACATTCTCCTTGATGCCCCTTCCCACATGATTTACATAGGGGAAATTGAACTTTCTTTCCTCTATGATCATCATGGAACTCCATCTTTCTCTTATTAGTCGAGTCAGGAAACTTACCAAATTTTACTTTATTGATCATGTTGTGAGATTGCTGATTAGAAATAATAATGATGTTTGGACATCCAAATCCCATTTCATTTGGTTGCTCATGAAGAATATCATTCCATTGTCCATCATATCCTCCATTATTGTGAATCATCTTGTTTCCATCCATTTTCTAAAACCCAAACAGAATAGTGTTAGATGCAAAAATCGTGCTAGGGAAAACAACATAGTAAAGGGGGAGTACCTTTAATATCTAACATCTTAGGTTAAATTCTATGATCGTTACCGTAGTTCTAGGACCATATCCTATACATATACTTATCCTTAGGGACTTCCCTAGACATACCTTAGAAATATCTCTAGGGATCTCACTAACGTTTTCGCATCCTAGTTTCCAAAGGTTGACTAAACCTTTCCTCTGATACCAACTGTAGAGACCCGAAGCGTATCGTACATGGACATTACATTACATTTGCGGAATACTTAGTACATAACAAAAACACACACACAAGGATCGTAATAGTTTAGTGTCTTTGGAAACTCGGAACGTAATCTTCTAATCGTGGTGAAAGATCTTCAATATCTCCCATAAAGATCTTCCCTTTTTTTACCTAAAACCTTTCTTTATATCCTGGGGAAAAAACATAAAAGGGTGAGCTCAAATGCTCGGTAAGGGTAAACAAAAGAAATATCAATCACATCATATACATAAGAACATAGCTTTTGGAAATCTTAACCTACAAAAGAGCTCATAATATCATATCATGGGATAAATCATAGAAGTGAAAATGCGATCCCCGTAATCATAACATGAAACTTGAAACATTGTGGCATGCACACATAATCATGGAAAATCATTTCTTGTTAGTCATGACTCATTGCCAAGACTATCTTAGTGGACAAAGTCCCTTTCTGAATCGAGTAACCCTCGTTTCAGTCCTGTTTCACTGAACCGGTATAACCTACCATTTCAGCCATGTCTATCTCATGAGATATAAAATCTTTACCCAATGCATTGGAGGGATATATAGGTCCCACCCATCTTATAATGAAGCCTTTCTTATGTGTGCCACATAATCATAAAACATACATCATCGCATAACACATGTAACAAAAATGGGATTCTTGAAACATCATGACATCATAAATCAATTCATATAAGATAATGGAATTCATAAAAATAATTCCATCACAACATGATCAAATCAATGTAATAATAGGGATAAAAACAGAACCCTTTATTATCTTAGATGGAAAATATCTTTGATAAAACACTTGAACTTCATTCTTGAGGAAAATATCCTTTCTTCTTCAAAAACATATTTCCTTTCATAACATGTCATACAACTTTAAAATAAAAGAAGTTGATTAAAAATAAACATGAAAACTTGTAAAGGAAGCTTCTTGGAAATGATGTTTTAAAAATCCATTCAATCCATATAGGTTAAAAAAAACATTCTTCGTACTTTTGTCGGAAAAGTCAAAAAGTACCTCGTACGACAAAAGATTCCTTTCATACATATTACTAAAAACTCACCGAAGGGTAAAAATGGATTTAAACAATTGTAGGTGGATGGAAATAATATTACATATTGATGAAACATGGATGTGGATGATAAAATACACCCCAGTAAATACTTACGAATAAACAATCTCGGATAAAAATGAGATTGTGATATTTCCCTTACCTTAGGTCCAATTTGTTTCGTATGTGTCCGAACCTCCTGTATAATGATTTAAATAATGTCATTGACTTATTAAAGAATTATATTCATTGTTATGATATCATATATGGTTCACTTATGACATTATATTACCCGTTCTTTTGTAAATTCCATGTTAAAGAAGCGTTTTGGGTAAAATCGTTTCATTTATCGTAGGTGTTTTGACTTGTTGTTCTTGACATAATTATTACTTATATCATGATTTACTTACTTCCAGAATATAAAATATGATTTATATATCATATATATTCAGTATATATATATATATAATAGATAGATAAATAAAATGAAAAACACCGTTCATGGAGACGGTAGTCCGTACGTACGCATGAACGCTGTTTTTCTTTCCTTATTGTCTTGAAATGGAAGTAAGTAGATGACATACATATGTATATATACATAAATCTAGTAGCTTTATAATGTCATATATTTCATTATTATTTCTTATATATACATTATAATCATTCTTAAATGGTTAACATGGAGAATGAATCTCATCGCGTCGTGGAGACGGTAGTCCGTACGTACGCACGAGCGATGATATCATTTCTATAAATATTGAATTGAATTGGAGTGGATTATACAATATATCAGAATCAATATGATGTTGTAATAACTATGTATAGTTATTCTTTACACCATTATACCCATCCATGTAAGGTGGTGGTGGAAAATAGATTACACCATGGCGTGGAGACGGTATTCCGTACGTACGCACGCGCGGTGATTTCTTTTTCCGTAGGATGGATAGATGGTGAAATAGGGTTGTTTCATACTTATAATAATATATCAGTATATGAGTGATACTGATGTTATTACTTCATAATGAAACAACCTAAGAAGAAGAAGTGGAAGAAGAAATAAAGATGAATGAATTGGTAACGGTAATTACCTCTTCTTTGAAGTGCCTCTTTGAGACCTCCTCTTAGGGCACTAGAATTGGTCTTTGAGGAAGACCAGAACCTCTAGGATGTTTCTAGGGAAGTGGAGAAGAGATTTTGTCAGGGGTTGGCCGAGCTTGAGTGCTCAAATTGGTGTGAGGAGGAGGGGGAGGAGGTGTCCTTTTATAGGGGAGGAGAGGGGCACCTTAGGAATATCTCAAAATATTATTTTATATTAAAGTCAAAATCGGTTTATAATGGTTCCAAAGGGTCTTATTTCGAAGATAAAGTGGGTATGGGTAGAAATCCTATCAACCAATAGAATTTAGACAAGTTTAGGATATTAGTTTAACCTTATCAATTAGATTTAACTCTAAGTTAAATAATTTAACTTTTACCATGTCTTTTTGTTTTCTTTCACTATATGGTTAATAAACTTACTATAACATGCCAAACGAACCCCAAATTGTTTATTATTAATATATATATCCTTATCTAAGTCATTTGGCCGAACCTTAGATTTTTAGGAATACAATAACAATTAATAATATAATATTTGATTTAAAAACTATTTTGTGTCAATTTTGACAATATTTGATATATGATTTTTGTGAAAGTCATAACAGAATTAAATGTTCGAACCAAGTTGATTAAATCAACATTAATATATCATAGTAACCTATAAAATTAGTGGAATTCATAAAAAATCTCAAATTACATTTATTTTGGTGTTTATAACATCAATTATGTCAATATTTCATTAATAAGATAATTACTGCATCATTGTTGTGTCATAAAAAAATTAAATGATTTTATGTCTAAAAATTAAAAATAAAATACCATCATGTAGGAAATCGTTTTAGCTTTCTAATGAATATTTACAATTGAATTTATCTTATGTATAACCCCATATTAAAAATGATTTACTTATTAAACTTTGATTTTAACTATTTTAACCTTTCTTTAAATAAATTAATAATAAATGTCCTAATCTAATCCAAGTGGGCCTAAATGGTCATATTTTATTCCTAAGTTTGTTTTTGGTCGAATTACACTTGTCCAATATAATTAGGACATGTTTTAGGGTAATAGTAATATCATATTTACCCTTAGTAACCCTATTTACTATTAACCGCGGTAAAAAAAGTAAAAAGTTACTATTCACCAAAAAATTATTTTCATCTCATTGAACCACATTTTAGTCCTTGATATTAACCGTGTCTCTCGGATTTTCGAAATTCCATTCACAGAAACGGCAAAATTAAGTTTTATGAAAAATTCAGTTTTTTTAACTACCACTTAGTAGTTTCACTATTCATCAAAAATTGATGTTTTTCAGAACAATGCCAAATTTTCATCCTAAGCTATATTTCATATTCCGAATTCAAAAATGAAATCTATTTTACCAAATTCATAACATAGAAGTTGCATTAATTAATTTTATAATTAAATCCTGCTGTTAAAATAAATAGCGTGTTTTAGGAAACAATATATATCAAAAGATTGACACTTGATTATGTCTGGTTTAAATGTGAAATTACAAACAATGACCAACATTGTATTAAATTGTAAAAATATATTCTAAATATAATTTAAAACCACTCAAATTAATAATTTATCACTATTAATTATTTCGATTAAAAAAGTTGTTTTTAATTATAATTTAGTAATTTTCACTATTCATCAGAATATGAAAGTTATCCGAAAAGTACCAAAATTTCACCTTAGGCTAAATTCGATACTCCGAATCCAAGAATGAAGTTCATTTTGAAAAATAAGATTTACAGAATTTTAAAAAGTGGTTATTACTATTCATAACGGCTAGTTTTAATAATATTTTAATAGCACATCGTTGTTTAGTGAAACTCGGTATTGCGTATTACACACGCTATCGAGGAAGGTCGCGATTGCGTGTAATGCAAGGCAAGACAAGGATGCGTGTTGTGCAAGATCCTTTTGGTGTAGCGTACAACACAAGACATTAATAAAATTAAAAAGAATATTTTTTTTATAAAATCTTGGCCTGTTACATTCTACCCCCCTTAAAATGAATTTCGCCCTCGAAATTCGTCGGGGTTATAAATGGTTTACTATTCGAAATTTTCTTTAATATAAACCCACATCGTAAAAAGGAATATCAAAACCAATCTTTAAAAACAAAAGTATGAAACGTAACGGTTACCCAAATAAACTAATCATTGGGTTTCCACATAGGTGAAAATATGGATATGGAAGAGAAATCTAACCATCATGTTCTGATGGAGAGTGGTAGAGAACATGGCTATGGAAAAGCCAGTAATCACAAATCCATAGATTTGTGATGATATAAGGTACCATCTGATTCATCAGGTATAAGATCACTAGGACAACATTTTTGGTTTTCAAGATCATTTCCCCTAAAGTTGAAAATTTGAATTTGAATAAATACTTACTTTATTTTGGTACAATCTCACTGTTGTTCGTGTCTTGAACAATTTCCACTTCATCTCTTAAATAAATGAAGTTGAATTTGTTATTCGTGAAGTGTTAGCAGATCATGTGATAGAATGACGGGTCATTCCATCTGTCTCAAACAAAAGGTTAGCAAAAATTATATGCATAAATCGATCTATAGTGAGATTAATCATATATGGTTACTAAAATGGACTTATACTTCATATATCATACTGCTTATTATAATAAAACTAGTTTCTACTAAATAGGGACTTCCTGTAGGCCAGTGGTAGGCGATAAAGGCCAGTCGCACTTCGGTTGTGGGTTCGATTCCTACAGCCTTGTTCGACGCGATGGGCTGTCGCCTGTCCTGCAGGTTGTCCTTTTTCCAAAACTATATTACTATAACATCCCATCAATAATATCGAAAAAAATTTCTATCCTTAAACAATACTAACTTACGTCCAACACAATCCATTCCAATCTTTAGGCTTATCCATAATACTGCAGTCCACTCTCATAACATAGTGAAAACATTTACCAGAGATTTAATATCATCGTTGATCCCCATATATCATAAGATATATCTTGTTGGTCACATTCCAAACATTCAAAGGCCTTAATCTTGTACTCTCTTTAATACCCATTGAACCTTATTGAAAACATGAATTCTATTAAAAGTTAACTCTTTCCACATACCAAAATCCTCAAAATTCTATATACTCAAACCATGATATTACTTAGTCCTCATATCAATCATGAGCTCATGAATACTATCAAACATTTAATTTTCTCCTTATCCCTTCATTATGCGCATATCATCTACATTCCAAAAATATCTGAATAACGTTTCATGGATACTGGTAACATTAATCATACACTTTCAAAACACAAGGAAAGACAACAGTGTAACAATCCATAGATGTCTCTTTATTCCAAAATTACACATGATAAACATGTAATCATTCCACTAAATTCTCAAACCATTGACCGAGCTTCAAAAATTCTTTCATCTCACATATCATTTGTAGTCTCTTCATCATCATCCACATAAATACTACCCATATGACCATACTGATTCACTTCATGAGTCTTTCCCTTAGGTCATTTGTTTGCATAATGCCCATACATTCCACATTTAAAACACTTAACCATTTTTGATGTCGTAGCAATACCATTATCCTCATCCATGGTGTTAACCGACCCTTTTCCTTTGCACTTATTTGCTTTGTGTCCTTCTTTTCCACACCCAAAGCATCTTCCAGTTCCCTTGAAACATTCTCCTTGATGCCCCTTCCCACATGATTTACATAGGGGAAATTGAACTTTCTTTCCTCTATGATCATCATGGAACTCCATCTTTCTCTTATTAGTCGAGTCAGGAAACTTACCAAATTTTACTTTATTGATCATGTTGTGAGATTGCTGATTCGAAATAATAATGATGTTTGGACATCCAAATCCCATTTCATTTGGTTGCTCATGAAGAATATCATTCCATTGTCCATCATATCCTCCATTATTGTGAATCATCTTGTTTCCAGCCATTTTCTAAAACCCAAACAGAATAGTGTTAGATGCAAAAATCATGCTAGGGAAAACAACATAGTAAAGGGGGAGTACCTTTAATATCTAACATCTTAGGTTAAATTCTATGATCGTTACCGTAGTTCTAGGACCATATCCTATACATATACTTATCCTTAGGGACTTCCCTAGACATACCTTAGAAATATCTCTAGGGATCTCACTAACGTTTTCGCATCCTAGTTTCCAAAGGTTGACTAAACCTTTCTTCTGATACCAACTGTAGAGACCCGAAGCGTATCGTACATGGACATTACATTACATTTGCGGAATACTTAGTACATAACAAAAACACACACACAAGGATCGTAATAGTTTAGTGTCTTTGGAAACTCGGAACGTAATCTTCTAATCGTGGTGAAAGATCTTCAATATCTCCCATAAAGATCTTCCTTTTTTTTTACCTAAAACCTTTCTTTATATCCTGGGGAAAAAAACATAAAAGGGTGAGCTCAAATGCTCGGTAAGGGTAAACAAAAGAAATATCAATCACATCATATACATAAGAACATAGCTTTTGGAAATCTTAACCTACAAAAGAGCTCATAATATCATATCATGGGATAAATCATAGAAGTGAAAATGAGATCCCCATAATCATAACATGAAACTTGAAACATTGTGGCATGCACACATAATCATGGAAAATCATTTCTTGTTAGTCATGACTCATTGCCAAGACTATCTTAGTGGACAAAGTCCCTTTCTGAATCGAGTAACCCTCGTTTCAGTCCTGTTTCACTTAACCGGTATAACCTACCATTTCAGCCATGTCTATCTCATGAGATATAAAATCTTTACCCAATGCATTGGAGGGATATATAGGTCCCACCCATCTTATAATGAAGCCTTTCTTATGTGTGCCACATAATCATAAAACATACATCATCGCATAACACATGTAACAAAAATGGGATTCTTGAAACATCATGACATCATAAATCAATTCATATAAGATAATGGAATTCATAAAAATAATTCCATCACAACATGATCAAATCAATGTAATAATAGGGATAAAAACAGAACCCTTTATTATCTTAGATGGAAAATATTTTTGATAAAACACTTGAACTTCATTCTTGAGGAAAATATCCTTTCTTCTTCAAAAACATATTTCCTTTCATAACATGTCATACAACATTAAAATAAAAGAAGTTGATTAAAAATAAACTTGAAAACTTGTAAAGGAAGCTTCTTGGAAATAATGTTTTAAAAATCCATTCAATCCATATAAGTTAAAAAAAACATTCTTCGTACTTTTGTCGGAAAAGTCAAAAAGTACCTCGTACGACAAAAGATTCCTTTCATACATATTACTAAAAACTCACCGAAGGGTAAAAATGGATTTAAACAATTGTAGGTGGATGGAAATAATATTACATATTGATGAAACATGGATGTGGATGATAAAATACACCCCAGTAAATACTTACGAATAAACAATCTCGGATAAAAATGAGATTGTGATATTTCCCTTACCTTAGGTCCAATTTGCTTCGTATGTGTCCGATCCTCCTGTATAATGATTTAAATAATGTCATTGACTTATTAAAGAATCATATTCATTGTTATGATATCATATATGGTTCACTTATGACATTATATTACCCATTCTTTTGTAAATTCCATGTTAAAGAAGCGTTTTGGGTAAAATCGTTTCATTTATCGTAGGTGTTTTGACTTGTTGTTCTTGACATAATTATTACTTATATCATGATTTACTTACTTCCAGAATATAAAATATGATTTATATATCATATATATTCAGTATATATATATATATAATAGATAGATAAATAAAATGAAAAACACCGTTCATGGAGACGGTAGTCCGTACGTATGCATGAACGCTGTTTTTCATTCCTTATTGTCTTGAAATGGAAGTAAGTAGATGACATAAATATGTATATATACATAAATCCAGTAGCTTTATAATGTCATATATTTCATTATTATTTCTTATATATACATTATAATCATTCTTAAATGGTTAACATGGAGAATGAATCTCATCGCGTCGTGGAGATGGTAGTCCGTACGTACGCACGAGCGATGATATCATTTCTATAAATATTGAATTGAATTGGAGTGGATTATACAATATATCAGAATCAATATGATGTTGTAATAACTATGTATAGTTATTCTTTACACCATTATACCCATCCATGTAAGGTGGTGGTGGAAAATAGATTACACCATGGCGTGGAGACGGTATTCCGTACGTACGCACGCGCGGTGATTTCTTTTTCCGTAGGATGGATAGATGGTGAAATAGGGTTGTTTCATACTTATAATAATATATCAGTATATGAGTGATACTGATGTTATTACTTCATAATGAAACAACCTAAGAAGAAGAAGTGGAAGAAGAAATAAAGATGAAAGAAATGGTAACGGTAATTACCTCTTCTTTGAAATGCCTCTTTGAGACCTCCTCTTAGGGCACTAGAATTGGTCTTTGAGGAAGACCAGAACCTCTAGGATGTTTCTAGGGAAGTGGAGAAGAGATTTTGTCAGGGGTTGGCCGAGCTTGAGTGCTCCAATTGGTGTGAGGAGGAGGGGGAGGAGGTGTCCTTTTATAGGGGAGGAGAGGGGCACCTTAGGAATATCTCAAAATATTATTTTATATTAAAGTCAAAATCGGTTTATAATGGTTCCAAAGGGTATTATTTCGAAGCTAAAGTGGGTATGGGTCGAAATCCTATCAACCAATATAATTTAGACAAGTTTAGGATATTAGTTTAACCTTATCAATTAGATTTAACTCTAAGTTAAATAATTTAACTTTTACCATGTCTTTTTGTTTTCTTTCACTATATGGTTAATAAACTTATTATAACATGCCAAACGAACCCCAAATTGTTTATTATTAATATATATATCCTTATCTAAGTCATTTGACCGAACCTTAGATTTTTAGGAATACAATAACAATTAATAATATAATATTTGATTTAAAAACTATTTTGTGTCAATTTTGACACTATTTGATATATGATTTTTGTGAAAGACATAACAGAATTAAATGTTCGAACCAAGTTGATTAAATCAACATTAATATATCATAGTAACCTAGAAAATTAGTGGAATTCATAAAAAATCTCAAATTACATTTATTTTGGTGTTTATAACATCAATTATGTCAATATTTCATTAATAAGATAATTACTGCATCATTGTTGTGTCATAAATAAATTAAATTATTTTATGTCTAAAAATTAAAATTAAAATACCATCATGTAGGAAATCGTTTTAGCTTTCTAATGAATATTTACAATCGAATTCATCTTATGTATAACCCCATATTAAAAATGATTTACTTATTAAACTTTGATTTTAACTATTTTAACCTTTCTTTAAATAAATTAATAATAAATGTCCTAATCTAATCCAAGTGGGCCTAAATGGTCATATTTTATTCCTAAGTTTGTTTTTGGTCGAATTACACTTGTCCAATATAATTAGGACATGTGTTAGGGTAATAGTAATATCATATTTACCCTTAGTAACCCTATTTACTATTAACCGCGGTAAAAAAAGTAAAAAGTTACTATTCACCAAAAAATTATTTTCATCTCATTGAACCACATTTTAGTCCTTGAAATTAACCGTGTCTCTCGGATTTTCGAAATTCCATTCACAGAAACGGCAAAATTAAGTTTTATGAAAAATTCAGTTTTTTTAACTACCACTTAGTAGTTTCACTATTCATCAAAAATTGATGTTTTTCAGAACAATGCCAAATTTTCATCCTAAGCTATATTTCATATTCCGAATTCAAAAATGAAATCTATTTTACCAAATTCATAACATAGAAGTTGCATTAATTAATTTTATAATTAAATCCTGCTGTTAAAATAAATAGCGTGTTTTTAGGAAACAATATATATCAAAATATTGACACTTGATTATGTCTGGTTTAAATGTGAAATTACAACCAATGACCAACATTGTATTAAATTGTAAAAATATATTCTAAATATAATTTAAAATCACTCAAATTAATAATTTATCACTATTAATTATTTCGATTAAAAAAGTTGTTTTTAATTATAATTTAGTAATTTTCACTATTCATCAGAATATGAAAGTTATCCAAAAAGTACCAAAATTTCACCTTAGGCTAAATTCGATACTCCGAATCCAAGAATGAAGTTCATTTTGAAAAATAAGATTTACAGAATTTTAAAAAGTGGTTATTACTATTCATAACGGCTAGTTTTAATAATATTTTAATAGCACATCGTTGTTTAGTGAAACTCGGTATTGCGTATTACACACG
This sequence comes from Viscum album, assembly GCA_963277665.1. Lineage (NCBI taxonomy): Eukaryota > Viridiplantae > Streptophyta > Magnoliopsida > Santalales > Viscaceae > Viscum > Viscum album. The sequence continues at coordinate 537,526,806 of OY728129.1, forward strand.
CTATCGAGGAAGGTCACGATTGCGTGTAATGCAAGGCAAGACAAGGATGCGTGTTGTGCAAGATCCTTTTGGTGTAGCGTACAACACAAGACATTAATAAAATTAAAAAGAATATTTTTTTTATAAAATCTTGGGCTGTTACATATACCCTTGTTTGACTTTTTATAAGAGTTTTATAAAGGAATCTTTTCGTCGTTTTCCAAACATGGTGCTTTTTAACATTTTCGACAGAATTTATTTAATAATGTTTTTTTAACTTATGCGGCGGGTGCGGCTATTTTCCGCCGTTATAAAATCGTCGAAGCTTCCTTTACAATATTATAAGAATATTTTAAAATAAAATGTTTTATTTTATAAATACATGACTCTTAAATGATTTCAAAATAGAAAGAGATATTTCTCTAAAAAGTGTTTTGATTTCATCTATTTCAACATCCTTTGATGGATTTTACACTTATTTGAAGTTTATTTATTATGATACAAAACATCTATATTGTATTGAAGGTTTTGTGATATGTTTGACTATAGATGTGTTATTTTTATACCATTCATGGTTTATGGATGAAGTATTTACATTTCTTTTGCTAGTTTTAATAGGAATTTTTATGTTATGTTTAATCCTTTTCATATGGGAATGCATTGGACTTAATATGTGATGGGTGGAGCCAGCTATAGATCCTTGATACAACGGTAGGTCTCATAAGACAAACTAGTGTCTTGGAATAAGGCCTTGGAAAAATCTTATTTGTAGTCTTGGCACGAGGCCTTGGCTATATGGTTATGATAGTTTGGAATTATTCATTCCATCATTATGAAAGTGGTTATTGATATTGCATGTGATTATTCGATTAGTAGAATATCCATGTGAATAAGTAAATGGCATTATTTCATTTTATTTTTTCCATACTATGTTGATGTTCATGTTTAAAAGGCTCTTGTTTAGTTATACATTTCCTTAAATGTTTATTCTTATTTATGAAACTTTCCGCTATATTTTTATCCTTACTCAGCATTTGAGCTCACCCCTTATCTATGTTTTATTTTTCCCAGGATGTGAAGAAGTAAATTATGAATGACCTGCATGGATATTATGAGGGGATAATAGTGTGGATTATGGAGACAATATGTTGTTGTAGTAGTTTTTCACCTTATGATGTAATGTAAAACATTATGAATATATCTATTGTTTCCAAGGATACTAAACCAATCAGTCTTTCGAGATTTGATCTTTCTTGTGATCATGCCAATGTTATGTAATAATGCACCGACTCTGGGTAACTGGGGTGGGGGCGTTACAGTTGGTATCAGAGGAAGTTTAGTACAAACCTTGGAAGCTAGATTTAGATAAACTCTTATTAGAGCACGTAGACATAAGATGAAATTTGAGGATTAGTATAGAAAAACTTCATAGAATTTTGGTATTGTAGAGATTTTGTGAGTTTTCCGAGCAATACATCCCTGTCTGGATACGAGCAAGAAGAGGCGGCTCTGGCACAGATGTACCTAGGGGTAAAACAAGAAAACACCGCTTTGAGCTAGACTCGAACGGGAACTAGTGCACGACAACGGGCCTTACTGCACTCTTGGTTACGGCACTCCCAGGGGATATGCTTAGGATAACTCTCATTTTCATTAAAAATCATTATCAAGGGTTAATGAGTATATACTTCCTCAAAGAAAATATTTTTTTATGATTATGGATTATATCCAAAAATATTTCAATTAATGTTAAGTGTTTTATAAGTATGAGATTATGTATTTTGATTCATAAAATGATCTAGTTTATGCCATTGTTTAGAAATGGCGCCTAGTGGAAGAAATGGAAACTGTATCAATGCACACACTCCATGTAGGGATTTCCCTCCTACTCAAGATAATTATAGTGGAGCTGGTGATGCAACTGCTGCCGATCATCTAATCACCATATTAGGACAACTCACTCAGGTTATGAATAATTACCTTACCCGTATGGAGCACCCTGATCTGCAGTGTGGAGGATCAATGTTAAATCGATTCATGAGGAAACAACCACCAACGTTCAATGGGAGTACAAATCCCTTAGTAACTGAGCAATGGATAAATTCCCTAGAGAAAATATTTCAGGCTTTGTGGAGTAGTGAAAGGGAAAAAGTTATCATGGTAGTTTACCACCTCACTAGAGATTCTGATCAATGGTGGTCATTGATTCAAAACATGAAGGCAGATGATGAAGTATCAAAAGGAGGATGAGAATGTCACAAAGTATAAGGCTTACTTTTCAAGCTTAGCAAGGTATGCTTGAGATTATATACATAACCGCATAAGTAATATTGATCGTTTTTTATGGGTTAAAACCATTTCTCCGTTGAGCATTAGTCTCACAATCCTTTTCATCGTACGAAGACATTGTCTCATGTGCTATCAAGACCGAAAAAGAAGTCTCTAAGTCATATGACTTTAAAGCAAAGCATGAAAAGAAGAGATCTGCTGATCAATCTGGGAATGTAAATAAGGGGAAGAAGGGAAAGTTTGAATATCCATCATGTGGTAAATGTGGGAAGAAACACTCCAGTACTTGCTTAAAGGGAATGGGTGTCTGTTACAAGTGTGGTGAAAAAGGCCACCAAGCTCGGGATTGAAAAGGGAAGAAGGAATATACCAATGTTCAATGCTACAATTGCTGGGAGATGGGAAATTATGCAAATGAATGTCATAATTGTCAGGGGAACATACCTCAGAAAAGGCCAAGGGATCAGGGCCATGCTTTTGCTATCACTACTGCTGAGGTAGATGCTCCGAAAGACGTGGTGGCAGGTAATTTAATGGTTTCCTCAAGTTTAGCAAATACATTATTTGATTCGGGATCATCACATTGTTTCATATCTTCCCAGTTTGCTAAGAAAATTAGATATTTACAATTTGATTTAACACAGGAGTTGTAGTTAAAACTCTTAAGGGAAGTATCATTGCAAAAACGTTTTGTGAATCAGTTACCATTAGAACACATAAATGTTATTTATCTGCTGATCTCATCATCATACCTATGATTGAGTTTGATATAATCCTCGGTATGGATTGGCTTTTGGATTATGATGCGACGATTTATTGTAAGAAGGAGGAGGTTACAATTTTTGATGATGATGATAAGGAACACCTTATCTTTAGAGAAGAATCGTCACCACCTAATTCTTATCTAGATCCACCCCCATTAGCTCAATTAAATTAAATTATTGGGGAGGAAGAGAAATAAATGATAGTGGGTGAGGAATGGAAAGTTCAAATAGAGGATGTACCTATTGTGAAAGAATATGTAGATGTATTTCTGGATGATTTACCTAGACATCCTCTAGAATGAGAAGTTGAGTTTTCCATTTATTTAATTCCTGGATCAAGGCCTATATCGATGACCCCTTATAGAATGGCCACTATAGAATTAGTTGAACTAAAGAAACAACTAGAGTAATTGAGTAATAAGGGATTTATTCTCTCTAGTGTTTCTCCATGGGGAGCCCCTATTCTTTTTGTCAAAAATAAAGATGGATCTATGAGGTTATGTATCAACTATAGGGAGATCAATGCTATAACAATAAAGAACAGGTATCCCCTACCTCACATTGATGATTTATTTGACCAACTGCATAGAGCTCAATACTTTTCAAAGATTGACCTTCGATCTAGATACCATCAGTTGTGTGTAATGAAGGAATACATTCCAAAGACAACATTTTGAACCAGGTACGGGTATTATGAGTTTACAGTAATACCGTTTGGATTGACTAATGCACCCTATGTATTCATGGATCCAATGAATAGAGTTTTCAAGGAATATATCGATGAATTTGTGGTGGTATTTATTGATGATATCTTGTTATACTCCAAAAGCTATAAAGATCATGAAAATCACTTGTGTGTTATCCTGAAGACTCTGAGAAGACATGAATTATATGGAAAGTGTAGCAAGTGTGAATTCTATCTTCATGAGATTTCTTTTCTTGGCTATATTGTCTCTAAATATGGAATCTCTATTGATCCTTCTAAGAATGTGGAAATCCAAGAATGGCCAGAACCTACGAGTATAACTGAGGTACGCAGTTTTGTTGGTTTGGCAGGTTATTGTCGACGTTTCGTCCAGAATTTTGCCTGATTGGGAAACCCATTAACGAAGCACACACGTAAAGGGGATATTTTTTTGGACAAAAGAGTGTGAAGAATGTTTCGAAGAACTAAAGAGAAGATTAGTCAATGATACTATATTGAATCTACCTTCTGGGAATGATGGGTTCGTTATTTATAGTGATGCATCGAAGAAAGGACTTGTTTGTGTCCTTATGCAGAATGATAGGGTTATTGCCTATGCATCACAACAATTGAAAATTCATGAGCACAACTATCCTACTAATGATCTCGAGTTAGCATCTATGATCTTTGCTTTGAATATATGGAGGCACTACCTCTATGGTGAAAAATGTGAGATTTATACCGATCACAAGAGTTTAAAGTATATTTTCTCACAAAAAGAACTCAACATGAGGCAAAGGATATGGCTTTAATTACCCAAGGATTACGATTGCACGATACACTACCACGTGGGGAAGGAAAACAATGTGGAAGATGATTTGAGCAGAAAAAACCATGGAGTTTTGAACAATATGAGAATTCAAAGGGATCCAATTTTCAGGGATCTAGTGAAGATGGACATGGGAATAACAAGGGAAGGTGAAACATCAATGTTTTTTCAAATGTTTGCCAAACCATCTTTACTAGAAAGTATTAAGAGTTCTCAGACTGATGATGAAGAATTTCAAAAGAAGATTAAAGCTGTGAATGATGGGAGATTGAGAGACTTTGTGTATGAAGATGAAATTTTGAAATTTGGGAAGAGACTTTGTGTTCCTGATATACCTGATCTAAAAAGGGAATTGCTGGATGATGCTCATAGTTCCAATTTCTCTATACACCCTGGGAGCACTAACATGTATAGATATTTGAAGGAACATTTTTTGTTGGACAACATGAAGAGGGAGATTGCTGATTTTCTGTCATGATGTATGGTTTTTTAAGAAGTGAAATCTGGAAGGAAACAACCTAGAGGTGTCATGCAACCTCTTTCTATACCGAAGTGGAAATGGGACAATATTACAATGGCCATTGTCATGGGACTACCAAAGACTCCTATAAGGAACGATGCAATATGGGTTATTGTTGATCGTCTTACCAAGTCCGCACATTTTCTTGCTATAAAAGAAGATCTACCACTGGAACGTCTAGGAAGACTATATATTAATGAAGTTGTGAGACTTCATGGAGAACCCCAATCGATTGTTTCTGATCGTGATCCCCGTTTAACTTCAAGATTCTAGAAAAGTCTTCAAGAAATCGCTAGATACTGAACTTCCTTTGAGCACTTCCTACCACCATAAAACGGATGGACAATTAGAACGAACTATTAAAACCTTAGAAGACATGTTGAGATCCTTCTCACTTGACTTTTAGGGTATGTGGGATCAATAATTACCTCTGGTAGAATTTTCTTATAATAATAGCTTCCATATGAGTATTCAGATGGCACTATATGAAGTGTTATATGGGAAGATATGCCGCACACCAACCTGTTGGGATGACGTTGGTGAAAGAAAACATGTAGGTCTAGAACTGGTATAGGAAACAACGGAAAAGGTGAAGGTAATCCAAAATCACATCAAAGTAGCTCAAAGTAGGCAGAAGATCTATGCCGATAATCGAAGGATGGATTTGGAATTTCAAGTCGGTGATCATGTTTTCCTGAAATATCTCCATTGAAGTGAGTCATACGTTTTGGTAAGAAAGGTAAATTGAGTCCCAGGTACATCGGACCCTTCGAAATTGTAGAACGAATTGGGGTTGTACCTTACGGATTCACAATGCCGCCAAGTCTCTCCAAAGTTCACGATGTGTTCCACGTATCTCTATTGAGGAAATACATGCCTGACCCAACGCATGTACTCACCTAAGAGGAATTAGAAATGGAACCTGATCTCTCTTACTGCGAATAGCCCATCAAGATTCTTTATACAAGAGAACAAGTACCGAGAAACCGGACGATGCGTCTGGTAAATGTCTTGTGGAGAAACCATAAGATGGAAGAGGCAACCTGGGAACCCGAGGAACTTATGATGAAGAACCACCCGAGTCTTTTCATGCGGTAGTATTCTAGAAATTTCGAAGATGAAATTATTTGAAGGAGGGGAGAATGTAACACCCCAAGCTTCTACAGTACGATTCTCTTTGAATAATGCAATAGCGTGTCTTGTACGCAACATCGAGTTTTAACACACACCACAACCGATCAAACTAGCCGTTATTAATAGTAATACTTAATTTTTGAAATTTTATAAATTTTATATCTCAAAATAGACTTCATTTTTGGATTCGGAGTATCAAATTTAGCCTAAGGTGAAATTTTGGTACATTTCGGATAACTTTAATATTTTGATGAATAGTGAAAATTACAAATTTTTAATTAAAAATAACTTTTTTAATCAAAATAATTAATAGTGATAAATTATGAATTTTAGTGGTTTTAAAGTATATTTAGAGTATATTTTTCCCATTTAATACAATGTTTATCATTGGACATAATTTCACAATTATACCGAACATAAACAAGTATCAATCTTTTGATAGTTATTATATCTTAAAAAACACGTTTTTTGTTTTGACAACGAGAATTCATTATAAATTAATTTCTGCCACTTCTATGTTTTGAATTTGGAAAAATGGATTCCATATTTCGAATCAGGATGTTCAAATTGTGTAAATAGGTAACTATTATTTTTATACATTTTGAAAAATTATTTCGGTAAATATTTTATTTCCCATGGTTAAAGGGTAAATCCGGTAAATAAGGGTTAAACAAATAATATTATAATAATAACAAATTACCCTAAAACATGTCCTAACATTATTGGTTGATACATGTTCGACCATGGGCATCTTTGGGTCGATTTTGGGACCCCATGGTGCCACTTGTAAGTGATAGGGACACTTTATTTTTAATTAAGTTAAAATGAATACAAAAATTACACAAGCATATATCTTTTAGAAACAAAATTTTTACATAGAGTTATATATGATGGATATTCGACTATAAATATTCATTAGAAAGATAAAACGATTTCCTACATAATTTTATTTTATTTATAATTTTTATACATTAGATAATTTAATTTATATATGACACAATGGTGATGCAGTAATTACCATAATAGTGAAAAATCAAAATGATTGATATTGTAGATAACCAAATAAATATAATTTGAGACTTTTTATGAATTAAAATAATTTCATAGGTTAATATAACATGATAGAAATGATTTAATTAACTTTTTTCTAAGTAATAATTCTGTTATGAGTTTTACAAAAATAAATTATTGAATAGAGTCAAAATTGACATAAAAGAGTTTTTAAAATAAATATTATATTATTAATTGATATTAAATTCCTAAAAATCTAAGGATCGGCGAAGAGACTTATATCATGATAGGTGTATTATTAATGGACCACTTGGGGTCTATTTTAAGTATATAGTATGTTTACTCACCATATAATATAAAAATACAAAGAGACATTGTAAAAGTGAAACTAATTAACTAAGTGTTAATACTTAAATTTATGGTTAGTATAATGAGCCAAAACTTTCTAAATTCTATTTGATGAGTGGTTTTCGAACTATCCCCACATTAAAATTTAAATAATCCACTTTGGAGCCATTAGAAACCGAACATGAATTTATTATAAAATAATATTTCTAGCTTTTCCAAAGGTGCCCCTCACCCCTCTTATAAAAGGGAACTCTCCCTTCTCGTTAACTCACACCTTAAAACCCTTTTGGTTCGTCCAAACTCTGCCTAAATACTCTTTAAACATCCCTCACTTAATCTTAGAGGCCTTCCTTTATTCATAAATCCAACTTAAGGAGCCCGTTTGATCAAATCAAAAGGAAGAACCCAAAGAAGAGGTAATGATTTCACCACCCTTTTTCAAGTTCCTTTCTTTTTTGCACTTATTCTTTCTTTGTTATCACCATTATAAAGTAATAATTACAGTATATTATATATACTGTGATTTTATTATAAATATGCTACAATCATATTCAGTATTCTATCCATCCTTTGAATAACATGTCACTATATGTGTGTACGTACGACTTACCATCTCCACGTCGTAGTGTAATTGTTATTCAATAAATTATTATCCGGATGGGTATAATAATGATGTGTAATTCATGTACATAATAAATGTAACATTATAATGATTCTGTATATATTATATAAAATCCAATTATATATTATTTTAATATCAAAATAATTATATTGTCGCTCGTGCATACGTACAGACTACCGTCTCCATGAACGCGATGAGATTCATTTTCCATCGTATCCATTCATGTCTAAATCACATTTGATGATTAATAATAGTATCTAAGGACTTGATATCATTATCTATATGAATAATATACATCCTATCCATGACAAACATGTCTTACAGAACCAAACATATAAAAGAAAACGAGTAAGTTAACACCCGAAACAATGATAATACTAAGATATTATTAACAAATCAATGTTAAAATATCATATATGATATCATATTGATGTATATGATTATTTTATAATTTAATAAAAATTATTTCACGATTATACAGGAGGTTAACCTAACCCCAACCAAGGAAAAGTACAAGGTATGGGTAATTTCACAATCTCGTCATTATCTGAGATTGTTTATACGTAATAATCTACTGGGATCTCTTTATCATCCACATCCATGTTTCTTTAAAATGTATTTCAAAAAAAAAATACTATTTAAAAGAATATTGGTTAAATTCATTTACACCCTTGTTTGACTTTTTATAAGAGTTTTATAAAGGAATCTTTCAGTCGTTTTCGAAACAAGGTTCTTTTTAACCTTTTCGACAGAATTAAGGTAAGAATGTTTTTTTAACTTATACGGCGGGTGTGGCTATTTTCCACCTTTATAAAATCGTTGATGCTTCCTTTACAAGTTTATAAGAATATTTTCAAATAAAATGTTTTATTTTATAAAAAAATGCCTCTTAAATTATATCAAAATAGAAAGAGATATTTCTCTAAATTTTTTTTTGATTTCATCTATGTCAACATCCTTTGATGGATTTTATGCTTATTTGATGTTGATTTATTATGATACAAAACTTCTATATTGTATTAAAGGTTTTTTGGTATGTTTGACTGTGGATTTGTTATTTTTATACCATTCATGGTTTATTTTTGAAGTATTTACATTTCGTATGCTAGTATTAATACAAAGTTTTATGTTATGTTTAAACCTTTTCATATGGGAATGCATTGGACATAATATGTGACGGGTGGAGCCTGCTACAGCTCCTCGATGCATCAGTAGGTCTCATGAGACAAAATAGTGTCTTGGCACAAGGACGTGGCAAAATATTATTTGTAGTCTTGGCACGAGGCCTTGGCTATGTGGTTATGATAGTCTAGAATTATGCATTCCATCATTATGAAAATGGTTATTGATATTACATGTGATTATTCGATTAGTAGAATATCCATGTGAATAAGTAAAGGGAATTATTTCATTTTATTTTTTCCATACAATGTTTAAGTTCAAGTTTAAAAGGATTTTGTTTAGTTATACATTTCCTTAAATGTTTATTCTTATTTATGAAAGTTTCCGCTATATTGTATTCCTTACTGGGCATTTGAGCTCACCCTTTATTTATGTTTTATTTTTCCTAGTATGTGAAGAAGTAGATTATGAATGACCTGAAGGGATATTATGAGGGGATAATAGTGTGGAATATGGAGACAATATGTTTTTGTAGTATTTTTTCACCTTATGATGTAATGTAAAACTTTATGAATATATCCAGTGTTTCCAAGGCTACTAAACCAATCGGTCTTTCGAGATTTGACCTTTCTTGTGATCATTCCAATGTTATGTAATAATGCACCGACTATGGGTAACTAGGGTCGGGGCGTTACAAATGGTGACTATGACTTCAGAAAGCTGGATCGTGTACCATTGTTGGAGTGCACCCTCCATATAATGGCCCAGTTCTCTTCTCAACCAGAGGTTACCCATGTCCCTCAGTCATAGAACGGTCGAGCAGACGCCTTGGATGGTTTAGCTGCATCGCTCGCAGAACCCGAGCAAGATGATTTGATTATACATGTGGCACACCGGAGATTCATTGCCCTCGTCACCCAAGAGGATAATGACGGCCTGCGGGTAAGACATATCACTGCCAGACCTGCTATGTCGGGGGTCCCAGGTCCGTCAGAAATAGTGGTTGAGGACTCTCCTAACTGGAGGGAACCTTTTTTCAAGTATCTCCAAAACGGTCGCCTCCCCGAAAACCGGGCCAAGCGCGTGCGAATCTGACATCACGCGCTGCAATTTACCCTCAAGAGCAGTCCCAATCTTGAGCATATCTTTTATAAGTGGAGATTCGATGGCGTCCTCCTCCGTTGGATTCAAGGAGTAGAGATTTCTCAGGTTATGCAAGAGGTTCACGCCGGTTCCTATGGTTCCCATCATGCTAGGCCAAAGTTATCCCATAAAATCTGGAGGATGGGGTACTTCTGGTCCTCTACGATCCATAATTGTATCGGGTATTCCATGAGATGCCATGCGTGCAAAGTCCATGCCAACTTCCTACATTAGCTGCCAGAGCCCCTCCACCCCACCATGTACTCTTGTCCATTTTCGGTGTGGGAACTTGATGTAGTGGGACTGTATGCACCAGTGACAGCTCACTAGTGTAGGTTCATCCTAACTACTACAAATATTTTCTCCAAGTGGGCAGAGGCTGTTCCACTCAAAGTGGTTAAGGCCCGTTCCATCGTCGACGTTGTGAGATCCAACATCATCCACCAGTATGGGGTCCCTCACACTGTCTTCATCCATAACGACACCAACATCTGAGTGGCAGAGCTGAAAACATTTTACGCCACGTAAAACATCAGTTTGAATCATACCTCCTGCTGTCATGCACAAGAAAACGGACAGATCGAGGCATTTAATAAAACCCTCTCTAGAATTCTACAGAAAATGGTTGGTCAGAACATGAAATGTTGGCCGGACGAGCTCCCCAATACCCTCTGAGATTATCAGATGAAAACTTGCAAACCTACCCAGGTGACCCCATATTCCCTGGTGTATGGGGCTGAGGTCGCCCTACCCATTGAGATTCAGTTGCCATTGTTACGCACTGCAGTCAATGACCACCAGGCACCAGATGTGGTGGCCGAAATCTGTCTAGCTAAATTAGAATCACTGGAAGGCAACAGGCTTCGTGCCCTGCACAATCTCGAATGGCATCATAATAAGATACTAAGGGCCTTCAACAAGAATGTTCGCCTTCATTCTTTTCTACCGGGTGACCTAGTGTTATCCCTTTGAGCGCCAATGATCCCCGGTAGGAAACCGCCCAAGCTAGAGCACCAATGGGATGGGAAATATATCATCCAGAAGGTTTTCCACAACGGGGCATACTCCTTGGTGATTGTAATGCACCGACCCTAGATACCAAGAGTCGGTGCATTATTACATAACATTGGCATGATCACAAAGGATCAAGTCTCGAAAGACCGATTAGTTTAGTAGTCTTGGAAACACTAGATATATTCAAAAGTCTTACATTACATCATTAGGTAAAAAAACTATAACAACATCTTGTCTTCATATCCCCTCATACTATCCCTGCATGTCATTCATAAATTACTTCTTCATAATCCTGGTAAAAATAAAACATTGAAAGGGGTGAGCTCAGATGCTCAGTAAGGATAACATTATAGCAGAAGATTTCATAGATAAGCATAAACACTTAAGGCAGTTTATAACTAAAACGAAAGCCTTTTAAACTTGAACTTCAGCATAAAATGTCAAAGATAAAATAAATTAATTCCATTTACTTACTCACATGGATATTCTACTAGTCGAATGATCACATGCAATATCAATAACCACTTTCATAATGATGGAATGCATAATGCTAGACTATCATAACCACATAGCCAAGGCCTCGTGCCAAGACTACAAATAAGATTTTTCCAAGGCCTTGTGCCAAGACACTAGTTTGTCTAATGAGACCTACCGATGCATCGAGGAGCTATAGAGGGCTCCACCCATCACTTATTAAGTACAATGCATTCCTCATATAAACAGGTTTAAATATAACATAAACATTCGTATTAAAACTAGCATACGAAATGTCAATACTTTAACCACAAACCATGAATGGTATAAACATAGAACATCCACAGTCAAACATAACTCATTCGATAAAATATGGAAGATTTTATTGTATCACATTAACCTCAATCAATAATAATGAAGAATGTTGACATAGATGAAAATAATCATCAAAACTATTTGAGAGAAATATCCCCCTTTTTCGTGAAATCATTTAAAAGTCACAATATTTGTCAAGAATCCGTTTAAAATTTGATTTTAAATCAAAGTGTCCCATACCACGTTGAAACATTAAAAAGGAGTTTTAATTTTAAAACTTTAATGTCCATATAAATAAATCCTTAAAACCATTTTTTAAAACATGGACATTAATGAGAAATATTTAGAAGAATAAGTCTTTAAAACTTTTAAAAATGGTATTTTAGTTAGAGATTCTAACAAAAAGAGCGACACTTGAATACAAATAATTGAGGTAATCAAAATGTTGTAATATCATGAGAATAAAGGGATTCAAGATATACTATGTCAAAGTGCATTATATACACCACATAAAAGTGATTTGGTGTATAACAAAAAAGAAGTCTCAATGGAATTTAAATTGAGATGAAATCTCTCATAAAGGCCATATCCTTAGTTTAAGGATAAATCCATGACATAATTATGTGTGAAAAATATAAATATACTCAATATGATTGGATATTTAGTGTAAAACAATCAGATGAAATTGACACATATTCTTGTAAAAACAACACCAATGAATTGGATATTTAACTCAACAAATGGAGATTGAGTTAAAATTACTCTTATCAAGTTCATACCAATCACTTGAGAATTTATCAATGGAGTGATTATATGTATCAAAAGTATATCCACAGAAAGGGGAGTGGAAAATATGACATAAGAAAATGAATAGTAATTCCACACATAATCTTGGAGTAAAATAATCAATGAAGTATGTGTAAAGCCGAATGAGTGGAAATTGAAATATCAAATTCCTTTATCAATTTGGTAACATACGAAACATACACCCATGAAAGAAGGATCATACAATGATGATGTAAATATCCATAAATTAGAGTATATTACACAATGAATACAATCATGGGCAGTACGCACACCACATGCAATAAATACGTGCTGAATAATGGAAATCTCACATTATTAAAAGTGAGATTAGAAACCCCTTACTTTGTACTTTTTCCTTGGTCGATGGTAGGTTAACCTCCTGTATAATGGTGAAATAATTGTTATTTAATTATACAAGAATCATTTACATTAATATGATATCATATATGATCTTTTAACATTGATTTGTTAATAATATCATAGTATTATCGTCATTTCGGGTGTTAACAGGTTCATTTTACTTTATATTCTTTGTTATGTGAGACATATTCGTTATTAATAGGATGTATATTATTATTATCCAGAATGATATCATGTCATTAGATACTATTTTTAAATAATAAAATGATAATTATACTTGAATGGATATGATGGAGAATGAATCATATCGCGTTCATGGAGACGGTAGTCCGTACGTACGCACAAGCGACAATAATATATAATTTGATGGTATATCATATATACAGAATCATTATCGTGTTATATTTATTATTTACATGAGTTGCACATCATTATTATACCCATCCAAAATAATAATATATTGAATAACAATTACACCACGACGTGGAGACGGTAATCCATACGTACGCACGTATGGTGAGATGTTATTCAAAGGGTGGATAGAATACTGAATATGGTTGTAACATATTTATAATAACATCACAATATATATATATATATTATACTGTAGTTATTATTTTATAATGGTAATAACAAAGAAATAAGAGGTGGAAGAAGAAAGGAACTTGAAAAGGTGTGGTGAAAACATTACCTCTTCTTCGGGTTCTTCCTTTTGATTTGATCAAAAGGGCTCCATTGGATGGCTTTACAATCAAACTAAGGACTCTAGGTTGTATTGAGGGAAGTTTAGAGAGTATTGCGAAAGGTTTTGGCCGAACCAAAAGGTTTTTAAGGTGTGAAGAAATGAGAAGGAGGAGTCCTCTTTTATAAGAGGGGTGAGGGGCACCTTTGGAAAAGCTAGAAATATTAATTTATAATAAATTCATATTCGGTTTCTAATAGCTCCAAAGTTTATTTATTAAATTCTAATGTGGGGATGGGTCGAAAAACACTCAAACAATAGAATTTAGATAGGTTTGGGCCACTATATTACCCTTATATTTAAGTATTAACTCTTAGTTAATTAGTTTCACTTTTACAATGTCTCTTGGTATTTTTATATTATATGGTTAATAAACTTACCATATACGTCCCATCGACCCTCAAGTGGTCCGTTAATGATATACCTATCATGATATAAGTCTCTTGGCCGAACCTTAGTTTTTTTAGGAATTTCATATCAACTAATAATATAATATTGGTTTTAAAAACACTTTTATGTCAATTTTGACACTATTCAATAGTTCATTTTTTTTGAAACTCATAACAGAATGATTACTTAGAACAAAGTTAATTAAATCAATCATAACATTTCATAGTAACCTATAAATTTATTTTAATTCAATAAAAGTCTCAAATTATATTTATTTGTGTATTTATAATATCAATTATTTTAATTTTTCACTATTATGGTAATTATTGCATCATCATTGTGTCATAAATAAATTAACATATTTAATCTCCTTAAATTATAAATAAATTATCTTTATGTATTAAATTTTGTTATCTTTCTAATTAATATTTATAGTCGAAAATCCAACATATATAAACCTATGTAAAAATTATTTTTCTAAAAGATATATGCTTGTGTCATTTTTGTATTCATTTTCACTTAATTAAAATAATGTGTCCCTATCACCCACAAGTGGCTCCATGGGGACTCCAAATTGACCCAAAGATGCTTATGGTCGAACATTTATCATAAAATAAGGCTAGTACATGTTTTAGGGTAATTTATTATTATTATAATATTATATTTTTAACCCTTATTTACCGGATTTACCCTTAACCATGGTAAATAAAATATTTACTGCAGTAATTATTCAAAATGTCTAAAAATAAAAGTTACCTATTTACACAATTTGAACATCCTAATTAAAAATATGGAATCTATTTTTCCAAATTCAAAACACATAAGTGGCAGAAATTAATTTAAAATTAATTCCCGTTGTTAAAACAAAAAACGTGTTTTTAAGAGATAATAACTATCAAAAGATTGGCACTTGTTTATGTCTGGTTTAAATGTAAAATTATGTTTAATGACCCACATTTTATTACATGGTAAAAATATATTCTAAATATAATTTAAAACCATTCAAATTCATAATTTATCACTATTAATTATTTTGATTAAAAAAGATGTTTTTAATTAAAATTTAGTAATTTTCATAATTCATCAAAATATGAAACTTATCCGAAAAGTACAAAAATTTCACCCTAGGCTAATTATGATATTACAAATCCAAAAATTAAGTCTATTTTGAGAGATATAATTTATAAAATTTCAAAAAGTAGGTATTACTATTCATAATGGCTAGTTTGATTGGTTGTGGTGTGTTAAAATCTGAAAGTTGCTTACAATGCACGCCATTGTATTATTCGAAGGGAAGCGTACCGTGGAAGATTGGGGTGTTACATTCTCCCCTCCTTCAATAAATTGCGTCCTCGCAATTTTTAAAATTGTTCTTGGGAATATAAGGGAAAGTCCCACATTGGAAAAAGAGTCAATAAAACTATCACATTAAAAGAAAGAAAGAGAGGTATAAAGTTCATCCAAGATAACCCATACTCAGATTCCATGTAGGAAAACATGGATATGGATGATAAACTAAGTGTCAAGTTCTGATGGAGAGGGATAGAAATAATGATCAGGAGAAAGTTAACAATAAGAAAACCACAAACTTGTGTTGGGACAAACGACCATTAGTCTCCTAGTAAGAAAGTAAACGGACAACAATTTTTTTTGTTTTAAGTTACATTACATAAGGACGAGGAATTAATTTATGATATTGACTAAGAACATAAATAGATATACTTACTTTTTAAGTAGAGTTTCATTATTTAATAACTTTTTACCACTAACTTATTTTTTTTGAACAATGAGTATTCAAGAAGACTTGGTCACAATAAAAGAGCTAGAATAAACTCCTATAGAAATACATGATCCATGTAGGATAAACTATATATTTAAATTGTCTTTAGAGATTAATCAAAACCAAAATGGTTAGTATAAGATCTTATGATCCCCCAAATTTATATTCCATTAGTGAAAAAAATAGTAATCTTAATTTCTAAAATTAAACCAACCATACCCCAAAGTTAAATAAATACCATTCAATAATAAATTTTCCTTAAAATCCTTCAATATAATCCAAACTAATATTGAAACACAAAACTTATAAGAAGGTAGTCTTCCACGTTAAATTCTATCTCCAAATGACATCATCTACTCTTAATTTCACATACTTAAATGTAATTAACCTAATCACATATTCTTTATTATAGGTTAATCATTTCCATAAATAACCCAAATCACTATAGATCCACAATAAAAATATAGATAAAAATCCACCATTAATCCTCTAATGACACCCCATAGTATTCTATTTTCCTTGGACATATAGTGTTCCCAAAAAAGTAAACATCTTCCAAAATAACATTTATCACTTAATCACAAAATCATTTTACCATACTAAGGGTATTTATTTGATAAGACATAAGAACCCAAATCCACATATTATTGATCAATAAAATCATTTAACTAAAAAAATAGTGACACTAACCAGGGACTTCACGTAGTCCAGTGGTAGGTGATAAATCCTAATCGCACTTTGGTTGTGGGTTCGATTCCCCCAGCTTTGTCCGACGCGACGGGTTGTCACACGGTCTACATGTTGTCCTTTTTCAAAAACTATATTTTATAATATTACCAAAATGAGATAAATTCCTCAAAATAACATAATTTAACCACAAATGTTATATCATAGCTTGAATTTTCAGCCCAAATTATAATAACTTATAATTATCTCAAACCCAAATGATCATATAAAACCGAATGGTTATTTATACCTATATCCAAAAGTGAAGAGACAATTCTTCCTCAAATATCATTCTCACATGGAAAACTACAGGGTTAAAAATACAAGAGAAAATTATTCCAAAGTAAACCCATCAACAAGGAGTGCTAATACATTTTAAACATTTCTCCAACCATTTAATTCCACATTTCTTTTCTTTGACCAAGAAAATATCCTATAGAATAGGACATTCACATGGGTAATGACCAGGTCACCTACATTTACGGCAAATGACTGTAAATGGACTCTTGGGACCATTTTTATCTTCTTCCATAGTACTCTTCATTTTTCTTCGACAATTCTTCACTTTATGTCCTTCTTTCCCACACGTAAAGAATTTCGTTGTGCCATTGGGACACTTTCCTGGGTGTCTCCTTCCACATTTCCTGCATGATGAAATTTGAGGGTTCTTTTCTCCATGGTCTCCATTGCTGGAGCTCTTATCATTCATCACCTTTATCTTCCTTGTTGAGTCTGGGAGGTGGTTAATATATATGTTTTTGATCATATTTTTGGAAAACTGATTTGTCATAAAGACGATATCTTTTATGCCTATCAACATTCCATTTTGTTGCTCATTGCCGCCACCATTACCACCTTGTACATCATTCTCAAAGTCACTATGACTTCCTTGAAATCCAACCCTTGACTAAAACGATAATGCATTTTGTGAGTAACAGTAGCCGTAAAATCATTTAGAGATTAACATGTCACCATATTCTCAATTTGAAACATATTAGGATTTACCAAGGTCATTTACTCTCATCTGATATATATATTACATAAATCGGTTTGTAAAGAAAATGTAAATTATACTAAGAATATCCCCCGGGAGTGTTATAACCAAGTGTGCAGCAAGGCCCATTGTCGTGCACCAGTTCCCGGTCGAGTCTAGATCAAAGTGGTGTTTTCGGGTTTTACCCCTAGGTACATCTGTACCAGAGCCGCCTCTACATGCTCGTATCTAGACAGGGATTTATTGCTCAGAAAACTCCCAAAATCTATACAATACCAAAATTCTAGGAAGATCTTCTATACTAATACTCAATGTTCATCTTAGGTCTATGTGCTCTAATCAGAGTTTATCTAAATCTAGCTTCCAAGGTTTGACCTAAACTTCCTCTGATACCAACTGTAATGCCCTGACCCTAGATACCCAGAGTCGGTGCATTATTACAAAACATTGGCATGATCATAAAGGATCAAGTCTCTAAAGACCGATTAGTTTAGTAGTCTTGGAAACACTAGATATATTCATAAGTATTACATTACATCATAAGGTAAAAAAACTATAACAACATCTTGTCTTCATATCCCCTCACACTATCCCTACGGGTCATTCATAAATTACTTCTTCATAATCCTGGGAAAATTAAAACATTGAAAGGGGTGAGCTCAGATGCTCAGTAAGGATAACATTATAGCATAAGCTTTCATAGATAAACATAAACACTTAAGGCAGTTTATAACTAAAACGAAAGCCTTTTAAACTTGAACTTTAGCATAAAATGGCAAAGATAAAATAAATTAATTCCATTTACTTACTCACATGGATATTCTACTAGTCGAATGATCACATGCAATATCAATAACCACTTTCATAATGATGGAATGCATAATTACAGACTATCATAACCACATAGCCAAGGCCTCGTGCCAAGACAACAAATAAGATTTTGCCAAGGCCTTGTGCCAAGACACTAGTTTGTCTCATGAGACCTACCGATGCATCGAGGAGCTATAACGGGCTCCACCCGTCACTTATTAAGTCCAATAAATTCCTCATATTAACAGGTTTAAATATAACAAAAACATTCATATTAAAACTAACATATGAAATGTCAATACTTTAACCACAAACCATGAATGGTATAAAAATAGAACATCCACAGTCAAACATAACTCATTCAATACAATATAGAAGATTGTATTGTATCAAATTAACCTCAATAAATAATAATGAAGGATGTTGACATAGATGAAAATAATCATCAAAAATATTTGAGAGAAATATCCCCCTTTTTCTTGAAATCATTTAAAAGTCACACTATTTGTCAAGAAGCCATTTAAAAATTGATTTTTGAATCAAAGTGTCCCATACCACTTTGAAACATTAAAAAGGAGTTTTAATTTTAAAAATTTAATGTCCATATAAATAAATCCTTAAAACCATTTTTTAAAAAATGGACATTAATGAGAATGATTTAGAAGAATAAGTCCTTAAAATGTTTAAAGATGGTATTTTAGTTAGAGATTCTAACCAAAAGAGCGACACATGAATAAAAATAATTGAGGTAATAAAAACATTGTAATATCATGAGAATAAAGGGATTCATGATATACTATGTCAAAGTACATTATATACACCACATAAAAGTGATTTGGTCTATAACAACAAAGAAGTCTCAATGGAATTTAAATTGAGATGAAATCTCTCATAAAGGCCATATCCTTAGGTTAATGATAAATCAACGACATAATTATGTGTGAAAAATATAAATACACTCAATATGATTGGATATTTAGTGTAAAACAATCAGATTAAATTCACACATATTCTTGTAAAAACAACACCAATGTATTGGATATTTAACTCAACAAATGGAGATTGAGTTAAAATTACTCTTATAAAGTTCATACCGATCACTTGAGAATTTATCAATGGAGTGATTATGTGTATCAAAAGTATATCCACAGAAAGGGGAGTGTAAAATATGACATAGGAAAATGAATAGTAATTCCACACATAATCTTGGAGTAAAATAATCAATGAAGTATGCGTAAAGTCGAATGAGTGGAAATTGAATTATCAAATTCCTTTATCAATTTGGTAACATACAAAACATACACCCATGAAAAACGGATCGTACAATGATGATGTAAATATCCATAAATCAGAGTATATTACACAATGAATGCAATCATGGATAGTACGCACACCACATGCAATAAATAAGTGGTGAATAATAGAAATCTCAAGAATTTAAAAGTGAGATTAGAAACCCCTTACTTTGTACTTTTTCCTTGGTCGAAGGTTGGTTAACCTCCTATATAATGGTTAAATAATTGTTATTAAATTATACAGGAATCATTTACATTAATATGATATCATATATGATCTTTTAACATTGATTTGTTAATAATATCTTAGTATTATCGTAATTTCGGGTGTTAATGGGTTCATTTTACATTATATTCATTGTTATGTGAGCCATATTCGTTGTTAATGGGATGTATATTATTCATATCTATAATGATATCATGTCCTTAGATACTATTTTTAAATAATCAAATGATAATTATACTTGAATGGATATGATGGAGAATGAATCTCATCACGTTCGTGGAGACGGTAGTCCGTACGTACGCACGAGCGACAATAATATATAATTGGATGGTATATCATATATACAGAATCATTATCGTGTTATATTTATTATTTACATGAGTTACACATCATTATTATACCCATCCAAAATAATAATATATTGAATAACAATTACACCACGACGTGGAGACGGTAAGCCGTACGTACGCACTTATGGTGACATGTTCTTCAAAGGGTGGATAGAATACTGAATATGGTTGTAACATATTTATAATAACATCACAGTGTATATATATTATACTAGAGTTATTATTTTAGAATGGTAATAACAAAGAATGAAGAGGTGGAAGAGGAAAGGAACTTGAAAAGGTGTGGTGAAAACATTACCTCTTCTTCGGGTTCTTCCTTTTGATTTGATCAAAAGGGCTCCTTAGGATGGCTTTCTGATCAAACTAAGGACTCCAGGTTGTAGTTAGGGAAGTTTAGAGAGTATTTGGGCATGGTTTGGCCGATCCAAATGGTTTTTAAGGTGTTATGAAATGAGATGGAGAAGTTCTCTTTTATAAGAGGGGTGAGGGGCACCTTTGGAAAAGCTAGAAATATTAATTTATAATAAATTCATATTCAGTTTCTAATACCTCCAATGTTGAATTTTTAAAGGTTAAGGTGGGGATGGGTCGAAAACCACTCAATTAATATAATTTAGACAGGTTTGGGCCACTATATTACCCTTGTCATTATGTATTAACTCTTAGTTAATTAGTTTCACTTTTACAATGTCTCTTGGTATTTTTATATTATATGGTTAATAAACATACAATATAAATCCAATCTACCCTCAAGTGGTATATTAATTATATAAAAATAATGATATAAGTCTCTTGGCCGAACCTTAGATTTTTATGAATTTGATATCAATTAATAATATAATATTTGTTTTAAAAACACTTTTATGTCAATTTTGACACTATTCAATAGTTGATTTTTTGTGAAACTCATAAAAGAATAATTACTTCGAAAAACGTTAATTAAATCAATCCTAATATGTCATAGTAACCTATAAAATTAGTGTAATTCAATAAAAGTCTCAAATTATATTTATTTGGTTATTTATGAGATCAATTATTTTAAATTTTAACTATTATGGTAAATATTGCATCATCATTGTGTCATATATAAATTAACTTATTTAATCTCTAAAAACTCTAAATAAAACATCATTATTTAGGAAATTTGTTTATCTCTCTAATGAATATTTATAGTCGAAAATCCAACATATATAACTCTATGTAAAAATTGTTTTTCTAAAAGATATATGCTTGTGTCATTTTTGTATTCATTTTCACTTAATTAAAATAATGTGTCCCTATCACCTACAAGTAGCTCTATGGGGTCCCCAAATTGACCCAAAGATACATATGGTCGAACATGTATCAACCAATAAGGCTAGAAAACGTTTTAGGGTAATTTATTATTATTATAATATTATTTTTTTAACCCTTATTTACCAGATTTACCCTTAACCATGGTAAATAAAATATTTACCGCAATAATTATTCAAAATGTCTAAAAATAAAAGTTACCTATTTACCCAATTTAAACAGAATGATTCCAAATATGTAATCCATTTTTCCATATTCAAAACACAAAAGTGGCAGAAATTAATTTAAAATTAATTCCCATTGTTAAAACAAAAAGCGTGTTTTTAAGAGATAATAACTATCAAAAGATTGTCACTTGTTTATGTCTGGTTTAAATGTAAAATTATGTTCAATGACCCACATTGTATTACGTGGTAAAAATATATTCTAAATATACTTTAAAACCATTCAAATTCATAATTTATCACTATTAATTATTTTGATTAAAAAAATTGTTTTTAATTAAAATTTAGTAATTTTCACTATTCATCAAAATATGAAAGTTATCCGAAAAGTACCAAAATTTTACCCTAGGCTAATTTCAATATTCCGAATCCAAAAATGAAGTCTATTTTGAGAGATAGAATTTATAAAATTTCAAAAATTGTGTATTACTATTCATAACGGCTAGTTTGATTGGTTGTGGTGTGTTAAAATCTCGAAGTTGCGTACAATGCATGCCATTGCATTATTCGAAGGGAAACGTACCGTGGATGCTTGGGGTGTTACAGTGACCACTGATGGTGATAACATAACTCCTCCCACCAATTCCAAGTTCCTCAAAAAGTACTTTGTCTAAGCATCCTTGGCCCGACACGACCTTAAACTGTATGGTCCTGCACAACCTTAAACTACACCATCGTCCTGCAAGATGATAAACTGCAAAATGGTCCGAGCTCTATGAACATAAATTAAGATCTCCCCCCGTCCTTACTATAGGACAATAAACGGAAAGCCGGTCAGGTGTCCATGACCGCGGCTCGGGCTCAGGCCCCTTGGTTTTCATCGGCTCAGGCTCTCTTATGGGATTGTAAAGTGTGGTGTGGGATACACCCCATTCACGTCGGGTTACCCGCCATACCTATCCCCAAATGAGACGCATCTTTTGTCCATCACGACAGTAAACTACGCTTCAAGAACTTCGTATGGAATTATTCCCATCCTAATGGGATACGTAGGAACACCCGGACATTTCTTCTGTTGGCCCAACCCAAAAGCCAAAATCTTCCCCTCGGGTCAAGACATATGGCAGGGTGCACACTTTTTCACCAACTCACATCGAGAAAACCTCGACCCGGCTGCACGTCCCCCCTGGCGATGTTCTCCTCATTCATTTATTGAAATAGCTATGCTTCACCAACTCCTTGACTAGGATTCCATCATCTTTCACACCCGGAGGGACCCCCAAGAACGGCCTGGATACTATGCCCAAGGGATCTCATACCGACACGGGCCAACGCCCCCGAGGGTTTTTGAGAAACACGCCGATAGAAGTCCCGCGTTGCGAATTTTGTCAACAGTCGACGCTGATTTGATGCCCCCATATCAGGTCACCATCAGGATGCTGTGTTTCGAACATGGTCGACAGTGTCCTGGATCTTTGGTTCCACCCCGAGATGTCCCAAACATCTAGTGCAGTGATTCGTTCTGCCCCATCCCGAAGTGAAAAACATCCCTCCAGGTGGTGCCAGCGGTCGGGCCCACGACCCCGACTCTCTTATAAGGGATGTATGGAAGGGTGAAGCATTACATCTTCATTCACGCCGGGTTAATTTCCATGTTGTTCACATTCCCAGATGACATACAATTACTTCTTTCCCCGTCCTCATGTAAGACGTTAAACTCCAAACCAGTCAGACCTTCCTGACCGATGCTTGACCTTAGGCCCCTTGGCCTTCTCATTCCCTAGCCCAAACTCTTACACGGAGTGTACGATGTGGTGTGGTACTATGTCTCCATTCACGTTGGGATCATGTACCATGCCATACACTTTCCCTCACGAGGCCCAGCCTCAGGCCTCTCGGCCTTTCTAGGCCCATGACCCTTGTCCTCACTGCAAAACATTAAACTGCAAACTAGTCAGGCCTTCCTGATCGAGGCTGAGCCTCAGGCCCATTGGCATTCTCGGGCACCTTCACCCATGTTCTTACCCGGTGTGTTAGGTGTGGTATGCGGTCATGCCCTCATCCACGTCGGTTTTTCCTCCATAATGTACACTTCCCTTTCCTTTCCATGGGGGTATCTTACTCCCTCATCCCATCTCGCATGACATTAAACTACATATAGAGAACGACGTATGGATTGATTCCCATCCTTATGGGATATGTAGGACCACCCGAATATCTAATCTTCGGGTCCAGCCCCATCTATTGGGAGTCTCTATCCCACCTTGGCTCCACAGCATACACTTCCTCCATGAGGGGATTATATGGGGTGGTGTGGGATTATGCCCTTATTCACATCGGTATTGTAATGACCATGCCATGTACCTCTCATTATCGACCAGTCTCGTCGACCCTTCCCGACGGTTCACCAATGTGCCTACGGGTACTCAAGTTTATTACCTGGAATGCCAAACTTTACTCAGACACATCCACACCCACTTTCCAGGCTTTGTGTATCCCTGCATCAGGGCCTCCATCATCTTTCACACCCGGAGGGACCCCCAAGAACGGCCTGGATAATATGCCCAAGGGCTCTCATACCATTACTGTAGAGACCCGAAGCTTGACGTACATTGACATTACATTACTTTTGTGGAATACTTAGTACATAACAAAAACACACACACAAGGACCGTAATAGTTTAGTGTCTTTGGAAACTAGAAATATAATCTTCTAATCGTGGTGAAAGATATTCAACATCTCCCATAAAGATCTTCTTTTTTTACTTAAAACCTTTCTTTATATCCTGGGAAAAGAAAACTTAAAAGGGTGAGCTAAAATGCTCAGTATGGGTAAACAAAAGAAATATCAATCACATCATATTCATAAGAACATAACATTCTGGAAATCTTAACCTGCAAAAGAGAGCATAATTTCATAACATGGGATAAATCATAGTAGTGAAATGAAATCCCAATAATCATAACATAAAACATTAAACTTTGTGGCATACACCCATAATCATATAGAATCATATCTTATTAGTCCAGACTCATTTCCAAGAATATATTAGTGGAAAAAGTCCATTTCTGAACCGAGTCACCCTCGTTTCAGTCCTGTTTCACTAAACCGGTATAACCTACCGTTCCAGCCATGTCTATCTCATGAGATATAAAATCTTTACACAATGAATTAGAGGGATATATAGGTCCCACCCATCTCATAATGAAACCATTCTTATGTGTGCCACAAAAATCATAAATCATACATCATTGCATAACCCATGTAATAAAAATGGAATTCTTAAACATCATGACATCATAAAACAATTCATATAAGATAAATGAATTCATAAAAATAATTCCATCAAAACATAATCAAATAAAAGTAATTATAGGGATATAATCATAACCCTACATTATCTTAGATGGAAAATAATTTTGATAAAACACTTGAACTCCATTCTTGAGGAAAATATCCTTTCTACTTTAAAAACATTTTTTCCTTTCTTAACATGTCATACAATTTTAAACTAAAAGAAGTTGATTAAAAATAAATTTGAAAACTTGTAAAGGAAGCTTCTTGGAAATAATGTTTTAAAAATCCATTCATTCCATATAAGTTAAAATAAAACATTCTTCTTGTACTTTTGTCGGAAAAGTCAAAAAGTACCTCATACGAAAAACGACAACAGATTCCTTTCATATCTTTCACTAAAAACTCACCAAAGGGTAAAATTGGATATAAAATATTGAAGAAGGATATAAATATTACATATTTAGGAAACATGGATGTGGATGATAAAATAAACCCCATTAAATTCCAAAGTATAAACAATCTCAGATAAAAATGATATTGTGATATTTCCCTTACCTTAGGTACGATTTGCTTCGTAAGTGTCCGAACCTCCTGTATAATGAATTAAATAATGTCATTGACATATTAAAAAATCATATTCATTGTTATTATATCATATATGGTTCACATATGACTTTATATTACCCGTTCTTTTGTAAATTCATGTTAAAGTAGCGTTTTGGGTAAAATCGTCTCATTTGTCGTTCGTGTTTTAACTTGTAATTATTCATATGATTTCATAGATCATGATTACTTAATTTCTGAATATAAAACATGATTTATATATAATATATATTCATAATATAAATATATTTAATGGATCGATAAATGGAAATAAATACACCATTCATGGAGACGGTAGGTCGTACGTACGCATGAACGCTGTTTTCTTTTCCTTATTGAATTGAGTGGAATTAAGTAGATGACATAAATATATATATACATAAATACAGTAGTATTATTATGTCATATATTTCATGAATACTTATTATATATACTTTATAATCATTCATGAATGGTTAACATGGAGAATGAATCTCATCACGTCGTGGAGACGGTAGTCCGTACGTACGCACGAGCGATTATATCGTTACCATGGTCATGGAATTCTGTTGAAGTGAATGTATACTATTTCAGTATAAATATCACTTTATAATAATAATATATAGTTACTCATAACACCATTATACCCATCCAATTTAGGTGGTGGCGAAAATAGATTACACCACAGCATGGAGACGGTATTCCGTACGTACGCACGCGCGGTGATTTCCTTTTTCCGTAGGATGGATAGAAAGTTAATTACAGTTGTTTCATATTTATAATAACATATCAGTATATAAGAAATACTGATGTTATTAATTTATCATGAAATAACTAAAGAAGAAGAATTTGAAGACGAATGAAATTGAAAAAGATCGGTAATGGATATTACCTCTTTTTGACGCGCCTTCACTTAACCTCCACTTAAAGAACTAAGGATGGTATTTGAAGAAGACCAGGACCTCTAGGATGATACTAGGGAAGTTGAGAAGATATTTTTGAAGGGGTTGTCTGAGCATGAAAGCTCAAATTGGTGTGAGGAGGAGAGGGAGGAGGTTCCCTTTTATAAGGGAGGAGAGGGGCACCTTTGGAAAATCTCAAAATATTATTTTATATTAAGGTCAAATTCGGTTTATAATGGTTCCAAAGGGTATCATTTATAAACTAAAGTGGAGATGGGTCGAAATCATCTCATCCAATAAGATTTAGACAAGTTTAGCTTATTATTTTAACCTTATCAATTAGATTTAACTCTAAGTTAAATAATTTAACTTTTACCGTGTCTTTTTGTTTTCTTATACTATATGGTTAATAAACATACCATAACAAGCCAAACGAGCCCCAAGTTGTTTATCATTAATATATATATCCTTATATAAGTCATTTGGACGAACCTTATATTTTTAGTAATTAAATAAAAATTAATAATATAATATTTGTTTTAAAAACTAATATATGTCAATTTTGACACTATTTGGTACATGATTTTTATGAAATTCATAACAGAATGATACGTTCTAACCAAGTTACTTATAGCAACAATAACATGTCATATGAACCTAGAAAATTAATTTATGTCATAAAAAGTCTCAAATTATATTTATTTGGGCATTTATAACATCAATTATGTCAATATTTCATTAATAAGACAATTACTGCATCATATTTGTGTCATACTAAATGATAATTATTTAATTCATAATAATTATAAATAAATTACTATGATGTAGATAATTGTATTATATTTCTGGAGATTATTAATGTTTGAAGATTCATGATGTTTATCACTAAATTAAAATTATTATACTTATAATATTTAAGAAAGTGACATGTTGTCACATTCTTTGGTATTAATAATAATTAAATTATTTACATGAAACAAAGTCCATAAAATGAATCTAATCCGACCCTTAGGTTATATGGGTCTACTTTTAGCCATCCAATAGGATTTTTCCAAGTGTTAGGGTAATTTTATAATCTTATATTTACCCTTAATTACCTGATTTACCATTAACTATAGTAAATAAAATTTACCATAGTTACTATTCACAATGCCCAAAAATAAAAAGTAGCTTATTAACATAATTTGGACCAACTGATTCCAAATATGGAATCCATTTTTCCAAATTCAATACACAAAATATGCAGAAATTAAATTAAAATTAATCCCGTTGGTGAAAGAAAACGGGTTTTCCTTTAAAACATTGCAAAAGATTGAATTGATTTAACCTACGAATTCAAGGTAAAATCAATGCTAATGACATAAATTATATTAAAGGTAAAAATATATTCTATTTATACTTTAAAACCATTAAATATTATAATTTAACCACATAAGATATTATGATGAAAAAAGTTGTTTTTAATTAAAATATAGCGTGTTTTTACTATTCATTAAAATATGAAAGTTATCGGAAAAATATCAAAACATTATCTAATGTAAATTTTTATATCCTGATTCAAAAGAAGAATTTTATTTTGTCAAATTGAACTTATAAACATGTCAAAAACTAGATTTAATGTTGGTGTGCCATCAAAAGGCGGAAAAACTGCATTTTTTGAAAAATACTTATTTTACCTGAAAAATTTATTTTGTTCTAATACCATGTTCTTGAAATGTGTAAGATGAATAATAATGTTATAAAATTAAAAATTTAGTTAACACTATTCATAACGGCTAGTTCATAACAATGTTATAATAATATATCGTTGTTTAGTAAAACCCGGTATTGCGTACAACACACACTATCGAGGAAGGTCGCGATTGCGTGTAATGCAATCCAAGTCAGGGTTGCGTGTAGTGCACAACTACTTTGTTGTTGCATATAACAGAATCCAACGATATTTTATTTATACATTGAATATATATATATATACACTCAATGTTGAGTAGAATAACTTCTATCAAACGAACTTGAAATTGTGTGTAACAAGAGCCAAGAAAAGTGTTGTGTATACTGCAAGCAAATACAGTGTTGCGTATAGCGCAAGATAATCTTGGTGTGTCGTACAATAGAAGATATGAATGAAATTAAAAAGAATGTATCTTATAAAATCTCGGGTTTTTCAATTACAGGCCAACAACCCCAAGGGTTTCAGAAAACAAATCGATAAAAATCCTGCATTGCGAATATGGTCAACAGTCGATGCTCGTTTGTTGTTCCCACCTCAGGCTAATGCGATATGGAGATGTTTTTCTGCCACGATTAACGGTTTTCCTCCATCGCCACTCCAACTACATTAAGCCCCAAATGTCAGTTACATGATTCACATCCTTCTCCATTATCATCATGTCCAAGTGGAGTTTTGAAACTCTTGGATCTATTCCTCTGTGCACGTCTGCGCGTTGGGGGAAAAAATCCATGTCAAATGAGTCTTTCAGGGCTCTTCACCAACTTCCCCTCGATGGATGTTTCAAGTATTGCGATAAGGATCATCCCCCATTGTTTCCCACACCGAGTTTAACTCACGTGGGCTTAGGGATAGTGTCGAGGTCTGCGCTTACCTAGAAAGTTGTCATCCACCCCTGGTTCGAGCTCTAAACCGTAAACTAAGAACTCCTTGGAACTATGTTCAGCTTGATTCCCATCCCCATGGGATACATAGGTCCGCCGGAGCTCCTCATTTTCGATTCCATCTCATTTGGGAGCTAGTCTCTCCCCCGTTACCTTTCACCTCTATGTGGGCCCCTCGACCTGAGGTTCCTCTCTTGGGACTGCGTACGGTATAAGGTGGGATTATATCCCCATTCACGTCGGTTATGCCACACAACACCATACATGTTCCCCGCCGTGCATCGCCTCTGCTACGTCTGCGCAGCATGATGTTAAAATGCATTCTTGGTCTTATCACACGACCTTAAGCTGTGACATTATCATCCTGGCCGCACGACGAAAAATGGCACTACAATGTGATAACCTCATTGTCGAGGAAATCACGTTGGGTATTGGTCATGTTCCATGCCATTGGTCAATGCCTATCACGGCTTGATTCTTGTGGCGACACTAGGTCCTGCTACCCTAGGCTTTTCACTTCACAAAAAAACCACTCACCTGAAAGGACAAACAAGAGTTATCAAATCCCGGTTCTTTTAGTGCAATGGCCACGCCCGCACTCCCTTTTTTTCCCAGCACTGGTAACTTACCATGACACCCTTCAGAACTACGTATATCTTGATTCTTATCCTCATGAGATACGTAGGAGCGCCCGGGCACTTCCCCGCGGGCGCATCCTAACCTTCGTGTTCGGTCCCTCGACTCGAGCATTTCCCCAGAGAACACATGGTAAGTAGGGATTAGGTCCTCATTCACATCGGGTTTTGTAACCGCCTTGCCATGTTTCCCCTTCTCCCCTTACCCATTCA
Source organism: Viscum album (assembly GCA_963277665.1). Lineage (NCBI taxonomy): Eukaryota > Viridiplantae > Streptophyta > Magnoliopsida > Santalales > Viscaceae > Viscum > Viscum album. Next base: position 537,557,235 of record OY728129.1, read on the forward strand.
TGGTCCGAGTACTAAGACCATAAACTAAGACTCTCTCAAGAACTACATGCAGCTTGATCCCCATTCTCATGGGGTACGTAGGAACACCTTTTAATTTTTCTTTGGGCCCATCACAACTCTCATTTATAGTCCCTCGACCTAAAGTTGTCTGAGAAGCACATGGTGGTTGGAACCCCCGGTTCCCATTCAGGTCAGGTGTCTGAGATACCCCACCGTGTGCCTCCCGTTTTCCTCCCGCCCTTTGGTCTGAATTCTATGACCCTAAACTAAGATCTCCCTATTTAAAAGGACTCTTCTCTCTCTATCTAATACGTCTCATTGTCATATTCAGATTTGTTTTGACAAAGATCCCGAAGTGGGGATTTTCATAGGGACATTCTCCTCGTCCCATGACCAAGCATCGTGAGCTCTCTATTTGGATCCTCATCCTCTTCCACATCCAAAAGGACCCCCAGAAAATATGGATAGTAAGCTTAAGGTCTCTCCATGAACGTTGGACCTATGGGCCCTCCGATCATTTCAGCCCAACGTCCCTACGGATCTATGACAACATTTGTGACATGGTCCCGTGTTTCGAACATGGTCAACGGTCGACCGTCATTTGTATGTACCCATTCTAGGCTAATGCAATATGGATACTCTGTTTCCTCCACAGTTAACAATTATCCTCTATCATCATGATGCTGTCATTCAGATCCAAATCTCGAGCATCAGGATTCACACATTTCCACTTCCTCATGTTTAGGTGGAATTCCAAATGCTTTTCTCTATATCTTCGCACATCTAGGTGCTCCACATGGTCGTGTTAGTATCATGGGGTCAGTATTCACCGAGCATCCCATTCACCCTAACCTTCCCTTTTCTGTGTCGAGAATGTCCCACCACTACTTCTTGTTTCCCACACCAAGCATGACTCACATAGGCTTAGTAGTTTTGGAACGATGTGTACCAAAACGGTCGGGCTTCTCATCGTCTTGCATGAAATTAAAATGCACATTCAGAACTACGTATGGCTTGATTCTCATACTCATGGGGTATATATGAATGCCCGACCGCTCTGCTTCAGCCCCAGCCTAATCCTCACTCTTGGTCCCTCGACCTGGAGAGTTTCCTCCGGGGGTATGTTGTGTGATTTGGACTCCAAGTCCTCATTCACGTCGGTTTCATAACTACCACTCCATATGCTCCCTGGGCTCTTCTCTTTGACTCCACATCCTATAGTATGACATTAAACTACAGGAGTCCATTTTTCCTCAACGCATGACACTAAACTACGGTTCTACCCTGAACAAGTTCAGGATTCCCCATGTTAATCATGGGACGCACCAGAGCCTCTGCCCGAGAGGATTTCACCTTCCAGTGTTAGTATATGACTACACTGTTCTTCCAGAACTACATATGGCTTGATTCCCATCCTCATGGGATACGTAGAGACACCCTGGTAATTTTCCTAGTGTCCAGCCGATTGGAATCATTAATCCTATCCTTCCTCTTTATGGCGCCCTGGCCGAACCCCTCGCTAGAGAGGCCCTGTCCCAAAGAACGAAGGATCCATAACCAAACCAATGTGCCCATCTAGCATACTCCCACTATGGTGGTGTAATTACATGAGTGTTGGATTCTTTTCAAACAAACCATCACTCCATATTCCATTCTTTGTGTGCCCCTTATTCGGACCCACATCCCCTTTCATGTCTGAAGGGACCCCCTAACGGCCTGGTCTCATGCCACATCGGCTCACTTACCATCCTGGACCAATGTTCCGGATGACTAGTAATGTTTGGAGGGACCCCCTAACAGTATGGATGCTCGACCTAGTGTAATTCCCCGAACCCAGCTACCCAGAGTCGGTGCGTTATGGTGTATCATTGGCCTGATCACAAAAGATCATGTCTCGAAAGACCGATTAGTTTAGTAGCCTTGGAAACACTAGATAAATTCATACATGTTACATTACATCATAAAGTTAAAAACTAAAATAAAAAAAGTCTCCATAGTCCACACTCATATCCTCTTCTAACTATCCCTGCAGGTCATTCATAAAATAATTCTTTACATCCTGGAAAAAATATTAAAACATTGAAAGGGGTGAGCTCAGATGCTCAGTAAAGATAACAATATTGTGGAAGCTTTCATAAATAAATATTATCATTTAATGCAATGTATAACTAAATAAAAAGCCTTTTTAAACTCAAAATTCAGCATAATATGGCAAAAATAAAATTAAATAATTTCATTTACTTACTCAAATGGATATTCTACTAGTCGATTAATCACATGAAATATCAATAACCACTTTCATAATGATGGAATGCATAATTCTAGACTATCATAACCATGTAACCAAGGCCTCATTCCAAGACCACAAATAAGATTTTGTCAAGGCCTCTTTCCAAGACACTAGTTTGTCTCATGAGACCTACCGATGCATCGAGGATCTGTAGCGGGCTCCACCCGTCACTTATTAAGTCCAATGCATTCCTCATATGAATAGGTTTAAACATATCATAAACCATAACATAATCGTATCACTTAAAACATGCATAAAGGAAACATAACAGTTCCACATTTCAATCACAAGATATCAATACAAAACATTGATATAATAAAAACCATTTCAAAACCATTTTCAATACCAGAATAAAATAAAAATAAAACATTGTATTTTATTTTCATTTAAAAAAACTATGGCTTGTAGAGGAAGCCGAAACTCAAATAATGGTCACATCGGCGGAGAAGTCTGTTTTCGCCGCATACGTACGACAAAAAAAACATTCATTTTTGTCGTTTAGTAAAATGATTCGTATAAAAAGATTCCTATTGAATAAAAGTAAAAGTCAAAGGTGTTTATACACCGTATAAAATAAATTTGTGTATAAAACAAAATATGCCTCAATGAATGGAGATTGAGACGAAGTCCCTTAAAAAAAATCCTTTTTAAATAAAATATATCTATTATGTGTATTCAATATATGTAAACATAAATAATTTATAAATACAAGATTGGAAATAATAATATCATGACATAATTTGAAAGTAGGAGATTAACCTAAAGAATGGAAATTGGGTTAAGAAGTTCCCTTACCTCGTGTCCGACGTGACTCGACTACTCTTTAACCTCATAAATAATAAACTAGAGTTAATCTCTACCTGCTTAAGAACCTTTTTCAAGTTCATTATTCCTTTTATATCACTTATTACAATGTTATGAACATTATGTAATTATTTATCTTAATAACGGTCATTTTGTTGATCTTAGGTACTTGAGTCAAAAATAAACTTCTTATAATTACACTTTGTTCATTTGGTGAAATATCTATTATATCCATAATTATATTCATGATTTATATATCATATACATCATATATATCTAGTATATACATTCATTTATAATATTACATAACATTTAGAGGTAAGAAATGAAATGCACTGTTCATGGAGACGGTAAGCCGTACGTACGCATGAACGCTACTTTCGTTTATATTTCGTATTTAATGGAATGAAGTTATAATTATATAAAGGTATAATATAATTCCAGTAAAATATAATTTATAATACCATTTAATCCATCCTTTATACATCCCAAATATGGCATTAACGATTCAAATCACTTTGAGGGGGCGGTAGTCCGCACTTCCTAAAATGAAAATATCGTGTTTACCCATAATGGAAATCATAAATGTAACACCCCAAGATTTCATAGTGTGTTATTTCTTCAAAATAATTCAATAACTTGCACTACACGCAACACCGAATTCAAGCGCACCATGACTTACCAAACAAGCCGTTCAAAAGATGTTATGAATAGTATTAACTAAATTTTAAACTTTATATAATCCTTATAATTTTAGAATCCATATTATGAGTTTCTTAGACATAATGAAAGAACAAATTCATTTTCAGTATTGCAGTTTTACCAACTTTTAATAGTAAACCCTTTTTAAATAAAATATTTTAAACTTTTTGACTAAATGGGGACATCAAAAAAATTTAAAATAAAACATCCCATGCTTCCACGGTACGCTTTCCTTTGAATAAAATTGTAGCGTGTGTTGTACGCAACTTCGAGTTTTAACACACACCACAACCGATCAAACTAGCCGTTATGAATAGTAATACCTAATTTTTGAAATTATATATATTTTATATTTCAAAATAGACTTCATTTTTGGATTCAGAATATCAAATTTATCCTCAGGTGAAATTTTGGTACTTTTCGGATAACTTTCATATTTTGATGAATAGTGAAAATTACTAAATTTTAATTAAAAACAACTTTTTTAATCAAAATAATTAATATTGATAAATTATGAAATTGAGTGGCATTAAAGTATATTTAGAATATATTTTTACATTTTAATATAATGTTGGTCATTATACATAATTTTACAATTAATCCAAACATAAACAAGTGTCAATCTTTTGATAGTTATTATCTCTTAAAAACACGCTTTTTGTTTTGACAGCAGGAATTAATTTTAAATTAATTTCTGCCACTTCTGTGTTTTGAATTTAGGAAAATGGATTCCATATTTGGAATCAGGATGTTCAAATTGTGTAAATAGGTAACTTTTATTTTTAGACATTTTGAATAATTACTGCGGTAAATATTTTATTTACCATGGTTAAGGGTAAATCTGGTAAATAAGGGTTAAAAAAATAATATTATAATAATACTAAATTACCCTAAAACGTGTCTTAACCCTATTGGTTGATACATGGTCGGCCATGGGCATCTTTGGGTCGATTTTGGGACCCCATGGATCCACTTGTAAGTGATAATGACACTTTATTTTAATTAAGTTAAAATGAATACAAAAATGACACAAGCATATATATTTTAGACAAACAATTTGTACATAGGGTTATATATGTTGGATTTTCAATTATAAATATAAATTAGAAAGATAAAAAGATTTCCTACATAATGATAGTTTATTTATAATTTTTAGACATTAAATAATGTATTTTATTTATGACACAATGATGATGGAGTAATTACTATAATAGTGAAAAATTAAACTAATTGATATTATAAATACCCAAATAAATATAATATGAAACTTTTAATGAATTAAACTAATTTTCTAGGATAATATGATATATTAGGATTGATTTAATTGACTTTTTTCGAAGTAATCAATCTGTTATGAGTTTCACAAAAATCAATTATTGAATATGTCAAAATTGACATAAAAGAGTTCTTAAATCACATATTATATTATTAATTGATATTAAATTCATAAAAATCTAAGGTTCGGCCAAGGGACTTATATCATGATATTTCCATCATTAATGGACCACTTGGAGGTCGCTTGGATGTATATAGTATGTTTATTTACCATATTATATAAAAATACAAAGAGACATTGTAAAAGTGAAACTAATTAACTTAGAGTTAATACTTAAAGATAAGGTTAATATAAGTACCCAAACCTGTCTAAATTCTATTGGTTGAGTGGTTTTCGACCTATCCCCACCTTAAACTTTGAATAGTCAACTTTTGAGCCATTAGAAACCGAATATGAATTTATTATAAATTAATATTTCTAGCTTTTCCAAAGGTGCCCCTCACCCCTCTTATAAAAGGGAACTCCTCCTTCTCATTTCTTCACACCTTCAAAGCATTTTGGTTCGGCCAAACTCTGCCCAAATACTCTCCCAACTTCCCTCAATACAACCTAGGGGCCTTAGTTTGATCAGAAAGCCAACCTAAGGAGCCCTTTTGATCAAATCAAAAGAAAGAACCCGAAGAAGAGGTAATGATTTCACCACCCTTTTCTAAGTTCATTTCTTCTTCCACTTCTTCTTCCTTTGTTGTTACCATTCTAAAATAATAAATCCAGTATCATATATATACTGTGATGTTATTATAAATATGGTACAACCATATTCAGTATTCTATCCACCCTTTGAATAACATGTCACTATACGTGCGTACGTACGGCTTACCGTCTCCACGTCGTGGTGTAATTGTTATTCAATATAATATTATTTGGATGGGTATAATAATGATGTGCAACTCATGTAAATAATAAATATAACATGTTAATGATTCTGTATATATGATATACCATCCATTTATATATTATTTTAATATCAAAAGAATGATATTGTCGCTCGTGCGTACGTACGGACTACCGTCTCCACGAACGCGATGAGATTCATTCTCCATCGTATCCATTCAAGTATTATTCTCATTTTAGGGTTAAAAATAATTTTAATATCATTCTGATTATGAATAAGATATAATCTATCCATTACAAACATGTCTTACGTAACCAAACATTTAAGAAGAACGAATCGATTATCACCCGAAACGACGATAATACTAAGATATTATTAATAAAGCAATGTTAAAAGATCATATATGACATCACATTAATGTATATGATTCTTGTATAATTTAATAACAATTATTTCACCATTATACAGGAGGTTAACCTACCCCAACAAAGGAAAAGTACAAGGTAAGGGTTATTTCACAATCTCTTCATTATCCGAGGTTGTTTATACCTAATAATCTACTGGGATCTCTTTATCATCACCATCCATGTTTCTTAAAAATGCATTTCAAAACATTGTTACTATTTACAAGAATATGGGTTAAAGTCATTTATACCCTTGTTTGACTTTTCATAAGAGGTTTATAAAGGAATCTTTCCGTCGTTTTCAAAACAAGGTCCTCTTTAACCTTTTCGACAGAATTAAGGTAAGAATATTTTTTTTAACTTATACGGTGGGTGCGGCTATTTTCCGCCGTTATAAAATCTTCAAAGCTTCCCTTACAAGCTTATAAGAATATTTTCAAAGAAAATGCTTTATTTTATATGGATCTTAAATTATTTCAAAATAAAAGGAGATATTTCTTTAAAAAGAATTTTTGATTTCATCTATGTCAACATCCTTTGATGGATTTTAAGATTATTTGAAGTTGATTTATTATGATACAAAACTTCTATATTGTATTGAAGGTTTTGTGATATGTTTGACTGTGGATGTGCTAATTTTATACCATTCATAGTTTATGGTGAAAGTATTTACATTTCGTATGCTAGTTTTAATATGAATGTTTATGTTATGTTTAAACCTTTTCATATGGGAATGCATTGGACTTAATATGTGACGGGTGGAGCCCGCTATAGCTCCTCGATGCATCGGTAGGTCTCATGAGACAAACTAGTGTCTTGGCACAAGGCCTTGACAAAATCTTATTTGTAGTCTTGGCACGAGGCCTTGGCTATGTGGTTATGATAGTCTGGCATTATGCATTCCAACATTATGAAAGTGGTTATTGATTTTTGCATGTGATTATTCGATTAGTAGAATATCCATGTGAATAAGTAAATGGCATTACTTCATTTTATTTATGCCATACCATGTTGAAAGTTCATGCTTAAAAGGCTTTTGTTTTAGTTATACATTGCCTTAAATGTTTATTCTTATTTATGAAAGTTTCCGCTATATTTTTATCCTTACTGGGCATTTGAGCTCACCCCTTTTCTATGTTTTATTTTTCCCAGGAAGTGAAGATGTAAGTTATGAATGACCTGCAGGGATATTATGAGGGGATTATAGTGTGGACTGTGGAAACATTATGTTGTTGTAGTAGTTTTTCATTTTATGATGTAATGTAAAACTTATGAATATATCTAGTGTTTCCAAGGCTACTAAACCAATCGGTCTTTCGAGATTTGATCTTTCTTGTGATCATGCCAATGTTATGTAATAATGCACCGACTCTGGGTAACTGGGGTCGGGGCGTTACAGTTGGTATCAGAGGAAGTTTAGTACAAACCTTGGAAGTTAGATTTAGATAAACTCCGATTAGAGCACGTAGACCTAAGATGAACTTTGAGGATTAGTATAGAAGAACTTCCTAGAATTTTGGTATTGTAGAGATTTTGTGAGTTTTCCAAGAAATACATCCCTGTCTGGATACGAGCAGGTAGAGGCGGCTCTGGCACAGATGTACCTAGGGGTAAAAACCGAAAACACCGCTTTGAGCTAGACTCGAACGGGAACTGGTGCACGACAACGGGCCTTGCTGCACTCTTGGTTACGACACTCCCGGGGGATATGCTTAGGGTAACTCTCATTTTCTTTACAAATCATTATGAAGGGTTTATGAGTATTTAATTCCTCAAAGAAGACATTTTTATGATTATGGATTATATCCATAAATAGTTCAATTTATGTTAAGTGTTTTATAAGTATGGGATTATGTATTTTGATTCATAAACTGATATAGTTTATGCCATTGTTTAGAAATAGCGCCCAGTAGAAGGAATGAGAACTCCAGAAATGCACATGATCCAAAGACAAGGAAGGATCATATCTTTCTTGGTCTTAAGATAGAATTTATAAGAGAAATAGTCTCCCATGTATTATCATCATATGAAGAAATAATATCATGTGTTGATAAGATAAGTAATGAGTTTACTGAGTCCTATGGCTTTGAAGGGAAGAAATAGAAGAAAAGGATGGAAGAGAGAAAGATGGATAAAGGGAAGAGGGAAAAGAAGCATTTTCCCATATGTGGTAACTGTGGAAAGAAACACCTTGGAACTTGCTTAAAAGGAATGGGAGTTTGTTATAAGTGTGGAGGAAAAGGGCACAAAGTACGTGACTGCAAGGGTAAGAAAATGGTTTCAAATGTACAATGCTTCATTTGTAAGGAGTTTGGACACTACGCGAACCTATGTCCCAGTCATCAGACTATGCCGCAAAATATGCTATTGGATAATAATCAAGTTATGATACTACCACAGAAGAAGACGAATGATTAGAGTTCTTATTTTGATTATGACAATTGAGTGTTGTATCACCAATGTACTTGTTATAATAATTATGGAGTATATAAGGATTGTACTGCAGTACTATTTCATTAAGGACTTGAGATTGTGTGGAACAAAGAAAAGTGACTCAATAGCAGGATAAATTTTTGGAAAATATATGGTTGAGAGAAAGATAAACCGTAATATGGTTCTGATACTGAGTTAGTGATTTTAGAATAATACATAATTGATTTGGATAAATTGGATATTCTTGACTACCTTGTAGCTGATTAATGATTTGTATATTCTATCATTTTTTGGGGTTTAAAATATTTTTGAATTGATGAAGTATATCCAGCATTCTATATGGAATAAGGGAGCATGAATGTATTAAATAAGGAATATGGTAATTCAGGATGTTTCAGTGTATTAAAAGAATACAAGATGAAGGTATTCATATGCTATTACGGGGTAAAAAGGATCTATATGATGTTTACCTTCTTTATAAATGTTGGACTGTGAGTTTGGACAGAAGTATTTTGGATAGTTCTAGTTTGGATTATTTTGGATTACCATAAAAGGACAACCCAGAGGTCGGGCGGCAACCTGTCGCGTCCGGCAAGGCTGCAAGACTTGAACCCGCAACCGAAGGGTGACAAGGGTGTATCACCTACCACTGGCCCACGAGATGTCCTAGATTAAATAATGTAGTTTTTTTAAGATCTGGTAGATGAATTATAAATTCATTTATTTTGGAACCCTGTAAGAATAGTATAAATAGAAAAAAAATTACATTCTATTATCTTTTAGAGTGAAAGATGAGTTTGTGGTAGAAATTTATTAATGGATAAAACTCTAATTATAAAGTAAGTATATCTCCTTATTATCTTAGCCAATCTCATAAATAAATTCCTCAACATTTATAAAAGAAACTTAGAACAAAAATGTTGTCCTAGATGGTACCTTAAATCATCACTAATTTATGGCTTTGGGATTGTAGGCCTTTTCATAGCCATGTTCTCTACCACTCTCCATCAGATAATTGATGGTTAGATTTCTCTTCCATATCCATATTTTCCTACATGGAACCCTAGTATGTGTTATTTTCGGTAATCTTCATACTTTCCACTCTTTATTTTAAATAGAGGCCTCATTAATTCATTTTTCGATGTGGGATTTCAACTAAGATATTTTGAAACGTCAAAAATGTGTTATCCCAATACCCTATATTTTGTTGAACCGATGGTACTTCAAATCATCATAGATTGATGATTTTAAGGACCTAAATTTTATACATGTTTGTGATTGATGACCTCAATCACTACCTATAAATATTTACGTTTTTCCTCCAATTATATGTCTCTAATATCCACCAATGTTCTCCTAATCGAGATCATAATTTGGTGGTGACCCTTTCATTTCTCTTTTCCTCATATTAAGACTAAATTTTAGTAACCCAATTTCTGATGTGGTTTTTCCCACAAATATATTTTCTATTTTCAACCTTTTATTTTCGAAGAACAATTTCATATTGCGAGGACGCAATTTATTGAAGGAGGGGAGAATGTAACACCCCAAGATTTCATAGTGTGTTATTTCTTCAAAATAATTCAATAACTTGCACTACACGCAACACCGAGTTCAAGCGCACCATGACTTACCAAACAAACCGTTCAAAAGAGGTTATGAATAGTATTAACTAAATTTTAAACTTTATATAATCCTTATAATTTTAGAATCCATATTATGAGTTTCTTAGACATAATGAAAGAACAAATTCATTTTCAGTATTGCAGTTTTACCAACTTTTAATAGTGAACCCTTTTTAAATAAAATATTTTAAACTTTTTGACTAAATGGGGACATCAAAAAAATTTAAAATAAAACATCCCATGCTTCCACGGTACGCTTTCCTTTGAATAAAATAGTAGCGTGTGTTGTACGCAACTTCGAGTTTTAACACACACCACAACCGATCAAACTAGCCGTTATGAATAGTAATACCTAATTTTTGAAATTATATATATTTTATATTTCAAAATGGACCTCATTTTTGGATTATGAATATCAAATTTAGCCTAAGGTGAAATTTTGGTACTTTTCGGATAACTTTCATATTTTGATGAATAGTGAAAATTACTAAATTTTAATTAAAAACAACTTTTTTAACCAAAATAATTAATATTGATAAATTATGAAATTGAGTGGTTTTAAATTATATTTAGAATATATTTTTACATTTTAATATAATGTTGGTCATTAGACATAATTTTACAATTAAACCAAACATAAACAAGTGTCAATCTTTTGATAGTTATTATCTCTTAAAAACACGCTTTTTGTTTTGACAGCGGGAATTAATTTTAAATTAATTTCTGCCACTTCTGTGTTTTGAATTTAGGAAAATGGATTCCATATTTGGAATCAGGATGTTCAAATTGTGTAAATAGGTAACTTTTATTTTTAGACATTTTGAATAATTACTGCGGTAAATATTTTATTTACCATGGTTAAGGGTAAATCTGGTAAATAAGGGTTAAAAAAATAATATTATAATAATAATAAATTACCCTAAAACGTGTCTTAACCCTATTGGTTGATACATGGTCGACCATGGTCATCTTTGGGTCGATTTTGGGACCCCATGGATCCACTTGTAAGTGATAATGACAGTTTATTTTAATTAAGTTAAAATGAATACAAAAATGACACAAGCATATATATTTTAGAAAAACAATTGTTACATAGGGTTATATATGTTGGATTTTCGATTATAAATATAAATTAGAAATCTAGAAAGATTTCCTACATAATGATATTTATTTATAATTTTTAGACATTAAGTAATGTATTTTATTTATGACACAATGATGCTGCAGTAATTACTATAATAGTGAAAAATTAAAATAATTGATATTATAAATACCCAAATAAATATAATATGAAACTTTTAATGAGTTAAACTAATTTTCTAGGATAATATGATATATTAGTATTGATATAATTGAATTTGTTCGAAGTAATCAATCTGTTATGAGTTTCACAAAAATCAATTATTGAATAGTGTCAAAATTGACATAAAAGAGTTCTTAAAACAAATATTATATTATTAATTGATATTAAATTCATAAAAATCTAAGGTTCGGCCAAGGGAGTTATATCATTATATTTCCATCATTAATGGACCACTTGGAGGTCTCTTGTATGTATATAGTAAGTTTATTTACCATATTATATAAAAATACAAAGAGACATTGTAAAAGTGAAACTAATTAACTTAGAGTTAATACTTAAAGATAAGGTTAATATAAGTACCCAAACCTATCTAAATTCTATTGGTTGAGTGGTTTTCGACCTATCCCCACCTTAACCTTTGAATAGTCAACTTTGGAGCCATTAGAAACCGAATATGAATTTATTATAAATTAATATTTCTAGCTTTTCCAAAGGTGCCCCTCACCCCTCTTATAAAAGGGCACTCCTCCTTCTCATTTTTTCACACCTTAAAAGCCTTTTGGTTCGGCCAAACTCTGCCCATATACTCTCCCAACTTCCCTCACTACAACCTAGGGGCCTTAGTTTGATCAGAAAGCCAACCTAAGGAGCCCTTTTGATCAAATCAAAAGGAAGAACCCGAAGAAGAGGTAATGATTTCACCACCCTTTTCTAAGTTCATTTCTTCTTCCACTTCTTCTTCCTTTGTTGTTACCATTCTAAAATAATAAATCCAGTATCATATATATAATGTGATGTTATTATAAATATGGTACAACCATATTCATTATTCTATCCACCCTTTGAATAACATGTCACCATACGTGCGTACGTACGACTTACCGTCTCCACGTTGTGGTGTAATTGTTATTCAATATAATATTATTTGGATGGGTATAATAATGATGTGTAACTCATGTAAATAATAAATATAACATGTTAATGATTCTGTATATATGATATACCATCCATTTATATATTATTTTAATATTAAAAGAATGATATTGTCGCTCGTGCGTACGTACGGACTACCGTCTCCACGAACGCGATGAGATTCATTCTCCATCGTATCCATTCAAGTCTTATTCTCATTTTAGGGTTAAAAATAATGTTAATATCATTCTGATTATGAATATGATATAATCTATCAATTACAAACATGTCTTACGTAACCAAACATTTAAGAAGAACGAATCGATTATCACCCGAAACGACGATAATACTAAGATATTATTAATAAAGCAATGTTAAAAGATCATATATGATATCATATTAATGTATATGATTCTTGTATAATTTAATAACAATTATTTCACCATTATACAGGAGGTTAACCTACCCCAACAAAGGAAAAGTACAAGGTAAGGGTTATTTCACAATCTCTTCATTATCCGAGGTTGTTTATACCTAATAATCTACTGGGATCTCTTTATCATCCACATCCATGTTTCTTAAAAATGTATTTCAAAACATTGTTACTATTTACAAGAATATGGTTTAAAGTCATTTATACCCTTTTTTGACTTTTCATAAGAGGTTTATAAAGGAATCTTTCCGTCGTTTTCAAAACAAGGTCCTCTTTAACCTTTTCGACAGAATTAAGGTAAGAATATTTTTTTAACTTATACGGCGGGTGCGGCTATTTTCCGCCGTTATAAAATCTTCAAAGCTTCCCTTACAAGCTTATAAGAATATTTTCAAAGAAAATGTTTTATTTTATATGGATCTTAAATTATTTCAAAATAAAAGGAGATATTTCTTTAAAAAGAATTTTTGATTTCATCTATGTCAACATCCTTTGATGGATTTTAAGATTATTTGAAGTTGATTTATTATGATACAAAACTTCTATATTGTATTGAAGGTTTTGTGATATGTTTGACTGTGGATGTGCTAATTTTATACCATTCATAGTTTATGGTGAAAGTATTTACATTTCGTATGCTAGTTTTAATATGAATGTTTATGTTATGTTTAAACCTTTTCATATGGGAATGCATTGGACTTAATATATGACGGGTGGAGCCCGCTATAGCTCCTCGATGCATCGGTAGGTCTCATGAGACAAACTAGTGTCTTGGAACAAGGCCTTGAAAAAATCTTATTTGTAGTCTTGGCACGAGGCCTTGGCTATGTGGTTATGATAGTCTGGCATTATGCATTCCAACATTATGAAAGTGGTTATTGATTTTTGCATGTGATTATTCGATTAGTAGAATATCCATGTGAATAATTAAATGGCATTACTTCATTTTATTTATGCCATACCATGTTGAAAGTTCATGCTTAAAAGGCTTTTGTTTTAGTTATACATTGCCTTAAATTTTTATTCTTATTTATGAAAGTTTCCGCTATATTGTTATCCTTACTGGGCATTTGAGCTCACCCCTTTTCTATGTTTTATTTTTCCCAGGAAGTGAAGATGTAAGTTATGAATGACCTGCAGGGATATTATGAGGGGATTATAGTGTGGACTGTGGAAACATTATGTTGTTGTAGTAGTTTTTAATTTTATGATGTAATGTAAAACTTATGAATATATCTACTGTTTCCAAGGCAACTAAACCAATCGGTCTTTCGAGATTTGATCTTTCTTGTGATCATGCCAATGTTATGTAATAATGCACCGACTCTGGGTAACTGGGGTCGGGGCGTTACAATAAAGGTATTCCGTAAATGAAAAATACATAAGCTTAAGCAAAACATAAACATATTATATATCATATATAAATATAGTGAAATTTTAATGGCCACCTTTCAAGGTGTTATATGAGTGTTGAACAATCATCGTTTCGTGAGGCAGAAATTCGCCATCCACAGAAACAATATGTTCTTTAACCATTAGATGTAGGTGTGTGTTTGTGTATCTCTAATACTTCTTATAAAAACATCATAGTATATTGAAGATACTGGTTTTTCTAAAAAAGAAAGGAATACAAATATTTTAAGGGTTTGGAGAAGCAAAATAATCCAAAATAACATAAGAGAAGACATTACCTTAAAATTGGGTACCTCTTTTTGATTTGAGCCAAAGGCTTCCTTGGGAAGACTTATGCCCAATTTGAGGCTTCTAGGAGTAAGATAGGGAAGTTTATAGAGTATTTGGTCCAATGATGGCCGATCCAAAAGTCTTTTATGGTGTGAATAAGGTGGTAGTGGGGGGGCCTTTTATAATAGGAGAGAAGGGGCACTCTTGGAATGATTGAAATGTTACTTTATTATGAAATGATTTTCGGATTCTAAAGGTCCCACAATGATATATTTCTAGGATAAGGTGATAAGGGTTCGACATATACTCATCCAATAGGTTTTTGACATGTGTAATCCTTAGATTTTACATTATCTATTCATTTTATTTAAATCGTTAATTAATGAGGTAATCGTTCCATCATCATGGTGTCATAAATAATTGAATTTATATAATGCCTAAAAATTATTAAAAAAATATCATGATGAAGTGCATTGTGTTGCATTTGTTGTCAATGAGGCATGAAGTTGTCTTGGAATGAATGGATGTCAAGGAGTCAAGATGTGAATGTCAAAGGATGTGATGGTGATGGTGATGAAGGAGAATGGCCATGGAACTTAGAGGAATGTCACTTAGGAGATTCACTAAGTGGCATAGGAGATTATGGTTGAAACATTCTCCATGGACATCAGACGACTGTTGAACTGATCCTTATGATCAAAGAACTTGTATCCTGATGATACAGTGTCACAACATTGATTGAAGACCATGCATTGTGCTGACAATGCATGAGGAGAAGCAAGAGATCCATCCACAACTTCTAAGTGGATGAAGTGGATTAAAGGAGTCCATGTACTAACTCTTAGTGCATGTGAATCAGAAGAAGATCCAATTGATCTCTGATTAGATCAATGAAGAATGTTGAAGAACATGTGTGATTCATAAGATTCAGTTGAAGAAGTCCCTCCTAAGTATTGAACACATATGGAAGAGGAGATGAAGAAGATTAAGAAGAAACCGTTTGAAATTCCATTCCTAAGTGATGAATACATGTTGAAGATAATGGAGGAATTTCAAATGAAGATTTTTAAATAAAGAAGAAGAAAGGAAGAAGGAGAAATGAGAAGAATAAAGGAAGAAGAAGAAATGTAGAAGAAGGATGTTTTAGAGTTGTGGCTTGGCATTTGGCTTATACTCATGGAGGACTTTGTTTTTGACAAAGTCTTATTCTATACTTTGCCAAAAAATATGGCCAGCCCGTGAGCACCTTGTGGGTTCAACCCCAAGGCTCATGTGGGTCTAAGGCGCCACGCCCAAGGGGGAACCCGTGGGGCGAGCTCAGGGCGGCAGGGGCGCACCCGCAGACACCGCATGGGCGCCTGGGGCACGCCCGGAGGAGCGCAGTGTGCATAGTGGGCGCCAGTGGCGCGCCCGCAGGAAGCATAATGGGCGCTAGAGCGCGCCCGCAGGAGGCAGAGTGGGCGCAGAGCGCGCCCGCAGGGAGAACACGGTGCGGGGCGGCACCGTGGAGGGAGAGAATTCAACTGAACCGGTTGGGGGAGCGCTTAGTTAATAAGCTGCGGAAAAACCGCGCCCCGTTTCGATGTGGGACGCGGAAAATTTCCCGGGAGCGAATCTGAGCCGCTCGATTGATCGCGCGCTTGATCTGCGCCGCACGATCCATCCGCAGCGCCGCGATCTAATCCAGGCCGCCCGATGTATCTCCATCGCCTGATCCGACGGCCGTAGCTCATCTCCTTCCTCGAGCTCGAGCCGAAGCCACCCGCGAGCAGCCGCTGAACCAGAGCCTCCCCGACGACCTATTTCGAGTTCCCGACCACCATTTTCGAAAACGAGACCTCCATTCGGCTCGTCTGGATACACTGAATACATCCATGCCTTAAAATTGGCTTGCATGCAACAAATGAGGAATTTCGGTCGAGGTCGAGGCAAGCAAAGCTGCCGAAGGCCGTGGGATGTTTTATGCGTGCATGTTTTGGATCAGAAGAAGGCCGTGCATGCGTTCTAAGTCGCATGCACGTAGAGGAAATTAAAAAATGAGAACCCGCGTGAAACAGTGAAGGAAAACGAGATTTGGAAAGATTTTTAAAGATCCAAAAATCTCGGGGATTTTAGATTTATCCCACGCGGAAGATTAGAATCGTTTCTCTGCCTATAAAAGGAGCACCCGAGGCATGAAGAGGTTTGCTAAAACCTTGTTGAAGATTTGTGTCCCGCGTGTGCCTCTGCCTCGCGAAGAAGAAGCCGCCGCGCAAAGCACTTGCGCGGCTGTGGTTCCGGAGCCACCCGAGGCTTCGAAGGTCCCCTGCGCGGTAATCCTTTGCGCGGCAGGAAGAGCTCGTGGCCGCAACACTTTGCGCGCCCGAGGCTTGTTCCCTCTCTGCCCGCACCCTTGCGCGGCAGGAGGAAGACCCCGCGGGTGTTGCACTTGCGCGCCCCGCGGGTAGGAGGTCTTGCGCGCCCCTGTGCCGTGCACCTTGCGCGCCCGAAGGCTAGGTGAAGACCCGAGGCTTGTTTGCCTTGTGCTCTACACACATTGTGTGTGTGCCAAAGAAGGCCGAGGCCTTGCCTCGTGTGTGTGGTAAGAGAAGAAGAGAAGGCCGAGGCCTTTGTGCCTTTTGTGTAAAAAGAAAAGGAGGAGGCCGTAGCCCCTTGTGATGGTATTCGGGTGTGTGCAAGAGGAGGCCGAGGCATGCCCTTGTGTGTGTGCTAAATAGAAGAACACCTCTTGTGTGTGCATTTGAAGAAGAGGCCGTAGCCTTTGGGGTGTGCAAAAAGAGGAGGAGGCCCTAAACATTGGTGTGTGCAAAATGAAAACAAGTGGCCATAGCCCTTGTGTGTGTGACAAATTGAAGAACACTTTGTGTGTATGCAAAGTGAGGAGAAGGCCCTACGGGCAGTGGATGTGCAAAGAGAGGAAGGCCAAGGCTTAGTGCCTTTGTGTGCAAATTGAACAAGTGAAGGTCGTAGCCTTGTGGTTGTGCACACTTGAAGATTAAAAAGAGAAAAACAAAGTGTGTGTGCAAAGTGGAAGAGTACAAGAAGGAAAGAGGCCAAGCTTAAGTGTGTGCAAAATGAAGAATAAATTGTGTGTGCAAAACAAGTGAAGGCCGAACCTATGTGTGTGCACTAAGTGAAGTGTGTACAGACTTAGAAGAAGGAGAAGAGGACACTCACACTATTGTATAACACACATTCAAGTGTGTAAGAAAATTGAATTAAGTGTGTGAAGTTCAGTGAAGGTGTGTGCTTAAAGATACTACACCCTTTGTGGGTCTACTACACCAAGAAGAGGAAAGGGAAAGTGCATGCATGCATGCATGCACGTGCACACGTGAACAGTGCTAAATCAGTGGTGTGCATCTAAGGAGTCCAAGACTTGAAGATCTTGAAGAGTTGCCATGCACTCAGTGCATGATGTTGAAGTGAACTGAGACTGAGCCAGACTGAAGTTAAAGAGAATGGTTGTCTGAGTTTTCAGTAGATTGAGAAGATCCTGATCATCACAAGTGATCAGAGGTACAGAGCAAGGCCAGCAGTCTTTATCCCAGACTGCTGAATATACTTGAAGACCTTAAAGTGAAGAAGAGCTACTCGTGCGACTCGAGGAGCCAAGAGAAGACCCTGTGGGACTCAGGGAGAAGAAGTCTTCAGTGGGATTCTGGAGCAAGCCAGTGGGACTCTGGTAACACTGTGGGACGCAGTATAAAGACCCTCCTGTGGGACTCAGGAGAGATACAATGGGACTCTGTATCGACCATTGTAATTTTAACAGGTTATAATGGAGAATCCATGCTGGGAGAGCATGGCAAGGATGTAGGCCTTTGGTGCCGAACCTTGTAAATCCTTGTGTCCTGTGCCTTTATATTTACTGCATCATTCGAGGAAAGGTGAGAGATACAAGAAGAGTGGATCGAGGCTTTAACCAGCCATAGAGGTTTAATTGATTAAGAATCAATTTGTAAAAAGTTTTAAGGGATCACTGATTCACACCCTCCCCCTCTCAGTGATTCACACTGATCTGGGCACTTCAATTGGTATCAGAGGGAGGTTACCTCTAAAAGATCCAAGAGAGTCTTTATGAAGTGCAGATTTGAGGAAATGAGCAACCAGCCTCAAATGGAGATATCTGCCAAGACTCAGAAAAATAGAAAGAAGAAACAGGCCAAGAAGATGAAGAAAGCCTGTCCTAGCTGTGATGAAGTTGAAATAATGAATGATCTTCAGAGTGCACTCAAATATCTTCAGAAGACAGTTCCCATGGAAGTGGAAAAGTGTATAGCTACAGGCATCCATGATCTTCATGAAGAAAAATCACAGTTAGAAGAAGAAGCCAATGCAATGGAAGATCAATTGGCTAAAAGGGTTGGCATAACCAACACTCTCAGAAAGCTGGTAAATGCCAAAGATGAAACAATATCTCTTTGCAATGAAAGATATGAAGACACTGTTGAAGAATTGTAGAGAAGCCTTTCTGAGAAAGAATTATTTAAAGTAATAATCAAAGATGTTTTCCATGCACTGGAAAAGAGGCACAAAGTGTCAATGAATGTCAGAGATGCTCAACTCGAAGACAAAGTCAAGATTGTGAAGGAGCTTGACAATTCATTGCTAGAATTGAAGAAGGTGCATGAAGACCAGATAAAACAGCTGGAAGAGAAATGGGAAGGAAGGCTAAGAACTGTTGAGGATGAGAAGAACTCCCTCAATATGAAATGCTTAGAACTAGAGGTGATATTGAAAAATATGCAATCACCCAAAGCTGAAGCCTCCCAGTCAGCTGAAAGAAGACATGTTGCTACTCAAGTATGCTTTGAGTAGGATGATTCTAAGAGAAAGACATCCTCTAATAAAAGTTCAACATCTTCTAGAAAGAAGGTACCATCCATACCATCTTGTACTGATGCTTCTAATTGTGTTTCCACAAAAAGTGCAGGATGGAGAAATAATTCCGAACAAGTATGGATGAAGGCAGTAAAGAGGCAGAGCTCTCCTGAAACAGCACAACAGGTCAAGAAAAGTACCCTACAATCAGAAGGACTGGAGAGGTCAAGATTCGTGGGACAATGCTGGTGTTGTAACAAGTATGGGCATTGTGCAAAGGATTGTTGGTACAATCCACTAAATGCCAAAGCACAGAGGAAGCCCATGCCAAGGGGGAGCAAGCCAGAAGAAAAGAAGCAGCATCCACAGGTCCAGAAACATCTGTTTACTGCTAACAGATTTGAATTGCTTGATAACATCTGGGATGTGTGCAAAAGTAGTCAAAAAGATACATGTCAGTCTCCAACTGTATCCAGAGCTCAAAGGAAGAAAAGATCACAGAACCTGGCTCAGAAAGATTCCTTGGGAAGCAAGCAGAAGAAAGTGGAAGATGCTCCCAAGATGATTTTGAGAAATGAAGAGAAGTCCTTGGAGTCTGAATCCAAGAAGGGTGATGCATCAAAAAGAGCCACCAAGAAGACATGCTTCTACTGTGGGAAGAAAGGACATATCATGGATCTTTGTAAAGAAGCCATGAAAATCAATAGAAGCCAACTGAACTCAAACAGACAATCAATCCAGAAGAAGCAAAAGGGATTGATTGAAAACAAGTTGCCTAAGAGAGGTAGCCTGACAGCATCAAAAGAACCATGTGGAATTTCCAAAACTGAGGCCACACTTCCAAGTGATTTACTAGTCATATGGCCAAATCAGTTGCAACTTGCCAAAGATCTGAAAAGAGTTGAAGATGAAGTTCTGGCAATTTCTATGGCAAGAAAGAAGAAAAATATTTCACATGAAGATGTATTGAGATCCACACCAGCACCAACATCATTGAAGATCAAATGTGCAAGTGTGAAGAATGGTGAAAATGGGACATCTCGGTTGAGAGAATCTTCTCAACCTTGTTGTTCACATTGATGAACCAAGGAGGTTCCATCTTATTCCCTAATCACTTGTATTTACATGTGCTGACATTGTAGGGAATTGAAGATGATGATCATTCTCAGCTGAAGGATGGTTTGGAAAGAATGGAGTGCACCCCTTGAGGGGGAGCCAATCAGAAGAAGATGGGATTCTAAGATTTAATACCATCTTGAGAAAAGTGAAGGTATTCCAATCATACTTTCATCCCATGTTTCTTAATTGTATTCATCATGACAATTAAGGGGGAGTATTGATTGAAGACAAATGGATGAAAGGGGGAGCTTTATCTTTGCACTTGAACTTTCTAATGTGTTTGGTGAAGTATGTGCAGGATTGAGCAAATTCATTGTTATATCTGAAAAATTTCAAACCCCTAAGCATGATCTCACATGTGTAGAGAATTATGGACAGCTTTGAATTCCTTGGTCATATCACTCTTGTTTTCTACACCGGGTTTGCCCAAGTAGACTTAGAGCTGATTTACTAAAGGTTCATTGCTCAAGTGAACATGTGACATCATCCCTCTCTTAGTGCTTTTCAAGAAAATGCTTTTATAAGGGAGGAAGAGATTTTTGAAAGTGAACCACACCACACCTTTGCATTTGATTGCCAATAAGGGGGAGAAAATATTGGCACACATGTTGACCCATTCATATGTGCTGAAGGAGTGTATTGACAACAAATACAAAGGGGGAGATTGAAGTGCATTGTGTTGCATTTGTTGTCAATGAGGCATGAAGTTGTCTTGGAATGAATGGATGTCAAGGAGTCAAGATGTGAATGTCAAAGGATGTGATGGTGATGGTGATGAAGGAGAATGGCCATGGAA
Source organism: Viscum album (assembly GCA_963277665.1). NCBI lineage: Eukaryota > Viridiplantae > Streptophyta > Magnoliopsida > Santalales > Viscaceae > Viscum > Viscum album. The sequence goes on from OY728129.1 coordinate 537,578,734, forward strand.
CTTAGAGGAACGTCACTTAGGAGATTCACTAAGTGGCATAGGAGATTATGGTTGAAACATTCTCCATGGACATCAGACGATTGTTGAACTGATCCTTAAGTTCAAAGAACTTGTATCCTGATGATACAATGTCACAACATTGATTGAAGACCATGCATTGTGCTGACAATGAATGAGGAGAAGCAAGAGATCCATCCACAACTTCTAAGTGGATGAAGTGGATTAAAGGAGTCCATGTACTAACTCTTAGTGCATGTGAATCAGAAGAATATCCAATTGATCTCTGATTAGATCAATGAAGAATGTTGAAGAACATGTGTGATTCATAAGATTCAGTTGAAGAAGTCCCTCCTAAGTATTGAACACATATGGAAGAGAAGATGAAGAAGATTAAGAAGAAACCGTTTGAAATTCCATTCCTAAGTGATGAATACATGTTGAAGATAATGGAGGAATTTCAAATGAAGATTTTTAAATAAAGAAGAAGAAAGGAAGAAGGAGAAATGAGAAGAAGAAAGGAAGAAGAAGAAATGTAGAAGAAGGATGTTTTAGAGTTGTGGCTTGGCATTTGGATTATACTCATGGAGGACTTTGTTTTTGACAAAGTCTTATTCTGTACTTTGCCAAAAAATATGGCCAGCCCGTGAGCACCTTGTGGGTTCAACCCCAAGGCTCATGTGGGCCTAAGGCGCCACGCCCAAGGGGGAAACCGTGGGGCGAGCTCAGGGCGGCAGGGGCGCACCCGCAGACACCACATGGGCGCCTGGGGCACGCCCGGAGGAGCGCAGTGTGCATAGTGGGCGCCAGTGGCGCGCCCGCAGGAAGCATAATGGGTGCTAGAGCGCGCCCGCAGGAGGCAGAGTGGGCGCAGAGCGCGCCCGCAGGGAGAACATGGTGCGGGGCGGCACCGTGGAGGGAGAGAATTCAACTGAGCCGGTTGGGGGAGCGCTTAGTTAATAAGCTGCGGAAAAACCGCGCCCCGTTTCGATGTGGGACGCGGAAAATTTCCTGGGAGCGAATCTGAGCCGCTCGATTGATCGCGCGCTTGATCTGCGCCGCACGATCCATCTGCGGCGCCACGATCTAATCCAGGCCGCCCGATGTATCTCCATCGCCTGATCCGACGGCCGTAGCTCATCTCCTTCCTCGAGCTCGAGCCGAAGCCACCCACGAGCAGCCGCTGAACCAGAGCCTCCCCGACGACCTATTTCGAGTTCCCGGCCACCATTTTCAAAACCGAGACCTCTATTCGGCTCGTCTGGCTACACTGAATAAATCCACGCCTTAAAATTGGCTTTCATGCACCAAAAGAGGAATTTCGGTCGAGGCCGAGGCAAGCAAAGCTGCCGAAGGCCGTGGGATGTTTTATGCGTGCATGTTTTGGATCAGAAGAAGGTCGTGCATGCATTCTAAGTCGCATGCACGTAGAGGAAATTAAAAAATGAGAACCCGCGTGAAACAGTGAAGGAAAACGAGATTTGGAAAGATTTTTAAAGATCCAAAAATCTCGGGGATTTGAGATTTATCCCACGCGGAAGTTTAGAAGCGTTTCTCTACCTATAAAAGGAGCACCCGAGGCATGAAGAGGTTTGCTGAAACCTTGTTGAAGATTTGTGTCCCGCGTGTGCCTCTGCCTCGCGAAGAAGAAGCCGCCGCGCAAAGCACTTGCGCGGCTGTGGTTCCGGAGCCACCCGAGGCTTCGAAGGTCCCCTGCACGCTAATCCTTTGCACGGCAGGAAGAGCTCGTGGCCGCAACACTTTGCGCGCCCGAGGCTTGTTCCCTCTCTGCCCTCACCCTTGCGCGGCAGGAGGAAGACCCCGCGGGTGTTGCACTTGCACGCCCCACGGGTAGGAGGTCTTGCGCGCCCCTGTGCCGTGCACCTTGCGCGCCCGAAGGCTATGTGAAGACCCGAGGCTTGTTTGCCTTGTGCTCTACACACATTGTGTGTGTGCCAAAGAAGGCCGAGGCCTTGCCTCGTGTGTGTGGTAAGAGAAGAAGAGAAGGCTGAGGCCTTTGTGCCTTTTGTGTAAAAAGAAAAGGAGGAGGCCGTAGCCCCTTGTGATGGTATTCGGGTGTGTGCAAGAGGAGGCCGAGGCATGCCCTTGTGTGTGTGCTAAATAGAAGAACACCTCTTGTGTGTGCATTTGAAGAAGAGGCTGTAGCCTTTGGGGTGTGAAAAAAGAGGAGGAGGCCCTAAACATTGGTGTGTGCAAAAAGAAAACAAGTGGCCGTAGCCCTTGTGTGTGTGACAAATTGAAGAACACTTTGTGTGTATGCAAAGTGAGGAGAAGGCCCTACGGGCAGTGGATGTGAAAAGAGAGGAAGGCCAAGGCTTAGTGCCTTTATGTGCAAATTGAACAAGTGAAGGCCGTATCCTTGTGGTTGTGCACACTTGAAGATTAAAAAGAGAAAAACAAAGTGTGTGTGCAAAGTGGAAGAGTACATGAAGGAAAGAGGCCAAGCTTAAGTGTGTGCAAAATGAAGAATAAATTGTGTGTGCAAAACAAGTGAAGGGCGAACCTATGTGTGTGCACTAAGTGAAGTGTGTACAGACTTAGAAGAAGGAGAAGAGGACACTCACAGTATTATATAACACACATTCAAGTGTGTAAGCAAATTGAATTAAGTGTGTGAAGTTCAGTGAAGGTGTGTGCTTAAAGATACTACACCCTTTGTGGGTCTACTACACCAAGAAGAGGAAAGGGAAAGTGCATGCATGCATGCATGCACGTGCACACGTGAACAGTGCTAAATCAGTGGTGTGCATCTAAGGAGTCCAAGACTTGAAGATCTTGAAGAGTTGCCATGCACTCAGTGCATGATGTTGAAGTGAACTGAGACTGAGCCAGACTGAAGTTAAAGAGAATGGTTGTCTGAGTTTTCAGTAGATTGAGAAGATCCTGATCATCACAAGTGATCAGAGGTACAGAGCAAGGCCAGCAGTCTTTATCCCAGACTGCTGAAGATACTTGAAGACCTTAAAGTGAAGAAGAGCTACTCGTGCGACTCGAGGAGCCAAGAGAAGACCCTGTGGGACTCAGGGAGAAGAAGTCTTCAGTGGGATTCTGGAGCAGGCCAGTGGGACTCTGGTAACACTGTGGGACGCAGTATAAAGACCCTCCTGTGGGACTCAGGAGAGATACAGTGGGACTATGTATCGACCATTGTAATTTTAACAGGTTATAATGGAGAATCCATGCTGGGAGAGCATGGCAAGGATGTAGGCCTTTGGTGCCGAACCTTGTAAATCCTTGTGTCCTGTGCCTTTATATTTACTGCATCATTCGAGGAAAGGTGAGAGATACAAGAAGAGTGGATCGAGGCTTTAACCAGCCATAGAGGTTTAATTGATTAAGAATCAATTTGTAAAAAGTTTTAAGGGATCACTGATTCACCCCCTCCCCCTCTCAGTGATTCACACTGATCTGGGCACTTCACATGATGTAGGAAATATTTTTATCTTTATAATTTATATTTATATTAAAAAATATGACTTGTATAACCCCATTTAAAAATTGTTTAATAAAACAACTCATGTTTGTGACATTTTTATTTTAACCTTAAATAAAAGGTTTTTAATGTCATTTTCCTACCAAAGTGGCTCCATGGGGTCCCCAAGATGACCCATGGATTTTCTTGGTCGTAAATGACTCATCCAATAAGGGTAAGACAAGTGTAAAAGTATGTTCATATTTTTATAATATCATTTGTACCTTAAATTTCACTAATTACCTTTAATCGTGATAAATTAAACTTAAAAGTTACTATTCGCCAAAAAATTATTTTAATCCAATTGAACCACATTTTACTTCGTAATGAAAACCATGTATGTAGGATTTTTGAAAATCAAATCATAGAAGTGGTAATGTTTCATTTAAACAAAAAATCAGTTTTTTAACTACCACTTAGTGGTTTCACTATTCATCAAAAATTGAAGTTTTTCAGAACAATGCCAAATTTCACACTAAGCTATAATTGATATTCCAAATTCAAAAATGTTGTTTATTTTAGAAAAATATAGACATATAATTTTCATTAATTAATTTTATAATTAATTCCCGCTTGTCACAACAAATAGCGTGTTTTTATGAAACAATTTATATCAAAAGATTGACAATTGTTTATGTCCAATTTCAAAGTGAAATTAATTATAATGACCACCATTGGATAAAATGGTAAAAATATATTCTAATTATACTTTAAAATAACTAAATAGTATAATTTATCACTATAAATTATTTTTATTAAAAAATTTGTATTTAAGTATTTTTCACTATTCATAAAAAATTGGAAGTTCGTAGAAAAATACCAAAACTTCAACATAGGCTAATTTTGATATTCCAAATCCAAAAATAAAGTCCATTTGGCAAGATAAAATTTATAAAATTTCAAAAATTAGGTATTACTATTCATAACAGCTACTTTGATTGGTTGTGGTGTGTGTTAGAACTCGAAGTTGCCTACAACACACGCTACTGTATTATTCAATGAGAAGTGTACCGTGGAAGCTTGGGGTGTTAAATTCTACCCTCCTTCAATAAATTTCGTCCTCACAATTTGAAAATGTTCTTCGAAAATAAAAGGTTGAAAATAGAAAATACCATTGTGGAAAACCCACATCGGAAATAAGGTTAATAAAATTTAGCCTTAATAAGAGGGAAAGGGAAATAAAAAAGTCACTACCAAATTATTATCTCGATAAGAAGAACATTGGTGGAAATTAAAGACATATAATTGGAGGAAAAACATAAATATTTGTAGGGAGTGATTGAGGTCATCAATCACAAACAAGTGTAAAATTGAGGGCCTCAAAGCCTTCAATCTATGTTGATTTAAAATATTTTCAGTTCAACAAGACATAAGGTATTAGGATAACAAATTTTTTGTTTTAATATCCCTTTACTAAAGTTTAATAATTAATTTATTCATAGAATAACAGATAGATATATATATATTTATTCTTGACAAGTAGAGTTTCAACCTTTGACTAATTTCTACCACAAACTCATCTTTCACTCAAAAAGATAACAGAACTGAAAAATATTATATTTATCCTAATCGTACAAGGTTCAAAATATTAACACATACCATTTAGATGAGGAAAACTATTTTGTAATAACCAGGATTTTCCTGTTGGCTAGTGGTAGGTAATAAAGTCCTGTCGCACTATGGTTGTGGGTTCGAATCCTGCAGCTTTGTCCGAAGCGACGGGTTATCCCCGAACCTACAGGTTGTCCTTTTCCTAAAACTATAGTATTTTAATATTCCAAAAATAATATTCATAAATTTTTTAACCTTAAACAATACTATCCAAAGTTCAACTTAATCCATTCTAACCATTATAGTTATCCAAAATACCTCTTTCCACACTTTCTGTAAAAGGTTTCTAATTTCCAAAATCAATTGTAACATCAGATTCCCCAAACAAGGTAATGTTTCTCTTTTTTACACATACTAAAAATATGATTACCTTCATCATATTAAAACCTTAATGAAAACAACAAGTACCGTAGTAAAATCCTTATATATCACATTATTCTTATAACCATAATATAGTTCTTGAGTCCAAAAACACAAATAAAATAATTATTCAACTTCATCTGTAGTAACAGCATAAGTTTGGCCTTGATCCCTTGGCATTTTCTGAGGTATGTTTCCCTGAAGCATAGGAAATTCATTTGCATAATTCCCTATTTCTCTAGAATTATAGCATTCAACATTGATAGCCTCTTTCTTTCCCTTGCAATCACGTTCCTGGTGACCTTTTTCTCCATATTTATAACAAACTCCCATTCATTTTAGGCAAGTACTGGGGTGATTCTTCCCACAATTATCTCATAATGGAAAATCCTTCTTTCCATTTTTCCCATTATCTATCTCTTGTTCCACCGTTCTCTTCTTATCTTTCATTACTTTATTGTCATAATATTTAGATAATTCCTTTTCTATCTTGATAGAACACGAGACTATATCTTCGTACGACGAGAAGGTTTGTGAGACTAATGCTTGACGGAGAAATGGTTCTAAACCATCAAAGAAATGATCAATATTACTTATTGGGTTATGTATATAATCTGCATCATGCCTCGCTAACATTGTAAAGTTAGCCTCATACATTGCGACATTCTCATTCTCCTTCTGCCTCGGACTCAAAAATTGCCTTTCCATATATGCTCGATGGTCATGTGGAAAGTATTTTTCTACGAAAATTTCATTAAACTCCCTCCATTCCATACTTGATACTTATTCATCTTCCTTTGTGTTTTGAATCAGCGACCACCATTGATTGACTTCTCTAGTGAGGCGGTAGACTGCCATGACTACCTTCTCCCTTTCGCTACTCCCCAAGGCATGGAATATTTTCTCTAAGGAGTTTATCCATTGCTCAGCTACTAATGGATTTGTTCCCCCATTAAATGTTGGCAGTTGTTGCCTCATGAAGCGGTCTAACATTGATCCTCCACGTTGCGGATCAGGGTGCTCCATACGAGTAAGGTTATTATTCATAACCTGAGTGAGTTGTCCCAGTATGGTAATAAGTTGATCAGCACCAGTTGTATCTTTAGACCCACAATAATTATCTTGAGTAAGAGGGAAATCCCTACACGGAGTGCGTGAATTGATACAGTTTCCATTCCTTCCACTAGGCGCCATTTTTAAACAATGGCATAAACTATATTAGTTATTGATTCAAAATACATAATTCCATACTTGTAAAATACTTAACATAAATCAAACTATTTATGGATATAATCCATAATCATAAAAAAATTTTCTTTGAGGAAGTATATACTCATAACCCATTATAGTGTTTTGTAAAGAAAATGAGAATTATCCAAAGCATATCCCATGGGAGTATCGTAACCAAGAGTGAATTAAGGCCCGTTGTCGTGCACCAGTTCCCGTTCGAGTCTAGCTCAAAGCGGTGTTTTCGGGTTTTACCCCTAGGTACATCTGTGCCAGAGCCGCCTCTACCTGATCGTATCTAGACCGGGATGTATTGCTCGGAAAACTCACAAAATCTCTACAATACCAAAATTCTAGGAAGTCTTTCTATACTAATCCTCAAAGTCTATCTTCGGTCTATGTGCTCTAATCAGAGTTTATCTAAATCTAGCTTCCAAGGTTAGTACTAAACTGCCTCTGATACCAACTGTAACGCCCCGACCTCAACTACCAAGAGTCGGTGCGTTATTGCATAAAATTGGTATGATCACAAAAGATCAAGTCTCTAAAGACAGATTAGTTTAGTATCCTTGGAAACACTGGATACATTCATACATGTTACATTACACCATAAAGTGAAAAACTACAACAAAAAAAGTCTCCATAGTTCACACTCCTATCCTCTTTTAACTATCCCTACAGGTCATTCATAAAATATTTCTTCACATCCTGGAAAAATATTAAAACATTGAAAGGGGTGAGCTCAGATGCTCAGAAAGGATAACAATATTGCAGAAGCTTTCATAAATAAACATTAACATTTAAGGCAATGTATAACTAAATCAAAAGCCTTTTTAAACTTGAACTTCTACATAATATGGAAAAAATAAAATTAAATAATGCCATTTACTTACTCACATGGATATTCTACTAGTCGAATAATCACATGCAATATCAATAACCACTTTTATAATGATGGAATGCATAATGCCAGACTATCATAACTACGTAGACAAGGCCTCGTGCCAAGACCACAAATATGATTTTTTCAAGGCCTCATGCCAAGACACTAGTTTGTCTCATGAGACCCATTGATGCATTGAGGATCTAGAGCAGGCTCCACCCGTCACTTATTATGTCCAATGCATTCCTCATATGAATAGGTTTAAACATATCATAAACCATAACATAATCGTATCAGATAAAACATGCATAAAGGAAACGTAAGATTTCCACATTTCAATCACAAGATATCAATACAACACATTGATATAATAAAAACATTTTCAAAACCATTTTCAATACCAGAATAAAATAAAATTAAAACTTTGTATTTATTTTTCATTTAAAAAAACAATGTCTTGTAGAGGAAGCCAAAACTCAAATAATGGTCACGGCGGCGGAGAAGTCGTTGTCGCCGCATACGTACTACAAAAAAAGATTCCTTTTTTTCGTTTAGTAAAATTTTTCGTATAAAAAGATTCCTTTTGAATGAAAGTAAAAGTCAAAGGGGTTTATACACCGTATAAAAGAAATTTGTGTATAAAACAAAATATGCCTCAATGAATAGAGATTGAGATGAAGTCCCTTAAAAAGATCATTTTTATATAAAATATATCTATTATGGGTATTCACTATATGTACACATAAATAAAGTATAAATATAAGATAGGACATAATAATATCATGACATAATTTGAAAGTAGGAGATTAACCCAAAGAATGGAAATTGGGTTAAGATGTTCCCTTACCTCGTGTCTGACTTGACTCAACAACTCTTTAACCTACTGAATAATAAACTAGAGTTAATCTCTAACTGCATAAAAACCTTTTCAAGTTCATTATTCCTTTTATATCACTTATTACCATGTTATTAACATTATGTAATTATTTAAGTTAATAACGGTCGTTTTTTCGATCTTAGGTACTTGAGTCAAAAATAAACTTCTTATAATTACTCTTTGTTCATGTGGTAAAATATCCATTATATCCATAATTATATTCATGATTTATATATCATATACATCATATATATCCAGTATATACATTCATTTATAATATTACATAACATTTAGAGGTAAGAAATGAAATGCACCGTTCATGGAGACGGTAAGCCATACGTACGCATGAACTCTACATTCATTTCTATTTTGTATTTAATGGAATGAAGTTATAATCATATAAAGGTATAATATAATTCCAGTGTAATATAATGTATAATACCATTTACTCCATCCTTTATACATCCCAAATATGGCATTAACGATTCAAATCACATTGAGGTGGCGGTAGTCCGCACTTCCTAAAATGAAAATATCGCGTTTACCCATAATGGAAACCAAAAAGGAATGCCATAAATGAAAAATACAGAATCTTAAAGAAAACATAAACAAATCATATATCATATATAAATATAGTTACATCTTAATGGCCACCTTTGAAGGTGTTATATGAGTGTTGAACCATAATCATTTCGTGAGGCAGAAATTCACCATCCACAGAAACAGTATGTTCTTTAACCATTAGATGTAGGTGTGTGTAAGTGTAGCTCGAATACATCTTATAAAAACATACAAGTATATTGAAGATACTGGTTTTTTTACAAAATAAAGGAATAAAAAGAGTTTAAGGGGTTGGAGAAGCAAAATAAAACAAAATAACATAAGAGAAGACATTAACTTAAAATCGGGTAACTCTTTTTTATTTGAGCCAAAAGCTTCCTTGGGAATAATGCTGCCCAGTTTGAGGCTTCTAGGAGTAAGAGAGGGAATTTGAGAGAGTATTTGAGTAGAGGTTGGCCGAGCCAAAAGTCTTTGATGGTGTGAATAAGGTGGTAGTGGTGGGGGCCTTTTATAAGGGGAGAGAAGGGGAACTCTTGGAAAGATTGAAATGTTACTTTATTATGAAATGCTTTTCGGATTCTAAAGGTCCCACAATAATATATTTCGAGAATAAGGTGATAAGGGTTAGAAATATACTCATCCAATTTGTTTTTGACAAGTGTAAGCCTTAGAATCTACATTATCTTTTAATATTACTTAAATCGTTAATTAATGAGGTAATCGATGTATCATCACGAGGTCATAAATAATTTAATTAACATAATGTCTAAAAATTATAAAAAAAATATCATGATGTAGGAAATATTTTTATTTTTTTAATAAATACTTATAGTCAAAAATATGACTTGTATAACCCCATTTACAAATTGTTTTATTAAAACAACTAATGTTTGTGACATTTTTATTTTAACCTTAAATAAAAAGTTTTTAATGTCATTTTCCTACCAAAGTGGCTCCATGGGGTCCCCAAGTTGACCCATGGATTTCCTTTGTTGGCCATGACTCATCCAATAGGGGTAGGAAAAGTTTAAAGGTATTTTAATATTTTTATAATATCATTTTTACCTTAAATTTCACTAATTACATTTAATCGCGATTAATTAAACATAAAAGTTACTATTCACCAAAAAATTATTTTAATCCCACTGAACCACATTTTACTTCTTAATGACAACCATGTATGTCGGATTTTTGAAAATCAAATCACAGAATTGTTAATGTTTCATTTAAACAAAAAATCAGTTTTTTAACTAGCACTTAGTGGTTTCACTATTCATCAAAAATTGATGTTTTTCAGAACAATTCCAAAATTTAGCCCTATGCTATAATTGATATTCAGAATTAAAAAATGATGTCTATTTTACAAAATTCCAAACATATAAGTTGAATTAATTAATTTTATAATTAATTCCCGCTTGTCACAACAAATAGCGTGTTTTTAAGAAACAATATATATCAAAAGATTGACAATTATTTATGTCCAATTTCAAAGTGAAATTAATTCTAATGACCACCATTGGATAAAATGGTAAAAATATATTCTAATTATTCTTTAAAACCACTAAATAGTATAATTTATCACTATAAATTATTTTGATTAAAAAAGTTATTTTTAAGTATTTTTCACTATTCATAAAAAATTGGATTTTCTTAGAAAAATACCAAAAATTCAACATAGGCGAATTTTGATATTCTGAATCCAAAATAGAAGTCCATTTGGAAAGATAGAATTTAGTAAATTTCAAAAATTATGTATTACTATTCATAACAGCTACTTTGATTGGTTGTGGTGTGTGTTAGTACTCGAAGTTGCGTACAACCCACGCTACTGTATTATTCAAAGAGAAGTGTACTGAGGAAGCTTGGAGTGTAACACCTAGGGTCCGAATACTCTCCTTGGACAACATCCCGAAGGATTGATCGAAAAAATTTGTGACATGGTTCTATGTTTCGAACATCGTCAATGGTCGACCCTCATTTCTTGTCCCCATTTCAGGCTAACGCAGTAAGGATATCGTTTCTCCACAACGGTTAAATATTGTCTTTTATTGTCCTGTCATCCCCACAATGTTTCGAATCTTGGGAATCAGAATTCATGCTTCCTGTTTCAATCTGTTTGGACCAATTTCATCACCCCTGGCATTTCACCATTCGTGCATGAGGGCACGCTGTAGAAACAGTAATTCGGCTATTTTGGGAACTTCTTTCTCCGACCAGGCCTCTCCCATCTTTCGGAAATCCAAACAGGTTATCCAAACCCCGGATGCCCAAAGCATGGTTTCCACTCCTATGTTGACTGGGACGAGAAGGCAAGTATCCCCTGTTTCTCACATCGGGCTTGACCCACATGAGCTTGGGGAATTATCACTAGACGTCCCGCAAACATCGTAGGGATGTAATGAACCGATTCAAATAGTGGAAATCGTGCATGCTACTGCATTCCGAACAAATAAAAAATAAATTGAAGCATGAAAGTACCATTAAAAACTTTTTAATTTGATACAGTACCTGGGGGTCAACTCCCCCCATAAACGGGTTGACCCCGTAAAAAGAACGTTGCAGCTCCGCCACCCTTCGGCTTGTGGAGTCCAAGACTTACTGCCGATGACTCAGATCCTACTCCTCCTCAGCAGCGGCGGGGCACAGTTCATCATCCTTGGATCTGGCCATCTTTACACCACCCTGAATGGCAGCCATCTTTCCAGAAGCCTGCCTCATATGCTCTTCTGCCTCTGCCAGCTAGGCCTTCAACCGTGAGATCAGCTCAGATTGTGCATTTAGTGAAGCTGAGTGCTCATCCACCCGGGTCTGCAGTTGTTGGACCTCTATTTCACCCTACTAGAGCTTCTTGATGTTTGTCGCCTTCCTCCGCTGCCAGCCAACGCTAATCCCCCGATCAAACTCTCAGATATTCTTGTCCATGAGATCACGGGTGAGTGCATGAGGACGTTGGGAATCCACTCCCCCAACGCATAGTTCGCGCAGCCGCGAGCGAAGTATGACCATTTCGTTCATCCATAGTGCTTGGGGGGTGTCCTTGATGAAGCGCGTGATTATCTTCCACTATCGGTAGCGGACTATACTGATGTCTTCTTCATTGGTGGCCATTTCGTCCCAGTCTATGCGATTGGTAGGCTCGTACACAGGATACGCCCGCAGGAAGTACTCAGTAGGATCTGCATTTGGTGTCGAATCTGGCACAACATCTGGCACTGAGGGAGGTGTGACGGGACTTGGGTCGACCGATTGATCCTTGTCATCAGACTCCACCTCAATAACCTCAGGCACGACCCTGATGGTGGCCCCACCGATGATAGTGTGTGTTGCAGCTTGGGGAGATGGGGGGACTATCTCCACCATCACTGGCATGTCCCTAGGAGGGATGCCGCCAGACATCCCGACCAGCCTTGTCGTAGATGCCCACACCAGTCGAAGAACTGTACCACAGAGGAGGACACAAGCATTAGTTGGCACCATCTACATATGACAATAATGAATCCGGTAGAGGAAACTTATGTAGATCGATCTCCTGGTGCTTCTCTTGAGTCGATACTGATAGGACCCTAAGGCGCAACCCTCCGTATACTGTTGGAAGGTCTAGAGATTCCTGAGGGGCCTCCTCGGGTGCTCTGGCCCCACCAGACACATAACTGGACGCAGCCATAGATGCGGGTTCTGAAGGTCTTGCATCATCACCCGCCAAGGGGCGAGAGCGAGGCCTGCGTACAAGTTCCTCCTGCATGGCTCAAACTTCGGTGAGAAATCCATGATGGCCCAAGAACGGACCATAAGGAAAGAAGTTCGGAATGCTACCTCGATAGCCGCTGTGGAATCATCCGAATCTGAGTCTTGGTCTCTGAATTTTCCCTCCTCTAATGGGCTCCCTCCGCCAGCCTCATCCTCTTGAGAGGATTCCTCTAATTCTTCTGGTAGGGGAAAGCGCTCCCTCAGATCGGCGGCTGAAAACATTGGGGGGACCATCTGATCCAGAAGTACCCTCACCCAGTCTATCATTGGGCGTGGGACACCACTGGAGTGAACGTAGTCCTCTAGCTCGTCCAAGTATTGCTATGCCTCTTCCGGAGACGCCATGAAACCATCCGGGACTGGTCCTATGCCCGGTAACTCTATCCTGAGGCGATTCAAGTGCGCCCATATATCAGGTGGACTGAGGAATTTACGGTTGACATCCCAAATGTCCCAGGCCTCCAAGAAGATTGCATCCTCTACCATGTCGATATGACACAGCCGCTTCCCCGGAGCCTGAGTGGATATCCTACAAAATAGCCTTGGAGGCCGCCCCTCCGGATGGCCCTTCTCTTCCGAAATCACCGGATCCTCTGCTGCTACCACACCCTCGGCCGGTGCGGGTCTCGCCACCACGGCAGCCCCGCCACCACGAGAGGCCCTTGCTGTTCTCCGACCCCGACCTCAAGATAAAGGAGGCCTGCCATCACCAACCGAATGGTTGGATGCTTCAGCATCTCCACCAGATATGCAGCCTCCCAGCTAATGGCATACTCCCTCACCAATCCAAAAGCGGCGGTGGATGGAGGTAATGAAATTCGCATCTTCTCATCTTCCCGTGTGAACTTGAGCCATAGCGGCCTCATCACACCCTGGCGCTCCTCGTGATGCACCTCCTAGTAGACCTACGGGGTCAGCCACTGGAGGCACCAGAACTGCCTCGCTAACTGATGTGGGGTTTATGGTTCACAGAGCAGATCACGATCCACTCTTGCCACCAAATCTCCACCTCAAAAGGCCAGGTGATAATCCTGGTGCTCTTCTGTTCCATGCCCGTTGTCAGTATGTATCCCCTTATGCAATGGGAATAGGTGGAAGATAAACTCATCCTCCCTCCACACCCGTTTCAGCACCACCGACACGGTTAGTTTGAATGGGAAGATCTCGGCCGCATTCAGAGGGAGGGGAGGAAGTTTGATCCTGGTGGCGAGATAGGGTTTGGATACTCATAGATCTCCCTGATGTGCACCGCAATCCACCCATACAGGAGGTGGAAGGTCCCACATATCCCCTGTGGATTCTTGCCCTCGCTAACGTGTCGTAGCATCCAGTATAGATAGGCGAGCATTATAATCCCCAGATTGACCCGCTGCCCCATGGCCAGCATGGATGGTATGTTAAATGCGCTGGGCCTCACCCCCATGCTAGTACCCCTCACCGGTAGGATCCAACCGCATATGGGAGCCGTGATTAATGCCGCCAGCCTGACTATCGGCTGCTATTTAGTGCTGACACTGAAACCCCAAGTCTTCCATTAGCTGTCTTCCAAGACTCGCCAATACAAGTTCCCCTTGCCCCGTTGAGCCACCTTCGGACAAATTTGAGTCCTTGGAGGAAACTCTCGATTCTCCGAGAAGTTCAGGAACCGCTCGAACCACTTCCTAAAGGGCACATCCCTCACTACCTCCTTGTCCTTTCCAGGGACCAGTGCCATCAGTGCTGACGCCAGTCGTGGAATCTGCTCCGTATCCTCCCACGCGCTCATGACGGGGAAGAACTCATCATACATGACCCCCAAGATCAGAACCCCAAAATCTGCTGGACATCCCACATGCTGATGCCCACTTCTTCATGGTGTAGGTGAAAAGTATTGGTCCTAGACGACCATCTGCTCAGCAGCTTTGGCATCAGCTGTTTCGGTTGGTAAACGTGGAATTGGGAGGCACATGCTGCCTCATAAAAACCCACTCTCCTCAGCTCGGCCCCAAAATCCTCACATGAGGTGCCTACCCAGTTGGCCCAGGCCTAGTCATTGGTGAAGTTTCCACCCTGGCGCAGGTCCCACTCATCGGACCACCCCTTCTTCGAATCCTGCAATGCCGCCTTCAGCATGGTACGGTAAAGAGGACGGGACGTATCCGGTTTCAGTGGCTTACCATCAATATTGTTCACATGGTTCTAGAGACAGTCAGTGGTGACGGGTTTGAAGTCATCCCGTGCATGACCATAGGCTGCCCGGAACCACTGGCGCTGACATGGTGTTCTCCTAAACTTGCAAGCTGGTTCATCCCTACTCGCCTCAGGGATGAAGGCGTCATCCCTCAACCCGAAGCCATAAGAAGGTAGCTTCTTGCACTGCGGATAGTTCTTCTGACTCTCTGATAGTATTTATATCAAATAAGTATGATCTGAGTGGCTTTAGACATCTCCCCATGATCCATAAAGTTGTCCATATCATCCCTCCAGGAAAGATCTGCAAGAACCCCCAATACAGGTTCTTGATGGGCCATTTCAGTTTCGGCACTCAGAGAATAATTTATTCAGGCTGGATCGCGAAGCTTGCTCGCGAAGATCGGGCGCAAAACCAAGCCACGAAGTCTGGCCTAGGACGGAAAATAGAAGTTCTCTTGGTGCGGTCGTAGAGTCGGAGACTCGCGGTTCGCCGCGAAGCTCGATTCACGAAGAGTAGATGCGGAGTACGCGGAGACTTGCGAAGTCAAGAGCGCAAAGGGACAAAAGTCACGAGAGGACAAAAGAGAGGTCATCCCCCTATTTATAGGCATTGACCCTAGAGCATTGTGGCGCATCCTGCCCGAGCGGAGCATCGCGGCACGTCCGGACCGCATGACCGCTTTCAGCACAGTGGGCCCCTTCACGAGGCCACATCACGAAACCGCCGATAATGTTCAGCGATTTTCCCTCAAACTTCGACCCTTCACCCCTCCGTGGCTCCATGTCTGAGGGGGGGGGGGCATTTGTTGCCCCCAAAATATGGAATGGAAAGAAGGGGTGAAAATGAAACACCGCACGTTGCCTCACGAAGCTCCGACGTGAAGCTACCCCAAGAAGCTCCGGAGGCGGTAACGCTCCGCGAACGGCCTGACCTTTGCGAGCCCGCCACGAAGCACAGGAGGCTGTAATGCTCCGTGAATGGACTGACGTTCACAAGCCCCCCGCAAAGCACAAAAGTTGGTAATTCTCTATGAACGACCTGACGTTCGCGAGCCCGCCGCGAAGCACATGAGGCGATAACGCTCCGCGAATTCCCTAACATTCGAGAGGCCACCGTGAATCACCCACCGCCCCTTTGCGCCGCGTGAGTTCTGCTTCACGGTGCCCCTTGCCTATAAATACTGGGTTCCCCATGAGTCCAGGGGATGGACAATCTAACATTTCGGCTTCTCAACTCCCGAATCGCGAAGCACCCTTCGCCCCGTGAATCATGAGCTTTATGAGGTATTTTTACTTCGTGAGATGCCTTCACCTTGTCTCGTTTTGAGACCCTCTTATAAGAGGGAAGCCCTTCGTGAAGCCCAGGGCATTCGTGGAGGAGGCGGATTCCCAAGGGAACCCGGGCAGCCACGGGGCATTTATGCTTCGTGAAACACCCATCCTATACTGGTGATCCCCATGCCAAGGCAGGGTCGCTACATATCGCGAAGCACACTGCATCGCAGCACCTTGCTTTGCGAGGCACCTCTGATTCACGAGGAAGTGCTCCGCGAATACTATTCTACTTCACAAATCACCCCCCATTCATACCTCTTCCCCATGCTATGGCCAAGGCACTCCACATCGCAAAGCACACTCCTCTTCTAGGCAATTCCTCTTCCCGTGCACCTTTCCAGGTTTGCACGATGTGATTTCAATGTCCCATGGACAACACCACTCATAGCGTTGCTTTGCCTAATTCTTATTCGCATAGGCACGCTAATGACTATTGCTTATTTTCATAGCCACACTAACGTGGACCCCTCGATGGTTCGCTCTGTGACCCCCCTTGACCACGACCTTACTGGTATCTTCCCTTCCCCAAGGAGAAGAGGGTGTCGGTCATGTAAGTCCTAGGGGTGCGGAGTAAACCCACCTCGTCCAAGCTGTTGGACGTTAAACTACCAAGCACCTCATCCTCAACACATGACGTTAAAATGTGACCTGACCCCGCGCCTCGCACGCAGGGTCCCCCCCAACTCGGACATTCTTTACGCCACTCGCCTCCACGGGAATGGAATCACCCCCCCCCCCCCCCCCACAAGGGATGATATCCTCCTTATCGGAGCGATGTATGTCCATGGGAGAAGGGAAACCACCTTGTTGTAAGCCCCTTTCCCCTCTTGCAGAAGGTAGCACCCATGCACCTCCGTACTTCCCCACTGCCAAGGTCAGTGGAGGGCGCGACAGGGAATGAGGCACCTTCCATCCTTGGTCCCAGATCCCTCTCCAGCTGCGCTTTGCCGCATTTCGGGCCTCCATCCTGGATTAAGTCCCAACACAATGGGCCGCCTAATGCGTAAGCCCCTCTTCACTTCACACAGATGCACCCTTAGCGATTTGATCATCATGTCCTTACTACCTCTTGTTTCTCACACTGAGCATGACTCATGTGGGCTTAGAGTAAGCATCGTCCATGGAAATTCCCTCGTCCAGTATGACGTTAAACTGTATGCCTCATCCAGCATGATGTTAAACTATATTCCCTCGTCCAGTATGACGTTAAACCGCATTCCAGTCCGACGGCAAGTCGTTAGGACCAACCCGAACTACGAGGACTTTGATCAATGTCAAGGCATGGTACGTAGGAAGCCTCTCTGAGGTTAAAACCCATCTCCCATCCGACCAAGGTCCTTTCCTCGCGTCTGTTTGCCGTCACCCACCATCCCGATCTACGAGGACATTGATCCATGACAAGGATTGGTATGTAGGAAGCCTCACGAGGTTCAAGCCCACCACTAGTGGACCAACAGTTTCACCTTCACGTCGGTTCTCCAACGAAGCCCTTTGAACTACGTGGTCTTTGATCCATGTCAAGGCATGGTATGTAGGAATCCTCTCAGAGGTTCAGGCCCACCACCTGTTGGTCACGCCGACCCTCTTCACGTCAGGTCACCAACACCTGGGAAGTCTAGTGTGTAATCCCCACACCATCTAGACTAAGGTCCTCACTCACGTTGGTTCGCCGTCACACCATTATAAACTTCGAGGTCTTTGATCCATGTCATGGCATGGTACGTAGGAAGCCTTCACGAGGTTCAAGCCCATCACCACCTAGACCCTTGTTCCTTCTTCACGTTGGCCTTCCAGCGTCGAATGTGAACTATGTGGTCATTGATCCATGTCATGGCATGGTACGTAGTAAGCCTCCATAAGGTTCAAGCCCATCACCCGGTCGTCCCAACCTCAATCACGTAGGATCAACCCCATCCCGCATGACTTTAATTGTATTCCACATTCCATCCGAACTACGAGGACTTTGATCCATGCCAAGGCATGGTACGTAGGAATCCTTAATAAGGTTCATGACCACCACCAGCGGACCCCCCGGGATCACCTTCAAGTCGGATCACTAACGATATCCATCGGACCAAGGTCGACCTTCACGTTGGCTCGCCGACACCATCCTGAACTAAGCAGACTTTGATTCCCTACCATGAGGATACGCAAGTTTTCTTTTCGAGGCTCAAGCCCAACTTTACTGTCACCCTTGCGATGGTTCTGTTTCATTCCCCCTCCACTGCATTCACCCATCCATCATCTATCCTGATCGTCACCCGGACCGCCATATCCTGGAAGGATCATGCCATTCCACTCCTCTTCACAGCATTCATGAAGTCTCCCAATGGTTGGCCCCGATATCGGCATCCCTTCAAGGGAAAATGCTCAATCCGATCCATTCCAATCAATGCTCTGATCGGGCCAATCCGTCTCTGATGGACGTTAAACCTGTGGCATACCATATGTTAAACATATGAAGATGAGGAAAACCTCAGATATATGCGTACGTCATATAATTCCCCATTCTTGATGTGGGATGCCTCTGGCTTCAACGCCCTCGAGAAGCCCTATGATAGGGGACAAAAGACAGACACGCCAGTTCCCCAGTGTTCAGACACACTACTAATGCCTCGACGTGACTACTCCCTCGACTGAAGGTTGCTGCCCTTACCGGACCATTTGAAATGTCATGATAGAAGCAGTGTAATTAACCGGCACCCATGGAAACATGGCACTGGGAAGAGTTTCACAAAAAATGTATTAAATATATGAGGGAGACCCAGACTAGGTGATGAGTTCCGTGGAGGAATCCATGTAAGGAAGAACCGACATCCCATCATCCTGTTTCAATCAAGGATCAGACGTACCTGAACAAGGAACGAATGTCGGCCGCCTTTGGAAAGCGAGAATGTGGGGCCACAACAGAGTGTCCTCCGTAGACGGATGCGCGCGCCCCGGTGAAAGCGTCAGAAACATCCATACTAAACACCTTATAACAACGTGAAATAATGGAATGTGGATGATTATTTGAGTCACAATGATCTTGTTGTCTTATCCATGACAAGTATAAAAAATGATCCAATACTTCTAAATTTACAATGCATGGTTGAGGATATCATGAAAGAAGGGGACATATCTTATCATTATAAAATATATTTTCAACAATATATCTTGATAAATATTAAAATGGAATAATATTATGGTGTGGAGAGATAAATGATGTTGATAAATATTTATGAATACAAACATGATTGTTATGGAATGATAATTTTCACGAAAAATTTATGTGTTTCTTCCATTACACATTTTGTTAAGGATCTATTAGAATATTATCATAGCTATTTATTCAATATTAATCATGGATGTATAAATATGTATATATATTTGAAATGGTATTTATTATGGGTTGTAATGAAGAGAGATATAAAATGGTTTGTATCACTATTCATTGTATTTCTGTATTTTAAGGTCAAGAGACAGTAGTCTCTAATGATGTTACAACCATTTACTATAATAAAATGTAAATTTGAATATATATTCATGTATTTTCTCACCAAACTCTAAAAAACCTATAAAGGAGGTTATTATATGTGTATAACAGTTGAAGTCATAACGTATTCATTTCACTTCAACACTATAATGGAATATTAATCTCAATATAATTTTCCATGATATTATTTATGAAAGTGGTATGGTATATAGGAGTTCCTCATTTGATTGTTTATGATCAGGATCCAAGGATTACGTTTATGTTTTTTATAAGTATTCATCAAATTCAAGATACAAATTTGAGTTTTAAAACTACATTTCATCATTAGAAATACTTTAAAAATGCGATAAAATTTCAATCCTTAAAAGATATTCATTGATCTTGTTCAATGAATTTCAACAGAAGTTGGGATGAACACCTTCCATTTGTATTGTTTTTTAACTAAAACATATTTCACTTAATTATTTTTATTTCTCATAATGAAGATAACACATTCTTATAATGTTGTGTGGAATGGTATTCAATAACTATAGTAATTTTCATAAAATTTATAATGATTTAATCTTGAATCAAAGTGATTTACATCATTTATTTAAACTTAGTTTAATGGAATAAATTGTTTCACAAATTTATATGGGTTTTAAAAATGGCGATGAGAATCATTTCAGCTTTAAAGTTTTAAAAATGCATAAATTTAAAAATAGATAAAAAAACAGACTTTAAAAAAATAGAAAAACGAAAATTTTATGTATTTTAACTACAAATGGTGTAGTTTCTTCAGTGCATTCTATTGGATTTAACATGTAAGCTGATTTGAAATTAAATCACAATAAGGATGAGTGTTTAAAGGCTCAATTCAACATAACATATTGGTAGAATATTGTTGAGTTAATCACCTAAGTTATTCACACATAAAAACATACATCCAAAAGAATATAAGATATCACACAAAATTTATTATATGAAAATTAGAGTCGAAATAGTGTGAGGATAGAAAGATAGATCTTGGTTTAATCCACCCTAAGTTGGACCTAGGTTTGGACTGCCACTAGATGGGTAGTTTGAGTTGGTTAACAACAATTTGATGGTGGATTGAGTTTTTTAAGATGAACCAATATAATATCCTCCTTCAAGAATCCACTTCACCTTTTTTATTTAAAACAACACGGTTATAGTAAACAACATCCACCCCAATTGAAATTATATACATCCCGAATGGTTGGTTTTTTGATAATGAATACATCATTCTCTATATTGGTTTCTAGATTCAAAACATATTTTTTTTCTCCATAGGTTTATCAAGATATAATACATCAAAATAATAGTTAATCTAAAAACGAGAGTGTAATTATATTTTATTAATATTAAAACATGATGAATCAATATAAATTCCCCCCTTTTAATGTAAACATATTTTGTCTCTAATTCCTCATGAAAATCCACTTTTTCCTCCTCTTTAAATCTGTCCAATAAGTGTTCATCATGTTTATGGAGCTCCATATGTTACATATCAGGTGCATATTACTTTTCATATTCCTCCTACTTATAGAAATTATAAAATTATATAATATAATGGGATAATTCATCCAGATCATGTTTCTATGCTTCATAAAATATCTGTTTCATGCCCTCCCCCATGAGAGCTGTGGTTTTTTTGAATTCCTATACCATGTTACTATATTTAAAGTATTCCCTCGCCATTATAAAATTAATGGAAACACCATACACCATTGAAAAGGGTTAGATATTTATTAGTTATTTCACTTGGGGGTAATTTTTCTAATAATTAAATAAATTATAATTTCAATACAGCACATAAAATTAATTTTTATCATTTTTTGTAAAGTAAAAAATACTTATAATTAGATTGTGGTACTGCCTCTACAAAAATGGTGAAATGTTTTGAAACATTCTTATCATATGATGTCAAAATAATAATAAATTTTTATGTTTAAAAAAATTTATTTGTTATGATTTGTTTTCCCGAAAGAGGATCAAGTAACAATCAAATATGTCAGTTAAAATTTGAGAAAGAAGTGGGGTTGATCTTATAAGTATCAGGCTTTGAAAAGAAATAAATGAAACAAAAAGAAATAAATAAAGTAAAATATATATAAAAAATTGATAATTAATGTGATTAAAAATAGTGATATTAATACAATGATAATATTGGGGTCAATTTTCACGTTAAAATGATATCATTGTTCAAACTGATCGAATCTTCTTATTCTATGCTAGTTAAAGGGATATCTCATGATCTCATCACCTCACTCAATTAGTAAATGGTGATTATGAGTGTAAAACGTACGAAGATATTAGAATTTTCAAATATAATTTTTTATTAACACAGTGTTAGAGAATAACTTCAATTGATTTAGAAAACTTCTGATCAGGTCTTGTATATCCAAAAAAATCATTAATATGCACTGCTTCTCTCACATGTACTAACGGTTGCCGAGTACTTCACCCATAAGCCAAGATCTATTACATTATATATAGATCAAAACCTAGTATAGGGTGATAATTATCATTTACTAAGGAAATTGTAAAAAATGAATGTCAAATCCAATATGATCGCACAAGAAAATAAAAATCATTACTATAATTCGAAACCAACATTATAGATGAGAGAATAGATTTCAAACCATTTAGTAAATGAACACAATCAATAAAAAATGTGAAAAAATTACATGCACAACAAATTAGAGTTTTACCCCACCATGTTAATGGTAATTTAGAATAACAAGTAATAACAATACATTAAAAAACAAAAATTATTGAATATAAGGAAAAAGGTGTATAGAAATAATTTATACAGTATCTGTCCACTAGATGTTTTCATCAGTTATTCCCACCATATGGCTGAAACCTGCCAATGTGGCTCCTTATAATATGGTAAAAATAGATTTGGAAAACTACTATAGCCATTTTATAAAATTTATTTTCATTTCAATGAATTTTTTACCACCATAAAAAGAACTGACTTTTTCTTGATGTCAAACACTATTTCACAAACCATACTTTGACCGGTTCTATGGAGTCCTTAATGAAATAAACTCACCTTAACATTTAATGTGGACCATTCCATTCATGTAATATTGATATAAAATCTATATGCATACCATTTGGAGGTCGTAATCTTAATATATGCTTCATTTAATGAGGTAGAGTCTATTATTTCAACAAAAATAACTCTTCCACTTAGTAATTTTTTGGGCATGAGGGTGTTTGAATGGGATCTGGTACTAGAAGAAGATGTTGTATCCCATTAACACTATATGTAAAAATATATTATAACATTAATTGGATTAAAATTTTAGAATTTATGCATGAAATATAGAAACAAAAAACAACTGATAAATGTTCAAAATTATCCAATATTCATAGTTCTGCTCAAAAATCACCATAAATCATAAAATGATGACAATAAGATCTAATTGATTAATTTTTAGCTATTATATCGTCTAAAAAATTACTAATAAAAATTAAATTATTTTCTCAATATATTTTAGTGTAGATATCCAATACACTACAATTAAAGTGTATAAAGAAAACTATTGGGGTATTTGCGAGCTAAATAAATAAAAGATAAGGATATATCTATTCAATATCACATAACATAAGAATAATGATGAAAAAATAGTTATAGTAAAAATCATCGACATGATTTAGAATTAGATATTGGGGGCAAGGGGTTTCTTAATGTTTATCCATGTAAAAGGATACATTGTTGGGAATAATGGGAAAAATAATCCTTATGTAGATTGGCTCTTTATATATTCTTGTTTGAGTTGGGATGGTTTATTATAGGTTGGACCTTCCACCTAAAGTCTCTCAATTTTAGTATGTGTTCCATTTTTCTATATTGAGGAATTACATACAAGTTTCATTACATGTACTAAAGTAAGAGGTCATCCCATGACAGAATTATATTTTATATGAGGTGAAGGTGGTGTAGATTCTATATTATATAATGATAGTTCTATGATATAATACCACTCACGTTTTCAATGTTTTATGAATAACCCACTATATAGCATCCCGTGTTTTTATAACATAACTTTCATTTCATTACACGGAACTGAGTATCATTAAGGTTTAGTTTCTTGGAAACAAGGAACATAAAACATGAAACAAAAAAAACATTCTTCTTAAACACTTGAAAGGATTCTCCTCATGGTCACCCTAGGCTCATTATTGCATCTCATAACCTGGGGACATACATCAAAAGGAAGGGTGAGCAGAAGGCCCAGCAAGGGAAACAAGTGAAACATTTTACATATGAACTTGAGATACATCAATAAAGTCATGAAAAGAACTTTAAGGCATGAAAATCAAATCATGAGGCATATCATAATAAAAATAAAACTTTTTCATAACTTGAAGATGTGGCTACATCATTTAACATAGACAATAATGAACATATCACCAAGGTCCATCCCCAAGGTGTCATTTTAAAATTACCAAGGTTATTCACCAAGGTATCGTGAAAATTGTAATCTCTAGTGGTTACATCATTACCCAATGCATTGGAGCGCTATCAGGGTGCACCCTTAAATTTTCCTTTATTATCATGTGAGCCACATATATCATCATCAAAAATTTCATAAATAACCCATATATCATAAAATAAATGGGTTTCATTTCATAATCGCAACGTTTTAAAAACTGCTTTAAAGACATGATCTTTACGTCACTTTAAACCCACAGAAAGGGAAAGCGGGTATCATGTATGTAAATCCCAGAATTTAAAATAGAAAATTTTTATATATATGTGAATACCCCTGTAGAAATAGGAGCTTTGAGTATTCAATTTATAACATAAAATAATTTTTAGAAAAGAGAGGCATTTTGAGACGAAAAGTCTACAGCATAACGGCTATGTTACAAGGTTTTAGAAAACTTTGAAAAGAGAGGGAACATGGGTCGAGCAATCATAATTGACCCATAAAATAGTAGAGGAACAGAATAAGAAGTATATATGGACATTGTGGTGCAATTTCAAGGACATACCATTTGAAATGAAAAACATGGAAGGAAGACAAAAGTTTGATTTCTCTTATGAAAGTTTGGCAGCCTAACGGCGTTACTTAAACTTCAAAATACTGAATTGAAGAGATCAAATGGGGTCTCTCATCATATGAACATAAGAGTCCAGTATGATAGGTATATAGATCATACCCCAACATAACAAAAAGTAACTTGAAGGAATTGACATGAAAGTAGAACTTCAAAAACGAGAAGGGTGAAGAACCACTTAAAAATTCGGCAGCCTAACGACGCCACTTAAAACTTCAAAATACGGAATTGAAGAGATCAAATGGGGTCTCTCAACATATGAACATAAGAGTCCAGTATGATAGGTATAGATATCATACCCCAACATAACAAAAAGGAACTTGAAGGAATTGACATGAATGTAGAACTTCAAAACGAGAAGGGTGAAGAACCACTTAAAAATTCGGCAGCCTAACGGCGCCACTTAAAACATCAAAATACTGAATTGAAGTGATCAAATGGGGTCTCTCATCATACGATCATAAAAGATCAGTATGATAATTTAGAGATCATACCCCAACATAATAAAAAGGAACATGAAAGACTTGAATGAAAATATAACTTCAAAACGAGGAAGGTGAAAGAATCCCATAAAAATTCGGCAGCCTAACGGCGCCACTTAAACATTCTTAAAAAGAATTGATGAGAGCAAGGGGGGGTCTCTCATCATATGAACAAGAAATAGGCATTAGGATGAATATAAAAGAACATCCTCCAACATAAGAACATGGAGTATAAAAGAAATGACATAAAAGAGATTACTTGAAAAGAAGGAGAGAGGTTGGATCCCTTACCTTAAAATGTAACACTTAAACCTCAAAGGTTGGGACCTTGAGGGCTTGGGGGCACCTTGGGAGGACTCCTTGGGAGGTAATGAGACCCGAAATTCGTTGGGAATGAGTGGGGAGTCGAATGGATGAGAGGAGGGCTTGGTATTTATAGGGAAAGTGAGGGGACAAGGCATTAATGGCCAAGGGACACCTCACATGTGCTTTTCTCAAACCCATGTGCTCTCCCTTGGAATTTATCATGGATTTAGGCCACATGGGGCCCCCAAAACAATAATTCATCACCCTTGGCCGGCCAACCCTTAAAAGATCCCATGACATCATCATGACACAGTTATGATGTCATTAAACATACCGAAATCCTAAAACTGTATTTTTACTACTCACTGAAAATTCAACTTTCTCAGAAAAATCCCAAAATTTCACCTTAACCAAATATCAGTGCTCTGATTTCAAAAATGAACTCCATTTTATAAAAATAATTTTCTAAATATTTTTAATTTTATTTTTAAATAAATACACTATTCACCGAAAATTCATTTTTTTCATAAAAATCCCCAAAAATTACCATAACATAATATCGATGCTCTGAGTTCAAAAATAAAGTCATTTTTATAAAAATAATTTTCTAATTATTTTTAATTAAATTTTTAATTAAAAAAACACTATTCATCCGAAAAAAACTATTACTTGAATAATAATTTATGAAACCGTTATTTAACCATTTTATTGAGTCACATTACTTAATCAAAGTGCCTATCTTATTTTAATACTTTCTTTAAGTGAGATTACTAATCCATTTGGAAACATTATTAATCCTAATCATAAAATCACTATTCATAATTTGCTATTCATCAAAAATCAAGTTGATCTTATTAGACTCTAAATTTAGTATTGAACATTATTGTAGAAGACCATTTTTTGAAAATCATTACACATTTTTAATTATTTAGGGTTTACATAAACATATTTAAAATATCCTTTTTCTAAAATTCATCAAAAATTTGCATACTATATTTATCCGGTCATTTGAAAATTCATAAAATAAATCGAAATTTTATTTAAAACAAAGGATTACACAAGACAGTTACAATCTCCTTACATAGCCTCTTATCACACCAGCATGGGACCTAAGTGTAAGGTGTGCTAAGGTGAGAGAACCCGAGGGAGGCTCGGCCAACATCGCACGAGTAGTAATTTCTATCAGTTTGAACTTCTCGCGAAGGCGATCCCGTTCTAGCTTTATACGATGAAGTTCAGCTTGGGTTTGGTTCAGAGCAAAGCCCAGTGGTGCTACCTCCTTCCCAAGTTCTGTTAGATGGGCTTCGATCGGTCCAAGACTACTGGGTGAGGCCATCAAATCTTCTTTCTATATTAATTAACCAAGATTGCTTGTATTTAGAGACAATAGTCAAAATGTTTAGTTTCCAGCGGTCATATTGACCAATGGTCAAATAACAGTCAAAACCCAACAGTCTCATTTTAATTATACTCATGTTACCAAATGAAACATTTTTGTTGAGTATAATAATAACACATAAAATTAGGAAACAAAATTTATTTAAAAAATTTCAGGTCGTTACAATCTTCCCCCCTTAAGAAATTGCGTCCTCGCAATTTTAAAATTGGGTTTTGAAATTTCATTGAAAGTCCCACATCGAAAAAGGAGTCAGTAAAACTATTACTTTAAAATAAAGAAAGGGAAGTACAAAGGTCACCCGAGTTAGCCCACACTAGGGTTCCATGTAGGAAAACATGGACATGGAGGAAAAAACAAAGGGTCAAGTTCTGAGAGAGAGTGATAGAGAACATGATTAGGAGAAATTTAACCATGAGAGAATCCCAAACTTATGATGTGTGTAAACGGTCTTTGATTACCTAGTAGGAAACGTAAACCAACAACATTTTTGTTTTACGTTTCTTTTCATAATTTTGAGGATTTCATTTACTACATAGAACAAAAACATAAGAAAATATACATACCTTCAAGTAGAGTTTCATCCTTTAACAAGTCCCCACCAACACTACTCTTTTCTCCAAATGATGAGAATTCAAAAACACTTGGTCTCATAAAAGCACAAGAATCATCTTCTATAGAATCACATAATCTACAAAAGATTAACTATCTATTTCTTCTATCTTTAAACAATATCCCAAAAACAGAAAGGTTAAGGTAAAACAACTCTTCAAAAAGAAAGAATCCCCTTGGAATGGAAACTACTTTTAAATCATCAAAGTTCCATGGTACTACCCAAAGTTCATCATAGACCATTCCATAAATAACGGTCCTTAAAATTCCTCAAAACAAACCAAACTAAGATTGAAACCCAAATACAAGAAGGATTTGATAACATAGTCTTCCAAAACAACTTCATTGTTCATCTCCAGACAACATCAACCACTCCTAACATCTTAAAAAAAAGTAGCTAACCTAAACATATTTTACCCAAGATAGGTTAGTCATTCCCATAAGTAACCTAAATTACTATAAGTTCACCTTAAATTCATCGATTCTTCAAAATATAAGTCAACCTTACTCCTCAATGAAAATACCATAGTAATCTATTTACCTCGATCAAATATGGTTCCCAAAATAATGAACGTCTTCCAAAATAATAATCATATTTTAATCCCCTAATCATCCCTGTCATATTAATACGAAAATCGTCGCATTTCCTATCACATTGGTTGTCGGAACATGTTCTTCCATTTCCCACCATTAACTAAGAAGAGAAAGAATAATTAGGGGCTTAAGTACTTAGCTAATAATCATGAAAAAGAACTGAAAGCATATAAGGATAACTTGTATATGAAAGGTATACCCTAACTTGTGATCTCCTAGGTTCCCATCTAGGTTATGAATGATCATATATTCTTATGTGAACCTTTATTTTATTTTATCTTTGTTCCTTTAACAACGGTTCATACCAAGCTTATGAATTAACCAAAGCATATCCCCCGGGAGTGTCGTAACCAAGAGTGCAGCAAGGCCCGTTGTCGTGTACCAGTTCTCGTTCGAGTCTAGCTCAAAGCGGTGTTTTCGGGTTTTACCCCTATGTACATCTGTGCCAGAGCCACCTCTACCTGCTCGTATCCAGACAGGGATGTATTTGCTTGGAAACCCCTTACTCAATACTCACCAAAATACCAGGAAGATTTCCTATATTAAACTTTTCTATAGGGTTCCTCCTAGAGTTTTCATATCCTAATTTCCACAAATATCTAAACCATCCTTTGATACCAACTATAGCATCCCGTCTTTTTATAACATAACCTTCATTTCATTACACGGAACTGAGGATCTTTAAGGTTTAGTGTCTTGGAAACAAGGAACATAAAACATGAAACAAAAAAAACATTCTTCTTAAACACTTGAAAGGATTCTCCTCATGTTCACCCTAGGCTCATTACTGCATCTCATAACCTGGGGACATACATCAAAAGGAAGGGTGAGCAGAAGGGCCATCAAGGGAAACAAGTGAAACATTTTACATATGAACTTGAGATACATCAATAATGTCATGAAAAGAACTTTAAGGCATGAAAATAAAATCATGAGGCATATCATAATAAAAATAAAACTTTTTCATAACTTGAAGATGTGGCTATATCACCAAGGTCCATCCCCAAGGTGTCATTTTAAAATTACCAAGGTTATTCACCAAGGTATCGTGAAAATTGTAATCTCTAGTGGTTACATCATTACCCAATGCATTGGAGCGCTATCAGGGCGCACCCTTAAATTTGCCTTTATTATCATGTGAGCCACATATATAATCATCAAACATTTCATAAATAACCCATATAGCATAAAATAAATGGGTTTCATTTCATAATCACAACGTTTTAAAAACTGCTTTAAAGACATGATCTTTACGTCACTTAAATCCCACGGAAAGGGAAAGCGGGTATCATGTATGTAAATCCCAGAATTTAAAATAGAACATTTTTATATATATGTGAATACCCCTGTAGAAATAGGAGCTTTGAGTATTCAATTTATAACATAAAATAATTATGAGAAAAGAGAGGCATTTTGAGACGAAAATTCTGCAGCATAACGACTATGTTACAAGGTTTTAGAAAACTTTGAAAAGAGAGGGAACATGGGTCGAGCAATCATAATTGACCCATAAAATAGTAGAGGAACAGAATAAGAAGTATATATGGACATTGTGGTGCAATTTCAAGGACATACCATTTGAAATGAAAAACATGGAAGGAAGACAAAAGTTTGATTTCTCTTATGAAAGTTCGGCAGCCTAACGACGTTACTTAAACTTCAAAATACTGAATTGAAGAGATCAAATGGGGTCTCTCATCATATGAACATAAGAGTCCAGTATGATAGGTATAGAGATCATACCCCAACATAACAAAAAGGAACTTGAAGGAATTGACATGAAAGTAGAACTTCAAAAACGATAAGGGTGAAGAACCACTTAAAAATTCGGCAGCCTAACGGCGCCACTTAAAACTTCAAAATACGGAATTGAAGAGATCAAATGGGGTCTCTCATCATATGAACATAAGAGTCCAGTATGATAGGTATAGATATCATACCCCAACATAACAAAAAGGAACTTGAAGGAATTGACATGAAAGTAGAACTTCAAAACGAGAAGGGTGAAGAACCACTTAAAAATTCGGCAGCCTAACGGCGTTAAAACATCAAAATACTGAATTGAAGTGATCAAATGGGGTCTCTCATCATACGATCATAAAAGATCAGTATGATAATTTATAGATCATTCCCCAACATAATAAAAAGGAACATGAAAGACTTGAATGAAAATATAACTTGAAAACGAGGAAGGTGAAAGAATCCCATAAAAATTCGGCAGCCTAACGGCGCCACTTAAACATTCTTAAAACGAATTGATGAGAGCAAGGGGGGGTCTCTCATCATATGAACAAGAAATAGGCAGTAGGATGAATATAAAAGAGAATCCTCCAACATAAGAACATGGAGTATAAAAGAAATGACATAAAAGAGATTACTTGAAAAGAAGGAGAGAGGTTGGATCCCTTACCTTAAAATGTAACTCTTAAACCTCAATGGTTGGGACCTTGAGGGCTTGGGGGAACCTTGGGAGGACTCCTTGGGAGGTAATGAGACCATAAATTCGTTGGGAATGAGTGGGGAGTCGAATGGATGAGAGGAGGGCTTGGTATTTATAGGGAAAGTGAGGGGACAAGGCATTAATGGCCAAGGGACACCTCACACGTGCTTTTCTCAAACCCATGTGCTCTCCCTTGGAATTTATCATGGAGTTAGGCCACATGGGGCCCCCAAAACAATAATTCATCACCCTTGGCCGGCCAACCCTTAAAAGATCCCATGACATCATCATGACACAGTTATGATGTCATTAAACATACCGAAATCCTAAAACTGTATTTTAACTATTCACTGAAAATTCAACTTTCTCAGAAAAATCCCAAAATTTCATCTTAACCAAATATCAATGCTCTGATTTCAAAAATGAACTCCATTTTATAAAAATAATTTTCTAAATATTTTTAATTTTATTTTTAAATAAATACACTATTCACTGAAAATTCATTTTTTTCAGAAAAATCCCCAAAAATTACCATAACATAATATCGATGCTCTGAGTTCAAAAATAAAGTCATTTTTATAAAAATAATTTTCTAATTATTTTTAATTAAATTTTTAATTAAAAAAACACTATTCATCCGAAAAAAACTAATACTTGAATAATAATTTATGAAACCGTTATTTAACCATTTTATTGAATCACATTACTTAATCAAAGTGCCTAGCTTATTTTAATACTTTTTTTTAAGTGAGATTACTAATCCATTTGGACACATTATTAATCCTAATCATAAAATCACTATTCATAATTTACTATTCATCAAAAATCAAGTTGATCTTATTAGACTCTAAATTTAGTACTGAACATAATTGTAGAAGACCATTTTTTGAAAATCATTACACATTTTTAATTATTTAGGGTTTACATAAACATATTTAAAATATCCTTTTTCTAAAATTCATCAAAAATTTGCATACTATATTTATCCGGTCATTTGAAAATTCATAAAATAAATCGAAATTTTATTTAAAACAAAGGATTACACAAGACAGTTACGGTCTCCTTACATAGCCTCTTATCACACCAGCATGGGACCTAAGTGTAAGGTGTGCTAAGGTGAGAGAATCCAAGGGAGGCTCGGCCAACATCGCACGAGTAGTAATTTCTATCAGTTTGAACTTCTCGCGAAGGCGATCCCGTTCTAGCTTTATACGATGAAGTTCAGCTTGGGTTTGGTCCAGAGCAAATCCTAGTGGTGTTACCTCCTTCCCAAGTTCTGTTAGATAGGCTTCGATCGGTCCAATACTACTGGGTGAGGCCATCGAATCTTCTTTCTATATTAATTAACCAAGATTGCTTGTATTTAGAGACAATAGTCAAAATGTTTAGTTTCCAGCGGTCATATTGACCAATGGTCAAATAACAGTCAAAACCCAATAGTCTCATTTTAATTATACTCATGTTACCAAATGAAACATTTTTGTTGAGTATAACAATAACACATAAAATTAGGAAACAAAATTTATTTAAAAAATTTCGGGTTGTTACACACTATCATTAGAAAGTGACATTGGAGACTAATGAGGAAATTAAGAAGATATACACTCATATTTTTATACCATTGGGTTTTTTTGGAATGAGTAATTTTAAATAGGATAAATCCTAATATCATGACATATTATTATAAAAATGTACTAAATTGAAATTATTTATAAATTACAATAAAATAAATATCATGTGTTAACAAACCATGATATACTATGAGAAATAATATTATTTAACCATTTAATGTACCCCATAAATTTGGTATTATGAATTGGAATAACATGGTTTTAAATTATATGCATAATGGTTTCAGATACTGGAAATATATTTAATAATAAGTATATAATTCATGGTAATGTCTATAAAAACATAGAATACATATTTTTCTTATAAAATTATATTGTTATATTTTTTGAACAAATAATAATATTATATTTTTTAAATATGTGATTTTTCTTCATAAATAACTACAATTTTTTAATCAATATGTCAAGTTTATCTTAAGGTGAATTTTGTAAACATTTATCCCATTATTAAATTTATTGATAATAGTAAAAGATAAATATTTTTTACAAAAATGAAATTTGGTTTATTTAATTTAAGTTTTAAATATTATATTAATGTGTTTTTATGATTAAATTTCATTTAATTATAAAATTAATAATTAAATTTTTATTATGGCAATTAATTACATTTTGAACGTTGATATTAAAACATTAAATACATATGAAGATTTCCTATTTACAACCCCATTTTTAATCTTGTACCCGTGATTAATTTTGAATTAAATTATTATACCTCACTGAATGGAATTTGTGAAAATTAATTCATTAACTAGAATCATCAAAACTACAATATAAATAATTCATCTTCAATTTTTTTCAAAAAAAATAGTTGAAAAAATGAAATGAAATATTTATATTTGTTATTGTTGAAATTTTTTTATCGGTGGGATAAAAAATAATATTGGTTGTAAAATGACATATAAAAATTTCCCCATTCCATTTAATAATCATAATATGATATTATATAAACTAATGATTCAGAATATTCCATTGAGTAGTTTTTTTTTCTATTTGATAAAACATGGTTATAGTTTATTAATTTAAAAAATTCAATGTGTCATATTATAAAGATATAAAATTTCACCCCCTCTAGTCTTCTATTAAATCATATAAATCCCTATGTATAAGAAAAATATCTTCCCATATTTAATCCATAATTAACTCATTAAATATTATAGTATTTTTTCTATTATGAAGACATCTTCAAAATGAATCTTTATAAACATGATGATATTATCCAGACAAGATGTATCATTTACAAATGATAGTTTCTATTATATTTCTTATTACACCTCTGTAAAACAACATTCAATTATTAAAAAATATTAACAATGGTATCTCCCATTTAATTATTTTTTATTATGTTATTTTCATGACTTGTATCCATATCCTCTTCCATCATGTGGGTAATGAACATGGTGATTTTGTGTGTGATGCATATTTTCCAAGTGAAATAATGTACTTAGATTTCTATCACCACATTTCACTAATAGATACAATGAGGGATTTAAAAATTTATATGATATTTATGACATAATTATACTTTACAAATTATAATATAACATAAAAATTTTATTTTTAGATAGCTTGTTTTATCATAATGCCTCTCTTATCTACGAAGGACAACCACATTGTGAAGCGTTTTGATTTGTTCATCTCTAATACATTACATGGAATGTAATAAGGATATGTTAAATTTATATATGTGATATATAAAACATATTAATTATTCAATAAGGGTATTATATTTTTTCCATTATTTTGATTCTTCCTTCAAGAAAATGAAAACTATATTGATTTGTACATAAAACATGCCGACACTATGATTGATGTAATTCATATTCTATATATATATATATTATTTATTATTAATAGTACATTTACATTGAATAAAAATTTTATGTATAACATGCATAACATCTTGAAGATGTTGGAACCATGATCATTATAAATGGACCTAATTTCATGAGCCCATCCCAACAATATTTCCACAATGGAGGGAGAGATATAGTTACCCCTATGTCCAACCATCAGTAGTCATTGGGTTGGAGAGAAGCATAGCATATAAAAAAATATAATGAAATGTGAGTAACTAAACATTATAATAATATAGTAATGTGAGGTATGATAAATCATTCATTAAACTCTATGACATAATATAAAAATAATCGAAACCCATCCCATAATGCATTCCTAAATAAATATAATATATATAAATGTTTCCCAAAGTAAATAACCAAAATAATATATAATTAAATGAGACAATAATTTTCCAAAAAATGGTCTAAAATAATACATTTATGCATAATCCATGTATTCCTCTTAGAAAATAAAATAAATAATTTTATATTTATTTCAGAAAAATATTATTATACTCCACACGAAAACCAATAGATCTCATCAAAATGTGATGGAATATTGAAAATGCACCTATTAGAAAAAAAAAAACAAAACCCACCACCCCAGAACATGTTAACTATCCATACCAATCTCACGATGGAATGCTCAATAAATAATAAAATACATATATAATAACAAAATAATAAGAATATTAAAAAAGGGTACCCCATATCACATTTTTACTGGTTTATCTATATCACACAACATTGTCATATTTCTTGGTTCTCTCATATATTATAAATAATATACACTACCTCCCCACATCATGGTAAGATCGAGTATCCCCCATAAATAAATAAGCTACTTCCCTACATCACAATCACATATCACCTCACACACGGACACATGGTCCATAACCTCCCAACCATAGATAGAGTAGTGGGGTACTATGAACATGAAAGACATAAACATATTTTCGAAATTTTATAATGTATGAACGCCCCCATGTGCTTCCCCACAACACATATATATCACATATCATTGATAAATACCTAACCAACTACCCCATACCATGCTCAAAATAAATCATTTCCTAATGAACAATGTCCATCACCATGTTCACTAACTGATCTCTTGCAATCACATCATGGTTATACCTACACTCCCAGAAGAAAGGGAGAGAATGTGTGGGTACACATCCATCCATCATCATCAACAATATGTGGGGGAAACACCAATGAGGGAAATGATGGGTTCTAGAACATATTCCTCGAGAAGGGAGTAGTTAATATAGGAATAAAAAACTATATATGATTATATACATATATCCACACACAATCCTACACTATGGGTTAATAATAAACAACTAATAGACTCAAAATATCCTTGATTTCCCTACCAAATCATATGAATAACACCACACAAACCATAAGAAACTTCTAAAAAACTAAAATTACATTTTCCAACTCATTTGTTTAGTTATTTACTAAGAATCACATTTATGAACAATTTACAAAATTCATTTATTAAATATTTAGTTCCCTAACATTATTCAAATCAGACCGTATCAATTTTTAATTTTATTATATATTTATTCCATCACTACACATGAATCTATTATAATTCAACCAAACATCAAACGTACCTCATCATTCTCATCAAAACATTTTCTCACTACCCCAATGCATACCAAAAAATACCATCACCTCAACACCACTAATTCTAGGCCAAATAAAACATCCCCTCACAACCCCAAAATAATTTCCAAACTGACCATCATGTCACCTCCAAATGGAATGAAGAAAAAAATATCACCCACCACCAAAAAATATTGTCCAATCAAATATCACAATGACACCCAAAAAGAAAATCCTTACAAAAAAATCACAATAAATAAAATGTAATTGTACATAATTAATAAAGGGTATTTAATAAAATTTCTCTTTATTTGATGGGTATTATAAATGGAAACCTATTTTTTTGAATATATAAGTGTTTAGTGAATGTTTATTTTCAGATAATTTAAAAACAACTGAAAACCATAGAACCCAATTCTCATATCAACGAAACACATAATAAATACCCCAAAAACAATAGTATTCATATGGGTTTTTAGCTTATAAAATCACAATGTCAAAAAATATAAAATCTATAGACAATGTTAATGCGTATCATTTCCACATAAATTTAATAGTATGGATTAATCTATCTTCATTAGGACAAAAAAATCCATTTCCTATAGATAAAAAAGATTAAACCCCTCCTATATGATTCAAAATATAGTCAAATGAGCGATACCCAACCGAAAAACATATTTATGATCTCTCTGCACAGTATATGATGATGTTAAAACTCCCAAAATCATTTCTGCACCATGAGTTTTCATATCATCCACCAATATATCAAAGTGTTTTAAAAAATATCCCATACTAACACAGAATCCAAAAACCGGACCAATTAGAAGATCTCCAAGAGAAGAATAATTGAAAACAGTGGGGAAGAGTGGACTCAAAATGGATCTCCAACCGTACTCCACCAAATACTATTGGTCCGGGTGAGATGAAAGTATATGAAGAACATTTTGAGATCCACCACGATTTCAAACAAACTAAGAGAAAATATAAAACCATAATGAAGATGGTTTTTTTAAAACCAATCGATAACTAAAAACTCTACATTGTCACCAAATGCAATCAATTAATGACGATAAATCCAGGTATGTGTTTAAAATTTATACATCCACCATAATAAATGTTACATCACCCATTATATAATTACAAATCCTGAAATATATTCATGATGTGAATCTATTTTAGGGGATACCATCTTAATGTCATTTAAAAGTGAAACTAGCTAACTATACAAGAATTAAAACAATAATTCTACTATTGTAACCCTTTTAAAATGTGAAATTATTATTGTAGTTTTGTTTGATTCCCAACCCCCAAGAAACATGTTCAATACTCTTTTAATACACCCCAAACACCCAAAACAAGAAAATTAAATTGTCAGTAAGACATTAGTTGTTACATTAGAAAACATTCAAACTATTCTACCCCTTGAGAATAGAAAATGATAGTATATAAAAATTTGATCAAACAAAACCTCCAAGGGATTTCCCTTAAAGATCTTATATCTTCTCAAAGATACCACAAAAAAACAAACTAAATCACCTCAAAATACATGCTTCATTGAAAACATAGCTTCATTTCACACAACAAAATCACTTAATATCAATCTTAATATAAAAAAACATAAAACAATATACAATACAACCAATAAAATGATAATTCATAAACATTAAAAATATAGAATTATATCTTCTATGTCAAGATAATAACCTCTTCGGGAGTCACTAACTCAGCTGCAATAGTTTATTCATATTCTAACTAACTTGTGTCATTTAGGATTTAGGTTATCCCCATTCCATATTTTAGAACCTTATAACAAATAATTTAAAATTATAATAGAAAATTCATAAAATTAAAATATAAAAAGTAACATCAAAATATATATAGTTAAAAAACACAAAAATATTTGGATACTTAGCTTGAATATTCTTCTATTTCAACATTGTACGCTCATCTAGGCCATAATTCCTTCAAAAAATAAAATCCATTGGAATAATCCATATATGTTACAAATTTCATTGTGATCCTTGATATCCACCACTCAACCAATGATTTTCATGTTGTCCTTAACATAAAAATCTGCCAATTCATTGACATGACAATCATAATTAATATAATAATGAAGCAGATAGATGCAGAAGACATCATGGATATTTCCACCCACAATCCCAACACCAAACAATATGATTCATCAATAACTCTACTAATCACTTCATATAGACCCACTGACATGTGACAATGCTTACTCCACTTACAAAACCCCAACTACCCATGTTTAGGGAAAATATTAATGGAAACGGGGGCCCCAACCTCAATCTCCAAGAGCCTCATCCAATGATCATCATATGCCTTTTCTAGTCATATGTTTAATAATGATAAATTATTATGTAAATCATTGTATTAAATATCATGTATGACATGTGACGCCAAATTTATAATAGAATTTAATATCCCTTGACTATAATATATATTTACTGTTTTTTTTAAAAAAATCAACACAATATGTTTCTTAATGCATGAAAAAATGAGTTATCTTGCGTTACACACAAGAGAAAATTTCCATGACAGTTTCCAATACCCACAAGAGATATTTTCCTCAATATCTCTTTTTTACAGCGAAGAGCCACCTTCGTCGATAGATTGTGTTACATGCAAGAATGAGATTAAAAAACAATATATTATTAAAATTATATTATTTAATATATTATGATATAAATTAACAATTTTATTAGTTGTTATGAATTTTAATGACTAACATTTAAAAATTGTTATTCACAAATAAAATAAACATAATTCATTATTTAATAATTAATGAGAAATTAAAATAAGAACCAATTGGATATAAAATTTAATATTATATTTTTTGTGATAATAAAGGGTGTTTTTACCTTAATTAACATAACTAATTACAATTATCTAATTAATTTAATGAAAATATATGTTATATATCAAATCAAATAATTTTTATATATATGCATTAGGTTTGATATGCGAATGATCATAATAAACCCTACTTGACCCATAAAAACCTATATTTTCATAATGAAAATTTTATAACATTATAATGGAGAACCTATTTTAAATATCATTTTATACACTATTAGAAATTTTAATTTGGTAAAATATATTTCATTATTTAATTAATAATTTTAAAATAATCCTTGGGTTATTTTGTTTCTCAGAAAAATCAATTTTTTATTAAAACTAAAAAATACTACATTTTAATTAAAAAGTACCATATTATTTAAAGAAATATTAATGTTATATTAAATTTTTATTTTTTTATAATATAAAAATTAGATCAATAATATATATTAATACATTTTTGTTTACTAGAATAAATTTCACATTGAAATTAAATATACAAACTCAAAAATATTTTGAACAATTGACTTCTAAAACCAGATAAATTGTTTGTATTTAAGATTATAATTAATCATAATTCATCAATTTATATGATATGATTTTAGAAAAATAAAAATAGAACATTTTTTTAATAATTTTACATTGATTATAATCACATCAACTTAATTTTTAACCAAAATGATTAGTGAATGTGATTAAAATTAATTACAATGATTGATGTGTAATTATGAATAAAATAGACTAAGCATTATATTTAAGAGCCCAAAAAACCTTGAAAAATGTCCAACACCCATTTTATGTCAATAAATTTTCCATTAAAATTCCATTATTTTTTGTGTTTTGAATGAATTTTGTAGGTTAGAATATATGTACAACAAACATATTCCCAAAAATTTCAAGTGAGTCATTTTCCTTCCCTATAAAAGTCCCCCATTTATCCCACTTACTCACACATAACAAGAAAAATTATCATGTCCAAACTCTTCCCAATTAGACTTCCAACATCCCTCCACTCATCCTATAATCCTAACCATGGGAATAATGAAATCTAATGACTCTTTTGGATCAAACCAAAAGAAGATACCAAATTAAGAGGTAATGAGTTCTCTTAATTATTTTAGTTTCATTTCATTCTTCAACCCATATAAACATCTTATTATATTATTATATAACAATATATTATTAAAAATGTACTAGTATGTTGTTATATTATGATTTCTTCCTAAACATACACACACCATCATCTAATGGGTAACGAACATAGTGTTTCTATGAATGGTGAACTGCTACCTCACGAAACAATGATTGTTCATTTTTCCATTTCTATATTTTATGGTAGTACATTATGAGGAAAAAATATTTATATACATTATATTTGATCTTTATTATGTATTTAATATTATTAAATTAATTTACAACAGATACCTTAAATAATTCCATTTTATATTAATACGATAATTTTGTTTGAGGGTGTGTGAAATACTGCCCATTCAAAGTGATATGACTCATTAATTCCATATAATGATCATATAAAGGATGTTTTCAATAAATATATGTATCATATACAACATATTAATTTTTCTAGAATTATAATATAAATATATTAAATTTTTAATTCATTATTTTAACAAGACAATGAAACGAAATTAGTGTCAATGCCTACGTATGACCCGCCATCTCAATTAATGGTGCACTTTATTTTTAATATCCAATTATTATAGACTAATATAAATTCATATCTACTACATATATATATTATATTATAATATTTTTTTACATTATGGTGATTATTAAATAATTATATATTTAATAAGAACAAAAAATATAATTTTAAAACATACTAGACAAACTAGGCAATTAACACCCAAAATATTTTAAAATAATGATTGGTTATTAATGGATGAGTAATCATCTATTTTAATAGAAAAATATATGATATCATAAATATTAATATGATTCTTTTATAATTTATTATCATTATAAAACCTCATATACATATAGTATGTTAATGGACGTTCAATCAAAAGTAAACTCAATTTAAGGGATTCTGATATCAATTTCTACATATGTGTGATACATTTCATGTAACCCACTTATAACTTTTTTGTGGTGTATTTACTTCCCATTTTAACATATTATATCATGAAATAATTTATATACATGTTATTTAAGGCTTCCACTAAATATAATTCATTTGTGATGTTAATGATTTAAATTGTTTCAATGTGGAATGTGACACTTTGGGATGTTTGATGATTATCACCCTCAATGATAACATTAAAGATATTTCAATAGTATTGCCGTTCGAGGAAATTATACTACCATTGTTAATTAAACCCTTTATATATCCCCTCACATAGTAATTCAAGACCTTTATAATGTATTAATACAATTTTTTCGACTCATTGTTACTCAATGTGTTTTAAAAATGCATTTTAGAAAACCCCACTTCATTTATATCATCAGTCAAAGAATCTTTTTACATATAAAAAATAATATTTTATTAAAATGTTTATAAAAATGATTTAAAATTATTTAGTAAATAAAATATTACCCTTTTTACCTTTTACAAATAATTTCAAATTCAACTTATTGTCTTATTTTGAAGCAGGTATTGTCATTCCATTTTCCATGAAAAATGAATGTTATTTTTATATTGTACATCATGTAAGGATTTACCTTCCATCATTCCATAGAATTAACATTTTAATTTTTGAAAGGTAATTTTTTTTAGATTTTTTAATATTTAATTTCATATATTATAATTATAAAAACATTTTTTTAAAGGATATTGTCCTCAATACTGCTTTTAATATATCTTTTTATTATATTTATTGGAATTAATAAAAACAACACTTCATTTCACTCCACATAGGGTATATTTTATTTATACTATACTAAATCACCATAAGGATGGTTTATGAATTCTTTTTTCAAGGGTCGTATTCATATTCACTTCCTTGATTGTATTTTTTCGATAAAATATTCAATCTCTTATGATATTTTAAAATTACATTTCCCCAAATTATCCATATCACTAGTCATGGATATTAATATTTCTGAAACTATATATCACTTTACATGTAGTGTATAATTTAAAAATTATATTCTTATTTTGGTAACTATTGATAAAAATGTTTCTTTTTTGACATACAAATATTTGATATGGCACATTGTTATATTAATAATTTGATATATGAGGAATATTTTGGAATTTTACAATATGAGTGAGGTCTAATTATAAATTTCCCCTTGATTCATTGGTTGTCTCATGGGACGCGGCATATGTCTAGCCACCTTATATGGGTCTTCATCCAGCATTTTGTAATTTTTTTGGTGATAGTTCTTGATGGTGATAGTTCCATGTACCTGGGAAACATGGAATCAAATAATAAAGCATTTTATATATTTGTATTTAGTTATTTTTCAACCATGATATTTTTCATTGACATATCTATGGATGCATTTAATTTTTAATAATCATTTATTATCGATCAATGAGAGTTTTCTTTGACATATGTGGGAATATATTTAATTTATAAATTATTTAGATGCATGTGTTTTAGTTTCTTACCTTTCCATATTTATATTCCTTTAGCTAGTTTTTTGAATAAACTGTGTTATAAAATAATTACCCTGTCATATTTTATATGATATTCCATTCAGTTTAATGATTATATGGAATGCGTGATTAATTATTCACCTTTAGACATTGACTATTCTAATTGATTCATTATTTCTTTACATTACATACCCTTATAAAGAATTGAAGTTGAACCTTTTTATATTTCATTCCCTATGAATCCAAGAAATGTACTAGTAATTTTATGAAAAAGTTTACTATATAGATTAGAGTAATCTTCAATGTTATTTATATACATTTTAGATACAATAAGTTGTCTTGAAATTAGTGTATTCAAATGAAATGAAGTACATATTTATTTATCTGGATTTCAAATACTACTAGACAGATCGATCCATTGATGCTTGATTCCTTATAGTCATGCCGATGTAATTGATATTAGACACTATCTATAGGCTATCCAGTATGGGTCTCTATAGTAGGTATAAAATGTATGTTTATTAAATACATTGGGAACTAGATTTTGGAAAACATAGGTTAGATAATATACACCTAAAAAATAATTTTTGGATAATTATAGAAGAACACAGTAGGATTTTGAAAAAAATATAGTTAACGAGGTTTTTCCAAGAAATACATCCTTGTCTAGATACTACAGGTGGACATAGTTCTGTCACATCTGAACCTAGGAGTAATAACTCCAGCATGGTGTTTCGGGCCAGACACAGGTTAACCTGGTACATGATAACAGGACATACTTCACACCTCTTTCGACACTTCTATAGTATATACATATAATAAATCATATTTTTATTAAAACTCATTATGAAGGAAAAATAAAATGAATATACTAGGTTAAATCAAATGTGTTTTAAAATTAAGATATAGTTTCATTATATATAAATAATATATATGATATGATGTATAATCATTAAACTAAGGATTCCATATATTAAAATAAAAAATATTATGTATTTATGTAATGATGAGTTTTTTGAAACCATAGATAAATTGCTATTTTTTGATAAACAAAATATCTAGTAATTCCATCATTTTTATTTTAAAAAATATATTAATTTTTTTTTTCAAAATGAAAACCTGTAATCCTGGTGACAACCAATAAAATCCATAAAGGCCACGACTTATGTAACCATGAGTAAAGTGTTATATGAGTTTCAAGGAAACCACTAACCTACATAGTGTCCAGGTTAATTTTTCATTTTTTTAGTTATAAAACATGATTAATAAATTATTTTGATGAACCAATAGTATCAATTTTTAGGATTAAAGATTAATATATTTAATATTTTGGGTTTGGAAGATAGTTAAAGAAAAATATTTGGACTTTTCACTCTTTTATAGGCCTTATGACCCATTATACGATTCATTTAGTGGTTCATTCAAACAAAATTTATTTATGGGTAATTATTTTCTTGGAGTATATGAATGAAATATA
Organism: Viscum album; assembly: GCA_963277665.1. Classification (NCBI taxonomy): domain Eukaryota; kingdom Viridiplantae; phylum Streptophyta; class Magnoliopsida; order Santalales; family Viscaceae; genus Viscum; species Viscum album. The sequence continues at coordinate 537,622,365 of OY728129.1, forward strand.
TTTTGATCGAAGAAAACCCAAAACCTAGTATTGTAAACATGAAATTTAAACCTATATATTATTAATATTTCCTTATATTCAATGTCAATAAAATAATTAACAAACATTATAAAAATGATAGAAATATAATATTGTCCTAATACCTTTTTTTAAAATAATAGTCTCTTAAATCATCAAGGTCATATGGAATTGAGGCCTTCAACAATATATCATTCATTAATTTTTTTTAGATTGATGAAATCATTCAATCCCTATAAATATTTATCATTTTCCACCAATTTTGAGACTCTACATGCCACTAATGATCTCATACATAGAAACCTAGACATGAGGAATTCCATGTGACACTTGTACTTTACATTCTCTCATTTTTGGAGGATTTTTTACAAACCCTTATCAATATGTGGGATTTAGATCATTGGAAGTGTCAAACAATCTGTCACCTTAATTGAGTTTAAATTATTGAGACAAAATTTTATTAATGAGGGTAGAATGTGACACCCATAAATTCTTATGTAAAACAACGTATTCGATAGACAATATGAAATAAAACACCATACTCATAATAGCATATAATATCTCAATACTCTACTATATATTTATTATCTTAAATAAATTAAAAAAATTATAATTCTTGTAACGCAAGAAACACTGAGTTATCTCACATCACATGCAAGAGATACCAACCTTGATAGCTTCTATTACATTAAAAATCACCCATCCTTTATATCTTTTGTTACAGACAAGAGTGAGCTTCGTCGATATCTTTTGTTGCACGGATGATTGAGTTTCATAAAATAGAAATGTATTATTAAAATATTATTTTTTTAATAAAATATTATAAAAAATTTCCATTAAATTATTTTTTATGAACATTAATAATTAACATATAAATATTATGGTTTGTTACAATATAAAATTAATTCATCTATCATTAATTCATGAGAAATGAGTATTTACACCATTCAGATATTATTTTTTAATTATTTTTATACTTCCATAGGAGATTATATTAATAAACAAAACTAAATACAATTAGTGAATTATTGTAATTAAAAATATTTATTATATATTAAATAATATAATTTCTATATCTATATGTTATTTTTGATATGAATAATATAATAGAAACACACTAGTTCACACATAAAAACCAAAATTTTTATAAAGGTAATTTTACCACCTGTTAATGTGGAACCTATTAAATATTTTAATTTTGACACTATTATATATTTAATTTGACAATAAATAATTATTCAATTCATAATGACATAATTACCATAAGAATTATTATTGGTATTTTTATAATAAATGCCCATTTTTATGAATATTAAAAAATACAACACTTTTTTTATCAAATAAATTTTCGTTTAAATAATTTTTAAGGATAAATTATATTTTATATTTTATATAAAATAACCTTAGAAAAAATATAAATATTTTAATACATTTTTGTTTACTATAATCAATTTTACATTGAAAATGATTATAAAAATTCTACAATCTTAATAAACATTTTCTACTAAAACTTTTGAAATCGATTCTCTACAAGGGTAGCATTCATTTTAATATTTTTTATCCCCTGATTTGAATTAAAAAATGAAATAAATAATATTAATGAGGATTAAATATTGACCCTAATATTAGCACGTTAATTTTTCACTAAAATGACTTCATAATTGTTTTTAAAATTAATAAGTATGATTATGGTGTAATTAGGTATAAAATTTACTAATCATTAAAATTAATAGCCTAAATCATCTAGAAGATTTAACAACACCCCTTGGAAAGACATAAATTTTCCAAAATACTTCAATTATTGTGTATGAATAGTTTTTTAGGACTGTTTTTATTTAATAACAAGTGTACTCCAAACTTGTTTCCAAAAAATCAAACTCAGTCCTTTTTCCTTCACTATAAAAGGTCACCACCTCTCCACCTTACACAAACCTCCCAAGGAACATTTTCTAGAAAATACTAGGAAAAAATATCCTTTCAAAATTCCTCACCAAATCCTATAATAATCTCATTGTAACAATGAAATCAAATGAGGCTTTTTTTAAACAAAAATATGTTTCCCAATTAAGATGTAACATCTTCTCTCAAGGGCTTTAGTTTCATTACAATTCACCAATCCATATAACCTTTTTATTAAATGAATACATAAAAAAATTATTATAATTATAAAATTATTTCTTTAAGAGAATATTTCTACTTACACTTACACACAACTCCATATTAAGGGAAACAAACATTCAATTTCTTTGTATGGGGAATTACTACCTCACAAAATGATGATTATTCATTTTTCCATTTCTAACATTCATGGTTGGATATTATGTTTTACACCGTATGTATATATATATATTATAATATGAAATATTTTTTATGTCATTAATATTTTATTAATTATTTTCGGACCCATGCCCTTATACATTATATTTTGCGTTAATACGACAATTTTATTTGAAGAAGTGTGGACTTCCGCACCCTCCAATCGATATGACTCGTTCATTCGACACATGAATCATATAAAAGATGGTTTTAACAAACCTAGGTAACATATATAACACATTTATTCTACTATAATTATAATATTCATATCTATCATTTGAATTTAATTATTCTAGTACGACAAGGAATTGAAGGTAGCATTCATGCATAAGTACAACCTACCGTCTCCATGAATGGTGCATTTCATTTCTAATATTAAAAAATAATGGACTGAAATATATATATATATAATATATATATATGATATCAAAATAATGTTTTAAATTATTGAGATGATTAAATCGTGATTTATTTAATAAGAACATCAAATAACATGTTAAAAGATACTTGACAAAATTGAAAATTTACACCTGAAATTGTTAAAATAATGAATGGTTATAAACCAAAGGGTAATAAGATATTATAAGAGGATAATATATGATAAAATAAATATTAATTTGATACTCTAAAATGTTGGTAACATGTTTAAACACCTTTTATAAGATATTATGTGACGTTTACCCATATTTAAATACAAGGTAATGGATTATCATCTCACATTATACATTCGTGAGATAAATTTAATGTCCACCACTGACATATCTTGTGTGGTGTATCTAATAACCATTTTTATGTTCCATGTCATTAATTAAATTATCTTCTTCTAATTTAAGGAACTCATTTAATACTATTCCTTCATGAGGATTGTAAATTAAAATTAATAAATGTGGTATGTGACACTTATAAATTATTGAAGCTTATTTTCCTAAAAAAATATATTTAATGATCATTCAATAGAACTTGAATTTGTGGAAATTGTATTAATTTTGTTTAATAAACTCATTTACATTCATATCCTATAGTAATTCATGCCCATTTTTATATATTAATACCATTTTTCATTCATTAGTACTCAATGGGATTTAAAAATGTTTTTAGGAAAAATAAATGTCATTTCTCTATTTAGTTGGAGAACATATTTTCTTTTAAAATTATATTTTATTAAAATGTATTCTTATTGTTTTAAAATTATTTGGTATAGTTATTTTTAACAATTTTTTATTATATAAATTTTTTTAAATGAAATTTCCATCCTCTTTCTGAACATGGCATGTTTCATACCATTTTTTATAAAATAATAGTTTTCTTTTATCCTTGTATAACATGTATAGATTTATGTTCCGCCTTTCCTTCGATGATTCCATAAATTTTTTGAAATGATAAATTTTATAGATGTTTAAAAAAAAATATTTTTTCATTGAAAAGTATTTTCAAATTGGTTTTTGAATGAAAATGATATTAAAATCTATATTTCTAAAAAATAACAATTAATGATATTTCCATTCATAAAAAACCCATTATTTTACCCTGCATGGGGTATATCGTTTTGATACCATCCTTGATCATCCTAAGGATGGTTTATGACTGATTTGGTGAATGATATTATTTAAATTTACTTCCTTGATTTCATTTCTCCCATGAAATATTAAAACTTTTATGATCATTGAACATTGTATTTACAACTAATTACCCATTTCATTTATCATGAATATTACTATTGACTAAATCGTATACCATTTTACATACGGTGTATACATTGAAAATTATTTGATTATTTGGGTAAATATTTATAAATATGTATCTCTTAATCTATATGGATATGTCATAATGCACATTATTAAATTGAATTTTTGATTTGTGAGGATGTTTTTCAACCGGTATGACCTGGGTGGGGTCTTTTTATAGATAAACCTTTGATGTAATAGTAGTCTTAAGGGACGAGTCATTTGGATAGAACCAGTAGATGTATTTTTACCTAGCATTTTGTAAAATGTGTTGTGAATGTTCTTGATGATAATAATATCATGTACCATTGAAACATGGAGGTGAATTATAAATCATTTCCCTCATTTATATTATGTTATTATTCATCCATGTATTTTTTTTGTTAACATATCTATTGATATATTTTTTTCCAGGATTTAGTGATTATCCATCAGTTAGAAGTTTCAGCAAAAAATTTGTGGATACATTTCTTTTTTAGTTATTTTGATTTCAAGTGTTTTAGTTTCTTACCTTTCAATATTTATTTCTCGGTATATACTTATTTTAATGGAATGTGTTTCTAGTTATTAACTTTATATATTGTTTCTTCACATCCATTCAAATAATTTATTATATTCCATGTGTTTAAAATTATTTACTATTCCATGTTGACTATTCTCATTTCTTCATTATTACTTTCTTATTACTTACCCTTACTGAGAATTTGAGCCCACCATTATTATGATACAATCCCCATGAATCCAAGAAGCATACAATAAATGTTATTCAATAATTTTTTAGATGGATTAGAGTTATCCTCCATGTTATTAATATAGATTTTTAACAAAATTATGTTATAATTTGTGTATTCATTTATAATACCTCACTCATTTATATATCTAGTTTTCCATGACTAATAAATTGATTATTCTTTTTGAAGTAATTTAATATAATAAAACTAATCTAATTGTTAGTAAAAACATGATCTAGGATATCTAGGGCTGGGTTTCTACAATGTAATACTTTTACCCTATCTTGAACAATGTACACATTAACTTTTGGGCTCTAAAACACATCAGGAAAATGAAATACTACCTCCCCAACCTCCATCCAATATGGAGGAGAATGACATAGCCTCCCATATAAACCATCAAATAGTCCTACATGGGTGGATGAGTGATATATATTATTATAATAAAAATAAACCATCGGAAAGTTATGTTTCCACAATCTTCCAATGTCTAAGATGCCTGATCACAACCTATCATCCGACATGTAGACAGTATCCCCTAACATCCCATCTGTCTGATGGTAGAAAGTAGTGTTATGGTGTAAATGAGTGATTAAATCATGATACATTATCTTACATTATCATATGGAAACACATGTAGCTTAATTATATATAATATACATATGAACAAAAGGAAACAAATCAAAATCAAACACATACAATCATATAAGAAAATCTAATTTGATTGACTCTATGGTCACTATGATTTAGGGAGATTTAATTAAACGATACATGATCATCGAGATAGCATAGTATCCTATTAAATTTAAAGGTAACCCTATGATTAAATTCATGTAGATAAATTCACGTTTATACATAGGAGAATCTAATGTTTTCAACTGATCACCCCAGAACACGATGCCCAACCTTTACCTACTGCTAATCCAAACACTTCTCCACAATCCCTTCCACCACCAATTTTCTCATGAGCCACCAAAACAATATCATCAAGCCATGATACATCATGGATATCATGGAATGCATCAAAAAAGGTGAGTTATATAAATTAATAGGGGGACACTCTCAAGTAACCATCAGAACAAATAGTCTCCAACAAAACATTATTCGACTGGGACCACCATGTGACCATACTTTTAGTGAATCTCTATGGCTACCCAATTCCACATCACATCTTCCATAGATTATACCCATTTAGAATACTTTTCATTCTACCTTATTAATGTATTCACTATCATCTAAAACAAATTTCTTCTACAATCAACCAAACATCCATCTATTTAAATGTCTTCCATCTCCTCCATTACTATCCAAAAATCACAAGAATCAAAAAAAAAATCATCGGCAAATTTATACACAAAAAATATGTTAAAATTTTTAGTTTTCATAATATGTATGGGATTTTGAAATTCATAATCTTGAATAAAATCCATCCACCTCAACTAAATTATAGTCATATCAGGTATAGAAAATATATATCTCAAACACTTGTGATACCTGGAGACCAAAAATAACTCCCCATTGTAGTAATATCTAGACACATTTATTACAAACACAACCACTGCTAACTCCATATAATAGGTGACATAGTTAAATAGTTTGGGAGGTAACATCATAGAAAATTAAAATATAACTTTTATCATATGCATTAACATTCTTCCAAAACCCATGGAAATCATCACAAAAATAATCAAATAGCACATGTACTTCCAAAACCTATGGCACCGGGGAACTAATAAAATTACCCTTACGATAACTAAATATTTGATTAAATATTCCATTGGAAAAAATATATGGTTATTCCCTTTAAAATATATCTACTAGGCTACAACATGAAAAAATGGGATGAAACCTCTGACAATATATTGTGATCCCAAAGTTGATTCAAGCCACTACCACATTCTATGTTTCATTCCCTGAAAAAACAACATCAGCAGTTGATGGGTCCACTGCCACACCATTCATAGACACCAAATGTATTATAAAACGCACCTATACTTCTGGAAACATATATTTGGAAAACGATCAATAGAACTATTGACATTTAAGAACCTACAATACATCTCTGAAACATGGACTTCAGAATGCCCATTGACATAGATGGTGAATTCAAAATATTAAATGTCATTAATAGAAACTCAATATTCTTATATCTTCAATTCAATTTTTCCTTTTGGATACCTCCATTTATTCACCATCAAATGGAGATCTCCAGACCAAATATCGATATTTGAAAACCAACAATCCCGTTTCAGCTGGCCAAAGTGGTCTTCTATATATGGATTAGGGAACCATTTACTGTCCATAACCTACGTCAAAATAAATTATTCTAGAAAAAACATCAGAGAACCATATTCCTTGTTGTATTAGAGTGCATGAGCACCCCTAAGAGAAACAATGGGTCTAATTAAACCCATATGTATAACATTATTCTCCTTCACATTAACTCATGAATCCCTATATATATCATTCAAATATGTGTCCATTTAAATTATATATATGACTTGATACAACTTTGTCTAAATCCCATAGTAGTGTAAATGAGAATGTAACCTAATCAACATTGTGAGAAGAAATATAAGAACACCACCACAACCCTAGAAACAACCCCTAATAGATATTTTATTCATAGTTATGATATCAATATATAATTGGGTTTCAAATGTAGATTTTCTACCTCATAACCCTATTTTAAAATTAAAACAACATTCTTTATACCCATATCCAAGAATATGAATCTCTACTAGATGAAAAAATTAATATAACAACTGGATTACCAATAATCGATGACTAAGATAAAATATTATGGTTGAGTCTATAGTATGGAAATATCACAAAGTGATTGATGTGTCCTCATTATCATGTTATACCCCAGACACACATAAAACATGCTATTAGAATATGAATGGAATACTAAACCCTATGGGATGATAATACACTCCATGTATAGTCATAGTTAATAGAAAATAATAGGTGAATCAATAAAGTGTGAATATCTTCTGTCAAACAAGGGGAACATAACAATAGCTGAAAACCTGAGAGTAGCATTAATGATCTCAAGCCATGCTAGAATTGTTTCATCCTCTATGTGAAATTGGAAACATATATATACTATAACTATCTATTTAATATCACCTCCATGATTAAGATTTAGTTAAGTTCCATAGACATGAGAAAAATCCTGATGTCATCCTCGGAAAGACCCATCTATCCTCTATAGAGCATAAATATGTTACCCCTACCATAGAAGTTGTATCACTAGAAATGGATGTTGAAAGTGGGATTCCATCATCCCCCCTTACACAAAATTAGATGAATTAATCACTATGTATTGATTATAGTTACATACATTAACCCCAAAAATATACACTTTCATGATATCTCAAGTAAAAGCTTGGAAACCACTAACCCTAAATTTTCGATGGGATAATTCTATGTTTGAAACCGCATCAATCATAACGTCGAATTCCATGGTGCTTGAGTTCTATAATTGAAAACAACACTCATAAGTTAACACTATTGATTCATTTATTGAGGTAATTATATTAATTAATACATATAATTCAGTATCTTTCCTTCTATGATACTCCAAATAGGAAGGAAATATAAAAGGATTATGTGTATACTAGATAAAAATATGAAGTGTGTTCTCATGATCACACTACTGAGAATTATCATCCAGAAAAATATCTTATTATATGTTATAAATTCCGTGAACATGATTCTAATAAACCATAAGAACATACTCCCCTTATTATGTGAAATAAGATCATTCCTATTCACTTCCGTCATAGTCGCTGAAAGGAACTCTTTGTGGAAATATTAATGAATTTGGACTAACGAAATCTATACCTACTTACGCTCGCCTAGATAAAAAGTTCCTTGACTAAAATACAACACTTAAAATTGGATTAACAAAGTGACGCAATATCACATATATCCATCGATAAAACAAAATCAGATATCAAGATCATCTAAAAAGCATATTGTCAGAAAATCTGAAACACAAACCTCGTACACCCCTAAAGCCCGTCGTTAAATAGAATGAAACTCCCACTACCATGATTCATCATCCTATAAATGATCAACCCAATAGAAATCAACCAGATCAGCTGGATGAATCTCATATTACTGATCCACAATTGGATGACCTTAATAATACTTTACTGAAATAAAAACAATAATTTATGATTCTAAACTTAATCAAATTTATTTATATTTGTTTTAAATTACATTATTCACTTTAACATTAAAATAACAACCCAACCATGAAAAAAATTGATCATGATGCATTTACCGCTCAAAGTTCTATATGATGAAAAAAAGTTCACCTCCCTTTGTTATTCAACAAGATCAGATTCCATCTAATGCTTCAGGGGGGAACCCAATATTCCCATATCCTAGCCATCTTTTAGGCCTCATTCAAGAAACATGGTAAACTAGAAATATTTCAAAAGAAACCCATTCCATCATCACTATTCCATGAATCTAATCTATAATGTATCTATAAAATATAACCTATAATAAAATATTATCACAATTGTAACGCCCCGACCCTAGTTACCCAGAGTCGGTGCATTATTACATAACATTGGCATGATCACAAGAAAGATCAAATCTCGAAAGACCGATTGTTTTAGTAGACTTGGAAACACTAGATATATTCATAAAGTTTTACATTACATCATAAAGTGAAAAACTACTACAACAATATAGTCTCCATATTCCACACTCATATCCTCACATAAAATCCATGCAGGTCATTCATAACTTACTTCTTCACATCCTCGGAAAAATAAAACATAGAAAAGGGGTGAGCTCAAATGCCCAGTAAGGATAACAATATAGCGGAACTTTCAAAAATAATCATAAATATTTAAGTCCATGCATTACTAAAACAAAAGCCTTTTAAACATGAACATCAACATAGTATAGAAAAAGTAAAATGAAATAATTCCATTTACTTATTCACATGGATATTCTACTAATCGAATAATCACATGCAATATCAATAACCACTTTCATAATGTTGGAATACATAATGCCAGACTATCATAATCACATAACCAAGGCCTCATGCCAAGACTACAAATAAGATTTTTCCAAGGCCTTGTACCAAGACACTAGTTTGTCTCATGAGACCTACCGATGCATCGAGGAGCTATAGCGGGATCCACCCGTCACATATTAAGTCCAATGCATTCTCATATGAAAAGGTTTAAACATAACATAAACATTCGTATTAAAACTAGCAAACGAAATGTCAATACTTTCACCATAAACCATGAATGGTATAAAAATATCACATCCAAAGTCAAACATATCACCAAACCTTCAATACAACATAAAACAACTTCACATAAGCGTAAAATCCAACAAAGGATGTTGACATAGATGAAATCAAAACTCTTTTTAGAGAAATATCTTTTTTTTATTTTGAAATCATTTAAGATCCATATAAAATAAATCATTTTCTTTGAAAATATTCTTATAATCTTGTAAGGGAAGATTTGAAGATTTTATAATGGCGGAAAATAGCCGCACCCACCGTATAAGTTAAAAAACATTCTTACCTTAATTCTGCCAAAAAGGTTAAAAAGGACCTTGTTTTGAAAATGATAGAAAGATTCCTTTATAAACCACTTATAAAAGAAAAAAAAGGGTATAAATGACTTTAACTCATATTCTAGTAAATAGTAAAAATGTTTTGAAATAAATTTTTACGAAACATGGAAGTGGATGATAAAGAGATCCCAGTAGATTATTACGTATAAACAACCTCGAATAATGAAGAGATTGTGAAATAACCCTTACCTTGTACTTTTCCTTGGTTGGGGTAGGTTAACCTCCTATATAATAGTGAAATAATTGTTATTAAATTATACAAGAACCATATTTATTAATTTGATATCATATATTATCTTTTAACTTTGCTTTGTTAATAATATCTTAGTATTATCGTTGTTTCGGGTGTTAACTTACTTGTTTCCTTTTATATGTTTTGTTACGTAAGCCATGTTTATAAAGAATAGGTTGTATATTATTCATATCCAGAATGATATAAAGTCCTTAAACATCATTTTTAAATCATCAAATGATAATTATACTTGAATGGATACGATGGAGAATGAATCTCATCGCGTTCGTGGAGACGGTAGTCCGTACGTATGCACGAGCGACAATATCATTTTTTTGATATTAAAATAATATATAAATGGATGGTATATCATATATACATGAATAATTAACATGTTATATTTATTATTTACATGAGTCACACATCATTATTATACCCATCTAAATAATAATATATTGAATAATAATTACACCATGTCGTGGAGACGGTAAGCCGTACGTACGCACGTATGGTGACATGTTATTCAAAGGGTGGATAGAATACTAAATATGGTTGTACCATATTTATAATAACATAACAGTATATATAATATACTGGGGTTATTATTTTATAATGGTAATAACAGATAAAGAAGAAGTGGAAGAAGAAAGGAACTTGGAAAAGGGTGGTGAAATCATTACCTCTTCTTCGGTTTCTTCCTTTTGATTTGATCAAAAGGGCTCCTTAGGTTGGCTTTATGATCAAAATAAGTCATCTAGGTTGTAGTGAAGGAAGATAGGAGAATATTGGGGAAGAGTTTGTCCAAACCAAAAGGATTTGAAGGTGTGAAGAAAAGAGAAGGAGGAGTGCCCTTTTATAAGAGCGGTGAGGGGCACCTTTGGAAATTCTAGAAATATTAGTTTATTATAAATTCATATTCGGTTTATAATTGATCCAAAGGTTATTATTTAAATGTTATGGTGGGGATGGGTCGAAAACAACTCATCCAATAGAATTTAGACAGGTTTGGGTACTTATATTAACCTTATCTTTAAGTATTAACTCTAAGTTAATTAGTTTCACTTTTACAATGTCTCTTTGTATTTTTATATAATATGGTTAATAAACTTTCTATATACATCCAAGAGACCCAAAAGAGGTCCATTAATGATGAAACTATCATTATATAAGTCTCTTGGACAAAACATAGATTTTTAGGAATTTAATTTCAATTAATAATATAATATTTGTTTTAAGAACTCTTTTATGTCAATTTTGACACTATTCAATAGTTGATTTTTGTGAAACTCATAACAGATTGCTTACTTCGAAAAAATTCAATTTAATCGATCCTAATATATCATATTATCCTATAAAATTAGTTTAATTCATTAAAAGTTTCATATTATATTTATTTGGGTATTTATAATATCAATTATTTTAATTTTTCACAATTATAGTAATTACTGCATCATCATTGTGTCATAAATAAATTAAATTATTTAATGTCTATAAATTATAAATAAAATATAATTATGTAGGAAATATTTTTATCTTTCTAATTAATATTTATAATCTAAAATCAAACATATATAACCCTACGTAAAATTTTTTTTTCTAAAAGATATATGCATGTGTCATTTTTGTATTCATTTTAAGTTAATTAAAATAAAGTGTCCCTATCACTTACATGTGACTCCATGAGGTCCCATAATTGACCCAAAGATGGCCATGGTCGAAAATGTATCAACCAATAATGTTAAGACACGTTTTAGGGTAATTTATTATTATTATAATATTATTGTTTAACCCTTATTTACCGGATTTACCCTTAACCATGGTAAATAAAATATTTACCGCAATAATTATTCAAAATGCCTAAAAATAAATGTTACCTATTTACACAATTCAAACACCCTGATTCCAAATATGGAATCCATTTTTCCAAATTCAAAACACATAAGTGGAATAAATTAATTTAAAATTAATTCCCGTTGTTAAATCAAAAAGCGTGTTTTTAAGAGATAATAACTATCAAAAGATTGACACTTGTTTATGTCTGGTTTAATTGTAAAATTATGTCCAGTGACCAAAATTGTATTAAATGGTAAAAATATATTCTAAATATACTTTAAAACCTCTCAAATTCATAATTTATCACTAATAATTATTTTTATTAAAAATGTTTTTTTTAATTAAAATTTAGTAATTTTCACTATTCATCAAAATATTAAAGTTATCCGAAAAGTACCAAAATTTCAACTTAGGCTAAATTCGATATTCCTAATCTAAAAATTAAGTCCATTTTGAAATATAAAATATATATAATTTCAAAAAGTAGGTATTACTATTCATAACGGCTAGTTTGATTGGTTATGGTGTGTTAGAACTCGGTGTTGCGTACAACACACGCTATCACATTATTCAAAGAGAAGCGTACCGTAGAAGATTGGGATGTTACATTATCTCCTCCTTCAAATAATTTCATCCTCTAAATTTCTAGAATACTTATCACATGAAAAGACTCGGGTGGTTCTTCATCATAAGTTCCTCGGGTTCCCACGTTGCCTCTTCCATCTTATGGTTTCTCCACAAAACTTTTTCCAGAAGCGTCGTCCGGTTTCTCAATAATTGTTCTCTCGTATCAAGAATCCTGACGGGCTCTTCGCAATAAGACAGATCGGGTTCCAGTTCTAATTCTTCATAGGTGAGAACTTGCGTTGGGTCAGGCATGTATTTCCTCAACAGAGATACGTGGAACACATTGTGAACTTTGGAGAGACTTGGCGGCATTGCCAATCGGTAAGCTACAACCCCAATTCGTTCTAGAACTTCAAAAGGTCCGATGTACCTGGGAATCAATTTAACATTCTTACCAAAACGTATGACTCCCTTCCATGGTGATACCTTCAGGAAAACATGATCACCGACTTGAAATTCCAAATCATTCCTTCGATTATCGGCATAGCTCTTCTGCCTACTTTGAGCTACTTTGATGTGATTTTGGATTACCTTCACCTTTTCCATCGTTTCCTAGACTAGTTCTGGGCCTACAAGTTTTATTTCACCAACGTCATCCCAACAGGTTGGTGTACGACATCTCTTTCCATATAACGCTTCATATGGTTCCATCTGAATACTTGAATGGAAGCTATTGTTATAGGAAAATTATACGAGAGGTAAATATTGATCCCACATACCCTGAAAGTCAAGTGACTAAGATCTCAACATTTCTTCTAAGGTTTGAATAGTCTGTTCTGATTGTCTGTCTGTCTGAGGGTGGTAAGCAATGCTCAAATGAAGTTCAATATCGCGGGATTTTTGAAGACTTTTCCAAAATCTTGAAGTAAAACGAGGATCACGATCAGAAACAATCGATAGGGGTACTCCATGAAGTCTCACAACTTCATTAATATATAGTCTTGCTAGACGTTCCAGGGGTAGATCTTCTCTTATAGCATGAAAATGTGCTGACTTGGTAAGATGATCAACAATAACCCATATTGCATCGTTCCTTCTAGGAGTCTTTGGTAGTCCCATGACAAAGTCCATCATAATATTGTCCCATTTCCACTCCGGTATGGGAAGAGGTTGCATGACTCCTCCAGGCTCTTTCCTTCCAGCTTTCACTTGCTGACAAACCATACATCTTGACACAAAATCAGCAATCTCCCTCTTCATGTTGTCCCACCAAAAATGTTCCTTCAAATCTCTATACATTTTGGTGCTCCCAGAATATATAGAGAAATTGGAACTATGAGCATCATCCAACAATTCTCTTTTTAGATCAGGAAAATTGGGAACACAAAGTCTCTTCCCGAATTTCAAAATTCCATCTTCATACACAAAGTCTCTCAATCTCCCATCATTCACAGCTTTAATCATCTTTTGAAATTCTTCATCATCGGTTTGAGAACTCTTAATTCTTTCTAGTAAAGATGGTTTGGAAACCATTTGAAAAAGCATTGATGTTTCCCCTTCCCTGGTTATTCCCATGTCCATCTACACTAGATCCACGAAAATTGGATCCCTTTCAAATCTCATATTGTTCAAAACTCCATGGTCTTTTCTACTCAAAGCATCTGCCACCTTGTTTGCTTTCCCCAGGTGGTAGTGTATCGTGCAATCATAATCCTTGAGTAATTCAAGCCATCTCCTTTCCCTCATGTTGAGTTCTTTTTGTGAGACAATGTACTTCAAACTCTTGTGATTAGTATAAATCTCACATTTTTCACCATTGAGGTAGTGCCTCCATATCTTCAAAGCAAATATCACAGCTGCTAACTCGAGATCATGAGTAGGATAGTTTTTTTCATGAATTTTCAACTGTCGTGATGCATAGAAAATAAATCTATCATTCTATATAAGGACACAACCATGTCCTTTCTTTGATGCATCACTATAAATAACGAACTCATCATTCCCCAATGGTAGAGTCAATATAAGAGCATTGAATAATCTTCTCTTCAGTTCTTCGAAACATTCTTCACAATCTTTTATCCAAACCAATTTAACCCCTTTACGTGTGAGCTTCGTTAATGGGTTAGCCAATCGGACAAAATTCTGGACGAAACATCGATAAAAACCTGCCAAACCAATAAAACTGAGTACCTCAGTTATACTCGTAGGTGATGGCCATTCATGGATAGCGTTGGTATTAGAAGGATCAACATTGATTCCATCTTTAGAGACAATATGTCCAAGAAAAGAAATCTCCTGAAGCCAAAATTCACACTTGCTAAACTTCCCATATAATTCATGCCTCCTCAGAGTCTTCAAGATAATGCTCAAGTGATTTTCATGATCTTTTTAGGTTTTGGAGTATACCAAGATATCATAAATAAATACCACCACAAATTCATCAGGATACTCCTTGAAAACTCTATTCATCAAATCCATGAATACAGAGGGTGCATTAGTCAATCCAAAAGTCATTACAATAAACATGTAATGCTCGTACCTGGTTCGAAATGCTGTCTTCAGAATGTATTCCTTCATTACACACAACTGATGGTATCCAGATCGAAGGTAAATCTTTGAAAAGTATTGAGCTCCATGCAGTTGGTCAAATAAATCATCAATGCGAGGTAGGGGATACTTGTTCTTTATCATTATAGCATTGATCTCCCTGTAGTCGATACATAACCTCATAGATCCGTCTTTCTTTTTAACAAAAATTACAGGGGCTCCCCATGGAGAAACAATAGGGAAAATAAATCCCTTATTACTCAATTCCTCTAGTTCATTCTTTAGTTAAACTAGTTATACAGTGGCCATTCTATAAGGGGTCTTTGATATAGGCCTTGATCCAGGAATTAAATCAATGGAAAACTCAACTTCTCATTCTAGAGGATGTCTAGGTAAATCTTCCGGAAATACATCTACAAATTCTTTCACAACAGGTACATCGTCTATCTAAACATTCCTTTCCTCACCCATAGTCATTTCATTCTCTTCCACCCCAATAATTTAATTTAGTTGAGCTACTAGGGGTGGATCTAAATAAGAATTAGGTGGTGACGATTCTGCTCTAAAGATAAGGTGTTCCTTATCATTATCATCAAGAATCGTAACCTCTTTATTCTTACAATAAATCTTCGCATCATAGTCTGAAAGCCAGTCCATACCGAGGATTATATCAAACTCAATCATAGGTATGATGATGAGATTAGCTGATAATGAACATTTATGTGATCTAATAGGGACTGATTCACAAAACTTTGTTGCGATGATACTTCCCTTAAGAGTTTTAACTGACAACTCCCTTGTTAAATCAAACTGGAAATATCTAATTTTCTTAGAAAAATGGGAAGATATGAAACAATGCGATGATCCAGAATAAAATAATACATTTTCTAAAATTGAGGAAACCATTAAATTACCTGCCACCACGTCTTTCGGAGCTTCTACCTCAGCAGTAGTGATATAATAAGCTTGGCATTGATCCCTTGACCTTTTCTGAGGTAAGTTCTCCTGACGTTTAGGAAATTCATTTTCATAATGTCCCATCTCCCTGAAATTGTAGCACTGAACATTGGTAGCTTCTTTCTTCCCCTTGCAATCACGAGCTTGGTGGCCTTTTTCACCACACTTGTAACAGACTCCAATTCCCTTCAAGCAAGTACAAGGGTGTTTCTTCCTGCATTTACCACAGGATGGATATTCAACCTTTCCCTTCTTCCCCTTATTTACATTCCTAGATTGATCAGAAGATCTCTTCTTCTCTTTCTTTGCTTTAAAGTCATAAGACTTAGAGAATTCCTTTTCGGTCTTGATAGCACATGATACAATGTCTTCGAACGACGAGGAGGATTGTGAGACTAATGCTCGACGTAGAAATGGTTTTAACCAATCAAAGAAATGATCAATCTTACTTCTTGGGCTACGTATATAATCTCCAGCATACCTTGCTAACCTTGTAAAGTTAGCCTCATACTTTGCGACATTCTCATCCTCCTTCTGTCTCAAACTCAGAAATTGCCTTTCCATATCTGCTCGATGGTCGCGAGGAAAGTATTTTTCTAAAAACAGATCTTTGAACTCCCTCTATTCCATATTTGATACTTCATCATCTTCCTTATTGTTTTGAATCAATGACCACCATTGATCAACATCTCCAGTGAGGCGGTAAACTGCCATGATAACTTTTTCCCTTTCACTACTCCCCAAAGCCTGAAATATTTTCTCTAGGGAATTTATCCATTTCTCATCTACTAATGGATTTGTACTCCCATTGAACGTTGGTGGTTGTTGCCCCATAAATCGATCCAACATTGATCCTCCGCGCTGCGGATCAGGGTGCTCCATACGGGTAAGGCTATTATTCATAACCTGAGTGAGTTGTCCCAGTATGGTGATTAGCTAATAGACACTAGTTTTATCACCAGCCCCACTATAATTATCTTGAGCAGGAGGGAAATCCCTACATGGAGTGCGTTTATTGATACAGTTTCAATTTCTTCCACTAGGCGCCATTTCTAAACAATGGCATAAACTAGATCAGTTTATGAATCAAAATACATAATCCCATACTTATAAAACAGTAAACATAAATAGAACTATTTATGGATATAATCCATAATCATAAGAATGTTTTCTTTGAGGATGTATATAATCATAAACCCTTCATAATGATTTGTAAAGAAAATGAGAGTTATCCTAAGCATATCCACTGGGAGTGTCGTAACCAAGAGTGCAGCAAAGCCTGTTGTCATGCACCAGTTCCCGTTCGAGTCTAGCTCAAAGCGGTGTTTTCGGGTTTTACCCCTAGGTACATCTGTGCCAGAGCCACCTCTACCTGCTCGTATCCAGACAGGGATGTATTGCTCGGAAAACACACAAAATCTTTACAATACCAAAATTATAGGAATTTCTTCTATACTAATCATCAAAGTTCATCTTAGGTCTACGTGCTCTAATCAAAGTTTATCTAAATCTAGCTTCCAAGGTTTGTACTAAACTTCCTCTGATACAAACTATAACGCCCCGACCCTAGTTACCCAGATTCGGTGCATTATTACATAACATTGGGATGATCACAAGAAAGATCAAATCTCGAAAGGCCGATTGGTTTAGTAGCCTTGAAAACACTAGATATATTCATAAATTTTTACATTACATCATAAAGTGAAAACTACTACAAAAATATAGTCTCAATATTCCACACTCATATCCTCACATAAAATCCATGCACGTCATTCATAACATACTTCTTCACATACTGGGAAAAATAAAACATAGAAAAGGGGTGAGCTCAAATGCCCAGTAACGATAACAATATAGCGGAACTTTCAAAAAGAAGCATAAACATTTAAGACAATGCATTACTAAAACAAAAGCCTTTTAAACTTGAACTTCAACATAGTATGGAAAAAGTAAAATGAAATAATTCCATTTACTTATTCACATGGATATTCTACTAATTGAGTAATCACATGCAATATCAATAACCACTTTCATAATGTTGGAATGCATAATGCCAGACTATCATAATCACATAGCCAAGGCCTCGGGCCAAGACTACAAATAAGATTTTTCCAAGGACTTGTGCCAAGACACTAGTTTGTCTCATGAGACCTACCGATGCATCGAGGAGCTATAGCGGGCTCCACCCATCACATATTAAGTCCAATGCATTCCCATATGAAAAGGTTTAAACATAACGTAAACATTCGTATTAAAACTAGCATACGAAATGTCAATACTTTCACCATAAACCATGAATGGTATAAAAATATAACATCCACAGTCAAACATATCACAAAACCTTCAATACAACATAAATCAACTTCACATAAGCGTAAAATCCAACAAAGGATGTTGACATAGATGAAATCAAAACTCTTTTTAGAGAAATAACTTTTTTTATTTTGAAATCATTTAAGAGCCATATAAAATAAAGCATTTTCTTTGAAAATATTCTTATAATCTTTTAAGGGATGATTTGAAGATTTTATAACGGCGGAAAATAGACACACCCGCCGTATAAGTTAAAAAAACATTTATACCTTAATTCTGCCGAAAAGGTTAAAAAGGACCATGTTTTGAAAATGATAGAAAGATTCCTTTATAAACCACTTATAAAAGTAAAAAAGGGTATAAATAACTTTAACTCATATTCTAGTAAATATTAAAAATGTTTTGAAATACATTTTTACGAAACATGGATGTGGATGATAATGAGATCCCAGTAGATTATTACGTATAAACAACGTCGGATAATGAAGAGATTGTGAAATAACCCTTACCTTTTAATTTTCCTTGGTTGGGGTAGGTTAACCTCCTGTATAATAGTGAAATAATTGTTATTAAATTATACAAGAACCATATATATTAATATGATATCATATATGATCTTTTAACTTTTCTTTGTTAATAATATCTTAGTATTATCGTTGTTTCGGGTGTTAACTTACTCGTTTCCTTTTATATGTTTTGTTACGTAAGACATGTTTATAAAGAATAGGTTGTATATTATTCATATACATAATGATATAAAGTCCTTAAACATCATTTTTAAATCATCAAATGATAATTATACTAGAATGGATACGATAGAGAATGAATCTCATGGCGTTCGTGGAGACGGTAGTCCGTACGTACGCATGAGCGACAATATCATTCTTTTGATATTAAAATAATATATAAATGAATGGTATATAATATATACATGAATCATTAACATGTTATATTTATTATTTACATGAGTCACACATCATTATTATACCCATCCAAATAATAATATATTGAATAACAATTACACCACAACGTGGAGACGGCAAGTCGTACGTACGCACGTATGGTGACATGTTATTCAAAGGGTGGATAGAATACTAAATATGGTTGTACCATATTTATAATAACATAACAGTATATATATGATACTGGGGTTATTATTTTATAATGGTAATAAAAAATAAAGAAGAAGTGGAAGAAGAAAGGAACTTGGAAAGGGTGGTGAAATCATTACTTCTTCTTCGGTTTCTTCCTTTTGATTTGATCAAAAGGGCTCATTAGGTTGGCTTTATGATCAAAATAAGTCCTCTAGGTTGTATTGATGGAGGTTAAGAGAGTATTTGGGTAGAGTTTGGCCAAACCAAAAGGATTTTAAGGTGTTATGAAAAGAGAAGGAGGAGTGACCTTTTATAAAAGGGGTGAGGGGCACCTTTGGAAATGCTAGAAATATTAGTTTATAATAAATTAATATTCGGTTTCTAAGGGATCCAAAGTTGATTATTTAAATGTTAAGGTGGGGATGGGTCGAAAACAACTCATCCAATAGAATTTAGATAGGTTTGGGTACTTATATTGACCTTATATTTAAGTATTAACTCTAAGTTAATTAGTTTCACTTTTACAATGTCTCTTTGTATTTTTATATAATATGGTTAATAAACTTACTATATAAATCCAAGAGACCCACAAGAGGTCCATTAATGATGAAAATATCATTATATAAGTCTCTTGGACAAAACGTAGATTTTTAGGAATTTAATATCAATTAATAATATAATATTTGTTTTAAGAACTCTTTTATGTCAATTTTGACACTATTCAATAGTTGAATTTTGTGAAACTCATAACAGATTTCTTACTTCGAAAAAAGTCAATTTAATAGAACCTAATATATCATATTATCCTAGAAAATTAGTTTAATTAATTAAAAGGTTAATATTATATTTATTTGTGTATTTATAATATGAATTATTTTAATTTTTCACTATTATAGTAATTACTGCATCATCATTGTGTCATAAATAAATTAAATTATATAATGTCTAAAAATTATAAATAAATTATAATTATTTAGGAAATCGTTTTATATTTATAATTAATATTTATAATATAAAATAAAACATATATAACCCTACGTAAAAATTGTTTTTCTAAAAGATATATGCATGTGTCATTTTTGTATTCATTTTAAGTTAATTAAAATAAAGTGTCCCTATCACTTACATGTGACTCCATGAGGTCCACAAATTGACCCAAAGATTCCCATGGTCGAACATGTATCAACCAATAAGGTTAAGACATGTTTTAGGGTAATTTAAATTTATTATAATATTATTTTTTAACCTTTATTTACCGGATTTACCCTTAACCATGGTAAATTAAATATTTACCGCAATAATTATTCAAAATGCCTAAAAATAAATGTTACTTATTTACACAATTCGAACATCCTGATTCCAAATATGGAATCCATTTTTCCAAATTCAAAACACATAAGTGGAAGAAATTAATTTAAAATTAATTCCCGTTGTTAAAACAAAAAGCGTGTTTTTAAGAGATAATAACTATCAAAAGATTGACAATTGTTTATGTCTGGTTTAATTGTAAAATTATGTCCAATGACCAACATTGTATTAAATTGTAAAAATATATTCTAAATATACTTTAAAACATCTCAAATTCATAATTTATCACTAATAATTATTTTGATTAAAAATGTTTTTTTAATTAAAATTTAGTAATTTTCACTATTCATCAAAATATTAAAGTTATCCGAAAAGTACCAAAATTTCACCTTAGGCTAAATTCGATATTCCTAATCGAAAAATGAAGTCCATTTTGAAATATAAAATATATATAATTTCAAAAAGTAGGTATTACTATTCATAACAGCTAGTTTGATTGGTTATGATGTGTTAGAACTCGGTGTTGCGTACAACACACGCTATCACATTATTCAAAGAGAAGCGTACCGTAGAAGCTTGGGGTGTTACATTATCTCCTCCTTCAAATAATTTCATCCTCGAAATTTCCAGAATACTTATCACATGAAATGACTCGGGTGGTTCTTCATCATAAGTTCCTCGGGTTCCCACATTGCCTCTTCCATCTTATGGTTTCTCCACAAAACATTTTCCAGACGCGTCGTCCGGTTTCTCAGTAATTGTTCTCTCGTATCAAGAATCCTGATGGGATCTTCGCAATAAGACAGATCAGGTTCTAGTTATAATTCTTCATAGGTGAGTACATGCGTTGGTTCAGGCATGCATTTCCTCAACAGAGATACGTGGAACACATTGTGAAATTTGGAGAGACTTGGAGGCATTGCCAATCGGTAAGCTACAACCCCAATTCGTTCTAGAATATCAAAAGGTCAGATGTACCTGGGACTCAATTTAACTTTCTTACCAAAACGTATGACTCCCTTCCATGGAGATACCTTCAGGAAAACATGATCACCGACTTGAAATTCCAAATCCTTCATTCGATTATCGGCATAGCTCTTCTGCCTACTTTGAGCTGCTTTGATGTGATTTTGGATTACCTTCACCTTTTCAATCGTTTCCTACACTAGTTCTAGGCCTACAAGTTTTCTTTCACCAACTTCATCCCAACAGGTTGGTGTACAGAATCTCTTTCCATATAACGCTTCATATGGTGCCATCTGAATACTTGAATGGAAGCTATTGTTATAGGAAAATTCTACGAGAGGTAAATATTGATCCCACATACCCTGAAAGTCAAGTGAGCAAGATCTCAACATGTCTTCTAAGGTTTGAATAGTCTGTTCTGATTGTCTGTCTGTCTGAGGGTGGTAAGCAGTGCTCAAATGATGTTCAGTATCCAGGGATTTCTGAAGACTTTTCCTAAATCTTGAAGTAAAACGGGGATCACGATTAGAAACAATCGATAGGGGTACTCCATGATGTCTCACAACTTCATTAATATATAGTCTTGCTAGACGTTCCAGGGGTAGATATTCTCTTATCGCATGAAAATGTGATGACTTGGTAAGACGATCAACAATAACCCCTATTGCATCGTTCTTTATAGGAGTCTTTGGTAGTCCCATGACAAAGTCCATCGTAATATTGTCCCATTTCCACTCCGGTATGGGAAGAGGTTGCATGACTCCTCCAGGCTGTTGCCTTCCAGCTTTCACTTGCTGACAAACCATACGTCTTGAGACAAAATCAGCAATCTCCCTCTTCATGTTTTCCCACCAAAAATGTTCCTTCAAATCTCTATACATTTTGGTGCTCCCAGGATGTATAGAGAAATTGGAACTATGAGCATCATCCAACAATTCCCTTTTTAGATCAGGAAAATCGGGAACACAAAGACTCTTCCCAAATTTCAAAATTCCATCTTCATACACAAAGTCTCTCAATCTCCCATCATTCACAGCTTTAATCTTCTTTTGAAATTCTTCATCATCGGTTTGAGAACTCTTAATCCTTTCTAGTAAAGATGGTTTGGCAACCATTTGATAAAGCATTGATGTTTCACCATCCCTGGTTATTCCCATGTCCATCTACACTAGATCCATGAAAATTGGATCCCTTTCAATTCTCATATTGTTCAAAACTCCATGGTCTTTTCTACTCAAAGCATCTGCCACCTTGTTTGCTTTTCCCGGGTGCTAGTGTATCGTGCAATCATAATCCTTGAGTAATTCAAGCCATCTCCTTTTCCTCATGTTGAGTTATTTTTGTAGGACAATGTACTTAAAACTCTTGTGATCAGTATAAATCTCACATTTTTCACCATAGAGGTAGTTCCTCCATATCTTCAAAGAAAAGATCACAGCTGCTAACTCGAGATCATGAGTAGGATAGTTTTTTTCACGAATTTTCAACCATCGTGATGCATAGGCAATAACTCTATCATTCTATATAAGGACACAACCATGTCCTTTCATTGATGCATCACTATAAATAACGAACCCATCATTCCCCAATGGTAGAGTAAATATAAGAGCATTGACTAATCTTCTCTTCAGTTCTTCGAAAAATTCTTCACAATCTTTTGTCCAAACAAATTTAACCCCTTTACATGTGAGCTTCGTTAATGGGTTAGCCAATCGGACAAAATTCTGGACGAAACATCGATAAAAACCTACCAAACCAATAAAACTACGTACCTCAGTTATACTCATAGGTGCTGGCCATTCATGGATAGCATTGGTCTTAGAAGGATCAACAGAGATTCCATCTTTAGAGACAATATAGCCAAGAAAAGAAATCTCTTGAAGCCAGAATTCACAGTTTCTAAACTTCCCATATAATTCATGCCTCCTCAGAGTCTTCAAGATAATGCGCAAGTGATTTTAATGATCTTTGTAGGTTTTGGAGTATACCAAGATATCATCAATAAATACCACCACAAATTCATCGAGATACTCCTTGAAAACTCTATTCATCAAATCCATGAATTCAGAGGGTGCATTAGTCAATCCAAAAGGCATTGCAATAAACTTGTAATACCAGTACCTGGTTCGAAATGCTGTCTTCGGAATGTCTTCCTTCATTACACACAATTGATGGTATCCAGATCGAAGGTCAATCTTTGAAAAGTATTGAGCTCCATGCAGTTGGTCAAATAAATCATCAATGCGAGGTAGGGGATACTTGTTCTTTATCATTATAGCATTAATCTCCCTGTAGTCGATACATAACCTCATAGTTCTGTCATTCTTTTTAACAAAAATTACAGGGGCTCCCCATGGAGAAACACTCGGGCAAATAAATCCCTTATTACTCAATTCCTCTAGTTCATTATTTAGTTCAACTAATTATACAGTGGCCATTCTATAAGGGGTCTTTGATATAGGCCTTGATCCAGGAATTAAATCAATGGAAAACTCAACTTCTCGTTCTGGAGGATGTCCAGGTAAATCTTTCGGAACTACATCTACAAATTCTTTCACAACAGATACATCATCTATCTGAACATTCCTTTCCTCACCCACAATCATTCCATTCTCTTCCACCCCAATAATTGAATTTAGATGAGCTACTAGGGGTGGATCTAAATAAGAATTAGGTGGTGACGATTCTGGTCTAAAGATAAGGTGTTCCTTATCATTATCATCAAGAATCGTAACCTCTTTATTCTTACAATAAATATTCGCATCATAGTCCGAAATCCAGTCCATACCGAGGATTATATCAAACTCAATCATAGGTATGACGATGAGATTAGCAGATAAAGAACATTTATGTGCTCTAATGGGGACTGATTCACAAAACATTATTGCAATGATACTTCCCTTAGGAGTTTTAACTGACAACTACCTTGTTAAATCAAACTGGAAATATCTAATTTTCTTAGAAAAATGGGAAGATATGAAACAATGCGATGATCCAGAATCAAATAATACATTTTCTAAACTTGAGGAAACCATTAAATTACCTGCCACCACGTCTTTCGGAGCTTCTACCTCAGCAGTAGTGATATAATAAGCTTGGCATGGATCCCTTGACCTTTTCTGAGGTATGTTCTCCTGACGTTTAGGACATTAATTTTCATAATGTCCCATCTCCCTGCAATTGTAGCACTGAACATTGGTAGCTTCTTTCTTCCCCTTGCAATCACGAGCTTGGTGGCCTTTTTCACCACACTTATAACAGAATCCAATTCCCATCAAGCAAGTACCATGGTGTTTCTTCCCGCATTTACCACAGGATGGATATTAAACCTTTCCCTTCTTCCCCTTATTTCCATTCCTAGATTGATCAGAAGGTCTCTTCTTCTCTTTCTTTGCTTTAAAGTCATAAGACTTAGAGAATTCTTTTTCGGTCTTGATAGCACATGAGATAATGTCTTCGAACGACGAGAAGGATTGTGAGACTAATGCTCGACGGAGAAATGGTTTTAACCCATCAATGAAATGATCAATCTTACTTCTTGGGTTATGTATATAATCTCCAGCATACCTTGCTAACCTTGTAAAGTTAGCCTCATTCTTTGCGACATTCTCATCCTCCTTCTATCTCAAACTCAGAAATTGCCTTTCCATATCTGATCGATGGTCGTGAGGAAAGTATTTTTCTAAAAACAGATCTTTGAACTCCCTCTATTCCATATTTGATACATCATCATCTTCTTTAGTGTTTTGAATCAATGACCATCACTGATCAACATCTCCAGTGAGGCGGTAAACTGCCATGATAACTTTTTCCCTTTCACTACTCCCCAAAGCCTGAAATATTTTCTCTAGGGAATTTATCCATTGCTCAGCTACTAATGGATTTGTACTCCCATTGAACGTTGGTGGTTGTTTCCTCATAAATCGATCAAACATTGAACCTCCGCGCTGCGGATCAGGGTGCTCCATACGGGTAAGGTTATTAATCATAACCTGAGTGAGTTGTCCCAGTATGGTGATTAGCTGATCGACACCAGCTGCATCACCAGCTCCACTATAATTATCTTGAGCAGGAGGGAAATCCCTACATGGAGTGCGTTCATTGATACGGTTTCCATTTCTTCCACTAGGCACCATTTCTAACCAATGCCATAAACTACATAAGTTTATGAATCAAAATACATAATCCCATACTTATAAAACACTTAACATAAATATAACTATTTATGGATATAATACATAATCATAAGAATGTTTTCTTTGAGGAATTATATAATCATAAACCCTTCATAATGATTTGTAAAGAAAATGAGAGTTATCCTAAGCATATCCCCTGGGAGTGTCGTAACCAAGAGTGCAGCAAGGCCTGTTGTCGTGCACCAGTTCCCGTTCGAGTCTAGCTCAAAGTGGTGTTTTCGGGTTTTACCCCTAGGTACATCTGTGCCAGATCCGCCTCTACCTGCTTGTATCCAGACAGGGATGTATTGCTCGGAAAACACACAAAATCTTTACAATACCAAAATTATAGTAATTTATTCTATACTAATCATTAAATTTCATCTTAGGTCTACGTGCTCTAATCAGAGTTTATCTAAATCTAGCTTCCAAGGTTTGTACTAAACATCCTCTGATACAAACGATAACGCCTCGACCCTAGTTACCCAGAGTCGGTGTGTTATTACATAACATTGTCATGATCACAAGAAAGATCAAATATTGAAAGGCCGATTGGTTTAGTAGCCTTGGAAACACTAGATATATTTATAAAGTTTTACATTACATCACAAAGTGAAAAACTACTACAAAAATATAGTCTCAATATTCCACACTCATATCCTCACATAAAATCCATGCAGGTCATTCATAACTTACTTCTTCACATCCTGGGAAAAATAAAACATAGAAAAGGGGTGAGCTCAAATTCCCAGTAAGGATAACAATATAGGAGAACTTTCAAAAATAAGCATACACATTTAAGGCAATGCAATACTAAAACAAAAGCCTTTTAAACTTGAACTTCAACATAGTATGGAAAAAGTAAAATGAAATAATGCCATTTACCTATTCACATAGATATTCTACTAATTAAGTAATCACATGCAATATCTATAACCACTTTCATAATGTTGGAATGCATAATTCCAGACTATCATAATCACATAGCCAAGTCCTCGGGCCAAGACTACAAATAAGATTTTCCCAAAGCCTTGTGCCAAGACACTAGTTTGTCTCATGAGACCTACCGACGCATCGAGGAGCTATAGCGGGCTCCACCCATCACATATTAAGTCCAATGCATTCCCATATAAAAAGTTTTAAACATAACATAAACATTCGTATTAAAACTAGCATACAAAATGTCAATACTTTCACCGTAAACCATGAATGGTATAAAAATAGAACATCCACAGTCAAACATATCACAAAACCTTCAATACAACATAAATCAACTTCACATAAGCGTAAAATCCAACAAAGGATGTTGACATAGATGAAATCAAAACTCTTTTTAGAGAAATATCTCTTTTTATTTTGAAATAATTTAAGATCCATATAAAATAAAGTATTTTATTTGAAAATATTCCTATAATCTTGTAAGGGAATCTTTGAAGATTTTATAATGGTGAAAAATAGCCACACCCGCCGTATAAGTTAAAAAAACATTCTTACCTTAATTCTGTCGAAAAGGTTAAAAAGGACCTTGTTTTGAAAACGATAGAAAGATTCCTTTATAAACCACTTATAAAAGTCAAAAAGGGTATAAATGACTTTAACTCATATTCTAGTAAATAGTAAAAATGTTTTGAAATACATTTTTACGAAACATGGATGTGGATGATAAAGAGATCACAATAGATTATTAGGTATAAACAACCTCGGATAATGAAGAGATTGTGAAATAACCCTTACCTTTTACTTTTCCTTGGTTGGGGTAGGTTAAACTCCTGTATAATAGTGAAATAATTGTTATTAAATTATACAAGAACCATATATATTAATATGATATCATATTTGATCTTTTTACTTTTCTTTGTTAATAATATCTTAGTATTATCGTTGTTTGGGGTGTTAACTTACTTGTTTTATTTTATATGTTTTGTTACGTAATCCATGTTTGTAAAGGATATGTTGTATATTATTCATATCCATAATGATATCACGTCCTTAAACATCATTTTAAATCATCAAATGATAATTATACTTGAATGGATACGATGGAGAATGAATCTCATCGCGTTCGTGGAGACGGTAGTCCTTACGCATGCACGAGTGACAATATCATTCTTTTGATATTAAAATAATATATAAATGGATGGTATATCATATATACATAATCATTAACATGTTATATTTATT
This sequence comes from Viscum album, assembly GCA_963277665.1. Lineage (NCBI taxonomy): Eukaryota > Viridiplantae > Streptophyta > Magnoliopsida > Santalales > Viscaceae > Viscum > Viscum album. The sequence continues at coordinate 537,650,949 of OY728129.1, forward strand.
ATTTACATGAGTTACACATCATTATTATACCCATCCAACTAATTATATATTGAATAACAATTACACCACGACGTGGTGGCGGTAAGCCGTACGTACGCACGTATGGTGACATGTTATTCAAAGGGTGGATAGAATACTGAATATGGTTATACCATATTTATAATAACATCATAGTATATATAATATACTAGGGTTATTATTTTATAATGGTAATAACAGATAAAGAAGAAGTGGAAGAAGAAAGGAACTTGGAAAATGGTGGTGAAATCATTACCTCTTCTTCGGTTTCTTCCTTTTGATTTTATCTAAAGGGCTCCTTAGGTTGGCATTATGATCAAACTAATGCCTCTAGGTTGTATTGAGGAAAGTTGGGAGAGTATGTGGGCAGATTTTGGCCGAACCAAAAGGCTTTGAAGGTTTGAAGAAAAGAGAAGGAGGAGTGCCCTTTTATAAGAGGGGTGAGGGGCACTTGTGGAAAAGCTAGAAATATTAGTTTATAATAAATTCATATTCGGTTTATAATGGATAAAAAGTTGATTATTTAAATGTTAAGGTGGGTATGGGTCGAACAAAACTCAACTAATAGAATTTAGACAGGTTTGGTTACTTATATTAACCTTATCTTTAAGTATTGACTCTAAGTTAATTAGTTTCACTTTTACAATGTCTCTTTCTATTTTTATATAATATGGTCAATAAACATACCATATACATCCAACCGACCCCCAAGAGGTCCAATAATGATGAAAATATCATGATATAAGTCTCTTGGCCGAACAATAGATTTTTAGGAATTTAATATCAATTAATAATATAATATTTGTTTTAAGAACTCTTTTATGTCAATTTTGACAATATTCAATAGTTGATTTTTTTGAAACTCATAACAGATTGATTACTTCGCAAAAAGTCAATTTAATCAATACTAATATAACATAGTATCCTAGAAAATTATTTTAATTCATTAAAATTTTCATATTATACTTATTTGGGTATTTATAATATCAATTATTTTAATTATTCACTATTATAGTAATTACTGCATTATCATTGTGTCATAAATAACTTACATTATATAATGTCTAAAAATTATAAATAAAATATAATTATGTAGGAAATATTTTTATATTTCTAATGAATATTTATAATCTAAAATCAAACATAAATAACCCTATGTAAAAATTGTTTTTCTAAAAGATATATGCTTGTGTCATTTTTGTATTTATTTTAACTTAATTAAAATAAAGTGTCCCTATCACCTAAAAGTGGCTCCATGAGGTCCCAAAATTGACCAAAATATTCCCATGGTCGAACATGTATCAACCAATAAGGTTAGGACACGTTTTAGGGTAATTTAGTATTATTATAATATTATTTGTTAACCCTTATTTACCGGATTTACCTTTAACCATGGTAAATAAAATATTTACCGCAGTAATTATTCAAAATGCCTAAAAATAAATGTTACCTATTTACACAATTTGAACATCCTGATTCCAAATATGGAATCCATTTTACCAAATTCAAAACACAGAAGTGGCAGAAATTAATTTAAAATTAATTCCCGTTGTTAAAACAAAAAGCGTTTTTTTAAGAGATAATAACTATCAAAAGATTGACACTTGTTTATGTCTGGTTTAATTGTAAAATTATGTCCAATGACCAACATTGTATTAAATGGTAAAAATATATTCTCAATATACTTTAAAACCTCTCAAATTTATAAGTTATCACTATTAATTATTTTTATTAAAAAAGTTGTTTTTAATTAAAATTTAGTAATTTTCACTATTCATCAAAATATTAAAGTTATCCGAAAAGTACCAAAATTTCACCTTAGGCTAAATTCGATATTCCGAATCCAAAAATGAAATTCATTTTGAAATATAAAATATATATAATTTCAAAAAGTAGGTATTACTATTCATAACGGCTAGTTTGATTGGTTATGGTGTGTTAGAACTCGGTGTTGCGTACAACACACGCTATCACGTTATTCAAAGAGAAGCGTACCATAGAATCTTGGGGTGTTACAACAACCCCATCCCCACAAATGGCACTAAACATGAGTGAGGGATATGAGAAGTCTAGATTCCCACGTCTAATAGGCCCTAAGATGGTGACTAGAACATATGGTTTATATGTCTCAGGAAATTGAAAGAATTTATGATTATAATATTATAGGATGAGGAGATATGAAGATGATCCAAAAAAATCAATTCCATAGTATTACAATGAAATTAAAACCGTACAGTAATTATTCCATAAATAAAACCAATATAGTTTAATATATAAAATTAAATAACCATAAAAAGATGAATCATTCATAAAGAAGATATCAAAGAAATGTTGTTCTATTTTTATCCATAATGATCCACACAATCCTCTAGGAAACATGAATATCGGTTTATATACATTGGTTCATCATTCATATATACTAATTAGGGATACCGATGTATCCCGTGAAATTTTTAATGAAATATACTATTTCACCAATGGGAAAAAAGTAGAGCCATCAATTTCAATATTGGTGAACTAGCTATCCCACCCTTAATAAGGCGCTCTTACCAAGTAGCTCATGAAAATTATAATAACATAATAAGAAGAATATCAACAAAGGGTACCTGTAATCTTGTTATCCACTAGTTTTCTACTCTCAAACTACAAATTCATTGTTGTGACACACACATCATTTTTGAGTAACATATAAAGATACCCTAAATTATTTTCATATCACATTAGACATGTGGACACCTGGTTTACCACTCCACAACATGGCCACATCTCATCTAGCCCATGTACACTTGGGCCATCAAATTACAAAAATATCTATAGAAGTTGTATATTGTGAAAAGGAAGGAGATAAAAATCATTCAATCATCTTATAATCATGGCCCCCACCATGAGCCAACCCACAACTCAGTCATATCAATTATCAACTAAATGCACCTTGTCCACCACCATTGGCCTGGTAAAAAAGTCATCTGGTATGAAAACACATAGTCTAACACATAGTTCACTATTAGACCTCCATCCTTAATAGCTTGTTCAATTCTACTCATGTGGAATAAATAGATGGAATATGAGTGTAGTCATTTATATATCCCTATCACTGGGATGTTGTAAAAAATATCCCCCAACTTCTGCTAAAAATATGTGTGTAAGCACATAGTCCTCAACATGGGTGGGGTGAATAAAAACATTTCATGGAATCTCCAATTTTATAAATATTACCATAATCAAGATCAACACATTGGTCTTAGAAAAAACAATAACCAAATCATAACATCCCCACTTTCACTTCCACATTTAACTTCATAACCCCAAAAAAACCACTAAACTCATCTCAAAATAAAATCAAATTCCCTTATTTTGTAGATTAGTTTAATTATTTATCAAAAATGCATTTAGAAATAAAACTCCAAAATTATTTATTTCATTACTCTGTTAAACACCATTAACTAAACAATACCCCATCAAATTTAATATTTACTAACCAATTATTATATAACTACTCCAGAATCTTGGAAAAGGAAACTATACAACACAAGAAGCTCATATTTCTCACTGAACCATCACCTCATACCCCCCAATAGCACATCCCAAAAATCCATTACCTCACACCCCCAATCTTGTAAAATTACTAACTCCTTATCACCTAAAATAACTAACAAAACCCCATCTCCTAACCACCATAAAAACATGACTAAACAAACAAACATAGCACTACATAAAAATTATGACAAAACAGACCACACCATACAACTAAAAATGAATTAAAAAACAATCCACACTACACAACAAAAAAAATATCATTTTAAATATTATGAAAATGTATTTTTATCAAATTTCAATTTATATCAAGGATGTTATTAGAGAATACAAAATTCAAGGGGAAACCATTTTATTATCCAAATATACATGGATAAAAAAAATTTATTCTAGAGAGGAATCACAACAAACAAATAAAAATATATCAATAATAAATATCAACCCAGTGAAGAAATAACCCAATGGAATAACTTTTTAGGTGGTTGATTTCCCATGAAATAAAAATATCTCAAAATATACCAACCATTAAATGCATGTCCATAATCCACCTTCCCATAAAATTTCAATTAACCGATTAATTTATCAAGATTAATCCATCTCAAATAATTCCCCAATGTTAAAAAAGAGTAACCATGTCCCACATGACACAGAAGAATGAGAAATGATGGATTAAATAACTCAAAAATGATTTCATATCTCACATAAAACCACATGGAAATGTTGAAATTCGTGAACACCATAACTATAATAATAGAAAATAGATCAAAATACACATCATAGATGGGTTTCCAAAACATAGCCTATATAACACTCAAACCAAAACATCCACACCAATTTGGAAGATTGAGAAAAGAACAATAGAATACATTAGTAAAGAGATAACTCCTCATGGATTTCCAATGACATTCCACCAGATTATACATATAAAAATGAGAGGATAAGTATGGGGTTATAATGGTGGCCTCTTTAGGTTTTCTCATAATATAGATAAAATACATATACGAATAAAGGAGGATTTAATGAAAATGACAATATAAAAACTACAACATGTCCCTTTCACATTAAGTAACGTATTCACATTGTGAAATCCATGGTCTTTCTAAAAATTAAATCTCTGGTATGAATTAATATAACCATGAACATTATTTAATATTTCGTGCATTTACATCACAATACAAATCTATAAAATTTGTTCAACAAAGATACAAATGAAATATTTAAAACTTGCTTATTACATAAGTGATTAACCAACAATTCAAATTAAGTGAAACATTAACGATGTTTATTTCCAATTCATGTCTAATAAACCATCTATAATAAAAAAAATATGTCAAAACTCTAGTAAAACTCCTCCAATGTAACCAACCATGCATCCATTGTACACATCCTTCTAAATAAATCAATAGCTTGTGCGGCACAAAACATTGAGTTTGAGCACACCATGACCTATCAGACTAGCCATTTAAATTAGTTCATTATTAGTATTAATTTTTTTTATATATCCCATATAATTTTAGCATTCATATTATGTGTTTTTAGAAATAATTTAATGGGGAAATCAATTTTTCAGATAAAAGAAGGTTTTTTATAAAACTATAGTTTTTCTATCATTTATTGTATAAAACTTTTTAAATAAAATATATGACTCAATTATATATTCAATTTGACTAAATTAAATTCCGGATTATAATAGGGACACAAAAAAATTCGTTTGGATAAATTTTTGTGTCATTTTGATAACATTCATATTTCAATGAATATGAAAAAATATTGAATTTTAATTCAAAACGAGTTTTTCAACTAATTTATTTATATTATTAGATTATGTTTTTAGTTGGTTTTAAAATGTAAATATATTATGATTTTATCATTAAATATAATATAAGTCGTTATAATTAATTTCACTATGAAATTTGATGTAAACATGTATGAATTTTTTGATGGTTTTCTGTTTTAAAAACCTAATTTCTCTTTTTGACAACTGAGATTCAAATTAAATTAATTAGTAAAACATATGTGTTTTAAATTTGTAATAATGGATTCCATATTTTAAATATGAAGGTCCAAATTATGTAAATAAGTCTCTTTTAGTTCAGTGAATTATGAATAATAACTTCAGTTATTATTTTTATTTACCATAATTAAATGATAAATTCATTGAAAAAAGATAAAAATTGAATTTTAATAATATAAATGTACCCTAAAACTATTCATAATTTCATTTTATTAATATATTTACTCCAAAAAAATGTTAGGAGAAAAATATAATCATTTTAAGACACATCTATTCGATTAAGTCACTTTATTATATTTTATTTAAAAAAGAAATAATGGTGTTGTATTCTAATTTTAAGAATTATATCAATATTAATATAGTGTTATACATAATATAAATTAGACTAAAAATACACATTGTTCTGATATTAAAATTTTCTACATTATTATAAATTATTTATATTTTTTGACATTAAATAATTATATTTATTTGTGAAAGAATGATAATTTATTAATTAATTTATTAAAGGAAGAATGAAATTAATGATATTATAAATATTAAAATAAATATAAATATAAATTTTTTTTACAATGAAGGAATTTTTTTTTGGATTAAATTCTCATTTTAGGGATGAGGTATTTTTTTAAATAAAGTTTTTACGAATTTATGATTAATCAATTACTAAATAGTGTCAAAATTAAAATAAATGTGTTTTTAAAACAAAAACATATTTATTAAATGTTAATATTGATATAAAAATCTATTATTCGAACTAATGACATAGAGAGACTAAAAAATATCAATATATATCAACTTGAGGTAATCTCGGAATTTTATAATAACTATATTAACCATATAGTATATAAATACAAGAAGATATGGAAACAATTATTTTATTTAACTAAGGGTTAAATCGAACGGTTAATGTTAATTTTGTGACCAAAACATTTTTAAAACCTATTGGTTGAGATTATTTATACCCATCCACATATTTTCCTATAAATAATTCCTTTTTTATTTATTAAATAGAGTAACTGATTTTTTAATAATATAATAATTAATGATTTTCCTAAAGTTCCCTCACATATCTTATAAAAGAGAACATCTCCTTATCTTTAGTTAACACCTCATAACCCCATTATCTTGGACAAACTATGACCATTTCCTCTCCCAAAACCCCTCACATAATTATAGAGGAAAAACATTGGGCAATAATCCATCTTATTGAGTTCTTTTGTGAAAATCATAAAAAGACATTAGAAGAGAAGTAATTGTTTTTCACCTCTTTCAATGTTTTTTTCTACTTCAACATCCTCTTTATATATGGTGGTTATAATAAAATAATTAATAATGAAACTATTTTTACTAATATTTTATTATAATTACGTGAAAAATTTATTCATCAATTTACCCATCCTAAAAAAATAATATCTTAATGCGTGCGTATGTGCGGCTTACCATCTCCATGCCCTGGTGTAATTTTTTTTATGCACAAGTTATTTATATTGGTATAACAATGAATATAATGAATGTAAATAATAAATATACCATGATATTTTTTATTTAAAATAAATTATCCATATAATTCCATACCATTTAATTATTAAAGAAATGATACTGTCACTCATGTGTATATATGGTTTACCATCTCCCTAATGCAATGAGACTAATTTTCCATGTTCACCATCAATGAATAATTATAAGAATATATATAATTAATAAATATAAAATAATATGAAATAATATTTCTACAAGGATGATATATATATACCTATATTTCATTCAATCACATCCCTCAAATAAGATTAGATAACAGAAACAACATTCAAGCATATGTACGACCATCTATGGCCACAAAAGGTGTTTTCTAATTTATTTATCTATCTATTATATATATATATATATATTTATATACACAATATGTATCATATATAAATAATTTTTTTCATTTTTTAAGTAATTAAATTATTATATACCTAATACGATAAAAAATAACAATTCAAAAAACTTATGATAATGAAAATGATTATTACTCGAAATGTTTCCATTACTTGGAAATTATTAATAAACAGTTAATAAAACGTCCTAAATGAATTAATTATGATATTATAAATATGTATACGGTCTTGTTATAAATTAATAATATGCTTTAACTATTATAAAGTAGGATTACTGGCCCTCGAATGAAGGTATATATTATTTATGAGTTAATTTCACGTTCTCTTTATTAACTAAGATTGCTTATATGTAAGTAAATACTAGGAAATATTTATCATCCTCATCCATATTTCATATAAATTTATTTCAAAAAATAATATCTATTCCTATACTACTATCTAAATTCATTTATACCCATTTTTAACTTGTTATAAAAGATTTTGAAAGGATTATTTTTTGTTTATTCCAAATGAGGGACAATAAGACATTTTAAACAAATTAGGGAAAAAATATTTTTTTAACTTATATTGCATGAATGGATATTTTACGCCATAATGATAACTTAAAAATTTTATATTTACCTTGTATGATTGCTAGATTATTTTCAATGGAAATGTTTTCTTTCATATTTATGTTGGCTATTAAATCATGTCAATGTAAAAAAGTATATTTCTAATTTAGTTTTAATGATTTTGTAATATCACATTAATCTATGTTAACATCCTTTTTTATATTTTATGCTTATTTTTTTTGATATATTATGTTAAAATCATCCATATTATATTTATGTTTTTATGATATGAATGAATGTGGGTTTCCTATTTCAATATCATTCAAATCGTATAGATTAAGTAATTACATTTCATATGTTTGTTTTAATATGAATGTGTATGATTGTTATGTTTTATTTATTTCATAATTGGAATGCAATGGAAATTTTATGTGTCGAGAGGGGCCCACTATAGCCCCTAGATGCATTGGTCGGTCTCAGGAGTCAATTATGTTTGGGTTATGGATAATTTCTTACCCAATTGTGTATAGTGTCATGGATGAACCCTTGATGGTGTGTTGATGGTGTCCTACATTATATTTTCCCTTATTATAATGCCAGTTATAACATGTGATCATTCGTCTTGTATAATATAAATTTTCATATTTATATTTAAATTTTTGGTTTATTTATTCAATATTATTTTCACGTTTATGTTTATAATGATTATGTTTTTGTATACATCATTATTTAATATTTATTATTATTTATGATAGTTTATAATATATTATTTACCCTTAATGATAATATGATCTCACCCCTTTCTTACGTTTAATTGTTCCCTAAAATGCGACGACGTTTTATACAATTGAACTATTGTGGTATTCTTTGGGATATGTGAGTTTTCAAAGGGGATAATATGATGCTTTTATTTTCTAGATATCATGTAAAAATTCTGTTCGTTTTTAGTGTTTCCAATGCTTTAAAATTGATCGGTTCATCAGGATTCTACATTCTAGTGATAATGCCAAAGTAAAAAATAATACATTTGTATCAAGAAAATGGAATCAGGGCATTACAGTCTGTATCTGTGGAAGTATAGTACAAACATAAAAAACTAGATTTTGAAAACATCTTTGATTAGGGAACATAACCCTAAGATAGACTTTGGGGATAAATATAGAAGAACACCTGGTAATTTTGATAATATAAGGACTATATGGAAACTACTAGAATATACATCCATGTCTAGATTCAACAAGTGGACATGGTTGAAGATAATTTGTACCTTTGGGTGAAATCTCTGAGATGGTGTAACGGCATGACTCAGGGTAACATGGTACATGAAAATAGGTTGTACTATTCCCCTATTTTGACAATCCTAGGGGATATGCGTTGGATAATTCACATTTTCTTTTCAACCCATTATGTTGAGTTTATTAGTAAATATGTCCCCAAATAAACCATTTTTATGATTATGAGACTAGATACGTGTATATCATTATGTTGTGAATTTTATAGTTATTTTGGATTATAAATTATGATATGATCTATCCTCATGTATTTCATCATTTGTAATTGGTGCCCAGTATAAGGAATGGAAACTCCACCAATACACATGATCCATATAGTAATAAAGATTATATCATTCATGGTCTTAAAAAACATTTCAAAGGGAAATAGTCTCCCATGAATTTTCATCAAATGAGGAAACAATATCATGATTTAATAAGATTTGCAAATAATTCTAAATGTACTATGGATTTTAAGGTTTGAAAGAGAAAAAGAGGATGTGAGAAAGAAATATGGATAAATGGATCAAGGGAAAGAAGGATTTCTCCACATGTGATAACTGTGGAAAGGATCTTCCTAGTAACTTATTAATGTGAATGGCAATTTTTTACATTTATGGAGAAAAAGGACACCATGTGGGTGATTTTATGGTTAATAAATAGGTATCTAATGTACAATTCTTCAAATACCAGGAGATACGACACTATGAGAATCAATGTATAAATAATCAAATGAATATACACCAGATAATACTATTAGATAATGATCAAGTTATGATACTTCCGCAAATTATGTTGAATGAGTAATATTCCTATTCAAATTTATTTTATTTGAATTTCTATTAGGAATTTACCTTTTATTAAAAATATATAGAGAAAATAAGGATTGTACTGTAGTACTATTTCATTAAAGATTTTAGATTGTATGGTACCATGTAAAGTGACATAGTTTCATGTTGAATATTTTGGGAAACTTGTGGATGGGGAAAATACATCCCTTAATATGTTTCTAATACTGAGATAATGATTTTATAATAAGAGATAATTTATATGGATAAAGTTGAATGGATATTAATTACATCCTTAGAACTAGAAAATGGTTTATTTTAAAAGCTCTTTATACCATCATTATGGAGGGTTTTTTATCATTTATGGATATAAGGTGTACATCCAGTATTTTATGTATTACATAAGGAATAGTAAATAATTAACAAATTCAATATGGTCTTATAGTAATTTCGGTTATTTCCATGTTTTAATTTAATTTATAATGAAGGTATTCACATGTATATTATGTGACCTTATTTATAAATTTTTGGACTGTGAGTTTGGAAACAAGTATTTTTAATAAGACTAAATGTTTGAATATATTATCTCATACATAATATACTATTTTTTATCATTAATAATTTCATAATATTATTTTTTGGAATGTTATATTTTTATGTAAAGGACAACCACTGGGTTGGGCGATAACCCGTCGAGTCTTGCAAGGCTGTGAGACGTGATCCTTTAACCAAAGCGATATAAGGGTGTGTTTTCTACCACTGGCCTACATGATATCCTCGTTTTTATAACTTATTTCTATATGGTATGATATGTTAAGTATAAATTCATTTTTGGAACCCTATGAAATTAATATAAATACAATAATTTTTACTATAATTATCTTTTGCTGAGAAAGATGAGTTTATGATAGAAATTATTTAATGGATGGAGCACAATTTTTATATATATATTATTACTTTTCTTATTGTTTTATAAAATGCATAAACATTTGGAAAAAATTCTTAAAACCAAAAATATTTTCATAGTAATTTATTTTCGGATGAATCCAATGGTCCCTTATATCATCACTGACTTCTAGATTTGTGAATGTTAAATTTTTATTACAATTGACTCAATAAATCTCCATATGATCTTGATGGCTAGATTTATCTTCTGCAACATTTTTTATATATAACCCTAGTATGTGTTATCTCTTCTGACCTGCGTACTTCCCTTTCATTACATAAAAACAATGGTCTCATTATCCCATTATTGGACGTGGGATTTCATTAAATATATTTTTAATAGTCCAACCCATAGAATTTGATTGCATGTTTATATTGTTAACCCACATTTTATTGAAGGAGGGAATAATTTACCTTCCCTTTCTTCCACTGTATGCTTCATTTAAAATAATTCAACAGCTTGTGTTGTATGCAACATCGAGTTGGATCACTTCATGACAAATCAAACATGTCATTTAAAAAGTGGATATTAATTGTCTTAACCACATTTTAAATAATATATAATGCATATAATTTTAAAATTCATATAATTTGTTTCCTTATACATGATATAAAGAAAAATTCAATTTTTTAGTTAAATGATGTATTTTTTTAAAAAATAATTTTTCCACCTTTTAATGGTGTACCATTTTTAAATTCGTTATTTAAAACATAAATATATTAAATTGAAAAAAATTAAATTATTATTTAGTATAGGGACATAATAATTTAGTCTGGTGAATGTTTTAGTGTTTTTATCATAACATTCATATTTTGAGGAATAGTGAAAAATATTGCATTTTAATTCAAAAATGGCATTTCATCTATTGTATTTTATTGTTAGATTATCCTTATAGATGGTTTTAAATTGTAATTAGATTATGTTTTTATATTTTAAAATAATTTAAGTCACTGTAATTAATTTCACAATGATATTATATATTATTATTTATCAATAATTTGATGGTTTTCCCTTTTGAAAACATGTTTTCTCTTTTTGATAATGCCGATTAATGTTAAATTAATTAGAACAAATTATTTGTTTTGAATTTTTAAAAATATATTCCATATTTTGAATCTGAAGGACCCAATTATGTAGATAGGTACCTTTTAATTTTGGGCATTAAGAATAGTAACTTGAATAAATATTTATATTTACCTTAGTTAAATGGTAAATGCAGTGAATAAAGGTAAAAATAATACTACAATAATATGAAATTTTCCTAAAAATTGTTCGACTTTCATTGGAAATGTATAATTCAACAAAAATAAACCTTACATCGAAAATAAAATCTCGTTTAGACCACTTGTTTTATATGATGAAATTTATTATATTCTATTTAAGAAATAGTTAAAAGAGTCATATAAAAATTTTAATAAGTAAATAATTTTGAATATAAGTTTATAGATAAGATAAATTAAACTATAAATATTAACAAGAATGATATAGAATTTTTATACCTCATTATTTTTATATATATTTTTAGACAATATATAATTAAATTTATTTGTGACAAAATGATGGTGTAGTAATTGATTAATTTAGGGAAGTATCAAAAAAATGATAATACAAATATTAAGCTAATGTAATTTGAGATTTTTGATCCCATCCATGATTTTTTAGGATAAGATAGACATGTTATAGATGATTTAATTCTTTTTTAGAATGAATCATGTTTTTATGACTTGAACACAAATCAATTACTAAATAGTGTTGAAATTTCTATAAATGAGTTTTAAAAAAATTATGTTATTAAATAATATAATTGTAAAAATAATATTAGATTCCATATAATGACTAATATTATGTTACAAATTTCTTTAAGGTTCCACTTGAGGTTCATTAGGTATTATATAGTAACTATTTTAACAATATAGTATTAAAGTCACACAATACATTATCAGAGTTAATTTATTTATCTAAGGTTTAAAACCAAAAGATAATGTAAATTTGGAGACCTGAACATGTCTAAAACCTATTATTGTGAGTATTTAGACCCATATTCATCTTATCCTAGAAATAAATCAATTTTTATATATTATAAATAGAAAGGAAATTTAAAAAAAAATTAATATTTCAAAAATTTCCTAAAGTTACCATCACCTCTATTATAAAAGGGAACATCTCATTCTTTTTAATTAACAATAACAAAAAACATTTACTCATAAAAACCATATCTAGTTATTCTACCAATCAACATAATTTCATCCAAGAGGATAAAAATTGTGAATAATACCATTCAATTATGTCCTTTTGTAAAAAACAAAAGGAGACAACCGAAAAAGAGGCAATTCTTTTATCAACTCTTTCAAAGTTCTATTTTTCTTCTACTTCCTCTTTCTAAGTTGTTTTAATGCTAAAATATCAAATCTATTATGATCTACCTGATTATATTTTTTTTATAATTATGGCACAACCATATTACTCCTTTTACCCATCCTATAAAAAACAATATCACCCTTCGTGCGTATGTATGGCGTACCATCACCATGTCGTGGTGTAAACTATTTTTCATGTACAAATTATTTCTATGTGTATAATGATGAATATATTTGATTGAAATAATATATAATACATGATATTGTTTAAAAAATATTCATATTTTATCAAAAAAATTTGATGTTAGAAGTCAGACGGGCCTCGGAGTGGCGGATTCTCCCCCCTGCCTTGCGCACCCATGGTTTCCCTTCCAAGCCACCTCCTCCCCTCCTCCGGAATGCCCCGACCTCGGAAACCGATTCACGTCTGGGCTCGATATTGATGGATGGTAGATCTGTGTGGTCGAGGTGTGTTCCTGTCTCAGAGGCAGCTTCGTTGCACCTTTCGGCTTCAGGAGCTTGCTCATTCATGATCATGGATTTGGGACCTCATCTCAGCGTCTGAGTCGGTGTGCATCAGGGTAGAGTGGTTTAGCATTAGGATCTCGGATCGGTGGAGACTATGCCTTTAGTGTCTTTTCGTGGTCGGTATGCTCACTATAGACTTCTTGCTTCAAACTTTTCAGGATACAGTCTTGGCTGTATTGGGCTTGGTGTCAGCTTCGGTGTGAACAGCGGAAGCTTTGGCGTGCCTTCCAGTTCTGAGATCTCTACTCGGCATTGTCCTGACATGATGTCAGGTCTGGCGTGTTCTTTTGGGATCAGTGTCGGCTCCAGTAGACTGGAGGGTGGAGGAATTTTTTTTGCTATTGCTATAATTTCATTCCATGTTATCTATTTGGTGAAGCTAGGAACATGGTTGATTGGCTGTGGAATTGGTGGTTTTTTGGTGGTGCTGAAGGTGTGGTTGGTTGTGAATCTGTTGGTATCTTGCTTGTTTATTTTTCTTCTAGGTGAAATGGATGGGCTGTTAGAGAACCCAAACATTCTACAAGGTGTTTCTTAAGATGAGGATAGAGCAGGTTGTCTTCATCATTCATGGGTTTTCGGATTTGGAAGATTGTGAGGTTATGGTGTTTCCATTGGTACCAGGCCCGTGTATTTTTGCATGGGATAGCTTGATGAGCATCGATGCTTTTTTTGAGGCATGCCTTAATGATTTTGATGCTTGGTAGAGGCACTTCTTTGTAGTCTTGTTCTACGTTGCAACCCTCTTACTTTTCGATTTTTGTTAATTTCTTTATGTCGTTGATGTCCTGGTTTCCTCCTTTATACTTAAAAGGGGACTTATCCATAATCAATAAAAATTTTGGCCTTCGGGAAATTTAGTCTATCCAATTCCATACCATTGAACCATTAATGAAATGATATCATCGGTTGTGTGTATGTACGACTAACCGTCTTAAGGATGCGGTGAAACTCATCTTCCATGTTAACCGTCTAAGAATGATTATAGGAATATATATTATTAATATGTATGTAGTATATGAAATGATAATTCTATTGCAATTATATATAAATGTATACTAATATGTAATTCACTTACATTCATTCAATACGATAAGAAAATAGAAACATTGTTCATGTATGCGTACGACCTATCATCACCATAAACAGTGTCTTAAATTTAATTTTTCAATATATTATATATATATATATATCATGTTTTACATTTTTTATGTATGTAAATTATGACCTTTGTAATAATATCATGAATAAGAAGTCAAAAAACATATGGTAAATAAAGTGATTCTTACTAAAAACATTGGTTTAACATGTAACTTATTAATAAACGTGTTATATAAATTCATAAATGAATCATATATGATATCATAATTAAGGATATTTTCCTATTATAATTTAATAATATGTTCTAACCATAATAGAAGAGAATAACTCACCCTATTCTAAAGATAAGTATAAGGTAAGGATTAATTTCGCAATCTCATTATTATTCGAGATTGTTTATACATATGAATATACTATGACATATTTATCGTCCACAACCATGTTTCTTATACACATATCTAAAAATAATATTTCTATTCTTATAATATTGTAGAAATTCATTTATACCAATTTTTTACTTTTCATTAAATGTTTTGAATTGAATATTTTCATCGTTTTTTTGGCGAGGGACTATAAGATCATTATGAAAAATTAAGGAAAGAATTTTTTTATTTTATAGGTGTGAGTGGTTATTTTACTCCATTATCACACCTTAATATTTTGAAGCGTCCCATACAAGATTGATAGGATATATTCAAAGGAAATTTTATCTACTACGATGGATTTCAAATCATTTCAATGTGTAATGGGATGTTTCTAAATGAGTTTTACTAATTTTTTAAATCTACTTTCATCTATGACAACATCATTTGTTGGGTTTCATGATTAAGTAAGGTTAATATTTTATGATACAATATTCCAAATTTTATTTAATTTTAAATGACATGATTGACTATGGATGTGCTATTAGGATATAATTCATAGTTTAGGGCTTATGTATTAACATTTCAGATGCTAGTTTTAATATGCATGTATATGCTTGTTATGTTTTATCCCTATCCTAAGTGGAATGAATTAGACCTTCTAAGTTATTGATGGAACCCCTATTTCCCATGGATTCCTTAGTTGTTCCCATGAGGAAATTCTATTTTTGGTTTGGCTAATGTATTACACAATTATCTATGGTATCTGTGCTAAAGCCTTGATGGTGAGTTTATGATGTCCCACATTGTACATTCCCTCTTTATAATGTCAGTTATTACATGTGATTATTTTACTAGTATAATATCTATGTACATTTTTATATGGTATTATAAGATTTATTATATCTATATAATGTTCATGTTTATGTTTAAAAGACAGTTGTTTTATCATATATATTTCCTTAAAATTTATTCCTATCTATGATAGATTCCACTATATTATTTACCCTTACTGAGCATTTAAGCTCACCCCATTTTTTTGTTTAATATTACTAGTATGTGAAGAAGTATATTATGATTGACCGATATTGAAATTCTGTGGGATATGAGATTTTTCAATGGGGATAATATATATTTTTTAATATCAACATGTAATTTAAAACATCTGTTTGTGTCTAGTATTTTCAAGGATACTAAATGGAATGGTTATTTGGGATTTTACATTCTTGTGATCATTTCGATTATATAAATAAGAAACCAGATCCTGGAAAATGGGGTAGGGGTGTTACATCCTACACCGAACAATAGAAAATGAACTAGTTGAGAAGGCACAATCCATTTAACCTAAATTACCAAATAAATGTATTCATGAAAGAAATATATTTTATTAACCAAAACATGATTTTAGAATTAAATGTTTGTCTATAGAGAATGTGATGTTATAAGTAAGTCATATATTTTATAACATATATAACATTGGTTTTGGAAATTATGTATTACAAAAAACTATTTTTTATATGTGATTTTGAACATGTATAAAGTGTATCAAGAAATATGGTAAGTGAATTTCATTTCAGATTGTCTTATTTTAGAAATATTGTACATTTTTCACATATATTATTTTATGAAGTGTATATATATCCCCTTATATATTTTATATAATAAATATACTTTGTTTAAGTATATTTAATGTTTTATTTTATGTTATTATTTCATGGAGATTATAATTTATTAGGTTTTCATTTTGTAATTATTTATAATACTGTATCATATTTTTTGGTGTTATTTATGAATAAGTTTCTGATGATGAATTATTTTGATCTACCTATTATTTATAATAATAAATTTTCCATTCATTTTTCTCCCATTATGTACTCATTATTTACATATATATTTTTTAATGAAAAAATAATTTTGATCTGTCTTCTGTCAAAATCACGTTTTCATCCATCTCGTTGTTTTGGGATTTTTTTTGAAATTTTTCTATATTATACCAATGAAATTAAATATAATTATGATCATATTTTATATTTTCTAAAAAAAATTATTGAGAATATTATTTTCATTTTTTAAATGATGTACATTTGATTTTTCATTGAATATGTGAGAGTGATCTATGTTTTAAACTATATAGCAAGAATAAACATTGTGATATCATGAATACTCATTTATTTGAATAATACTTTACATGTTTTGAATGTTCATTTAAAAGAAAATAATTTATTTTAATAAAGGAAATTTTAAGACATGAATGATTTTTTTGAAAATTAAAAGTATAAGTTTCTCAAAAATATTTTTTTAATCGTTAATGGAATTATTATTCATCGTAAATACCAAAATATCAAGTGGTTTATGATTTAATGAGGAAAAAATCCAATGTTAAAATAATTAGTAATTATTTATATGGTTTATTTTATTATTATAATGAAACAAATTTTATAGAAACGATCCTTTTACAGGGGTTTTGAAATGATGAATTGGAGAAATTATTGGGAAACCCATTTCATTTCAACAGGTTATACTATGATGAAATGACTATAAAACACTATTATTTTTATGGTTATTGACATAAAAAATGTGATATGGTATTATGGGATACAAATTTATGTATTATTTGAAGAGTGTTACCAATATATCCCTCCAATGGAATTTTTAATGTTTCATATATCATTGCATAATAGTGTGAAGGATGTCAATGAATTTGGATTAAAATGTGAAAAATGATGTTAAATTTGAATCACCATGTGGAATATTATATGATTCATTATATTTTATGAAATTGGAAAAAAAATTTATGCATGATATAATATTATTTTATGGTATCAAACTTCAAAAATAATATAAGAAATGGTTTCTTTACTTATAATGTTGTGGAACTTATATGACATTATATTATTTTTCAAGATTAATTTATAATAATTTCTTACATAGATGGTTCATGAATATTAATATTATAATGTTTTGTTCAATGGATCATTTTTACAATTCATGTATTACTTAGGAATGAAATTTTTATATGGTAAAATTGTCTCATTCCATTATGCTTGTCATATTCATTAAAATTATCATTGGTTGATATCATAGATGTTTACCCTTAATGAATACCCAAGCTCGAAATTTCTCATTATTATTTTCTCTAGGATATGATGAATTATTTATTAATGAAATGAATATTATGTGTAATGTGTATCCTGATATATGTGGGAGATTTTTATGGTATTTAATGAAATAATATTATTTTATATCTAGTATACAAAGACAATAAACCTTTACATTCCTTATTCACATATTTTTGAAATATATTTAATATTCATCTTTTATGATTTAATATATATTTATGAGAACCATGTGTATTTATAGTCAAATTGGGATAATAAGGCCACATAATGACTTGTAACTAAGGTAATGTTACCGAAAAATCTTCTGGAGATAAATATTAATTTTGGGGAAATGTCTTATAATAAGATTATATACTATGTCACACTACAAAAAAAGATTCCATTCCTCATCAAAAAAAAATATTGACACCCATGTCTCGTGTAATTTATTCATTATCTTGAAAAACTCGACATCAATACCTCATAAAGTGTTATATAAATAATAATAGGTATGATTAAGAGGATTGAAAATATAATTCTTATTATAATGTTGGAATTTAAAGACTATGAATTTATAATAACTAATGATAGTATATTTTAATAATTTTATTGTGTTTTGAATAACTACAATGTCTAATAACTCAAATGTTGAATATTAGGGTGGTTAGATTCAAGATGATGTATCAATATATAAGGAATAAGAAGAAGGATAGTAATATAGATAACATATTATCTATATTGATCATTCACTATGTGGAATAAGATAAAAATATAGAAGATATTTTATCTTATCACTTATATAGACATCCTACGAGAGAGATTGATAGAGTATTCCAGAGTGAGAGTTGTGAACCTTCACTGAAAGTAAATATTATATATGGTTATGAAAGAATGAGTTAAATTGTCGTGGAGAAAATTATTATTCTTTTATGTAGAAGATGAATAAGAATATAGGGAGAACAATGAAAAACTTTACAAGGGTCCTAATGAAAAAATGTTAAAAATTTCAACAAATAATATTTATAAATACAATTAATTGAGGATAATGATTTTGTATATCATATTGATATATTGTGAAAATAATATAATGATATTATTATACAATTATCTTCAAATAGTTTTTTGAGTACATTAATTTTACACATTCATGTGATGGAAATACAATTATATTTCTTGAATTGTCAAAACATAAATAATGTTGGTCACACTTGCCATTGTTGAATCAAAATCGCAAAAATCTAAATTAATTTCAGTTTGTTTCCATTTTATAATATATATTACTTATTTTTTGAATTTTATTGGGTTTTAAAAATAATTAGGGGTCCATGAATATAATTTTTTTCCATGCATCATGATGACAATTAAATAGCTACTATGTGGGTGTCGGATAACAATCACAATTGACAAATGATATTTTTTTCAATCTTGGATTGAATCACTATTATCAAATGATGATGTTCATTTTTTTCTTCATTTTAAATTTAAGCAGCATAACTAAAAAAAATCGGTATAGAAATTAATAGATAGATCAATTCACATAATATTTTAAAGTGTAATATATTGGAAAAAGATTTTAATTACCAAAAGGAAAACAAATTTATTTTACCTCCCTCAATATGTTGTGAAACAATCTAAAAAGAACATAAAAATCAAAATTAATTGAGATAGTCAATGAAAAATTACCACTAAATATTTTTTACCAAATCTTTAGTACATAAATTTAGAAATGTCCACCCATATTCCATGTTTATTTTATGACTTGGAGTAAATTATGACCGCTCTAATATTATCTTTTACAGAATGTGGGTTTCCATTGATTGACATTTAGCAATATACAAAACATTCATGTAACAAGTAACCCATTATGATTGATATTTATATATTTGTTTTTGTATTAACTATAATGAAATCTAGTGGTAGTATGAAAATACCAAATCTAACCAATATATATTAAACAAATCATAGGATGTATGCTTTTACCATTTTATAAATAATCAAAACCACGCTTGAGGATTCAATGTACTAGATATCAAGTCCATTACAAAAATCCAAGGTTATGATATATATTCAGGATCTATATAAAATTAGGCATGTAAACATATTCACCCAGTTATAATAAAAATAAAATATCAAACAGTATTTCACATTATGTTTCAAGGAAATTTTTTCAGTAAATTATATAATTATATCCTTTAATGGGATATATATATAATTCACCACCAAATTTTTTGTGTCAAATTTTATATCATATAAATATAGTGTTTGTGAAAATAATCAATAATGAATTTTTTTTGAATTTTTTTATGTATTTGAATAGATCCAAAAATATATTTAAATTTCATTCCATATATGTTGTTTATTTCAAATAATAATTTCGAAAAGTATAAGTAAATTCTTATTTGTCACACCAAAAATAAAATATGTTCCATCATCAACCTCCCATTTCATTCCATAATAAATTATTTACTATCAAATATTAGTATACAGATTATAAAGAATGAAACTCTATAAAATAAAGTTCAAGGATACAAATTTCTCAGTGTCTATCTATTTAGATTCATTATCTTCAACAAATATTCTACATGTTTTTCATAATTCATATAACATAACCTCAATGTTATCATTTGTTGTACCATATAATATTTCATTATATAATCACTAGTATTTTTCATTACAAATTTCCCACCTAAAATGTGAAACAGTGGATGATTATATCATTTTTCTTTGAAAAAATTGACTTTACCCACCAATCCAATATTTTTTTTCTATATAGTTGGATAAAATTAAAATATCATGTCATCACATGATGGTTTTTTTCAATATTTACATGTCCATTTCTCTAAAATGTTCACATTAGAATAATTATAATTTGGTAGTATTTTTTATTTTTTTTAATAATTTTCATATTCACACATTATATGAGTGGATGATTTTAGATGTTATAAACAATGTGGATAGATTTGTCAATAAATTATTTTCATTTTCAGTAATATATTTTAATAATTTTTCCACTTAGGATTATAAGTATTTTGAAGTAGTTCAACCATAAATCATTTCTATCAATGATTTTTCTTTAAAAATTACTAATATTACCTTGGAATAATTTTTGTATAAATTACATTCTTACATAAAGTAATATAATAATATATGTAATATAATAACATACCATAATAATTTTATTATTTCACTCTATCTTTAGTTTTTATTCATGAATATAATTGTTTCATATATAATTGGTTTTCATTAAACTATGATTGCACAAATACATTAAAAAATACTTCATTATATATATGTGGCTGTTATTTTGAATCATTCTATTTTGAGTTAATTCTATGGAAGATATATAAATACATTAACACATATAATATAATATCACTACAATTTCCTATAAAATGTTTTTATACCTATGTTTTTATTAGGGGATTCTACACATGAAAAAACAATATCAATAATTTGGACATAAATAGGAATGCATGAGTTATATTAATATCATAAACCTTACCATTCTTAAAAATATGAATGAATATATCATTTATTTTTTGATTCCAATCATGATATGTAGTATATTATTATTTATATAAAATATTAAAATTACAAAAATGAATATTTCATAGTACAAGTAATAATAATTTAATTTATTATTTAAAAACTATCATACAACATAGACTATAAATCTACATAGAAAACATGTTTGACCAGACCATCACCCATTAAATGTTTTAGTGGAACATATTGTTCTATAATTATAGCATCATTTATAATTGTAAAATAATATTCCTATATAAATTAATTTATGGTTCCCAAATATTCCAAATAATGTTTTTTCATATTTCAATATATTTGTATACTATGACTTTACAGAAGAATTTAAAACAATTTGCTGATTTTTAAAATATATTAATCATGTAAAATTATTCATATTATTTTATAAAAAATCATTCTATAATTATGGAAATTTGGTATCTTAGATGTAAAATAATTTACCAATGAAAAACTTAATTATCGGTGGACTAATCAATCAAGAAGATTTCATGATATAAACAATAGAATATTCTAATATGTTGAGTAAATATTGAAATATTATTATACCTTAAGCTCATTATGATCATAAACTATGACTGATAATTAATTTATTCCATGAAAAAAAGTAAGGTATAACAATAATTTATGAATCAATTTTAAACATGATTTTATATCTTGAATATATAACAATTTATGAATGGTTTAGATAATATTAATAATGGTCAATATTCTCAAAATATATTTAATATATCATAGTTTTATAAATGATAAAATAGGATAGATTATATCATTTATAATAAATAATAGTCCTTCAAGTTTAAAAATATGTAAAACATGTTTAAAAATGAAATTGAATTAAAATAATTATTTCAACGAAGTTATTATAAATTTTGTGACCGGACATCATGAATTTTAGTAGAAAAAAAATTAATTTTTTGGATATTGATAAACTGAGAGATGTTAGAATAAATGAGTCTGATTCTTTTATTGATGGAATTAGGGTGTCTTTGTAGAACAAAATGATTCATTAAAATAATAATATTTGTTCATTTATTATTATTTATAAATATTGAATTTTTTTTCATATTCATTAATGTAATTCTATATTGACCCTGAAAAACATTTCAATATTGGATTATGTGTAATTTTTATTTGGTATTACTTTGTTATATGTTGTTGTATACTTGAAAAGTTCACTAAATAACACGCAAATTTGGTAACTATCTTCTTCTTCAAATTTTATTTGTTATTTATCCTTTTTTATTCCATCTAAAAATATATATTACATGCGGATCACAAGAATGTGTAATTAAACTAAAAAACTATAAAAATTAGATCCATTAATTAGTAAAGTGATTTCCTGAATTACTTATTTCTTATATATATACCCAATAAAATATATTTTCCAGTCATTTTCATTAAATAAAAATTATAATAAAATAAATATATGCACTTCAGAATAACCATATTTTAAATATTTATTAAATAATTTTTTCTTATGGTAAAGAGATTATTGTTTTTTCTTCTCATTCATTGAATTATTATATATATATAAGGATCTTTATATCCTGTATTTAATTTACATAAATACTAATTGAATTCGAAAAATCCTTACATTTTAATAAATTTTTATATAATTTGAAATTCAAGAGGATTTTATAAAGCATAATAATATATATAAATTATTATCATCATTTTCATAAATATATAATCTAATGATTCTTTTGAAAAAAACATGGAATATGAAATACATTTATATCGATGATATTATTATGTTACTTTCTATTCACATTCCTAAAATTGGCTCACCCCATACTTTATAATACTAATATCACTAATGTATAGTCCATAAATCTATAAGACCAATATAATATTTTTCTCATATAAATAATCCAATTCTATTTAAAAATCCTTTATGAAGAGATATATGATGATTAATAACTTCCACTAATTGTATCCACACAATTATATTCATAGGACATGTATTCATAAAAGATAGATAGTAAGACAATCATTATTCATCTTGTAAAATAATAATCTGAATTGTGTCTATGAAATCGTCGAACCATGACACTTATATCTAGTAATAAAATAAAAAGCATTACATTGATTTTTATGATGAAGTCAATGGTTACCTAATTTTTTTCCATCCAAAATAGACAACATCAAATGGAAGTATTGGATCACATACATACCCATGGACCATTTAGGTATATTATTTTATGTAATTAAGATAATCTATTAAATAAATTGTATCCATGTCTTCAAAAAACATTTCTCCCAGAAAACACTTCTTTTCTTATTTTAACTTAAGTACTCAGTATCGTACATTAGATTCCACTGTATGAGTACTTCTTTTAACATAAATCTTGATAGCCTAAAAATTTTAATCACAATAATGGTATTCCAATATGCTATGTACGGGTAAACATAAGTGTTAACTAAATATTTTAAATAGTGATAATAAAATGAGCATAAGGGTATGATTAAATATTCAATGTGCATGTGAAAAAACACAAAATAAATAATACCCATTAATTCATGGATAATCAAATATCAAATCTAGATTATGTATTAATCGATTTTATTATTCATAATATTTTATAATAATTATCATAATGATTTCAATCATGGTCAAACAAAACATAAAAACACATATAATGAATAGAAATGATTTTGAATAATTTAGAATAGTATATTCATACCCCATTCTAAAACAATATCATAAATAATATCATCCCAGTTAAATCCTAAAGAGAAACACTCAATTTAATATAACATATATTCCATTAAATAGAATGAAAATAAACAAATAGATTAGAGAGATATGGGTGATCAACCATCATATAAGACATGTTAGGCTCACTAGGGTATATCTTACTTCAATAATTATATTTTCAATGTCATGATGACCCATATTAATCTGGGTGATTCCTCTGAATTTTCTATATCATTATCAACTAGTACTATTTTCCAAAACCCAACATATAACCTGAATTATGATCACATTTGATAATAAACAATGTCCATGTACAATTCATGAAAAAAATCATATGTATTATTTTAATTTTTTACATAACAATAAAAATTTTCATTAATTTATTGATTGAAACATGTAAAAGAAACTAGTTCTGGTACATTATTCCCCTCCCACTTTTCATGGAAAACCATTGTAACAATACATGGCCTTATTTGTAACCTCTCACCATCATCACGAGATTGATATAGTGTAAGAACATTTCATTTCCTTAAGAAACATCCCCATGACACGAGAGGATGGAAATAAATGTCAAGGGATTTACTTAAATTTGGGTGACTACTTTCACATTGAAAAAAACAAAAAACAATTCATGTTAAAAAAAATAAACTACTATATGATTCATGATACCAATAATGGAGAACATGAAGCATAATAATTATATTGAAATATAACTACACAATACTACTACAGAGGGAGACTAAAAAACCAAAAATAATAATGAAAACCATAAATCCAAATAACCAACCTGATCCATGCTCAGACTCCACAAAAAATCAATTATCACTAAGCACTACTAGAGAAGTGTGATACTTTACATTTTCTAGTGTCATGGTTAATGATATATGAAAAAGCACCAATGTTCCAAAGCATGGGTGATCAATGATACTCTGTTGGATTTCACAAAAATGAGTTTGTTACTCACACCCCTGGGATAGAATATGGTAGTATATTTATATAACGAAAATTATTTAAAAAATTGAAAATATTTTATTAAAAAAATAAAATTAGTTTAATAGATTTTTTTATTAACAAAGTTCTCAATAAAATCAACCAAACCATGTTTTATAACAATTTTACAAATTTCATTTTTACATAATCCATTCCATTCCACATATCCACACATTCATCCATCCGTGAAATATGGACCTCTCTATACACATGAGTGGGGAGTCATCCTTTCACTAAGCTGTCACATAGAGAACCATTTTGAAGGGGGAAACCCCTAACCCTTCTCTAGCCATCTAATTTTGTGGCAGAATTTATACACATATTCAACTCGAATGAACAACTAAACACATAAGCCTTATTCAATAAACAAATAGAAAAATAACATTTTCAATCATTTTAATTAAATTGTTATTTTATTTGAAAATCATTAAAAAACCATACCAACAAAAACAACCCTTTATCGTAAATGATTTCTTTTGAATCAAAACCGAACAATCATTTAACATGCATCATTTTAAAGGTAGGTTACTAAATCCACATTCCCCAAAAGTACAATTTTCTAGAATTCTATAAACTATTACCAAATAGTGTTCCCAAAAGGAAATTCATATCAATTTCAGAACTGATATCAATAAAAACAAATATTAATAAATCAAGCCTTTATATTTTAATTATAGGAGTCACGAGTGAAGCCCACAACGTCATAAATTTATTGAAAATGATAAATGAAAAAAACCTCCATGAAACCAGGTAGAATCTATAAGAACCCTTCATATATCACTCCCATTGATATCAAAAAAGAATAATATTATAATATTTTGAGTCAAAAAACTTATATCTATAACCAATGGTACTATATAAAAGAAACTGAGAGAGAGAGGGAGAAGTATATCAAAATAAATTCAAGTAAAACAATTAATAACAATGACTTATCATGTTAACTAGCCTCAAGAAGTCTCCAATTTGCTTCTAAATAAATGTGAGAATAATCCAATACCTTTAATAGGATAAAATCCTTAGATATGGTTTTTTTGGGAAAAGGGATTAATTATTAATATTTAAGTAGATCCATAATTATTCGATCTTATTTTTAAACCATTCATCGTTAGTCACATAGTTAGAAAAACAAATCCCTTAATGTTTTCCATCATTTTTATCAATGGGGGACCTCAAACAGATGGCCACACTCTTAAAAACCATGTTAAAAAGTTGAAAAATCCCACTATCTAACTTTCCATGATTTCTCCTAGCCCGCCACGTAGTACAGATACACTATGTGCCTTCAACTTAGCCGCTATATCACCTCAAATTATTTCCTATAAGAATTTTATTATTTCCCCAAATCCTTATCAACCTACATACTTTTATATAAACCAAAAAACATTTTAAAAAGTCTCTAATATTTCCCAAGAATCACCCATACACATTATATACATAAAATACAAAAAATAATGGTTACTTACTTGAATCCCCGAGGGTACATTCTACCAAACAATGGTATATCCATTTCAATAAAGTAGGAAACTAATGTGTGCATGAAATAGTTTTGACTATTTATCATTCATATACTTCTCCCATTCCAAATTCTCTTTATGAATCTGACTATGTTTTCACGAATCCTACAATAGTTTGATGCTTTTACCACACATGACATTATCATTTATATCAATAATAATCACTATCATGTAAACCAATGAAGCATCCACCTAGAGGTACACATGTTCCCATTTAATCACAAGGTCATGATGAGGATAATACTTTTTCAATTCTGAAACATGATTAAAATTATGCACAACTGAAAACTATGGTTACAATTCCATCCAAGTATCCACCTCACCAACCCAATCCAGTATCTAAAAAGAGATTATATATCAAGGAGATAAATTCCCCTTATACCCAAAGCATCAATGTACCAATTTTAGATATAACCTCAGAAAAATGGGATCACTAAACTCTAATAATAATGGTCATTGAAGATGATATGGATATAATTTTTGATGCCTATTTTTGCCGATTTCTTTGGTTGGCGCATCCATCGTCATGGAGATACACTGCATGCGGACCCTTTTTTGCATTTACCATAGGCGGATGGAATCCATCACTTATTTGGTGATCTATTCTACTTGATGTAAATAGGATGATGGTATGTAGTTCACTCATTTGGTGGATTTATACATGGAATTCATCGCTTAGTTTGAGTCTCCATCATTTATTTGAGTCATTGTTCATGAATCTTATTAATTGTGCCATCTCATCATGGATGTCAGATAATTATAATTCTCTTTTCACTACATTACAATGGTTTTATTTAGATATGTAAAAATCTATACTATCAAATGTTAAAATTTGTCATGTTGAGGAATATATGGCATGACTTGATGCTAAAACCCAGGATATCTTGTATTCTTCCTCGTTAGAGGGTTTCTAAAGGGAAAATAAATATGAGGCTACCCATAACAACTGTACGGTATTTTATTCCCAAGGAATTTTTCCGTGGTTTTCCACATCATCTCATGTATAACATGGGGAATGCTGTGACTTTTACATATTTCAGAGATAATTTTATGATTATCAAAACTTCCCATGGTGACAGATCACAGAGGTGGATCCCTAAGGGATATAACCCGAATGTTTTACCATATGGATGGATTAGAATGTCTGTTAGGAGGGACCCAGGATGGCATATCCCAAAAGGGATGGATTCATACCATGATGGTTGATCTGTAAATTTCAATAGTCAGATCAGAGGATAGTGGGTCCCAACAAAGGGGACACCAATGATTACCATTAACTGGGATTTAACCTTAGATAGGATTCATATATATGATTTGTAGAATATATGGATCCACACAAACATAGTTTTAAATGGAGAACATGAGATTACACACTGAGATAGTTATTCGTATGAGGATTTCTCTTGGTTGGATTGTGTGGGACTAACACACTGAGTCTTCTTGGGTGCAGATAGGAGCAACGATGTTTTGGATGAATGAGTCTTATGTACTGAGATGACCCATGTGCCACAAAAATTTATAATTGGTTGGGTGGGGAATATGTATTGTAACCTTCTCATAGAATGGAATGAGTTCACTGGGATGTGACTGCCCGTATGACATCAAGATGGATATGAAATAAGTGTCCATGTATGGAATGAACAGATATGGAACTGATGTGAATTTGATAGTTTTGGTCATAAACACGATGGATGTATTTTATATATCATCATGATGGGGAATAAAATTCCATGTAGTTCTATAATTGGGTGACACGTAACCTAAGGAAGAATCTCAAGAGGATGGATGCATGGATAATGGCCATGAAGGGTGTATAACCTCCAGGTTAGAGCATGATCTTCCCAAAACATGTGGTTTCGAGTGAGGGGCAAGGACATGATACGAGTGTAGGTCGTGAAACTCAGGGATAGTTCCTAGATACCTCTATGTTATATAATCATTCTATACGTAGTTTTGGATGGGAAATAGAAATGTTTCATACACAAATGGCATCAACTGAGAGACATGTTGGGACTTATAAAAAAATAGATACCCATCATAAGAAGGATAATATCATTTGGAGATACATTAATAGTGTGGGTATTATGCATGGTCAGCTGCCAAGAGGTATTAGAACACCTCATAGAGGAAAATCTAGGATATGGGTCCCCAAAAGTAAATGTATCACATCAAGAATTGTGCTTACCCATGAGGGAAAACTATAGTTTACAATTTATTGGGATAAAAACTCTTAAATGCATCATATCTACCATCTTTATAAGATTGGTATCAAAACCTACATAGTCCAGTAGGGGTGTGGTGTCATCATCACTATTAAAATCAAATCCCATGGGATTCATTCTCTTTATGAGAATAAAGGGAATCTATAAGACTAGACCTATGTGCCATGAAAGTTTCCAGCATGAGAGTTTGTGTGGATGGGGAGTATTCATGGAAGTGGCCCATGTGATTCTATAGAGTGACAATGTTGAATGTAGATTATGAATGGAATATACCTGTGTACTGATATGCATTTGAAATTATGGATTGGACTTACACATGGAAATTGTCCGGGTGCAGTTATGGAGAAGAAAAAGTGGATGTAGATTCTGGATCGAAGCTTCTCAAGTTCCTTGATGGAGCCACAACGATGGAAGGTACTAACTTATAGAAGCTTACTGGGTGCCTCTATAGAGTGGAAATAGTGGATTTGGATTATTCATGGAATCCTCCCAGGTGGCACTATAGAGAAAAAATAGTGGATAAATTTTATGTAGGGATGTTTCCCAAGTCCCACTATGGACAATCAATAGAGAATGGAGTCTTACGTGCGGACGCATCCAAGGGACAATAATAGATTGGAAATGGTGAATGCGGCTAATGTGATGAACCTTCCCACAATATCCAAATCATGCCTGGTTATGAGGGAATCCCATGTTCATTTCAAGGGGTACGTGTCTAGCTTAACGTCATGTGAAGGGACATATTCTGCGGGGCTTATGTAATAAGCTTCATGTTCTATCTTCCTCGTGTCAGGCCATGACGGAATCTCAACATGATTTTTGGTTGAGGGGAAAAGGTAGGGGCTTACCCCCAATGAGGAGTCCCATAGAAGTTTTTTGTTCTTCATGTCATTATGAGGCATCTTATGCTTATTGCATAAGGCATTCTATTCCTGAATCATAGGGATTTCTATAGTTTAAATACACATAGTGAGGACTATAAGCATCTTATGGTTGGTTCATAATTAATCTATTCTTTGGAAAAAGAGGCATCTTATGTATGACATGTAGGGTGTACTATAGTTTACATTCATATACATTGGACTATTAGGCATATGGTTCCCAACAATGGTAGGTGTTGGGACCTAGTCAATGGAATCCATTATTGTTTTAACATATAATTAGATTCCATTTTGGGGGGTTTGATGATATTCTTGAAAAATGGTTTGAATCAAGGTACTCAGGTAATTGAAGATGTGAATCCCAACTCATGACACATAGAAGGGAAATAGAGGAATATGTTGACTCAAGGTGTTTTGTGAAGGGCATATGAGTATCTCGAATAACATAATTCCATAGGGGGATTATAGGTCTGCATTAGGGAGAAAGGTAAAATGTTGGTGACCCAACTTGATATTTTCAAGGTGCGACTCTCTATTTCTATTTGGGTCAATGAAGATAGTGAAGGGACCAGCATAGGAGGTGGGACAACTGTTTCACACTGATCTCTAGAGGGGGTGGGTGGTGCATCCCTAAAACTCTGGATTATAGGTTTTAGGCCGAGTCAATTTTTTTTGTGTATTGTGGGAAACATGAAATACGGGTTGTGTGCAAGATTGGGAAACTTTTAATTATTGCATGCATGATTGGGGTGCTAGGTGCTGTGGTGCGTAAGATTTGGCATGCACACAAGAACATGGATGCACTTAAGGGGAAATCTAGTACACACCTGACATAGGGTTAAAAGAGGTTTGGTGTTGATAAAAACCACAATGGATCCGCATGAAGGTGGATCCATATGGTTCATATTGCACAAGATCTTTAAAAGGAGGAATCCATTCTTCTCCGCTTGCATGGAAGATGTGGTTTTACATGTAGGAAATTGGATTCCAATCATTAGATGCTTACCATGATGAGAGGGGCGTTCCATTATATTTATATGAAAAAAAATCATCAGTGGTTCATAAGAAGGATGGAATTCAAGTGGACGATTGACGTTGTATTGGGAATGTAATTGTCTTGTGCGCACATTCCAATCTAGAGTACACAACTCAAAACATTCACGAACCAAACATAGTCAATTTTTTGGTTGCCAGGGAAAAATATGTCCTCTTAACGTCATATTTACTATGTAAATGTTTTATGTGGTAGGTTTCACCCAATAATCTATTATTGTGTTCTTAATTCAATTATTATGAAAAATTCATCCATTCATTTACTCAAATGCATACTTTTCCCAAAAATAGCCCCAGCTATAAATTTTCAACAGTCAGACTTCAAAGTACCATAACATTAAATTTTTAATGATATTTTGTCTCCACGACTAGTCATTTAAATTCATATTGAATAATCTACACTCATGAATCAATTATGGAATCATTTGGTGCATCCTTAGGATTCATTTTCTAATGTCAACAAATTATCACTAAGAATGTGGTCCAACAAGGATGATGATGATGAGGTGGAACAAAATCTGTGGAAAAATCTATGTAAACTTCTTGATTTTGGGTCCATTATTTCTCAATAGTATTGAGGAAAAAATCAAATAAATCTATAATCCCACATGATTAATGCTTGGTGTGGGAAATGAGAGACAAAATAATATCATTCACCCATTTGGGTGTGATAAAAAATATAATACTTTCAAGGATTAGAATGGGACATTGATCACCATTTATGTGTGTCCAAAACCGGAGGGGTCATAGCTAGAGAATGGGGCTCTCGAAATAGCTAGATTTATTTTCCCAACGTGCTATTGCGCATGAGTAGGATAATTCCAGGGACATAACAATCAATTCCAAATTGGGGGAATGGAATGTGTGAATCAAGATTCCTAAAAATTCATAACAATATAGATGGAGAAAAGATGATGGATGATTATTGTTGACCATATTGGAAGTACATCATCTATATCATGTTTTCATGAAACGGGGATAACCATATGAGGGGTAATCATTGACCGTATTCAAAACATAAGGGAAAACTAGAATTTTCATCTAATTCCATTAGGAATGGTGGCCCATGATGGAAGGTCAACCAAAAGGCACATAATTTTTACCATTACAGGTTCCCTCTGACATGAAATAAGATGAGGGTCTGAATAAGGGGTATGCAATGCTTGGAGATTGGGTGATGGGTTGTTTTAATAGTGTCCAGATTTCATGAAATTACACCACCATGATTATTGAACATTGGTGGAGCTATAGGTCTATTCTAGGGTCAATCCTACTCCCATGCAGGATCTCTCTAGCCAGATCCTAGTATATCCTGCAGTTTTATTTCATGCAATGGAAAACCATGAGCATATTTTTTATTGTCATATGGTAAGGGCAATACATGGAATAGTTTACCATTATATGACCCGGATATCGTATACAGTTTAAGGACAAACAACCACGACCGTGGTCAATAAGTTGACCTCATTCTACATAGACTAGGGGATCCTAGTTTATGGTCACAGTGTTTTGACTGATGTTGTGGCCAAATGGAAAAGGAGGTTAATGAACCTAGGGCTGAACACGATGTAAAAATGTCTACATGTCTGTAAATACTCTTTGAGGGAATGAATCAAGCCACACATATTAATGGATGGCTCATAATGTTTAACATCGTTCGGCGTAAAATCTGCAATGCATTTTTTCATTTATCTAGGACATGCACAACCCAAAAAAGGAGAAACATGTGATGCGGTAGAAAACCTAACGAGAATGAGGACGATGAATCCCCATTCCATATCCCAAATTATAAGAAGATAAATTTGTCCCGAACACCCAAAATGGGGGGTCTTATAGTCCCCTTGAATGATATAAGGATAATATATTTGGATGTCACTATGTATTCTCCAAGTGCATGAATCAATATTTACATACTTCTTAAATAACAGTGTGATTAGAGACCAAAAAATGGTTGAAAAAATCCTCTTCACAATGAGGGAGATTATATTTCATGTACTTGTCATGGGGAATCCTAATCATTCTCAGGGTATGCTTGTAGTTTAACATCATATTTTTTTGATGAAAAAGATGAATGTTTAGGGGAATATAACTATTATAGTGAGGTTGAACATCTTTTTATATGGGAAAACCTTTATAAGACCTCTAATCCCATGTGATCCATGCTCAGTGTTGGAAACATGGAGTGATTTGAGGATTTCCCCATCAAATGAGAGTGAAGGAACCATGAAATGAAGTGTTAAGTGGGAGAATTAAACAACCCTCGCAGTCCTACTCCACACACATGAATGCACAGAGGGAAAACACCTTGGGTATTGTAAATCAACAATAACCTAAAAAGGATAAAAAATGTTAATCACTATGATTGATATCTAGGGTGAAATGGGATTGGCATAATGATGGAGGATAACTACTAATAGAGTTTCTAATACAGTATCCATATCATGTGTTTTGGGATGGGAGAGAACAATTATGGCATGTCCTCTGACCATTTTTGAAATGTAGGAGGAACCTATATCAAGATGTTGTTATAGATCCTCCGAGACGTTGGCCCAGAAAAGCAATAAATTCATTAGGTCAAACATCAATGAAACTTTTGGTTCCCTTTAGATATCGAAGATGATGGTGGACCAAATAATGGGATATGTGAAGAGTGGATTTGATGTTGAAAAAATGTTCCTTTTGAATCCAACTATCTGGGTCATGCAACACCACACATTAAAGCATGTCGGCATGGAACATCTGTTGAAATGATCAGACCTACCCTAAAGGATCCATCTCTTTAAGGGAATTGTGGGTGGCTTAATGGTCGTGTTAATCATACCAAAATATATTAGTTTAAATTCATAGAGTGTGGATCATATGAGCCCAATTTAATGTTATGCACATGTGATATATGAGAAATATGTTGTATGGTCAATAAAATTGACATGAATGAGGATAAATATGTCTCATACCACACCACACATTCTCAAAAGGAAAACTAGACAGAGAGGAGATGGAAAGGGAAAATGGTTGATTTTGTTTCAAGGCCAAGGAAAAAAATGTCTGGGTATCACTACATATCCTTATAGGGAAAGAATCAATATAGAAACAGTTCTTGAAGGGAGTCCATGAAAATGGTCAATGCCAAAGGGATAACTATCCTCTAAAATTATGACAATTGAGGTTGTTTTTATGTTTAATATCTTGCGAACATTTCCACTATTGATCTTTGATTAAGGTTATAGTGTTTGTATCATGATAAGATGCTTCCCAAAGTCGAATCCTAGAACACAGGGCAACAATGAAATCTAATGTGGATGTGGAAAATAACTAGGTGTTGAGACTCTTCCATGCATGTATAATCCTCATGAAGAACCCCTAATCCCACATGAATTGTACTCTATATTGGAAAACATGGGCTATGAAGATCCGTACAACACATGAAAGAACATAATAGTGAAACATAAGGGTGGAGTCATATGAAACCCTATAAATATGGTCTTCCCACTCAATATATAATGTTTCAAGGAGGTAAAACACCAAAAGTATTAAATTTACATATGTACATAAGGATATGAGATGAAATTCAAAGCACGAGACTGACATTTTGGATGCAATTAGATAAGCATGAATATGAAAGATAACAGTTGACTGTGATAAAAATATGGTGTCTATATTGTGTATCCTTGGATGGGAAGAAACAATTTAGGTTGGCCTACTAACAATATTTGAAATATGGTCGGAACCTATCTCACAATGTCATTCCAGATCATCTGGTATGTTTTTCCAGAAATGGTAGGTGAGACTTAATACTGAGAATCTATGCTATTTGGGGGTCCTCTCCAATATGAAATATGATAATGGCCTTAAAAAAGGGAAACATGAAGCATGGTTGTGGAATAAAATAATGTCCATGCAGAACCAAATACTCAACATCCCATACCATGGAA
This sequence comes from Viscum album, assembly GCA_963277665.1. Lineage (NCBI taxonomy): Eukaryota > Viridiplantae > Streptophyta > Magnoliopsida > Santalales > Viscaceae > Viscum > Viscum album. Next base: position 537,686,230 of record OY728129.1, read on the forward strand.
CATCTGATCATGCTAATAAGGAAAATCAGATGGAGGGATCTAATTAGAGGTCGGTTACTCCAGTGGATGAGTGGAAGAAACATGAAAATAATTTCATGACCCTTGGGAAGGGACAGAATAAAAAACATCATGGACATCCTATATATTCTACAATGGAAATAATCAATAGATGTGTATTTGTGAAATGTCATTCGGTTAACGCCATGTGGTAAGGACATAAGTTGCAATACTATTTATTTTTTTGCGACTAGGATATTGGAGGTGAAATAATATCCCAATGGGGATGCATATGGTATGGTGAAACAAACCCAATGTGAATGAGGTCTAAAAAGTCATATTCAACACCTCCCACACCGAAGATAATACTCAGGACTATGGGAAGAAAAAAAATATCATAGAAAAGTGATATGATGCTTAATGTCATATAGGATGTAGCAATGATTTAACATCATGCATGACATGATCTCTTTCATTTAATGGTTATGAAGAATGGACAATAAATGCAAGGAGGTTTAATTTCTCATAGGCAGGACACAATATTATTTTGTCATGTGGGATGGTAAAGATCAAAATTTAATGTCATAGAACTGGGACCATAGAGAAAAGGCCAAAGGAATTAGGGTAGGACTAGAAACAAATGCACGGGATTTCCTACATATCATTCAATGTCATGTATCAAGACTCATTTAGTTTTGAAATGTTGTGAAATTTAATGTCACGCGGTAAGGAAATTGGTACAGTTTAATCTCATGTGCGATAATGATGCTAGGAAGTTTCATTCCATGCAACCTAATTAAGGGTGAGAACTTTTACATCATGTAAGTAGATCATGAGTAACATAAAAACAATATACAAAGATGAGTATTTTAACATCATGTATGATAGAGATTTGTAGTTTAATATTATGAAGGTCAAAGATGTGTTGTTTAATGTCATGAAGGATGATGATGTAATATTTATTTTCATGTAGGATGAAGATCAGTGTTACATCATAACGTTAGTCCTTACAGTAATTGAACATCATGCATAATGATAATGTATTTATGGCTTCACTTCATGTGTACACATACTTGCAAAAATACTATGCCAACGTGATCCATGATCGATGTGGGAAACAAGGATTCATGATGGGATTTTATTGAGACATTGAAAGACACATCAAGGTAATGAGAATTCATTGTGAATAACATCCCAATGATACTGAAATTCTTACTAAACACACATAGATGCACATAATAGTGACACCAAGAGTGTCAGAGTTCCACTTAATCATAAAATGGTGGACCACATGAATCACAAAATTCTATATTTGGATCACAATGATGGTGGTGTAATGATTGAGGATAACTACTAACCATGTTTAAATCATAGCATCTGTATTGTGTTGCTATGGATGGGGATAGAAAAATGAGGCTTGACCTTTGACCCTATTTAAAATGTGCTACATGTCTCAAAATTTCATCAACTGTAGTTAGGGGCGTGGAACCCATATTGTAAGCGAACCAACATGGAATTATACTGGTCCGTTAGGAGTCCCTTCAGATGTGGAAGATGATGGGGATCCAAAAAAAGAGATGATATAAAGCATGGACAGAGATTGAGGGAATGTTCATGTAGAGTCCAACACTTTAGGTTCTATGCCACAATGCATTTGAGCTCATAAATGAGACATTCTAGATTTAGGGGGGAAACCCCTTATCAAGGATGATGGTCATCAGGATGTAAAAATATAGTTTAAAGTCATATATATGAACAATAACTCTCAGTTTCAAGTCATATATTTGGACCATTAAGATGGGTATCTCAGATGGACATGCCTAGTGTTGATGAGTGAACAAACCTAACGTGAATGATGACTAGGAGGTCCAATTCCACAAAAAATATCCCTGAGTGAACACCCATATAGTTTAAATTCTGGATTCTTGGACATGAATGCATAGTTTAACATCATGTTTTGAGGATGTATGCAGTAAATTTTATGTTCATGTAGTGAGGACCACATTTGATTCTTACATTATGGTTTCTGAATTTGGACCATAATTTCATGTGACTAGGATAATGGTTCTAGGATGTTTTATGTCTTACATCCTTGAAAAAAGTAGCAATTTAATATCATAGGGGATGAGACAATATTTTAACATTAGGTGGGATGCTGAATTCTGTGTCCCTCAACCCTATCAGAACATGTGCAACCAAACTACTATGCCCATGTGAGTTATGATCCATGTAGGAAATAAGGTGGTGTGATGGGATTTTCCTCACATTAAAGAACATATAATAGAGCATGGTGATGTCCGGATAGAATATCCTAGAGACACTGGCCTTCTTACTCAACGTGTAATAATGAAGGAAAGGGTAACCCCAAGGGTGTTGGAGTACCACTAAAACATAATGAGGAGGACTAATGTGCATCATGGAATCCAACACCTAGATCACAATGATGGTGGTGGACCAATAGAGGATTGATTCTATCCATAGTCAAAAAATAACATCCATATCGTGTTACCTAGAATGAGGATTGAGATATGAGGGTCGGTCACTGACCATGCTCGAAACATGGGAACAATCTCAAAATGAAATCTGATGCCTTCTGGGCATTGGTCCACGATGATAGGTCCTACAATGTGGCATGAGACAAGGTGTTTAGAGGGTCCCTTTAGACTTGAATAAGATGTTGATCCAAATAAAGGGATACCAGAAAGCGTGAACATAGATTGAGGGAATGTCCATGTGGTGTATAACACTTTAGCTTCTACACCACATTGCTTTTGAGAACATCAACTATGTGTATCTTAAGGAGGGAGTCGAACTCCTGATCAAGATGAGGGTACTAAGTTAGTTTTGGAATATGGAAAAGTAGTGGACTGATGTCAAATAGAGTGTTCGATAACATATAAGAGATCATGGAATTACATTGTTTTACATCATGTGGTGAGGATGTAGAGATGTATAGTGATTAATGAATGAGGAATCATTCTATTGACATTGGGTATGGCTATAATTTAACATCATGTGATGAGGTTGATATGCACATTGTTTAAATTCATATCGTTAGGATGATTCATTGTACTGATTAATGTCATGTGATTAGAACATGTAGTGGTAGTTGCTTAACATCATGACACTATGACGTGAATCCATAAAGACTGTGTTGGTAGAGGTGCTGACATCACTACCTCATTATGATTGACTAGGATCATTAAGGATAAGGGGTGGGGGGAATCCATATGGTGGGATTACCATAAAATTCCCATTGTGTAGGCATATATTTTCTCTATCCATGATCTATACTACCTCAGTGTGATCATTCCACAATCTGGTGTTGAATATGTAGTGATGACATTGACAGTTGATGAAATTCAGAAGTTGGGATGACACAAATTGTCAAAACGGTGTTTGGGATTATATCATTCATTTAGTCTATAGGGGTGATAGAACCTAGAGGGCGTGGATTCATGAAGAGTAGGTACAATATGCGGATGAAGCTCGTAGGGATTAGAACCCTACACAGTTGGTATGATAGGGTGATAGAGCCTAGAAGGCATGGAATCCTCATATGTCGGTATGATATTAGAAGGAGCCTAGAAGGCATGGAGGCCTGAACCATCAGTACGATGGGGGTGATTGAGCCTATAAGTCATGGAGTCCCAGAGTGTTTCTACGAAAGGGTAAATGATTTCAAGAAGGCATGGAAGCATGGTTTGTTGATAAAATGGTGTGACAGAACTCAGAAGGCATGGAAGGTTGGAGCGTCGGGATGATGGGGAGATAGAGCCAGGAAGGCATGGAATCCTGGAATGTCGGTATAATGGGTAAATGGGTCCTGGAAGGAATGGATGTAGAAAAAGTTAGTACAACAGGGCGATGGAGCACAAAAGGCATGGAATGTTTGAATGTTGTTATAATAGTGTGATAGAACCCAATAGACATGGATTCCTCAGGCATGGGTACAACTGGGTGATGGATCCCCGAATGTGTGGATTCTTGAAGCATTGGTACGATGGGGTGATGGATCCAAGAAGATGAGGAATCATGGAGTATATGTATGATGGGGGTGATTGTTACTTGAAGGTGTGGCATCCAAGGTTTTCAATACAAAATGTTTATGGATCTGGTAAGGCATGGAATCGTGGAGCATAGTTTGATAGGTTTATGAAGCTCATATGAATTTTAAGCTACGAATGAAATCTCATAATACAGACCAACCGGAGGAGTAATATCTTCATCAACCATAGTGGATGAATATGGTGATAGGGAGGACATCCGTTCTAGATGATTTTAGTGCAGGGAGGACCTCCGTGATGACTTTTGGAAATTTTATGTGGAGGAACTCTAGGATTGTTGATGTCGGGGTGTGAAGGTCCTCCGCCATATATAATGATGGAGATGTGGATGACCTCAATGCTATATGATTTCTATAAAGGGAGGACCTATTTAATGTTGAATATGGTGATAAGGGGGACCTATACAGTAGTTGATGATGGTGATGTGGAAAAAATCTGTGCCATTTTATTTCATTACATGGAGGACCTCCACAATGGTTGATGATGGGGATGGGCAGGACCTCTCTGCCATCTGATGATGGTGATGGGGATAACCACCACGCTAGATGATTTCAGTGTGGGGATGACAACCTCAATTTTTTCTTGGTGCTATTGAAAATTCACCATTGGATTGGGTGTGGTTTCCCACTACACAGCCCATGAGGCTGTAGGAATTGGAAAAGAGTCACTAGAGTCGAGGTGAGGATTCAACATGCACAATCTATAAAGGGGGAATAGATAGAAATGAGCTGATGGATTTGGATGGATTAAGCCCCCCTACATGGCCCATGTAGGTGCAGGAGTAAGCAATGAGCTAATGGAGTTGGGGGTGATTCCCCCTATGTAGCCCATAAGGGAAGCAGAGTTGGCAATGCATCGTTGGAGTTGGGGAGAGGATTCCCCCTGTGTGGCCTCTAAGGGAGGCGAAGTCGATGTGGTGTCGAAGGAGTTGGGGGGAGGATTCCCCCTACAAATCTAATGAGGGATAAGATGTCAGTGAGGATATGATGGATTCATAAGTAGGATGCCCACTATGTGTCCCATGAGGGATGCAGAGTAGGTGAGGAGCTGTTAGAGACCGTAGTGAATGCCCTCTTGGCGGCCCATGAGGAAAGGGGAGTTAGTGAGGAGATGTTGGAGTTGGGGGAGAAATCCCCTTGTGTGGACCATTTGGGTGACAGAGTCAGTTCTGATATGAAGGGGTAGGGGGGAAGGGGCACCTCCACGACCCAAAAGGGAAGAAGAGTTAGAGATGAGAAGATGGAGTCGGTGGAGGATACACCCTGCACAACCCCTGATGGTGGAAATGTCTGTGAGGAGTTGTTGAAGTCGGGTATGGTTCACCCTATGTGGCACATTAGGACCATGGAGTTGGAAAGAAGAATATTGATTAGGCGTGGGGGGGGGGGGTGGAATGAAAATGTGTGACCCAAGAGAGAGGATGAGTCAACAAGGTTCGATTAAAGATAGTTGGATGATGACCCGGGTGCTGCACATGAGGGCGGTTGAGTCAGTAAGGACCCAATAGATTAAGGGGGAGGATTCCTATTTTTATATCATGAGGTTATTTGAGTCGACAAAGAGCCGATGGAGTTGGATGACGGTGCCCACTATTTGGACCCTGAGGCACCACTAAACAATCTATATATTCCAATGTATCTATAACAATGATTGGTAAACCCATTAGTATAGGTCCATGTCACTCCCAATTTCTTCAATAAATGTATTAATATTATTTATATTTGTGTCCTATAATTCCCCCTTATTCCCCCCTCTAATATTCCACAAAATATTTAGGCGTTTGAAGAGGTTTTGAGGTGAGAGAGGAGGGTGCACGATTTTGGTGCACAATTTACCAAACCGTGCACACAAACTGTGTGCCTATGTCCTGGTCATAAAAAAATGTTGAAAATTTCAACTTTTCTCTCTATGGATTTATCCTAATTTTCCCTTTCTTCCCCAAATCGAACCTGACAACCATGGCATCCCTCCAAATCATCCAGACCCTCATCGAAACCCCATTTTGAAGGGGGTTTTGGTGGAGGAACTTCACACAACCTCATGTAATTTTCTCTCCCTCTTAGTTCCTCTCCTTTGAATAATGATTCGTCACATTTTTGTTGAAGATCCAAATGAACATAGGTTATGGTTCAGAACCTAGGGTTTATCCTTGGGTTTTCTTAGTCCAGTATTCTATTTTTAGTCCTTATCTACCATCCTTGAGGTGTTGTACTGGTGTGATTGAGTGTTCACACAAAGGATTCATGGTTTTAATTATTTTGGAAAGTTATTCCATTGTGTGTGTAATTTTTTTGACTTATCATGTTGTATTTATGGTATTTTAACATTTATTTCATTTTAATGACGCTACAAAAAATTGGTTTTAGTGGTATTTATAATGGAAATTAATTTTTGGTGTCAGTTTTATGTGAAATTTGCGGTTTTTCGAAGAAATACATTATTTCGTCACTTGGGGCTACCATATAATTTCATAGTTTATTTAATTTAAATGTTTTAGGGATAAACATACTCTCTTAATGTTAATAACATTTTTTTGTAGCTGCTAATTTTTTTAATGGTGTTCCTGAAACACATAAATTTTTAAGTTCCATGTTTGTGAGAAAAGGAGGGTTTACAAATATATAGCTTGATAAATCTTTTATAGATACCTAAAATTTTATATTTTGGTTTCATTTGATATTTTTGAGAATTCAATGTATGTTTGGTGACTTTTGAGTGCACACATGGTGTGGAAAGTGGGTATTTCATGGAGTTTTGGGTGCTAAATATTGTGGGATTTTGAGAAGTTGATTTGTGAAAATGAAAGTGCTTTATTATGTGTTTTAAGTGGTTCAATGTTGGTATAGATATAGTATTTTTTGTGTGAATAGTATTGTTGTTTAATATTCAATGGGATTTATATGGCATGATGAACTTGTTTGAGCACAAAGGGGGAAGCCCAGGTACCAAGGTGGGAAGATATTTACTTGTACGACTATTGAACCAGATGGGTTTTGTCCATGCTTCACTATGTAAATGGATTAAAAAACTCTAAATAAACTATATGGATGATGTTTTAGGACCAATAGGATATGTTTCTGTTCTCTAATAGTGTCTTGTTCCTTGTAAATTATTTGTGTTGTGGTTACTTCACACCGAGCAACAAGGTACCTAGGGCCTGAGACTCTCTAGTACCCTAAGGGTGTTATTGGTTTTTTTGGCCATTTTATTTGTGATATTTACCCTATTATTATGGTGTGTATTGATTTTATTTACCATAAATAACATTTCTTATTTAATTTTGTTAACATTCTAGAATGTTTTTGTTTGAAAAAAGTTTTCAATTAAAATATTCAATACTTTGAATTTTTTGTCAATTTTTTACATAGTAAAACTTCATGATTTTCACATTGTATTTCATACCATTTAGTATCATTGGATGGTATCCTATTGGTATTAGGGTCAAACCCATATTACACCCCTTGGGTGTAATTTGACTTCACTATGTTTGATATGGGTAAAGTTAAAGCCACAGGTGAAGGCGGTTCGGGTTGTTAGTCCCCTCCTATGGTGTGGTGTTTGTGGACATGGCTCGGGGGTGAGGACTCGTTGTAGTGTTGAGTCATTGGGGCTGACATGATGATATTTTTATTATTATTTGGGTCACTTTTACTTTATTTAATATCATGTATTCAATTTGGTTTTTTTCTTATGTCTTGTTTGGCATGGAAATTTTAGATTCTTATTATTGATTGTTTTTAATTTTATATGATTTTATACTAAGGTAAATCATTTTAAAAAATAATTTGTTGATACTTGGGAACTTGTTCCAGCCTGTGGGGTTCTGGAATGACCTTCAGGACTTTTCATGTGCTGGATTAGGTGTCAGTATTAATGGAGTCTAGATCTGGTTCTTGACAAAATTGAATCAGATCTAGGTTAATATTTTTCGTTTATATTACTATTTTTGAGATGAGTCGGGATAGACAAGGGTTAGGACTATTGGGTAATATGGTTTTTTATCATGATTTGGGTTTCTATCTTGCACCACTCATGGTAGACCCTAAGTCACCAGGGAGATTGGAATTTTCTGATTGACATCACTTTTAGGTGAGAGGTGTGGGCGGCAGACAACACTTTGGCATCAGCAAGCGGTGGAGTAGTTTTTTCATTTATTACTGTAATGTGTTTTTATTATTTATATTGGATTTATTTGATTAGAATTTTCATTATTGTGGTATCGACAATTCCTTTTGTGAACATTTCATATTGTAGCAACCTGCCTCCCCAGAAAGATCACATGCTCCCACGAGAGGAAGCTGAAGATTGTTCTCCAACAATAATTGATTAGAGGATAGTCAAGGACCTGGTCTGGTCATTCCATGCTCCAGTCTAGGGACCATATCCTATTCTATATCATTTTAAATAGGATGAGAGTAGTCCTAGATAGGGAAAGGCCCCAGATTTTCTGATATATAATCGTACCACTTTTCAAGGAAACATAGAACCCTAGGAAGTAAAGGAATGTGTTGAGAAGATCGAGCTCATGTTCGAGTTCCTATATACACCTGAGAAGCTCAGGGTTAAATATTCCTCCTTTTTGTTGGAGGGTCCTAGCCGCAGGTGGTAGGAATAGGTACTTCAGACTGGGAAGAATGAGCAGATGTGTTGGGGAGATTACAAGGTTGTCTTCAATGAGTAGTAATGCCCAGTGGTCTTGGAATATGCCAGGTTCTGAGAGTTCATGGATCCTTTCAAGGGAAATCTATCTATGATTGTGTATGCCAACTGTTTTACTAAGATGGTTCGATATGCTCTTGAAATCAACTCTAATGAGAATGTGAAGTCCCTGAGGATTGAGAATGTATTGGGACCAGAGGTATACTACCATGTGTTCTTGTTTAAGAGGTGGACCTATATTGAGGTTGTTGATTAGGAGTTCAGGGTGGAGATTAACCAGAAAGGAAGGGTGGTTTTCTCTATGTCAGTATCAGTTGTGTTAAGTGGTCTCTCTTTCGAAAAGAAAAGGAAACAGGAGGAACACGTGAAGAAGGGAGGTGGTAGTTCAGGTCACTCCTCTAGAAAGTTTTTTTCCTGTGGCTTCTGATGCGAGATCAGTCATATGCCACCAGTGTGTGAAGTTGGGGCACATCCGACTAGCATTCCTTCATCTTCTATAACCTTGTTACTAGTGTAGAGGTATGGGGAATTTGTAGTGCTTCTACAAGGTGGCACATCCACTTATAAGAGGGGCTAGATCAATGGTTTCAAGAGTAGTTCCAGGACAGTCTGAGCCATCGACAATGGGGGGATCTCAATTTGGTGGCCACGGTTGTAGGGATAGGTCATATTCAATATAGATCCAGTTCAGTGGACATCCATAGACTCACAGTCTTCCTTAAGCAGAGATATGAAATCTCCATGTAGTGGATTAGGAACTAGTAGTATCAAAGGCGGGACCATAAATAGTTTGAGGCACTATTTTGAACACATATTCTTTATATACTTATCATTTTGATACTTGATCATATATTTCATTCAATTCTACCCATTTGAGGACACCCAAAATTTACTGACTGAGTTGCGGTCTTTTGTGAAGGATTTGGTGATGCCGCTGGGAATGAAGGAGAAGGGTATTAGCTTCTCATTATGGGAACTCTCCATGTCTGTGATTGAAATGGATTAGGACCTTTTGGTCCGAGATGTGAATTATTTTTGATGTGATACTATAATGTATTGGAGGTTACACTTTTAGGAAATCAAATATTACTACAAGATGTGAGTGAATTTCACGGCACCTGATGGGATTCTTCATGTTTTTTTGTGGAGAATGGGATCCTTGGTCGGGTAATATAGGACCTACACTAACGGATTTTTGAAGTCTTATCTTCTAGATATCATCTCTTGTTCAAGAGTATTATGGTCTTTCCACTGAAGGTACACTATAACATGTAGTGAACGAGTTTCTGGAGGTATTCTATGATGTTTTTTCAGGATTTCCCCAGGGTCAGGATGTGAAGTTCTCAATTTATCTGGCACTGGGAACAAAGTTGATATCTATTCCAACAAATCACCTGGCCCCTAATGATCTAATGTAATTAAAGATACATTTAGAAGACTTGGAATCCAATGGATTCTTTCACTTGAGAATCTCTCCTTAGGACGCCTATCTACAATTCGCGAAATAGGATGACATATCCCTCATGTTGTGCATTTACTACCAGAAGATGAATAATGTAAAAATTAATAACTAATTCCATTTTCCCAAAATAGATGATTTATTTGATCACATAAAGGGGGAAAAGTGGTTCTCAAAAATATTCTTGCATTTGGGATACCACCAACTATTGTTGAAAGAGGTAGATATCTTGAAGACATCCATCCTAAGTAGGTAAGACCACTTTTAGTATTTGGTCATTCCTTCGAATTGAACAATTCTCTAGTAGTCTATATGGAACTCATGAATAGAGTGTTCCACCAGTATCTCGATTCCATTTTTTTGATGTTCATGGATGACTTTATATTATACTCTAGATCTGTGGAGGAACACGAAAATCACATGAGAATCATCTTGTGAACTTTTCAGGACCACAACCACTATGTATAGTTGTCAAAGTTTACATTCTAGATCAAGGAAGTGAAATTTATATGGTATGTGAAATTAGAGCCTGGGGTTTCCATGGAACCCAAGATGAATAGTGTAGTTAGGTCACGAGAGTATCAAAATAATGTGTTCGAGATTATGAGTTTCCTTGTCATGGCAAGTTATTAAAGGGGATTTGTTCACGATTTCTCTCGGATTTCTTCACAAATGACCATGCTCACACAGAAAGGGGTGATGTTTTTATGGGGCCAAAAATGTAATGCATCCTTCGAGGAGCAGAAGTGCAGGTTGACTACCACCCCCATGTAGATTTTCTCGGAGTATTAAAAGGGGTATGTGATGTATTACGACACTTCAGGTATGGGTCATCAGTGTGTGCTTATGAAGGATGATCGCGTGGTTGTGTATGGCTTTCTCTAACTCTGACCGCATGAAAATAATTAACTAACCCATGAATTTGAAGTCAATAGTAGTGATTCATGCTTTCTTAATTTGACGTCACAATCTCTATGGGGAGATGTTTGTGGTCTACTCTGATCAAAAAACATGGCCTATATATTCTCGTAGAAGGACATAGACATGAGGATGCATCGATCGATCGAGTACTTGCAAGAGTTCGACTTTGACAATGACTATACCCCAGAAAAGGGTAATGTGGTGGCTGACGCATTGAGGAGATGAAATCTAGTGAAGGCTTTGAGGATTTCTTGTGATGAGTGTACTTTGATGGGACTCTTTCCTTAGATGCATGTAGATACCAAGGAGAATAATGGGGGTGAGTTCTTGGAGATCATCCAATTGATTCATTCTCTATTGGAGTTGGTTCAGAGAGAATAGCTTAGTGATGAGATTTTATAGTAGTTGATGTATATTCATCTCGGTGTGGAGATTCCCTTTAATTGATTATCATCTCCTAAGGGAATCATGTGATTCAAGGGACATTCAATAGTGTCGTTATACCTACTAAAAGAGGTGATACGAGATAGCAACAAATCTTAGTGGGTTGTACTTATGGGTGCCACTAAGATGTATTATAATGTGTGTTGATAGTTCTAGTGAACAGGTATGGGATGAGTCATAGATGACTTCGTGTCGAGATGCTACACATGCCAGCAGCTGAAATGAGAGTATCAGAGGCCCTTCAGTTTGCTCCAGCAATTACCCATTATTACCTAGATGTAGGATGAGGTATACAGGGACATTATTGTTGGATATCCTCATAAACCTTAGGGTAAGAATGTCATATGGGTGGTGATTGATCATTTGATCAAATCAGACCATTTGATTTCAATCAGAGATACAAATAATGTGGATGAGTTGGTCTGATGTTATCTTCAGAAGATGGTAAGGCTCCATGGTGTTCCATTAGTAGTAGTTTCAGATATAAACCCTTTCTTCACATATATCTTATAATAAGTCTGTTATATTTTTTGGGTATCATATTAAGAAGATCCTGACATACCTTCCTTAAATAGTTTATCAAATATAGTGGGAGAATCATATTTTATAAGATATTCTCCGTTCATGTGTTCTAGTCTTTGGAGGTTCCTAGGATAGTCATTTGTGTTTGATTGAGTTTTATTATAATAATAATCACCAACCATCAATTTTAAAGGATCCTATTGAGGCTATATATGGTCATCCATCTTGGCCCCCCTGTGTTGGGATGAGGTAGGTAAGACCTCACTGTTGGGGCTGAGTCTTGGGTAGGAGTCTTTTGAGATAGTCAAAATGAACATGCAATGATTATTGAAAACTCAAATTTGATATAAATCATATGATGACCAGAGGGATCTAGAATTATAGTTTTTAGTATGTGATAGGGTATTCTTGAATTTAGCCACTCGTCTTGGCCATTATCAATTCGGAATGCAACGGAAGCTGATGTCGCGGTATATCAGACCTTTTGATATCACTGAACACATTGGAAAGGTGGAATACAGATTAGATTTACCATCTTAGTTGACATCCATCCATGATTACTTTCATGTCTCTTAGTTGATGAAATACATCATGGATCCATCCCATGTACTATGTTAGGAATAACTAGAGATAGATCCAGATTTGTTAGTTTTTATGCGACCAGTGAAAATAGTGGATCCTATGAGATGGTCATTCGAGAGGAGTCAATTTTTCTTGTTTGGGTTCGTTGGACGCATGGTATTGATACATATGAAACTTTTGAGTGGATTTCATGGGTTGAAGAAGAGTAAACATTCCTATTTTCTGATTAAGCCTCTTGTCGAATTTCTAGGGTAGAAAGATTTCATGGTGGGAAGAACTTTTACACAAAAGTTCTTCATTAAGTGTATTTATATCCCTTATAAATTTATCCTGGAATTCACCCTATGTTCCCTAGTAGCCAAAAATTTATGGATGATTTTGATGAGGTTTTCATGGGATAATGGAGGGGCACAATTTAGGTGCACGATTTACCTAAATGTTCATACAAACCATGGGCCTTTGTCCAGGTCAAGAAAATATTGAATATTAATTTTTTTCCCACCTAGGATTTATCCTTATTCGCCACTTTATTCCCCACTATGAACCTAATATCCCTTTCAGCCCTCCAAGTTTCAAAAACGCTCATGGAAACACCATTTTGAAGGAAGTATTAGGTGGAGGAACTTCACACAACCTCCAGTAAGTGTCTCCCCCTCTTAGTTCCTCCCATTCCCATGATGTTTTATAAAAAATTTCTTAAATATCCAAATTACCAAAGGTTAGGGTTTTGAACCTAGTTTTTAACATTAGGTTATCTTGGTCTAATTATCTGTTTTATGCCATGATCTACTTTCCTTGTGGTGCGGGGAGGTGTGTTTGTGTTTTCATACAAAGGATTCATGGTTTTCAATATTCTAGTTATTGAATCCATTGTGTGGGAAATATTTATGACCTAGAAAGCTATTTATATAGTATTTTAATATTTATTTTATTTGAAAATTTCAGCAAAAATTGGTTTTAGTGGAATTTATAATGTAAACAAATTTTTGGTGTCAATTTTCTGTGAAATTGGGTGTTTTCAAAGAATATTATTATTTCTTCAAACAGAGATTTCCTATAATTTCATAGTTGACTAATTGAAATGTATTTGGGATTCAAATACTATTTTTAATTTTTTTCTCCTTTGGTTGTAGCTGTGAAAATTGGTTTTAATGGTGTTTGGAAAATAGAAAATATTTTGAGTTCCATGTTTGTGAAAAAACAGAGGTTTTAAAAATTTATCACTTGTTAAGTCATATGGGTATGACCTAATAATTGATTTTATGGTTTCATTGGAAGTTTTTGGACTTAAATATATGTTTTAGTGACCTTTTAGTGTGTGCATGTAGTTCAATGTGAGGATTTCAAGGAGTATTGGGTGCAAAATAATGTGAGATTTTTAGAAGTTGATGTGTGAAAATGAAAATGCATTGTTTTATGTTTTAAGTGTTTCAAAGTGTGTATATCTACTGTATTGTTTGTGTGTGAACAGTATTGGTGTTTTATATGAAAATGAATTTATATGGTATGATGCAATTGTTTGAGAAACAAGGGGAATCTCAGGAACCTCAATGGGCATATATGTACAAGTATGACTGTTGAACCAGATGAGTTTTGTCCCTGTTTCACTGGGAAAATGGTTAAAAAACTCTAACTAAAGTGTATGGATGATTTTTGGGGACCACTAGCTTATGGGTATGCTCCCTTGTAGTGGCCCATGGCTAGGAAATGATTTATTTCATGGTTACTTTACACCATGGTATGAGGTAAATAGTGCCCAAGAAAATCTAGATTCCTAGGGTTGTTCTTGGTTTTGGAGACTATTTTATTTGTTGTATATACCCATTAATTATGGATTGTTTGGATGTAATTTATATTATATTATATGTATTATTTAGTTGTATTAACATTTTGAATGTTTTAGTTTGAAAACTGTTTTCAATTAAAAGTTTCACTACGTGGAATTAATCATTGTTTTTCATTAAATAGTAAAAATATATGATTTCCACATTCTCTTTCATACCGTTTGGAAACTCTTGGGGGTATTCTATAGGTATTGGGATCAAACTATACATAAAAACCTTGAATTTATGTAGACATAACTATAATTGACATAGGTACGGGTAAACCATCTAGTGAAGGTGGTTCGGGTTGTTAGTCCCCTTTTATGATTTGATGTTCTGGAGACGACTTAAGGGTGATGAACCCTTGTCATGTGGACTATTTGTGGCTGAAATTATTATATTTTTATTATTTTTTGGATGAAATTTACTATATCTATAACCATATATTTAGTTCTCATTTTTAATTAAGTCTTTTTTTCCAATGAAATTTCAGATTCTTAATATTGATTATTTTTAATGTTTTATGCTTTCATACTCGAGTAAATCATTACCAAACCTAATGTATTGATTCCAAGGAACTTATGACCACCATTAAGGATAGTAAATGACCTTTGGGCCTTTTCATGGGCTAGATGTGGTTCCGGTATTAGTGGTGACCAGATCTGGTCCTTGATTGTCCCCTTTCCAATCAGTTTTAGAAAAAAATTTGGATAAGCCACATTGACACCACATTTCCCAAAAGTTTTGGAAACCCATTGGGAAATGTTAATTTAAGAACAATTATCCTAAGGGATTTGGACATTTTTTGGGAATGGTTACCTTAAAATCATATTTCCCAATATTTTTTCCAATTCGTTGGGAAAGGCTCCAATTTTACCATTTGTTTTGGAAATATATTGGAAAAGGGTACTTTCATACCAATTTTCCATAATTTTAGGAAAAACATTGGAAAACCGTCGGATTTTCATAATAGTTGGGAAAACTCTTGGGAAAGGGTACATTGATAACAGTTTTCCCAAGTGTTTGGGAAATTTTTTTGGAATGTGTGGGTACCTATCCTAAGAGTTCTCAAAACCATCAGGATAGGTAAACACATTTTCTTGAATTCATCTATAGAGTATCATCAATTAAATAAACATATAAATTACACATAAACAAAATATATATTTATCCAAATATATTCAGAATTAAATTTTATGATAGTTGTAAAATATATGGAATATAACATGTAGGTTGTGGGTTCAAAACACCATAATAACATTTTGTAGATTTACCTATCCAACAAATTTTCAAACCGTTTGGATAGGTATTTTCCATTTCAATATCCCCCAATGGAGTCCCAAAACACTGGTATAGTCTATTAAAATTGTTCGGGAAGATATAACAACGGTTCCAAACAATTTTTATAAGAAATTTATCTATTAGTGAGTGTGGTGTAGTATGTGAGGAGGTGATGGAGTTTAGGGGTGGATGCCCACTATGTAACCCCTGAGGGTGGTAGAGTTTGGGATGAGCGAATAGATTTATGGGGAAGATGCACATGCATAGAACATCGGGGTAGAAAATGCATTGAGGATGCATTGGATTAAGGGGTATGATTCCTGTTGTGCGGTCATGATGGTGGATGGGTCAGTGAGGAGCTGATGGAGTCATAGGGAGGATGACCCCTGTGTGGAATATGAGGGTGGTGGAGTCCATGAGGTTCTCTGGGATTGAGGGGGATAATTCCCAATGAGGATCCCATTTGGGAAGTGGAGTCGGTATGGAGCTGATGGAGTCTGGGGGAGGATTCCCTTGGTGCTTCCCATGAGTTTGGTGGATTCGGAGAGGAGTTGATAGGGTTGGGGGAGGATTCCACTTGGTCATACAATTATAGAGGATAGTTTGCAAGGATCTATTAGATTTGTGGGGGGGGGGGGATGATGCCCCATGCATGTCCCATGTGAATGACAGAGTCAATAGTGGGTTAGATGGAGTTAGGGGGAGGATTCCACCTGTGTGGCCCATTACGGAAGCAAAGATGGGGAGGATCTGAATGATTTGGGGGAGGATTCCAACTATATGGCCTATGAGGGTGATAGAGTTGGTGAGGATCCAATGGAGTCTAGGTGGAGGATACCCCCTATACAGCCCATGACGGTGGAATAGTCATTTGGGGGCGATGGGGTCAAGGGAGGATGCCCCCTGCTAGGACCATCATGGCAGATAAGTTAGTGAGGAGGCATTGAGTTTAAGGGGATGATTCCCCATGGTAAGTAGAGTCAAAGAGGAGTCAATAGATTCAAGAAGATGATTGCCCCTATAGGGCCCATGGTGGTGGAAAAGTCAGCATAGTGGTAATGAAGTTGGTGAATGTTGCCTCCAGTGTGGCCCATGATTTCAATGGATTTAGCT
Source organism: Viscum album (assembly GCA_963277665.1). Taxonomy (NCBI): domain Eukaryota; kingdom Viridiplantae; phylum Streptophyta; class Magnoliopsida; order Santalales; family Viscaceae; genus Viscum; species Viscum album. Next base: position 537,703,098 of record OY728129.1, read on the forward strand.
AGGAGGAGAATTCAGAGAGGATCTGATGGAGTAGAGGAGAGGATTCCCAAAGTGTGGCCAATGAGAGGCTTAGAATCGGTGAGGAGCTGATGGATGCCTGGGGTGGGGGTGTAACGCCCTAACCCCAATATCTAAGAGCTTGTACATTATTTTAATAACATGGCATGACTTCAAGGAATCCATTCCCGAAGCACAAATCATTTTAGAAGTTTTGGAAAAATGGTTTACATGCTTGAGCATTACATAATACTTTCTAATGTAAAACATATCATAAAAATCCATTAAAAACTCCATTATTCCCACAGAATAACCCTTTATATCAATAATACTACAATTCATGGAATCATGGGAAATTAAAACATAATAAAATGGTGACCTCAGATGCTTATTAAGGATAATCAATATAGAAGAAGCTATCATAAATAATCATAAGTTTTTTTAACCTGGTATAAAATTGACACACTATCCATTTAAACAAAAAAATTAGAATAATACACCAAATAAAAAGAAAATAATTAAATTTAATTATACACATGGATGTTCTACTAGTCGAATAATCTCCTGTTACATCAATTACTAATCTCATAATGATGGAATGAATAATGAAAAACATCTTAAAGGAAAAGTCATGGCCTCATGTATAGACTCTAAATCTAAATTTTTTTGAGGACTTTGCCAAGACACTAGTTTGTCTCTTGAGACCTAATGATGCATCGAGAGGCTATATTGGGCCTCGCCCATCCTTACTATGTTTAATTCATTCATTATATAAAAAGGGTGAAACATAACATAATCATTCTTATTAAAACTAGTTTACGTAATGTCAATTCCTTAACAATAAACCATTAATAGTATACGAATAAGACATACAAATTCGGAAATATCATAAATAATTCAATAAAATATTAAATATTTTATTATAATAAATCTACCTCAATCATGAATAACATACAGTAAATTATTTTGACATATTTGAAAATGATCGGTAAAACACTTTGAGAAAAATATCATTTTTCATGAAATCATTTAAAAGTTACAAAACATATAAAGGATTAATTTGGAAATATATTTTTGAATCAAAGTATCCCATACCAATCTGAAACTTTTTAAAAATAATTAACATTTTTAAACAATGATGATAATATAAATAAATCCTTGAATTCATTTTGAATGTATCTATATTAACTAAATAGATTCAGAAAATAAAATCATTAAAACATTAAAAATGATGATCTAGTTAAAGATAACCATACATATAACATTAATATATTACTTTTTAAACCATATTAATGAAACATGGATGTGGATGATAAATATGTCCCAATATATACATACGCATAAACTATCTCTGATAATAATAAGATTGGAAAATTTACGCTTTCCTCACGCTTTCCTTCATTCGAGGATATGTTTAACCTCATATATAATGACCATAGTACGTTATTAAATTATTACATAACCATATTAATATTTATAATAACGTACATGATTAATTTATTACTTTACACTACCCATTTAATAATTATTTCGATGTTAAAGTAACATTTTGGTTAATAAGAACTTTCTTCATCGTATGTCTTTTTTACTTCTTATTCTTCATTGTATCACCTGGATCTTTATTTACATACTTCCAGAATATAAAACATGATTTTCATATCATATATATTTAGAATATTAATATGTACCATAGATATATATAAGAAATAGGATCACCATTAATGGATATAGTAGTATGTTCTTATGCATGAATGTTGTTTCTTCTTTTTTATCGTATAACACATAGATATGCAAATGAAATACATTTAACTACTTAAATATATATTTTTAAATTATTATTATTAATTCATATATCTAATACTTAATCAGTATATATATTTATATAATTATTCTTGAATGGTGATCGTTGAAGATGAATCTGATCGCGTCGTGGATATGGTAAGGCGTGCGTGCTCACGCGTGACAATATTATTATATTGATGATGAAATAACAAGTAATAGGATGGTATATTATATAAACACAATCATTAAAATTTTATATTATTATTTACATCAATTATACTGATTATTATACCCCTCCAAATAATGAGGTGTTGAATAAAAAACTACACCACGACGTGGAGATTCTAAGTCGTACGCATGCATGTATGGTGACATTGTCATTCATATGATGGATAGATTTATGAATATGGTTGTACTATATTCATAATTAAATATTAGTATATAAAAGGTACTGAAGATATTTTTTTATTATGGAAACAAAAAATACATCGTAAGTAGAATAAGAAAATAACATTGAAAGAGGTGGTGAAATAATTACATCTTCATTGGGTACCTCCTTTTGATTTGGACAAAAGGGCTCATTATATTTGAATTATGAAAAATGTAGGGCCTATATGATTAATTTAGGGTATTGGGGAATATATTTGAGTAGGTTCGTCAGAGCCAAATGGATTTGGGGTGTGAATTAAAAGAAAGGGAGGTTCCCTTTTATAAGATTGGTAAGGCACAATTTAGGAAAAGCTTGAAATATTAATTTATTATAAAATTATTTTCACTATATAATAGCTTAAAAAGGATTTATTTATATTCTATGATTTTTATGGGTTTAAATACTCTCATCCTATATGTTCTAAAAAAATTTATGTCACCATATAATCCTTTTTATTTAGATTTAACCCTTACTAAAATAGTTTATGTTTTACGATGTCATCTTATATTTTTATACTACATGGGTAAAATAGTTAAAATAAAATTTAAAAAGATGCAGTAGTGGTTAATTAATGACATATAAAACATTAGATAAGTCATTTTTACTAATCTTATATTTTTAGAAAAACTATATCATATAATAAAATAGTATTTTTTTTAAATACACATTTATGTCAATTTTGACACTATTTAGTATTTGTATTTTTGAAAGTCATAAAAACATTATTATTTTGAATAAATTAAATTTAATCAATTATAACATCTCATATGAACCTATAAAATTTGGGGTATCATATAAAGTTTCAATTTTCATTTATTTTAATATTTCTAATCTCATTTCCTTAAATCGTTCATTGATAAGGAAATAAATACATCATCAAAGTGAAATAAATATAATTATTTTTATGATTTCTAAAAACTATAAAGAAACTAAAATGATGTAGGAAATAGTTTTATATTTATAATGACTATTTATAGTTGAAAAGGTCACTTATATAACTCCATATAAAAATTGATTTACTAAAAGATACATGTTTATGTATCGTTTTCCTTAACACTAAATTAAATGTAAATTTCACACACTAGTGGATCCATTGGGTATTAAAATATACCAATAGATGACCATGGTCATTAATATCTCATCCAATAGAGTTAGGCCATGTGTTAGGGTAATTTAATATTTTTATAGTATTATTCTTTAACCTTATTTACTGGATTTATCTTATAACCATGATAAATAAAATATTTACAGAAGTTACTACTCATAATGTATAAAAATAAATGTTATCTATTTACACAATTAGAACCTCCTGATTTCAAATATTGAAACAATTTTTATTAATTAAAAATACATAAGTTTAAGAAATTAATTTAAAAGTAATTCCCATTGTCAAAACCTGAAAGCCTGTTTTTAAGAAGTAAAAACTACCATAATAATGACATGCATTTAGTTATAATTTAATGAGAAATTACTTCCAATGGAATTTTTTTTATTAAAAGATAAAAATATAGTCCAATTAAACATTAAGACCAATTAAAAGTACAATACATCTATAAAAGTAAATTATATTAAATGGTAGTCTTGAATTAAAATCCTATATTTTTTGCACTATTAATTAAGAAATGAAATTTAGTAGGAAATTACCAAATTTTCACCCTAGCCTAATTTTTATATTCCTAATGAAAAATGAGGTATATTTTACCAAATTCAAATTTTATGAGTGTCTAAAATTAATTTTTTTTTCACAAAAAGAATAATAAATAAGTACTTTAAAAAAATAGTTTTTTACATATATAATTATTTTATCAAAAATTAAACATTTCATTATTAATATGTTTTATTTATGTAAAATATATATATATAACATTTAATATTTATTTTTTACTATTTATATTATAATATTTAATTGATAAATAAATATATCTTTTAAATAATTATAATACTAATGTGTTGTTTGACATAAACTCAATATCTTGTAGAACGTAAGAAAAGTCAATGTTGCATGCAATATAATATATTAAATTACTTTAAAAGGATAACATACTATTAATCCTTGGTGTGTTACATTATCACCTCTTTCAATAAATTTTGTCCTAGAAATTTTAAATTGTTTTTCAAAAATAAAATTTTCAAAAATAGTAAATAAATTTGTGGAAAACCCAGATCAGAAATAGAGTTAATAAAATATAGACAAAATGATGGGGAAATGTAAATTAAGAAGTCACCAACAAATTAGGATTTATAATAAGAGAACATTGGTGTCAATTAGAGGCACATAATTGGTGGAAAATTTCAATATTTATATAGAGTGATTGAGGTCATTAATCACAAACATGTGAACAATAAATAGAAAATTGATGGCCTCAAAGCTATATATTTATAATGATTTAATGTATCATTAGTTTTACAAAATATAATTTGTTAGGAAAACCCATTTTTTAGATAAACTTATTTTGAAGAGGAGGGATTAAATTACTATCAAGATAAGAATTCAAGAAACCATACTTGATTACATTACCTATATTAATCATAATCTCATAATTTTGTTGTGCTCCAATCAATTTTCACTTCATTACATACAAAAAGAAATGAATGATTGAAATTAAATTTATTCTTGAAACACATTTTATAAACCATATGGCCTAGAAGTACTTCTTTAATCATTGATATGCTTACTGAAAACAAAAAGGTTATGATAATGTATCCAATAAAATATATATTAACCTCAAACAAAATATCAAGTGTTCAACTTACTCCATTCCAAACTTTATCCTTATCCAAAATATTTTCATCCAATCTCCAAATCAATAAATTTATATCTGGTGTAAACATAAAGAAGATCTATTTTTCCACATACTAACATGTGACTACCATAATCGTGTATTCTCAAATAATATGGTAACAACCAAAATTATCATAAAATATTATTGAATACATTCATTCTCCCTTATTCCTTATAGAAGGTAGGATATTAACCTTAAATCCAAAAAATTTGTATTCTCCATCAATTGTGTATTAAAAAACAATTAATTAGTTCCATGGTGGTCAAGAATATCCAATATAAGAAATCAAAATCCATCATCTATTATTCCAAAAATCACAACCCCGTTATCATGATCATATTAAGTCTTATCTTTCCCTCAACCATGTATTTTCTAAAAATGATTAACATGAAATTGAATCACTTTTCATAGTACAGTAAAATCTCAAATCCATAATGAAATAGTACTGCATTACATTCCTTATTAATTTTAATAATTAATATAAGAATTACATCGTTGATACAACACTATAATGATGAAATTATTCAATCTTGAATCACAAATACATTAATTATTCTATGTTGACTGTAGTGACATATTATGCTTGACATTGATCCACTTGATTCTTCTGAGATATATTTCTTGGGCCCTTATGAAATTTATTTTCACAATTCCATATTTCACTATAGTTGAAATAATGAATATTAGTCTTTTCTTTCATCCCATTTAATTATTTTTCCTAACCACCCTTTTCACAAAACTTATATCAAACTCCCATTCCTTTTAAGCACATACTAGGGTAATTCTTTCCACAGCTATCATATAAGGAAAAATCCTTCTTTAACATCTTCCCTTTATCAATCATTATCTCTTAAATCCTCTTCTTCTCAAGAATCCCTTCAAATTCGTAGATCATAAATGATTATTTAATTATCTTGTGAACACATAATACTATTTTTAAATATTATGAGAATACATCGGTTGTTATTTCCCTTCAAAAAAGTTGACTTGATGAAATATAAGATCCTTCTTACTCTTTGCAACATGTTCATTGTTGGGGTAGTCATCCGTTCTACTAGGATCCATTTATAAACATTGTGATACACTAGATTAGGTTATGAATCCTAATGCATAATTTTAAACTAGTGAAATACTTAACATAAATTGAAAAACATTATGCATACCTAATCTCATAATGATAAGAATATTTTATCTTCATAAAATTTCATAATAAATAATTCATAATGGGTTGTAGTGATACATTGAATTATCTTATGCATATCCCCTGAGTGTGTCAAACCAGGTGCACAATATGGCTCGTGGTCATGTAAAAGGTTACCCATAGTTTAGACTAGATCACCTTATCATAGTTCTCGCCCCTAGGTTCATCCATGTCAGAACCACGTCCACTTGTCGTATCTAGACAGTTATGTATTACTTTGTAGACCAACATAATCTCTACATTACACAAATTATAGGATGTTCTTCTATATATATCCTTAAAGACTATCATATGGTAATGTTCTCTAATTAGTGTTTATCTATAAATAGTATCAAAGGATATTTCTAAATATCCTCTGATACCAACAATAATTCCCTAACCAAAGAATCTTGAAGTAGGTGTATTATTTTAATAAATTTTCATGATTACGAGAATACATGTATCGAAGAACTGATAAGTTTAGTAGTCTTGGAAAATATATTACATAGTGGAATGATACATAAAACATTCTAAAATAAAACACAACATAAATAATCCTTTTAGAACTCTATTATTCTCCAAGAACCACAATTCATATCAATCATATTACACTTCTTTTCATACTGAGAATATATTACATAATAAAGGTGTTATCTCAAATTCTTTGTAAGGGTAAACAATATAGTAGAATCTATTATAAATAATCATGAAATTTTTAGGAAATGTATAAAATTGAAACACAAGCCCTTTGAACATAAAATTAAGCATTATATGGAAAAAATAAATCAAATGATGCAATTTACTTATTTACATGGATATTCTACTTATAGAATAATCACATGTAACATCAATAACTAATCTCACAATGATGAAAGGCCTAATTTTGTACATCTTAACCACAATGTGAAGTCCATGTGGAAAGATCCTAAATATAATTTTTTCATGGACTTGTGCCAAGAAACATGTTTGTCTCAAGAGACCTACCAATGCATATATGGGATATAGTGGGCCCCTCCTGACACTTACTAAGTCCAATGCATTCCTCATATGAAAATGGTGAAACATAACATAATCATTTATATTAAAAACAAAATATGAAATTTTAATAACTTAACTATAAGCCATGGATGATATAAAAATAGTACATTAACAGTCAAGTATATAATAACTCATTAAATAAAATATAAAATATTGTATTATAATAAATCAACCTCATTCAATAATTATATCATGTAAATGATGTTGATATAATATGAATGTGATCACTAAAACTCTTTTTGGTAAATAACCATGTTGATCAGAGTGGATACTCAAGAGGGGGGTGAATTGAGTTCCAATTAAAAATTCTGTTTAAATTATTTCTATTAAAATCCCCAATTTATAAAATGAGTTAAACTGTAGTCAATTTTTATTATAGTAAAAGGTCTGTTGGGTTCTCAAGAAATTTATTATTTCTCAGTTAATTTAAACTAAAGATAAACTAACTTTTAAAGCTATCCTAATGATTTATAGTAAATACAAACACTTTCTAGCCTAACTATCAATGTAACTTTAAAATAGATTTGTATTTCAAATTAATTATTAGCAGAATATAAAATATACATTATATTTTAAACATAATCTATGAATTCAAATTAGATGTAAAACAAGTGGTTCAGTTTCAAGGTGTTACCTAATCCACTTCACTTGGTGATCACCTGTAACCATGCAGTTTATATAAATAATCTTTTGATCCACACCCTTGATTAGGGTTATCTATAGTTCACACTATCCATGACATGCAGGGACCTCTACTATAGTTTTCGAGGGAAAAAAATAATGATCAGGTCACACAGGGACCTCTTCCACAGTTTCTGTGTTTAAAAAAGAGTAAACGGTTTGGTGTGAGTACTTTGAAATCATCCAGTTTAGCGCATGAGTTAGTGTGTGTGTAAAATATATAGAGTACACACACTGCTTGAAAGAAAACAAAATAATCACTTAGAGTAAGTAGAAAATAGTATAGAATTATGTAGTGATTATCAGTGCAGCTCTGGACTCCTTTGATTCAGAAAAAATGCTTCTGAGTCCTTCTTTAGTTCTTCTGTTGAAAAACAGAGTGTCGTGGGCCAGCTTGTGTTCTTCCCGAGTGAAGATATTCTCTTGATTCTAATGTACTTCTTTTCTTCAATAGAGTTGGATTGCATGTATGGGACAATGCGTTTCTTAAAGATCATTCCATATGTTCTTCACTGTTGTGCTCAGGGTTGTCTTTCTATTCATTACAGAGCACTCAAGTTTCTTGCTTTTTCTATGTTTTTCTCTCATGTGCACACTTCTCGTTATCTTTTAATACATGAGGTTGAGCTGATAGGTTTCATGTATTTTGTGCCTCATACCTCTTACTATGTCTACAAATAAACATTAATTATTTCAGTGCATTAAAGTCATCAAATATGACTGTTAAAAAGTTAAATTGTAAAACGACAAAAGAGTTTAAGAAACAATGTCACAAAAGTTATGCAAATGGTGTCTCCTTCATGGTATGTCCTTCACTGTATCTCCTTCATGGTATGTTCTTCACAGTTTCTTCTTCACGGTATGTTCTTCATGGTATCTCTTTCATGGTATTTCCTTCACAGTGTGTCCTTCATGGTGTTTCCTTCACTGTATGTCATTCACGATGTGTTCTTCACGGTGTCTCGCTCACGGTGTCTCGCTCACGGTGTCTGAGTCACGATGTCTGTCTTTACGGTTTCAGATGACCGTGTTTGGGTAATTGTGTCTGTTCTTAGTGTCTTGCATTGTAGTGTGAGGCTTACTTTGTCATGATGTCTCATGGTCATGGTGTCTCATTGTCACTGTGTTTGAGACTTAGGCTTCACGATGTCTATGTCTTGCTTACAGTGTCTTGTACCTAGACAAACAATTATATTCAGACATACATTGTATTATGCATAAAATGAATTGAACTAAACCATTAGAAAGTATGAGATAAATTGAAACATAAATAAACATGATTAATAATATATGTGAGATTTATGATCATGAATAAGATTTGTGATTATTATTGAGATTTGTAAACAGTAATGAGATTTGTGATCATTAAAACATGATTAATACATGAGGAGTCCAACAATATCCCCATTTTTATTGATCACAAATCATGTATAGGTAATGTATAAATTATATGCAACTATTGAATATTATAGAATAACATATAACTTTTTGTCCCCCTTTTGGGATTATCAAAAGGTAGAAATAATAGAGGGAAAATAGTGCATATTTAATTAAAAAATGTTTAGAATACAACATTCAGTAGAAATACAATAATCAAAGACATCCCAATCAAAACTAAATTAGTAACTGGGCATCTTCAGGATGTGGAATTTTCTTTTCCTCTATCAGTAGTAGAAGAGGAATCCATAAGGGCAGTTGCTTATGTGGAAGAAGGTATAGAGGTGGTAGAAACAGAAGGTAAAGGTAGACCATCGAAGATTGAGGGAGCCTTGGTGGGAGCTGTAGAAGATCTTGGCTGGGTCTGATCAAGAATCACTATCCTGGTCTGAGTAAGATCTTGGCCAACTGACATGGCAGTTGAGGCTAAAGCAAGCAGTCCAGGTCTAAGAGGGGCAGCAACGGGAGCAACCTTTGATGTACTCTGGACATAAAGGTAAGGATTCAGAAGATTGATTAAATCTGTAATAATTTCTCCACCATACTGCATTGCCTTTTCAAAATCATATTTATTTTCCATGAACTTTTCCAACAATCTAGTATACTCAGTGAGCTTCTGAACTTGTGCTTTGAAGTCCTATGTCACAGGAGGTATTTTAATATACTCTTAAAGATATTTAAAGTGATTTGACATATCAGGATTAGAGAAAATCCATTGGAAATAGATGTCCACTTTCGTAGATTTTTCCTGCTGATCAACATTGTAAATATTTGAGGGAATTTGCACCAGGTCTAGCACTCTATCACTGTTCTTAACAACTTCAGATGAAGAAGTAATCTTAAAACCACTTAGGGCATTCTGAATCACTTCCTTGATTATGGATCTGAGTAGAGAACCATCCAAAGAAGGAAAAGAGGTTTGACCAAAGGAGGGAGAAGCTTTGACAGCTATGGTGAGAGACTTGAGCGGTTTCAGTACCTTTTTAGGACAACCAGTGTATTCGTCTGTAAGTTTGTTAAGGTTTTCCACATGATCTCTCAGGTGTTGCAAAATCTTTGTGTTCCTTTCTCCAATATTTTAATCAAAAGGTAACATGTAGGGATGTATCTTGGACCGAATGTCTCGAGAAATGTTTGAAATAGAAGGTTCAGGAGAGGCAGCAAAAGGTGTGGGCACTGATATGGAATACAGTTCTTTCTGGAGGTTTTCAACCACACCTTTCAGGGATGAAACATCAGCACTAAGAAACATATTTTCAACTCTGACTTCTTGAATTTCATGGATCATCCTAGGTTGAATGTGCATAATAATGTTTTCCAAAAGCAGGGATGCCTCTTCCTAAATTTTTTGTGTCACAAGATGAGGTTGAGAAGAAATAATTTTCTCTACTCCAGCTAAGATATAATCTCCAAACACAATCAAATCTTCCTTGATGACAAAATGTTGCTGATCGGGTAAAGGTGCAGGGGAAAGAAGTGGTACAAGGGTAGGTTTAGGGTCTGGTTGAGGTTCAGATTCAGATTTAGATTCAGATTCACGTTGAGGTTGAGGTTCAGGGTGAGTGACTGACATCAATAGTAATAGAGAAGAGAGATCAATTCCGTTTGTAGTAACCTGTTGAGATTAATTCACATCATATAATCCAGGGAATTCATACGGAGTGTACACACAAAAAAGACTCAGTTGGTTGAGATGATTCAACAGACTCAGCTTCACAAGTTTCAGTAATCTCAATAGTTTGAGGTTCCTCCCCATTAACACGTTCATCCTTATCGGGAACTAGAGACTCAGTATCTTAATCTAGATCCATAGGATCAGCTCTGATTTCCTCAGCCATTTCGTGCCTAGCCAACTAAAAGGAAATTTCCATCCTCTCTTTTGCAGAGGGAATTATCTCAGGAGTAGATTGTTCTTGTGGGAGGTTTTCCAAAGTAGATTCTTGAAAAGAAGAGAGATTTTCTATAACAGGATCTTCCATGATAGGTAGTTGTTCAAAAATTGTTTCTTCCATCACATGCTGCTCTGGTTCTGGGATAACTAAATCTCCTGCAGCCTCAGGTTGGGTTTCCAGATTTACATCTTCTCTAGGGACAAGAGGTTCTTCTTCAAGAACAACTGGAGAAATAATATGCCTTCCTTCCTCAACAAAAACTTCTTCTCTATGTGGTACTTCATCTGACTCTTCTTCTTCATCTTCTTCATCTTCTGAATACCCATCCACTTCATCTGGTTCCAAACTAGGATCTATAATGTCCTTTGGCCTTGTTGGATAATCCACAAGATTATACGTTTCATAAATCTTTTCATTATCTTCAACCCACTCCTTTTTCCAGAGGGTTCAAATTTATTTTCATCCTCTTGATGGTAGGATTAGATAGACAAAATTCCAAATCCATAAGAACTTCTTCATTTGGTCCAATAACTCCTTTTGAAACTGGAATGGTTGAGATCAACCTTGAGTAAAACAGAAAAGTAGATTTGGATGTGACCTTAGTCAATTCACACATATGGTGAATGATATAGTTGAATAGATTTATCTTATCTCCATTTTTCATCAGAGGAATCATAAAAACATATTTATACTTCAATACAAATAATTCACCCTTCATCGGGCTAATCAAATTTTGAACAAACTTAAACAATAGTTTTGTCTCCCTATCAAGTGTAGTTGCCATAACCCTCCTCTTGGTGCCATTTCCAGTTATGGTTTCTAGAGAATTTTCTAATTCAATGATATCAGTTGTAGGAGGGGTATCTCTTTGATAATCATCACAAATTCATTCGTGAGGAATACTTAGGCATGAAACTCAAATCCTCAACGAGAAGCAGCATCTTTTTCCATTGACCCAGCTTGTTACAAAAAATGTTCTCCTGTATCAAAAGAAAATTGAGCATACTGATAAAACGGAGATACCAAACACGAGTCAATTGATATATCCTTTCTAGAGAACCATTTGATCAAGCCTTGTTTTCTTAGATCATTTAAAACCAAATATTGGAAAGACATTAGCCACTCAGGGTAGATTTCTTTCTCAGGAACAATAGTACGGTTTTCCAGATTTGGATTTAGGTGTCCTTCGGGTGCAAGCTTTGGTGCTATCTTTTATTTCTTCAAGAGGTGCTTCTCAGATGAGGATGAAGAAGGATGCTTCATCCTTGGTATCAACTGAATTTTCGGGTGAGAGAGATGGAGAGAAGGGTTTCAAGGTTAAGAGCATTTGGAAAATGTGAGCAGAAGAGAGTTCGGGTGAGGAATCGAGTGAAAACCCTTTTGTTTTCTCATTTGGGAATGTCAAACATCACCAAAATAAAAAATTCGGAAAGGAAATAAAGGTGAAATAAAAATTACTATGTTACGGGTTAAGATAAAAGCATAAATAAGGTTCATGGTGACACCGTGAATATTCGTTATAGTGCGTTGGTGGATAGTGATCATGGTGAGACAGTCAGTTGTCGTCACGGTGAGACAGTGAGTAAATTGTTCAGTTATGGTGAGACAGAGAGTGATCTTCATGGTGATACAGTGAGAAATAGACTGTGAATACAAAGTGTTCACTGTGAGACCATAAACATGAGACAGTAACCGAGAAACCGTGAACGTGAAACATTAAAGTAAAAAAGTAGCAAAGAATTAAACAATAAGACCAGTAACATATTTATTTGTGATTTATCATTCCAAGATCATGTATGATTTAATCTAATCTCTCAAAATTTAATGGTTTAGTGAATATATCAGCAAGTTGATATTCAGTTCCAATGAGTTCCAAAGTGAAATCACCTTTTTTATAATGATCCACAAAAAGTGATGTCTTACATTATTATATTTTTTCCATGAATGTGAAACAATAATTTTTCAAATGTTAATAGAACATATTTTGTCACAATTTATTGTAACATGTCTGAATTGATATCCATAGCCTAGTAATGTGTGTTTCATCCAAAAAAATTTTGTACAACAACTTCCAGCAGCAATGTATTCAGCTTCTACAGTAGATAATGCAATACAATTTCTTTTCTTACTACACCATGATACTAGTGACTTTCATGAAAAGTGACAAGTTCTAGAGGTGCTATTTCTATCTAACATATAGCCAGGAAAGTCAGGATCATAATAACTAACTAGATCAAATGATTGTCTTTTCAGATAGAACAGTCCTAAATTAGATATATGATTGAGGTATTTTAAAATCAACTTTATTTCATTTAAATGTTATTCTTTAATATTTTCTTGAAAATGAGAAAACATACACACACTAAACATAATATCATGATGACTCGCAGTTCTGTACAGTAGACATCCAATCATTCCTCAATATGTGGTTTGATCAACATATTTTCCATCTTTATCAAGATCCAACTTACAGGTGGTACTCATGGGAGTGTCACTACATTTAGTGCAATCCAATCCAAAACTTTTTAAGTTCTCTAGTAGGTTTAATTTGAGTTTAAACAATCACATCATTGTTTTTGAATGATTTTAAATCCAAGAAAGAATTTTAGTTTACCCATTAATCTCATTACAAATATGTTTTGCATCATTTTAGAAAAATCAATACATAATGAATTTTTTGAAAATCCAAAAATAATATCATCTACATATATTTGAACAAGTAAAACATCATTAGAAATTCATTTTATAAAGTTGGTAGGTTCAACTATTCCTTTTGTAAATCGTTAAGAAATAAGAAAAGTACTTAATCTGTCATTCCAAGCTCTTGGAGCTTGCTTTAGAGCATATAAAGTTGTTGAATGTTTAAAAATATGATTTGGAAAATGAGGGTTTTTTAATCCATGAGGTTTTTCAACAAAAACATCCTCATCTATATACCCATTTAAGAATGAACACTTGACATTCATTTTATATAGTTTAAAATTCATTTGTGCAGCATAAGCAAGTATAATTATAAGGGTTTCAGTTATTTCTACTCGACGAAATGTCTCCTCATAGTCAATTCCTTCTTATTGACTGTAGCCTTGTGCCACTAGTCTAGACTTCTTTCTAATTATATTTCCAGCTTCATTTACCTTTTTTCTAAACATCCATTTAGTGCCCATGATTAAAGTGTCCTTAGGACTTTCCACTAATTCCCAGAAATTATTTATTTCAAATTGATTAAGTTCTTCTTGCATATCCATTACCAAAAATTCATCATTGTTTTCATCATTAATTTTTTAGGATCAAGTTGTGACAAAAAGGATTGATGTTTAACCTGATTTCTAATAGATTCTATAGTATATGTCTCTCTGTCAAGATTACCAACAATAACATCTAAATATAATTCATTAGGATCCTAGTTGATCTAGTAAAGGTAGGAATATAAATTTCAGGTTCTTCTTTGGGTTCGGGTTCATTAGAAGCAGATTATGAAATATTTCCAGAACCTGTTGTCTTTACAACAGGTTTATTGATTTTATCATTATGGTTCAGAATAGAAAAATCTTTTTCAAGATTTTCAAGAGATTACTTAGGTTCATGTGGATCAGTTTCATCAAATTTGAAGTGAACAGATTCTTCAACACACATGGATTTCTTATTAAACACTATATATGTTTTTTTGTTGTAGAATATCCAAAAAATATTTCATCATCACTTTTAGAGGCAAACTTGTCAAGATTATCCTTGGTATTTAGAATAAAAACTTTATAACCAAAAAATCTAAATTAACTAACCTTAGGTTTCCTATTTTTCCACAACTCATAAGGGGTATTCTTAAGAACATGTCTAATCAAGAATCTATTTGTGATATAACAAGCTGTATTCATAGCTTCATCCCCAACGTAAATAGGTAGATCATACTCATTAAGAATTGTTAATGAAATTTCATGAATGGTTTTATTTCTATTTTCTATTACCCTATTCTGTTGAGGTGTTCTTGGGGAAGAAAATTTATGATTATAGCCATTGTGTGAGAAAAAAGACTCAAACTCATGATTTTCCAACTCACGTCCATGATCACTTCTCAAGGACTTAATCAAAGTCCACTATGGTTCTCTACAGACATGGATTATTTAATAAATTAAGAACATGCTTCACTTTTTTGAGCTAAGAATTATAACCAAGAATATCTAGAAAAGTCATCTACTAAGACATAGGCATAGTGCTTCCCATTTTAACTAGAAACTCTAGATGGTCCAAACAATTTCATGTGAACCAACTCGATAGGTTGATAAGTTGAAACTTCTTTCTTTGATTTAAAAGAGGCTATATGTTGCTTTCCCCATAGACATGGATTAAAAACATTGTCTGATGGGAATTCAATTTTAGGTAGGTCTCTAACTATGTTTTTTCTATTCAGTTTTCTATGTGAATGTATATTGCAGTCTGTTAACCTTCTGTGCCAAAACCAAGACTCTTTATAAAAATAATTTAAACAAGTAATGTTTTCCTTAGCTAAATAATTTAAATCAATAGCATAAAGATTTTCATTTCTTAATGAAAAAAATATTAAAACATTTTTAGAATTATATATATTACAAGAATCATTTTCAAACATAACATTAAAGCCATCCTCACATAACTGAGAAATACATAACAAGTTGTATTTCAATCCATCAACAAATAATAATTTAAAAATTAAAACTATGTTAGTGTTACCAACTTCACCTAGGATGATGATCTTTCTTTTAGAATTACTAACAAAGGTGGCATAGCCTTTATAAACCTTTATTAAGCTTTTAAAGACTGATTAGTCTCCAGATATGTTCCTTGAACATCCACTGTCCATGTACCATGTTTTCCAATAGGAACTCTTTAAGCAGGTTTCCTACAAAATAGATTTAGATGGAAAATGATTTTGGTACCCAAATCATCACGGGTCCAGACAGGTTATCAAGTAAAGATTTAGGTACACATATTTGTATTATGGGTCTCATATAATTTACATAATCAATTGATTTTGAAATATAAACATTTTTTGATCTATAAAAATTTGAATAACTAGTTGATGTATATGAATTTCCAGAACTATAACGAGCAGAATTTTGTCCAGATTTAGGAATAAATCTATTTTTAGTAAACTATCTCTGTACAGGTTGGAATCCCATACCAGTACTACACATTGGTGCAACTTGTTTACCTAGAATTTGAGTTAGAGTTTTCTTTCAATTTCTGAACTTTTCTAAGTCCTTTCTCAGTGGCTCATTAGACATTTTCATTTCAGTATTTTGATTTAACAGTTGAGAATTATTTTAATTTTCAATCTCAAGGGTAGATTTAACAGTGATAGATAAACCATGCTAATTCTTTATGGAATTGTACTTGACGTTAAATTCATTACAAGTCTCTTCTAGCATATTACAATATTCAAATAATTCTTCACTAGACATGTTTTCAGATTTAGAATCAGAATTAGAATATACTCTAGAATAGTATGAATTTAAAGCAGGAGGGTACAGTGTTGACTCAAATGTGTTTGTCTTAAAAAACATGTTAGCTTTATGAAAATCATCATCCTTAGAATAATCATAATCACATGAAGTGTATTCTAAAGCACTCTAAGTTTCTTTCATTTCTGTCTTATACATGCTGTCTTTATAGTCTTGTTTCTTCATGAACTACAATTTTGGACAGTCAGCTTTAATGTGACCTTTTCTCTTACATTCATAGAAGATAACTTCATCACTCATATCAGCTTTAATCTAGTCTGTTTTCCAATGATATTTGTTGTCATATTTACCTTTGTAGTTTGATTTTCTAAAGAATTTATTCTTCCTATAGAATTTCTTTAATCTTCGGGCTATTTGATCCATCTCAGCATCACTATCAGATTCTGATCATTCACTTGTGGAGATTTTATTTTGTATGTGATCTTTCTCCTTGTCATTTGACTTTGAGGAAGTAGACATAAATTCCACCGACTTCCTTTTAGGTTCATCATCTTCTTCCCTATTCACCATGAGTTCTTCCTCATACATCATAAGCTTACCATTTAGCTCTTCGACAGGCAGAGCACCAATGTTACATGACTCTCTTATTGAAATAGATGTACCTCTCCATCAGTCTAGCAGACATCTCAATATTCTCATAATTTGTTCCTTTGCTGGAACAACCTTTCCATGGGAGCACATAGTGTTTGAAATCTCATTGAACCTGAGATACATGTTAGAGATAGGTTCATCAGTCTTCATTTTAAAATTATCATACTTAATATTATAATTTTTCAATCTCATTTTTTAACATTGGTTGTTAGTTCATGGTAAACACCCAAAGTATCACATATTTCACAAGAAGTTTTACAAGAAGATATTCTATTAAACTCTTTATCTCCAAGAGCACAATACAAAGCATTCATAGCTTTACAATTATTATAGTAATCAGTTTTAGTAGGTTCATCCCATGTTTTTATTTCATTTTTAGGAATCCTATATTGAGTGTCTATAGTAGTACAGATATCAAATCACATACTCTCTAAGTGAATCTTCACCTTAAGATTCCACTAGGAATAATTTGTACCATTAAAGAAAGGTGTCTTGTTGGTAGCATCACCTTCTAGTCTATTGTCCATAACTAGATTTTAGAAAATGTATTTAAAGAGATAAAATTTAGAACTTAAAAAAATTTAAGATCATTAAAGATGAAACTAAAATCACAGTTGGATAATAGAGTGTTTTGAAATCCTGTATTAATAAAAACAACCACTGATAGCAAATGTTGGTTGGAGTGGATACTCAAGAGGGGGGTTAATTGATTTCCAATTAAAATTTATATTAAAATTATTTCTATTAAAATCCCCATTTTATCAAACGAGTTAAACTATAGTGAATTTTTATTATAGTAAAAGGTCAATTAGGTTATCAAGAGATTGATTAGTTCTCAATTAATTTTATCTAAAGACCAATAAACTTTTGAAGCTATCCTAATTCTTTATAGTACATAAAAACACTTTATAGTCTAGCTATCAAAGTAACATTAAAATAGATTTTTATTTCAAAGTAATAAGCAGCAGAATATAAAATATACATTATATTTTAAACATAATCTAATAATTCATAGAAGATGTAAAACATGTGGTTCGGTCTCAAGTCGAGACCTAATCCAGTCCACTTGGTGATCACTTTCCACTAACCAGTTTATATAAATAAACTTATGATCCACACACTGGATCGGGATTAACAACAGTTCACACTGCCCAAGCCACGTAGGGACTTCTAACACAGTTTTTGTGGGAAAACAAATAATGATCAGGCCACACAGGGACCTATTCCATAGTTTCTGTATGTAAATAGGAGTAAAAGGTTTTGCGTGAAGACTTTTAAATCCTCCAATTCAGTGTAAGAGTCAGTGTGTCTGTAAACTACACAGAGTACACACACTGCTCGAATGTAAACAAAAGAATCACTTAGAGTAAGTAGAAAAGAGTTTAGAATGCCCTAGTGATTAGCCATGAAACTCTGGAGTCCTTTGATTCAGCAGAAATGCTTCTAAGTCCTTTGGTTCTTCTGTTGAAAAACTGTGTGTCATGGGTCAGCTAGTGTTCTTCCCGAGTGAAGATACTCTATTGATTCCAATATACTTCATGTGTTCTTTAGTAGTTTTGGATTGAATGTATGGGACAATTATTTTCTTGATGATCATGAAATATATACTTTAATGTTGTGCTCATGATTGTCTTTCTGTTCAGTATAGAGCACTCTAGATTCTTGATTTTTCTATGTTTTTCTCTTGTGTTCGCACTTCTCTTTATCATCGAATGCATGAGGTTGAGCTGAAAGGTTTCATGAATTGTGTGCCTCATACCTTGTACTATTTCTACAAATAAAATTTAATTATGTCAGTGCATTAAAGTTGTCAAATATGACCATTAAAAAGTTAAATTGTAAGAGGAAAAAAGAGTTTATGAAACTGTGTCACAGTAGTTATGAAAACGTTGTCTCCTTCACGGTATGTCTGTCACAGTATCTCCTTCACCGTATGTAATTCACGGTGTCTTCTTCACAATATGTTCTTACGGTGTCCCCTTTAGGATACATCCTTAAAGGTGTGTCCTTCACGGTATGTCCATCCCGATGTGTTCTTCACTGTGTCTCGCTTAGGGTGTCTGAGTCATGGTGTCTGTCATTACAGTTTCTAGATGAATGTGTCCAGCTAACTGTGTCTGTTCCTAGTGTCTTGCTTCACGGTTTCAGGATTACTATGTCACTGTGTCTCGTGGTCATAGTGTCTCATTGTCACTGTGTCTGAGACTTAGGCTTCACAGTGTCTGTGTCTTGCTTACAATGTCTTGTACATAGACAAACAACTGTATTCATACTTACACACTAATATGCATAAAATTAAATGATACTAACCATTAGAAATTATGTGATAACTTGAAACATAAATACACATGATTAATAAGATATGTGATATTTATGATCATGAATAATATTTTTGATTATTATTGAGATTTGTAAATAGTAATGAGATTTGTGATCATGAAAGCATCATTAATACATGAGGATTCCAATAATCCCTTTTAATGAATCAATTTAAAAGTAACAAAATATGTGAAGGAATTAATATAAAATATATTTTTGAATCAAATTGTCCCATAATACTATCAATCTTTTGAATATAATTAACCTTTTTAAACAACCACGTACAAATAAATAAATCATTAAAATCATTATGAAATTCTAGACCTTAACTAAATAGATTCAGAAATATAAATCTTTAGAAAATTTAAAATGATGATCTAGTTAATGATACCCTTCCATAAACCCATAAGAATTTTTTTTTGAATACTTTTTTATGAAACATGGGCATGGATGAAATACATACACATAAACAATATAGGATAATTATTAAAATTAGGAATTAACACTTACCTTGTACATTACTTAAATCAAGGATAATTTTAACCTATTGTATAATGTCCATTGTATGTTATTCAATTATACATGAACCATATTAATATTTATCATATCATATATGATTAATTAATGATTTTATACTACCCATTTAATAATATTATTCTTATAAAGTAAAATTTTGGGTAATAATAACTTTCTTTATCATATGTGTTTCAAAATGGTATTCGTTATTGTATCACATAGATCATGATTTATATACTTATGGAATATAAAAATTTATTTATATATCATATATAATCAGAATATAAAAATGAATAGTAGATATATATATATATATATATATGAAATTGAAACACCATTCATTGAGTCGGTAGTCCGTACATATGCATGAACGTTTTTCCATTTTCTTATCGTATTGTATAGTAGTATGAAATAAAAAATATTTAACTACATTTATATATATAATTATATTAGAATTATTATTTAATATATCTTATAATTAATTAAAATATAAATTTTTATAAATATTAATGAATGTTCATCATTGAAGATGAACCTCATCGCGTCGTTGAGAAAGTTAGCCGTACATATGCACAAGCAAAAATACAATTCTATTGATGGGGAAATGATTTCTAAATGGATTTAATATTATATATAAATAATCATTAACATGTTATATTTATTATTTACACCAATTATACTCATTATTTTACCCATCCAAATAATGAAGTGTTGAATAACAAACTACACCATGACGTGGAGATGGAAAGTCGTACGTACGCACATATGGTGACTTTTTCATTCGTAGGATTGATAGAAAAATGATTATTGTAGTACTAGATTTATAAAAACATATATGTATCTATATGGAACTAAAGTAATTATTTTAGTATCAAAACAACAAATAAATAAGAAATAGAAGAAGGAAAATACTTTTAAATAGGTGATTAAATAATAACCTATTGTTTTGGTGCTTCATTTTGATTTGAACAAAAGGAATAATTAATTTGGCGTTATGAACAAATTAAGTCTTCTATGATGTATTTAAGGTAGTTGGTAGATTATTTGAGTAGAATCTATATGAGCCAAATTTCTTTGGAGGCGTGAATTAAAATAAAGGGAGGTTCTATTTTATAAGAGAGGTGAGGGGGGAATTAGGAAATTCTTGAAATATTAATTTATTATAAATTGGTTTTCAGAATGTAACAGCTGAAAATGGATTTATTTAGGGGATAAGGAAGGCATGGGACGAAATTCTCAGAAAATATTTGTTATAAAATTTTTTAGGACATCGTATTAACCTTATCATTTAGATTTAACCCTACATTATATAGTTTAACTTTTACCATGTCTTCTTATTTTTTTTATAATACATGGTTAATATAGTTAGTATAAAATTCCAAGAGAACTCAAGTGATTAATTAATGAAATATCTAAAATTATCTAATTCATTTCGATGAATCTTAATTTTTTAGGAATATTATATCATTTAATAAATCGTATTGGTTTTAAAAACTCATTTCTGTCAATTTTGAGACTATTTAGTATTTATTTTTTTGAACGTCATTAAAAATTTATTCATTCGAATAAAATACATTAAAAATGTAGTATGATGTCATATTCACCTAGAAAACTCGTTTATGGCATAAAAAGTTTCAATATACACATATATTTTTATTTATAATCTCATTTATTTAAATCTTTTAATTTAGAAGGTAATCACTACATCATCATTATGTCATAAATATATTTTTTTAATGTCAATAAATGATAAATAAGATACCATGATATTAGAAATATTTTTTATCTTTATAATGACTATTTATAGATGAAAATATTACGTATATAACTTCATATAAAAATTTTTACATAAAGTTATATATTTAGGTCTTATTTTACTGAACTATGAATTAAAAGTAATTAATTGTCATTTTAACAGACTAGTGTTTCCATGGGGTCCTAAAATCTATACAATGATGCACAGGGTCTGAAATATCTCATCAATGTGGGTTATTACTTGTGTTAGGGTAATTTAATTTAATTATAATATTATTTGTTTAACCAAATTTACAGGATTTACCTTTTAAACATGGTAAATAAAATATTCCGAATGAAATATTCATTATTTATAAAAATAAAAATTAATTATTTACACAATTTGTAACTACTTATTAAAATATGGAATCCATTTTTATAAATTCAAAGTACTTATGTTTTCAAATTTAATTTAAAATTAATTCTCGTTGTCAAATCAAAGAACGTGTTTTTTAGAAGCAAAAACTACCAAAACATTAACATGCATGTATGTCCAATTTCCTGGTGAAATTACATCTAATGACCATAATTGGATTAAATTATTAGAATATAATCCAATTAAACATTAAAACAAATTAAATTCTCAATCTAAAAATAAAAATAATTTATATTAAAATGAAATTTGGAATTAAAATGTAATATATATTCAATGTTCATTAAAAATGAACTTTTGCAGAAAAATATCAAAATATCACCCTAAGATAATTTTTATATTCCAAATTAAATAATGACGTATATTTTACCATATTCATTTTTTAAGAGTGTTTAAAAATATGTTTTTTTACAAAATATGTAAATTGTACTTTTTTAAGAAAATTTTTATTCTAAATATATTACTATTTTAACAAAACGTATACATTTAATTATAAATATGATTTATTTGCATGAAATCATTATAAATAGAACATAAAATTTATTTGTTACTATATTTATAACAATATTTAATTGATAAAAATATATACCATTTAAATAAATATAATACTAATGTGTTATTGCGCAAAAACTGAATCTTGCATATAATGCCAGAAAAGTCAGTGAGGCATGAAATATAAGATTTTAAATTACTTTAAAAAATCTAACATAATATGAAATATTTGGTGTTATTAGGGGAGGATCCCCCCTACACGACCCATGAGGGCATTAGAGTCAACAAGGAGTCGATAGATTGGGGGGGGGGCAGATGCCCATGTGAAGCCCATGAGGGTGGTGGGGTCAATGAGGAGAGGATGGATTATAGGAGAGGATTACCCCTAAATGGCCCATTAGGAAAGAGAAATTATTGAGGATGTTATGGAGTGGGGGGGGCAAGATACCCCCTTTGCGTCCCATGAGGGAAGTGGAGTTAGTGAGGAGCTAATGCAGTCGGGGGAAGATCCCCCTACATAACCCATGAGGGAAGAGGAGTCGGAGAAGAGCTGAAGGAAATAGGGTGATTGTACCCTATAATGACCCATGAGGTCAACAAAGTCAGCGAGGTGCCTATGAGGTTGGGGTAATTGTCCCACCCCTGCATAGCCCATGAATATATCCTAGTTGGTGGGGAGTTGATGGAGTCGAGGGGAGGATTCCGCCTATACAGCCTAGCAGGGCGGTGAAGTCAGTGAGGTGTTGATGACATATTTTCACCATGCACCAACTGTTACTCATCTCAAACACATTAAAGAGATGATATTTACATGGGAATCACCTCAATTAAGTCATTCCTAACATTTTCCAAATGCTCATAGTCGATGTAGAATAGCTTCACATCAGGTTCACTATTTTTATTTCTACTGATTTCAACATATGGTTCGTGAATCATCATAGAGAAGTGATAGTTTAGTCCCCATTTTCTCTATTTACAATGGTGAGAAACATCAATAAATTATTATGAGATTTTTTCTCTTTGAATAAAATGGGTTGATTGGATATCAATATCCCCTTACATGGATTACTTTTCAATGTTCTCACCCCTGTCTACATCTCCCTCACAGATTTGTGTATTTGTTCATTAATTTAATTCTCAGTTCCATCTCATCATGAATGTTTTACATTTACAATATTTCTTTTAGGAAA
Source organism: Viscum album (assembly GCA_963277665.1). Lineage (NCBI taxonomy): Eukaryota > Viridiplantae > Streptophyta > Magnoliopsida > Santalales > Viscaceae > Viscum > Viscum album. Next base: position 537,727,088 of record OY728129.1, read on the forward strand.
TTACAATGGGTCTGAATAAAGCAACATCCTTCGGTCGGAGTATATGGTAACATCAGTAATGATGACACATTTGTGACATGTCTTGATTCTGAAACACTAAACACATGTATTCTTCCTCATTTGAGGAATTCTTGATGGTGATGAAACCCGAGGATTACCAAATATATCATAGGGTATTTAATTCCAGAGGCATGTCTTTTTGGCTTTCCTTTTCTTCCCATGTTTAACACTAGGCATGCCATGTGGTTAACATCTAAAGGATATTGTATGAAGTTGATCAAAACATCACATGGATATGGATCACCAAGGTTGATCCCAAGGAGGGAGAACATGAAAGGTTCAAAATATGATGTATTATAATTCTTCTAAGGATTGACCTTGGATGGAATGTCCAAAAAATAGAATGTTTTATACCATAGAGGCCGGTTTAGACACTGTAGTTGGCGGATTATGGGATAGTGGGACCCAGCAAATGGGACATCCTGGTTTTCCAATATCTATAATTGAACCTCATGGAGGCTTCCAATACTCCCTATGTTGAAGGAATGGATCAAAACCCAATTATTTCAAGGGGGTGTTGTTGATATTAGACACTAAGATGACCCTTCACGAAAGGATTTCCTTTGTTGGATTGTTTGGGGCTTACACACTTGGACTTCCTGGGTGCCTCTTGGAGAAGTGATGTTGTGAATGAATTGGGATTATGCACTGAGATGACCCATGTGCAGAAAAAGTAACAATTTGATGGGTGGGGCTTCTGCATAGTTAGCTACCATATAATGGGATGAGATCACTAGGATTTGGCGGGCCAAAGTCCAGCAGCATGTATTGAACCAATGTGAAGATTATGGTTTTATGATTGAAGGTCAGGGATGCTTCATACATATTCCTATTAAGGGGATTAAAAGTCCATATAATTCTAGAATGGGGTGATATGTCACATGAGGAGGTGTCTTGTGAGGATGGATGCATGCATATGGTGTTGAATGTACTAGAACCTTCGTGTTAGAGAATGATCATCCCGAAACACAGGGCCCCAATGGAGAGAACAGAATGGCACATGAGTGATGGTCTTGGACAATGGGAATGATTCTTACAGATCCTTGTGGTAGGGAATTAATTTTCACACCATTTTGGATGGGTCACATAATCGAGGCGTACAAAAATTAAAACAACTCGAAAACTTGTTGGTGTTTATAAATGGTTATCTTCACATATCAATAGTGATACTCTCCATGGTATGGATATAGATAGTGTGGGTCATATGTGTGTTTATCTACCTAGGGGGATTATAACCCCTTATTGAGGTGGACCTATGAGATGCATCCCCAAAGTCCAAGTGTTGCATCCTAAGGGTGTGTCCCCATTGGGGTAAACCCTTATTTAACAGTGGTTAAGATTGAACCTCATAGTTTTTTCCTATGAACATAGTTTAGATTAGAGTTTTCAAAACTCATGTAGTTGGGTGGGGGTGTGGTTTTGTGGTCAATACTAACCTCGAATACCACTTGTGTGCATATCAATGTGCAAAACAACAAGATGAAGAATACCAAACATGCGTGTTATGAGAGGTGCACACATAGGATATAGTGTGGATGTGTCTTCTGCATGGAAGTGCCCTAAGTGATGCTATGGAGTGACAATGGTGAATTGGTATTACACATTGTATTTGGACGTGTGCCATTATGTCGAGATAATAGTGGATGTGGCTTACCCATGGAAGCTTCTCGGGTTCTGCTATAGTGCGGCAGTGTTGGATCAAGCTTAGGCAGGGAAGCTACCAAAGAGCTGTTATAGGGTGACAAAAATGGATGTGGATTACACAAGGAAGTTTTTTGGGTGCTCATATATATCAGAAATTGTGGATGGGAATTATTCATGGAATATTCCTAGGTTCCTTTAGGGAGCAGAAATAGTTGATGGGGCTTATGAATGAATGATTCCTAGGCTCTTATGCGTTGAAGAAATAGTGAATGGGGTTTAAACGTGCAAGTTTTCGGGTGCTGCTATAGATCCAAAAATGTGAATTTGGATTTCATGTGATATTTTCCTATAGTATCCCCATCATGTCAGTTCATGAGGGCATCCCATGATCATTTCAAGGGGGGATGATTCATTTTAACATCATGTTAATGGATGAGTTGTCTGGGGCTTATGCAGTAAGATTCCAACTCTGTCATCCTCATGTTAGGCCAGGGGGCATCAAGAATTGTTACATAAGAAATATCTTTTATTAAACAAGAGGAATCTTATGTTTTTTATATGAGGTGTACTATAGTTTATAGTCATGTAGTGATTACTATTAGGCCTAAGGTTCCTTGAAATGTTAGGTGTTAGGAATTACGCATGGGATGGACTTTCTAGTTTAAGCAAGAATTAGAGCCATGTGATTGGGTTTTGAGTGGTTTATTGATGAATGGTTTGACTCAAGGTACATAGAGAATTAAAGATGAGAATATCAACACATGACATTGTGATGGGATAAAGATAAATATTTCAACTCATGGCTGTTCACGAAGTGTAGAGGAGTATCTCAAATAATGGAATTATAGATTTGAATGATGGGTGCTCATAAGGGTTCTATGTAAAATGTCAGTGACCCGACCCTAAAAGAGTATAGTGATACATTATATTTTTAATTTAGTTTGGTGATAATAGAGAAGGGACCAGCCTAGAGGGTCGGGGGTACAGTTTCTCACTGTTACCATGCAGGGGTGGTGGGGGAATCCCTTTCATTATTGATCAATAGGTGGAATCCTAGACAGTATTGAGTGTAATATGGGCTACACACAGGAGGGGTTGTGAGAAATATTGGGTAGCTGGGCATTGTTGCACGCAATATTGGGTTGTTTGATGGTATGTCCATAAATATTGGGCTTGCAGGAAATGGAAGAACATGCATGCACTTGAATTTGTAAGAAAAGAGGATGGGTGATGATCAAACCATTATGGGCCCAAGAAAAGGGAGGCCCATATCAGACATGTCACACAAGATATCTAAAGGAATGGTAATATTCCTCCATACATGCTTGGATGAAGCAGTCTTCCACACAAAAATGTGGTGGCGTACCTGTGGAGGCCTACCATGAGGAGAGGGGGTACCCATCTATTATGTAGAAAGTCTTTTCAAATGTTTATTAGAAGGATGGTGCACAAATGGATGGTTAACATCACATTGGTCGAATACGAGACTTTCAGGTACATGCCAATATTGTTCAATCTTCTCGAAACATTAATGAACCCAATATACCTCATTGTATGGTGGACGGGGTAGATGATGGAATCTTGACATTGTATTTGGCATGTAAATGTTTCGCACGAATGGTTGCTCACAATATTCTTTTTTCGCGTGAAAGATTGCATTCTTATGTGCTCCATTCTTGTGCTGAAATCCATACATTTCCCTAAAATCACCATGAAAAATTATTTTTAGTAGTATTATTTCAAGAATCCATACCATCAAATCTATGACTCCATTCAGTCTCCATAACTTGTAAAATCAAAGGCTGTAGAACAGCTATTATCCTAGATCATATATAGAAGCATTCATTGCATCCTTTATATGTATTTTTTGATGAAAAAAATTATTATGAGCTGTATCTATATATTTATTGATCAAATGAATCAAATCTATTATTTTTTGGACAAGGCATAGCCTATCTAGTGATGTTTTATGTATTTTCACCCAATTAAGTGGAGAATGAAAATGATAACCTTATAATTCTTAAAAAGGATCCATATGTATAGAGGGCTAATAACTGTTGTTATATGATGATTCAAACAATAGAACATGATCCTTTAATGATCCCCCATATCTAATTACACAAGTCTATAACATGTTTTCAAATATTTTTATCATTTTTTTTGATTTCCTATATATCTGATGATTTTACTCCATACTCATAGTCATAATATTTCTAAATAATTTTTAGGACATCCAGAAATGTTACATAATCCTTAGATCTTAGTCTAAATATATTGAAATTGGTACACAATTCCACATTTCCACTTCTCGTATATAGATTATCGGACATGTACTCAACCATGTGTGATTCATGAATAGGGATAAAATGATCTTTTTTATTGATTAAATCCACTATCACCCATATAGAATCATGGTTCTGAACTATTCTAGGAATACCTATTGAGAATCCATATCTATATCCTCAAATATCAGAATTGGAATTTGTAAAGATTTCAAAATATTTTTTTGCCACTATTTCTCTTATTTAACAGGTTGAAAAGTTATGAATCTCAAAAAAAACTCAGCAACCTCTGTTTTCAAAAATACCCACCAAAATTATGCATTCAATGATTCATATGTATTTTGAATTCCAGGATGAATTGATCATAATGAATGGTTGTAAGTATGTATAATTTGTTCCTGATCCAATTTCGAAACAATAACACTGAACTCCCATACAGCCTCCAACCCTCAATAGTATCACCATCATTGGGTATTGATCTCATATCCATGAATTGTGAATAGTATTTGTGTTCCTCATTAACTACTTCAACCATATCATGAATGATTGAAACAGGAAATAAAATTTTAATTTAAAATTAGTCCTCAAATTCAATTTTCATGTCATCTAGGATTGATATGTACAACCACTCATCTAAATATTATTTTTCTAGCTAAGCATACGACTTTTTTCTAACCAAATAGGTAATGAATCCATGCATTTAATGCATGGATTAAGAATTATAACTCAAAATCATGTTTTGATTAGTTATTATAATGAATCCTTAACTTATATTATCCATAAGCAACAAAATGTTATACATTAATGAGAAAAATAATCCATTCCCAGATTTGGAAGCATCACAATATACCCGATTAACTTGTACTAATTCCGAAAACATCAAGATGGGTGTTGATGTATGGAAAAAATTTATTTATTGAAAAGGATTTTTGATTTCCTCTCCCAATTAGAATGTTTCATTTTTCCTTTTCGTAGTTGTCAATAGTTAATATTGTCCTGACAAATCAGGAGATAAATAGTTCAAATAACTAGCCAACCCAATGAATCTTCATTTCTCAATGTCATTCATTGGTAGTTTCCAAGAGATAAAATCCTCTATCATTTATAGATCCATAGAAACTGGTATTTTGGAGAAGAAATAGCCACGTAAGAAATAATTTTGTATCCAAAATACATACTTTTATTTTTTCTCTTATAGTAGATCATCCCACAAGACTCCCGACAATACCACCATGTGTTTTCCATGCTCAGCAATGGTATTTTAATACATTAATATTTAATAAAAAACCGCTAAAAATCATTCTAGATATCTCTAAAATATATAATTCATCAACTACAAAATTTCCATAAACCCATTTGTAAGACCAAAAGACATTGCCACATATTCATAATGTCCATATCTACTCTAGAAAGTTGTCTTTAGAATATCCAATTTTCTAAACCCACAACTCGTGATATTCTAATCGCAATAAATATAAGAGAACGATTGATATCCCTTCAATTTATCATACAAAATATTAATATATGGAATTTTATAGTGATCCATTGTGTTATGTTGGTTAGGATTTCAATAATACAACCACAGTCCAAGTGTTCTGACCACCATTTTTACCAACAAGACCGATGTTTCCCACAGAGGCATAGGTGGCCAAACGAACCATTTACATTCATCTTCTTCCAACTACACATTAAACACTATTCATTTTTTTGCTTCCATCATGTATGAAGAAATGGAAATAACTTTGGTCCTTATAAATAGATCAATCATAAAATCCAATCGCTATAATGGTGGTAACCTGGAAAAAATCTCATGAAAAACAATAGTAAACTGACAAAAAGTAGTTGAAAAAATTATATCTGCAATCTCTACCATTGATTGTAATGTTAAATCTGCAAACAAGTAAACTATCATTTCAACATCTATTTCCAAAAATCTTATTACACCTATATTTACATTTTGGTACCCTTGAAAGAGATGCATGATGACATCATTAAATGTAAAAATGAAAATAATGGTATAAAAGTCAATATCATACATGAACGTTGTTAACCATTCCCTATCCAAGATTATATTATAGAAATCCATATCAATAACAATGAATTCCTATATAATCTTATATCACCCTAATGTTATATAACATTCTCTTTAGACAAGGTCTTGACATTCTCTTTGGCAATGTGGAGTTTTATGTTTTAACATTGAAGGAATCATCTAAACACTAAAACATAGAAAATAAATAGCAAGATAAGAAGTTATAGTGTGGGATGAACCCTTATAGAAAAAATCATTTATAAGGGATGAATTATAAGTATTTTTACCCCTCATGGTCATTGGTCTATACTAATCATCTAAATAAACTTTTCCAACTCCATATTATTGATTGCTCTCCAATATTTGTTCCTAATTTTCATATTGATATTTTTCGTCCTAAAGAGTTGTAGTATTCCAAGAATATATATGTCTAGACCTATTCAAATGATTATTGGTATTCTTCTTCTCATTCCCCATCAAAGAATATGATGCCTGGTACTCCATGACTCTTTACTAGTTCTTGTATATATAGTTTAGACATGTCTTAAAACGCATGATATTCACTAATAAGAATATTATTGGTTAACAATGTGAGTCACTCCACGATCACTGATATAATATCATGTTTTAAAATCATTCCTAGGAGATCTATCCGAAATTCAATCACTATCTACCCCATTTCCAAATAAGAATCAGTAAATATTGTATCATAAATGATAACACAGAAGCTATACAATTACCCTGTTTAGAGGTGAATGTTCTTGATACAAACAAAACCACATTTATTTTCTTTCCAACCCACCGAAAAATTTCATTCTTTTCATTATATATATTCTGTATTCTATGATAAACAACCCATCTCCAATGTTGTTAAAAATGAATAAGTTGTTCCAAAAAATCCATTGGTACTACTGTATGACCTCTAAACCACAAAATTGAACTCCAATATAGTTTGCATAGAACAATGGTCTCCCTAACATTGATTGTTCCCAATAGAAACACATTCAAAATCAAATGTCCTTGACAATTTCACAGTGTCAACGAAAAAAATAAAAAATGAAACTAGAAATAAATCCTCAACAGTACCTTGGTCATTTAAATCCATGTGCATGTCAATAATAACTAAGAAGAACTTCCATTGATATAAATCCTCTTTTTCCAACTGACTATATTGTTATATTATTAATGACTAAGTTACCTATTTGTTGTCACATATTCAATACATAAGTTCAATGTAAAAAAATAGATAATAAATCAAGATTATTTTGATTATATTGAAATACATTCCCAATAAAACAACTTTAATACTCTTATGATTGGTAAACATAATAAATATATCACCAAGAGGTAGTGATATCATGAATTCAATGCATAAACTATAGTAACTAAGTCCAAATAATTGTTTATGTAGTTCTTTTCATGAATCATTAAATGTCATTATCTATAAACAAAAACATGATTCCCCTACATGAAAACACATCCCATCCCATCTCCCGTTGCAACCTAGTACACCACATATCATTGTCTCGATTATTTCAATACCATGGTTAGTGACAATGTAGGCATAAAATAAGGTATTTATTATAAATATAACATTATTCATTCATTAGAAATGTTACATTTATCATTATCAAACATACCCTAGGAGAAGCTAGTCATATGAATACATGATAGAAGATTCCGTAATAACCCGTAATTACCTGGAAACTCTGTATTTCAAAGAAATTATAGGGTGATTTCCAATAGATAACAAATGCTATATTTTTGAGATCCATAGAAACATATTTTTAGATTTTCATGGAAAAGGAAAACACAACTCTTATATACAATAAAAACATGTTGGAAAAATACCTCAAGGAAACCTCTAAGTATGTTTTGGGTGTGGTTGTGTCTTTTTACAAAGAAAGATGACTGAAAATGAGTATGTTTGGTGAGAATCATGTACCATAATTCATGGGATGCATATTTTTCTCTGGGAATGATACACAGTGCGGTCAAAATAGTTCACGGTTGAGGTTTGCGAAACTGAAAATGGTTAGCGGTGTAAGGTGGTGTGGTACGTGGATTACATGACATCAATAGAGGATATAGATTTCATTGGATACAAGGTGATACATGGATTATGTGGAAACAATAGCTTGTGGAATAGATGCGGTTCACGATGGTAGAAGGATTAGTATGCGGTGAAGGAAGTATAGAATCAATGATTTGGAAACTCTCAATTTAATGGATTAAGCAAGTATCTTAGCCTGTAAAAAAATCTATAATCAAAACAATTACTGTGTAGAATGAATATCATTAGCGAATATGTCTTTTATCTTGTAATTCTATGATGTCCGAAGGATGTTCACTAGGGATAATCAAGCGAAAGCTAAAGTGGTTCGAGCGAAAGAAAATCTACAGAAGGGTTTATTCAGAAAGATGTGTTCACTAAAGACATGGTACACAAAGGTGGAATCTATAGTACATGAGATAGTGAATTCCATAAGTGGTACATGGAGGGAGTAATTCAGTACACGGATGAAAAGGTAGTCCACAGACATAGAATAATTCACGGACAATGGGTGATTCGCAGGGGAGGTTTGCGGAATCAGTATGTGATGACGAAACATGATCATGAAGGTGGTGGTAGTCCACACATGAATGGAATCTCACATTCATAGTATTAGTATGTGGATGTGGTGACTGCATACCAAACCTAGAATGTAGTACATAAAGGATAAAGGTGGTTCACTATTTTCACAAGGAATCTTGAAAAATTATTTATTTAGTTTGTGAAAGTATTTTTCGGTACTTAGTTGTTCCCGGGAAAGTGAATTTATTCTACTATTCAAAAAATTACATCAACAGAGAATAAATCTAAAGTTAGGGATGCATGAATTAATGAAAATGAATCGACATACATGTCGATGTATAGTGTTTGATCTTCAAGTTGATAAATTGTGAATGAATTTCATTCCAAGAGCAGTGAGCGAAGGAAGAGGAAGACGGTGACCCTTTCCACTGGTAGTGAGCCAGAAAAAGAGGCATATGGAGTAACCCTTGGGAATGAAGTCTATACACCCTAAATCTTATAAAGGAATTGAGCCTGTTTATAGATGATCTAGCCCAAACAATGTACTCATTAATGGCTGTGAGACTTATCAAATGTGGTACATCGGTACATTGTTTTTTTATACTCCTTGAGTGTAACCTCATGAGGTTGAACCATGTAAAAATCATTGTGTCCTATGCATGATTTCATATCATTCTATATATTACCACAAGAGGAAGAGAAAATATAGTTTTTTCTGACCCTGAAAAAAGATCCAAAAGTGAGAATGTTTTAATCTAAAATAACATGATTCACCCACCTCTCTAGGTATTCGACCTAGTGGACCTGAAAATTGGTATCACAGGGAAAGGATGAAATTCGGTGTTTCTCACATAGAAGAAGAAATTGATGTGGTTATTCATAAAGGAATTCCGATCTTTGATGTAAATAATTTTTCACCAATGGAAGAATCTAATGAATCACTACTTCCGATTAGTTGGGACGGATATCTTCAAAGCATCTATGCATGGAATATCAACTGACATTAATAGTGGTGATTTATCATAAGATGAAATAAGGGAATTTTATAATGATGCTAAAATGATCAATGCTTTAGGGGTATCCCTATAAAATGCAATTTACATGAAGGTGATGTCATGAAAAACATCACAAACAATGTGGGAAAAATTGTTAGACCTTTATGAGGGTGAGACAAATCTCTGAGAAGTAAAGCTACAGGTTCTATGAAAAAAGTATGAGGATCTCAGAATGAATCCCAATGAGACTGTTTATGCATTCTATGACTGGATAAATATATTTGTTGAATTCATGAGTGGTCTTGGAGAATTCATTGAAGATATAATGATTTTAATATTAATTTTGAGGAATCTTCCATCGTGGTTCAATGCGATAGTTTTTGTGTTAGAAGACAAAGAACCAAGAGATATAACAGAAGATAACTTGCATAGTAACCTTGTATCATTTAAATAGAAAATGAAGACAACGATTTAGTGTAGATGGGTAAGTCAAAAGAAGTGGCGTTCAAGGCCATGAAGAATCTCTCCATTGAAGATAGTCTGGAAGAAGACAATATGAATGATGTCATATCATTCTTATCCTTTAATCTGCAAAGAGGAAAAGGAATGTTAAAATTTAATCATGAATTTTGATACTTTCAGTGCAGAAATATTCGGAATTTTGAATAAATGTTTTCTAGGAAGGTTTATGATGAAAATGAAGAAAGTGATGAAATTCCCAAAAATATGTATTCATCAAATAAGAAAGGAAGGAGATGTACTAGGTGAAATCTCTTAAAAATAATATTATTATTTTAGGTAGGAGGAAATATCAAAATATTCTTAGGTATAAGAGTTGGAGGACTACACTACTAATAAAGTAGATGCTTTGATGGTAGTTTCTAGAAATTCTATAATAAGAGAAGAATGTGAAAATGGTGAAGGAGAAATTGAAGGAAGAGTTGATCATAAGGATGAATTAGATTCTTCCCTTGAAGAGGTACATATTTTGAGAGCCCAAATTATGAAATCTAACAATTTTTTTCATGATTCCAAACTATTTATGAAGTAGTGGGAAGAAGAGAATTCTTAACTGAATAATGAAATTGAATAGTTGGGGTCTTCAATTACAAAATCTGAATAAAGGGGGTTGAGTACAAATTCAAAATTAAAGAAACTAAAATTGAAATTGGTAGGATCCATGAAACTATAAAAGATCAAATTTATTATATTGAGAATATAGAGGAATTTGTCTTCATTCTAGGATGAATAATTGATGATCTGGAGAAACAGCCCACTCTCTCTTCCACAGCAAAGAAGAAGGTCTTCCAAGAAATAGAAAAGATGATATTTGTGGGGAATAGACCATCAGAACAAATGGGAATTGATCTAATATTAGAAACATTTGAGGATCAAGTCAGACCACAAGCACCCACTCTAAGACTAAATACTAAATTGGGTACGAAGTTCAATCATAAGATTCAACGAACCGAAGGAACAACTAATGGTGCATAATTACCACATAGAAATGTACCTAACATAAGATTTTATTGTTGTGTTAATAAGGGATACTATCATAATGCATGTTCCATGAAAAGTGTTACCAAAGGGACCACGACCAATAGAGGTTGTCGTACATAAAATTACAGGTCATCATTTGAATTTTATTGTATCAGGTGTAAAGGTATCAGACATATGGAATGATATTTCACATCAACAATGTAGAGGAATGTGAAAAATGAATTTGTTTATAAGAAACATCGAAAAGTATCATCAAGTGAGATGAAAATTCAATATTTATTTGTAGATCTGCATATTGAAGCTGACCCATCATATACTGAGAAAGATGAATATTATCAATCCATGTCGACTATGAATTTAATGTCTTGGGTAAAAAATAAAAGGGTTGAGCATGCCATTGTTGCAAAAATTATGACCAAGGCATTAGATCACACATAGATATGGATAATTGATGGTGGATGCACTTTACAAATTGTGAGAAAAAAGAATATTGTATGTGAAACCAGATATGATAAAGAAGGTATTTTAATATTTGATAATGATGAGGTCTTGGAAATTATTGTTTTAGGAAAATCCAAGTTTGGGGGAAAAAACTTGATATGTGAAGATGTATGGGTTGTTGAGGGGATAAGTCACAAAATTCATGGTGTTAGTCAATTTTGGGACTAAGGACATGCCAAATGTTTTTCCCTGAAATTATGTATCATCAAGCCAATGGATGGTGTTGTTTTATTTCAAGGAAAGGGTATGAAACAGAATATCTACCTCGTAAGTAGAGAAGAATATATGTGCTTTTTGTCCAAGGAGAAAGAAAACAAGTGATGGAATTAGCACCTTGGGCACATTAACATAGGTTCCTTGAATGATCTGGTAAAATATAATGAAACTAGAAATCTCCCTAGATTGTTACATGATCATACTCATACGTGTGATGCCTGCCAACATAGGAATATAATTTTGAAGACATATTAAAAAAAGAAGAAAAAGTCAAAATGATTTCTTGAGCGGGTGGATATTGATGTGTGTTGGCTAATTTACCCAATGAGAATTTATGAGATGAGATATTATGTTCTATTCAATGATGACTATAGAAAAATGGAATGGGTTTTAATAATCTCCCACAAATATGAAGTGTTCAGTTTCATTACAAGATATCGATGGGAATGTGAAAAGATGCATGGTCCTAAAATCCAAATGATTCGAATAGATAATGGAACAAATATCACAAATATCCCAGTGGTGGATTATCTCAAAAAAATGGGATAAGGAATCATGTTTCATCACTAATAACTCCATAGCAGAATAGAGTAGTTGAGAGAATATATCATATTGTCAACAACATGGATAGAACAATGCTAATTGAGAAAGACAATCCAAAAATGATTTGCAAAGAAGAAGTGAAGACGGTGGTATAAACTTCAAATCAAATTTTAATTTGTCCAAACATAGATTACACTTCAAACAAGTTATGGTATGGAATTTTGCCTTAATTAAAGTACTTTTAAATATTTAGATGTAAATGTTTCATTCTCAATAAAGAGAAACATGAATTTTAAATCGTATGGGGATGATGGGATATTTCCTGGATACATAAAAGAAAAAAAAAAGCTTAAAAATGATTCAATAAGTGGTTGGGAAAGATAGTGGAATGTAATGGTGTGACTATAGTCAAAAATGAATAGAATCTATAGAAAATACATGATCAGACCGAGGAGGATAGCGATGAAGAGAGGACCATATCTGAAGATTCTCTAGCTGTAGAGATTGATTCAGATGAAGACTTGGATGATGAGAATAAATAAATGTGTTCCTTGATACAAACAAGTAGAGTTTAAATAGATAGGTAAAACATAATTGGTGATTAGACACCACCATTGCAGACAATAAAGATGGAGTCTTCACAAAAAGCATTATACTTATCACAAGTAGATCCTAAAGGCTTTGATTAAGTAGTTGGAGATGGGAATTGGGTTAAAACAATGAATTAATAGCTTCACCAAATTGTGAAGTATGAATTGTGGGAATTCTTTTTGAGACCATAAGATAATAATTTCATTGGTAAAATGGGTATTTCAGATCAAAATTTATGAATATGGTGTTGTGATTCGAAACAATCAACAACTTGTGTGAAAAAGGGTAATCTCATATAGAGGGTATTGATGTTGATGTGACCTTTGAACATGATTCAAGGTTTGATATAATTATATTATACTTCACCACGGTTGTGCAACAATAGTTTACAGATTTCTACATTGAAGTCATTTCATCATTTCATAATGGATTTCCGGAAGAATAAGTCCACATTGAGAAGAAAAATTGTTTTCGAATTCATGATGATTAGAATAGAGTTTTCCCACTAATATAGGCTTTATATTTTATTAATCAACACCAAGAGCATGGTATGAAAGGCTTTACTTGTTTCTAAAGAAGTTCGTTTTTCAATATGGTGGAGTTGATTATAATTTTTATTACAACAATAGAAATAGTTAAAGGATGATGGTGTAGTTTTATGTCAATGAAAGAATCATTGGTGGATCATATGAATCTCAATGCAGACAATTTTATTAATTTATGAGAAGTTATTTTGAAATTTCGATAATTAGATAGATGATATCTTTCCTTGGATTACAGGTGACACAAGGAAAGAACGACAATTTTATTTGTCAATGTAAATATTCCAAGGAGGTTTTGAGAAGGTTTTGAATGGATAATTCTATAGTGATGAAGACTCTGGATTCTACCCGGTTGAAATTTTCACGAGATGATGAATAAATGATAGTTAATATCACAGAATACAGGAAAATCATTGGAATGTTGTAGTACCTGAGAGCAACCAAGCCTGATATTGTATTTTCCACATGCTAAGCAGCAAGGTATCAAAGAAAACCAAGGTGAGCCACATGATTTTAGTAAAAACAATTCTCCGGTATTTCAAGGGAACGATGGATTTTGGCTTAATGTATAATGGAAAATCATAGCCAGAGTTATTGGGATATAAAATTGTAAACTGGTCTAGTTTATCAGATGAGAGGGAATCAACATCAAGATGTTTCTCTTATCATGGATGGTTGTTTATTTTTTGGTTAAGTATGAAATAAGAATGTATTTCATTAAGTACCTCATAAGATAAATACATCACAGCTACTCATGTATGGACACAACTATTGTGGTCGAAGAACCAACATGAAGATATGGGAATTCATGTGAAGTGTTAGATCAAAATTCATTGTGATAATTCATGTGTTATATATATAAGAAAATGTCCACTCTTTCACCAAAGGACAAAAAAAAATTAAATAATATATCATTTTATCAAGGAGATGGTTGAGAAAGGTCTTGTGATGTTGGAGTATGTGCCAATAGAACAATTGGATGTAATCATTCTGACAATGGCCTTTCCAAAAGTAGCATTTGAATGTCATAGAATGGATCTGGGAGTCAATTCCACTTCCCGCACATAAAAAAGTATGGATATGGATCCCCCTATCCTCGAGGTGTGGTGTGTCTTTCCCTAATGTGACAATATTTTTTTTTACCCAATTGTAGACAACCATGAAGTTCCCTTCGGGTTTTTTGACAATGGGGAAGAAAGTGTGAATTCTAGGTGGAAGAAAAGACATGGAGAGAAGATGTTTTGTGTAGTAGTGGGGGGTGTTAAAGCAGAACTGAAGCTGTTTGGAAGATCTATAAGATAAGGGAATTAAATTTGATGATGAGATAAGTGATATATCAAATAATAGATATCATTATAGCTATGGATCATGATAAAATAATAATAGTGGTGTTGGAATTGTGTTTGAATCCTTCCATCACTCAGCAATTGGTATCAATTTTATACCAATAATTTGTGTCAGAAATGAAGTGATTATTGGATGAAATTTTCATTAAAACTTGGTTCTCAAATAGAACATTGCTCATGTTGGCTTAGTTTATGTGTTTATTAAGTCATTGATCACTATATTAATCGCGTAAAGTGAATGTTGGATGAATATGGAAGGATTTTTAATGAGGTATCAAAATGCGTCGAATTGTTCTGAAAAAAGCAGTCAACAAACCCAATGGGAGAGATTGATGGGAATAAATCCCTCATCGTATCCACTTAGTATGTTATGGGAGTGGTTGTGTTTGTTGTAAAAGCCAACTTACCACAAATGAGTATAGTTGGTGTTTGTCGCATATCATATTCCTATAATGGTGCATGAAGCAGAGGAAACAGTATGTGGGTGTGGTTCACGATACTGAAGACGAATAATGGAAGAAGGCCATGTGGAACATGGATAAATTGACATTAGTATAGATGTTCATCCGAGTTGGAGACAAAGAAGTACACAGAAGATGTGGAAAAAATGGTTTGCAAAATTGGAGTAGTTAATGGGGGTAGATGGATCAGTACATGATGGAGGTTTTATCGAATCAATGATTTGGTATATCTAGATTCTGCAGATTATGTAGGTATCAATTTTTAAATAATAATCTATAATCCAACTAATTACCATAGAGTTTGAATATCATTAGAGAAAATGTTTTTTCTCTTGGAATTCGCTGAAGTCTGAAGGATGTTCACAAAGGATAATCCCGAGAAGGCTGATGAGGTTGATGAGGAAGAAATTCCGCTAAATGATTTAAAGGGATTGTTGTGTTCTCTAAAGACTCGTAAACGGAGGTGGAATCTCTTGTAGGTGAGAGATTGAATTCTGCAAGCAGTATGCAGAGAGATTAATTCAATACATAGAAGCAAAGGCAGTCCATGAACAGAGAGCAGTTCGCAGACAGAGGGTGATTCGAGGATGAGGTTCTCTGAATCGGTACACGGTGGTGGTACACAATCCTGAAGGCAGTGGAAGATTGTGAATGAAGAGTGGCACACATTAGCGACAGTAGTATGCAGAGAATCTGTCTGCATACAAAACTCGGTATTCAGTACATGGAGGATCAAAGCGGTTCTCTCTTTGAAAAAGGATGCTTGAAAAAACATTAATTCAGTTTGGGAATGTATTTTCTAGTACATAGCAGTACCCGAGAAGGTGGATTTCAACTTTTAAAAAAAAACTTTGATTGAGCATCTACATATAGTTAAAGAGGCAGGAATTCATGAAAATTAAGGGATCAACATGCCCATAAAATGTGTTTGACTTAGAAGCTGAAAAACAGTGAGTGGATTTCATTCCAGGAGTAGTGAGCGAAGGAAGAGGAAGAATGTGACCCTTTCCATCGGTATTGAGCTAGAGAAAGTGGTATATCAAGTGACCATTGGGAATGCAGTGAGAAGACTGTAAACATTGTAAAGGCAGTGAGCCTGGGTATATAAGATCTAGACCGAACATTGTACAAATTATTGGCCATGATCCATAGTGAATTTGGTATATTGGAATATTGTCGTTGTATGCTCCTTGGACGTAGCTCAGTGAGGGTCATCCAAGAAAAAATATGTCCGTAATGTGAATGATTTCATATCAGTCTGTATATTTCCACTCGAGGAAGAGAGAATTGAGTTTTGTCTTACAATGAAACAAAATCAAAAAGGGATAGTGTTTTAATCTAACATACCTTGATTCACCCCCCTCTCATGGTATTTGACTTAGTGGACCTAACAAAACACTTTGATTTTTTGGAATACAGATGTTGATCCTGGAAAAATACCCATCACTCTCCCCAGGTGTTTCTCAATCTCATTCAATGTCCTTGAATAGAAAGATTTGTCATAAATAAACACCACAAAAAATCTATATACCATTCAAATATACAAATTAATAAATTAAATAATGATTATTAGTTTTTTTATGAATATATGAAATAACCACATACTCATAATGTCCATACCGACATTTGAATGACATTATTTCAATATCCTCCATCGAAACCATAATTAATGATATCATGGTCGTATGTAAAACATATTGAACTAGTGTGATACCCTCAATTGATGAAATAGATCATAATTCCTGGAAGTGGATATCAAATATTTATCAAAACATGGATAATCTTATGATAATATACACACAACCAAATACATTCATCCACATTTTTTTAAAACAAAACTACTGCTTCCCACATAGATATACTTGGCTGGATGAAACTTATACTTTCCAAATCATCCAACATGAATTTCATTTCATTAAATTCTATTGAATATATTGGATAATATGGAAGTGTGTTATGAATTTTCCCTTAGATAATATAAATCATAATCTTAGATTATCTTATAAGTGGAATCACTGATTAAATATTAGGGGAAACATCTAGAAACTAATCAAAAACTATAAAAACACCTCTATATTCATCCTCATCTTCTAATCCAAAAATCAATACAAATTAATAGAATGATATCCCTCAAACTTATTTTTTGAACAAGAATTATTTACCTTCCTTCAAATTGGTTATCTTTTAAATATATTCTCAACACCATCAGCACATGAAAATATATGCTTCGGGTATAATAATAGATGTTATCTTGAAAAATTATTAGAGAATAAAAACCCAATATTATGTTATATACATCCATAACAAGTGTAGAGAAATAAAATATCATCAATACATCATCAATAACTATTGAATGTTAACATTACATAAGGTCTTGTCCTTGTCTTTGACCAAAATGTGTGGGATTTTTCAAAATAGATGAAATGATCTCTAAATGAAAACATATAATTCCAACAATAGGGGAGAAAATAAATTAATGGGATAAACCCTTGTAAAAAACATTCATAAGGGTATAATTCAAAGTATGCATACATCTCATCATTAATGGTCTATATTTACATTCCCAAATTACTTTCCCAACTCCATTTAATGTATTACTCACTATACAGTGTCTTATCTTTCCTTATTGTGGTTGACTTTGTTAGAAAGTCATGGTGTTCCAAGAATCACTATAGATAGATTAGTTGATGAAAATCATTCTGATTTACTCATCCTGTCAAAAAATAAAACATACAAAAAACATGAGTTGTTTTAAAAATACCTGAAAAAGTATCACTTTGATAATAGCACGGAAGATGTCCCATATAATATCAATTATGGAATTCCCTAAGTGGTATTTTATAATATCACTTCATGTGATTAAAAGATCCACATTGAAAAATTTCATGATTCCCCATTGGTTTCAGCGATGATTTACCTATCCAATCATCTGCAACTGAGTCATCCCACAATATTGGAAATAGGTAACTATATTCCATGTATTCCAAAAGTTAATGTTCCAAACATTTAAAATAGGTAACATCATTTCCCTCCCCCAATGTTCCTAAAATTTTAATGTCTACCACCGTCACTATTGTATCCATTTTTGTATAATCCATTATAAAAACCATGTAAATCATCCTGAAAATCCCCATCATGAGTCTTAAGTCAACAATGTGATCCTTCAAAGATGCACATGCAGAATATTTAGGTGAAAAGATGACTAAATCCATGAATTTTTCTGCATATTGTATCAATGAGATATTTTCCTTTTTTATACAAAAAATTCTCCCAATCTATAAATCCTAATAATTTATGGATATAATTTTTTGTTGAACTATTATTTAAAAGTCCACCCAAGAAATTCTCGGGTCAAATTATTACTGATGTACTATATCACGTTACTAGAATTCTTGATCCCTATGTATATATGTTTCCAACATTACATTAATATTACATGTTGTGCCAATGAAATTTAAGATTAGATTTATCCAATTCCAGAACACCTCTTCTTTATCTCGTGTGAAATCACCCTAAAATATGGGTGGATTCTAATTCTAGAACTAAATGTAATAAACATCTTTTCATGGTTAATCCCTCCAATTTCCTCTATTAATTGATTGAAATTCCTACACGATACTCGATAAAAGCTGTTGCATCACCTATGTCTCAGGTATAGCCACATTTTATGCATCCTCTTCATAATGTTTTCTTCTATGTGTTACAAGTTCCATTTATACAAAAAACAAGACACTATAAAATATCACTCTCTATAAGGTGGAGGATAATAGATTTCTACTTCACTATATCACACATATCATATTTATTCTTTTCATAATTTGTCTTTTTTCTTGTTCAATGCATTTTTGAAAATTCAATAATTAATTGAGAAATTACACAAATTAATGATGTCTCTGTCATTCCATTTAACAAAACCATATATGGTATCATCTAAAATACATTATTCAAAAATGATATCTTTTTCATCTAAACAAAAGTAATTATGAAAATGGAATTATATACTCATAGTGAAAATTCATTTCTATCGATGCATTTCATGAACTACCCATTACTTAAACAAATAATTACATGGATTCAACTATTAAAAGTGTCAATAAACAATTATGTACAGATTTTTTATAACACAAAGTTCAATATAAATAGGTTAGATAATTCTTTTTATGGTGTACATTTCAGGTAAAAGTGAAACATTTTTATTCTAGTATCCCAATGTAATGGTAACTCAAGAATGATTTTCAAACTCTAAGAATAAAAATAAATAAAATTTTCGCCAAAAAGAATAATAGACCATCCAAGACAGAAATAATTTGAAAATAATAAACCATAATCATAGTATTGGAATGGGAGTGGAACTTTAAATAGCCTTAGTCCATAACCCCTAGACACCAATAGAGGTAAATTAATGTCAAGGGATTCATCAACAATTTAAGTATGAGTTTACCATTGAAAATAAAACAATAATATCAAGAGTATAGAATATAACAATCCACTATATGATGCATTAAAGCGATGTAATAAAACTAAATTTAATTCAAAATTGAAAAAAATACAAAACACAACCATGGAAAATTTTTGAGTAGAAAGTGGTAAACAAAAACAGTAAATCTCAATGTCTCCAAAGACATAACACTATAACTCCCAATAAGCTCCAAGATCCAACTCCACAACCCATTCTAAAGGTATCATGATGTATCACTATTGAAATTAGATACCTTTAAATTTTCAATGTATCAATAAACAATATAAGAAAATGCACCAAAGATCCCAAATATGGGGTGAGTAAAAAACTCAGTACATTTCCGCAAATGACATCCTTACTCATGATACATGGATTGAAATGTTATCAAATATATATAAAATATTTTATATAAAAAAATTAAAAATATTTTATATGAAATCTGAAACCATTTATAGTAAAAAATATTTAAACCAAACCAGTTTAGAAAACAAAATAATTTCCATGGAAAAAACCAAACAACATTTTAAACTATTTAACTTATCCATTTGGAATAAAAAATATTATTATACACATCAACAAATTATTGTTTATGTGATATATCTATACTAATTAATATTCTTTGATAGATATACCAAGTAGCAACTATGTAATAATTTACCATGATCACTAATTAAACTCACTCCTTTAACAACTTTAGGTCATTGAAAATGAACACACACCATCAAAGTCAGCAAAATGAGATACCAAACCAATCATTTAAAGACAATTGAATAAAAATTTATTTTATTGAAAGCATTTCCTTCAATCCATTTCCATAAATGTAAATTTTAAAAATATTATAACATGTTTTAAAATCATGAAACAAAGAATTTGGAATTATATACAATTTCACCAATTTTCAATCCTTTAGTAAAGAGGGTATCTTAAATCAATTTATAATGAATTTAAAAATTAATTTCAAGTTATTAAAAATTAAATTATATGAATTATTAAATTATAATAAAATGGGTCAAGTGTGAATTCACCTACCTTGTAAACACATGAGAAAATAAAGAATGACAAAAAAATCATGAAAACCCCCATACAAAAACTCCAAAACACCATTTTAGATATTTTTCACTTACACCAACACTACCATATAACATCGTTACTCGCATAAAATAAATGGATATGTTCTTAAATAATTAGATATATGAATCCAATATAGTGTATAACAATTAAATTGAATGATAATTATAATAACACATACTAAGGAATCTGGGCCACCAATGCACTAAAAATCACCAACAAATTACTACTAGATTAATTCGATGAGTATCCATAGGATTTGGGTGGAGTTGAAATATTAATAGTTTCTATTTATTTTCAAATAGATAAATTAATGGTAAAACTAAAATTTGATAAAAAAAATTATTTTATATTGTTTTTAAAGGGGAATAGTTTGGGCACATAAATAGGATAAATATTTAGAAACCATGAACTGACCACTTCACAAAAACAATACACTCATGCTTTAATTCAACACTTCCAAAACCCCTACACCAACTATAAATAACCTAAATTTTTTACTTTTCATGGTTTCTCTTGGGATGACACACGGTTTTTCTAAATAGTGTATCAAACGATGAGCCTAACTAAATCCTAATTTCATTAAATCCATGGTTTCTTAGAGCGGTTACACATTTTCTTCTAAATTTTCTCAAACCATAAACCTCTATAAAATCGCAAAAAATAGTTCTAAACACCTCAAAACAAACATAAACATAAATTAAATATATCACAAACATAAAAAAGATAAATAAATGTTAACTTAATTGAAACATAGGATGCTACTGGTTCTATGTAAATATCATAATACATAATGAAAAATTATAAAGATGGTATAATGGCTCTATATCCCTTGTATATTTTATATAATATGAATTTTTATTGTCCTTGATGAATGGATATAAGATTAGAAGGAAATTAGAAATATTCTGGAGGAATATAATCATTTTTTAAAATAAATTTTAAATAGTATAAATTGTAAAAATCTTATGACAATCCATCCCATGAAAGTATATCTTGAAATGTAATATAGAAAAATTAAAAAAATGTGTGTCCAATATGGAATATAAATCTATTTGTTTTTAATATGTTTAAATAATTAATCCTTTATCATTTTTGATAAAATTACAAATTTCAACTATTGGAAAATGAAAAAAATTACTTTTAAAAAATTAGCTAAAAATATTATGGGATAAAATAAAATTATATAATAATAGTAAAACCATTGTTAAAACATTTTAAAAAAATTATTTCTAAGGAAAAAATATTTCTTAATGAATAGAGAAATGATGTCATATTTTGAAAAAACATTTATACCATCATAAGATCCAAAGAAATAGAAATGGTACAATGAATTTAATAAATAATTATTTTAAGGAGGATAATGAAATTTTAATTATTTTATCAGATGATTATCATTTTATTTCCTTAATGGAAATTTATTCATTAAAAATCCCAATTAAAATGATGACTGTAACATAATGAATTTTCCACATTGGTGAATTTCCAATCATATAGTACATGACAAAATAACATAAAACTAATCATTTAATATCATGCGAAAAAATAGATCTAAATGGAATTATGAAAATTTATTAACACCTTATTGACACTCATGTCAAATACCATACAAATAGATCATTCAAATTGAATCTTAATATAAGTGGATTTATCAAGGATTACTAATATTACATGTAAATTATAAATTATATATATCATATAAATGAAATTAGTTTTATAAAATTATAGTAGTCTTCATTGAATGTATATTGAGATGAAGTACCTTACCTTAAATATTGAACCTGCATTTATTTAATATATCACCTGTATAATAAATTATATCTATTAGATTGTGTTATAATAACTATTCCAAGTATTAATAACTTCTATTAATTCATTTTTATAATTTTAATGGCATATTTAAATACATATTTAGTTAATTCCAACTAATGTTTTTTAAGGATGTTTGGTATGTTGTTTAAAAATGGATTTGGTATACTGGCTAAGGTAAAAAAGGCCATTATTACATCACCTCTAGAATTATAATTATTATATAAGTATAGTTTTTAAAAATAAATTACTTTAATAAAATAATTCATGAACTATGGATATAAAAATTATTAACTATGTTACAATAATGGGGATGATAGTTAATATATATTCATGAGTAGCGTTTCAATTTTTAAATAATCATTATGTATAAATGTTATGTATTATTTTATAATTAAAAAATTATGAAATTATTTTAAATATCGTATTTTTTAAACATAGTTATTCATATAATCATTCTGATTTGGTAATGAAAAAATATTCATTTTGATTCAGGCATGTGGCGGGGCACATGTATATCTAAAGGACGATATCATTTATCAGTGAGTGAAAATGTAAAAAAGTTGATATATTATATTTTATGATTTAAAATTAATTAATTAATATAATATTTATTCCACTTTTATAATGTATACTAATTAAAATTATCCTTAATATTTTCGACAATATGTTTTGTTAAAAACTTTTCACATCTATTTGGGTGGTGGTAATCTGGCATACACACGTGAAATATGATCATATTCTCCGAAGAGTGGAAATTAAGTGTTTATATTAGATATTATAATTTTAGGTGTATAATTATCTAAAAAATTATCAAATATATAATTTAAACATTTAATTATTTTTATCCTTTGGGGTGATGATGAAAAATTAATTACATGAGATCACAGGGTAGTAATCATCAATACCCACAAATGAGAGTTAAATTTCCCATTTTCTAGAAGGTGGGACGAATTTTTGTAATAAAATTATCATTATACCATCTCAATAAATTGGATGTACTACTGTTATTATATCTTCATAAATGATATATATTTTAAAGATGTATAATAAAAAATATTTCAAAAATACCTGATTAGTCATTATACCTTTTCTTTGGAAAACCATCACCCATTAACAATAATTTCATTAACATATCATATGATGTCAAAAAATTTAAGTAAAAACCATATGAATCTTAAAAAAACAATAAAGGAAAATTATGTCACAATTTTCATATAATTATTAAATTTTTTTTATCTCTCATGGATAAATAGTAAGTATCCATCACATTTACATTTGTAAAAACCAATACAGTATATTCCCATAATATCTTAGGAAAAAATTAATCAATTATATTTATCCCTTTTCCTAATTTATTAATGATATATACTATACTTATCCAACCTAATTTTATCTCTAAATCACCAATCCTCTTAATAATTTACCAATAACCATAAAATAAATATAACACATAATGATAATATAAAAATCATTCTTGAGAAAAATAACCTTTACATTGTGAAATAATTTTTTTTAAATGATTTAAACATAAAGATGAAATCATTTAATTTGAAAATAATCTAAGAAATATTTAAAGGAATCATAAAAACAAATTTTTTTTTTGATAGGGTTAAACTATTATCCTTCACTATAAGATAAAAAATTCATTCCTTTTGACATTTTTATACAGGTTGAATGTTAAACATTAAAATATGATTTTTAAAATAATATCCCTCACACTGAGTCCGAATCGTCATGTAGAATATT
The DNA here is from genome assembly GCA_963277665.1 of Viscum album. Taxonomy (NCBI): domain Eukaryota; kingdom Viridiplantae; phylum Streptophyta; class Magnoliopsida; order Santalales; family Viscaceae; genus Viscum; species Viscum album. The sequence continues at coordinate 537,751,461 of OY728129.1, forward strand.
TATCTTCCTAAATAATATACAGAGGTCAATTATATAATTTCTTGAGAACATTTTTCATGGTTATAATTAATTTTATTTCACTTATTTCAATGTTATAATAATTACATAATTATTTTAGTTTATGTTAGATGTGTTTATGTTATTTGATTCGTAAGTCTAGAGTGAATTTTATAATATTACAATGGTCAATGTAGTCTTTAATACAACATTTGTAGAATATTATTCTGGACATTATAAAAAAATTTATTCAAAGGTTATAAATTTAAATACAACCATGTGTGATTGAAAATAAAAATGACTTATTCTTGAATCATAAAGATGGAAGTTTGTATATATGCACAAGTAATGAATTCAATTTTCAAAGACATTAATGTAATGATGTTAATTTGAATTTTCTACTTAAATAATTATATGAATATAATTTATATAACATTAAATAATCAAATATACTATTATATGGTCTATGATATGTGGTGATGGAAAATGAATCACATCGCTTCATTTAGGTGGCAGTCCAAATGTACGCATGAACGATAATATCATTTTTATCTGAAATGAAGCATAACAATGTAAGATAAATATTATCAATTAATAATAATAAATATATAACGAATAAATTATATTAAATTCAATTGCATCACTTCAAGGAATCTTTAAAGATGGTGATAGATAATGAATTACATAGGTTTGTGAGGTAGTAGTTTGTTGTACAAAATAACTGTAAATTATTTTCCCATGTGATTAAATTGGAGAATAATTTATGTCATAATAGTAATATAGTAACATTTTTTGTGTATTTTGGATACTATATATATATTTATACGATCGTTAAATAATATTATATATATATATGTAATAAAAAATAAAAGATATATAATTGATTTAAAAAATACCTCTTCTATGGACCATCTCATATGATTAAAACCTTATGACCTCTAATGTGTGTGTTATGTATAAGAAATGGAATCAATTATAATTTTAGGATTTTTATTAATGGATTTTTGAAGGTTTATTATTCAAAATAATTTTTTTTGAAATGTGATGATATGTGAATAATATGTTACCTTTTATAGGAGAGGAGATGAGTAGTCAGGGAATTTATTAAAATTAAAAATCTTATATAAATTTGTTTTCAATTAAATATTTATCCTATGTGGTTTATTTATATTATAAGATAAGTATTGGACTGAATCCCCTTATAAAATATATTTTGGAAAATATTTTCATCTGTTATTACCCTTATCATTTAGTTTAAACCCTTATGTAATCCCTTTAATTGTTACCAAGACAACATCAATTTTTACTCTATAAGGTTCAATATTATTATTATCAAATTCCAAAACGCCCCAAAATGGAAAATAGTTGATATTCTAAAATTTATTTTACTCAATGTTCCAAAATGATGAAATTTAGGAATTTTATAACATTTATTAATTTATTATTTGTTTTTGAATATCATTATTAATTATTTTAACAACATTGATTTCATTGTTTTTTAGAAATTTATGTATTACAAGATAACATAAAAAACTATTTTAATACTTCCATATCATGGAAAATTCATCTATAATAATAATTTATTTTATAAATTATATTATATTATATTTATTTTACTATTTTAAATATCATTTATTTGTTTTGGCGTTAATTTAAAAATTATCTCTTTAGTGATGTGAAATAAATTATGGTTAATATTTATCCTCTAAAAATTAAAAACTAAATTTCCATACTGAATGTAATTCTATTAAATTTTAAAATATTATTTATATTCTAAAAAAATATTATCGATTAAATGATATTAAAATATTTATGCTTTTTATAAACAATAGTGTGGCACATTTGATTTTTCATTAAATAAAATATTATAAAGGTAATAATCAAATCCATGTGTCCATAAATGTTCATATTATCGATCCATTACTGATTAATGTTGAATATTAAAAAACAAATAAAATTGGGTCACTTGTTAGGGTCATTTCCTAGTCCTTATCATTTTTTTCTTTAATTACATTATTTGTCCATTATCATGGTAACAAAAATTAATATGGTTACTGTTAACATTTTCAAAAAATAAGTGTGACATAATGAAGAAATTTGGAAATAATGATTTGAAATATTGAATGAATTTATAAAAATTCATAACACAATATTTTCATAATTTAATTGAAAATAAAATTAGAAAAATACAATTAAAATAGGTTTTTAGAAAAGCTATGTTATTAAACCAATAATTGTTTTACTAAATTAATGTAAAAAATATATTTTTAAAATTATATTTAAATTATTTTCAATAAATTTATACCAATAAATATTTAAAACTAATCAAAAACTTGGTTTTAAAATTTAAAACCATTAAAAATGAAACTATGTTTTTAAAAGTAATTAGTTTTTCCACTATTCATTGAAAAGACTATATTTTCATTTCGTTATAAAAATAATTAAATTATTATATTTTAAAGGTTAATTTCAGTCATAAATTTATTTTCTAAAATATATTTTCAGAAATATACTTAAAAATAATAATTACCAATAAAACCCTAATAAAAATATTTTTTTTATGAAAACATATTTTTAAGGAATAATTTTATGTCATTATATATATTATCATTATTTAGAAATTAATAATTAAAACATTATAAATTAATAGGAACATTTTATATTTCATAATTGAATTTACTCCATTCATTCATAAAAATATAACAGTTATAATACAGAGGTCACGTCAAAACAAAAAGATTATGATGTTCTATTATGGCGAATAATGAATATCTTATACACTATCAAAAAAAATGTTTCCTTTTAAAAATTGGGGATATTACATTCTAACTCCCCATATTTATTATATTTAAATTTTTTTAATTTTGAATCTAGTCTCAATAACTATGTTTGGGCTTTTCAAAATAACTTTTATTGAAATCCCATTGAAGAAAAATTATTAATAAAACATTAACTAAAAGATAAATAAGGACAGGTTTGTTTGTAATCAAGAATTACACGTAACTGGGTTTCAATTTAGTAAATTATAGATATGGAAGATAATTTACATCACTCAACGAAAAATATAGTGTTATGGATAACTTGGTTATTATATATAAAAACCATATATATGTGATGGGTTAAAGAGTTATTTATTTCTTCATAATAAAATAAAATAGAAACTGTTTTTTATTCGAGAACATTTTTGTATTATTAAATACTTATTTTTCAACCATTACAAGTAAAATCAAAAAATATACTAATTTGATATATATAATATCATCCTCTAAAATATTTCCACTATAATATCATCTTTTTACCTCTAAATGATGAGTATTCCGAATGGAATTTGTATTCATGAAGAACTAGAATCGGCTGTTATAGATCAATAAATCATCAAAATGATTAAAAATCAATTCCTCTCAATTTTAGTCACTATCCAAAAACTAAACTGGTTTGAATAATTTAATATTATTCCCAAAAATTAGTAAACCTTCAACGAATTAAATTTATATTTAAGCTCATTATTACAAATATAATACCCAAATTATAACATAAATCATTCAAATATCTTTTAATTTTTTAAAAAAATTCCCCAATAATGTTGGACTGAAAAATAAGATGGATTTGATCAAAATGTTATCTATAAAAAATTTAATATTTATCTATTAACAAAATAAATTACTCTTGATGTTTCAATTCAAAAATTATATACCCAAACCATGTAATAAACCTGAAATTTCAATAATTATTAAAACCATAAAAATATAATTCAACCTTTATTACTAAAATAAATTGTAATTGTATTTTTATACCTTATTACTATAATACATAAAAAATTCATATTGATATTCTTAAAAAGTAACATTAATCACCTAGTTACAAAATCATTTTTCAATCCCATGGTATTCAAAAAAATAATACATATGTCAATAAATTCAACATTTCATAATATATCCAAAATTTTAGTTAAAAATAAAACAAGTAATACTAATTGTGGAATCACAAAGGCTAGTGGTAGTAAATTCACCCTTTTTCTTCCTTTGATTGTGGGTTCACGCCACACAACCATGTTGGACGTGATAGGTTGTCATTCAATCAAAGGGATGTCCTTTTACTTAAACTATATAATTCTTATAGAAATAAAATAAATATGTAGAACCTATACAAAAAAAAATTCAGTATTATATAGAACTTTTTAACCTCAAATGTTATCTCTAACCTTTTAACTAACATACACAAACTCAATAACCACCAATTACCTAAACAAATTAATTCCTGATGTATTTTATATAACAAAATTTGATATTTAACTCTCTATGAATTTAATAGAACTATTACAAGATAAAATTAGTTAATAGCTTCATCATCTAATACACTTGATTTCATTGTCATTTTTTCACAAAGATAGACTGTTCGTGCACTAAAACAACGTTTTATTTCTTCATTTATCAAAATGAACCTTCTACAATTTTTGTTGTATAGATGTTTTTAAGGAGGATTTTTTGGATAATTTTTTTGAAATATAATTTCAAATCATATGATAAAAAATAATTCATATAATATGTATAGAGTATGGTTTTGGTGAATCATTCAATCAATGGTGCTTTTAAAATACCATAATTATGTCTGAAAATACTATTATTAAAAACCAAATAAAAGTAAGTTTCACAACGTTTTCCTTCATTGTTAGTTATAAAAAAATCCTAATATTCAATAATTTCTTCAGAGAGGGTGAAATATTTTAAAATTACACGAAATGATTAATGTTTTATGAAATATGTCGAAATTTGGAAATTATGATTTGATTAAAAACAAATGAACCGGGATTTTTATTAGGTATAAAAGTGTTTTTTGATATTTAATAAAACTTTTTTTAAAGATTGTTGTTTGTAATCAAAATATTTCCAATTACAACAGAATGTATGTTCTATAATTATTAAAAAAATTCAGGATTATATATAAATGTAGAGTGAGATCCTTATACATCCATTTGTAATTGATTTTCCTCAAACTAAAAAATTAAAAAAAATTAGGAATTTACTTAAATTATATAGAAAGAAACATAACCATTTTTGTAACCAAAATTCCTAACCTCTAATGTTTTTTAATCCATACTTTGATAGAATTCTATGTACCCATCCATAAAGAATTCATATTGTAGTCATTTGAAAGAAATAAATTACATTCTTTTCCAAATGATCATTTAGGTTTAGAGGTTTATATAATTAGTTCAAATATTTACATAGTGAAACCATATAGTACAAGTGGATACATATATTATATATATAACTTTTACCAAATGAATCCCTTTTAAAATGAGACACATATTAGATTCAAGAACCATGTTCATAAATTTCATCATGAAATCTACTTTTTAATTCAAAATTAGTATTTACAAGTGAAATCATTTTAAAATCATGGTATGAGAACAAGAATATGAGTAAGGAACATAAAAAATAAAACAAAGAAACCATTATTCCATGAATACTTAAAAAACCTTTTATTTTTATGATCTGAATTTGGGAACAAAATGAACATTTTATTACCCAATAAATCACTTTCTAATGCCCATAGTTCTCTAAAAAAATTTCACAAAAAATAAAAATGTCCTAATAAAAAAAACTCTTAGGGGTTCCCTAAATTCTTTTCAAAATGTTATTACATTCACCCGTAAATCATAATCTACATTACAATCTTTTAAAATCAGTAGATTCCATCAATAGGCATTGAATTTATACATAAATCATAATATTTTCATGTGGAATCATTTTTTTAGCATTATTATATATTCAATACCTCTTTTGGAAACATAATTATTATCTATCATTGTTTATTTTAGAATATCCATAAAACTATAATCCCATAATCTCTTTTGAGAATCTTAATCGGTTAACTCAATTTATTACCCAATGCATTGGATATATATTATTAAATCACCTACCATTGATATTTATTAGAACCATCCATCTTAATAACTAATACAAAAGAAGGATAACATAATCATAGAACATAATACTTTTCAAAATACATTCTTAAGGAAAATATACATTCCCTTTTGATATAAACGTTTTTTAGAAATAGTGTGCAAAAAACATGAAAACTGTTTATTTGAAAATAAAATTTTAATAATGTAAAAAAATATTAAAAATATTCAAATTTAATTACCAATGTAATTTCATCTCATTTTCTATTAAATAAAAAAATATAAGATTTAGGATTTGTAAATGATTTGGAAGAGTATATTTAAAAATAGTATTTATAATATAATATCCCATACCCTAAGATCAACTCATCAAGTACAATATTTATCTTCATGAATAATAAATTTAGGTAAGTTATTTAAATGTTTGCTAAATTTTATTAAGTTAATTTTTTAATTTATTTCAATTATTACAATGATATAAGAATTACTGGAATATTATTCTTACATTAGACATTTTTAAAATATTTAATTCATATTTGAAAAATGACTATGGTAATTTGAAAAAGATCAATGTGGTAATTATTCATCAATATAAATAAAAATTTTCATGAAATAATTAACATTTTAATATAAGAATTTCAATTATATATCCCACAATGAATGATTACTATGAAAAATAAACAATGTTACGATTATGAATATGATAGTCCATATGTACGCATGAGTAACCTGTTGATATTTAAATGACCATTTTGGAAAGTAGTTAAATATGATTTCTTTATTATATAATTATAATAATATAAAATATATCATATTATATCTTCAAATATAATTACATATCTTATCTATATGATGTGGTGATGAAAAACAAATCACATCAGTTCGTGAAGATGTTAGTCCACTTAAGCATGAATGAAATTATCATTTTTATGTTCAGGGAATTATTATAATTTAATTTATATAATATATTTTCATAATTATAAATATGTCATGAAATATTATATAAGAATTAATTTCATCATTAGGACTAGTATTTGAAGGTAATCATGGTTAATGAATTGCATCAGTTCTAGAAGATGTAGTCCTCTGCACACAAATGATAATCTCATTCCCATTTGATAGAAGTGGATATGGATTTTATTTATTCCACAAAACTAATATCATCTTAATATATTTATGATATAGTATTTATTATTTATCTTGTTTTAATATGATATTATTGAGGTGTAAAAATAATTAAAATAGATACACTTGATTAAAAATGACACCTCTTTTCAGGAAAATCTCCTTTTGTTAAAACCTTAAGACCTCTATGGTGCCTGTAATTCTTAACATATGGCCCCTAGAATGTGATTAGGTATTACATGATGTTATTTTGGGAGTAATTTTAGGACCAAAATTATCATCAAATTTAATAATGGAGAGGAATAGGTTAACTTTTATAATATAGGGAGGGGAAATCATGAAATTTCAAAGCATTATAAATTAATATAATTAAATATTAAAGTCCAAATATATCTAAATATATTTAAATATAATATAAAATATATAGGGTTTGAAATAATCTCTTCTAATAATTATTTTACAAGTTTGGGTGCCACTATTACCCTTATCATTTTTAACCATTACCTAACCACATTAACTCTTACCGTTATGACATCAATTTTTACACCACAAGGGTAAATATTTTTACAATAAAATATCAAAAGAACCGTAAATAGATCATAAAGTTTATTTTAATACTTATTCTAGTCAATTTACAAAATTTAATATTTTAATAAATATATATCATTTAATAAAATTTTATCTATATTAAAATGGTAGTAATGCTAATATAGAGACTAATAATTAGCTTAAATTTTCAAAAAAATCAATACCATTAGAAAAAATTGGGAAAAATAATTTAAGACATCCTAAACATGTCAATGTAATTTATAAAATTATTTTATGACATTAATTATCTCTTACTAGTATTATTATAATATTTAGAATATCATTAATTTTATTTTATTCATTGAGAAAATTAGTACTCCATCAATGTTGTGATATAATTATTAGTAATTACGTCACCAAAAAAATTATAAATAAAAAAAATTAGATAGATTAACATTTTGTTAAAAAAATTATATATCATTGGGATACTAATTTTTACACCAGTTTCTTAGAATGAGATAGATTATATACGCATTGAGTGATGTTTTAATATTTCTATGTCCATAAAAACATTTAATTCTTTATGTTTCAATTTTTAGTGATTCTAATAATTATTTTTAAAGTAATAAATAATAATGAATTATAGTTTTAATTTATAATACATCACCATGATGATTTGGATTATCCACTCTTATCTATTTTAAATTATTTTCATTTTATTGTGTTATCAGAAATATAAAAAACAAGAACCCATAAAAGAGGATATCCAACATCATTCCTAAATTGGGAATAAAAAATAAAAACCTACAAAAAGGAGATAGTTATAAAGAGTATTTTGAGTTCATATATTACTTATTAAATATTGAAATGCTGCCATGTTAATTCACAAGTTATGTTTTCCCATGATAATGTATAATTTGGTTTTTATTTGAAAATATCATGAAATTAAATGGGAAAATGATTTATGTACCCATTTATTTATCATATAATGGAATTGTGAATATGTTCAATGAATTTGAAATTACTTTATAATTGATGATAACATTGATAATGATAACATTTATCATGATTAAATGATGTACAGTTGTAGAAATAATATTGTTAATATATATTTTATAATGAGATATATGAAGGGAATGACTTATAACAATAAAATTCCTTGAGTTCAAACTTGAAATATTTCTAGAAAACAAGTATAATTACTCATATAAAAGAACTGCACAATGTTCTTTTAAATTCATTATAAACAGTCACAAGGATATAAATATGAATTAGTTATAAACATGGGACAAATATATTTTAAATTTACGCACATAAGAGTTATATAGATTAGTTTAATATTCGAATGAAATAAGAAGGGGGATGTGTAACCCCCGGATATTTTTGGAAATATTTATTTTTCTGTAAAATTTAATAATATATGTATTTTTATTGTTTCACCTTTGTTACACTCAAAACTGAGTTTGGTTTGTGTTATACATGGGACTTAGTATTTCTTGTGTTTCACACAACAAATCATTTAAAAGTAACATGAAAAATTATTATTATATGATAGCAATAACCTAGAAATTGGAATATAATGTATGAAATGGAATAACCAATTTATGAAAATATCTTTTTAAAATTATATATAATGAAATAATTTGTGAAAAAAATATCTATTAATGAAAATAAAATGAAATATTTCTTTATAAAAAATAATTTTCTACATAAAATTTATGTTTTATATTATCAAATAAAAATAAATTGTGTGCATTTTATTAATAAATTTTTATATCATATCATCATTATAATGTTTAAAAGTTATATTACTAATTATATAGAAATAAGATAAGAATAAATCAAATTTCTTCCATAAAATATTAATTTTTAAAAAATGCAGATTTATCACGATTGGCTCACTTATTTTAAAACACCTTTTTTAAACATTTTAAAAATTAATTTGATAAAATAAAATTCGGGTTTAGATCACAATTTGATAATTTTCATAGGGGAGTTGGATTATTATGAAATTATTCAGTTTTTTATAAATAGTGGAAAATAAAGGATATAAATTAAAAACTAGTGTTCCAATTATATTAATTACAATGTTAAATATTATAATAGAATGTTTCAAATTTATTTAAGAAAAATATTTTCTCATTAATAATTTGTAAATCTTTCTTATTTTAAGTAAATGATTTCAAAGTGAAAAGAACATTGATAATATTTTAGGTTATAACAATAATTTCAATTTGGAAAGATTAATTTTTAAAAATAAAATCAATGACTTTTAATGATATCAATTATATTTTTTGAAGGATATTATCAATGGAAAAAAAATTCATTATGTTTTATATTTTAATAATATATTTGAAATTAAAATATATCTTCCTTATAAAATGTATCAAGAAGTATTTCAAAACTATTATCCATATAAGATGAAATTATTTGAGGTTATATTTTATTTTTTATGGATATAACATAATGATTCCATTTATATTATTTCTATGAATGGTTTATGATAATTATGAAATGATGTTTATGAATCTCATTTCGCTTCCCAGGGTTATTCAATGATAAAATGATTATAAAAACCATTATTTTTTCCATGGGTTATTCATTGATTTAATTTATAAATAATTATGAAATTTTTTACATTCCAAAGGTTATATTATGGTGAAATGTTTATTGAAATTAATACTATTTCATGTTTTATTATATGAAGACTATTTTATTAACTCGTGGAATACATATATATGATTTTCATTGTGGGATGTTGGTTAGGTTATAACCATTGATGGTGGTTATTTTTTTACTAATGATGGGTGGATCCAATAACTCGTTCAATGCATTAAGAAATTATTTATACATAATTATATATAAATTATTTGAGTGGGTAGTTAGCATAGTTCAATAATATAGGACAATAATGGGTAGTGAACTCCATTTAGTAAGACATTAAAAGAATAAGCAGTGTACATGGATCGGTATGACAAGGTTAGAATGATGAGTCAACTCAGTACAGTAAGGGAATGGGTCTTCAAGGAAATCCTTGAGATTTAACCTTGACTACTATGATTGTGTGGGGATTAAACCACTTCCACTATAAGGAATGGGCTGCCAAATGGGATTTTGGTGTTACCCACATTTGGGGTTTACCCCCCAATTAGTTCCCATATATGTTTTTGAAATGATCTTCAAATACTAATGAAATGATTATATACACTTATAAATATGCCACAATTTTACATCTTATTGTAATTTTATGTTATCATGGCCCATGTCATTTGATTTTGGTATAATACCTGACTTATAAATATCCAATATTTATTCCATCACCAAATATTATTTTTTTGATATATACTGTATGTATGAAAAAAGTTTTTCTCATGTTTTCATGCACTTATGTTTAAATTCTTTTTATGTATAGTACATGATTACCCTTACAAGGAATTTGAACTAACTATTTCTTATATTTTATTCCCCTTGGTTTGGATGTAATGTTTTTTCTAGGGTATACTTATGATGTGTACATAACTGGAATTTCATTATGGGTGATATCGAAGTTATTTCACTAGATTAAAATATTTTTTTATTTGTTTATAATGAATGTAAACTATTGTTTTCATCACGAATTTCATTCAATAATGTGGTAAATATTCCAAAAAAAATGTGTAACTCCCTCAAAAACACCAGAGACTGGTAGACTCAATTCATAACTGGTGAATGATATTGGTTCTTTTTTCACAACTACTCAGACACACCTGAGAGTTATTCTTTTGAAATTTAAATACCCTTTATGAACTATCAATATGTAATTAAATAGATGATGACTATGAATTTTAAAATATACCATTGATTAAATAATGTTTCATTATATTGAATTATTATTAGCGAATTCTAATTATTTTGTTGTTCCCCGTATAGATTAATGTATCTTACAATATGATTTTGGATTAAATTGATGAATCAATCCCAAATGAAATGTTTTAATACTGAGTGCGACAGATAATTTATTATAGAGGGATCAAATTGGATGATGGATTGAGTAATGTATATTGAGATTTTTCATAGTCAGTTATCAGGGAACTTGATTAACATCTCATATTATAATTAACGCATATACTCAGCAATGATGAGAATAAAAAATTTGGCTGATATTTTGGTTGTTAGAGACCATGGTGGAAGATGATACAACTTCTTATATTTCATGAATTTGGAAAGAAGAACCCAATTAAATTCATAATGGTATGAGGAAATATTTGGAATGTAGAAAATAACGAATAGAATAATATAAATGAAATGGGAAAATGAAAATTTCATTGAAAACAAAAGAAATAAATATTGGTTTTCCTATGATATCATCGACTATTGAATGCTTTAAATATAGAATGTGTGTTCATTATAAAAATAGATTTCCTAATGGGAAATATCAAGTATAATATTATCAGGTTATATGAGTAATGGATATATTTATTATTATTAACAAACTATAAATAAAAGATGAAGGAAGTGAGTTATTAATGAATAATATAATGTATAATAGTTAATGGTTTGATAGGTACTGCGAATAAATTATTTATGTATTGTAATTAAAATATTATTTATTATGAATATAAAAATATATAACTATTGTTCATTATATTTTTTTCATTATGTATTTAAAAAAATATATTGAATAATGTTATGAACTAGAAAATATATATAATGAAAATGTGATATATTGATTTTTGTAAGGTTCCAATAAATATGTCTCAAATGTAGACAAAATAGTCATTAGTTTAAATATAGATATGATTGATATAGTAAAAAAATTGACTATATTGATAACCGTAGAATGGTTAATGTATTTACTAAAAAAGTGTATTACATTATAATTTAGGGATTTTACAACATTATTGGACCTGATGAACATATTACAATTATTATGGTTTTATTCAAGGAATGAGGAAGTATTAGTCTTTTCATAATGGATCTATGGTAATTTAGGTTATTACCCTGCTTGAATATATTTTATTACTATGGTATTCACATGGATGAAATGTTGAAATCAATAGATTCATTATGATATATAGGCGATCACTGTTAAGGTGATTTTGAGAAATTTAGTGTCCTTTTTTATATTTTTTGTTTTTGTTTTGGAAGGGTTATAATATTAACAACTTATAGAATGATTTAAGTTGATCCTTTTTTAGATTTAAGTAGTTAGTGTATTACTTCACTCTATATAGATTTATGCATATTGGGTAACCTTTGTTACAAATTTTTTATAGATGATAGCTAATCATATATAGATTATATTATACTTATATTTATAGATCCTATGATCTATCTATTATTTATGAATAAAATCACTAATAGAAATGCAGGGTTTCCCAACGGTTCTGAACCATTGGGAAAGGTTGCAGAACCGTTGGTATATATTATACCAACGATTCTGCAAACCGTAGGGAAGTAAGTAGTTGGGAATGCTTTTCCCAATGATTAACAGTGAAACATTGGGATAGGTTAGAACTATTAACCTATCCCAATGGTTGTGCCAAACCATTGGGATAGTTTTTCCCAACGGTTTGTCTTGAACCGTTGGGAATACCAAGGAGACGAATTCATTACAAATGATTTCTAAACCATTGGGAATGTTTTTTACCAACGTTTCATACAATGGTTGGTAAAACAAATAATCAGAGAGGTTATAACAACAGTTTCAAACCGTTGGCATAGCCTATGCTATGCAATTTGTATAGCAGCCTACAATTTGCATAGCAGCTAACCTCTCATTTTTGTGAAATTTGCACAGCAGCCAATCCATTCCCTCTCATTTTCAATCATTTCCAATTATTGTACCTGCAATAAACTAACATATACATATGAAATTATTGTACCAGCAATAACCAACTAACACATACATACAGAGAAAAAATTCATACACATTTAACATATAATTCATCCAAGAACTATACACATACAGAATTAAATCAGAATTCATAACGTAATTATAAGGATACATAATCCATTTAGAATTAAATTTAGACTTTAAATGACAATTATATGTGGATTCTGGGATTCAATTCATAATTTGATCGGTTTTCCATATATCATATGTTTTTACTAGAAATGATATCCATTTTAAACAAAATACATACACCTGGAGTGATACCGGCCACCTCGTGCCTCAGATTGAGGTGAGGTTAACATGTACACGTCACAAATGACCCATGGATCGTTGTCCTAAAGAATTAGCATATTCTGAAAAATTCTGGTCAGTTTTCCTTATGTCAGTTGTTGTCTTCAGTTAAATTGAAGTGCTTTTTAAATAAAAGAGAGACCCTTTGAATGGTTTTAGCCATACCGCATCTCAGATTGAGGCGGGGTAGACTCGTACACGTCACAAATGACCCATGGATCATTGTGCTAAAATATCAACACAATAAAAATCCATTTGGCCGGTTTTCTATACGTATTTAATATGTTGTCCATTTTAAACATAAAAGAGACACTTTGGGTGGTCCTGAACACACCACGAATTGGATTAAGGCACAGTTTACTCGCACACATAACATATGACCCATGGATCATTTTCATAATGATTCAACAGATTCAATATGTGTTTGGTCAGTTTTTTGTATTCCAATTGTTCTTTTCACTTATAATCCTGCCCATTTTAATCAAAAGAGACACAATTAGAGTGGTACCAGCCACACCGCGGCTCTGATTTAGATGGGGTTAACTCATACACATCTCAAATGACCCATGGATCTTTTTCCTAAAGCATCAAAACAATCCGAATTCGTTTGGTCGGTTTTCCGTATGTCAGTTGATGTTTTCACATAAAATGATGTCCTTTTGAATCAAAAGACAGACACATTGAGTGGTTCCGACCACACCGCATCTCAGATTGAGGTGAGGTTGATTCGTACATTTCACATATGATCCATGGATCATTGTGCTAATGTATCAAGACAATCAGAATCTGTTTGGTTAGTTTTTCAAATTTACTTAAAAATTTGTCCATTTTAAACAAAAGAGAGACACATAGAGTGGTCCCGGCCACACCTTTCCTAGGATTTAGGCGAGGTTGAATCATGAACATCAAATATGACCCATGGATCATTCTCTTAAAGAATTAACACATTTTGAATGCGTTTGGTCAGTTTTTTGTATGTCAATTGTTGTTTTCACTGAAAATAACGTCCATTTTAAATAATAGAGAGACACTATGAATGGTGTCAGCCAAACCGCGCATCGAATTGATCCGGAGTTGACTCTTACATGTGAAATATGACCCATGGATCGTTGTTCTAAAGTATAAACACAATCAAGATCTATTTAGTTTGTTTTTCGTATGCTAGTAGTGGTTTTCACTTAAAATGAAGTCCATTTTAAATAAAAGAGAGACACTTTGAGTGGTGTTAGACCCACCACACCTCGGATTGAGGCGATGTTGACTCGTACACATCGCATATGACCCATGGATCGTTCTCCAAATATTTCAACAGAAAAGTAATTTGTTTGTTTGTTTTTCTATAATTATCTTAAAATGTTTTCCATTTAAAATAAATGAGAGACACATTCAGTGATCTCGGCCACACAATGACTCGGATTGAGCCCAGGTTAGCTCATACACGTCACATATGACCCATGGATCGTTGTGATAAATTATCAGCGGAATCGAAATGCGTTTGGTATGTTTTCTGTATGCCAGTTGTTCTTTTCACTTATAATCCTGTCCATTTTAAAAAAAGAGACACAATTAGAGTGTTCTGGCCACACCACACCTCAAATTTAGACGAGGATGACACGTACACGTCTCAAATGACCCATGGATCATTTTCCTAAAGTATTAACACAATCTGAATGCATTTGGTCCGTTTTCTGTATGCCAGTTGATGTTTTCACTTAAAATGATATCCTTTTGAAACAAAAGAGAGACACTTAGAGTGGTGCCTGCCAAACCTCACCTCGAATTGAGACGGAGTTGACTCATACACATCACATTTGACCCATGGATCGTTTTCCCCAAGAATCAACACATTTTGAATTCGTTTGGTAAGTTTTTCGTATGGCTGTTGTTGTTTACACTTAAAATGATGTCCATTTAAAACAAAAGAGAGACAATATGAATGGTGCCAGCCACACTACATCTCAGATTGAGGTGAGGTTGACATGTACATGTCGCATATGACCCATGGATAGTTTTGTTAATGTATCCACACAATTAGAATCCGTTTGTTCAGTTTTCCATATGCTAGTTGATGTTTTCACTTAAAATGAAGTCCATTTTAAACAATAGAGAGATACTTTTATTGGTTTTGGCCACACCACGCCTCTTATTTAGGATAGGTTGACTCATACACATCACATATGACCCATGGATCGTTCTCTTTATATTTTAATATAAACCAAATGTGTTTGGTCAGTTTTCTGTATGTACATAAAATGTTGTCCATTTTAAACAAAAGAGAGACACTTAGAGTGATCCCGGCCACACTACTACTCGGATTGAGCCCGGGTTGGCTCTTACACGTCACATATGACCCATGGATCGTTTTGATAAATTATCAACAAAATTTGAAGGCGTTTGGTCGGTTTTCCGTATGCCAGTTGATTTTTTCACATATAATCCACCCCATTTTAAACAAAAGAGACAAAGTAAGATTGGTACTGGCCACACCACACCTCAGATTTAGATGTGGTTGATTCGTACACATATCAAATGACCCATGGATCATTTTACTAAAGCATCAACACAATCCAAATGCATTGTTCAGTTTTCCGTATGTCAGTTGATGTTTTCACGTAAAATGATATCTCTTTGAAACAATAGAGAGACACTTAGAGTGTTTCCTTTCACACTGTGACCTGGATTGAGGTGGGGTTGACTCATAAACATCACATATGACCCATGGATCGTTGTCCTAAAGCATAAATACATTTTTAATACATTTGGTCAGTTTTTTGTATGTCACATGTTGTTTTCACTTAAAATGATGTCCATTTTAAACCAAAGAGAGACACTATGAATGGTTTCGGACACACCGCACCTCAAATTTAGGTGGTGATGACTCGTACGCGTCACATATGTCCCATGGATCGTTGTGATAAAGTATCGACACAATTAGAATCCATTTGGTCGGTTTTCCATATGCTAGTTGTTGTTTTCACTTAAAATAAAGTACATTTTAAATAAAAGAGAAACACATTGAGTGATGTCGGCCACATTGTGCCTTGGATTGAGGTGAGGTTGACTCGTACACTTCACATTTGACCCATGGATCGTTCTCCCAATGTTTCAATAGAAAATGAAGGCGTTTGGTCAGTTTTCTGTATGTACTTAAATTGATGTCCATTTTAAACAAAATAGAGACACTTAGAGTGATCCCGACCACACCACGACTCATATTGAGCTCAAGTTGGCTCGTACACGTCACATATGACCCATGGATCGTTGTGATAAATTATCAATAGAATCTGAATGCGTTTGTTCAATTTTTCGTATGCCAGTTGTTCTATTCACTTATAATCCTTTCTATTTTAAAGAAAAGAGACATAGTTATAGTGGTACCTGCCGCACAGCTCATCGGATTTAGATGGGGTTGACTCGTACACATCTCAAATGACACATGGATAATTTTCCTAAAGTATCAACACAATTTGAGTGTGTTTGGTCAGTTTTCCATATTTCAGTTGAAGTTTTCACTTAAAATGATATCCTTTTAAAACAAAAGAGAGACACTTAGAGTGGTGCTAGCCACACCGCGCCTTAGATTGAGGCAGGGTTGACTCGTACACATCGCATATGACCCATGGATCATTGGGTTAAAGTATCGATACATCCAAAATCTGTTTGGTTGGTTTTCTGTATGTGAGTTGTTGTTTTCACTTAAAATGAAGTCCATTTTAAACAAAAGATAGTCACTTTGAGTGGTGTCGGCCACACCACACCACTTATTGAGGCGAGGTTGACTCATACACGTCACATATGACCCATGGATCATTCTACTAAAGGTTTAATTGAAACCGAATGCGTTTGGTCGGTTTTCCGTATATACATAAAATGTTGTCCATTTTAATCAAAAGGAAGACACTTTGAGTGATCCTGGCCACACCACAACTTGGATTGAGCCCGGGTTGGATCGTAAATGTCAAATATGACCCCTGGATCGTTGTGAAAATTTATCAATAGAATCCGAATGTGTTTGGTCAGTTTTTCATATGTCAGTTGTTATTTTCACTTATAATCATGTCCATTTAAAAAAAAGGACACAGTTATAGTGGAACCAACCACAATTTGCCTCAGATTTAGATGGGGATGACTTATACACATCTGAAGTGACCCATGAATCATTTTACTAATGCATCAACACAATCTGAATGTGTTTGGTCAGTCTTCCGTATGTCAGTTGATGTTTTCACTTAAAATGATATCATTTTGAAACAAAAGAGAGACACTTAGAGTGGTGCTCAACATAGTGTGCCTCAGATTGAGGCGGGGTTGACTGGTACACGTCGCATATAACCAATGGATTTTTTTTGCTAAAGTATCAACACAATCAGAATCCGTTTGGTCAGGTTTCTATATAAGAGTTGTTGTTTTCAATTAAAATGAAGTCCATTTTAAATAAAAAAGAGACAATTTGAGTGGTTTCGGGCACACCATGACTCGTATTGAGGAAAGGTTGACTCATAAATATCACATATGACCCATGGATCATTCTCCAAAATTTTAAATTGAAACCGAAATCATTAGCCCAGTTTTCGGTATATACTTAAAATGTTGTCCATTTTAAACAAAAGAGAGACACCTAGAGTGATCCCAACCACACTATGACTCTAATTGAGCCCGTGTTGGCTTGCACACATCACATATGACCCATGTATCGTTATGATAAATTATCAACAAAATATGAATGAGTTTGGTCAGATTTTCGTATGTGACATGTTCTTTTCACTTATAATCCTGTCCATTTTAAACAAAAGAGATATAGTTAGTGTGGTACCAGCCACACCGTGCCTCGGATTTAGACGAGGGTGACTCGTACATATCTCAAATTACCCATGGATCATTTTCCTAAAGCATAAACACAATCCAAAAGCATTTTCTCGGTTTTCTATATGTCATTTGATTTTTTCACATAAAATGATATCCTTTTGAAACAAAAGAGAGACACTTGGAGTTGTGTCGGCCACACCACACCTCAGATTGAGGAAGGGTTGACACGTACAAATCTCATATGACCCATTGATTATTGTGCTAAAGTACTGACACAATAAAAATCCGTTTGGTCAGTTTTCCATATGCGAGTTGTTGTTTTTACTTAAAATGTGTCCATTTAAAAAAAAAGACACTTTGAGTGGTTTTGGCCACACCGTGCCTCGGATTGAGGCGATGTTGACTCATAAACGTCACATATGACCCATGGATCATTCTCCTAATGTTTCAATAGAAACCAAATACGTTTGGTCGGTTGACTGTATATGTACTTAAAATGTTGTCAATTTTAAACAAAAGAGAGACACTTAGAGTTATCCCGACAACACCGTGACTCAAATTGATCCTGGGTTAGCTCATAGACGTCACATATGACCCATAGATCATTTTGAAAAACTATCAATAGAATCCGAAAGTGAATGATCAGTTTTCCGTATGCCAGATGTTTTTTTCACTTATAATCCTGTACATTTGAAACTAAAGAGACACAATTAGAGTGGTACCGGACACAACGTGCCTTGGATTTAGATAGGGTTGACCTGTACAAGTCTCAAATGACCCATGGATCATTTTACTAAAGTATCAACACAATCATAATGCATTTGGTTGGTTTACCATATGCCAGTTGATGTTTTCACTTAAAATGATATCCTTTTGAAACAATAGAGAGATACATAGAGGGGTGTCGGCACACTGTACCTCAGATTGAGGCGGGGTTGACTCATAAACATCAAATATGACCCATTGATCATTTTCATAAAGTATAAACACATTTCAAATGCATTTGGTCAGTTTTTCATATGTCAGTTTTTGTTTTCACTTAAAATGATGTCCATTTTAAACAAAAGAGAGACACTATGAGTGGTGTCGGCAACACCGTACCTCGGATTGAGGCATGGTTGAATCGTACACGTCGTATATGACCCATGGATCATTGTTCTAAATTATCGACCCAATCATAATCCATTTGGTTGGATTTCCGTGTGCTAGTTGTTGTTTTCACTTAAAATGAAGTCCATTTTAAACAAAATAGAGACACTTTGAGTGGTGTAGGCCACACCATGCCTCGGACTGAGGTGCGGTAGACTCGTACACGTCACATATGACCCATGGATGGTTTCCCTAATGTTTCAATAGAATCAGAATGTGTTTGGTCAGTTTTCCGTATGCCAGTTGTTGTTATCAATTAAAATGAATTCCATTTCAAACAAGGAATAATTCATATAACATGAAGAATGTACAACAAGACTTTGTATTAAAATTGATATACATAAACACATGTATTTGATGAGAATGATCTAATAATCTTACCAAGACATTCATATAATTCAATACATACCAAAATGGAAAAATCCTAACACACATTGCATGATCAGAGAAAAAAAAAGAATGTGAAATCACGGATGGTGGGGTCTGTCTGGGGGTCCTGGGAGGAGGGGGGATGTCCGGGGGGGGGCTATTTGGGAGGCTTCCCAGGGGGCTATCCGGGGGGTGTGTGGGGGGCTGTCCTGGGACCAAGGAGGAGGGTGGGGGGGCTGTGCGGGGGGTTTTCTGGGGGCGTATAGGGGGTTGTCCGGGGTCCAAGGAGGAGGGTGGGGGCTGGTCGGGGGGTGTCCGAGGGGGGGGGGGTGTCCGGGGTCCAGGGAGGTGGGTGGGGGCTATCCCAGGGGGCTATCTGGGGGGCTGTCTGGGGGGTGTCTGGGGGGCAGTCCGGGGACCATGGAAGAGGGTGGGGGGGGGGGCTGTGCGGGTGGTGTTCAGGGTGCTGTCTGAGATCCAAGGAGTAGGGGGGGGGGCTGTCCGTGGGGTGTTTGGAGGGCTGTCTAGGGTCTAGGGAGGAGGGTTTCTGTTTGAGGGGCTGTCAGTGGGGCTATCCCGGGGGTGTCCGGGGGGGCTGTCCGGGGTCCAGGGAGGTGGGTGGGGGGCTCTCTGGTGTCCACGGAAGATGGTGGGGGTGTTTTCCAGGGTCCAGGAAGGAGGGGGGCTGTCTAGGGAGTTCCCAAATACAAAAAACAATATAAAAATGCTCAAGATACACTACAACCCCTAAAAGACAACAACCTCAATGAAAACATACAATATATAAAAATAACTCAACTACAATAATGTTCTATGGGTCTAGATAAAACCAACAATTGTAATATATTAAACTTAAAATCTAATTAATATTAGTCTAAAATGTAACGGGTCAATTTTTCCCACATCATCATCACCATCATCACCATCATCATCACACTCTTCCTCGTCCCCAGCATCGTCCTCGCCCTCCTCAGTGCCCTCCTCCTCGTCCTCCCCCTCCTCATTGACCTCGCTATCTGCCTCGCCCTCCTCCTCTCCCTCCTCTTTCACATTAGACTCCTCAACATCATCATCATCTCGCTGAAAATTGTCTTCAAAACCACTAGAACTACCACCTGGTGGACCATATACAGAACTTATTGACAACATATATTCATCATAAGCTGGGATGGCCTCTGGTGGATGTGTTGGACGTAGAACATCGATAAATTTCATAAATGCACTGTTTGCCCTAGCGGACTATTTTTCCGTCTCGGTGGCCCTTTTCTAAGCCTGTTCTGCCCATCCCCTAACGTTCTGTAGCTCGGTGGCACTATAACTCATACCTGAGGAGGGCCAATACCTTGCCAGTGCTATCCTAGTTTGGCAGCGTACAGTGCCAGGATTCTCCTCTCCCAACACCTAATGTAAAGGATTAGTTGGACCTAAATTGTCTGGTTCTTGGGCATCGAGGTCCTGTAAATTATCCTGTTATAAATATAAATATATTATTAAGTTAAAAAATAGTTAGTAAAACATATAATCAACATATTAAAACATACAATTTGCGTCTGAGTCACTTTGTTGATGGCACTTCCATCCTTTTTCTGTCTAGTCGAGCAAAACAGTTTTGCTCGAGGGACACGTCCTTCAATATTCTATATTTTCCACTACAATGACATTGAAAACTAATGTTATTTGAAAACATTATAAAATGATTAAATATTTGAGGAAACAAAAGAAACTCTATGTTTTAAAGAAAACATTTAAACAATTGTCATACCTGCTTCCTCTCATGATCAGACATCATCGTACATCCCAGTGTGTGGAGGTATTTTTTGCATCAATGTTTTTTTTAATTTTTTCCAGATGATTCATAAATAAAATTCAATAATGAAAAGGATAATATTAGTGAAAAACATGAAAGTTATTAATCAAATATCTCAAATGTAATTAATACAGTAAACTGGGTAGTCGTCCAATGAGTAATCATCTGACGTTACGACTCTATTGGACAATAATCCACCATTGGTACCACCTCTATCTCAGTTCCAACACTAGAATTTCATCCAATATATAAATCATGCTTGTATGCTCTCCAAAGCTTGCCTAAATCTTTTAGACATTCCGGTCATGCACCCTCACCATCGGGAAAATTAAATTCAAGCTGACATCAAAATATTAATACATATAAATATAAAAATAATTAATGGGATTAAATACAACAGGTTTTTTTACCCATATCACTGCCCAAGCTCTATCATTGAACTCATGTAGAAAATTTCTCCATGATAGTGGGATGATGGGAATGATGTCAATGTATTAGGCAAGCGTCACCAAAAAAACTCCGACATTGTTTCCATGTTTTCTCAACCATTTGGTTGTCTTCATTATAATCCACCATAACCTGTGTGTAGCGGCTCCACACCACATGCATGCGTTTACTCTCCCACTCCAACCTCCAGTTAGTAGATGTATCTATCATGAATGAAAAAAAATATTTTATTAAAACATGTTATAATGAAAATAAATATTGCTATTAATTTTTTTTAGGGTTGTAAAATATACATGTTCCAGTCTGATTGTTGGGCACTACTGGATCCACAAGAAACTGATGGAACACCCTCTGGTGGAACAAGATTCAAAGACAATGGAATATAGAATCACGAAGAGAAAGAAGTAGAAGGAAAAGAAGATGGGACAGTTGTATTACCGGATTCTGACTCGGTAGTGGGAATCATCAGGGAATATGGAAAAAATGGTCCAGAAGATGCAAATAGTGGTGAAAACATGGGAGGCCTAAATATCCCATGCGTCCCTAACAGAACACTAGGATCAAAATGTGGGAAGGATGACATGTCTGTGGGAGGGGGTAGGGTTTAGTCGGGTACGCGAAGCTTCTCGTCCACCTCTGGTACGAACCCTCCTCTTACCACTGGCTTGAAAAGTAGGACTAGTACTAGGATCCTTGTCGAATAACTGTCGACAAATAGGTGGAACCTTCAAAAATGTTTACAAAAAATTAATCAAATGACATTATATATTCTTTAAATATATATATTTGAAATAAAGTACTCACTACAGGCAGTGATTTTGGAATTCCCAACTCTGCCATTCAAAGATTGTTCTCCATAAATTTTTCCTTTGTGTCTCTTGAATTGGCTATATTTCCTGTGTTTGAAAACAAATATATAATTAATTAGAAAAATGAAACTAATGTGTAACCCAAAAAAATAAATATATGAGGGAATATGCGGAATAATTGGTAATTTAGATATCAATTGTTTTATAAGATCTTGAATGGATTTAATAAATCATAAAAGTCGTAATGTTCACCAAGTTAGAAATATTGTTTGACTAGGTTTGAATACAGTTCAATTCCAAATTAGAAAATTAAATTCAAATAAAACTGAAACCAAAAAACATGGAAAATTCACATAACAATCACATCAGATAAAACATATTTGAGATCAATACTAAATAAATTTGAATATTACCAACCATAACATCCCAACTTGAGTTAAACAAAAAGAATTGAGAACATGGATGAATGATTCTTTATATTTTCAACCACAACTTCATGTTCACAATCAACTCTGAAAATTGAGATATTGGAGTCATCAAAATAAATAAATGGATTGGTTTCAATGGAACTAGGGATAGTGTCAACTCCATCATCACCATCATCAAAAATATGTCTTGGAATTACTTCAACTATGAAAAAAAAATTAGGTCGAAGTTGGTCTTTGACATAAAAAACTTTTTTAGCCATTGATGACAACACATATGGTTCATCAGTAGCAAGAGTGTGAGTCATGTTAATTACTCAAAATCCACAATCATCAATAAATGTACCCTGTCTTGTAATTGAATCAAACCAATGTCATTTCATCATTGTGACTTGTCCATGAGAGTAATAATCCAATACTATTATTTTCTCAACAACACCATAATAACCCAGATTTTCAAATCACGGTCTACTATCTGATGCACTGGCATAAAAATCTATTGTGGAAGTAAACATAACATCATCATGTTGTGTTCTCATGATCTTTTCTTGTTCAGTGACAATAAATTTGTACCCATTGATAACAATTGATTTACAGTCACGAACCATGGTATTAGGACCAAAATCTAATGCTCTTATTTCGTGAGAGACAGATTCAGTAGAAAAACACAATACCTACCATATAAGTGACTATTAAACTTAATTAAATATTGATATAATTATTTTAAACAGTAATATTTTTACGTTCAATTTTTACCAAGAAGATAACTCTTTCTTATGAAATGTATCTCTCCTTATCATAGAAAAAGAATGATGCTTCTTATTTATCATTGTTTATGTTCCATGTAGACAGAAAATATAAATATTTTAATAGATATATATGTAAGATATACATATTCAATTTAGTTACCTGATATAGCCATCGAACAAATCACAATTGAACAAAACTATGCGATGTTCCATCTCTAATTATTCATGGCTTAATGTCTTCAATGTATAAGATCCTGGAATTCCTCTTGTTTAAGAAAGTGATGGAAAACTGGGTTTAATTTTCTCATACTATTCTCATTCATTTCTCATTATTCTGTTCATTATTGTAATAAGATCGGACAAATACATTGAGCAGAAATACATACATTCTTGAGCCAAGTAACAGTTCACGATAGAACCTTCGGGATGATTCCCGTTTCGGACATAAAACATTAATGTGTACATATTTCATTCAGTTGGATACATCAAACGAAAATAAACAGGTCCCCTGTGAAGTAATTCAGTGGGAATATGGATAGTCAGATTTATTATGCATGTGAAAAATGATGGAGGAAATATTTTCTCCAACTCACACAAAATTAATGGGTCATCTGTCAACATTTTCTCCAAGAAATACTTGGACAACTTATTAGCATAAAGATCACTAAACAAAGGGCACAACCAAATAATTTTCACCATTACATTACTGGACAAAAGATGGTGGATTTCTACTGGAAGCAACTCATGTAGTAGAACGTGATAATCATGAGTCTTCAAAGATTTTAGTTTCATCTCTCTTCTGTTGACGCATTTAGATATGTTGCTTGAACAGCTATCAGGAACACTATTAGTCTCTAATACATCCAGAAATTTTTTTTCTATAGGATTCATCACATAATAAGCACATGGAAGTTTCCATTTATATTCAATTATACGTACAAGATGCAATTCTGGTCTTATTCCCCAGTCCACCAAGTCACGCCGAGATCGTAAATCATCTTTCTCCTTCCCATGACATTTATAATAACTGAAAGAAACATTTTTCATATATTATATTCAATATGAATTACGTCTAAGAAATGACGTAACAAATTGTTTGAATAATAAGGACAATCAAAAAAGATATTCCTCATCCTCCAATTGTAATAGGTTTTAGTGGAAACATTATTTCTCTTTCTAGATTTCATTTGACCCTTCCCAAATGAATAACTGAAATCTTTCAATTCATTTAGTAATTCAGTTCTAGACATATGATGAGTTGGATCATTAGTCTCTATGGTATTATCAAATATTTGACGATTCATTATATATGGAAGATTATTTGGCAAGAATCATCGATGTCCCATAAAACTGAAACTATGGTGATGTTTTAGTATTCTTGATCATGTATTCTCTATACAAACTGGGCATGACAATTTTCCCTTCGTGCACTATCCAGACATCATTTCATATGCCAGAAAATCATTGATCGTCCACATAAGCACAGAATGCATCTAAAATATTTTTTTCATACATGCATCATATGTGTAGACACCCACATCCCAAAGAAGTTTCAACTCTTTTATTAAAGGTTACATTTATACATCAAAATTAATGTCAGGATCAGAAGGACCAGATATGAGTATACTCATGAAAGTGAAAGGGTTTTTCATACATAACCATGGGGGATGATTATAAACGTGTATACAAATTGGGCATGTGATATACGAAGTAAGAATATGCCCAAACATATTAAAACCATCTCATGAAAATCCCAGCCTCACATTACGCACGTTTGCTAGAAAATAAGGATGTCGAGCACCAAATCTCTGCCATGAAAAACCATCTTAAGGATGAACCAACTCATCATTAGTCTTCTTTATCTCGGTATCATGCCATCTAATTTTTATTGATATGACATCAGACATAAAAAGATTTAGATGTTTGGGGATCAATGAAAAGTTCCACATTAATTTCGGTGGAACGTGGGATGGTGTTCCATCAGATTTGACTTCCACCGAGATGTGCCACATTTTATAAAATAATTTTTTTCAGTGGATTCCTCCAAAAATAAACTGCAATCTTTCGGGAAATCTTGATTTTTGATTCTTGAAAATCTACGTTCCTCAACTAACTTCCATGCCATATAGTGGTTTGAGATAATATCTGAATCATGTAAAAGTAAATACTTTAAGAGGGTAAGAATGTAATAGATTGTTGTATTAGAAATCCCAGAAATAGTTTTCCCATGAAACCATCGGATTAAAAATTACAGCTTTTTCAGTTTACCACATTTTCTATACACTAGAGTCATGGAAACATCATAAAATATTTGCACCCTATCAATATCATCATATTCACTAGATACATAAGTTGTCCTCATATCGAAGTCTTCTTGAGTCTAAAACCTTTATTTTTCATGATGATGAATAAACAAAAACCTATCATCTAACAAATTCTTCATTCCAGTCCTTTCATTTCGATAATCACCAATTTAAGATTTCATTTTCTCCCCACTGTGATACCACATAATGTAGTTTGGTTTAAAATGATTTTTGGTTATGTGGTAGCTGACTTCTTCACGGCTCAACCAAGGTCTACCAACACAATTGGAACATGGGTAGTGTGTGCGACCACTATCTAATGCATTGTGAAATGAAAAATATATAAATCTCTCTAAATTCGTTTGAAAATCGCTTGAGATCCGATCAGCTTCATACATCCATCTTCTTTCCATTCTATAAAAAGAATTTATATAATTCAATTTTTCATAAACAATTCAATAGGTTTGACGTTTAATAGAAAATACATTTATGTAAATGATAAAGGAAGAAGTTTAGTCGATGTAGTGATCTATTAAAACAATGTAAAGAAAAAGTACTCATAATTTAAATTAAAAATTATTTATAATAATTTTCATTAGGTCTATAAGAGTCAAATGCCTCAGGTCCCATTATGTGTTATAGGCATCCCAAATCACTCACTAATGTTAAATTACTCATTATTGGAACCTCTATGGCCATACCTTTCATTACCCAATTACTTCCCTTAGTCAAGCACACCACATGGGTGAATAAATTTTAGGATTCTAAACTTATAGGTTGTTCATGGCTTGTGGAAAGATGTAATTTCATTAAGTATTGACAAAAACATTTATTTTTAAATTTTATATTAATAATAATGTATGTCAATGATAACAACATTACTGAATTAATCTTGTGACTTATCTAACATTTTTAGGGATTTCTACACATGCCAGCATGGCTAGTTAAAATCACCCCACCATCGTAAAAGTGAATATTGGGCATGAAGGACACATAATATACAATGTACAATGAGAACCATATTTAATTGACCCTAAAGTTATATTAGTATAGTCATCTGGGGGAAAATGGAATATATGATCTGGGTTAACTGATGAATTCAAAAGCTCGTATTCCATATGTTGGACACTATCTAAGATATGAAAACATGTGAGGATGGGTTTACATCATTCAATTTCTTACATGCTAGTGAGAATGAAGGCTTGAATTAATTACTTGAGTTCACTGATTAAATGAGGGTAGAGGTTTCATAGGTTGTGTAAACAGAATGAATATGGTTAGACACATTCTCAGTGTCTTTAATAATATATTTAACTAATTTACCTGGGGACATCTTCTTCTTTAGCTTCATTTTCTTTTCATGCTTCTTATATTCCTCAACAGCCTTAACCTTAAAATCATTTTGTACAGCATGATCCAAGACAAAGATAGGATCTCCTTATTTCTTATTCTCCTTCTCTTCTCTCCACTTAGTAATGACTTCATCAGAGTAGATTTTTTTCTTTATAGACATTGGGGGTGTTGACTATGTTTCCTAATATATAGGTGTTTTTGTCTTATAATTTGGATTATTCTAGTTTATCTTCTTCCCACCCTTATTGGATGTCCCAGCTATTTCTAGATTCATGGATAAGGATTCTATTTCACTTTCTAATAAGTTATAAAATATTTCTAATTTCCTATTATATCCAAAATTCATTCTCCCCATGGTACCATCACTAAGTAACATGACTTTGAATGAAATGGACTTTGAACTACTCGGGATTTCGAATGATTATAGGCATAATGCATTGATATTGGATAAGATTTATGGATACATAATGAGTTGTGATTTTATGGTGATATGTTTGATATTTTTTATCATCAGCAAGATTTACTCCAAAAAATATATCTTCCCCATGTTCACAAAAAATACAGAGAGAAGATATCACTCTTCTTCTGGTGGCCCTTATCCACTTTTCTCAGAATTAAAAAAACCTAAACCCAAAATGCTATTAACCAGAACATTATATAGGGATGATTTATCATTTGTGTTTTAGATCCATTGAGTCTGAGACATTCTAATGGACTGTCCTTCTGAAAAAATCCTGATTCGTCTTTTAACTTGTGGTTGTAGAAAATGGATTCTCCATAATAAGGAATTCTAATGGTACTACCGGATTTACTAAAGGAAAGGGTATAGGGATTCCCAAAACATTTAGAATAAAATTTATATCTGAATCCTTCATTGAAAAAACTAACTTTTTTTAAAAACCTTACAATAAAATTCGGATAATCAAATCATGTCCTTTCAGTTTATCTACTTATAGACATTATAATCTATTCAACATGATATTTTTCATAATAGGAGAATCATACATAGGAAATAAATTCAGATATACCATCATCTCCTTCTAAATATTCCATTTCCAAATTTCCTTAACTAATGACATTTTGTTATGAGGATAAGCTTCCAAAGACATCCATAGTTATGTAAATCAAAAAACAAAAATTACCCTCATGTAGAGGAAGATCTTTAGGATGAAAATACATGAAAAACAAAAGTGGTACGAACAATAAGAGTTATTTATATTGTTTTTTAAGTGATGATTCATATTAAGTTATTAATCCAAGGGTTGGAACAAGATCAATATGATTTTTCAGTTGAGATGAAAGCTGAAGAATCATTTTGGTAGGTTCTGATCTTTTCAGGTTATTAAAATAAAAATTCTAATTTAAGAAATGTGAATCCAAATTTTTTTTGTAAAACAGAATGAAAATACTAAAAGAAATATTCGATTACAAAAATTTATGTAAAGAATCATACATTCTAGTTTTTAGAAAAATTATCAACAATGAGGAAATTATTCTTGATGAACATTAGAATCTTGAAAATGTTCTTATTAAAAAAATTATTCTGGATTTTCAAGAAAAAAATTGATTCTGAATTTTTGAATGAAAAAAAATTTGATACTAAAAAATTTAATTATGAAAATTTTGACTACTATAATATTTTGATTACAAAAAATTCTGATTTCCAAAAAAGTTTATTACGGAAAAGTTTGATTACGAAAAATTTAATTATGAAAGAAAATTTTATTACATAAAAATTGATTACCAAAATTTTTTGATTAAGAAAAATTTTGATTATGAAATTTGTTTTAAAAAAATAATAAAATGTACTCCCCCAAAGAAAATGACTTTTATATTGAAAGGAGATAGGTTTCAACAAAAAGATAATATGAAAAATTACTTTA
Organism: Viscum album; assembly: GCA_963277665.1. Lineage (NCBI taxonomy): Eukaryota > Viridiplantae > Streptophyta > Magnoliopsida > Santalales > Viscaceae > Viscum > Viscum album. The sequence goes on from OY728129.1 coordinate 537,781,282, forward strand.
CAGTGATAAGTCTTAACTTTTTGTAATGTATTGAAATCACTTAGGTGATAATGATTTAGTAAAAATATTAGCATGTTGATCTTGCGTTGTGATAAACTAATGAATGATATCCCCTTTAAGTGTACGATCCCTAAGAAAGTGATGCATAATATACAAGATTTATTCATGGGAGTTATGTGTATGATTTTTTTCTTATGGAAATGACATTATTATTATCACACAATATCGATGTTTTTTAAAAAATCATACCATAGTCGGTGACTGTGTGTTTCATCCACAACACTTGAGCACAATAACTTCACGCTACTATATATTCATCTTAAACAATAGAGAGTGATACTGGGTATTTCATTTGGCATGAACAAGAAACTATTGAATCTCATAAGAGATTAAGAGTTATGGATTAGCTTTTTCTATCCATTCTATATCCACCAAAATTGGCATCATAAGCTTTTAAAAACAAAAAACATTCCAAAAAATATAAAAAAGTACTAAATATGTGGTTCCATTTAAATACAGAAAATTTCTATTTTATTATTTTAAATGAGATTCCATTGGATTATATTGATATCTAGAAAATAAAAATACCGAAAACATTAAGTCTGGTCGACTATCTTACAAGTATAATAAACGTAGTATCAAGACTCTAAATGATGTTTGATCTACTGGTTTCCCAAATTCATCTAGATCAACATAATTTGAGGTATATATTAGAGTGCTTACACTTTTAGTGTTGTAAAATCCATACTTTTTAAGATGATATTTAATATATTAGGTTGATTTATATATGTTCTTTCTGGTTATTGAGAAATATGAAAACCTAGGAAAAATCTTAACGCACCCTTCACACTCATTTAAATCTCATATTTCATTAAATTAGAAAACAAATCATTTAATGATTGAAGAGATGAACCAAATTTAATTTCATCAACATAAATTTAAAAAATCAAAACATTTTTCTTATATTTTTTCATAAAAGGGTTGGATTAGAAATTCCATTTACATATTTTTTTGTATCAAAAAACTTGTATGTCCATAATACTAAGCTCCAAGTTCATGCTTAAGTCTATATAATGCTTTGGTAAGTTTGAAAACATGATAATGATGTTTTGTGTCTTCAAAACCAAGATATTTTTCATCTTAAACATCTTCTTGAACTTATCCATTAAGGAAATCAAATTTTCATCCATTTGAATGTGTTTAAAATTAAAGAATGCTGCAGCGGTGAGTAGAATACGAATAGATTCAAGTCTCGCTACTAGAGAATAGGTTACTTCATAGTGTATTACTTTTTGTCAATTATAGACTTTAGCAACTAATCTATATTTATTTCTTACAATGATTCCATTTTCATAACATTTATTTTGGAAGAACCATTTTACACCAATTATATAATTTTCCTTAGGTCATTCAACTAGGATCTTGAAATTCTTATTTTTGATTTCATTTAACTCATCTTGCATGGAATTAATCCAACAACCATCACCTAATTCTTAATTAATGATTTTTTGTTATAATTGGGAAAGGAATTATAGATATTATTCTTAATTTCTTAAAGAAAATTTTGTTTTATAGGTTGATTTAGATCACAAATGATACTATCACTTATATGATTTTGATGAAACAATTAATTTGGGTTTTGTAAAACAAATAAATAGACATATGGTAGGAACTCATCTAATGTTAAATGATTCAGAAATATTTTGTAGAAAATTTTCTTTATTAGAAGGATCTTCTATCTTGGGATGAATATTAGTTTTTGTAAACACATCTTAATATGTAGGTTGGTGTTGTTTAAAAAAATGGATTATTTTCATCAAATTTAATATGTAATATTTATTCAAAAGTAAAAGATTTTTTTATTAAAAACACTATAAGACTTAAATGTTGTGGAGTAGCCTAGAAATTTTCCTTCATCAGATATGGGTGAAAACATATATAAGTTATCATTAGTATTCTAGATAAATACATTTCATCCAAATATTTTAAAGTAATAAAGCCTAGGTTTTCAGCTATTCCACATGGAATAAAATGTTTTTTTATAAAGAGGTCTAATTAAAACTCAACATATATTATAATAAGAATTCTTAATAGCTTCATCCCAATAGTAGTAAAAAATTGAATATTCACTCAAAATTATTCTTTTTAACTCCTGAATAATTTAATTTCTTCATTAAACAAAACATTTCTATTGGGGAGTTCTTAGTGTTGAGAAGTTATGAGTAATTCCTTGATACAAAAAATTTCAAAATCATAATTTTGAAATTCTCCTCTATGATCACTATAAGTAGTTATAAACGGATGGTTTTTCTTATTTTCAACATGGGAAATGAATGTTTTGAAATAATAAAATGATTTAGCTTTCTTTACTACAAAATAGACCCATGTAAATCTAGTGTAATCATCAACTAAAATAAATATATAATATTTTCCTCCAATACTTCCACTTTGTGATGGACCAAAAAGATCCATATACACCAAAAATAATGCATCAATAGTTAATACTTCACCAATTTCTTTAAAACAAGATTTATTTGGCTTTCCATATTGACATGGATCTCAAAATTTTGAAGAATCAAATATAATATTTGACAGGTCCTTAACTTATCTTGTCATCGAGAGTTTGAATATGTTCTTATGGTTAAAGTGACATATAATTCAATTTCATTACCAAGATTGATCTTTTAATGCACTAATAAACGGTATATCTTAGCTCTTAAGGTATTCTAGTTTTAGTATGTATACATTCTCCTTCCAATGGTAAGAAAAATTAAACTCTTCCTTGTAATTATATACTAAGAATTTATCATTCCTAAAAATCACAAGGTAACATTCATAACATAATTGAATTATTCTAATGATGTTGTGATTAATACTATTAACAAATAAAACATTTGAAAATATTGTTTTTGTAATATGAACAATGCTAAAAATACAAAAAATTTCTCCTTGAGCATTATCTCCAAAAATTACTTTTCCTCCTTTTGTCCTGCTAATATTTTCAATGAATTTTTTGTAACCTATCATATGATATGAACATCCACCATCTATTTAACATGTGTTTTTGTTGGTACATTCTTAACTTTTTTCAAAATAAAATAGTTAGATTTTTGGAATCCAAAATTCCTTGCACTCGATATATTTTAAAAAGTAAGATTTTAGGAATCCACAATATCATTGAAAAATAAGATTTATGAAAACCTAATGATTTGGTTTTTTAAAGAATAAATTTTATCCCATTGTTCACCACATTGGAATTTAGGATAAAATAGATCTTTATGGGCGGAAAATAGTTATTACAAAATACTATTTTAGAATAGTTATAACCCAATCCAGAATGATACCTCAAATGATTAATTTAACAATACATCTTATCAAAGTTATCCTTCGAGAGGAAAATTTTGATAGAAATTTCGTTAAGGAAAATATTTCTTAATTTAGTTTAATAACCAAATTTCTATCCAAAAAAATATTAGTTTTAAAACTCTATTTATTCTCAAAAAAAAATTCTTAAAAAATATATTTTCATAATCATTATCAATTTATTTCCTTCTCATAATTTACATAAAAAATGTTTTTTGAAACAATTTAAAAATAAATTTTTTTTGATCAGGATCATACAAATTATTTGATACTTCATTAGTTAAAAAAGATATTCTATAATATTCATTCTCTAAATTTTTATTAATTTTACAATTTCCATTTTGAATAAGTATATAAAATGTAGAAACTTCTATATAAGAAGGTAAACAGTTATATTTATTAGATAAAGATTCTTCCTATAAAGAATTATATTATTTAACATATGTATAATTTGAATTAAAGGATACATTAGTAATAAATTCAGCATAGTTTACCTTATCCACTAGAAAATAATTTTTAATAGGTATTTTGGATAGTAGACCATGATTCATTGGACTAGAAGAATCAAAATATGAATATTTATCTAATGTTTCACTAAAACAGACAATCTAGGTGTCATTTATTTCATAACATTCTTAGTATAAGTCTTGTTACATTCATCCAATTTATCTCAGAATGATTTTCCTTTCTATCTTTTTATTTGAGCATGGGATTATCTGTCCTGAAGTGTCCCACACTTTTACATTTATAGAATAGTGACTTTGGAGTCTCTCATGTCTTTTTTTCATTAATCTTATATCTATTCTGAAATTCTTTCGTTCCCACTATATTGTGCATCCTTTGAGTGAGATTGGAAATCTCATCTTCCAAATGATTGATTTCACTAGATTCAGATAGAACAATGAATTTATTTGGCATAGATCATGTATCCCTTTCCAGAGTCTTATCTTTAGTAGTAGTAATGTCTACACATCCATTTCCATTCTTATTTTTATTCATATTATCATCTCTGTTCATTATTGTCTCATATAGAAGAAGAGTTCCAAAAATCTCATCAAGTGAAACTTGAGGTACATTCCTATTATAATTTATAGTTTTCATTTTTGATTCCCTCTCATATGGCATGATATCAATTATATTGTCCACAAAAGATTCATCATCAAGACCATTCTAACACATAGATGGTAAACTATTGACAACAGTATTAAATATTTCTTAGACTTTTCTATCTAGTTCTCCATAAGGAAATAAAAATCTATGATTGTCTTCTATGAGAATATCACTTCTAGTCTCTATCACATTAGAAGTACCAAAATGTGTAACATCATGTTTCTTCTAGATATTTTTAGCAGCTTCACAAGAATAAATTTGACTATATATATTCTCAGTCATTGAACATAACAATGTATTGTGATCCTCATAATATATTTGATGTTATGACTTTTCATGATTGGAGAAGTATTTGACTTCCTTATCAGGAATTTTGTAATCTATAGTTAGAATAAAAATATTTTCTACTCCTGTATTAATAACAAAAGTCTTCATTCGATATATACAGTACTCATATTAATTACCATAAAAAATAGGTGGTCTAATAAGATTTAGATTATCAATAGAACCAATATTTATTTCTCCTATTCTATAAGTAAATATATTTCCACAAAATCTTATTAATATAAAAATTTTGTAAACCATGAAAAAAAATCTATAGTATAAACATAAGAATGAAATGATATGCAAGAAAATTTAGAACATGGAAGACATGTGAAAGAAAACAAATATGTGAATATATGTTTTTCATAGACCTCCTCTGATACCAATTGTAGGATCAAAATATGAATGTAGGTGCTTAAAAATGTGGGGTGAATTTTGTGTCTAAAACTATTATATTTAACCTTATAGGAAACTATGTTTAACAATGTTAAAATACGTAAATTCACAATCATTTAATATAGTTATGTATGAAAAACTTGCAAGGTTCTGTAAATATGGTTCTGGAAATAAAACCTATAGAATATTTTCATTTTCAATTATTTTACCTTCATGTGTATAGAATATTATTTATCAGAGTAAATAAAAGAATAATAAAGTATAAGAAAATTATACATTCTTCCTTTATCAAAATACAGTTGAAATAAACACGAAACAAGACAGGTAACAAGTATTAAATATTTTAACCCACAGAGTAGGGTATCCAACAACCAGGGATAAAGGTTACTTGATTTATAATTTCATTAAATTATATCTTACCCACACTATGGTAAGCCCTTGATAAGAATATCAGAATATGTCTTTCTATTCCCACAATCCCTCGATCATTAAGTTAGTCGACACCTTTGTCTTCTTATCCCATGAAGTCTATGTAATCTAATGTAGAAGACACCTCTTTCTTATCTTCCCTAGAATTATTCAATTGTACTCAGCAAAAATTTGAATCACATGAATTTAGATAAAAAATATTTTCAGTAAACACAAGGCATGATAGTCTGACTGACTAAAAATTATTTTATATTAAGAAAGACACTTTTGAGGAAAAAGTGATAAACCATAAGTCCAACAAGAACCAAACAGCAACAAGCAGAAGATGAGAAACAATCTCACCCATGTAGAAGCAGCAACTGCAGGCTCCAAAGAAGGACCACTCGGCGATCCCATGCAAGCATGGTCCCTCCCGATGGCAAGCCATACCTGCATATCAACCACATCCCAAATGGCCTGCAGAGGAACAAGCAGCATGCTCTAGCTCGTCTGAGCCGAACTGACCCTTCCACATTCCTCACACAACCAGGACAGTAACTCAACACAGCATAAGTTAGGAAAGAAGTAAAATAGAATCATTGAAAACCAGATGGATTCTACCAGAGTCAATGTCCCTAAAAAATCTCCAGGATAGATTAGATACCTGCAGAAGTGGATCACTTCTTATCAGGTCTTCAAAAGAAAAAGTCAGTGTATTCCAGACCTGCATATATTCCTCAAGACGGATCAACCCCTTGTTGAAACCTCCAACTATGATCGAGTCCTGTTTATCCACCCAAATATACTGGTCCTCATTAAGCTCCACTTCAAGATTCATACCCATCATCTTGGTTTTATCCTCTTCCGAGGCGTTGAGGAATAACACTTTCTCTGACACCACATCACCAGAGCTTAAAACCAAATCCCATGAAGGATCATACTGTCCAGCTGCGTTTTGGTGACACCTACTCTCCTTATCCAGCTTCTCCATCAATATTTTCTTGGCTGAACGGGTCTTCATAGGAGGAGTTAAAGAGGAGGAATCCTTCTTACCCCTCCTTCCTCACTTCCTCCTGACCCTCCTTGAACCAGATTCGGCATCTGAGAAACTTCTACTGACCACGTCGTGTTCATTTCCCCTTCCGCCATCATCATACTCTGGATAGGTATTTCCCCTAATCCGACCTTCCTACAAAAAAAACATCAGCACTCCCCCTGTTTTCCTTACCATCCTCAACCAAGGTAGCTGGTTCAATACTATGCTCCTCCTCAGCAAGCATTCCATACCTGTTGCTCAAGGCGACTGGCGTCCGGACTGAAGATCTAGCCCCTGGTAGACAGGCAGCGCTCAACCCACCTGTATCTTCGAGGTTAGCCTGAACCTTCACCTCCAAAACAGACCTTATCAGTTGGCTCGGAGCACTACCCAGAACAGGCCCTACCCCACTAACCCCTTCCTTCCCTATGACATAGTTTTCCTCAACACCTGATCCCTCCAAAAACACGGGTTGATCAAAACCCCTGCTCATATATTGAGGTTGTGTGTTCAGAGTCTCCCAACCTCTAACTGGAACACAATTGGCCTCAAACCTGGAAGGATCACCTGCAGACAAAGAGGGGCTCACCAACGCCCCAACCACAGGACCCCGGTCCACATTTCCCATGCTATTCGAAGCCTGTAAACCACCCAAATTCTTCTTGGGGTCAACAACCACCACCTCCACCTGAGACTCTGAAGCCTTCGAAGTGTCCTTCAGAACTGTGCCCGTAGACCTCATCCTCCCCGAGTCAGTGAAATACCTTACCGAATCGTTATAAGGACAATGGAACCCCACCCCGGGATGGCCAGGAGACCCCTGCTTCTGGACACCCCGAATTGCCTCACTAAGATCACTAGTATCCGCCAGCACCTCATGTGCCCTCAGTTGGTGCACAACAGGCTCAGATCCAAAACCAGAACCAGCCCCATGACCTTCGACATGACCTGAATCACCATTGTTCATCGCAGAAGACTCATCCACCACCGCTATAGCCCTTTTACGGCACTCCTCAACACGGTGACCCTGCCTATGGCAGAAGGAACAGAACGAGATCCAAGATTAGTAGATGATACTTTTCACATACATGTACTACCCTTCAACCACAATACATACCTTTTCAGGAGGAGGACGGGATAGCTCCATCTCCACACAGATGCACGCTACAATTGGATGCACTATAGAGTTGGTCTTCCAATCCGTACAGAGGAAACGGCCTAAGGAATTGCCAATTGACCTAAGGAGATCTGGATTCTGAAATGGAAGCAGTAGCCCCAGAAGTTGGATACATATTTCCGATGAGGAAGCGTTGCGCCTCATGTTCAAGTCAAATGTCCAGCGATGTAAATGAAATGTAAACCCTTTAATGGATCTTCTAGCACTGGACCAAGCCATAGCCAGGTCATCTTCATCATCAAGACAAACGAGAATTTGGCGCGGTCCAAAGAGACCAAAAACCGCATGGTGGTCTAAATCCCATTCATGATTCAAGAACCTCTCGAACACCTCAACCAGAGGACTTTGGCCAGAGAACTTTGCAACCAGAGCCGTGGAGAGAAGCGACGAAGCTTCAGAGAATTCCTTGGACGAAACCGGGACAACTGGATGTCCTTTGCAGAGGCCAGGTACCTTTGGAGAGACATCAATGATAGTTAGAAATGGGCGCCTCATGTGTACTACATCCCGAAGAGGGGGAAGAGCCTGCCCCTCCCCCTGACGGGGAGGGGCCATCATCGCCGCCATGCGGCTAGGGCATCGCCGCCGCCATTACGAGGGCATCGCGAGATTGATGGGATGGTTGTGATCTCGGTCAAATGAGCTCCTGTATATAGTCACAACTCCAATGGTTGGCTCCCTCCTCCAACAGTCATATTTTTCATTGAATTCCAGTGGGACCTAAACATGTTTTAATCAACCAACGGTTAGATAGAGACCGATTTCATGACATCGTTTCCTAATAATTAAAACCTTTATGAAAAATGATGTTTCTTATCCAAATATATATTTTTGGAATATAAGGAAATATTTAATTCAGAGTCTAATTAAATAAACATTTAGAATTTATAAGACATCAAAATTCAAATTTCATTTTATAGTGAATTAAGACATTAAATTCTGGGGAAGTCAGAGTTCGAATTCTAAGGAATTCAGTGTCTGAATTTCAGAGAATTCTAAGTCCAAATTTTAGTGAATTTAATGTTTGAATCTCATAGAATTCAAAGTCTAAATTTCTATGATGCTGGATTCATAATTTTTTAGAATCAGAGTCTGAATTTCAGTGTGTTCAGAATCTGAATTTCAGGGAAATCAAAATCTGAATTTCAGAGAATTTGGAGTATGAATTTTAGAAAATTCACAGTCAGAAAATAGAATACTCTATATCTAAAGAAATATATGTTTCTGAAGTTTTAGATATGAATCATAATTTTATACTTATAAATAAAAAGTGTTTTATTTAGGGATATTTTAAAATGAGATAATAGAAATAGAGGTAAGAAAAAAAAATTCTGTAGAGAAGAGAAAGTTTCCTTATTGAAAGAATCCTTAGGGAAAACTAGTTTTCCTTATGATTATGTTTTCCTGATTTTCAAAACATTGAGAAATGGAATAGTCATGAAGAAACATTAATGACTCAACAAAAACCATGATCTATGTTCATTTATATATTGATTATTTTCCATGAGAGTAATAATGGAAAATTCATTAACTAAATGTAATTCGCGAAAAATCACCCTGAAATTAACTCATCACCCAATTATGCGTGATTCACAAACCATTATGTTGAAAAAATGATCTAGGATCATTATGGGAATCCTAAAAGGGAAAATAAATAAAATAAATCAATTTCACTACCTTGATTAGGATCATTCGATAATGAAAAATGGAGATATGACATGGTCATTGGAGATATTGATTTAATCTACTGGGAATCCATCATTGATCCATGATCTGTTCATTATTTTTCTGAGATTAATTAACAAAAATTTACTCCCGAAACACTCCGACGGCTCTAATGTTATATGTATTACGTTGGGATGTCTTAATAATATTCTATTTAAAGACTATCTACTCTCGTCTCCATGATTTTAGAAATAATTTTTTTTATTTTTTTATTTTATTCATTATTTTTCTGTGACGACTTTTTCACAAATGACACACAAAAACAAAGGTAATGATGTATATAAGGTAAAAACCATCATTATGAACTCTTTAGTCCCCTCATATATCTCATTTAGAAACTCATTAATATGTTATTCCAACATTTTTATAATAGATGATGGGTTTTATTTAATGTTTTTTAAATATTCGTAACATTTATATTTGGAACAATCAGCCTCAGAATCTATTGATATCTAAGAACCTATTCTAAAAAAAATCAACATAATATTCAACAGTATTACATGTAAAATATAATTCACTACACTCTCTCCACCTTGGGGCTTTACATCATAGATAATATAAAACAACATCTACATAAAGAGATGTAGGCACTGAGTTAGAATACGAGGCTCCCGATACCATGTTCTCTCTCGAAGATTCTCATCATGCCACCAAAGGTGAACAAAAGAATTAATAAGACAAGAATACTACAATCATATAGATCCTTGATCTCTACTATGTAATCAAAAAACATAACTCCATCCTAAATTTATATCTCCCCACTGTCAATAACATGTGATAGTTCATGCACGTACCTACCCAGTTGGGAGACATAAAAGACCATTTGTACCTGATCATGAAATAGAGGCAGATGTAAAAGGTATGATACCTCACCATATCTATTTAGTATCTTGAATGGTCTAATTAATCTAATATATATATATATATATTTCCAAACAAGAAGAATCTATTTAATGAACATTGAGTTTAAACCCACAGGATCGCACGGTTTTCTTCCACATACACAAAAGGCCCATGTCGTCTATCCACATAAGACATTTGATGGCTCAATGTAGTCTTCATCTATATTTGGATGATTTGAAACTTCTCAAAAGTATCCCCCACCAACTCTAGTTCCATGAGTTCTTAATCACTAGGATTAATCTTCATCCACTTATGTTGACCTCTAGGGTCTTTTATACTTTTTCTTTGAATGGTTCCACAATGATGGTAGAATGGTAGATATTTTTTTATGAAAACTTTTCCAATAGTAGGCGATCTTCCAAACTATGAAATAGTAAAACATGAAATCCTACCACATGTCCTCCATAACCTAAATGGTCTACTAATTTAGGATGTTATTTTTGGGGAGGAATGCTGTGATCATTTGAAATTGAGTCAAAAATCCACTTATAATTCCTTCCACAATCATGGTGTGAAGAGATCATCACATCAAGAAATAATTGTTATTGAATTTGATTGAATCTAACTATCTATTCAACATAGATGTGTCCCATGATCTGAGCTAAACATGTCTTCTAAATTGCTAAAAATTGGGAAAACATGGTGAGTAGGTCTAGGATCACCCAAATGTAATCATGTACCCTACACATGTGTGGTCATCTTGTTTGGATGTCTATAAATACTCAATCCCACATCCAATCTGGCTCCTCTAGTGTTTGAGGTAAAACCGCCAGAAGTTGGTGATCAGCCACCACATTCTGAAAGGATATTGAGGGAAAAATATGAAACTTCATTCTTCATCCCTGTTCACTATAAATGATGTTACATGTCCTAAAACATATTTTCCACATAAGAATGTTTCAATAAAAGATATATATATAAATCTCTCAAACCCTCTTCCCATAACTTCACTAGAAATATGGTTCTTCCTCAAAACAGAATGTTGTGCTCCCCACCTTATAAAAATCCAAGAGAAGAAATTCCATTGGATATCCGAGTACATTGGGTTTTAGAGTCACTATCCCAAACCCATTCCTACCTAACAATCTATAAAAGTGGAGAGGTAACAACCATTGACTGGAGATAAGATTCCACAAATGATAACTCTAACAGGGCCAATTACACTAATGCCTCATTCAAATATTTCAAATAAGATATCCTATGATGATCATATGCTACCACACTTTCCTTCCAAAGAGTATAGTAAATCATGAAGTTATAACCATGGTGGAACTCTTTCCACAACATATATATCACGATAAGATCATTCTAATAGAATTTTTAAATGGGACATTTTTAATCATAAAAGATGACGAATAGCTCCCGCATGAGGTAGTGTGACAACATATTTTATACAAATAATACTGATACAAACTCAACATCATGGGTCACATAGTCCAGTTCATGTGCCCTCAAATGGAATGAACCATTGGCAATCATTACCCTCTTATTCATCATAACACATCCTTGGGGGTTCATAAGCATCACAAAACACTTCCTGGAAGACACCATCATGAGTATGTCTAGAACCATCCTCAGGTGTCTCGCGTGCTCCTCCTTGAATCCCTAGTTTTAATGGAAATCATTTACGAAGACCGCCAAAGCCAGGACTAATAAATGTTTAATTGTGTAGTTCATGTGTCCCATGAACATATCGGGTTTGTTCATCATCAAATAAACGGGTACTCATATTGACCATAGGAACATGCGAATTTTTTCTTCAGTATATCCTTGTCATATACTCACAACTTGTGATATCCAGAAATAAGGTCATCCATTGATTACCTTCATGACCATATCAACTGATCAACAAGTTTGTTGAACCTCAATAGAGAATACTTGTTTTTTATGGTAACTAGATTCAAGAACCAATACTACGCACAAAACCCCATGATCCTTTCTACCTTAATTGGACACAAAACTGGGGTTGCCCAAGGTGAAAAATTGATCTATAAAATATAATTTTCTTCAAGTCATCCAACTCCACCCTCATCTCATGATGCTATGGGAGAGCCTTCTGTGTAGATATCGGTTGAATCATAGGTTTTAGTTAAATGTTGAATTCTATATCTCAGAGAGAATTTAATACTAGAAAATCATTAGTTAAGACGTCTTCATACTCCTCCACCACCACTGGAAGTTATAAACGCATAACATCCACTAGACCGAGGGTCAATCTAGCCAAATAATGAGTCTCCAAAAATAAGGGTATAACTAATGGCTCAATTAGGTTCTATAAGTCTTTTACAATGTATGCAGTGATAATGGAATGACTATAACCGACGTGTATTATAACTAAAAATACGGTAAGTAGAACAAGATCATACATAAAATCATTCATGAAGCCTCTAAGTCATATGATTATACCACTTATAACTATCGTCACCCAGGTTCTCTAGATCCCAAATCCTAGAGTGGACCATCTGGGGGTGGTGGTTGTAATAGTTCAAAGCACCAACCAAGTCTTGATGATCTCCCATCTTATCTTCTATGTTTTCCACCCAATGGACTTGTCTGCTCCAAAAAAATGCCTTTTCCATAGATTCCCATCCATGGTTTATATGTCTACTATATGGCGACTTGTAAAATATAATTTATGATGTACCATGTCATCATATGATTGCCACCACCATTGTCTATCCAGGATTCATCCACCGAGTGATCCCCGAACTAAATATCTCCCATCAAGGGACCACCTACTAAATTATTTAACATTACGATGTCCCAAGGACTGACATCAGCTATGTGCTACCGATGTGTCTACTTCTGTATACCACCACTATGAACTTCTAATGTATCTAATCATCTAAGAAACTCTCAACTGCCAAATGTCTATGTACCACTCCATCATACAATGTTATAAATAGAGGGATAACACTTTCTCAAATGTCTTTATGTAGACCTTGAAAAAAATTTTGATCCCAAAATAACTAGTCACATGTCATATCGATCGATTACAAAGAAATGTTGGTAAACCTATAAAATTACACATCTATTGTATTCCTACCCTACTGATGCTGCAAAAGCATCATGATAAGTGCATATCTTAGAATTAATGGAAATAAATCCACTCTAAATACACTAAAATCTTATAACAATGTAGAGTCTCCCGAGATATGTTTGGGATACTAAAATCTATTATTCCACTGCTAAGCTGTGACGATGGCTCACCTCAAAGACCATCTTATTCTCTATTGGTGTCCTGGACTTATGGAAAACTCATGTCACAACCTCAATCCTATCCATTGAATTTGTGGGATGGGATAGGCTTTGAACTTGAAGGATCTATTTCTTTGAATCTCATGATGCATGTTCATTCGACGCACCTCATCTGTAGGTACTGTGGGTACCACTAGCTACTCGACATGGGGTGCTATAGTTGGTGCACCAGTTGGAGGTAGAACCACTAAGAGTGGTCCTTTTATAGATTCATCCCTCCGTGTAAATCATCCTCATGATTAGTATGCTGGATAATTTCTTGTATAAATCCTGGAGGAATCCTTAAACAAACTAGATTTACCATTGTTAATGAGTATATCTACAGAGTAGAATAAGAAGTAAGTGGAAAAAACAACCCAATAAAATATTATAGCTGTATAATTGTTTTACCAAGAACATAATTTACCATGATCTATGACTAAAAGAAGGTAATCAGAGTTATAGTGTGTGGATACGTTATCCATTGCACCATCCATGGAGTAATGAGCCTAAATTCCAAACTTGAAACACTTAACATTATTTCCCATAAACAATATTATTGGATCTCTGTCTAAAGTATGAATTGAATCTCTAAGATACCACTCAATCATGTCCCCATATGTGTGGGAATTTTGTCCCAACTCCCCAAGCCCACCACCAATATGCCAAAGGTGGGAGACAAGTGTCGATATGTCATGTCAATATCATGGGAGGTCTCAGCCTCAATACCTCTATACACACACAGAGAGAGGGAGAGATCTGCCATCTGATTCAATTGTGAAATATTAAAAAGTATTCAACCAATCAAGAATATGTCTAAATCCCCAAACCCGAGGATGACATGAAGTAAAGGAAATTAAAAAGGTCCAAATAGATTCCCACCAAAATGTGTCTAAATCACGTATAACATGAATGTAATGGTATTATTGTATGAATACGAGAGAAAAAAACTCAGGTGTTTTTGTTCTCTTTAAGAACCATCTGGTCCTGGTCTTTCTTGAAATATGTTGAATATTTGATTGTCAGTAGAAGACAAGATAGGTGTTGGGAAAACCATGCATGGTTAATTATAATAATACCCAATATGACACCCTGAAACAAAAGACAATACAACAACAAAATCATAATCATATTTACAAAGGTATATGACAATATAATATCAAATATGAATATATGTATATATATGTAATCAAAAAAGACACTTAGTCTAAATATATGCCACAACCATTTTTTACCAGCATAGGATTTCATCTAGGTGAACACACTCTTATTCTGATCGCACTAATGACTTAAGATGAGATATGATACAAGTATGAGGATCACTCCCATGGACATGGGGTTATACCAAAAATCAATACGGAGTAACCCACTACGTAGATGATCGAATCCAAAATATTATTTCTCATAGAAATACCAATAACTCTACCTAGGGCATGTAATTGTTTATAGGATCTCACTCTCTATCTCACGAAGGTATTAAAATGACTCCATCCAAGATGTATTGTGACATGGATCATTGCCCAAGGAATAAGAGAGGATTCATTACGAAATATTAGGGAAAGGACAAGGGGAATGTACCCTAATGAATCCATCCAAAGATACCGATGAAAATGGAAGTAATCAATTTATTAACTTGTATATAGAATATAGTTGGGGTCACATGTTGGGTACCTTGACCGTGAGTCCTGCCTGTGTAAATGGATTGTGTTAGGAATCCTTGTCAATGTATAATTACATGGCATGTTGGTTTCCTATGTAATCTACCCATGATCTAATAAAAATATTATACCATGGACTTGGACCAGGTCATGTCCATGGGGGGAGTAAATAACATGTATGTTTCCCATGTAGTCCACCCATTGTTTCTATACCATCTAAGGAACATGCCGAGTCTCCTAGGAGAGGACACACACAATTGGATATGTTCACATGTAACATGGTACACCAATCTAAACTAAAACCCCAGTATCCACATTATGGGCCCCATACTTAATGTAATATAGAATTATATTCCTGATGGTTTATGAATTTTAAGAAACACATGTTCTTCCACTGTGCTTTTTATCTGCTACTCTGGCCTCTAATTTGGCCATGCATTGCAGAAAAACTCATTGAAACTCCACATATTAGCATTTCAATTGATAAAAATTATTTTCCAACCATGAATTATTATTGAAAAATGGATCTAAGAATCATGCATCATTTTAGGAAACACATCCTGAAATTGTGTATCAACCATCATCCAATTGTTTTTCCCTTCAACTATTGTACCATCATTGGGTTGTGATGATCAATGATCTATGACATCAAGTAATATTGACAAGAATTGTGGATTCAATGATTTATTGATTTAGATATGTAAAATCTTCATCAAAATGAATAACGTCCATGATGAATGACAAATCATCCGAGAAAAATAACTAGAATAAAATAAAGGACTCAACCTTGATTGTTATTCCTGTCAGTCACAATTCATTGTTTAATGAAAAAATAAAATCATCAATTCTTTGTACATAACCCCCTAACCCCCCTTTAATAATACTATCCCAAAATTACCGAAAGGTCAATATATTGGTCAATTGATCGATGTTTTTTATGGAAATCATGAATGATGAATGAAAACAAATCAAACAACCACCCTACCTTGATTTAGATAGATCAATGATGGAAAATAGAGATGCACCGTGATATTTGGAATGATCCATTGAATCAATTGTGTGTTGATTGTCAATTCACGATTTGTTCATCCTTCATCTAATAGAAATCATCTAATGTTATATCCAAAAGATCTTCAAAGGCTCTTTATTTTTGCAGTTATGCCTATGATTTCATTATAATAGTCAATTAATGGAAAAAATAATCTCTATTTCATGATTTTAGAAATAAAATAAATTTTTTAATTATGTAATTAATTTCTGAACCTATGATGACTTTTCAGTAAATGACACACTATGGACAAGGTTATGTTTCCTGTCGGGTAAAAATCACATACCAAAATCAAAGGTAAATTTGATTTCTAATTTCGGATCAAATTAATTTTTTTAAAAATTTTCTTGAAAACTCTACACATGTTCTATTTACTATATTACATATATATCAAACATTTATTTCTGGAACACTAGGCCATAGAATTTAACATTATCTCATTGAATTGTCCTATAATTAATCCATATAATATCCAAACATAATAAACGTAAAATATGAATCACTAAAAAAACCATATTGAAACTAGAGTAATCTCTTGTATGATAACATTCATTTGAGGATGTGGGTTTAATTTCTATTCTCCATTAATTCATCTGATTGAAATGTTCAAAATTTAAATATTTTTATATGAACTTCTACATTTCTCATCTAAAATCCATTAAAATCGATTAATATCATTTGAAAAACTTTTTGAATTATATTTAAAAATTAATATAATTTCATACCTTATATAAATTATTTGAAGTTAATTTTCCATAAAAACAACACAATTGATCTAAATTTGATAAATTGAATAAATTAAAATGATGACTTTTAAAACACTATATATTAAAATTTTTTAAAAAATGTTTTATTTTAATTTATGTAATGTTAATGAGATGAATAGTCACTAATTGTATCTATATTCAAATGAAACGTCCCCTGTTTCAAATGATGATTACTCACAGATAATGAAAAAATTATTAATTTAATGACATCTTTTAAATTCAATGTGTACTCTCGAATTTTATTTGTAATTTAATTTCAATTTTTCTTTGGTAACATAAAAGACTTTAACAAAATAGTCCTGATATATTTAAAATTTAAGTTGGAATATTAAATTTCCTTATAAAATATTGACAACAAATAACATTCACAGAAATATAAACATTAAAGGATAAATTTTTTTAAATGTAAATATAGATTAATTTTCAAAAATTGAACCTTGTAAAGTGAATTATTCCTAGTAAAAAGAATTTGAGACAATATAGAACACCCTTACCATTTATTTTTTGAATACAATGAAATAAAACATATCTTATTCTTTTATCATACAATATTTATACGCTCATAAGTATATATATTCCTCAAATTTCATTATTTATCTTCCATCTGTCTCATATCCTCTCCCACAAACTATGTAATAGTTGAATAGTAATTCTTTAGAAGGAAATTTTTATATAACAAACAATTTAATTTTATATCCATCAATATATGTAAACTTATCTTTTAGTTTTTATGGGTTTATTATAATTAGAAAAAACATTATAAATTTCATTTT
Source organism: Viscum album (assembly GCA_963277665.1). NCBI lineage: Eukaryota > Viridiplantae > Streptophyta > Magnoliopsida > Santalales > Viscaceae > Viscum > Viscum album. The sequence goes on from OY728129.1 coordinate 537,799,207, forward strand.
ATGATCTAATATTTTATTTATGGGGATATTATAGAAAATATTATTGATAGATTGTATATTATTATATATATGTATTTCATAAAATATAAATTGATTGATCCAATGAACTGGAAGATATATAAAATACAATTGATATTAATTTTTATGGTGAAATTCCCATATATATATAATTTACCATATTTTTATTTAGATTAATCAAATATTCATTATGAATATTTAGGGATTTGAAATAAATATCACCATAATTTTTTAAATAAGATATAGAAATTATATTTAAATTTATATATAATTTAAAATCACCCCTCTGACAAATAGATAAGGGAGGAAAAAAATTTAAAACAAATATGAATAGGGATATGAGACATGGACCGAGAGACAAGAATGAGGAAAGCGATGCACATGTAATTTAATTTTCTGAAAACAACCCGAAAGAAAAATTGTGATTTCCAATAATATTGGGACACCTAAAAATAAATAATTTTACCTCTTCAGAATTGTATATCACTACATTGATGTTTAATGATGATGTAATATCATTCTGAATAGCTGGTATTCCATGATCATGTCTCATACAACCAAATGATTCATTAAAATAGCTGATAACTATAAGGTTCTTCGAATCTATTCAGTTTTATACTCAAGTTAGTACCCTTTTCCTTCATTAGATCTCCCATAGTGTTCAGTCTCATAATAAACCTTCAATGTTTCTCAATCCCTTCATTGAAATTTTAAATTTGATACCAATTTTTTTTGATCAATCCCTCTTTTATATACAGAACCGTCAATGATAGATCCCATATTCAGTTTCTCAGTTTTTTTATTCTTCTCATTATTGTTTTCTTTTTAAAATATTATCTATATTTTAAAACATTCATAATTTTTAAATAAAATATTTATTGACAATCAAGATTTTTTATATGCATATATATATATTATTCCGTTAGTTTTGATATTTAATTTTATATTTCCTTTATTTAAAGTAGATACTAAATATATATATATATATATATTAAATTATTCCCTAATATTTGTAATATCACTATATATAAAAATATATGTAATATATTTTTATATATAGTTTGTAATTTCTTGTATTTTAGAAATTAAATATATTAAATTTAATAGGAATATTGAAATTTTTATAATAATATGTATTAATATTAATTATTATTATCATTTTTAAAAATGTATTAGTTTTAATTTCAAAATAACTATAAAAAATGTGTTTGTGTTATATATATATATATATATATATTTATTTAAATTTTTCTTATAATTATTATGCGTCATAATCATATAAAAACATAGTTACAAATTTATTTAATATTTGTAGAAGACTATTTTTAAAACTAATTTATATAAATTTAATTATGTATAGTTATATATAAATTTATATAGAGTTTAATATATTTCATTATTTATAAACTATTATTCCTAACCTATTTTTTATTTTTAAATTTCGATTATTTTAAAATTAAAACATTTTTTTATATTTGGATAATTTCAAATTTATTTATATCCAATATGTGTATATTTTAAAACAAATAATCTCATAAAATAATCATTAATTTTTAATATTAATACTAAAAATATTATTTTTATTCTTATATCACATAACAAATGGAAATTATAATTGAAATAATTATGATATTATAACTCAAGATTTTACATCCCCCTGTTAAATGAATTTCTAGACCGCAATTGATTCATCGCACCTAAATTTTTTTGGAATTTTGATTTTATAAATTAGAGAAATATAAATGCTTTGAAATCATTATTCATAAGGGTGCTTAATTAGATAAATGTTTAGAAAAAAATCCCCTTAGTAACATTTTCAGTCAAATGAAAACACATCATTTTCAATATTTCTTAGATTGTTGCTATAATACCATTGTGACAACCCAAAGCTTCACTTAAAAATTCATTAATAAAAATATGGCTTGAATTTGTTTTATTAAATGTTACTAAAAAATATATATTCCAGTATAAATGAGATGGCACTTTTCAACACAGGCTTTAGAGAATTATAAAAACGTCTTACATAATAACTGAATTTGAAAATTTGAATATAATAAAACTAATTGGTTCTACTTACAGTAACTCCATATATTATTTTGTCAATATTTTAATTTATAAATGTTCTATAAAAAATATTTTTAATCAAGGGGTGAGGAAAATATTTCCATAAGAGGGTTATTAAAAACAAGGGAATTATTCTATAGAAACAAAATTAAAAAAATATAAAATTTATAACAAATACATAATATTCTCAATATATTATAATTCTAAAAAATTTACCTTTAAAAATACTAATCATATTAAAAACCAATTTAAAAATAATATTTAAAAATAGTTGGGTTTGTAGATAAAAAAAATTTGTAAATAAATATTTTATTTATTAATACTATAATAGAAATATAATAAGAATATTGTGAATCCACTTGAAATATCACTGGTATGACAATGTATCATTGATGTTGTGGGTTCAATCCCCATTTCCCATCATTTATTTTTATATGCAGTAATAAATTTAGATAGAGAAAAAATAAATCATCTTTTCTCAGTCATAAACCATTACAAACCAATAAAAAAATATAACAAAAATAAATCATTATACAATTAATATTATTTTATATCATATATACATAATTAACATATAAAATTCCGTAAAACATATTAGAGTTTTTAGAAATCATATGAATTTAACAATTTAAGAGGATAAATTGGAAAAAAATTTATATTTATATTTTGATAATTTTATTATTAAAATATATAAAATGTATTTCATGCACGTAATGCATGGTCATATACATATTTATATGAAATATTCAAACATCCAAATGAAAATTATTCAAAAAAATAATACATTAAAAATTTAAATACTCATTTCATATTCTTTATAAATTATATGATATTATTTGTAAAATAAATAATACTTTTTTTCTTCAAAAAATAATTATAATATATAAATACATTTATATATAAAAATATTTTTGGAATCTAAAAATACTATTATAAAAATTTAAAAAATATTCCTTATCATAAATATAAAATTTATGGTATAAATATTAACACATAATATCATTATTTGATTTGGAAAATAATCAATTACAAAAGGGAATGTTTCTTGAAAAATAAATTTAGAAAACAATGTAATTCTATTAAAATTTATTTTATTAAGAAAATTTAGGCAAACAATTTTTCTTGTTTTATTCACCACTCATCAGACCCAACTTTATCTCTCAATCCCTAATTTCAATTTTTATCTTTAATCTATTGTACATCCTCCCACATATGGTGTGAAGTATTTGAATGGTAAGTCTTTGTGTGGAAATAATTTATATAGAAAACTCTTGAATTTTTTATCCTTAAATATGGGTTTCCTTATCCTATAGTCACTTCATGTGTATTTTGTGTGGAAAAATAACATGTGATATTTCATTAAATGACCCATGATTTAATTTATGTGAATGTAATTGTCAAACATATTGACATAGAAAACATATTTATGAGTTTTTACTTCCTCAAAATAAATAAGAATGATCTGAAGAACTATAAAATAAAAATCATATTATTTATAGTGATTTAGATGGCTAAATTGCACTAAGTATATAATATTTATTCATTTTCATTCACTTTAATAAATTCTTCATCACGAAGATTCATGTATTTAAGGTAAATCCTGAAATATTAATTTCATAAGATACAAAAAATGCTTTTGTTTTGAACAAGCCTTAATAATCACAACTATTCCAAACAGAGATGTTGAGAGGAAGGGAAATCAAAAACAATAATGTATAGAGATTTTATACAATGAACGTGGGAGAAAAATATAAAAAATGATGAACATGTAATTTAATAAACCTAAAATGTTCCAAAAATAAACATTTACACAAATATTTGGACACATAAAAAGAAATACATATATCTTTGATGTTACGAATATTGAAATTCTAGAGGATGAATAATATTGAGCCATTTATGGAAGAATCACCTTCCATGATCAACTCCCCTTCAAAATAATGATACATTCTTGATGTAAATCTCTTTTTCTTCATTATAATTTTTTTGGATTTGAAATACATGTTAACTATAATTTATTCAACTAATATCATTCATCATTCCATCTCACACTAAAACCCATGTCATCTCTTGATAAATTGGTTTGAATTTGAATCAATATACAATTTTTTTAATGTATCCATCTTCTCGATTAGGAAAACTCTGAGATAGTTCAAAAATGCCACATCACATTTCATTACTTATTATACTAGTTCTTGTATTGGTTTTAAAAGATATTAATATATCAATACATTCTTAGTTTTTTATTATCATATTTATATATAATCATAATTTAATATATATATTAAATATTTTGACAATTTTATTTTATTTTATACTTTTATATTAATGTTTTTAAATTAAATGCAAAAAATGTATATATATGTATATATACTAAATTCTTCTATAATTTATTATATATATATATGATCTATTTTTAAATTTATATAATAATTATAAATATTTTATATTAATTTATATTATCTTCAATATTAATTTTTACAAGTGTTATAATAATATATACGACCTTTAATAGTTCTTATCCTTTTTAGTAATGTAATACAATAAATAACATATTTGTCACACATAAAAAATTATGTATGTATATATAATTTTTATTAAATCTTCTATGTCACATAATCATATGAAATTTTAGTTACATAACTATATAAATTATTTTTAAAATAAATTTCAAATGATAATATTCATAAATTTAAGCATTTATGGTAATAAATCAATTTGTATAGCATTTAAATTATTTCCTAAATGAAGAATCACTATTAATAATCATTTTTCATAAATGTTTCATATTTCAATAATTATAATTTATTACTTTTATTTATATTGGATTAATGTTTATAAATTTAAAACTAATAATTATATAGATTAAAAATAATTGTCTTATAAAATATTCTTTTCATTATATAATTTTATAAATAATAATTTTAAAATTCATAAATAAAAATAAAAATCCAACTAATTGAAGTAGTAATTATAATATTAAAATATTTTATGATTAAAAGAGATTTGATATTGAATCATATTGATTAATAGATATACTTTTCCATTAGATAAGATATTACAAACAAGAGTGTTTTAAAAATTATATCAAAACAAAAAAATTGTTAATAGTGATATAGTAATATAATATGTTATTGAAAATGATTCGATCAATAGTTAATATTTTTAATATGTGAATGAATTTGGAGACTTGAATATATTATAGTGTTTTTAAATAGCTTTGATATAGTCCCCATTATTTGAATAAACTACAACAATTTTTTGTCAATATTCTGTTTTGATTCATTGAAAATATAATTATATTATGTAGAGGTATGTTTATATTATAATAATTAAAATATATTTTGAAGAGGATTGTTAGATCTAAGAATGTATGTATACATATATATAGATATATTTTTATTTCTATGTTTTTCCCATTTATGTCATATATATATTATACACTGTTAATTATTAATATAAATTTGTTTCAAAGACTTGGTAGTGAGAAAATTATTTATGATTTTATTTCTATACATTATTCTATATAACATGGATATATCAATTAATCACAATGAAAATTGAAATTTTTATTAGAAAAACATTCATCATAGAAATGTTTAAAAAAGTTTTTGTTTATTGTCTTTAAAAATGAATTTGTAAATTTGATTCAAATATGAAATATTATTGTTAAATGAATCATAAATAGATGAAATTGTTGAAAACAAAAAAAATTTCTTGAATGATTCTCTATTTTTTAATTTACTATGAATAATTTTTCCAAATATTATATATAATAGTTTGATTTATTTTAGATCACATAATCCGACAGGGGCCTGGATTATTAATATTCATTACATTGTGTCATAATAATGAGATAATAACATTTGGACTGTAGGAAATTATTTTAATGATCTTAATATAACATAATATGATTCAAATGAATCATTTTTATTAAATTAATGAATGATTTTGGATCTATTATATATATTGGAAATTATATTTCAATCATAAATATTTAAAAATTAATTTAAAAAAAATTAATTTTATTAATGTTAAATACAAAATTATTGAAAAAAAAATATTCAATGGAAAACATTCATGATAACCAATATTACATTATATCACTATATAAATTGTTATTATAAGGCGGTGATACAAATTTTAAATATTAATCGAGATTTGTTTCAATCAATGAAATCAAGTGACCTATTATTCAAAGCTATATTATAGAATAAAAATTTTATGATGATAATAATATCATGTAAAATAAAAAACTGAAAAAAATTATTAATTTAAAATTACATTTAACTAATTTTATGAAAATAATGTTAAATATTTTTTACTAAATTTACCTCTAAAATTGATTTTCATGATATAAACATAGAACATTCAAGAGAATAAAAATTATAAAAAATATTAAATCAAATAAATATCATATCATGTGAATATGATAATGAAAAAGGTAATTTAGAGATATAAGGTGGATAAATTACAAAAAATTTAATATGAACGTCATTCAATCTATGATAAAAAACAAAAAAATTCTGATTTTTGAAAAAAAAAATTGAGCATGAAAATGGGGTTATTTATACGGGACAATTAAATATGATTTTAACTGAGTGAAATTGTATTAAAATATATAATAATATAAAAATTATTAATATGACTCAATAATTAAACAATGTTTTAGTGTTTATGAACTTTCATGTGAATTCCATAGTTTAAAATGGTTTTTTAAGTTTAATAAAGATATTTTTGAACTCGATGTAAATATAGAGTAATGACTTAAATTAATAAATGTAATGAAATAAATTTCTAATTGAATATTACTGCTAAATGAAGTCATTGAATCTAATATAGTTTGTTATGGTTTTATGCTCATATAAAAAATATAATTTCCTATAAATAATAAGTTCATTTTGATTTGGAGTAACTAAAATCAACGGTAAATGAAAACATTTTTACAAAATTCAGTTATATTTAAAGTTATTGGGTAACTAAAATACTTTTTTTATCCTCAGAATAATTATCACATGAATTATAACAACAGAATATAGTTTGAAATAATTCCTTTAATATAATCAGAAGTCATTGATAGCTTGTTTTATATGCAACATCAACTTTACATAGGGCATTTATATTATGTTTCCCTTATCACCCAAACCATTAGACTATAAGTTATAAATATTTTTAAATAAAATATGAAATAATATATTGTATAAAACATTATAAAATTAATTTATTACATAATAATCATTAGAATTATAAGAAAATACATAATAAAAGTAAATTTAATGTGTGGAATGGTTTTCTGATCTCATTAAATTTAATATGAATAAATAAAATTTATCATTATTTGTGAATTAACGTAATCAATTTTATATATTTTTTAATTCTTAAAATAATTTAATCACGTATTTTTTTTCTAATCATATGATATTAATAGATCCATTTTTATTATTAATAAATGTATTACATTCCTAGGATGTTGTTTTTATTGCATATTAAGGTGAAAATTTTAGATTAATTTTTTAATATTATATTTATTAATCTAAATTCAATGAATTAAATATATAAAATCAGTAGGAATTTTTTTTTTAAACGTACCGCTTTTATTTTTTGTCAATATAAATGGAAACTATGAAAAAAAATTTAAGCACCTTAACGGATAAATCAGGTTAATATTGATTCAAAATAAGTTAAAATGACATTTTTTCATCTTAATTATTATTTTGGGGATTTAAATTGTCCCTACCACAATTATATCAAAAATTATAACTTTAATGTACATGTTTCATTGAAACTGACATATATAATATTTAAATTGATGAATGTTAAAAAATGTCACTCTCTTTGTTTATAATATGTATTATAAATATACATAGGGGAAAATTATGTTCTGTACTTTTATCTGTGTATATTGATATATTAATATAAATAATTTTTCATTTAATTTGTTTTAAATTATAAAATTATATATTAAATATAATTTCTTATCAAACATCTATGTAATTTTTAATTAATTAATAAAAATAATATAATTAATCATTTTAAATATATTATCTTAAATAATATATCATTCAGAATATATTTGAAACCAATTTTAAATGTTAATATATCGTATCAGTGTCGTTATATAATATTATATATGTATTTGACCAATTTCATTATGTCTTCTATGTTTGATTACATTAAGAGTGTCTAAATTGACTATAATGATATTTCATGAGAATAATATATTATTAAATAACATAAAATTAATTAAAATTGTAATTGATGTATGTGGGATAAAATTTCATCTCAAATTTCATCCATTTTATATTTATATGTCTTCATGAAATATTTATCTTGAGCGTTACTTTATTATACATTCAACTCTTAAGAAATTTCAATAGTTCCCCTCCCCTCTATTATAAAAACGCACACATCCTTTAGCTTTATCACATCATATTGAGAACTATAGATCAATCATCATATTCATAATTTACATATACACTACCCTATACTCATTATTGTGGTTTTTTCATCCAAACAAGACTAACAGTGTAGTCCATAAGGGGAGATATAATAGTGCTATTCCAAAGAAGAGTTAATCACTACCCCTAATAACTTTCTTTTATACTCTTGTTTGTCTCTTATAAATATTTTATATTTATCATAAAATAAATAATTATCTATCATTAATACACTATAATGTTACTATGGTAATTGAAACAACATTTTACAACATATTTCTCATCAAATAATAAGTGAAGGTATTGATCGTTTGTATATAAAACTAACCATCTCCCGGTAGCGATATAATTCATTTTTTTATCAGTATCGATTATATATGGATATTATAATGGTTTTATTATATTTTTTTAGAATTGTGTAATAATTACTCTTTTGGAATAATAACATCATGTTTAACTTTATGTTATCTAATCCTATAGGAAATGTTAACAACGTTCGTGGGTATGTATGGACTGTCACCCCCATGAAGTAATGTGATTCATTTTTCACTATATTTAACCCTCATGGTAATAAGGATGAATTTGATAAATATACATGATATAAATATAAATATTTAATGGTTACATATTATTTACCTCTCTTTTATTTAATCATTTATGAAATGCATACAAACTTTATTCCTACGGATGACCTACCATCAACATAATAGGGTAATTCATTTTTTAAACTATAACTTTTATGTAAGACCCTAAATATACATATACTGAAAATATATGATATTTATATCATTACTAATATTAGTTAGGTGATGTTATAATAAACAACTTATACATTCTAGTACTAATAAATAGAAATACTATTGATTTATGATACAATTTTCACCATAAAATTATCAATTTATTAAAGGATTATTGATAAAAGGCATATTAAAATGTTTTAAAGAGATCATATATGATATTATATGATACAAAATGAGTTTGATATTGAATTATATAATAATATAAATTTAATTTTCAGGATTATAGTTTGATTTTATAGAACAGAGAACTCAATGTAAGTGTTCTGTTTCAAAATATCCTCAATATTCAGGATTGCATACTTTTAAGTCTCCAATGTAAGAATTAATTTACCATTATATTGATATAATGTTTTCTATAAAATAAATCATTTATGTATTTTATTTTCTAGTTTTATTTTATAGTCCTTTTTATTCATAATTTAGTCCATAAAAAGGTTTGAATGAAATCATTTTGATGTATGAAAAATGTTGTACATTGTGTATTTTATGAAAAAATAAAATGAATTTTTTATATCTTATATATAATGATCTAAATTTCCACCAGGTATTAAAATTAAATTATTCAAATCTTGATTTATATATTTAGAAGCAACATTTCTAATAAAATTATTTCTCTGTTTCTTTCTCACATTTAGAGTTCATTTTTTTAAATAGTTGAATGTGTATATTACTAAATAATGATGAACTTTTAATGGTATATATACTAATATATAATAATATACCATGATTCTAAAAAAGGTTATATTGGTTATGATGTATATATACCATCATTATTATTTATATTTATGGTTTATTTTTACGATGGAAATGTCAAATGTTTTTGACCCTCAATTGTTTCCATGAGTATGGTATGATGAAATGTTTATAAAACAAATTTAATCCACTAGTATTAATATAATGAATGATTTATGATCCTTTGAAACAATTTGTTATGATTTTAGATATTTTATTTGTTGGACCTATTTTTCAATCTAATTAATTGTTTTATGTATTTTATCTCATAATATATGTTCTTGGAAACATGTAATTGTGCATGATCTGTTATGACAAACTAGTACAAGTGCTAGATCTGTTATAGGGAAACGTTGAGCTTCTTGATCAATAATGTTAACAAGGTTGTGAACACTATTTTAATGTTCATTGTAATTATACATGACATATTAAAATTTTTTAATACATATTAGTATTCTAAAAAAATATGAAATGTAGATATATTATAAAATTGTTTTATGAAGAGTTCTCATTCTTGTGATTCAGGTATTTTGAAATTACAATATTTTATGACACAACTCCTGTACATGAAATTTTTTAAATAGGATGTGAATTGTAATTTATGATCAAGATATCATACCCAAATTATTATATTATGATTTCTTAAAATCATTAATTAATAGCTCCATTTTTTACCCTTAATTATTATTAGATCTCGCCCAATTATTATGTTTTCAATCCCTATATTGTAATTTATGTCTATGGTAGGGTGTTTCTATGAAGTGTAATATGAGGATATAAGTTATTGGAATATATTGAGGATATTTAATAAAATAGGATCATTTTAAATATATTCTGATAATATAGTATACCTTTATGGTTTTATCATTGATCATATTTGTTATGTATTTATCATTTATCTAAATTGATGAAATATTAATATATGAAAATATCATTATATTATTGTAGGTATCAATGAAGGGTTTATTGACTATTTTTAAAGTAGGTATATCTATTTTTTAAGATAAATTAATTTTTAAGTCTATGCATTGGATAAAATCAACAAATATCAGTGACTATCAACAATTATGTAGGTTAAAAGAAAAGGATTCATAGATTTTCTTGTCAAGTTTAGATATTCGATAAATAAGTTTTCTCAGAATAATCATGTTTCCAAAAATTAAATTTTCTTATCACACTATAATTTTTTGTAATAGTCGATGGATGGAAATGAATCTTTCTACTTTCAAATTCAATTTAATATAAAACGATTTTCCACCTTAGAAAACCAATTTTGTTGTAGCTATAATGTATAAGCGGTTTACAACGCTCAATAAATGTTCCCATGATATGAATCAATATATGTTTTAATATTCTAAATTGATGGGATTTTTTTTAAATATTTCATGAATATAAAACAAATATTTTTATGTATATATTCCAATTGAATGGCTTTTTAGTGGTGGATCAAAACCATGGAAGAAAAAAATATCTTTGTCACATCTCGATATATTAAAACAAATTTTTATATTTCCACCAGTTGGAATGTGATCTAGATGGCTACAAAATTAGTAACATTAATATAAGGAAAGAGACAGAAATTAAACAAATGGAATGTGATTAGTTTGAGAAAATATTTTCCATTAATTATAATCTTCATATTCTATCTACAATGATAGATATTGGATTAATTTAGTTGAAGAAAAAAGATATTGAATCCATTGTTACCAATCTGGAAAAATATTCATGGATTTCAATTTATTCATTATGTTTATTTATCTTCCGTAAAATTAAATTTGATATATAAATTGGGGATTTTAACCACATATGTAAATATTGTTTCTATATTTGACTTAAATATATTCAAAGAATTCATTTGATGTAATCTCAATGTATTAATGGAAATAGGGGATTCCCACCATTCTAATTTTCTGATAAGAATAAAAAGATTTTTTCTCATTAAAACATTTATATATTATAAGGTGAAAATAAATTTCATCTATCCATTTGACAACAAAATTGGAATGAAACATCAATGTCAGTGTTTGAATTAAATTATGAGGTTGTTTAAATGTTAATAGAGAGGCTATAATGATTATGGATGTTGAAAGATGAAGAGTAGGCTAGTTAATGTAATGGAGAAAAAAAGATACCAAATAATTCACTTGAATTTTTCCAAATCAATAAATTAAATCATTATGGGAAATATTCTAACAATTTTATGAATAAAAATTCTTTTGATGATCATTTTCAACAACTAATTAAAACAAACTAGATACTTCTTATGTCATTATTACTACTGAAGTTGGTTACTAGAATGGGGTTGTGAAAGGTATAAATGTCATACAATTTCGAACAAAAAATGCCTTTATATTCTCGATAAACCATGAAATTTATTTAAAATGATTTTAAGGGGTAAAAAATATCACATAATGGATTAGATGAAGAGATAACAATAAAAACACATTATGGAACAATGTTAAAATAGAAAGTGTATATTTCATATCTGATTGATGTTTATGGGAATGATAATAAAGAAAATCTATTTATTTTTTATTTTTTAGTACCCTATGTTTGAGTTATGTTACCCATGTTTTTGACTTTTTATGTATGTAATGTTGATGGTTAATATTTGGTAGAGTTTTTAAGAGTTTTTGGAAGGTTTGTGTAATGGCCCAAACCCACCTGGTCTATTACTTTGCCAAAAAACGGCTCCACTGAATTGGTGACACCGGGACGTTGACACTAGTGACGGTGCCACCCTAAGGGTGGCACCGTGACGGTGGTACTATGAGGGTGGAATCGTGAGGGTGGAACCATGAAAGTGGAACCGTCTCCTCACTAAGTGGTCATCATTCTTTTCGTTACTGACTTTTATGCTCCCACAACATATCTTTTCAAGGGAAAATGATTTAATTCCATCTTACTATCCATTTAAAGCCCATAAATAATACTAGAATCCCCCCAGGGTTCAGGTAACACTTAACTTACCAAAACGTGTGGGTTTTCATCGTAGTCACACCCTTCCTTGTATATTACAGATCCACCCCTATTACACGTTTCCTTATGTTTAAAGAAAACTGTTTAATGCATAGCTGTTATGACTACCTCTCCGAGGAAAATTGTTAAATAAAAATTAATTCCATCATGCGTAACTGCCCAACCGCTTGGGGAACCATGATCCGAATTTTAAGACGTAAAAATTTTCATATCCCGTAACAACCGGATCTCATCCTTATATCACACAAGGATTTTTCATTATTCTTCTTCCTCTATGCTGGTCTCCTTTTCTTCTGGGTGCATTTTGTGTTTCCCTTCCTTAGGAAAGTGGTGCGCGGTGTCGGAGCTTTTCTTCTCACCCTTAGAGTCCCTGATGTTCCTCCCCAACAAGTCACGCATCCCCAGTTCTTGGCGCGTAGAGAAGAACTTCGATCCTTGATCAACCATGTAGGGATTTTTTTCCTCCGTCTCACCATACTGTATATCATGCGGGGTGGCTATGATACTGTTTTTATGATAATGGATAAAAATAAACCTTAAAAATTGTAATAAACAGACTGTTAGAGAATTATGGGGTGCGTTTGACAATTCTGCTATACTCTTTTATAATTTATATATGTTGTGAACTGTATGGAATTATGCTCACTGAAAATCATGGTTGTTGCTGGCCTTTCCTTGTGCACTAATGAACCCCTGTCTTCTATGAGGACTAGATAACAATAACATGGAAATTGGTTAATCACTTAAATTCGGTTGGTTAAATGGATACCTAGTGAACATTAATCCTTGTGTGGTCACCCTGGTTAACCAACAAAAAGAAGAACCTAATGAATGATGTGTTGAACCTGGAAGTTTCCCTACTATGGTTTGTTAGTAAGTGTGTTTTTCTGTTTGATGCTTATGGGGTGATGTGGATGGGGATGGGATCCTGGGTTGTGTCACAGTTGTTGGTTGTGAATCTGAAGCTATGTGGGGATGTATCTCGAGGCTTGTTTTGGTTCCCGTAATTTGAGGGATCTCACTGATCTCTTTGTTTTTGTGACCTCAAAAGAGAACCGGGTGTGAATGCTTAAATTTTTTTGGAGATTTCTTTTTCTTTGGTTCTGGTTATGATGGTTAGTTGCCCAGTAGTACAGAATTCACCTAAATGGGAACAATTGAACATGAAAGCAATAATGGGTTAAATGCGGAATTGGTTTTGTGAATGAGTTGTGACTTGGTAATGAGTGTTGTACCATTCATTAATGAATTAATAGTAATGAAGGTGTCTGTTCTATGGTTTTCTTAGTAAACACTTGGTTGGGATGAGTTTTTGCTACCTATAAATAATTTTAGTTCTTATGTTTCTTATTTGCACCCCACCCAAGTTGAGCACTTAGTGCCGAAAACCCTCATTTCATGGCGGTGGGTGTTTTTTCCAACACTCCTATGTGTGGATGGTTATTAGCTCCTTTTCTACACCCTTTCCAGAATATCCCAAGACTCTTCGGGCAGGCTGTGATGGCCTGAGGTCCATTATACTGATGATTCATTGGGCATGGTAGTTGTGGTGGTTGGCCCAGGTGTGTGCGGGCAGGTTGTTTCCCAAGTGTCATCAAGAGAAGGCCCATGTGTCTGTGAGCATGGTAGTGGTTGTTGTGGCCCAGGTGTTTGTGTGCGAGATGTTCTGTTATGGCCCAGGTGTTTGTGGGTGGGATGTGTGGTTATGGCCCAGGTGTGTGAGGGCGGGGTGTTGTATTGGGACTGTAGTGAGAATGGTGGGAGAGGTTCGATGCATATATTGTCTTCAATAACTGGTTGGAAAGTAGACCGGGGTACCCAAATATCGATGTGATATTACAATACATTATATGACTTGTGTTATTTGGGAGTGTTCCTTGGGGATGCTTGGGTGTACAGTTTTTCCTTTCTAGGTTCATTGGTTATCTATTTTCTCACAGGGCATTATAATGCCTCCCCACTTGTGCACGAGAGTCATTGGTTTTCCCTACTGAGTATACTTGTATGCTCACACAACATATATAAAACATTTTTCAGTTTTCTAGTAGGAATTTAGTGATCATGTAGTGTCGTACTAGTTCATATGTTGGGATTGTTTCTATTGATGTTTTTCTTTATTTTGGGACTTCTTTTTGGGGGATTCTTTTACTTTTTATCATTTAATTTTGGAACATTCTTATGAGAATGGTTTGTTTTGGATTTACATGTACTTCCACTTTTTTTGTTGTTGGTATTTACTATATTATCTCCCAGTCCTATTAAATAAAAAGGGTAATGCCTTCTACCTAATGTGTGATTCTATACCCTTTGTGCTAGTCGCCAATCCGGGACTTATTGAAGGCGGGTCTTGGGGGTCATTATCTCTCCATCAACATGAAGAAGGATGGGGTTGGAAATCCGTTGTCCCTTCTCTCATCTTGGTGAAGGCGGGTCGTGACAAAATGGTATCAAAGGAGTGAGTTTGAAAGATAGGATGGAGTCTGGGGTTAGTAACAATGAGTATTTCATGGGATGGTAGAGAAATAGTTTGGGGTGATCTTGGTGCATGAAATAAGAAAGGGAAGACCGGCTAGGACATGGGCTTTTAGGGCCCCCCATGATCTGATGCAAGGACACTGGTCCTACCAAATGACTAAGTGAGGCTGCACTGATTTCAGGGTAGAGACCCTAAGGAATGTACATGCATCATAATGACTTGTGATCATACGTTTCATGGGTATTTTTGAGGATTTAAAATGAATAATAAGTATAAGAAAATTTAAAATCAAAATTCAACACTACTTGGGCTTAGGCATTCCTGGATTACCATGAAGCTATGGAACCTGAGAGATGACCACGAGTAGTGCAGGTGATCAAGGACCAAAAGGTTGACTTGGCAGATCGATATGGGAATAGCTGAGAGGAAGAGGATGATCAGTGGCAGAAGACGCATCATGCCTTGCTGCTGTAGACCCTCGGGAAGTTCGAGGGCAGCATCACTAATGTGGATCCAGATTGTAGGCTAGAGGAGTTAGTGATAGCTTTTAACTTGATCCAAGCTCTAACGGAATACAAGGTTCCTCTTGCTGTAAGTCAGATGGGGGGAGAAGCGCACCAGTGGTGGATGCATTATCTTGGGGAGAAGAGGGAGGCTTAGGTTACGTGGGCTGCCTTTGAGAAGGAGTTCCTGGAGGAATTCCTCTCTTCCACGATGAAGGTGGATAAGAGGCTGTGACTACTCTCTGACAAGCATGGGAGTATTTCATTAAGAGAGTTGGGGATCAAGTTCAAGGATCTCTTTCTCTTTTCTCCGGAACTCTTTCGGGATGAAGAGTATCATGTGAGATGTTTGGAGGAGGCACTTCGACCTCCCCTCCAGTATGTTGTTACTCCCTTTACCCAACTGACATACTTGGAGATCCAGAAAAAGGTTGAAGTGGTAGAGAGGATGAACATGCTGGGAGTTGATTCATGAGAGGGAATCCAGTTGGCTCTTCAAAGGGGAAGGCCGTCAGTAGCAGGCCACTGACATCAAGTCCCTCTAGGTTCAGACCAGTAGGGAGAAGACCCCAGCAGTTTCAGTTCTGATCTCCCGGTCCTTGACCCTTCCTTTAGGGACTAGGACTGAGATGCTTCATATCTAGCAGCCATGGGAACCATTTGAATCAGTGCCCGGACTGAGTATAGTACAATGGGGATGGGCCAGTGAAGCACCTACCCCAGCCGCAATAGTTTCTAGAGTAGCCCTTTCAGCTGCAGCAGCAGGGACAGTGAGCTCCCGCTCATCCAGGGGAATATGTCATTAGAGGAGGCCAACCTCAGGGCGCTCCTCAGGGACCTCGACCAGGGCACGGTCGGGGAGGCAGCTGATAGCTTAAGGGCAAGGGGAGCTCGGCTTGGGTAGCTACACGATGCGGAGGCAGTAGGTCTAGTAGGGCCGGATGTCATTCGAGGAATGATATTCTTGTTTCGTACTCTTTGATGTTCCTTGTTCAATATAGGAGCCTCACACACCTTTTTCACACCCTTTCTGGCCCGTGCTCTGGGTTTAGACGCTGAGAGACTTATAGTTCCCCTGGTGCTGAGCACAACAGTCCGGGGGTATGAAAACTTGTTTTATGTTTTCCGAGGGTATATACCGATGATAGGGTAACATTAGTCTATCAGGGATCTTCTACAATTGAAGATATAACCACACGAGGTCATCCTATGCATTGAATGGATGTTCTTTGTTTGTTCTGTCATTGAACGATTCTGAGGATGGGTTGTTTTTTTAGATTTGGGCAGCCAACATGTAACTTTCATCAGTGAGCGGTGATGCCAAAAAAGCCGCTGGTGAGTGGAGCCCCTCCTTTCCATGTTAGCAGAACTATCACTGGAGTTGGTGGATGTAGAAATAGTGGATGTACCAATGATATTCAGTGGGTTTATGGACGTCTACCCTGAATAGGTGGAAACTCTACTCCTTCGACGTGATGTTGAGTTTGGTATAGACTTTCAACCTGGTTCCCATCCAATTTTGATGGCTCCCTACCGGATCGCACCATCTGAGATGCAAGAGTTGGGGATTCAGATTAACAATCTGATGAAGAAGGGTTTTTTTCGACCAATTGGGTCACCATGGGGTGCCCCAGTCTTATCACAAAGAAGTCAGATAGTGTTTTGAGGATATGCATAGACTAAAAGAGACTGAACTAGGTAACAGTAAACAATTGTTACCCCCATCCAAGAATAGACGACCTTTTCGACTAGTTAAATGGGGCAGGTGGTTCTCCAAGATTGACATGCGGTCGAGATATCACCAGCTGAGGGTGAAGTAGGGTGACATATCAAAGATTTCTTTTAGATGTCGGTATGGACACCTTGAGTTTGTAGTCATGCCATTTGGCATTACGAATGCACCATCTGTGATCATGGGACTCATGAACTAAGTCTTCCAGGAATACCCAGATCGGTTCGTACTCGTGTTTATTGACGGTATCTTGATCTACTCAATATTAGTGGAGGATCACTCTGAGCACCTGAGAATGGTATTAGAGGTCCTCCGACAGCACCAACTCTATGGGAAGTTGTCTAAGTGCATGTTCAGGATGCGAGAAGTGGACTTCCTTGGGCACGTGGTGTCCGAGTAAGGAATAGTGGTGGACCCATCAAAGGTTGAGGCAGTTGTTTCTTGGGCAACACAGAAGAACGTGTCAGAGGATCGTAGTTTCTTTGGACAGGCATGTTACTACCAGATGTTCATACCCAAATTCTTCTAAGTTGCAACACCTTTGAAATATTTGACCGAGAAGGACCAGACTTTCGTATGGGATGGAAAGTGTGAGGTAGCCTTTATCTATCTGAAGGATAAGTGGGTAAGTTCCCTAGTACTAAGGTTTCTGAAACAAGGGGTGGTGTATGAGGTGTTATGTGATGCTTCAGGACAAGGCCTCAGGTGTGTGAGGACGTAACGACAAGGGGTGATATCCTATGGGTCTAGATAGTTATTCCCCCATGAGCATAATTATGCCACCCACGATCTAGAGCATTCAGTGGTCGTGTTCGCACTATTGTTGTAGCAGCATTACCTAATTGGGTAGTGCTTCATGGTCTTCACGAATCACAAAAGCTTGAATTATATCTTATCCTAGAGGGACCTGAACTTATGGCAGTGAAGGTGGGTGGAGTTCTTTCATGACTTTTACTTTGATATTTCTTACACATCAGGAAAATGAAATGTGATGGCTGATGCCTTGAGTAGGAAGTCGCAGAAGGATGCGGTTCGAGTGTTGGCAGATTCTTGGAAGGTGATAGAGGAGTTGGCTGCCCTAAACCTAGATGTAAGGGAGAATGGTGGTTGAGGTTGTCTATTTCAGATGACAGTGAAATACTCTCTCATACGGCAGGTGGAGGAGTCTCAGTGGGGGGACATTGAGAGTGAAGTAATGCCTGACCAGGTTAACCAAGGGGATGCTCTGGAAGGGTGGATAGAGGATGGTCTGAATCAGATTCTTTTCTGAGGGAAGTTGTTTGTCTATAGACAATGCACGAGAGAGTTCAAGGTGAGTTCCACAACTTACCCCTAGTGGTATTCCCATGGGTTTCCAAAATGTACCAGGGGTTGAGATGTCAGTTTTGGAGACCCAGGGTAAAGAGGGATGTTGTAGATTTGGTGACCAGGTGCCTAGTGTGTCAGAAGGTCAAGGTTGAACACTATGTTCCAGGAAGTTTGTTGCATCCTTTAGACGTCCCCACATGGATGTGGGAGGAAATATTGATGGATTTCTTCACAGGGCTACCCAAGGTTCACTGAGGTTGTGACACTATCTGGGTAGTGGTGGGCCGGTTGAAAAATCAGCTCACTTTCTGGTAATCAAAAAATTGGCTGTAGTGGATGCCTTAGCATGGAGGTAGGTGGATGATGTGGAGCGTTTTCTAGGAGTTACAAGTTCCATAGTCTTGGATAGGGACTCACATTTTACCTCATGAGTCTGGTGAGTATTGAAGCATGCTTTTGGCACCCAGCTATGGCTTATCGCTGCTTTCCACCCCCAGATAGATGGATAGACAGAGCATACCATCCTGACATTAAGGGATATGCTACGAGCATGTAATCTAGACTCTAGGGGATCTTGGGAAAGAAACATTCATCTAGATTAGTTTTCCTACAAAAATATATATCACTCTACTATTGGCATGGCTCTATTCGAAGCTTTTTATGGGAGGCCATGTTGCTCACCCGTGTGCTGGACAAGGGTCGGGGAGGCATGTGTTCTTGGCCCAGAGGTGGTGGAGAGTACAACGGAGAAGGTTCACCTTATACGGGAGAGGATGAGGGTTTCCCAGGACCAAAAAAATTCATATGATGATAATAGGAGGTCACCCTTGGTGTTCGAGGTCAGGGACCTCATGTTCATGAAGGTCTCCCCTCAGCGTGGAAAATAGATGTTCAGCATGGGGTGTAAGATTTCTCTTAGGTTCATCGACCGTTCGAAGTAATGCGGCGAGTCGGAGAAGTGGCGTATTGGCTAGCGCTACCACCACAGCTACTGAGAATGCATGATGTCTTCCATGTGTCTCAGCTCCGACTATATCTACATGACGATTCACATGTCCTTGACTGGGGATAGCTAGATATCGTGGATGACATGACTTTTGTGGAAAGACCAGTTAGGATCGAGGATCGTGAGGAGAAGGTGCTATGTGGACGGACCATTCCATTGGTTAGTGTGTTGTGGAGGCATGGAAGATTTGAGGAAAGTACCTAGGAATGGGAGACGCAGATGCGCACCCAGTACCTAGAGCTATTTTGAGTTTTTGTTTTTGTTTTTGTTTGTAATGGGATTCTCTACCTTTTTAACTAGGGAATGTGTATATTTCTTTATTCTCTAAATGTGAGAGAAGAGTCCTGACTATGGGGAGGGGAGGACAAGATCCCTCATGAAGAAGAATTAAGGTGGATGTTATTAAACCCATGAGGGCGAGTCCTTGCCACCCAAAGCAGTTAGTATCATTACATGGAGGAAGGGGCTCCCTAACCCATCGGACTAGATGGTGTGACTTTTGAATGTTGTGTGGTTACTTGAGTGAGGGGTGTTTCTAGATGTCGATGAGGTTCACTCCTGAGAGGTATCTTTCGAGGTGGTTATTGGACCCCCTCTTTTCTTCTGGTCTAGTTTTGATTCTCGACGGTGAGAATAGTTTGAGAGATATATGATGTAATGGCCCGGACCCACCTGGTCCATTACATTTCCAAAACACAGCTCCAATAAAATGGTGGCACCGGTCACAGTGGCACCGTGACGGTGACACTAGTGACGGTGGCACCGTAACAGTGACACCATGATTATGGCACTGTGAGGGCGACACCGTGACAGTGACACCGTGTCTTCACCAAGTGGTCTTTGTTATTTTCGTTCCCGACTATTCCACTCTCGAAACATATATTTTTTTATGTGAAAATTATTTAATTCCCTCATTCAAGCCATTTAAATCCCATAATTAATATCTAAAATCCTCCAAGGGTCAGGCAACCCTTTACTTACCAAAACATGTGGTTTTTCCACCATGTCACACCCATCCCCATACCATCAAGATCCATCCCTATTACACATTTCATTATAGTTAAAGAAAACTGTTTAACCCATAGACATTATGACCACCTCTCCAAGGAAAATTATTAAATGAAAATTAATTCCATCGTGCATAACTTCCCAACCGCATGGGGAACCATTATCCGACTTTAAAACCATTCAAATTTCCATATCCCATAACAACAGGATCTCATCCTTATATCACACAAGAATTTTTCCTTCTTCTTCTTCCTCTGGGTTGGTCTCCTTTTTTTTCATGGTGCATTTGGAGTTCCCCTTCCCTAGGAAAGTTGTGCGCCTATGTCGGAGCCTTTCGGCTCCCCCTTGGAGTCCCCAATGTTCCTCCCCAGCAAGTCACGCATCCCAGTTCTTGGTGCGTGGAGAAGAACATCGATCCTGGATCAACTAGGTAGTTATTTTTCCTTTTTCTCTCTTTAATGTGTTTAATGTGGGTTTGATACGCTATTATTTTTGTGGGAATTGATGAAACCAAACCTTATCCATGATAATAAACAGACTATTAGAGAATGATGGGGTCAGTTTGAAAATTACGTTGTACTCTTTTATAATTTCTATATGTTGTGAACTATATGGGCTTATGCTCACTGAAAATCATGGTCATTGGTGGTCTTCTCTTGTGAGCTAATGAACCCTTATATTCAGTGATTATTAAATAGCTGTAACATGGAAATTGGTTAATCACCTAAATTCAGTTGTTTAAATGGATACCCCACAAACATGAATCCTCGTGTGGTCACCCTAGTTAACCAAGAGAAAGAAGAACCTAATGAAAGATGTGCTTGAAGCTGGAAGTTTCCCTACTATGGTTTGGTAGTAAGTATGTTGTTCTGTTTGAGGCTTATGGGGTGATATAGATGGGGATGGGATCCTCTGTTGTGGTACGATACTTGGTTTTTAATCTTAATCTGTGTGGGGATATATCTCGAGTCTTGGTTTGGTTCTAGTACATTGAGGGATCTCACTGATCCCTTTGTTGTTGTGAATACACAAGAGAACCACGTGTGAATGCTTAAATTGTTGTATGGTTGTTTCTTTTTTTTTTGGATTGTGGTTATGCTGGTTAGTTTTCCAGTTGTGTAGAATTCACCTAAATGGGATCAATTGAACATGAAATCAAGAATGGGTTTGATAGACAATTGGTTTTGGTAATTTGTTGTGACTTGGTTGTGAGTGATGTGCCATTATTTTATGAATGAATAGTAACTAAGGTGTTTGTGCATAGGTTGGATTCGGAAACCCTAGGTTAGGATGAGTTCTTGTAACCTATACATAATTATAGTTCTTATGTTTCTTATTCTTTCCTCAACCAAGTTGAGCACTTAGTGTCAAACGCCCCCATTTCATGGGGGAGGGTGTTTTTCCCAACACTCCTATGAGTGGCGGGTTGTTAGCTATTTTCTAGATCCCTTTCTCGAATATCCCAAGACTCTTAAAGAAGCCTGTGATGTCCTGAGGTCCATTATTGGCCATGATTTTTCAATAATGGTAGTTGTGGTAGTTTGCCCAGGTGTGTGCGGGTAGGTTGTTTCCCAAGAGTCATTGGGATGAGTCCCATGTGTCTGTGGGCATGGAAGTTGCTTTTGTTGACCAAGTGTTTGAGGGTAGGATGTGGTTTTGGGGCCGAGGTGTTTGCGGTCGGGATGTGTTGTTTTGGGCTAGGTGTTTGTGGGCGGGGTGTGGCAGTGGGACTGTAGTGACAATGGAAGGAGAGGTTTGATGCGTAGTATGTCTTCAATAACCAGTGGGAAAGTAGCATGGGGTACCCAAATATCAATGTGCTATTACTATACATTACTTGAATTGCGTTATTTGGGGTGTGTGCATTGGCGAGGCTTGGGTGGATAGTTTATCCTTGTTAGGTGTTTTGGTTATCTCTTTTCCCACAGAGCATTAGAATGCCTCCCCACATGTGAACGAGAGTCTTTGGTTTTCCCTACTGAGTATACTTGTATGATCACCCTACATATATAAAACTCTTTTCTGGTTTCCAATAGGACTTCAGGGATCATGTAGGGTTGTACTAGTTCATAGTTTTGTACAGTTTCAATTTCTATTTTTCTTTTTTTTGGTACTTCTTTTTGGGGGTTTCATTAACTTTTGTATCATTTGCTTTTGGAACATGCATATGAGAATGGTTTGTTTTGGTTTTAATTTTACTTATACTTTTTGTTTTGTTGAGATTTACTATCTTATCTCCCAGTCCTATTAAATAAAAAGTGTAGTTTCTTCCATCTTGTGTGTAATTTTATACCCTTTGTGATAGTCGCCACTTCGGGACCTATTGAAGGCGGGTCTCGTGGGTCATTATCTATACATCAACATGATGAAGGAAGGGTTTGGAAATATATTGAACCTTCTCTCATCATGTTGAAGGTGGGTTGTGATAGATGGAGAATTCTATAAGGATTCATGATTTGAGCAAGGTATGTGTAAACAATGATACAACCCCAGTTAACTGATCAAATTAAGGAAGAGGCAGGGGGATGTCACGTAGTTAAGGTGAATGATTTTCAAAACCGTGATACCACCAATGTAAACCATTAATCTTGTGGTAGTGGACTTATGCATAGTTAGAACATTGTATTTGTAATCATGTAGGAAAACCATGCAAGACAACATCTTGAGATAGTATCTGGCACGCAACTAGTACATGGTTTGCCTAACTGGGCAAGCTAACCATGCACAACATTCAAAAGTGGTTTTAAAAAATGAGGGGGCTCAAGATTTGACCTAAATAGTACATTTCTCTTCCTATAAGAGAAAAAATGGTATTTTCTCTTCTTAGGTGTAAGGGAACCACTTTCACTCATTTTGGAAGAAAATTTAAGTGGTTTCATGGTGGTTTGAAAGAGATTATCTTCCTGTAAGTCACATATCATTGGGATTTCTTGTTTTTCCTATGATATAATGTTCTCAATCACTCCCAATTTCCAAAATCTACATATGTCTCATTTATATATGTGGTTATTGTTTCCTGTAATACATATTTTTGGGCTACATGATATTGGGAAAATATATATAATAAGCGTGTTTGTGATGTTTTCACCCGGATATGTGGGGGAGTTTTTCATTGGTTTATTTCACCAAAACCGTAAGGTATGTATCTTTTTCTCTCTACTATATTTTTATTGGACATTATGGAATTAATTTCGTATTAATAGACCTATAATTTAATATATATTTTTCATGATTTGTGATGCTTGATTGGAACACATTGTGTGATGTTTTTTACATTTGGGTGAAAATTTTTTATTATAGAATAATGTTCTTGATGATAAATTTTAAAATGATAATTTTAAAATCATTGGCATGGTGGATTTTGGGAATATGGTATGTGGTTTTTTTTCAATGAAAAGGGTTGTTTTATTGAAATGATATTTCACATGGATGTAGTTTAAGGAAATTTTCATGAAATATTAATTTTTATGAAATGGTTTTACAATGTGTTTGAGTAGGTTATTTGACTAAGGGATAGATTGTCAAGACGATTGAGTTGTGGCTTGGATTTGTACATGTATTAATTAATTTGATTTTAGAAAATAGGATTGGCATGGTTTCTTGCTTAAGAGATTAAAAAGGGTTGTATGGGCTTTATTGCGGTTGTGATGTACATCTATAATGTGGTCATAAAGTACAACTATAAAAAGGGTATAGGTTATGGATGTCAAGTTCCACTATCAATGAACATTGACATCATGTTGTTTGTTTGTGGATATGAATGTTTTGTGTTTGTGGTCATAGAAGATGAATTGGTTTTTAAAATATTTTTTTGGAAATGGTTAATGATTTTTTTTGTTTCATTCCATTATATTATGTTGAATTGGGTATAATGGTTTGGTAAGGGAGTTTTTGGATTATTGAAAATTATTTTCTTTTTGGGGTTTTATATAGCTTATTTTTTATAAAATTTGATATCATTTTTCTCATAGCATCATGTGTAGGGAAGTCATTTGGGGAAAATATAATGAATATTATTTCCACCCATTGATTTAAAACTGTGGTGCTTTTGAATATGATTTATTCTGGGAGACATATTAAGGTAAAGAATTTATCTTCTTTGAGTGGTAAATCATGATGGATAGGATACCTTGTAATGCTTGGATCATAGAGTTGTTGTAAAGATATGGAGTTATGTCATAACATATTTGGGTTTTAATGGTTAGTCATCCTCTTGGTACACTGATTTTGGATTATTGGGGTTTGGTTTTATTGGCCTTTTGGGTATTTTTGTATTGTGTAACAATATTAACATGATTCATGTAGTGGTTTTGAATAGAGAACCTTTTATGTTAGTTTCATCTCAAGGGAAACCCATTCCCTAACATTTCATCAATCCTTAATAACTTATTTCAAACCGTTAGTTCCATCGGAAAATTACTTAAGGCCGAGTATAATTCCATCTCATTGCTAATCCAATGAGACGGAGTGGGACACTACAAGTGGTATCATCTTGAATGGTCCATGAATTTCTTGTTAAGCTGTTTTTTTGGCTCTTTGAAATCAGTTATCAATCATGGATCTTAAATTTGTTCTTGGTTACTACACATGCTGTGATGGTTGTAAGGAGAAGGATTGCCATAACATGAAATGTATAACATAAAAGTACATAGCTAACCCTTTTATTCTAATCCAAAATTTACCAAGGATTTTGGTACATAATTGTTTTGGAGGCATGTATATGAGTGTTTTCACATTATCATGGGTGTAGCTAATGAGATGACCACAAAATTGAAGGTTGAAATGACATCCCACTAGTATTTCCTAATCTATTGGGACTAATGATTAATTCTTTGTCATAAATTTGTTTATTTTTAAAAAATCTGGAAATTATTTTTAAATTTGTGGCCTTTAAATTGTAATGGAAGTTGTATTTTAAAATGTTTTGATTTTCAAAACATAGCGGATTTTTCTAAAATGATTGAAGATTGAAGAATTGATATTTCGGAAATCAGGTTTGTGTTAGTTGAAATATAATAGACTTTGAAGTTAAAAGCATTCATTTTCTAGGTAATAATAGTCATGGTGACTCTTGAGTTGATATAAATGGAACCATATAGATGTCATAGAGACCAACTAGACGATGTTGTGGAAAATGTGGTGGCACCTGAGCCCTATGTGAACCAGAAGCTAGTGTATATAATAGTTAAATTGTTTCAAGCTATGGTTGGTGGGAATAGTGGGGATGATATGAGTCTTGTGGATCACTCTGTTCCATTTAAAAAGAAAAATCGATCAATTTTAGGTGATATTAATAAGAAAAATGGTGGATTTGTTGTAACACCCCAGGTAAATAAAGAATAGGACATTTTCATATTTATCCATATTTATGAATAAAATATTAATATGACTTTAAATGGGACTCTATGCTCGATGGCGTACCCAACACGCAACAACGAGTTTCTTGGGAATCTTACGTTGCACTCTACTAATAAAATAATATTATTTTAAATGGTAGTTAACATGTATTCATTCTATTGGCGGGAATGGATAGAAATAACTAAAATATTATTATATATGTTTTTAAATGTCTTTACATTTATCCAATAAAATATAAAGGCTTAAAATACGGAAATAATTCAATTTTAGGCGTATATGCCCTAGTTTTCACTAAAGGTTCACTTATCACCTTTTGATGGAGAACCATCATTAAATATAGTTGTGTTCACTATTATACATTCTATTGGACCAAATAAAACTCTTCTTAAGAATTGGGACATCAAAATTTACATTGTGTAAATTTTTGGTATCTTTTGGATAAAGTTCATTTTTTTAATGAATAGTGTAAAATGTTGTATTTTAATTCAAAACCTCTTTTTAATCTAATTTATTTATATGATTATATTATCTTTTCAATTGGTTTTAAAGTGAAATTAGAATATATTTTTACCATTAAATCCAATAGTGGTCGTTGGAATTAATTTCACTTTGAAATCAAACTTAAACTAGTGTCAATCTTTTGATACTTATTATTTCATAAAAACACGCTATTTGCTCTGACAGCGGGAATTAATTATTAAATTAATTAATGTGAGTTATATGTTTTGAATTTTGTAAAATAGACTTCATTTTTGAATTCGGAATATCAAATATAGCTTAGGGTGAATTTTTGGGATTTTTCTGAAAAACATCAATTTTTAATGAATAGTGAAACCACTAAGTGGTACTTATAAAAACTGATTTTTCCGTTTAAATGAAATTTTACAATCTTTGTGCTTTGAATTTCAAAAATCCGACATACATGGTTGTCACTAAGAATTAAAATGTGGCTCAATGGGATAAAAATAGTTTTTTGGTGAATAGTAACTTATTATGTTTTTAATCACGATTAGAGGTAATTAGTGTAGTTTATGCTACGAATAATGTTTTAATAAAATGAAATGACCTAGACACATGTCCTACCCTCATTATATGTGTCATGGACTACCAATACAATCCATGGGTCAACTTGGGGACCCCATGGAGCCACTTTGGTAGGAAAATGACATAAATATCTTTTTATTTAATGTTAAAGTAAAAATGACACAAACATGAGATGTTTTACTAAAACAATATTTACATGGGGTTATACAAGTCATATTTTTGACTATAAAAAGTAATTGGAAATATAAAATGATTTCCTACATCATAGTATTTTTTTTAATTTTTAGACATTAAATAAATTAAATTATTTATGACATCATGATGATGCAGCGATGACCTCATTATTTAAAGATTTAAATAAAATGGAAAGATAATGTAATATCTAAGACCTACACATGTCCAAAACCTATTATATGAGTGGATTGCGAACCCTTATCACCTTATCCTAGAAATACATCAATGTGTGTCCTTTAAAATTCGAAACTCTTTTGAACATAATGTAACATTTTGTAACTTTACAAGAGTGCCCCACCTCTCCTCTTATAAAAGGCCCCCACCTCTACCTCCTTACCCACACTCCAAAAGCCTTTGGTTCGGCCAACCCTTGCCCATTTTGTCTCTCCACTTCCCTCTCTTATTCCTTGAACCCTCACTTAGGGAAGATGTCTTCCCAATGAAGCCTTTGAGCTCAAACCAATGGGAGTTACCCGATTTTAAGATAATGTCTTCACTTGTGTCCTTTTGTTTTATTTTTCTTCTACAACCCCCTAAAATCTTTTTATCCATTTATTTTGTAAAATATCCAGTATCTTCAATATACTATGATGTTGTTATAAGAATTATTCGAGCTACACTTACACACAACAACATCCAATGGTTAAAGAACATACTGTTTCCGTGGATGGAGAATTTCCGCCTCCCGAAACGATGATTGTTCAACATTCTTATAACACCTTCAAAGGTGGACATTAAGATGACACTATATTTATATATGATATCTAATATGTTTATGTTTTACTTAATCTTCTTTATTTTTCATTTATGGCATTCCTTTATGGTTTCCATTATGGGTAAACGCGATATCTTCATTCAAGAGAGTGCGGACTACCGCCCCCTCAAAGTGATTTGATTCGTTAATACCATATGTGGTATGTATAAAGGATATATTTAATGATATTATATATTATACCATACTGGAATTAAAATATTATTATGTATCATTATGTTTTAATTCCATTAAATATGAAATAGAACTGGAAGTAGTGTTCATGTGTACGTACGGTTTACCGTCTCCATGAATGGTACATTTCATTTCTTATCTCAAAATGTTATGTAATATTATAAGTACATATATATAATGGATATATATGTAATATATTACATATAAATTATGGATATCATTCTGGAATTATAACATATATATATCTCTCTCATTTTGTTTTAATTCCATTAATATGACAAAAAATGAAAGTAGCGTTCATGCGTATGTACGGCATACCGTCTCCATGAACGGTGGTTTTGGTTTTTTATCTCCAAATGATATGGAATAGTATAAAATGAATATTTACTGGATATATATGATATTTTAATCATTAATACTATTCTGTAAATTAATTACTTATAACTACATGGGCAATCTTTTTTCAAACAAGTTCATTTTTTACTCATGTACCAAACATCGGCAAAAACGTCTGATATGAACTAACGTTATTAAACAATTATTATAACATTATAATATGTGATATGAACTGAATAATAATCTCTAAAGGAGGTACTTAGGAAATTATTAATTGACCAATGATTATTATTCAGGAATATAAAGAAACGAACAAGACAAGTTTGACTTGAGGTAAGGGATCCTACTCCACTCTTTCTTTTTAAGTACACTCTTTTATGTCATTCCTTTTAAAGCTCATCTTTCTTGTTATTGGGATATTCTTTTATATTAATCTTACTTTAATTTTTATGTTCATGTGATGATAGACCCTATTCTCTCTCATCAATCCATTTTGGATGTTTTGAGTGGCGTCGTTAGGCTGTTGAATTTTCGTAAGAGATCTAACCTCTCTTTCTTTTTAAGTACTCTCCTTTATGTCACTTCGTTTAAGCTCCTATTTTTTATGTTGGGGGATGTTCTTTTATACTAATCTTTCTATAAACATTATTTTAATTTGATGATATACCCTATTTGATCTCATCAATCCAATTTTGTATGTTTTATGTGGCGTCATTAGGCTGCCAAGTTTTCATAAGGGATTTTTCATCTCACTTTTATTCCCGTGAGATTTATGCTACATTTGCCATATTTTACTTTGAGTGGTGTATGTAATTACCATTATTTTACTCATTTTGTAATATACTTTCTTTTATGAGTATTTACATCAATGTTGTATTGTCCTTCTTTCACGAGGAGTATGTTTCGAAAGATACCCTAGTCGGTAAAGGAACCTTTCACCCTCCTCTTTTTAAAATACTTCTTTTATTGGGTCTTTTAATTTACATATTTTTATGTTGGGATATGTTCTCATATATCCTTATTGATGTAAATTTTATGTCGAAGTGATGAGATACACTTTTTATCTCTCATCAACTCATTTTGATGTGACGCCGTTAGGTTGTCAAGGGAACTTCTTAACCCAATTTCGATTTCGTTGGGTTCAACATGTAGTTATTGAATATGTAATCCTTTGAATATGTGTGAATTAACTTTGATTATTTTACACTTAATATCCCCTTATATTTGGTGTATTCCTTTGTCACACGTAATTATGTAATTGATTTATCCTTAAACCAAGGATACCGTCTTTGTATAGGACTTCGTCTCAATCTCCTTTCATTGAGGCATATTTTATTTTATACACAACCTTCTTTTATACGGTGTATAAACCCCTTTTACTTTTACTTTTATCCAAAGGAATCTTCCTTTATACTAAGTGTTTTACTAAAGGACAAAAGGGAATGTTTTTTGTCATACGTATGCGGCGACAACGATTTCTCCGCCGCCATGACCATTATTTGAATTTGGGCTTCCTCTACAAGCCATACCTTTTTTTAAAAGAAAAATAAAAACCATGTTTTACTTTTCTTTTATTTTGGTATTGAAAATATTTTTCATAATGTTTTTATATCAATGTGTTGTATTGATATATTTTGATTGAAAGGTGGAAATGTTATGTTTCCTTTATGCGTGTTTTATGTGATATGATTATGTTGAGGTTCTTGGGAATTATTATGAAGACGGGTGGTTCCGTGATAAACTAAGGGCGGGTGAGCCCGATATAGCTCTCCAATGCATTGGGTAATGCGAAGGAGTGAAACGTTGAGGTTTCTCCGAAGAGATTTAGGGAATATACTGTGGTGGGTATTCCAATCATAACAAAGAGGGTTACTCCCTACGTAAGAATTATATGAATGCCTCAAGTTACCTTTTATGTCTTATGATTTATATGATTTATTCATGATTTTATGAGGTATGTTAAAGTGCTTATGTTTTATGGGTAAAGTATGATTTCATTCTTATGTATACATGTACTCATGTTTCCTTTCCATATTTTTATAACCCTTACTGAGCTTTTTATGCTCCTCCCAAGTTTTTGAAATGTTTTTCATAGGTCAAGGGAATGGTACATGATGTGATGATAGTGTCAAGGATGTGTCAAGAAAGAATCCATGTTTTATTTTAAATATGTTTCCGTTGATGGGAATAATGAATACTGTCTTTTATGTAACCACTTTGTTTAAATGTGGAATGTAATGCAAGTTTAATGATCTAATTCTCTAAAACTCTAAACCTGAAAAGATCCTCAATGTGTAATCTTGTAATAACTCAAGATTAAGTAAGGTTTAAGGCTGGGGCATTATAGTTGGTATCAAAGGTCGGTTTAGATAATATTAGAGGTTAGGGTATTCTTTAAACATAAGTGGCATTACCATAATGGTTAGGATTTTAGAAAGAGTCCTAGTTTTAGATAAAGTGAATGAGTAAGTATATCCTATTGTTTATCTTACTCATTAGTACATGATGGTTTTTTTATATACTCACACTGACCTTTTTGGTTTTAGTGAATGGGTGGATCTAGCAGGCACCAAAGTAACAGTGGATTTGAAGGAAACTGTGACAGTTTTTTGAGCAAGAAACTAAATGATATGGGAGATGCAATGAGAACTCTTTTGATTATCCTCAACCAACTATCTGGAGTCATGATTGACCACCTAAACCTTGGTGATTTCTCTAAGGAATCATATATGCAAGAAACCAATCCCTACATAAGTACAGGTAATAATCATAGAGATAAGTGTGTTAAAAAACATATGTGTCAAAGATGTGGAAAGAAACACCTAGGAAAATGTTTGAAAGGGACGGAAATATGCTATAGATGTGGAAATTAAGGTCATAAAGAAAGAACCTGCCATGGAAAAAGGAAGCATCCAGTTGACTCGAGGAAAGGGAAATAAGTTCTTTCTGAGGGATCAATTGAATGTTTTAAATGTGGTGTGCATGGTCATTATGCAAACACATGTCCTATGAAGAAGTTTCGTGAATGGGATCCCCAAGAGCATACAAATGTTCGTTTACCAATAACTATGCCATTCCGATTGAGGATGAAGAAACTGACAATGACCAATCACAGGAAAGAGGTATTTTGGAATAAGTTGGAAAGGAATGGATAATGAATCATGAAGAATGTTGAATGAGTAAGATGTCAACATATAAGGGCTTCTATAGTTATGGTGAAATTCTTAAGAGTATTAAGTCACTTTTGATGATGGGGTTATATTAGAAGTCTTTTTATATTATGTGTAACCCAGATTTTTAATATATGCAAATTTTATTCATGGAATAGTTATCTTTTCTTTTGTGGAAATAGTTGAAATGAGCCATTTGGGTTTATATGATCCTTACTTTTGAGGTAACTATGGGTTATTATATGTTTTTATCGAAAGTGAAAGGCATGAGAAAAACTTGAAGTTAAAATATGTTATTTTTATTTTTAAAGATTTTATCTCATTTTGGGAAATGTTTTAAGAATTATATAGTTTTGGAAAAAGGACAACACGCAGGCTGTGTGACTACCCGTTGCGTCGGACAAAGATGCGGGAATCGAACCCACAACCAAAGTGTGACTGGTATTTATCGCCTACCACTGGACTACATGAAGTCCCTGGTTAGTTTGACTGATTCGTTTTAGTTTTATGATTTTATGAATTAAGAGTAAGTTGATTTTGGGTTATTTATGAAAATGATTAACCTATCATGGAGGATATGTGATTAGATTAATTACTTTCCAATACGAGATGTCAGGAGAAACTGATGTTGTTTGGAGATAAATGTAACGATTTAACTTGGAAGACTATGTGACTAAATCCTTCAAATATTTGGGTTTCAATCTTAGATTGATTTACTTTGAAGAATTTTATGGACAAATTGTTTATCGGATGGTCCTCATTGAACTTTGCGTTTTTTTGGACAAATTTTGGAGATTAAGCATAGATTTTCTTTTTAAAGGGTTATCCTTTTCTGGATTATCTGACCTTATACTAACCTTTTTGGTTTTGGTTTTGGTTAAAGAATAAAGTAATGGGAAGTATATAGTTCTATTTGGTGGATTAGGTGATTCTCTAGAAGTTAAATATAATACTCTTAATGTGAACAAGTCTTCCTAAATACTTGTCTTTTGGAGAAAATATGAGTTTGTGTAAGGAATCTAATAAAAGTTGAAATTCAACATGATAAGTGATTATGTTTCCTTATGAATAAATTCCTCAATAAAAAGTAACTTAAAATATAAATTTTGTCTATTAACTTTTTCCTACTGGGGAATCAAATACCATTTAACCCATCATAGGTTTGTGATTTTATTATGGTTAACTTTCTCCTAGACATATTGACTATCACTCTCCCTCAAGAACATGACCCTTTGCTTTTTCTTCCATGTCCATGTTTTTCGACATGGAATACTAGTATGGGTTAACTTGGTTGACCTCTGTACTTATCTTCCTTTATTTTAAAGTGATTGTTTTACCGACTCTTGTTCTGATGTGGGACTTTCAAGGATGTTTCCAAGCTCAATTTTAAAAATTGCGAGAACGCAATTCCCAAAAGGGGGGATGGATGTAACACCCTAGGTAAATAAAGAATATCACATTTTAATATTTATCCATATTTGTTAATAAAATATTAATATGACTTTAAATGGGATGATATGCTCGATGGCGTACCCAACACGCAACAACGAGTTTCTTGGGAATCTTACGTTGCACTCTAATAATAAAATAATATTATTTTAAATGGTAGTTAACATATAGCCGTTGTATTGGCGGGAATGGATAGAAATAACTAAAATATGATTATATATGTTTTTAAATGTTTTTACATTTATCCAATAAAAGATAAAGGCTTAAAATACGGAAAGAATTCAATTTTAGGCGTATATGCCCTAGTTGTCACTAAAGGGTCACTTATCACCTTTTGATGGAGAACCATCATTAAATATAGTTTTGTTCACTATTAAACATTATATTGGACCAAATAAAACTATTATTAAGAATTGGGACATCAAAATTTACTTTGTTTAAATTTTTGGTATCTTCCCGATAAAGCTCATTTTTTTAATGAATAGTGTAAAATGTTGTATTTTAATTCAAAACCTCTTTTTAATCTAATTTATTTATATGATTAGATTATCTTTTGAATTGGTTTTAAAGTGAAATTAGAATATATTTTTACCATTAAATCCAATAGTGGTCGTTGGAATTAATTTCACTTTGAAATCATACTTAAACTAGTGTCAATCTTTGGATACTTATTATTTCATAAAAACACGCTATTTGCTCTGACATAAGGAATTAATTATTAAATTAATTAATGTGGCTTATATGTTTTTAATTTTGTAAAATAGACTTCATTTTTTAATTCTGAATACCAAATATAGCTTAGGGTGAATTTTTGGGATTTTTCTAAAATACTTCAATTTTTGTTGAATAGTGAAACCACTAAGTGGTACTTATAAAAACTGATTTTTCTGTTTAAATGAAATTTTGCAATATTTGTGTTTTGAATTTCAAAAATCCGACATACATGGTTGTCATTAAAAAGTAAAATGTGGTTCAATGGGATAAAAATAATTTTTTGGTGAATAGTAACTTATTATGTTTTTAATCACGATTAGAGGTAATTAGTGTAGTTTATGGTAATAATAATGTTTTAATAAAATAAAATGAACTAGACACATGTCCTACCCTCATTGGATGTGTCGTGGCCGACCATGACAATCCATGGGTCAACTTGGGGACCCCATGGAGCCACTTTTGTTGGAAAATGACATAAATATCTTTTTATTTAATGTTAAAGTAAAAATGACACAAACATGAGATATTTTACTAAAACACTTTTTACATGGGATTATACAAGTCATAATATTGACTATAAATATTCATTGGAAAGATAAAACGATTTCCTACATTATAGTAGTTTTTTATAATTTTTAGACTTTAAATAAATTAAATTAGTTATGACATCATGATGATGCAGCGATGACCTCATTATTTAACGATTTAAATAAAATGGAAAGATAATGTGATATCTAAGACCTAAACATGTTCAAAACCTATTGGATGAGTGGATTTAGAACCGTTATCACCTTATCCTAGAAATACATCAACGTGGGACCTTTAAAATCCGAAGCTCTTTTGAAAATAAAGTAACATTTTGTAACTTTACAAGAGTGCCCCTCCTCTCCTCTTATAAAAGGCCGCCACCTCTACCTCCTTACCCACACTCCCAAAGACTTTGGATCGGCCAAAACCTGCCCACTTTGTCTCTCCACTTCCCCCTCTTACTCCTTTAAGCCTCACTTTGGGCAGAAGTCTTCTCAAGGAATCCTTTGAGCTCAAACCAAAGGGAGTTACCCGATTTTAAGGTAATGTCTTCACTTGTGTCCTTTTGTTTTATTTTGATTCTCCAACCCCATAAACTCTTTTTATTCATTTATTTTGTAACCAATAAAGTATCTTCAATATACTAGGATGTTGTTATAAGAAGTATTCGAGCTACACTTACACACACCTACATCTAATGGTTAATGAACATACTGTTTTCGTGGATGGCGAATTTCTTCTCCCGAAACGATGATTGTTCAACATTCTTCAAACACCTTCAAAGTTGGCCATTAAGATGACAATATATTTATATATGATATCTAATATGTTTATGTTTTAATTAAGATTCTGTATTTTTCATTTATGGCGTACCTTTATGGTTTCCATTATGGGTAAACGCGATATCTTCATTTAAGGAAGTGCGGACTACCGCCCCCTCAAAGTGATTTGATTCGTTAATACCATATGTGGTACGTATAAAGGATATATTTAATGATATTATATATGATACCATACTGTAATTAAAATAGTATTATGTATAATTATGTTTTAATTCAATTAAATATGAAATAGAAATGGAAGTAGCGTTCATGCGAACGTACGACTTACCGTCTCCATGAACGGTACATTTCATTTCTTATCTCAAAATGTTATGTAATATTATACGTACATATATATAATGGATATATATGTAATATATTACATCTAAATTATAGATGTAATTATAGAATAATAACATATTTATATCTCTCTCATTTTATTTTAATTCCATTAATATGATAAAAAATGAATGTAGCGTTCATGCGTACGTACGGCCTACCGTCTCCATGAACGGTGCTTTTGGTTTTTTATCTCCAAATGATATGGAATAGTATAAAATGAATATTTACTGGATATATATGCTATTTTAATCATTAATACTATTCTGTAAATTAATTACTTATAACTACATGGGCAATCTTTTTTCAAACAAGTTCATTTTTGACTCATGTACCAAACATCGACAAAAACGTCTGATATGAACTAACATTATTAAAAAATTATTATAACATTATAATATGTGATATGAACTGAATAATAATATCTAAAGGAGGTACTTAGGCAATTATTAATTTACAAAAGTTTATTATTCAGGAATATAATGAATGGAACAAGACAAGTTGTACTTGAGGTAAGGGATCCTACTCCACTCTTTCTTTTTAAGTACACTCTTTTATGTCATTCCTTTTAAAGCTCATCTTTATTGTTAATGGGATATTCTTTTATATTAATATTACTGTAATTTTTATGTTCATGTGATGAGAGACCATATTCTCTCTCATCAATCCATTTTGGATGTTTTGAGTGGCGCCGTTAGGCTGCCGAATTTTCGTAAGAGATCTAACCTCTCTCTTTCGTTTTAAGTACTCTCCTTTATGTCACTTATTTTAAGATCCTATTTGTTATGTTGGGGGATGTTCTTTTATATTCCTCTTTCTATAAACTTTAAGTTAATATTATGAGATACCCTATTTGATCTCATCAATTAATTTTTGTAAGTTTTATGTGGCGTCGTTTGGTTGTCGAGTTTTCATAAGGGATTTTTCATCTCACTTTTATTACCGTGAGATTTATGCTACATTTGCCATAATTTCCTTTTAGTGGTGTATTAATGCCCATTATTTTACTCATTGTGTAATATACTTTCTTTTATGAGTATTTAAATCAATGTTGTATTGTCCTTCTTTCACGAGGTGTATGTTTCGAAATATACCCAAGTCGGTAAGGGAACCTTTCACCCTCCTCTTTTTAAAAGACTTCTTTTGTTGGGACTTTTAACTTACATATTGTTATGTTGGGATATGTTATCATATATCCTTATTGATTTCAATTTTATGTCTAAGTGATGAGATACACTTTTTATCTATCATCAACTCATTTTGATGTGATGCCGTTAGGCTGTCAAGGGAAATTTTTAACCCTATTTCGATTTCTTTGGGTTCAACATGTATTTATTGAATATGTCATCCTTTGAATATGTGTGAATGACCTTTGATTATTTTACACTTAATATCCACTTATATTTGGTGTATTCGTTTGTCACACATAATTATGTAATTGATTTATCCTTAAACCAAGGATAACGTCTTTGTATGGGACATCATTTCAATCTCCTTTCATTGAGGCATATTTTATTTTATACACATCCTTATTTTATAAGGTGTATAAACCCCTTTGACTTTTACATTTATCCAAAATGAATCATTCTTTATATGAAGCATTTTACTAAACGACAAAAGGGAATGTTTTTTGTCATACGTATGCGGCGACAACGATTTCTCCGCCGCCGTGACCATTATTTGAATTCCGGATTCCTCTACAAGCCATACATTTTTTTAAAAGAAAAATAAAAACCATGTTTTACTTTTCTTTTATGTTGGTATTGAAAATGGTTTTCATAATGTTTTTATATCAATGTGTTGTATTGATATCTTGTGATTGAAAGGTGGAAATGTTATGTTTCCTTTATGCATGTTTTATGTGATACGATTATGTTGAGGTTCTTGGGCATTATTATGAAGACGGGTGGTTCCGTGATAAACTAATTGCGGGTGAGCCCGATATATCTCTCCAATGCATTGGGTAACACGAAGGAGTGAAACGTTAAGGTTTCTCCGAATAGATTTAGGGAATATACTATGGTGGGTATTCCAAACGTAACCAAGAGGGTTACTCCCTACGTAAGAATGTTATGAATGCCTCAAGTTACCTTTTATGTCTTATGATTTATATTATTTATTCATGATTTTACGAGGTATGTTAATGTGCTTATGTTTTATGGGTAAAGTACGATTTCATTCTTATGTATACATGTAATCATGTTTCCCTTCCATTTTTTTATTACACTTACTGAGCTTTTTATGCTCATCCCAAGTTTATTAAATGTTTTTCACAAGTCAATGGAAAAGTACATGATGTGATGATTGTTTCAAGGATGTGTCAAGAAAGAATCCATGTTTTATTTTAAATATGTTTCCATTGATTGGAAGAATGAATACTGTATTTTATGTAACCACTTTGTTTAAATGTGGAATGTAATGCAAGTTTAATGATCTAATTCTCTAAAACTCTAAACTTGAAAAGATCCTCAATGTGTAATCTTGAAATAACTCAAGATTAAGTAAGGTTTAAGGCTGGGGCCTTATATTTGTGGCTAAATAGGACGAATGAAATCTTCAATTTTTTAGGAACGCCAACTGAGTTAAAAGTGAAGTTAGCAACAAACATGTTTAATGAACTTGCAAGTTAGTGGTGGGAGTTAGTGATCTAAGATGGAATGGAACAAGGTATATCATGGCATTATTTTGATGAAATGTTGAACAAACAATTATTACCTCAAACTTTCATGGTTTTTTAAACAAAATATTTCTTTATCCTGAAGCATGAGAACATGTCAGTAAATAATAATATTGCTACATTCATGAATGTGTTCTCATTTCACCCATGATTTTCTGTAGCTCATCTTTATAGGAACACATTTTTTAATCATAATGATGTATTAAATTCATTAATAATAGTGGTTCTGTATATGAGTGGTTATAATGAAATGGAGAATATGTAAATAGTTGCTGAAACAAATATATTGGGGGCTATGAGTGGGGTAATCATGTTGATACCCTTGTAAAACATATGGAACTATAACGCAGGTATCAAGCATTATGTTGAACTTATTTCTGGAGTTGGAGTGTGGATTATAATCCAATGTCGGGACCAGTGAATTTTTCTTCGAATCCTAGGGCCAAGGTAGGATGATTCTGGTATGGTTCCATAACCTAAATGAAGTGGTATTGTATGTAAAAACCTTGAGAATGTCATATTTGCAAGTTAGTGGGGAATCTCTAGTGATATTATCAAAATCCCATGAGTTTTTGTGTTAATGATAGTTCATACAGGTGATCATAGGTTTTTTCCTTCATGGGATGGGGGTAGTAACACACCTCTCATCAGCAGAGAAAAATTTTCCATGGTTATTCTTGGAAAGTCTTGAATCATCATCATGAGAGGATTCTACGTGTGAATAATGAGAATATTATGGACAATAAGTGGGGTTTTGGAGATGGGCCATGTTATGGTGGATGATCGGTTATGAAAATCATTGGTTAGAGATATCATTATTTGGAAATATACAATTACACTTGTATTGTTTGATGTTGTTTCATATCATTAATTCATTGATTATCATGATGTTGAATCATTCGGTTTATGTGCGGAAATGATTTCTTCTGTACTAAATATTCAAACTCTTATATGTGAAAAGGAGTCTTGAGACCTCCTATACTAAGCATGTTTTTTTATTTGCGGATGAGGTTGAGTTGATCTGGGACTTCTCAGTTCTTTATATAGAAGTGTGCGATGTAATCCTTGGTATGGAATTCATGATGATGTTTTTGGCCCCCTTTGCATATTATGATCAAACACAAAGTTTCTTGATGGAGGCTAGAAACGAGCATCTCTATATGGAAAAAGGAGTTAAGGGGTGCGTGAAATGAATTCTTTGTCACTAGAGGTGAGGGTGATCTCACATCTGTTAGTGACTTTTTCATTGGTATTGATAGAATTTTGGTATAAAAGAAGTTATCTAATAGTGATCGATCAATTTATGGATTTCATTACTGTCAAATTTTTTGGATTTCCTCTCTTAAGAGAAGTTGAACATATAATTGACATCCTTATAACGATATTTCCAATCTCACTTTAATCATACTGGATGGAACCAACCAAATTTGGGGAATTAAAAGTGTAGTTGGTGGATCTAGAAAATAAAGGTTTCATCCAGCCTAGTATTTCTCTGTGGGTAGTACTGATGTTGTTTATTAAAAATTTGAATGAAACTATTCAATTGTTTGTTTATTATCTTATTATTTACTAATTTATGAAAAAGAAATTATATCCATATCATGAAATGATGATATTTTTTATTAGTTGAAAGATTCATAGTGTTTTTATATCGGCGAATTGTGATCAGTATATCATCAGTTATGATTGTAAAATGGAGATATTCCCAAAAAAGACCCTAAATGTAGAAACATCCATTACAGGTATCTAGTTAAACCCTTTGGTCTTGTGAATTCACTAGTGGTCTTTATGGGATTAATGAATCAGATATTTCATAGGTATCTAGATTTGTTCATGGTAGTGTTTGTTGATGATATACTGGTGTATTCAAGGCTAATGGTGGGGCATGAGAAACAGTTTTCAGTAGTGTTGGTATCAATAAGAGACCATCTATTCTATGCCAAATTGACAAACTGATAATTCTGGACATAATAGGTACATTTTCTGGTACATGTTTTTTTTTGAAATGGGTGTTTCAATAGATATGGATAAAATAGAGGCAGTTATCTCATGGAAACTGTTGATGAATGATTTTGAGATACAAATCCTCCTTAGTGAAGATAGGTATTATCAACACTTTTTTAGGCCTTCTCATTATTATTTTAATGAAGACAACATTTACAAGAAATAATGTTCCATTTCAATAGAATTAGGATGGTTATAAATTTTTTTAATAGCATATGGATCGTCTTACATCAACACAGATCATGTTGTTTTTGTACTAAGGATAGGGTATGTGGTGTATAGAGATGAATCATGATCATTATTGGGGTGTGATATCAAGAAATGGTGTTATGTTGTTGTGTATAGATCACATCAATTTTGGATTCATGGGAAGATCTAACCAACACATTATTTAGAGCAGGAGGTACTAGTTCATGCTTGGAAGACCCAGAGTCCGTATTTCTTCAGTGAGAAATTCACATTATACACTGATCATAGGAATTTAAAACATATTTTCTAAAAGATATATTTCAATCAATTTAAAGTAAGATGGATGTATTACCTGTAGATGATTCACATTGAATTGACGCACACACCGGTTAATGGAATTTCGGTGGTAGATTCATTAAGTATAAAGACATAGGCTTATGTGGTGAATAAGGAGTCATATCATTGAAGGTTTATGTTAGTTATAGATGAAATGTAGTTAAAATTTGAACACTATCATTATGTAGTGGTTTTATTTCTAGTCTCATTGGTTTCTAACTTGGTTAGAATGGTTAAATAGGATCAAATGTCAAATTCAATGTGTGTGGCAATGAGGAAAAAACTCAATGGTGGGGAGATCATTAATAGATGGATGTTGGATAGTAATTTTGTGTTGTGGTTTTAAAATTAGATGGTAGTACTAGTGTCTTATTAAGAACTAATTCTCAGTTCTATGCATCATTCCAGATGAGATTTCAATCATGAAATTATAAAAATGTTCAAAGGTTTAATAGTTTAGTTTTGCTGGGTTGGTATGAAAGGAATAGTTGTCGATTTTATTTCATGATGTTTGACCAATCGGTATGTTAGGGCATAAAATACATGACGAGTGGGTATATTAAGGTATTTACATATCCCAATGTGGAAGTGGTAATAGATATTGATGTATTTTGTAATAGTCCTCCCAGGAATGTCTAGGATGCATGGTTCCATATGTGAGATATTTTATCAGCTCACAATGTCAAAAAATTTAATCAGTATTAGTTAATCTTATACGACAGAGGATCTGTCCAAAATACATATTTGTGAGGTAGTAAAGATTCATTTGGTACCACTTTTAATTTAATAATATTTATATCTGATTTTCACATCACATTTTTGTAAATCCTTGCAGTAATCCCTTGGTACTTTTTTAATTATGAACCAAAAAAATCATTCTCGTATGGATTAGAAATATGAAAGGATGATAAAATCATTGGAATATATGTTTTGGTCTTGTGTGATGGGTTTTTTATTGCTTGTGAGAGGAGAAATTTCCATTAATGGATTTATCATACAATAATAGTTATCCTGCATCCATATATATATGGAAACATTTAAGGTGTTGTTTTGGAATCCATGTCATTCTCCACATTTGATGGTGGAAATTTGTTAGGCATCATTAGTTAGGTCGACACATGTCCATGATACAAAGGTGAATATTAAGTGGATCAGGAAAAAAATTGAAATGGATTTGAATCATATATTTTTTAATGCAGATCATCTTAGATGGTTGTTTTCATTTGATGTGGTTGATAATGCATTTCTGAGAATATCTCTAAGGTTGGGACACTGTCTTTTTAGGATGCTGGTAAATTTATCTCTAAGTTATATTGGGACTTTGGAGATACTTGAGCAATTTAGAGAGGTAGAATATCGATTGGATTTTCCAAAATAGTTTTCTATGGTTCACAATGTGATTAAATTATCACCATTAAAAAATTAGCCATAATATCTTGACAATGTGATTTTTTGGGATCATGTTGACAAAGAGATGAATCTCTCATTGGTTCATGTTCCAAATCTAATTTGGGATAGGCAAGAGATATTATTTAATAGGATAACAATCAGTTTACTTTAGGTTCTATGTAATTACAGTTATATTTTAGGACAGACTCTAGAATGGGATAAGAGAGGTTTAATCAATGGCTTATGATCTTTGGGTCAATTGATATTTTTCTACATTACATGTATGAAAAGGAAAATGGTGGGGGGGAATGTAGTAACCTCAGGTTAAGTTATGCGACCCTCATTTTTTGTATTTTTATGTATGTAACGTGTATGGGTAATGATTGAGATAGTTTTAAAGGGTTTTGAGAAGTTTTGGATTTATTTACAAGTGTTCACTGTTTGAGTATCATTAGTGGAAAATATGAAAAAAATACATATACCCATGAATGGATGGGAAAAAAGCAATGTTTGAAACATTAATAAGGTATATGTTTATCTTGACCATGTAGCCAACCATCTAAATTATATATCTTTATGTAGTGGGATTTTTCATGGTTAATTCACTATCTGTCTAACCATACAGGTGAACCATGTGATATACCCTCTAGAGATAGTAGCAGATGGATGATTAGCACATGTTTCTCATAATCATGCATGCCCACGATGCACAACATTAACAAATAGTTTTATAAATGTTAGGGGAATCAGTAATTTCGCTAAACAACTGATTTCTTCTCCCATACAAATCCAACTCATGATTTACTCATCTCAATGGCTAGGTAACTTCTTAAAATCATTTTTATGGAAAATTAAAGGGGTTCCTTTGGTTTTTGATGGAGATTCTCCCCTAGTATGTTTCTTTTCATGGTGTTTTCGTCTAATTACATTGATCTACTCTCTTTTGACACTTGGTTTCCATGATCTATTTATTTCACATATTGATCTAGGGATTTTGTTTCTCATAATGGTGATTTTTGGGCTTTTCGATGTCAGGAAAATAGATCTAAGTTGGTTTTTTATGTTTTCAACCTGATTTATGGTATAGTTTTGTGTTGGTAGATTGCACAAAAATCCAAAGTTAGGAAGATTTTCTATCTTCTCCATTTTTATTTAAATTCAAATATTTAATTTCCCCATAATATCCATTTCTTGAAATTGATAGTGTTTGTGACGTGAGAAGCAATATTTTAAATAATTGGGTGATGTTTTTTGGATTTGGGGAAAATGGATTATTATGGCATAATGATTTTGATATTGGATTTTAAAATGCTAATTTTAAAATCATTATCATGTTGGATTTATGAAAAAATATAA
Source organism: Viscum album (assembly GCA_963277665.1). Lineage (NCBI taxonomy): Eukaryota > Viridiplantae > Streptophyta > Magnoliopsida > Santalales > Viscaceae > Viscum > Viscum album. Next base: position 537,843,160 of record OY728129.1, read on the forward strand.
TTCAAAAATTTTTTGGAATAAAAAGGATTGTTTTATTGAAATTATGTTTGGAATAAATGTTGGTTATGAGCAATTTCAATCAATATTAATTTTTTTGAAATGGATATGTCTTGTGTTTAAATTTTTTATTTTAGTAAGGGATTACTTTTCACGAATATTTTAGTGTTTCATGGGTTTTTAAATGTATAGGATAAAATAATTTTTGAAAATTGTATTTTCATGCTATCATTCATAGGAGTTTATGAAATGGTTAGATGGGAAGGATCGTGGTTGTGATTTACCACCATCATGTATTCCTGAATTATCAATATAAAAAGAGTACGGGTTATGGATTTTAATTTCCACAATCAATGAACGATGTGATTATGTGGATGGTTTGTTCATATAGTTTTGTTTTTCATGAAACCACTCATGCTGAATTGGGTATGCCAAATTTTATTCAGAAATGATTGATGAATTGTTTTATTACTTTCCTTGGTGTTGTGTTGGATTGGGTAATTTGTTTTGTAATGGTCTATTTGTATTATTGAAAATTATGGCCTTATTCAGGGTTATATATAGATTTTTTTATATAAATTATGATAACTAGTTATATCTTAGTGGTGTGTGTTGGAAAGTCATTTGGTGAAAACCTACTGAGTATTATTAATAACCCCCCATCTTTGTCCCTTGGGTAAATTTACATTTTTTCTATTCCTAGACACAAGTAATGATATGGAATCTCCCACATTATGTGGGGAATCATGATTCTTGGGAGGTATTGTGGTGATAGGAGCTAGCATCTTAGTGTGGATATATGGAGTTGTGTCATATCATATTTGGGTTTAATTTTCTGGTATTTTTTGGGTACACAGATTCTAGATTTTTTTTGTTATGTTGGTCTTTAGGGTTTTTCTGTATTGCATAACATTCATGAAAATCATCGTTTAGAGGGTTTGATTAAGGAACATTTTGTTGGTTACATTCATCTCTTGGGAAAATCATTCCCCAAAATATCTTGAATCCATCATCATTTATTTATAGCCTTTGGCACCACACATGAAATTCTAGGGGGTTTTAAAATATTAAAGAATGGGAATGTCACATAAAGTATTGTAACATTCTGTTACGATCTCAAGCCATTGAGAATGGGAAGGATGATATAATTTAATTAAATTTTTTTAATTAATTGTAATGAAATTCTTTATATGGATCTGATAAAAATTTATTAGGTAGGTAAGTTCAATTTTATATCATGAACAAACCTATGATAATTTATCATTGTAATGGTTTTTATGAAATTCAATTCAAAATTGATTACATCTTCTGGGGAATCCTTCCAGTAAATGAATGTTATTTTTACCACTTAGTTACAGGAGAAACTCTACATTAAGAATATATCTATATTACAAATTTTTTTATGTATTTATAGAAGAACTATATGGACCTCCATTGAATCATCATGTTGATTATTATTATAACTTATAACTTGTAATATTTATATTTTAAAGTGTACTTATAGAATGGACATAGTTATGTTTCAATAATTGAATAAGAAACAGAATTATTTTCATGAATATGGATTCATTCGTCCATGTCTGTCCTCAAAGTTTGCACATGTTATTTTATTCAATAATAATTATTGATCAATGTGACTTTTCAGTCATTATCAACATGTTTTCAAGATCACTATCAATAATAATTTCCATATACCGCATATTGATGAATTATTTAATCCACTTCACTGATATCAATACTTTTCAAATTTTTAAATTCATTCTAGTTAAAATCATCTAAGGCCCAATAAATTTTAAATAGCCAATATGATATTACATAAAATGTCAGGATGCTATATGGATATAGTTATGCCTTTCATTCATAATAATACCAATGATTTAATCTTATAATTAATTAATATAGGATCTAATGACTTCCATGATAATTTTTGTTATAATTTTGATATGTAAATATTTTATTTTTATGTAGAAAGAAAGATCATGAATATCATGTAAGGATTGTGATTAAGAACCAATGGAAGGGTACATTTTATTCATTATTTAACAAGTAATTTTTTTCATTTTAATAGATTAATACATTAATAATATATTCTCAAGTAATGGTATACTAGAAGATCTATAAAATAGATGAGTTATAGATAATTGGCCATGGCCGTCCAAGTTAATTGAATTCCATAATTTCATTGGTTTGGATGGATATTATCTTCACTTTTTAGAGAATATTTCATGAATATCTAGTCAAGTCACCATGTTAGCACTGTTGGGTTTTATGTTCTACTGATCTGATGAATTTTCGAAATGATTTATAAATTTTATGAGAAGGATGAACAACATACCTATTCATGGACATCCCTTCCAAGGAGAAGTATCTATATTATATATTGATTCCTCAACGAAGGGATTTTTTCTCATAAAAATCATTATAGTTATTGATTATGCCTCTCAAAAAATGAATATTCATGGTAAAAATATACCCAAATAATGATTTGGAGTTAGATGTTGTTACTTATCCATTAAATATATAGAGTCATTATTAATATGGATATTCTTGTGAAATATATACATATAATAAAATTTAAAATTAATTTTTATTCAAAAACTATGAAGCATGTTCCACAAAAATGGTCGGAATTCATCAAGGAATTTAATTGATCAACACATCACCAATCTTGGAAAGAGAAAATGTCATAATGTTATCTTAGAAGAATGTATCATGCAATATTATCTTTGAAGGGGATAAAAAAAATATACAATATTTTTTGAACATTAATGTATTCATCATTAAATCATTCTGGATGGGATTAAATGTAACCCTTTCTCAAAGGAATATCCAACCATTTATATGGAGTAATATTATAGAGGTGAAAAGGGATTTTGTGGGTAAAAAAATAAAATTGATAAATGTTGTTGAGTCCAACCTTAATTGGGTGTGAATAATTAGTTTGAAGAATCTTTTCAGTGACCAGCTGATACAATATTTTATAAATTATTCATTGGATAAGGCTCACATTGTATACTTTTTTATTCATACTATAATCAGAATAAGTTATAAATACTAAAAATTTGATGGAGACTGTAGTAGGAATTTCCAACAGGATGGGGAGCGGGTTTTCCCCTTGCTTAGGGCTAACCCTAGCGCCGCCTGTGATGGCGTCGGGTCTTTCTTTGGAGGTCAGGCTCACGGGACAGACAATGCCCCCCTTTTTCCTATCTCCCGGAGCTGCCAATGGTCTCTGATCCTTCTTCCCTCCCATTCCCGATTCTCCCGGAGGTTTTGGCTATTAGGATCTCACCAAAGGATTCAGAATCACTCAATGGGTCTCCAGCATTCTCCATGTCACCTTCGGAATTCCATGAAGCTGCGTCGGTTCATTTGTGTACCTTAGTTGCAAATTTCGGTCCAGATTGGCCCCCAATGGGCATCTTTGCAATGTATGTAAATTCCACTTGGGGGTTGAGGAATGGGACTTCTATTGGGGTTCTCAACCGGTTCCATTTTAGTATTCATCTCCAGTCTATCGAGGATTTTTCCTGGGCTTGGTCGAGTGAGTCATGGAGGTGTGATAACTGACCATTCCTTCTGTTCCAATGGACGATCGATTTCCATAACGGACGTGACTGTCAACACTCAACCTTGTAGATTCACCTTCCTGGCCTACCTCTACTATTCTATAACCCTGGAGTGTTAAAGGGGATCAGTGACCGGCTGGGTTTCTTTTCGCATGCTAATGAAGCTACTGCTCGAGTGTTGCACCCATGGTTTGTGCGTGTTTTTGTAGAAATGGATATGTCAAGCATTATTCCTCATCGCATATGGCTTGATGTGTGTGGTGAGGAAGGGTTTTGGCAACAGATCAACTATGAGGAGGTTTTATATTTCTGTTCTGTCTGCTTCTGTCAAGGGAATTCGAAATCTAGATGTCTTAAGCGTAGAGGCCATCAGTGAAGAGGTCCACTCCCAGCCTCACAGGTGGATGAGCCCCCCTCTACATTTGAAGAGCCCGCTCTGCCTCCACCCTCTATGCATATTACAGTTCAAGTTCCCTCCTCTAACGAGGACCCATTTGCGGACAAGAGGCATGTTTTTCATTCATCCTCAGTTCAGATGTCTGTTCCTCTTTATTCTCAAGGCCCAGTCCCGGTGATCTCTGACTCCCCAGACCACCCGATGAAGGATGCTATGGTCAGGGTTTTTTTGTGAAAAAGCGGATATGGGGGTGTGCATTACCCCAAAATCTCACTGTACTACCAGGGAGGAGCATGTGTCATGTGTAGGGATAGGCCTGGTATGCCCCTCGTTGGTGTCTACTGCAGCAGTTCTGGCTTTGAAGGACCCCTACAGCTCTCCTATGAAGAAGGGAATACAAGTGTTGGTTGATGAGTATGGCTTCACCCTCTACCAAAGAAGGAGGTCAATGCTCAAGGACTTCCCCTAACACACTGGCATGGAAGAAGGGAGTCTATTAGGCCCCCTATACAAAAGGAAAATTCTTTTGGAATTGAAAAAACTCAATGCTCCTCCCATCACGGGTGGTGGTTCTCCCACTAATCGATCAAGTCCTGGAAACGAGAAGTGTCCCCCACTATGAGACCTTAGCCCAAATATTTCTAATTCTCCTACCCTCTCTCCGAGGGGAAGTTCCAAGAATATGGAACTAGTGGACTCAGGTAATAGACTCTGCACAAGAAGTCGAGCTAGACTGTGTTCCAAGTAAAAGTTTAGAATTTGACTGAACTTGTGTTAGTTTGTCAGTATTTATGGTTCTTCTGTTATGTTTTTAATATGAAAGTCATCAGTAATACTATGAGGATCTGCCTTAGATGTTTTTTCAGATCAAGAAGTGTCCACCAATGCATAACCATCTATATTTTGACAAATAAGATGGCATGGCAATTGCCATCGGTACCGGGACTGTGCATCCCCGCACGGGACAGCTTGACGAGTAGCCATGCAGAGGTGGAGACTTGTTTAATTGATGTAGGTTCTGATGAGGGGCATCTCCAAATAGTCTTTATTTTCTTGTCCTTTACTTTTTAATGGCTTTTATAGGGTTTGAATAGTTTCGGTTTACACATAACTTTAAAAGTGTTAGTTAAAAATACCAAAAAAGTGGATTGAGGATTGTGTTATAAATACTAGAATGATTATTTCTGGTGGGATAAACTAAAATGTGATATGTTAGAGTATGTCTCTCAGTGCATGGTATGCCAACATGTTATTTCTATATGTTATAAGTATAAGGTGATGTTACCACACTTACCTCAACTATAATGGAAATAATAACAAATCACCAAGGACATCATTCACATACATGAAAAAACATATAATTGAAACAATGAAATATGGCTTATATTTTATCTTCATACAAATTCATAAAACATTGTTCCCGATAGAGGATATTTCCCTTTAGATAAAAATACTTTGATATAAATTATCTAATTTGTAATATTTTAAGGGTTGACACTATGATTTGTATATTATCATGACATTAGGTTGGCATTAATTGTTTTAGATGTGTTTAGTGGGATTTGGATACATTGTTTTGTTTCAATTCATCCTATTATCATAAAAAAGATAGACAATCTGAGAGGAAAACTCAAGATCTATAATATAGGTTGAGTTATTTCTCTATGTACTTATAAGGTGGCTGAGATCACTACCTTTCATTGGTGTTAATTTTATACAACAATAGGTTTTACTCACATATTAATATAGATAATCGTGAATCCGTCTATAGAAAGAAGAGAAAAATATCAAAAATACTTACATGATGTTGAGAATGAATGATTTTTAGAGGAAAACTAGTTGGGGAAAAAGATGATATGTTTAAAGTCATTCATTGGTATGCAAGAATAGTTCAGATTAAAAGAAATTTTATACTGATAATTATCACAGAGATATGTTTTTCATGTTGGTAAGAAATCTTTTATATGCTTTTACCCATTGAATAAAATTATGATATTTTGAATGATGGGAAAACAATTAATTTTTATACAAGTCCTATTGAAATTTTTCTTTAATCTAAACTATATCTTAACGGTTTCTTCTTAAACCGAATTGGACATATGTTTATGATGTGTTCAATGTATCTCTCTAGAGAGAGTACCTAACAGATCTATCACTCAAACTAAAATCATAGGTACTACAACTGAAAAATATCATTCTCAAGAATAAAATCATGTTGATATTTTTTATCATCTAGAGAATGTTCTTGGAAGAAGAACCACTCAAATTTTATATGTTTTCTTGGGAAACCACCAATTTGGGGATGATATGTTGGAATCTAGGGATCTGAAAAAAATATGTCCTCATATTTTTGTATCAGGGGGTTGAATTTTTACCGAAACACTATATTTAAATGGTCTATAATGTAATAGCATAATATTTTCTTGTAAATCATTCTGATTAGATATTATTTCATTCAATATCTTGTGTTACATGAGATATCCATTTTAGATAAAGAGTGTAGATTTTTTATCCATTATCAAAATTTTATTGTATTGATGTGTATTAATATTAAAAAACATTGTTAAAATATACAATAAACAAATATATAAAATTAATTCATTACTTATCAAATGATTATAATTAATAAAATATTATTTGGGAATTAAATTTAAGTTTTTATTTAAACAATTATGAGTGTATTGTATTTTTTATAAATAAATTAAATTAACCACCATAGGTTTGTTATTTTAATATAATTTATATAATTTATAATTAATTTAATGATTAAAAAATATTTTAAAAAATATTTTTCTATGAGAAGGCTAAAAAAAATTGTTTTGCGCATAAAATTTATAGTTTTTTCTTAAAATTGTTTTTTCATATTTTGATAAATACGTTTAAAATTAGATTCCTCAATTTATAGGTATTTAATCATATAAAAATAATTATATATTTGGAATATATGTTTTTATTTTTACATTTATATAATTATTTTCTTGAATTTGATTTATTTTAAATTTTAGTATTTTAAAATTCACCATAATTTCTTATGCAATGCCGATGAAACATTTCAGTAATTAATACAATAATTTAAAAAATTAATTTTCAAATAGAAAATAAAATATCATTTTAGCGAATTAATTTATTACATGTATTATATAGGTGAATATAAAATATCATAATTTTTTGATAAAAATATTGTCTAATTACAAAATATACATTATGTATTTTAATTAATATTATCTACATAGTATCTAAAATTAAAATAATGATATTTTATGAGAATAATGTATTATTAAATAAATAAAAATCATGGATGTAATATAAGAGGAATATGATGAAATAATTTTTCATAAATTTCATCACTTTAATATTTATAAGTTGTTTGAAGAAATATTTCTTGACATAGAAATAATTATATTTTAATAAATTTTGAAACGCCCAAAGTGAACCTCCCCTCTCTTATTAAATAGAACATATAATTTATGTGGTTTCTTGGTGGTTTGAAGGATATTCTCTTCCAATAAGTATCATATCATAGGGTTTTCTTGTTTTTTCTGTGATATAATGATCTCAATCGCTCCGAGTATCCAAGATCTACATATGTCTCTTATATATCTGTAGTTATTCTTTCCTATAATACATATTTTTGGGATACTTGATATTGGGAAAAGATATATAAAAGGTGGTTTTGTGAAGTATTCACCCAGATATGTGAGGAAGTTGTGCATGGTTTATTTCACAAAAACCCCAAGGTATATAGATTCTCTCTCTACTATATTACTATAGGACATTATGGAATTAATTTCATATTAATAGTCCTTTAATTAAATATATATTTTTCATGATGTGTGATGCTTGATTGGAACACATTGTGTGATGTTTTGTACATTTCAGTGAAAATAGTTTATTATAAAACAATTTTTTTGATTATATAATTTAAAATGATAATTTTAAAATCATTGGCATGGTGGATTTTGGGAATATGGTCTATGAAATTTTCTTCAATAAAAACGGATGTTTTATTCAAATGATATTTCACATGGATGTAGTTTAATAAAATTTTCATGAAATATTAATTTTTATGAAATTATTTTACAAAGTGTTTGAGTAGTTTATTTGACTAAGGGGTTGATTATAGAGACAATTGTGGTGTGGCATGGATTTGTACATGTATTAATTAATTTTATTTTAGAAAATTTGATTGGCATGGTTTCTTACTTAAGTGATTAAAAAGGGTTTTGTATGCTTTATTTCATTTGTGATGTAGAACAATAAAGTGGTCATAATGTACAACTATAAAAAGGGTATGGGTTATAGATGTGATGTTCCACTATCAATGAACATTGACCTCATGTTGTTTGTTTGTGGATATGAATGTTTTATGTTTGTCGTCATAGAAGACGAATTGGTTATTAAAATATTTGTTTGGAAATGGTTAATGATGTGTTTTGTTTCATTCCATGGTATTATGTTGAATTTGGTAAAATGGTTTGGTAAGGGAGTGTCTGATTTATTGAAAAAAAAAATTCCACGGTTTTATATAGCTTGTTTTCTATAAATTTTGACAGCATGTTTTCTCATAGCGTCATTTATAGGGAAGTCATATGGGGAAAAGATAATGAATACTCTTTCTACCCATTGAATTAAAAATGTGGTGATTTTGAATATGTTGTATTCTGGGAGACATATAATGGTAAAGAATTTGTCATCTTTGAGTGGTGAATAATGATGCATGGGATTCCTTGTAATGCATGGATCATAGAGTTTGTGTAAAGATATGAAGATATGTCATAACATATTTGGGTTTTAATGGTTAGTTATCCTATTGGTACACTAATTTTGGATTATTTTGGTTTGGTTTTATTGGCCTTCTGGGCATTGTTTTATTGTGTAATAATATTAACATGAATCATGTAGTGGTTTTGATTAGTGAACCTTTTCTGTCAGTTTCATCTCAAGGGAAACCCATTCCCTAACATTTCACCAATCCTTAAACACTTATTTTCAACAGTTAGTTCCATCAGAATTTTTCTTAAGTCCGAGTATAATTCCATCGCATTTCTAATCCAATGAGACGGGTTGGGACACTACAAGTGGTATCAGCTTAATCAGTCCATGAATTTCTTGTTAAGCTATATTTTTGGCTCTTTGAAATAAGTTATCAATAATGTAGCTTACATTTGTTCTTGGTTACCACACATGTTGTGATGGTTGTAAGGAGAAGTATTTTCAGAAAATGAAATGTATAACATAAAAGTACATAGCTAACCATTTTATTTTAATCCAAATGTTACCAGGGGTTTTGGTACATAATTGTTTTGGAGGCAAGCATATGAGTGTTTTCACATTATCGTGGGTGTAGCTAATGTGATGAGCACAAAATTGAAGGATGAAATGACATCCCACTAGGATTTCCTAATCTATTTGGAGTAATGATTTATTTTTGTCATGAATTTTTTGAATTTTAAAAAATCTGGAAATTATTTTTAAATTTATGGCTTTTAAATGGTAATGGAAGTTGTATTATCAAGATGGTTTGATTTTCAAAACATATTGGATTTTTCAATAATGATTGATGATTGATGAATTGAAATTTCAAAAATCAAGTTTGTGTTAGTTGTAATGTAATAGAATATGAAGGTAAAAGAATTAATTTTCTAGGTAATGAGAGTCATGGTGACTCTTGACTTGATATAAATGGAGTCAGATATATGTCGTAGAGACTAACTAGAGGAAATTGTGGAAAATATTGGGGCACCTAAGCCCTAGGTGAACCAGAAGCTAGTTTATATAATAGTTAAATCTTTTCAAGCTATGGTTGGTGGGAATAGTAGGGACGAGACGAGGAATCTGGATCACTCTATTCGATTTCAAAAGAAAAATCCATCAATTTTAGTGGATATTCATAAACAAAAGGGTGGATTTGTGGATAAATAGTACGAATGAAATATTCGATTTCATAGGAACACCAACAGAGTTAAAAGTGAAGTTATAAATATACATTTTTAATGACCTTGTAAGTCAGTGGTGGGAGTTGGTGATCGAAGATGGAAAGGAACAAGGTATATCATGTGATGGTTTTGATGAAATTTTGAACAAAAAATTATTACCTCAAACATTCAAGGTTTTGAAAAAAAATATTTCCTTGGCCTGAAGCATGAGAACATGTTAGTAAGAAATTATATTTTTACATTCCTGAATGTGGTCTCATTTCACCCAGAATTTTGGGTAGTGCATCTTTGTAGGATCACATATTTTAATTAGAATGGTGCATTAAATTCATTAAAAATAGCGGTTCTGTATATGAGTTATTATAATGAAATGGTGAATAGGGAAATAGTTGTTGAATCAAATATATTGGGGTCTATGAGTTGGGTAGGCATGTTGATACCCATGTAAAACATATGGAACTATAATGAAAGGATCAATCATTAGGTGGAAACATATTTCAGTATTTAGAGTGTGGATTTGAATCCAATTTCGAGAGTAGTGAACTTTTCATTGAATCCTCGGACCAAGGAAGGATGCTTCAGGTATGGTTATGTAAACTACATGAAGTGGGATTATATGTCACAACCTCGAGAATGTCATATTTGTATGTTAGTGGGGAATCTATAGTGCTATTATAATAATCCCATGAGGTTTGGTGTTAATGATACTTCATAAAGGTGACCCTAGGTTTTTTCCCTGATGAGATGTGTGTAGTAACACACCACTCATCAGCAGAGCAAAATTTTCCATAGCTATTCTAGGGAAATTATGAATCATCAACATGAGAGGTTTCATCTTGTGAATAATAAGAATATTTTGGCGAACAAGTAGGTTTTTCGAGATGGCCACGTTGTGGTGGATGATCTGTTTAGGACAATCCTTGGAGAGAGATATGATTCTTTGGAAATATACAATTACTCTTGTGTTGTTTGATGTTGTTTCATCTCATTATTAAATTGATTCTCTTGATGCTTTTTCATTGGGTTTATGTGTGGAAATTATTTCTTTTGTACTAAAAATTGAAACTCTTATTGGTGAAAACAAGTGTTGATCCCTCCTATGTTGAGCACGATGTTTATTTTCGGATGGGGTTGATTTGATTTGGGACTTCCCTATGCCTGTTATAGAAGTTTCTGATGTAATCCTTGGTATGGAATTATTGATGATGTTTATGACCCCATTTGCTTATTATGAGCGAACGACGATTTTCAGGATGGAGGCTAGAAACGAGCATCTCTTTATGGAAAAACGGAGTTAAAGGGTGCATGAAGTTAATTCATTTCCACTAGAGGTTGGGATGATCAAACATTTATTAGTGACTTTTTCATTGGTATTGATAGAATTTGGGTATAAAAGAAGTTATCAGATAGTGATCGATCAATTTATAGATATCATTGCGGTCAAATTTTTAGGATTTATTCTCTTAAAAGAAGTTGATCATATAATTGACATCCTTATAAGGATATGTCCTATCTCACATTAATCTTATAGTATGGAACCAACCGAATTTGTGGAATTAAAAGAGTAGTTGGAGGATCTAGAGAACAAAGGGTTCATCCATCCTAGTATATCTCTATGGGTAGTACTGGTGTTCATTATTAAAAATGTGGATGAAACTATTCGGTTGTTTGTTTAGTATATTATTATTTACCAATTTACAAAAAATAAATGATATCCAGATAATGAAATGAAGACATTTTTTATTAGTTGAATGAATCATAGTGTTTTTTATAGGTTAATTGTGATCAGTATATTGTCTGTTATGATTGTAAAAAGATAATATTCTAAAAATGCCTCTAAATGTAGAAACATTCATTACAGGTATCCGGTTATACCCTTTGGTCTTATGAATTCACTAGAGGTCTTTATGGGATTAATGAATCAAATATTTCATAGGTATCTAGATTTGTTCATGGCAGTGTTTGTTGACGATATACTTGTGTATTCAAGTCCAACGGTGGAGCATGAGAAACACTATTCAGTAGTGTTGGGATTCATGAGAGACCATATATTCTATTCCAAATTGAAAAATTGATAATTTTGGACATAATAGGTACATTTTCTAGTACATGTTTTTTTTGAAATCGGTGTTTCAGTAGATATGGATAAAATAGAGGTAGTTATCTCTTGGAAACTATTGAAGAATGATTTTGAGATACAAATCCTCCTTAGTTCATCTAGGTATTGTCAACAGTTTTTCTAGGTCTTATCAGTATTATTTATTTATGAAACCATTTACAAAAAATAATATTACATTTCAATAGAATGAGGAGGATATAAATTTTTATAATAGCACAAGGATCGTCTTACATCAACCCCATTAATGTTGTTTTAGTACTAAGGATAGGGTATCTGGTGTATAGATATGCATCATGATCATGATTGGGGTGTTATATCAAGGGGTATTATGTTGTTGCGAATATCGCACATCAATTTTTGTTTCATGGGAAGAGCTACCCATCACATTCTTTGGATCATGAGGTACTAATTCATTCTTGGAAGACCTCGAGTCCCTATCTCTTCAGTGATAAATTCACGGTGTACACAAAACATAGGATATTAAAACATATTTTCTAAAAGATATATTTCAATCAATGTAAAGTAAGATGGATGGAGTATCTATAGATGATTCACAGTGAATTGACACACACACACCGGGTAATGGAATTTCAGTTGGAAATTCATTAAGTATAAAGACAAATTCTTTGGTGGTGAATCATGAGTCATATCATTGGAAGTTTATGTTAGTTATAGCTGACAAGTAGTTAAAATTTGAACACTAGTGTTAGGTAGTGGTTTTATTTCCAGTCTCATTGGTTTCTAACATGGTTATAATTGTTAAATAGGATCAAATGTCAAGTTTAATGTGTGTGGCCATGAGGAAAAAACTCAATGGTTGGGAGATCATAGATAGATGGATATTGGATTGTAATTTAGTGTTGTGGTTTTCAAATTAGATGGTCGTACTAATGTCTTATTAGGAACCAATTATCAGTTCTATGCATCATTTTAGATGATATTTCTATCATGAAAATAAAAAAATGTTCAAAGGATTAATTGTTCAGTTTTGGTGGGATGGTATGAAAAGGAAAGTTTTTGAGTTTATTTCATGATGCTTGACCTATCTTTATGTTAGGGCATAAAATCAACGACAAGTGGGTATATTAAGTTATTTACATATCCCAATGTGGAAGTGGTAATAGATAGTGATGTATTTTGTAATAGACCTTCCAATAATGTCTAGGAAGCATGATTCCATATGTGATATAGTTTATCAGCTCACAACGTCAACTCATTTCATCGGTATTAGTCGGTCTTATACGGTAGAGGATCTGTCCAAAATACATATTTGTGAGGTGGTAAAGATGAATTGTGTACCACTTTTTATTTAATAATATTGAGATTTGATGTTCACATCACATTTTTTGAAATCCTTGCAGTATGACCTCTGTAAATTGTTGACTATGAACATGAAAAATCATTCTCATATGGATTAGAAATCTGAAAGCATGATACAATCTTTGGAATGTTTGTTTTGGTATTGTGTGATGGGTTTTTTATTGCTTGTGACAGGAGCAATTTCCATTAATCGAGTTCTCTTACCATAATAGTTATCTTGCATCCATATATATATGGAAACATTTAAGTTGTTGTTTGGGTATCCATGTCATTCTCCACATTTGTTGGCGGAAATTTGTTAAACTTCATTAGTTGTGTCGAAACATGTCCATGATACAAAAGAAAATATTAACTTCATCACGAAAATAATTTAAATAGATTTGGATCATAAATTTTTTAATGGGGAGCATCATAGATTGTCATTTTCATTTGATGTGGTTGATAATGTGTTTTTGAGAATGTCTCTATGTTTGGGACATTGACTTTTCGGGAGGCAGGTAAAGTTATCTCTGAGGTATACTGGGCCTTTTGAGACACATGAGAATGTCGGAGACGTGGAATGTTGATTGAATTTTCCAAAATAGTTTTCTTTAATTCAAAATGTGTTTCAAGTGTCACCATTCAAAAAGTATCGATAAGATGTTGACAATGTGATTTTTTGGGATCATGTTGATATCGAGATGAATCCTTCATTGGTACATGTTCCAATTCAAATTAGTGATAGGCAAGAGATATTATATCATAGGATTACAATCAGTTTAGTTTAGGTTCTATGGAATCATAGTTATATTTTAGGGGAGACTCTAGAATTTTATAAGAGAAGATTGATCAATGTCTTATGATCTTTAGGTGAATTGATTGTTTTCTACAATCCATGGATGAAAAGGAAAATGGTGGGGAGGATGTAGTAACCTCAAGTTAAGTTATGCAACCCCCATTTTTTATTTTTATGTATATAATGTGTATGGGTAATGATTGAGATAGTTTGAAAGGGTTTTGAGAAGGTTTTTATTTATTTACAAGTGTTCACTATTTGAGTATCATTAGTGGAAACTATGAAAAAAATACATCTAACCATGAATGGTTAGGGAAAAAATCAATGTTTGGCACATTGATAAGGTGTATGGTTTTCTTGAACTTGTATTCAGCCATCTAAACTATATATCTTGATGTAGTGGGATTTTTCATGGTTAATTCACTGTTTGTCTAACTATACAGGTGAACCATGTGATACACCCTCTAGAGATAGTAGCAGGGGGATGATTAGCACATGTTTTGAATAATCATGCATGCCCACAATGCACAACATTAAAAAATGGTTTTAAAAATGTTAGAGGAATCAGTAATTTACCTAAAAAACTGATTTCTTCTCCCATACAAATCCAACTCATGATTTACTCATCTCAATGGTTAGGTAACTTCTTAAGATCATTTTATGGAAAATTTAAGGGGTTCCTTGGGGTTTTGCTGGAGATTCTCCCCCAGTATGTTTCTATTCTTGGTGTTTTCTTCTAGTTACATTAATATACTCTTTTCTGACACTAGGTTTCCACTATCTATTTATTTCACATATAGATATATGGATTTTGTTTCTCATAATGGTAATTTTTGGGCTTGTCAATGTTAGGAAAATAGATCAAAGGTGGTATTATTATGTTTTCACCCTAATTTGTGGTATAGTTTTGTGTTGGTAAATTTCAGAAAAATCCTAAGGTAGGAAGCTTTTCTATATTCTTCATTTTTATTGAAATTCAATGATTTAATTTCCCCTTACTATTTATTTCTTGAAACTGATAGTTTTTGTGACATCAGAAGCATTCTTTTAACTCATTGGGTGATTTTTTTTGGATTTGGGGAAAATGGGTTAATATGGCACAATATTTTTGATATTGGATTTTGAAAGGATAATTTTAAAATCATTATCATGTTGTCTTTATGAAAAATTAGAATTCAAAAATGGTTTGGAATAAAAAGGATTGTTTTACTGAAATGATGTTTGGAATAAATGTTGGTTAAGATCATTTTCAACCAATATTAATTTTATTGAAATGCATATGTCTTGTTTTTAAATTTTTTATTTTTTAAGGGATTAATTTTCACGTAATATTTGGTGTTTCATCGGTTTGTAAATGTATTTGTTAAAGTGAATTTTGATAATTTTATTTTTGTGCTTTCTTTCATAGGAGTTTATGAAATGGTTAGATGGGATGGATCGTGGTTCTGATTTACCACCAACATGTATTCCGGAATTATCAATATAAAAAGAGTATGGGTTATTAATATTAAGTTCCACATTCAATGAACAATGATCTCATATGGATAGTTTTTTCATATAGTTTTTTTCCATGCAACCACACATGCTGAATTAGGTATGCCAATATGTATTGAGAAATTATTGATGAATTTTTTTGTGTCTTTCTTTGGTATTGTGTTGGATTGGGTAATTGGTTTTGTAATGGCCTATTTGTATAATTGAAAATAATGGCCTTATACATGGTTTTATATAATTTTTTATATAAATTATGAGAACTACTTATATCCTAGTGGTGTGTGTTGGGATGTCATTTGGTGAAAACCTAATCAGTATTGTTAATAACCCCCCTTCTTTGTCCCTTGGGTACATTTACATTTTTTCTATTCCTAGAGACAAGTAACGATAAAAAATATCACACTTCATGTGGGGAATCATGATTATTGGGAGGCCTTGTGGTGCTAGGAGCTAGCATCTTGGTGTGGATATATGGAGTTGTGTCACATCATATTTTGGTTTAGTTGTTTAGTCTTTTTCTTCATACATATATTCTAGATTTTTTATGGTTGTGTTGGTCTTTCGGGTATTTTTTATTTGCATAAAAATCATGAAAATAATCATTTAGTGGTTTTGATTAAGGAACATTTTTTTGGTTACATTTATCTCATGGGAAAATCATTCCCCAAAATATCATGAATCCATTAGCATTTATTTATAGCCTTTGGCACCACACATGATATTCTAGGGGTTTTAAAATAATAAAGAATGGGACTGTCGCATAATGTAGGGTAACATTTTGTTACCATCTCAAGCCAATGATAAGGGGAAGGATGTTATAATTTAATTAAATATTATTCATTAATTGTAATTACATTCTTTATATGGATCTAATAACAAATTATTAGGTAGGGAAGTTCAAATTTATATCTTTAACAAACCTATAATCATTTATCATTATAATGGTTTAAGTGAAATTCAATTCAAAATTGATTCCATCTTCTTGGTATTCATTCCAGTAAATGAATGTTATTTATACCACCCAGTTACAGGATAAACACCATATTAAAAATATAACTATTTTACAATGTTTGGTATGTATTTATTGATGAAATATATAGACCTCCATCGAATCATCATGTTGAGTATTATTATTACTTATAACTTATAATATTTATATTGAAAAGTGTACTTATAAAATGGACATAGTTATGTTTCAATAATTGAACAAGAAACAAAATGATTATCCTGAATATGGATAAATTCATCTATTTCCGTCACCAAAGGTTTCACATGTTCTATTATTCAAGAATAATTATTGATCAATGTGACTTTTCATTCATTATCTATATGTTTTCAAGATCATTATCAATAATAATTTCCATATACCCCATATTGATGATTAATTTAATCCACTTCGCGGAAATCAACACTTTTAAAATATTTAAATTCAATCTAGTTAAAATCATTTAAGGCCAAATAAATTTTAAATATCCAATATGAACTTACAAAAAATGTCAGGACACTATATGGCTATAGTGATGCCTTTCTTTCGTAATAATTCCAATGATATAATCATAGAATTAATTAATATTGGCTTCAATGACTTCCATGATGATTTTTGAAATAATTTAATTATTTAAATATTTTATTTTAATGTAGAAAGAAAGATCATGAATATCAAGTAAAGATTATGATTAAGAACCTAGGGAAGGGTACATTTTATTCATTATTTACAAAGTAGTTTTTTTTTATTTTAATAGATTATTACATTAGTAATATATTCTCAAGTAATGTTATACTAGTACATCCATAAAATAGATGAGTTATAGATAATTGGGCATGGCCGTCCAAGATAATTGAAATCCATAATTTCCTTGGGTTGGATGGATATTATGATCACATTTTAGATAATATTTCATGAATATATAATCCAGTCTCCATGTTAGCTCTGATTGGTTTTATGTTCTACTGATATGATGAATGTTATAAATGAATTATAAATTTTATGATAATGATGAACAACATACCTATTCATAGACAACCCTACCAAGGAGATGAATCGGCATTATATAGTGATTCATCAAAGATGGGATTTTTTCTCATAAAAATCATTATAGTTATTGATTATGCCTCTCGAAAATTGAATGTTCATGGGAAGAAAATACCCAACTAATGATTTCGAGTTAGTTGTGGTTACTAATCCATTAAATATATAGATTCATTATTTATATGGAGATTCTTATAAAATATATACTTATAATAAACTTTAAAATTAAATTTTCATCAAAAACTATGAAGCATGATCCACAAAAGATGTTTGGAATTCATAAAAGAATTTAATTTCTCAACACATTACCAATCATGGAAAGATAAAATGTCATAATGTTCTCTTAGATGAATGTATCATGCAATCTTATCTGTGACGAGGATTAGAAATATCCAATTTTTTTAACATTAATGTATTTATCCTTAAATCATGATGGATGGGTTAAAATGTAACCTTTCTCAAATGAATATCCAACCATCAATATGCCGTAATATTACAGAGGTGAAAAGGGAAGTTGTGGGTAAAAAAATAAAATTGATAAATTTTGTTGAGTCCAACCTTAATTGTGTGTGAATATTTTGTTTGAAGAATATTGTCAATGACCAGCTAATAAATTATATTATAAATTATTCCTTGGATAAGGCTCATATTGTATACTTTTTTTCATCCTAGAATCAAAATAAGGTATAAATACTAAAAAGATTATTTCTGGTGGGATAAAATAAAATGTGATATGTTAGTGTATGTATCTCAATGCATGGTATGCCAGCATGTTATTTCACTAGTGCAGAAAACATTTTTTACGTCGGTTATTTTTTATTATTTACGTCGGTTTTTAGGCGACGTTAATACGGACGACGTTATAAATAACGTTTTTTACGTCGGTTATTTAAAACCCGACGTAATATCCCTAACATCACGGTGGTTATCACGTCGGTTCATATAATAATCGACGTGATAAATATGCGCGGGGGGGCTTTATCACGTCGGTTATTCCCTAAGCCGACGTGATAAAACTCCTGGGATATCATTTATCACGTCGGTTATGTCATAACCGACGTGATAAACCCTTCTCCTGGCCTATTATCACGTCGGTTATTTAAGAAACCGCCGTGATAAAAAGTCCTGGGAAACGTTTTAGCACGTCGGTTATCCAATAACCGACGTGGTAAATCGATTCCCAGGCCTTTTAGCACGTCTGTTATGTTAAGAACCGACGTGATAAAAGCCCCGGGAACGGTTTATCACGTCGGTTCTAGAAAAACCCGACGTGATAAACCCCTGCCGATTTATTTACCACGTCGGTTATAAAATAACCGACGTGAAAGAATTTTTTTTTTTTTAATAATTGCACTGCTCTCACCAAAAAGCAACCAGAAACCAAACAAAAATAACAATGCCAGCCCTCCCCCAAGCCCCAACTGAACCCCAACCTCATCTATACCCACCTAACAACCTGGCCAGCCCTCCCCCACCACATTGGAGCCCCACCACAACCCTTGGACACCACCCCCCCCCCACCCCTTGGACAGCCCCCCCACCCTCATTTACACCCCCAAGACCCCTAGTACAGCCTCAAACACCCATTGGACACCCCCCCACACCTGGACAGCCCTCCCAGACCCCTTGGACACCCCCCCCCCCCCCGAGCCCTTGGACAGCCCCAAACACCCCTTGGACACCCCTCTCATATCCCTTGGACACC
Organism: Viscum album; assembly: GCA_963277665.1. NCBI lineage: Eukaryota > Viridiplantae > Streptophyta > Magnoliopsida > Santalales > Viscaceae > Viscum > Viscum album. The sequence goes on from OY728129.1 coordinate 537,862,501, forward strand.
CCCCCCCCCCACCCCTTGGACAGCCCCCCCCCCCCCCCCACCCTCATTTACACCCAACCGGCCCCTTGGACAGAACTCCCAGACACCTTGGACACCACTCCCATATCCCTTGGACACCCCCCACCCCTTGGACACCCCCCCACCCCTTGGACAGCCCCCCCACCCTCATTTACACCCAACCGGCCCCTTGGACAGAACTCCCAGACACCTTGGACACCACTCCCATATCCCTTGGACACCCCCCACCCCTTGGACACCCCCCCACCCCTTCGACAGCCCCCCCCCCCCCACCCTCATTTACACCCCCCGAACACCCCTTGGACACCCCTCCCATATCCCTTGGACACCCCCCCACCCCTTGGACACCCCCCCCCCCAACCCTTGGACAGCCCCCACCCCCTGGACACCCCCCCGACCCCTTGGAAACCCCCCCTACCCCTTGGAAACCCCCCCATCCCCTTGGACAGCCCCAAACACCCCTCCTATATCCCTTGGACACCCCCCACCACTTGGACACCCCCACCCTCATTTACACCCAACCGACTCCTTGGACAGCCCCAAACACACCTTGGACACCCCTCCCATATCCCTTGGACACCCCCCACCCCTTGGACACCCTCCCACCCTCATTTACACCCCCCCCGACCCCTAGGACAGCCCCAAACACACCTTGGACACCCCTCCCATATCCCTTGGACACCCCCCAAACACCCACCCACCCCCTTGGAACCTCTCCCCCCATACCAAAATCCAGACCAGAAAAACCATCAACAGTAGACCAAAACAAGAAGTAGAGAAAAATTAAACATTCACTTATATAACATTCAAAACTTACACTGTCAACTTCAAAAAAAACTAAATCCAACCTAAACGACTACGAAATACACAATTACATTGACAATATTCAAAATTACATTTTACATTACAAACAACTAAAAGTTAATCAAACCTATAAAATAATTTGACCACTCCACTTGTAAGTGTTTGATATCTTCAGCAGTAAAGGGTTGAGGGTCATCAAAAAGCTACAAAGGAAAAGGATAGTAGTCAACGTGTATAATGAATAAATCAAATTGAAATATTATGAGAAAGAGGAAATCTTACCAGGTCAAAACTCAGAACTGTCCCAGTTGTTATTATTTCATACATAAATCTTAACATGTAATATCCGCATTCGATGATGCCTTGTTGCTCATGACATTTCTGTTTGAATGAGTGTAAATTCAATATATTATTTTTATGTAATAAATCAAAATGTACAAATTATAAATGGATATTTACCTTCGCATGTACATATTTGATCTTGAAATTCCTTTTCTTTGCGCTTTTTCGAAAGTGGACCCATGCCCTGTTAGAAAATAATACGAATGGGGTAAATTTAAAATTCACTATAATATATAAAAATATTGTGAAATTGAAACTTACGTTTCCAATATATTCTTAAAACTTTCTCGCACATCATCATGGAGAGAGCATATCCAATAAAGTGTTTTCTCCCTAGGGAAAAAAACCCCTAACATCCAATGATCCCTGATAAAAGGAAATTTAACGTTAGTGGTTTTTTATGTTAAAAGATAATTAACTCTTTGAGAGGGATGTGTTTCATACCTCCCACAAAAAGGCATCATCCAACACTGTGTGATTACATTCTTTTCAAATCTATCAGCAATATAAAAGCATTCTTTGTTCCTCATCCAATGCACATGCTTCAGGGGAAATCAATTGTGGGTCCACGAATCCATATACATCTGTCAGCTCATTCCTCTCACAAATTTTATACAGATACCTAATACAAAGCAGACATAAGTATACATTTTTAATAAATATAATGCAAGGAAAAGGTGTTAAGACTTACATGATAAAAATTTGCACCACGTTGATGCCCAACTTATCTCCAGTGACAAACTCCATGATATCAGTTTTCATAATCCCCACACATAGTTCACGTCCACAGACATGAGCTTCCATTGTAAAGTCATAATTATCCGCCAACAAATTTGAATATCTTGACAATTTGTCAAGACTGCTAGTATCTGCATCTGATGTCATAGCTATCTGTCTTTGTTGTTGTCTATACAGTATTTCTTTACCTTTGAAGTATTCCTGTAAAAATAAATTGAAAAATATATTAGTTTTCAAATGATAAAACATTAATAAAAATATAAAATAAAAGATATAACATCCATACCTCTATGGTAATGAGTCGAAGAAGTCTGGATGGCCAAAGTAAAAAATGGCCAATACTATGTCCAACTGTCGTCACCTCATCTGTAGGTAATGGTATCCGATCTGATCTATCTATAATATCCTGTACAGTGACCCTCTGATTCTCTACCTCTAACTGTTGATGATGAAATGTATCTCCTATACAATATACCATCCCATATGCAACTATATGATGTTGAGGATCATCAACATACAACTCACAATAAGTAGGTAGCTGCGGCGGAGGAGGAGGATCAAAAATGGGGTCCGCAGGCTGAGGTGGGGGAGTGGGAGCTACTGGGAGAGGTGGAGTGGGAGCTGCACCCTGAAATTGTCTTTGCAAGTCTGCAAACATTAACTGCACCGATGCTCTAATCTTTTCCTCCATTGTCGCATTAATATTATGGACTTCAGCCTCCAAGGATTCTATTTTTTTTATAAACTCCCTCAACGTTAGAAGTTGAGGAACGTGGCAACACTTTTCTTACCGATACACCTGCCGGATATCCTCTTACACGGCCAGGATGTTCGGGCTTTCCCAATGCCACAGATAAAATATCTTCCCTCCCAGATGGTGTAAATGTCCCCTGTGAACTCTGCTCCTCAAGAGAGTCCTGTAATAATTAATTGAACATTTCTATAATGATTGGAAATATATGACGAAAATAGTAAACTTAAATAAATAAAATAGATATCTTACAATCCTCTCAACTACGAGTCTCGATTCTTCCGAAAGATATTGTCCTTTTTTGCCCTTCCGAGCTCTTTTCCATTTCTCATGTCTAGATGGAGGGGATGGAGGGGCCACCTCTCCAGAGCTTGAAGACTCAGCTCTTAGTTGTTGAAATTTTTCTGCCATCACTTGTTCTTCCAATAATGCATACCCTCCCCGAGATAAACTATGAGGGTATACATTTTTAGATTGGATCTCTTGATGAGCTTTCCTTGTTTGCTGTAAATTAAGAATAAGTAATCATTAACAAAACAATAATAAGATCATTTATATAAGAAAGCTTATAAAATTTTACATTGCCCTTACCAAAAATGATTCTTTTCTTCTACTTTCAAAAAATTGTCTCCATGTGTCTTCATCTATAAAAGGATATATACGACATGGATTCTCACGACTCCTATGACCATAAATGAAATCAGATGAGAGGGTTGATTTGAAATCCCTCTATCTCCTAGCAGCCAACGATAAGCATTTCTTCCTGAATCCTCCAGTGTCAGGAATATCAAATGTCATCTGATAAAAAAGAGGTTAAAAATATTATATATACTAGAAACATTTAAATAACAGTCAAACAATAGCAAAAGATCTTACCAAAATGGTCTCCCACAGCTGAGAAATTAGCGCCTTATCCACACTTCTCCAATCATCATAGAGAATGCTTACTTTGCTCTTAGCCTGAGTTGCTACAAAACCCTTAAAATCTTTAGCATTTGGACCTCTAGGAAGATCATCATCATCAAACTCCACGACTATCCTCTCCTCCTTCGTACGGGCAAGTGATAATTTTGGTAAACGTGTGCACCCACGCTTACCAACCTTTGAACTCTTTTTCGTTATAGGAGCATGTGAATGTTCCTCCCCAGATGTATAACCAATATGCTCATCTCCAGAATCATGTGGCTGATCAACTGATTGATCTGTCATTTTCCTTCAAATCAAAAAAACAAACATTAGTTCAAAAATAGAAAAGTGTACTAAATTACATAATATTAAACATTGGTAATATGGTAAGCATGTTAAACAATGATAAACATGGTAAACACAGGCAAAAGGTTGCCAAGGAGTTGGCCCAAGAAAGCTGAAAAGTGGACTCACTGAGTCCACCGGTCAGCCGGTGTGAGCACACCGGCCAGCCGGAGGACCCAGGCAGTAGACTTGCCCACTGCCTGGTGCCACCGGCCGGCCGCTGGATCACCACCGGCCGGCCGGTGGACCAGACAGAGAGCCTTCCTCTCTGTCTGGACCACCGGCCGGCCGCTGGCTCATCACCGGCCGGCCGCTGGTGATCCAGACAGAGAGGAAGGCTCTCTGTCTGGTCCACCGGCCGGCCGGTGGTGATCCAGCGGCCGGCCGGTGGACCAGACAGAGCTTTGTTCTGGACCACCGGCCAACAGGTGATCCACCACCGGCCTGCCGGTGCGCCCAGGACTTCTCCTCTTTATGGTTTTTATTGTTTTATCGTTTTGGTTTGATACATGTTTTAATAAGTAAAAAATTTACAGTATCTAACATTATATGAAAAAACTAAATGTAAACAAGAAATAAACTTGTGTTACCTGTAATTTTAGGAATGTACAGTTGGATTGTTTTCCCAAATTCCTTCGTCGTGATCGTTCCTTATGGCACAAACCATGTCTTCAACATACTCATCATTATGTTCTGTTAATCTTTCCATGGAAGTAGGGATCTCACATAAATCAGCATCTTCATCAAATTCATCCTCACCAACATATTGGTTTTTACCTTGTAAAAAAACAGCCCACTGCATATCTGATTGATCTACTACATAGAAAATTTGTTTGGCATGTGTTGCCATTATAAAAGAATCATCTGTGTCTTCCAATCTATTCAGATTAACAAGTGTCATTCCAAATTCATCGTGTCTGACACTGTTGTTACCGATAAACCATTTACAGTTAAAAACGGGAACTTTAATTTTAAAGTAATCAGCCTCCCATATGTCTTCAATCACTCCATAATATGCACTTGATGCTGAAATTGGGTTTCTGTCCTTAGCACTCGAAAAATGCATTGCTTCTGCAAACACCAATACACCACTATTCTGAACTTCACTTCTGTTGTCCTGAGCTTTCGTATGAAATGTATAGCCATTAATTTCATAAGCGGACCATGTTATCACATTTAAAGATGGACCACCCACTATCCATTTTAATGTCTCTGATACATCTGATCTACCAAGCAAGGTCTTTTTAAACCATGGCAAAAAAGTTTTGTTGTGCTCATTCAAAATCCACATTTCTTTCTTCTTTGGATGACATTGTTTCAACTCATTAATATGCAATGTGATATACGGTTGAACATCAGCTATGTTATTCAAGATGTATGATTCTAACTTCTTCATATGTTCAGCTGACAGTGATTTGACTTTCAAGCCACGAATCCCCTTTCCCTCATTATTAACCCGTTCATGGCGAGATGGAGGCAAACCTATGTGTTGCGCCGTAGCCAAGTAGCTCGTACAAAACTCTGCTACCTCCTCAGAAATATACTTTTCAATAATGGACGCTTCAGGTCGATATGGATTTTTAACATATCCCTTTAATATTTTCATATACCTTTCAAAAGGATACATCCAACGAAGATATACAGGTCTACAAAGCCTTATTTCTCGAACCAGATGAATCATTAAATGCACCATCATATCAAAAAAAGTTGGAGGAAAATACATTTCCAAATGACAAAGTATAAAAATTGCATCATTTTCCAAAATGTTCAAAGCATTCACAGCAATCGCCTTGTTGCAAATTGAATTGAAAAAATAACACAACCTCATTATAGTCTTTCTGACACGGATGGGAAATATTCCACGCAGTGCAACTGGTAGAATTTGTTGCATCATGACATGACAATCATGTTATTTCATACCTATCAACTTCAAGTCTTTCAATGAGACAAAATTTTTTACATTTGAAGAATAACCTTGAGGCACTTTGATATCATTAAGACACTGACAGAAGCTACTTTTCTCCCTCTTCGATAATGTATGACAAGCCGGGGGAAGAAATGTTCGTCTTCCTTTAGGAGTGGGAGCTAACTCCAAACGTATTCCCATTGACAGTAGGTCTAACCTTGCATTCAACCCATCTTTTGTCTTTCCTTTAATATCTAGCAATGTTCCGATCAAAGAATCACAGATATTCTTCTCCACGTGCATGACATCAATATTATGTTTGACTTCATGATACCTCCAATATGGTAGCTCAAAAAATATTGACCTTTTCTTCCAAATATGTCTATCATTACCAGATTTATGTGTCTTTCCCAATGTCACATCAAGGTTTTTCACCCTCTCAAAATACAATTCTGGGGATAAAGGTTGAGGAGCAGTCTCAAATTCTTGTGAGCCATTGAATGCCTTTTTTAGTCTTCTATAAGGGTGATCCATAGGCAAAAACATTCGATGACCCATGTACACTGTTTTCCTCCCATGATGCAATTGACAATATGACGTCTGTTGTTCGCAAATTGGACATGCTTTATGCCCTTTAACACTGTATCCAGACAAATTTCCATATGCTGGGAAGTCATTTATAGTGAATAGAAGCATTGCATGCAGTTGAAAATATTCCATTTTATAAGAATCATACACCCTAATACCATCAGCCCATAACAGTTTCAAATCATCAATCAGCGGTGACAAGTATACATCAATATCATTGCCGGGTTGCTTTGGACCAGAGATCATGATACTCAACATGACATATTTGCGCTTCATACAAACTTCAGGAGAGAGGTTGTAAATTACCAATAAAACAGGCCATGAACTATGTGTGCTACTGAGGGTTCGGTATGGATTCATTCCATCTGTGCACAAGCCTAGTCTCAGATTTCTAATTTCATTTCCAAATGTAGGGTACTGGGCATCAATTTTCTTCCATTGTGGACAATCAGCTGGATGATGTATTTTTCCATCACATACCCGCTCATCAGCATGCCATCTTAACCTTTTTTCTTCATGTGAATTAGCAAATAAATGTTTGAAACGAGGAATTATAGAAAGATACCAAAATACCTTTGAAGGGAGCTTTGTAATCTCTACATCAGCTTGTGATTTTTCTTTCACCTTATACCGTGATGTCCCACATTTAGGAAACTCTTTCAGAAATTCATATTCCTTCCTATATATAATGCAGTCATTCGGAAAGGCATGTATTTTCCTGTATCCCAATCCCATCGGGCATAATATTTTTTTGGCCATATAATGTGAATCTGGAAGATCGTTATCTTTTGGAAGAATGTCTTTCATCAATTGTAGCAGCTCTGTAAAACTTCTGTCACTCCATCCATGTTTCGCCTTCAGGTTAATCAATCTTAACACCGCCGACAAAACCGTAAAATCTGTACAACCAGGATATAATGGTTTTTCGGCATCACCATATAGACGTGCAACTGTCGGTTCTATCTCAATTTGTTCTGCTACAATATCGCGAATCATTTCTTCAATTCCATCGGAGTTACCATCTTGCGATTCATTATCATCAGTGACATTCTGTCCAGTTTCGCCATGCCAAATCCAAGGGTTGTAACTCGGATTGAAACCATGACAAATCATATGATCTTTTATCTCTCTACTTTTCAACTTCTTCATATTCATACATTTCAGGCATGGACAGAAAAAAATGTCACTACTTGGAACATTTCGTTTAGAAAATTCCAAAAAGGCATCAACACCTTCCTCATATTCATTGCTCATTCGATGTGCCGTAATCCAACTTCGACTCATTATTACCTATAACAAATAGAAAAAATATATATATTTTTTAGATAAGGCAAATATATGTTTATATGAAAAAAAATCATAATTTGAATGTAAACAATTTTGAAATATAAAACAAATCGATGTGTAAACCCCCCCTAGACACCCCCCGACCCCTCTGGACAGCCCCCCACCCCTCCTGGACACAACCCCCCACCCCCGACCTGCTTGGACACCCCCCTGGACACCCTCCAACCCTCTGGACAGCCCCCCACCCCTCCTAAACACCACCACCCACCCCCCACCCCCTTGGACACCCCCCTGGACACCCCCAACGCCCACCCACACCCTTGGACAGCCCCCCACACCCACCCACCCCCTTGTAAACCCCCCTGGACACCCCCCGACCCCTCTGGACAGCCCCCCACCCCTTCTGGACACCAACCACCCACCCCCGACCTGCTTGGACACCCCCCCTGGACACCCCCCAACCCTCTGGACAGCCCCCCCACCCCTCCTAAACACCACCACCCACCCCCTACCCCCTTGGACACCTCCCTGGACACCCCCCAACACCCACCCACACCCTTGGACAACCCCCCACACCCACCCACCCCCTTGTAAACCCCCCTGGACAGCCCCTCGCCCCTCCTGGACACCACCCCCCCACCCCCTACCCCCTTGGACACCCCCTGGACATCCCCCAACCCTCTGGGCAGCCCCCCCACCCACCCGGACAACCCCAAATACCCTCTGGAGAGGCCGCCACCCACTTGGACAGCCCCCCACACCCATCCACCCCCTTGGGACAGCCCCCCACACCCAATCCACCCCCTTGGACACCCCCCTGGACACCCCACCGACCCCTCTGGACAGGCCGCCACCCCCTTGGACATCCCCCCCACACCCACCCATCCCCTTGGACACCACCCTGGACACCCCCCGACCCCTCTGGACAGCCCCCGACCCCTCTAGAAAGCACCCCCACCCCTCCTGGACACAACCCCCCACCCCCGACCTGCTTGGACACCCCCCCTGGACACCCCCCAACCCTCTGGACAGCCCCCCCCACCCCTCCTAAACACCACCACCCACCCCCTACCCCCTTGGACACCCCCCTGGACACACCCCCCAACACCCACCCACACCCTTGGACAGCCCCCCACACCCACCCACCCCCTTGTAAACCCCCCTGGACAGCCCCCGCCCCCTCCTGGACACCACCCCCACCCCCTACCCCCCTTGGACACCCCCTGGACATCCCCACCAACCCTCTGGGCAGCCCCCCCACCCACCCGGACAACCCCAAATACCCTCTGGAGAGGCCGCCACCCACTTGGACAGCCCCCCACACCCATCCACCCCCTTGGACACCCCCCCTGGACACCCCACCGACCCCTCTGGACAGGCCGCCACCCCCTTGGACAACCCCCCACACCCACCCATCCCCCTTGGACACCACCCTGGACACCCCCCCGACCCCTCTGGACAGCCCCCGACCCCTCTAGAAAGCACCCCACCCCTCCTGGACACAACCCCCACCCCCGACCTGCTTGACACCCCCCTGGACACCCCCCAACCCTCTGGACAGCCCCCCACCCCTCCTAAACACCACCCCCCACCCCCTACCCCCCTTGGACACCCCCCTGGACACCCCCCAACACCCACCAACACCCTTGGACAGCCCCCCCACACCCACCCCACCCCCTTGTAAACCCCCCTGGACACCCCCCGACCCCAAATCCATGCACCCTATGCCATGGTTGTGTGTGAATAAAGTAGTAACAACTGTAAAAGGGCAACCCATCCAAATGGACACGCCCCAACCCTCTCGGGGATTTATAGAAAACGATGAAAAATTAGTGAAATCATAAAATTACTCAATATTGCAAGTCGAACAAATAGATCTAGGGATGATAAATAAGATTATGGTGCCAAAACGAGTTAAAAGGGTTCGCAATCGAAGAATCTTAGCTAGTTTCAACAAAAAAATCACAACACATATATATATACTATCCACGAAAAAAAACGAACGAGTGGGAGGATTACCTGAGTGATGCGAGTTTAGATGATTGATCCGAGGATATTAAATATGAGAAACGATGATCGCAAAACGAATCTAAACCAATGAAATGGACGAGCCGATTCGGGTTTACGCGCGAGAGAGACGAGTTGCGACTGTCGAAGGTAAACTCGCGAATGACAATCCACGGGTCTGGGTAAATTTTTAAATGAGTTATCACGTCGGTTATTCAATAACCGACGTGATAATTGTTTTAAAAACATTTATAACGTCGGTTATTTCAATAACCGACGTAAAAACCTTCCTCCGATTCATTTTTTACGTCAGTTAGTTTATAACCGACCTTATAAAGGGCTCAAAATCTGTGTTTTTTTACGTCGGTTATGGAATAACCGACGTCAAAAACATCTGCGGATTCTTTTTTTACGTCGGTTATTTTATAACCGACGTAAAAAAGCCTTCAAAAACCGCGTTTGTTACGGCGGTTATTCAATAACCGACGTAAAAAGGCCTTCGGAAACCGCGTTTTTTACGTCGGTTATAAACATAACCGACGTAAAAAATGAAGCCGCGCGATTAATAACGTCGGTTATAATAATAACCGACGTTATAGGTGTACCGAATACAAATTTTTACGTCGGTTAAGAAATAACCGACGTAAAAAACCTCGTTTTACATATTATGACGTCGGGTTTATATAACCGACGTAAAAAATGGTGACGTAAAAAACGTTTTCTGCACTAGTGTTTCTCTATGTTATAAGTATAAGTCGATGTTACAACACTTACGTCAACGAGAATGGAAATAAGAATAAATAACCCAGGAAATAATTGACATACTTGACAAAACATATAATGGAAACAATGAAATATGGCTTGTATTTTATCTTCAAAAAAATTCATAAAACATTTTTCCCAATAAAGGATATTTTCTGATAGATAAAAATACTTTTATATACATTATATAATTGGTAATATTTTAAGGGGTGACACTATCAATTGTCTATGATAATGACATTAGTTTGGCATTAATTGTTTTATAAGTCTTTAGTGGGATTTGGATTTTTTTTTGTTTCAAAGCATCAAATTATCATAAAAAGATGGATAGTCTTAGAGGAAAACTCAGGATCTAGAATATAGGATGAGTTATTTCCCTATGTACATATAAGGTGGCTGAGATCACTACCTTTAATTGGTCTTAATTTTATACAATTATAGGTTTTACTCACATATTAATATAGATCATCATGAATCTATCTATAGTAGGAAGAGAAAAAATCATAAATACTTAAATGTAGTTTATAATGAATGATTTTGAGACGAAAACTTGTTGGATGATATGTTTAAAGTCATTCATAGGGATGCAAGAATAGTTCAGAGGAAAAAAATTGTATGTTGACAATTATCAAAGTGATATGTTATTCATGTTGGTAAGAAAGTATTTCTATGACTTTACCCATGTAATAACATTATGATATTTTGAATGATGTGAAAATAAATCATTTTTATACAAGTACTATTTAAATTTTTTATTTTATCTAAACTATATCTTAATGATTTCTTCTTACACCGAATTTGACCAATGTTTATGAATTTTTCAATGTATCTCTCTGGAGAGAGTACCAAACTACTCAATAACTAAAAATAAAATCATAGGTAATACAATATGAAAAATATCATTCTCAAGAATAAAATCATGTTGATACATTTTATCCTCTAGAGAATGTTCGTGGAAGCAAAACCACTGAACTAGTATATGTTTGTTTGGGAAACCACCAATTTGAGGATGATATGTGGGAATCTAGGGATTTGATAAAAAAATGTGTCCTCATATTTTTGTTTCATTGGGTTGAATTTTTACCAAAACGCTATATTTAAAAGTTCTATAATGTAATAGCATAATAGTTTTTTCAAATCATTCTGATTAGATATTATTTCCTTCAATATCTTGAGTTACATGAGACATCAAGTTTAGAAGAATCATGTAGATTTTTTATCCATGATCACAATGTTGTTGTATTGATGTGTATTAATATTAAAAAACATTGTGAAAATATACAGTAAACAAATTTATAAAATTTATCCATCACTTATCAAATGATTATAATTAAAAAAATATTATTTGGAAATAAAATTTTAATTTTTATTAAAAAAAATTATCACTGTATTGTATTTTTTATAATTAAATAAAATTAAACACCATAGGTAGGTTATTTTAAATAAATTTATATATTTTATAATTAATTTAATGTTTATAAAATAAAAAATATATTTTTCTATGAGTAGGCTAAAAATAAAAGATGTTTTACGCCCAAAAAATATCATTTTTTGTTAAAATTGTTTTTTCGTCATATTATGATAAATACATTTAAAATTAGATTCCTACATTTATAGGTATTTAATTATATAAAAATAATTATATATTTGGAATATATGTTTTCATTTTTACATTTATATAATTATTTTCTTGATTTTGAATTATTTTTTACTTTAGTATTTAAAAATTCACCATATTTTCTTATGCAATGTCGGTGAAATATTTCAATAATTAATAAAATAATTAAAAAAGGAAATATAAAATACTAAATGAAATATCATTTTAGTGAATTAATTTATTACATTTATTATATAAGTGAATATAAAATATCATAATTTTTTAATAATAATATTTTCTAATTACAAAATATACATTATTTATTTTAAGTCATATTATCTACACAGTCTCTAAAATTTAAATAATGATATTTTATGAGAATAATGTATTATTAAAAAAAGATATATCTTGGATGTAATATAAAATGAAAAAATGAAATAATTTTTCATAAATTTCATCGCTTTAAAATTTATAGGTTGTTTGATGAAATATATCTTGAGATAGTCATAATTATATTTTAGTAATTTTTCAAAAGCCCAGAGTGAACCTCCACTCTCTTATTAAAGAGAACATATAATTTATCATATTCAAATAACATTTATCCTCATTTTATCAACCATACACCACCAAATTTTATTCTATACTAACAAATCATCACTATAGTGATGTTTGTTTTCCTAAAATAAAACCTACATGATCGTTGTGTGGAGTTTAAAAGGAGATATTTCAAATACAAGTATATCACCATAACCGATTAGTTTTTTCGTAACATTATTTATAATATTTTGTTATGTTTTATTTAACACAAAATAATAAATACATTATAATTTTTATTTTAACTATTTTAACTATTATGTAAATACTAATATACACCTTATTTCCTGTCAAAAAATAAATGATGTTATTGCCAATTTATATACAAAAACTGTCTTCTACTTATACTAATTCAATCCAATTTTGGTCAACATTTTTTATGTATGGTTTTTATGATTGGTTTAATTTTTGTATATTTTATTTTTTGACATAATTATACTTTTGATTAATAATACCATTTTAACCATATAACCTTCATATCCTTTGTGAAACAATAACATCTTTCATGAGTACATGGGTACTACCACCATTTAAAAGTGACGGGACTCCTTTTAATTATTATTTTATATGGATGTAAATTATGATTAATATGATGTTAATATATGGTATAAATTATTTAATATTGATGTTATAGTTCTGCTATATTATTTTCCATTCTTTAATTCCATAAATCAAATATTTGAAACATCGTTTAAAGGAATGTATAGTCTATTATCTCTATTGATGATATAATTTATTTTTTGGTCTCTTATATTTATAGATGATTTTTAATATGTATACAATGAATATATTTTATATTTATATTATTAGAAATATATTATAGGTGATGAAACCTAGATAAATAAATAAGGACCTAAAATACCAAATTGAAATAATCAGGATAAATGAAATAGTAAACACCCAGAAATAAGTATTTTAATTTAGACATAATATTATAACTGTGTCAAAATGTTATAAATTAATAAATAATAAATTTATAAGTATGAATAACACTATGGTAAACAATTTTATTAAATTTATATTTGTTACATAAGGTGATAGATTACTTTAAAATATACGAAAACTTAAGGTATGGGTACTATTTAGCAATGCCATCAACATTTGGGACTGTTTACATTTATTTCTCAATTGGGAAAATTATTTGATATTTATATACTATTTTAAGGTTCTAAAAATTAATTACAATAATCCTATCATTTTGAATTTCAATATTACACATGTTTTACTATTTGAAGAATTGGTTGAATGGAATATTTTTTCATTTTACAGACATGTTACTATGTTACATTTCCTACAATAGAATTAAATTGATGTTTTTTCCATATTAAGAATGAACAAAATCATTAATATTATAATAATTGAATCATCTTATTCAATTTTACAAGGGCCTTTTAAAATATGATTCTATATATATTTATTTCTTAGTTTTATAATATAATAAGTGATTTTTAAATTTCAAAGGGTATTTCCCTCAAGATCATTTTATAGATATTCAAATGGTACATCTATTCATTAATGAAAATAACACTTTATTCTATATATTTGTCACTTGGGTTATCGGAAATGTATCTAATCCTTATTTTTTCCTATATTTATTATGTTTATGGTGAAACTAAGAAATTGTTGTTAACCCATTTTGTTCCCCATTTTTATTCTATGATTAAATGATTATAATATACATTTATTTTTGAGTTCTAATTTGATGAATGATATATGATAATATAGAAAAAATATGTATTAGTTTCATTAAGTGATGTGTGGGACCTATATCACCCTTAAAATAATAGGGTAAGGTATTATAACTCACAATATTGTTATGGGAAAAGGTTGATGTGATTGATTCTTTCTGGGAAATATGTTGATGTGCTTTATCTATTATTGAAGAATGTGGAATTTAATGTAATTTATTTTTTTACTATGGTATATATTAGAACACAATATGTTTTTCTAAGAAGTTGGAAAACAAATAAATCAATATTTATTCAAAATAACATTACAATATAGTGTTTATTTAGTTCAATGATTCAACTATATTAATAAATAGATTACAATTTTAAATTATTACTAATATGTTTTCTAAAAAAAATTAAATTAATATTATTTATATCTAATACTTATAGATCGAGACACCTCATATATGAATAAATACAAAAGGTGTATTCAAATATGATTGGATATATGTTATGTTTTCAAATAGTTAGTAAATTCTCGAATATAGAAAATAGTCATATATATAATGATTCATTAAAATCATATTATACTTTTGTAAATAGTTATTATATTGATTATATTACTCATGTTTTTCTAGAATCATTATTCTGTTAAGAAAGTTCAATTCTATGTTGAGTTTCAATGTTAAATTTAATAATAATGGATCATTATAAATATGAAAAACTTTTAGATATAATCTATTGGGAAAAAATGTTGTGAAGTAGGTTTCATCAATATAATGAATTAATTATTACCTATTTTTTATGTTTTTTGACCCAAAACATGTTATCAATTTGAGCTGTTATTAATAGATGATGAAATCAAAAATAATTATCTATTATAATATGATTTGTTACCACTCATTAAAATCGATATATGACAAATGTAAATTAACGTAAATGTTTATATTCTAATGATTATTTAATTTTTTTAGAAAATATATTTATGTGTAAACTAGGTAAATATTAATTTTATATTTTAATCATATGAAGAGGTGAAGAAATATTTTTTATTCAATAAAAAAATTATAAATGAAAATAATAAAAACAATACAAAAGATAATAAATATAGGTATTTTATTTAGTTTTCAAAACAATATATTGACCATTTTTGAATAATGATTGAATAATAATCCATACTATATTAAATTTATCATACATTCTAACTATATGTGATACATTATTGTAATATTTCAAGGAAACTATGCATATAAATACATAAAAATAGAATGCTATAGGAATGTATATGGTAAAAGAGGAACACATTTAAAGGTAAATAGAAGTCAATTAAACAATAATTTAGTAGAAAAATATTTAATTAATCATTAAATTTATCACTATGTTATTGAAGTAATGAATCCTAAAATAAATTGGTATTTTGTATGGAGATATTGAAATAATAATAAAATAGAATAATATATGATGGTCATATATGATATTCTAATATATTATTAAAATACGAGTCTACGAGGTTCAATGTATGATTTAAATTTTTCTCTTCTTTATATATGTGAGACCAATTTTTTATAAATTAATGTTTCAAATGGATGTAGTCAACATTGAATAAAATAAATATACAAAGTGGTTGATTGGTTAATCAAAGTATCCTAAAATGTTATATTTTCCACTTTTTAATAAAATTTATCAATTATAATATTGAATGAATTTTGGAATCTAAATATTTACAAATATATTTGACCAATATAAAAAATGGAATAGTTAGTTTATATGTATTATACATCACAATTAATGGCTACAAAGTTTTTTTCATGTTGAGAATCCAATGATCACTAGTTTAAACATTATGTATCCATCTTGGAAGGAATCATTCCATTAATCCATGAATTTGTTAACACATGATTGATATATATTTTAAGGATTTATTTTTTTTCTATTTAGTAATTTTTTCAAATAATTGATTCAAATGATTCATATGGATTTGATGTTCGAATGGAGTTGATTATATTGGATTTGGGTAGCAGACCGCATGATGGACACATTCACAATATGAACTACTTACACTATGTGATTCCTCTGAATAATAGATACAATAAATCATGATAAAAGGGTAAAAATTTACAAACCATGATTCTATTTAATGTTGTGATGTTTTCATGAATCATAGTTTTAATATTAGAAAATTCCTTCTGATTTCTATAAAGAACATTTGATTTCATGCTATCAAAGGGGTTCATGAAGTGAATAGTTTCAGTCTTATTTGTTTTAATATGCTTCAAGAAGAATAATTTTTGTTTTTTGTCCTTAAATATCTTCTCTCAATCTTTAGGGTGTCTCAGGGCAGTTTTTTCTGATTTCTGTTGATTTCCCTCAATATGGATCACTATATTTTAAATTTTATCCCCATGGAAGTAGAATTGTATCTTCTTAGTAAACATACCCTTTTTAGTGTCATATTGGAAGTTTAGAAGAAATATGATGGATTATTGTATAGGTTAGGTTATGTTTATTAATGGTATTCTAATTACATTTTGTAGTTTTACCTCATGTCATATATTTTTGTGTGTGAAATTATTGCCTATAATGTCCATTTTTGAAGGATATTAAAATTACTCAATTATTGAAAGATATAAATCAATAGAACATTATATAAATCATGAATAACATTATATTATAGTAAAAACCATTGTTTTATGTATTGGAGTAATTTTATTATACATTTTAATAGATTTGATGTAAAATGGTCTGGTTATTATTGGTGAATCATTAAAACGTCTATTTTTTCACACAATAGGTATGGTAGAATTCGTAGTGGGTGGTTTTTTAAAGGAATGTTATCATGTATAGAATATGACATTATTTAAAATAAAAATTATTCCATTAAATTTTATCATGGTTTTAAAATTTCTTTTTATGAAACGTAGGACATTGGAAAACCATGGGTTGTTTGTGAAATAGACATGTTAATCATTTTGTGTATAATAGTACAAGAGGTATTATGTCACAATATTATAATTAATTCCAATAAGGGGTATATTATTCGATACACGATAGTATTGGATTAGGTCTTTTAAATAATATCAAGAATGAATACATATAGGTTAAATAAAAAATGGTGTACTATGTCATTTTTTTGGTTTAGTACTTGATGGTATTTTCACTGTTATTTTCTAACATGGTTATTTTATGCTGAATCGATAGGTATTTATCAATTTCTATTAAACATTACATATACATGGATTTGGAAAATATTTTACTTTTTTATGGAATCCAAATAAATGTTTTTAATAAATGGATTTAAATTATGGAAATTCATTGTAAACTCAATATTTTAAAGATACAAATATTGAATTTATGATGTTACAAAATGTTTATATTCATTAGTGTAATTATACTATTATTTTTTCATAAACCATATATTTAATTTTTGGGTTTTTAGATATATTTTCTTACATTCATGTAAATTTATGTGAACTATATAGTGTTTTATTTTTTCATTTTATCATTTGTATCATAGAAGTGTGGTTATTTGGTCACTAATGGTCACTAAATTAATCGTTTAGACTTCAATTGTTTTATATTTATTATTTATTCTATTTGGATTTAATATGTATATACACTGTATTTTTATTCTAACATGCATGTTGTACCTGGTGATTTTACTTCTATAGTTTATTATATGACATGTTTCTTCCACTCTAATATATTATACAATGTTAGTAGACTATGTTGTTTGAAATTTCTATTTAACTCATGTTTATTTCCAAGAAATTTGTGCCATAGTCATTACTCATGTTGATATTTTGTGACACAACATTATTTTGGATATTTTTATTTGTGTTTAGGAGTTAGGGATTTTATAAATAATATAATAAGTTTAGAATGAGGTCCCTAAAAACTCACTTCTGTGACAGAAACAATGAATCATTGGGTGGTCTGAGATTTTTTCTAGGTTGGTAACATAGTGGTTAAGGTCATTTGAATGAACAAAATATGAAGTTTATTTAAATTTGATTGATATAATTTATATTTGTTGAATTTTTTGGGTTTTCATATTTTATCTTTTATAGAGGATGAAACAGTTGGTAAAACGTTTTTTCGAACTTCTTTGTTTGGGACTATATCTTACTATGGTTTATCTTTTGACTATAAGAGAAAAAGAAAAGGTACCCAATTTTCATTAAAACCATTTTTGGGTATTCACTGGGAATATATAATGCTAATTAGTTTTAGTTTGGATTTCATTTTCATACTAAGCATTGTTATACATAGTTTTCCTACACATTTCATCAATGGGGAAAACAATTCAATCTGAGGAATTTTTTTTGAAAGGATGTCCCAAGGTACTAAGTCTAGATTCACCCCGACCTCATGCATCCTATTTCATAATGATGCCTCAAAGGATTTGGTATATTTTACTTATAATATCATGGAGACTCTATGGTATATGAATTTTCATAGATGATATGGGACCAAGAAAATTAATGCAGTGGAGGATGCATTGCGGGAGTATGAAGCAAAGACATTTACTATTAGAGATAAAGTGTATATTTCAACTTTTATGGGAAAAAATTAGTTTGAAATGGGTTAATATCATTCTTCTATACAATAAATGTTATTTAACATGATAATATTGATTAAATATATTAATAATTTTTTGTAGGACATTTTGATTCCTTCGAGAATATTTTTGAACAGGGTTTCAAATGATCAATATTTCATGTGACAATAAATGAACTACATATGGAGGGAGAATTATTAGTTCATTATAATTGAATATTTAAGAATATTTTCGACATGGATTTGATGAATATTGTAATGTTGTTTATCAATTTGTTTTTCAACAATTTCAATGTTTATCTCTATATGGATTCACTCTTGTATTTTCAGGTGAGTGGGAATTTAGTATTTGGCTAGTGGGATTTTTTCATTATGATGTGGTAATATCATTTCAGTTTTTAGAAATATTAATTGATTTTATTATTCCTTATCTGAAAAGTCCATTTTAAAAGGTGATGGGTTCTTAACCTATGTTATTTATAGCGTATTTTTATAGATTACCTCCATATAAAAAGGTTGAGTTTACCGTATAACAACTACCATGTATCATTCCAATTTCAATGCCATCAAATTGTTTGGTTCCTACTGAGATATTCGGACATGTGTTGTTAATTGTAAGCAAGGAGGATAAGGTATTCATTCAATGTAAAGACTCATATTTTTCCTTATTTTATTTCTATAAAATATTTTCTAAAATTTTGAGATCATGTACTGAGACAAAATTTGATTCGGAGGCCCATGGTGTCCCGAATGATTATTAGAAAATTATATTTATTTTAGTACCACAGAAACATGTATTTCATGTGAATGTAAAATAACTATTAAATGATTGTATGCAGTAGAATTTTGAGGGCACTATTGAGATCAGAGAAGTGGATTTACCTTAGGTGTGACATAACATTAGACCGCGAGGGTCTGATGTAGTAAAAGTCTCCAGGGGAATAACCCTGAATAAAATAATTAAATAAAAATTATTTTTATTTTGAAATCCATATAAATAAAAAACAGTAACACAGATTGTAAATCTGAGACCACAGTTGGGTTTGTAAGGGGGTGTTTTACTTCAGTGATTCCTAACATCGACCGACGCAGATTAGATTCAAATGAATGTTTTTGGACTATTCTGTCATTAAAATGTTTAATAAAAATTATATTAATAGAAGTTATGGGGTCACATATCAATATTTTTTCTTTTTAATAATCCACCTGATAGGGATTTTGGGTTATTTTCATAATCCTGGTAATTCCTCTAATCCATATGGAAGGTAACCCTCTCGATGGATTTAAGAACATCAAACATTGGCAGATCATTGATCGAAGATCAGATTAGGCATCAACTGGTTAAGGAATGAATACAAAATTCCATCTTCATCTGCGATTGATCCCATCCTAGGTAGGGCATGAGATGTATATTGATCTTCCTCTCATGTTTATTATCCCTCGGATGAGAATAGATTAGTCCATGAACATACTAGTCCATGTATCATGCATTATGTGGGTTTGGAATTTTATGTTACATGGATGGTTTTTTATTTATCCAGGTTTAGAATTCATTTTTTATGCTCTATTAATTGATTCTAACATTTAATGACTGTTGGTGTCACGAACAAGGCCTATATCCATCCACATTGGGTGATCATGTTCTTTTTTGATGGAGTTGGTTCCCTAGAACAATCATTTGTAAATTTTTATTAATTTATAGTATTAATTCTGAATATTATAAAATTACTTATCACACTATGATTGTTCTTCTGTGTAACATAGCATGTGATAATGCACCAAGAGTAGCTGGCACACAAATTGGTCATAAGAATTTCCTACTATGATGAGAACCTGGAGGTACAATGACACTATTCATGAATAAATGTTATATGGTTGGATGATATCACTTGAACGAACATAAATGGTATATTCTATCATGGGTGGAGACTTATATGACTTGGAGGAACCTTGTAATGGTCTACGCCCACGGTAATATCTAGTATGATATAATGACAATGAGATCTGACACTATGAAATCCACGTTATAAGTTTCAGTGGATGTTTCTATTCGGCGATGTGTGTAATGGTCCTTATAATTTAAGATTATTATTAAAGGATATTATGAGACATGCGATTTGATGTATTGGTGAAAACATTGACGACATTTGCTCATGGTGAGGTAGGATACGTTTCTTGTATCATAATTAATATTTAATTAATGAATAATGAGATAAAGGATTTATCCATTTTGTTAATTCACAGAAGTAAATATCTCTATTCCTTTGATTGAAAGGATATATCTTAAATATATCCATGTACAATGTTTTCCCTAGGAATTTTCTTTTTCTGAAAATTCATAAAATGAGTTATCAAGCATATAGGTTGATGACACTGGCATGCAACCAGCTCTATTGGAGATATTAGGATTAATATATTATATAACAAGGTAATCATTCATTTATGGTGACAAGTCATTGAGGGACTAAATTCATTCTCATCAGGAGCCTTGGTGTGTTTCAAGATGCTAAACATGGACTTAAGAGAGGCTCATCTAATGCCACTGATGCTGAGGCCTAGATGGTCACACATTAAGTGGATCCAAAATCATAGTTAAATAATTCATATTTTAACATGTTCAAAAATATATTATTCTTAGTTGTGGTTTAATTATTATTTAGCTATTCCAAATCACATTTTTTGTATTTAACACTGAATAATGGTGTTCGATTTATATAATAAATAAATAGTTTTTATTCAAGTTCCTGTAAATAATTCAAGGGATGGGATGACCGAGTTAAAGGTTCCAGTGATAAAATAATATTAAATATTATTTTATTAAATTAATTTTTATTTGTAGATATCAAGAAAAGAATATATATTGGAAATAATGGTATTTTGTTATTATTTGATATGGGGGTTTCACATGGACTAAACAAATTAAGTAACTATAACTTTTCCACTTATTTATTATTACATTGTGAATTGAATTCACAGTTACATATAATTCTCTTATTAGCTAAGGTGGAAACCCACATGAAATAGATCCAATCATGGTTGTGCACAAAATTTGGAGAAAATTCACTCAATCCTTGAAAGAATATTTTTTTCTCTATGAATTCTCTCATGAATGAGGGTAGCCATCCACTACTGGATTAGAGAACTCTTTGGAAGTATATCTCAAAGAGATTGAGGGCATACAAAAAAAGCACAAGGACTATCGATTCTAGTACCTAGAGGGACCTTCAGTGATGTCTATAGATTCACAGAGCATGTTTGGATTACCATTATAGAAGATTTAATATTTATATCTATAGAAAAAGGAAAGGATCACTATATATATCGGGTTATACATGTCAATGAAGAAATTAAACCATGAATGTATTTATTTAATTTAATAAAAGTAATTATAAAAAAATATATTTTGATCATCTCTATGGATTCAGAGACTATTTCATCTTTATCCAAATATTTGATTTTATTTTTTGGATTCTGGTGTTCATCGTCGTATTGATCCTAGAATAATCATTGATCATGATAAAATTTAATGTCATGCATCAGCCCAACCATACATCCACTACACCCCGAACCTATAAGTGGTATCATAGTGGTCATTTTTTATAGTTATTTAAATAATTACATGATAATTTATAACATACAATTTAGTTATTCAATTCATCTTTATTCATTCTAGTAATCTGAATTTCGAGATATGTTATTACTCTTTTGTTTCTTGCTGATCTAACAGCAAAAAAAATAGATTTTGATTAAAATTACATCAATGATGTCATCAGGAGACTCCGGTGATTCTCTCTTGGTAACACGACAATACACCCTGTATTTGGGATTACACACCGTGTTTTCTACCACACATGCCATGTAATCGGGATGACACAACATGTAGTTGTTGTTCAATGGATTGGTAGTAATTCGGAAATTACTCAGGTGGGGTTCATTAATGACACATTGTGTAGTTACTTCTTAAACAAAATGTTGACCAAGAACTACTAGCAAATGGTTAGATAGACTATACACCTTTTGGCCCACTGGACATGGCATGTATTCTATTTGGGTCAGGGTCAAGTTGTGTTTCTCACACAAGGCTTTCATTCCTGGTTACCACGTAACAAGGAGTCTTAACGGAATGTTTCCACCAGAACATGACATGTACTCTATAATTTGTAATTTACACATCACATGGTGAGTCCATATGCATGTACATTAGTTACATGGGGATGAATGTACACGCAATTTAGACCAGATATACACACTGAGTACATTTTATAGACTATGTATATTTAAATTTTTTTATTATATTATGTAACCATTGAGACATGTACCTTCGTGTGGGCATAAATCTTGGACACAACATGTGATAGGTATTTGATATAGACACATATATATATATATTAAATTAAAATGTATGTATTTTTCAAAGATCATCACATCATGAATTAGTTATATTACAATTATAATTCATCATTCATGTTACATGTCACAATGAAAGATGTGTATAAAATTTTAGTACATGTTGGGTTGTTTTGGAGGGGTATTCACCAGATTTCCTCCAATGTACAAGTTATGTACAAAATTAAATTTAAATTAATTTATTATTTTGTTTAATCCCATATGTATATACCACTTAATATTAAGAAGAACATTAAAAGATAATATGTGTAACACCCGAGACTTTTATGTTATATAAATCATCAAAGGAATATTTTTCTACACAACACTTGCTTGGCTTGCTTTGCACGCAATCGCGACCTTCCTCGATAGCTTGCGTCGTACGCAATACCGAGTTTCACTAAACAACAATATGCTATTAAAACTAGCCGTTATGAATAGTAATAACCACTTTTTAAAATTTTATAAATTTTATTTTTCAAAATGGACTTCATTTTTGGACTCAGAATATCGAAATTAGCCTAGGGTGAAATTTTGGTATTTTTCTGAAAACTTTCAATTTTTGATGAATAGTGAAACCACTAAGTGGTAGGTTAAAAAACTGAATTTTGCATAAAACTTAATTTTACCGCTTCTGTGAATGGAATTTCGAAAATCCGAGAGACACGGTTAATATCAAGGACTAAAATGTGGTTCAATGAGATGAAAATAATTTTTTGGTGAACAGTAACTTTTTACTTTTTTTTTACCGCGGTTAATAGTAAATAGGGTAACTAAGGGTAAATATGATATTAATATTACCCTAACACATGTCCTAATTCTATTGGACAAGTTTATCTCGACCAAAAACAACCTTAAGTGTAAAATATTATCATTTAGGCCCACTTGGATTAGATTAGGACATTTATTATTAATTTATTTAAAGAAGGTTTAAAATAGTTAAAATCAAAGTTTAATAAGTAAATCATTTTTAATATGGGGTTATAAATACGATAAATTCAATTGTAAATATTCATTAGAAAGCTAAAAAGATTTCCTACATGATGATATTTTATTTGTAATTTTTAGACATCAAATAATGTAATTTATTTATGACACAAAGATGATGCAGTAATTATCTTATTAATGAAATATTGACATAATTGATGTTATAAACACCAAAATAAATGTAATTTGAGACTTTTTATGAATTACACTAATTTTCTAGGTTACTATGATATATTAGTGTTTATTTAAGCAACTTGGTCGAACATATAATTCTGTTATGACTTTCAAACAAATCATATATCAAATAGTGTCAAAATTGACACAAAATAGTTTTTAAATCAAATATTATATTATTAATTGTTATTTTATTCCTAAAAATATAAGGTTCGGCCAAATGACTTAGATAAGGATATATATATTAATAATAAACAATTTGGGGTTCGTTTGGCATGTTATAGTAAGTGTATTAACCATATAGTGAAAGAAAAAAAAGACACGGTAAAAGTTAAAATAATTAACTTAGAGTTAAATCTAATTGATAAGGTTAAAATAATACCCTAAACTTGTCTAAATCCTATTGGTTGATAGGATTTCGACCCATCCCCACTTTAGCTTCGAAATAAGACCCTTTGGAACCATTATAAACCGATTTTGACTTTAATATAAAATAATATTTTGAGATATTCCTAAGGTGCCCCTCTCCTCCCTTATAAAAGGGCACCTCCTCCCCCTCCTCCTCACACCAAATTGAGCACTCAAGCTCGGCCAACCCCTGCCATTTTCTCCTCTACACTTCCCTAGAATAATCCTAGAGGTCCTAGTCTTCTCCAAAGACCAATCTTAGTTCCTTAAGTGGAGGATTCAAAGAAGCGTTCCAAAGAAGAGGTAATATCCATTACCGATCTTTTCAATTTCTTTCTTCTTCAACTTCTTCTTCTTTAGTTGTTTCATGATAAAGTAATAACATCAGTATTACTTACATACTGATATGTTATTATAAATATGAAACAACCCTAATTCAACTTCTATCCATCCTACGGAAAAATGAAATCACCGCGCGTGCGTACGTACGGAATACCGTCTCCACGCCGTGGTGTAATCTATTTTCCACCATCACCTTACAAGGATGGGTATAATGGTGTAATGAGTAACTAAATATGATTATTATGAAGTAATATTGATACTGAAATAATATATATATACTCCAATACAATTTCACGATCATAGGAATGATATCATCACTCGTGCGTACGTACGGAATACCGTCTCCACGATGTGATGCGACTCGTTCTACATGATCTTCATTTCGTAATGATTATATAAATGAATTGAATGAATGAATATGGTATATAATACACTAATACCATTCTGGAAATGAATTATCTATAACCTAAAGATAAGAATAAGAATTTATTCGACAAAACACGCATAAGAACAAAAAGTTATAAAGACCCGAGTAACAAGTAACAATGAAATATTACTAACAAGAAGCTAATAATATGACCATATATGATATCATATAAATATGTATGATTCTGGAATAAGTCAATAACATTATTTAAACCATTATACAGGAGCTTCAGACACGTACAAAGCTAATCGGACCAAAGGTAAGGGAAATATCACAATCTCATTTTTATCCGAGATTGTTTATTCGTAAGTATTTATTGGGGTGTATTTTATCATCCACATCCATGTTCCCTCAATATGTAATATTTTTTCCATCCAATTACACTAGTTTAAATCCTATTTTACCCTTCGGTGAGTTTTTAGTAAAGAATATGAAAGGAATCTTTTGTCGTTTTTTCGTACGAGGTACTTTTTGACTTTTCCGACAAAAGTACGAAGAATGTTTTTTTAACTTATACGGCATGAATGGATTTTTAAAACATTACTTCAAAGAAGCTTCCTTTACAAGTTTTCAAGTTTATTTTTAATCAACTTCTTTTATTTTAAAGTTGTATGACATGTTATGAAAGGAAAAATGTTTTTAAAGAAGAAAGGATATTTTCCTCAAGAATTCAATTCAGGTGTTTTATCAAAATTATTTTCCATCTAAGATAATAAAGGGTTCTGTTTCTATCCATATTTTTACATTGGTTTGACTATGTTGTGATGGAATTATGTTTATGAATTCCTTTATCATATATGAATTGATTTATGATGTCATGATGTTTCAAGAATCCCATTTTTGTTATATGTGTTATGCGATGATGTATGTTTTATGATTATGTGGCACACATAAGAAAGGATTCATTATAAGACGAGTGGGACCTATATCTCCCTCCAATGAATTGGGTAATGATTTTATATCTCATGAGATAGACATGGCTGGAACGGAAGGTTATTTCGGTTCAGTGATACAGGACTGAAACGAGGAGTGAACTCGGTTCAGAAAGGGACTTTGTCCACTAAGATAGTCTTGGCAATGAGTCATGACTAACAAGAAATGATTTTCCATGATTATGTGTGCATGCCACAAAGTTTCAAGTTTTATGTTATGATTATGGGGATCTCATTTTCACTTCTATGATTTATTCCATGTTAAGATATTATGACCTCTTTTGCAGGTTTTAATTTTCAAAAAGATATGATATGATTTTTATTTCCTTTATTTGCCCTTGCTGAGCATTTGAGCTCACCCTTTTATGTTTTCTTTTCCCCAGGCCGGGAAGATGAATATTAAGTAGAATATGCTAAAAGGGACCCTAGATGTGATGAAATAAATGGGAGACACTGTAGAAGATTTATGAACCAGTTGTTTATGTTTCCCAGTTTCTAAAGACACTATACCTATACGGTCCTTTGTGGTTTTGTCATATGTTGTAATAAGTGTGATTCAATTTTGAAGTATTAAAAATGTATGTAAAGTATGGGTCGTTATAGTTGGTATCAGAGGAAAGGTATAGTCAACCTTTGGAAACTAGGATGTGAAAGCCTTAGTAAGAACCCTAAGGATAAGTCTAAGCATAGTACACAATCTTAGTGTTTTAGAAATGGCCTTCAATAACCTAGGATAAGACCATAAGCATGAAAATTTTATTCTTGAATTATGTGGTTTCCTATTATAATTAGTGTTGCTCACACTATTCTTCTTGGTTTTAGTCAATGGCTGGAACCCGAAGGAACCGTGTTAATGCGGAATGCGATGGGCAATGCAATGATTGTCCCCCTGAGCAACCAAACGATATGGGAGCTGGAATTCAAAATCTTGTAGCCATGCTCACACAACTTTCTCAAGCTATGAATCATGCAGGATTTCGAAACGAACAAAGGAGGGAGCAACATTCTGTTGAATCCTTCATGAGGTAGCGTCCACCATCTTTCAGCGGGTCTACTGATCAATTAGTTGCTGAACAATGGATTAGTACTACTGAAACGATATTTTCAGTTCTTCAATGTTCTGAGCATGATAAAGTCATCCTAGCAGTGTATCGTTTGGAAGGAGATTTTGATCAATGGTGGAATCTTGTTAAGAATACAAGGCAAAGGGATGAAATTGAGTCTATGGAATGGGACGAGTTCAAGAACTTATTTTTCAATAAGTACTTCCCTCGTATTCTCCGAACAAAGATGGAGAAAGAGTTCCTTGAACTGAAGCAAAGGGATGATGAATCTGTTGGTACCTATGAAGCAAATTTTACCAGACTTGCAAGGTACGCTTCTGGTATTATTATCCAACCTGAGAGTAAGATCGATCGATTCTTTAGTGGCTTAAAACCAAGTCTTCGAAGGGCGTTAGCCATAAGGGACTTCAATAGCTACGAGGAAATCGTTCGATGTGCTCTCAAAGTCGAGATGGATATTGGAGTAACCCATCAGTCACATGGGTTTGATAAGAAGAGGAAGATGGAATTCAAAGAAAAATCTAAAGAGCACACAGAAAAGAAGATGAGATTTTCCTTATGCTCAAAGTGTGGAAAGAAACATGGAGGGAGTTGTCTTAAAGGGACAAGTAAATGTTTTAAATGTGGAAAGGAAGGTCATCGGGCATTTGAATGCCGTGATAATGGGAAGAAGATGTCTAATGATGCAAACAAAGGAAGGGATACACAGAATGAACCTGCTACACTTCAATGTTTCAAGTGCAAGGAGATGGGGCATTATGCCAATCAATGCCCAAATCCAAGGGTTGATGATGATGGTCGACGTCAACAAACTCTTAAAGCTAAAGACAAGGGAAAGTCACATGCAATTTCTATCAGCAATGTGGAGTACGATAACGATGTGGTGAAAGGTACACTTACCATCCACTCTAAAGTAGCAAATGTTTTATTTGATTTTGGATCCACCCACTCTTTTATTTCTGAAGACTTTTCTAAGGGTATCACCGTACTACCTCAACAATTAGATGTTGAGTTAGCTGTGACAACACCTAATGGCACATCAATCGCATCAAAAGTTTATAATTCTTCTCCGATCGAAGTTTGTGGGAAAGTGCTTCCTGCAAATCTTGTGATCCTTCCTTTAGTGGAATTTGATGTGATTCTTGGCATGGATTGGCTTTCTCTACATGGAGCTCATATCAATTGACAAAGAAGGGAAGTCACATTTCATATTCCAGATCAACCTACGATCGTCTATCAATGCAAGGATGAACATAACCTTCCAGTGGAAATTTCTTCCATATTATGGGTATTGATTCCACTAAATGAAGGTTATTTATCTCAAATGGTTGGTGAGAAACTCACGATAAAGAATATGCCCATTGTACGGGAGTTTGATGATGTCTTTCCGGAGGAATTGCCGGGTCTTCCACCAAATCGTGAAGTTGAGTTTTCAATAGAACTCGTACCGGGTGCTTTGCCTATTTCAAAGACACCTTACAGAATGGCCCCAATTGAGTTGCAGGAATTGAAGAAGCAACTCCAAGAGAATCTTGATAAGGGATTCATACGCCCTAGTGCGTCACCTTGGGGAGCACCTGTTCTATTTGTTAAGAAGAAAGATGGATCAATGAGACTCTGCATTGATTATCGAGAACTTAACAAGATCACTATCAAGAACAAATATCCTCTCCCACGCATTGATGACTTATTTGACCAACTACGCGGAGCTCAATACTTTTCCAAGATTGATCTTCGTTCAGGGTATCATCAATTAAGGGTCAAAAGGGAGGATATACCAAAGACGGCTTTCCGTACAAGGTATGGACACTATGAATTTATAGTGATGCCATTTGGTCTTACTAATGCCCCTGCTATCTTCATGGATCTAATGAATAGAGTCTTTAGAGACTATCTTGATCAATTTGTGGTAGTCTTTATAGACGATATTCTTGTCTATTCAAAGAGCAAGGAAGAGCATGAAGATCACTTGAGAATTATATTGAAGACCCTGAGAAAGGAGAAGCTTTATGCCAAATTTACCAAGTGTGAATTTTGGCTTCAAAAAGTTGCATTTTTGGGTCATATAATCTCAAAAGAGGGGATATCTGTGGATCCAGCAAAAACAGAGGTTATCGAGAGATGGTCAAGACCAACAACAGTAACTGAGATCCGAAGTTTTCTTGGTTTGGCGGGATATTATCGACGTTTTGTAAAAGATTTTTCACGATTATCTAATCCACTCACCAAGTTGACTCGGAAAGGAGTTAAGTTTGTCTGGACAGAGGAATGTGAAGAGAATTTCAAGGAGTTGAAAAGAAGGTTATCCAGTGCACCTGTGCTCACACTGCCTTGTAGTGGAGAAAGGTTTGTGATCTACAGTGATGCATCCAAGAAGGGATTGGGGTGTGTTCTTATGCAAAATGATATGGTGATAGCTTATGCCTCACGACAGTTGAAAATCCATGAGCAAAATTACCCAACACATGATTTGGAGTTGGCTGCGGTAATCTTTGCATTAAAGATTTGGAGGCATTACCTTTATGGTGAAAGGTGTGATATTTATACTGATCATAAAAGTTTAAAGTATATTTTCACACAAAAGGAGCTGAATATGCGCCAAAGAAGATGGTTGGAGCTGATTAAGGATTATGACTGCTCAATCCATTACCACCCTGGGAAAGCAAACAAGGTGGCAGATGCATTAAGTCGACAAGACCATGCTAGTTTATCCATGATGAGGATCAAAAAAGATCCAATATTTATGGATTTACAAAGGATGGATCTTGGAATTATAATGGAAGGGGAAAAATCTTATCTTTCTCAAATGAATGTTCAACCATCTATACATGTGAAGATTAAAGAGGCACAGAAAGAAGATGTCGAGTTACAAAAGAAGGTGAGAAATGTTCCTGAATTCAACCTTGATTGTGATGGGATAATAAAGTTCAGGAATCGGGTTTGTGTTCCTCCCATCCCCGAATTAAAGAAAGAGCTGCTGGATGAGGCTCATAGTTCTTCATTCTCTATTCATCCTGGAAGCACGAAGATGTATAGGGACCTGAAAGAGTACTTCTGGTGGGATGGCATGAAAAGAGATGTTGCTGAATATGTCTCTCGATGCTTGGTTTGTCAACAAGTTAAAGCTGAGAGACAGAAGTCTAAGGGGATGTTACAACCATTACCCATACCCGAATGGAAATGGGAAAACATCACTATGGACTTTGTCACAGGACTTCCTAAAACATCCAAAGGCAATAATGCTATCTGGGTCATAGTTGATCGTCTTACAAAGTCTGCACACTTCATTGCTATTAGAGAGGATTTCTCTCTAGATCAGCTTGCCAGGATATATGTAAAGGAAGTGGTAAGATTGCATGGAGTACCACTTTCTATTATATCTGATCGAGATCCGAGATTTACCTCGAAGTTTTGGCGAAGTCTTCAGCATACTCTAGATACAGAGTTGAGTTTCAGCACTGCTTATCATCCCCAGACAGACGGTCAGTCTGAGAGAACAATTCAAACCCTAGAAGATATGTTGAGAGCTTGCTCTATGGATTTCAAAGGAGGTTGGGATCAATACCTACCTTTGGTGGAATTTTCTTATAATAATAGCTTTCACTCCAGTATTCAGATGGCTCCTTATGAAGCTCTCTATGGAAAGAAATGCAGGACTCCAACTTGCTGGGATGAAGTTGGGGAAAGAAAGCTATTAGGACCTGATCTCGTTGATGAAATGGCAGAAAAGGTCAGATCTATTCAACAACACATAAGAGCAGCTCAGAGTCGACAGAAAAGTTATGCCGACAACCGAAGAAAAGACCTAGAGTTTGAAGTGGGTGATAAAGTGTTCTTACGAATTTCTACCTGGAAGAGGGTTATGAGATTTGGAAAGAAGGGGAAGTTGAGCCCTAGATATATCGGTCCTTTTGAAATACTGGATCGTGTTGGGAAGGTAGCTTACCGATTGGCGCTTCCACCGAATCTCTCTCAAGTTCACGATGTGTTCCATGTATCTCTCCTGAGAAAGTACATACCAGATCCTTCACATGTACTCAGCTCAGAAGTTGTACCGCTGGAGCAAGATCTTTCTTATGAAGAACAGCCGATAGAGATTCTGGATCGTAGCGAAAAAGTCCTACGAAACAAGACCACTCGCTTGGTGAAAGTTTTATGGAGAAACCACCAACTTGAAGAAGCTACATGGGAGCTTGAGGATATGATGAGGGAGAAGTATCCTCATTTGTTTGTTACAAAGTGAAGAATTTCGAGGGCGAAATTCTTTTTAAGGGGGGTAGAATGTAACACCCGAGACTTTTATGTTATATAAATCATCAAAGGAATCTTTTTCTACACAACACTTGCTTGGCTTGCTTTGCACGCAATCGCGACCTTCCTCGATAGCTTGCGTCGTACGCAATACCGAGTTTTACTAAACAACAATATGCTATTAAAACTAGCCGTTATGAATAGTAATAACCACTTTTTAAAATTTTATAAATTTTATTTTTCAAAATGGACTTCATTTTTGGACTCAGAATATCGAAATTAGCCTAGGGTGAAATTTTGGTATTTTTCTGAAAACTTTCAATTTTTGATGAATAGTGAAACCACTAAGTGGTAGGTTAAAAAACTGAATTTTGCATAAAACTTAATTTTACCGCTTCTGTGAATGGAATTTCGAAAATCCGAGAGACACGGTTAATATCAAGGACTAAAATGTGGTTCAATGAGATGAAAATAATTTTTTGGTGAATAGTAACTTTTTACTTTTTTTTTACCGCGGTTAATAGTAAATAGGGTAACTAAGGGTAAATATGATATTAATATTACCCTAACACATGTCCTAATTCTATTGGACAAGTTTATCTCGACCAAAAACAACATTAAGTGTAAAATATTATCATTTAGGCCCACATGGATTAGATTAGGACATTTATTATTAATTTATTTAAAGAAGGGTTAAAATAGTTAAAATCAAAGTTTAATAAGTAAATCATTTTTAATATGGGGTTATACATAAGATAAATTCAATTGTAAATATTCATTAGAAAGCTAAAAAGATTTACTACATGATGATATTTTATTTGTAATTTTTAGACATCTAATAATGTAATTTATTTATGACACAAAGATGATGCAGTAATTATCTTATTAATGAAATATTGACATAATTGATGTTATAAACACCAAAATAAATGTAATTTGAGACTTTTTATGAATTCCACTAATTTTCTAGGTTACTATGATATATTAGTGTTGATGTAAGAAACTTGGTTCGAACATATAATTCTGTTATGACTTTCAAACAAATCATATATCAAATAGTGTCAAAATTGACACAAAATAGTTTTTAAATCAAATATTATATTATTAATTGTTATTTTATTCCTAAAAATCTAAGGTTCGGCCA
The DNA here is from genome assembly GCA_963277665.1 of Viscum album. Lineage (NCBI taxonomy): Eukaryota > Viridiplantae > Streptophyta > Magnoliopsida > Santalales > Viscaceae > Viscum > Viscum album. The sequence continues at coordinate 537,895,488 of OY728129.1, forward strand.
AATGACTTAGATAAGGATATATATATTAATAATAAACAATTTGGGGTTCGTTTGGCATGTTATAGTAAGTGTATTAACCATATTGTGAAAGAAACAAAAAAGACACTGTAAAAGTTAAAATAATTAACTTAGAGTTAAATCTAATTGATAAGGTTAAAATAATAACCTAAACTTGTCTAAATCCTATTGGTTGATAGGATTTCGACCCATCCCCACTTTAGCTTCGAAATAAGACCCTTTGTAACCATTATAAACTGATTTTGACTTTAATATAAAATAATATTTTGAGATATTCCTAAGGTGCCCCTCTCCTCCCTTATAAAAGGGCACCTCCTCCCCCTCCTCCTCACACCAAATTGAGCACTCAAGCTCGGCCAACCCCTGCCATTTTCTCCTCTACACTTCCCTAGAATAATCCTAGAGGTCCTAGTCTTCTCCAAAGACCAATCTTAGTTCCTTAAGTGGAGGATTCAAAGAAGCGTTCCAAAGAAGAGGTAATATCCATTACCGATCTTTTCAATTTCTTTCTTCTTCAACTTCTTCTTCTTTAGTTGTTTGATGATAAAGTAATAACATCAGTATTACTTACATACTGATATGTTATTATAAATATGAAACAACCCTAATTCACGTTCTATCCATCCTACGGAAAAATGAAATCACCGCGCGTGCGTACGTACGGAATACCGTCTCCACGCCGTGGTGTAATCTATTTTCCACCATCACCTTACAAGGATGGGTATAATGGTGTAATGAGTAACTAAATATGATTATTATGAATTAATATTGATACTGAAATAATATATATATACTCCAATACAATTCCACGATCATAGGAATGATATCATCACTCGTGCGTACGTACGGAATACCGTCTCCACGATGTGATGCGACTCGTTCTACTTGATCTTCATTTCGTAATGATTATATAAATGAATTGAATGAATGAATATGGTATATAATACACTAATACCATTCTGGAAATGAATTATCTATAACCTAAAGATAATAATAAGAATTTATTCGACAGAACACGCATAAGAACAAAAAGTTATAAAGACCCGAGTAACAAGTAACAATGAAATATTACTAACAAGAAGCTAATAATATGACCATATATGATATCATATAAATATGTATGATTCTGGAATAAGTCAATAACAATATTTAAACCATTATACAGGAGCTTCGGACACGTACAAAGCTAATCGGACCTAAGGTAAGGGAAATATCACAATCTCATTTTTATCCGAGATTGTTTATTCGTAAGTATTTATTGGGGTGTATTTTATCATCCACATCCATGTTCCCTCAATATGTAATATTGTTTCCATCCAATTACACTAGTTTAAATCCTATTTTACCCTTCGGTGAGTTTTTAGTAAAGAATATGAAAGGAATCTTTTGTCGTTTTTTCGTACGAGGTACTTGTTGACTTTTCCGACAAAAGTACGAAGAATGTTTTTTTTAACTTATACGGCATGAATGGATTTTTAAAACATTACTTCAAAGAAGATTCCTTTACAAGTTTTCAAGTTTATTTTTAATCAACTTCTTTTATTTTAAAGTTGTATGACATGTTATGAAAGGAAAAATGTTTTTAAAGAAGAAAGGATATTTTCCTCAAGAATTCAATTCAGGTGTTTTATCAAAATTATTTTCCATCTAAGATAATAAAGGGTTCTGTTTCTATCCATATTTTTACATTGGTTTGACTATGTTGTGATGGAATTATGTTTATGAATTCCTTTATCATATATGAATTGATTTATGATGTCATGATGTTTCAAGAATCCCATTTTTGTTATATGTGTTATGCGATGATGTATGTTTTATGATTATGTGGCACACATAAGAAAGGATTCATTATAAGACGGGTGGGACCTATATCTCCCTCCAATGCATTGGGAAATGATTTTATATCTCATGAGATAGACATGGCTGGAACGGAAGGTTATTTCGGTTCAGTGATACAGGACTGAAACGAGGAGTGAACTCGGTTCAGAAAGGGACTTTGTCCACTAAGATAGTCTTGGCAATGAGTCATGACTAACAAGAAATGATTTTCCATGATTATGTGTGCATGCCACAAAGTTTCAAGTTTTATGTTATGATTATGGGGATCCCATTTTCACTTCTATGATTTATTCCATGTTAAGATATTATGATCTCTTTTGCAGGTTTTAATTTTCAAAAAGATATGATATGATTTTTATTTCCTTTATTTGCCCTTGCTGAGCATTTGAGCTCACCCTTTTATGTTTTCTTTTCCCCAGGCCAGGAAGATGGATATTAAGTAGAATATGCTAAAAGGGACCCTAGATATGATGAAATAAATGGGAGACACTGTAGAAGATTTATGAACCAGTTGTTTATGTTTCCCAGTTTCTAAAGACACTATACCTATACGGTCCTTTGTGGTTTTGTCATATGTTGTAATAAGTGTGATTCAATTTTGAAGTATTAAAAATGTATGTAAAGTATGGGTCGTTATAATATGTGGAAACCTACGCATAATGAATAAATTTTGTCAATAAAATATTAACATGGTATAGCCTTCAATTACATTGGTAGAATCGAACCAATAGTTTAATGTGCCTGACTAGCCCAATTTGGGGTGCTTTCAAATATTAGAGAATTCTAATTTGAGGTTTTGAGTTGACATAGATTTGTTTACATCAAGGGTTGACTACCAAAATAATACTTGGTGTTACTGAGAATCAAGGGTTGAAGATATATAAAATAATGATTTTAGGATTGGGATTGTCCACTCAACAGATCAAGGATATATGAGTTATGTTAGTTGTAATTTGGAATGCATACCTAATACCACTAAAGATTCATGACCAGCCAACATTGGGGATATGAGAATGGAATACAGATCCTTTCAACCAGAATATCCAAGAAACATGATATTTTGAATCCAATGGTGAGGGCTATTGGTATTCGATTAAATAGTTGGAGGGTAATGAATATTTATTTCTTTATTCCAATTAAATATTTCTAGATAATGCTCTAAAACATTGTTCATCTTTTTTGTAGAAATAGTATTAAAAATGACATCAACCATATTGTTGTGATCCATACTTGAGAAGAAAAACATTTTCACCATCACTAACTTCTAGGAGTGGAAAAGACAACTTTCAGTAATTCTTCTGCATTAAATTTAACTATATATTCTAGAATAACATTTACTAGTTTTTCATGGGAATAATGTGGGTGATGAGTAGATCTATATGTATGAGAAAAATTAGAATGATACTATACATGTTTATTTCATCATGATATCATCCATGGAAAATTATCTCATGAAGAAACATGATGAAATGATTTCTTATAGCATGGTGCATCATATTCAGGATCACTATAAACAGAAGGTGAGACAAGAGAGGTATGATATCTCCAATGATTTTTTCACTACAATTCACGGAGTGTCTACACTAGTTGAACTTCATGTTGTTAAACGTATTGGATACATTGTGCTTCTGGACATCATATGGATTTAATTCATGTATAAGATTCATATAGATCTCATAATATAATCACTACCCATGAAATTTTCCTATTTTATTGTGAATTATAATATGAGCAATAATGAGAAGATCTTATCGGAACATATGACCCTGATACTCCATGTGGATAAGGACATGGGTCATTACAAACCCATATTCATAATGGTGAATGAGAAGAGGATGAAGAAGGTAAAGGAGAATAATTTTTATAAATAATTTAAACCTCCCAATGACCATCCTAAGAAGAATAAGAAGATAAAAAGTTATGTCAAGGAAAAGGAGGCAGTGTTCTTTGCATGTGGCATGTTAATCCACATAAAGAGAAACTGCACAGAGAGGAATGAAAAAACCAAATATGCATTCTTTATCAAAGTGAATCATTCCATTTATACACATTGGCTATTACATTAAATTTAGGTTCACATAGAAGTATTCAAATGCATGATCCAAAAATATTTTAGAAAATTTATAGATGAGAGGTGGATTTTCAAGCTATCAATATTTTGAGAATGTTTGGTATTGCCATTGGTGAATACCACTATTCCTTACTGATTGAGATGATTTAGGTTTTACAATTTTATTATTATGTACCAAGTGATACAAAAAATATAATTTCTATATATATTTTAGATAATAATGGATTTATTTTCATGTTCAGAAATAAATGTTTTTTCAATTATAATGATTTTTTAAGGTATAGAACATATAAATAACGATAAGTATGCATTAAACTACAAAAAAAGTGTTGAAAATTGATAATGAATAATGTTCTACATAATCATCAAAAACCCAATTTAGGCATCACCATCTTGGTTAAGAAAATGAGAAGCGTAAAAAAATCTTTGAGGATGGTTATTTAGAAAATTATTAGCTAAAACCACTTGATAGATGTCATGATAGACAATAATGGAAAATGGCCAAACTACGATTCAATGGGTAGGGTGAAAAGGGCCACAACGGTTCTAGTATTGATTTAGAATGATGTCCGTGGACCATTATTTGGTAGAATCTAGTGGTGTGTATTCTTACTTCACTAAATTTACTAATGACTTGAGTAGATATGGGTATGTCTATATAATGAGGTATAAGATTGAGTCCTTTTATAAATTCAATGATTTTAAAAATAAATTAAAGAATAATATTGGTAAGAAGATAAAGAATATTTGATAAGATCGAGGTGGGGAATATCTTAAACAAGAGTTTATCATCATTTTAAGGGATTTTGTGATTCTATCTCAACTCCACCAACCTTATACACCATAGTGGAATACTGATATATAAAAGAGAAACAATACGTAGTTGGACATGGTAAGGTTGATAAAGAGTCATGAAAATATTCTATTATCCTTTTGAGGATATTCATTTTAAATTGTGACATACACATTAAACCGAATACCATATAAAGAACAAAATCGATTCCCTATAGATATATTGAGTGGAACTAAAAATGTTTTGTCACATACACATGTACGGGGATGTGAGGTATTTTTTAAGGATTTATCAGGAAAAAAACTAGAACCTTGGCACTCTAGGTGTATCTTTATTGGGTATCCCAAATAATCCAAGGGATAGTACCTATACAATCCCTCAGATGAGAAAGTGACTATTCGCAGACAAGCTAGATTTCTTGAGAGGGAGCACATCCTCAAAAATGATAGTGTGAGAATGATTGATTTTGATGAAGTTGATTCCAGTGATATAGAAGAGTTGGTATATGAAAAAGTTATAGTTTTCCCCATGGAAGAATTTGTTCTTAATACACATATACTGCATATGAGTTTAAGAAAAGTAAGGGTACAACAAAGATATGGATTTCCTTTCACTTAGGATGATGACTCATTATAATTAGACAATGATGAACCTCTCTTAAACAATGAGCAGTAGAGAGTTCAGAATCTACAAAATGGATAGATGCTATGAATTTAGAGATGGATTCAATGTATCATATCAATGTTTGGGTTCTAGTCCATGTGCTAGCTGATGTAATTACTATTGGATGTAAATGTGTATTGAAGATTATTCATGACATGAAAGGTAAATAATATACCTATAAAATAATAATTGTCGTTAAAAGTTATAAATAGTGTAGTGGAATTAACTATAATGAATAAATTTCACAGGTTTCCATGTTAAAATCTAATAGAAAAATACTATGTGTTGTAGCTTTCCATGAATATAAGATTTTAAAGAAGGACGTCAAAGCAGTGATCCTTAATGAGGACCTTCTAGAAGATATCTATATGACACAACCAAAAAGGATTGGGACACTTGGTGACTCCAAAAGGAATTGAAAGATTCATAGATACACATATGGATTGAAGAAAGCATCCAGGTTATGGAATATTCAATTGAATAAAGACATAAGTGAATTTGTTACATTAAGAAAGAATGTGTGCCATGGGATTATAAAAGGTTTAGATGGAATGATTTTCAATCCATGTAGAATATGTTGATGACATATTTCTTATTGGAGATGACATACCATCTCACAATAAGTTAAGGATTGGCTAAAAATTTTCATATCCATAAAAAAACATAGGAGAAGAAGCCTACATTCTAGGGATAAAGATCATTTGTGATAGATGCAACGAGATTCATAGGATAAGTCAGAGTACACAAGCTGACCATAAACAAATGATATTGAGTATGGAACAACCCAAGAGGGGATTGGTTGAGCTGTCAAATGGAATACATCATTTGAATAAATTGTCTTCCTAGACACTACATGATAAATATATAATGAGTTAGATACAATATTCATCAGTGATATGATCAATAATGTATTCAATGCTGTGTAATAGACTCGATGATTCCTATGCACTGAGCATTCACTACTGAAAATCAGGCAATTAGCGACCGCCATTGGCGGTCGCTCAAGGCCTCTAGCGGCCGCTCAGCGACCGCCATTGGCGGTCGCTGTTACCTTGTCGCTAGAGGCTTTTAGCGACCGCCAATGGCGGTCGCTGTAGAAGGCCGGCAGATCGGCCTTCAGCGACCGCCAAGCGGTCGCTGAAGGCCCTCTGCCCGGCACCCTATAGCGACCGCCTATGGCGGTCGCTAGTATAAAAAAAAAATTTAAATTTTTTTTATTGAATTGAATATATATATATATATATATATATTCATATATATACTATTAAATACAATATTTTAAATATAAATATATATATATATATAATATTTTTAATGTTTTAATATTTATATAATATATATATAATATCAAATCATTGTGCTATAATAATTTAAAAACTTCGATTCAAGGAATAATCTCATTTCAGGTCTTTCAGATCACGTTTGCTCCGAATGGGACCTCCGCACGCCGTTTTGGTGTTTTATGGCGCCGGAAACGCGTTTCTGGCCGCCGCGGTCAAACAGCACCTCCGAATGAGGTGCCGTCTGGCCGACCATTTCACAATTCATGCCCCGGATGTTGTCGTACGGTTTCATGGCATTTGGAGGTCGTTCGGGTAGTTTTGACCCCCCAACGCGCCATTTCAGCGCGCGCCGCGCTGCTGAAAAGGACACAATCGGACGTGCCGCGCGCACCGCATGTCCGATGGACGTGCGGCCTCCTCCTGCATCTCAGGAATAATATTGCTATCGTTCCCGTGCGGTTTCAGGTCCTTTGGAGCACGTTTGCTCCGAATTGGACCGCTGCACGCCGTTTTGGTGTTTTATGGCTCCGGAAACGCGTTTCCGGCCACCGCGGTCACACGGCACATCCGAATGAGGTTCGGTCTAGCCGCCCATTTCACAATTCATGCCCCGGATGTTGTCGTACGGTTTTGTGGCATTCGGAGGTCGTTCGGGTGGTTTTGACCCCCCAACGCGCCATTTCAGCGCGCGCCGCGTTGCTGAAAAGGACACAATCGGACGTGCCGCATGCACCGCACGTCCGATGGACATGCCGCCTCCTCCTGCATCTTAGGAATAATATTTCTATCGTTCCCGTGCGGTTTCAGGTCCTTCGGAGCACGTTTGCTCCGAATTGGACCGTCGCACGCCGTTTTGGGGTTTTATGGCGCCGGAAACGCGTTTCAGGCCGCCGCGGTCACACAGCACCTTCGATTGAGGTTTCGTTTGGCCGACCATTTCACAATTCACGCCCTGGATGTTTTCGTACGGTTTCGTGGCATTCGGAGGTCGTTCGGGTGGTTTTGACCCCTCAACGCGCCATTTCAGCGCGCGTCGCGCTGCTGAAAAGGACACAATCGGACGTGTCGTGCGCACCGCACGTCTGATGGACGTGCGGCCTCCTCCTGCATCTCAGTAATAATATTTCTATCGTTCCCGTGTGGTTTTAGGTCGTTCGGAGCACGTTTGCTCCGAATTGGACCGCCGCACGTCGTTTTGGTGTTTTGTGGCGCTGGAAACGCTTTTCCGGCCGCCGCGGTCACACGAAACCTCTGAATGAGGTTCCGTCTGGCCGACCATTTCAAAATTCACGCCCCGGATGTTGTCGCACGGTTTCGTGGCATTCGGAGGTCGTTCGGGTGGTTTTGACCCCCCAACGCGCCATTTCAGCACGCGCCGCGCTGCTGAAAAGGACACAATCGGACGTGCCGCGCGCACCGCACGTCCGATGGACGTGCGGCCTCCTCCTGCATCTCAGGAATAATATTTCTATCGTTCCCGTGCGGTTTCAGGTCGTTCGGAGCACGTTTTCTCCGAATTGGACCGCCGCACGCCGTTTTGGTGTTTAATGGCACCGAAAACGCGTTTCCGGCCGCCGCGGTCACACGGTACCTCCGAATGAGGTGCCGTCTGGCCAACCATTTTACAATTCATGCCCCGGATGTTGTCGTACGGTTTCGTGGCATTCAGAGGTCGTTCGGGTGGTTTTGACCCCCCAAAGCGTCATTTCAGCGCGCGCCGCGCTGCTAAAAAGGACACAATCGGACGTACCGCGCGCACCGCACGTCCGAAGGACGTGCGGCCTCCTCCTGTATCTCAGGAAAAATATTTCTATCGTTCCCGTGCGGTTTCAGGTCGTTCGGAGCACGTTTTCTCCGAATTGGACCGCCGCACGCCGTTTTGGTGTTTTATGGCGCCGGAAACGTGTTTCCGGCCGCCGCGGTCACACGGTACCTCCGAATGTGGTGCCGTCTATCCGACCATTTCACAATTCACGCCCCGGATGTTTTCGTACGGTTTCGTGGCATTCGGAGGTCGTTCGGGTGGTTTTGACCCCCCAACACGTCATTTCAGCGCGCGCCGCGCTGCTGAAAAGGACACAATCGGACGTGCCGCGCGCACCGCACGTCCGATGGACGTGCGGCTTCTTCCTGCATCTCAGGAATAATATTTCTACTGTTCCCGTGCGATTTCAGGTCTTTCGGAGCACGTTTGCTCCGAATTGGACCGCCGCACGCCGTTTTGGTGTTTTATGGCGTCAGAAACGCGTTTCCGGCCGCCGCGGTCACACGGCACATCCGAATGAGGTTCCGTCTGGCCGACCATTTCAAAATTCACGCCCCGGATGTTTTCCTACGGTTTCGTGGCATTCGGAGGTCGTTCGGGTGGTTTTGACCCCCCAACGCGCCATTTCAGCGCGCGCCGCGCTGCTGAAAAGGACACAATCGGACGTGCCGCGTACACCGCACGTCCGATGGACGTGCGGCCTCCTCCTGCATCTCAGGAATAATATTTCTATCGTTCCCGTGCGGTTTCAACTCCTTCGGAGCACGTTTGCTCCGAATTGGACCGTCGCACGCCGTTTTGGTGTTTTATGGCACCGGAAACGTGTTTCCGGCCGCCGCTGTCACACGGCACCTCCGATTGAGGTGCCGTCTGGCCGACCATTTCACAATTCACGCCCCGGATGTTGTCGTATGGTTTCGTGGCATTCGGAGGTCGTTCGGGTGGTTTTGACCCCTCAACGCGCCATTTCAGCGCGCGCCGCGCTGCTGAAAAGGACACAATCGGACGTGCCGCGCGCACCGCACGTCCGATGGACGTGCAGCCTCCTCCTACATCTCAAGAATAATATTTCTATCGTTCCCGTGCGGTTTCAGGTCGTTCGGAGCATGTTTGCTCCGAATTGGACCGCCGCACGTCGTTTTGGTGTTTAATGGCGCCGAAAATGCTTTTCGGGCCGCCTCAGTCACACGGCACCTCTGAATGAGGTGCCGTCTAGCCGACCATTTCAAAATTCACGTCCCGGATTTTGTCGTACGGTTTCGTGGCATTCGGAGGTCGTTCGGGTGGTTTTGACCCCCCAACGCGCCATTTTAGCGCGCACCGCGCTGCTGAAAAGGACACAATCGGACGTGCCGCGCGCACCGCACGTCCGATGGACGTGCGGCCTTCTCCTGCATCTCAAGAATAATATTTCTATCGTTCCCGTGCGGTTTCAGGTCGTTCGGAGCACGTTTTCTCCGAATTGGACCGCCGTACGCCGTTTTGGTGTTTAATGGCGCCGGAAACGCGTTTCCGGCCGCCGCGGTCACACGGTACCTCCGATTGAGGTGCCGTCTGGCCGAACATTTCACAAATCACGCCCCGGATGTTGTCGTACGGTTTCGTGACATTCGGAGGTCGTTCGGGTGGTTTTGACCCCCCAACGCTCCATTTCAGCGCGCGCCGCGCTGCTGAAAAGGACACAATCAGACGTGCCGCGCGCACCGCACGTCCGATAGATGTGCGGCCACCTCCTGCATCTTAGGAATAATATTTCTATCGTTCTCGTGCGGTTTCAGGTCGTTCGGAGCACGTTTGCTCCGAATGGGACCGTCGCACGCCGTTTTGGTGTCTTATGGCGCCGGAAACGCGTTTCTGGCCGCCGCGGTCAAACGGCACCTCCGAATGAGGTTCCGTCTGGCCGACCATTTCAAAATTTACGCCTCGGATGTTTTCGTACGGTTTCGTGGCATTCGGAGGTTGTTCGGATGGTTTTGACCCCCCAACGCGCCATTTCAGAGCACACCGCGCTGCTGAAAAGGACACAATCGGGCGTGCCGCGCGCACCGCACGTCCGATGGAGGTACGGCCTCCTCCTACATCTCAGGAATAATATTTCTATCGTTCCCGTGCGGTTTCAGGTCGTTCGAAGCACGTTTTCTCCGAATTGGACCGCCGCACGCCGTTTTGGTGTTTAATGGCGCCGGAAACGCGTTTCCGGCCGCCGCGGTCACACGGCACCTCCAAATGAGGTGCCGTCTGGCCGACCATTTCACAATTCACGCCCCGGATGTTGTCGTACGGTTTCGTGGCATTCAGAGGTCGTTCGGGTGGTTTTGACCGTCCAACGCGCCATTTCAGCGCGCGCCGCGCTACTGAAAAGGACACAATCGGACGTGCCGTGCGCACCGCACGTCCGATGGACGTGCGGACTCCTCCTGCATCTCAGGAATAATATTTCTATCGTTCCCGTGCGGTTTCAGGTCGTTCGGAGCACGTTTTCTCCGAATTGGACCGCCACACGTCGTTTTGGTGTTTTATGGCGCCAGAAACGCGTTTCCGGCCGCCGCGGTCACACGGCACCTCTGAATGAGGTGCCGTCTGGCCGACCATTTCACAATTCACGCCCCGGAAGTTGTCGTACGGTTTCGTGGCATTCTAAGGTCGTTCAGGTGGTTTTGACCCCCCAACGCGCCATTTCAGCGCGCGTCGCGCTGCTGAAAAGGACACAATCGAACGTGCCGCGCGCACCACACGTCCGATGGACGTGCGGCCTCCTCCTGCATCTCAGGAATAATATTTCTATCATTCCCGTGCGGTTTCAGGTCGTTCGAAGCACGTTTGCTCCGAATTGGACCGCCGCACGCCGTTTTGGTGTTTAATGGCGTCGGATACGCGTTTCCGGCCACTGCGGTCACACGGCACCTCCGAATGAGGCTCTGTCTGGCCGACCATTTCACAATTCACGCCCCGGATGTTGTCGTACGGTTTCGTGGCATTCGGAGGTCGTTCGGGTGGTTTTGACCCCCCAACGCGCCATTTCAGCGCGCGCCGCGCTGCTCAAAAGGACACAATCGGACGTGCCACGCGCACCGCACGTCCGATGGACGTGCGGCCTCCTCCTGCATCTCAGGAAAAATATTTCTATCGTTCCCGTGCGGTTTCAGGTCGTTCGGAGCACGTTTGCTCCGAATTGGATCGCCGCACGCCGTTTTGGTGTTTTATGGCGCCAGAAACGCGTTTCCGGCCGCCGCGGTCACACGGTACCTCCGAATGAGGTGCCGTCTGGCCGACCATTTCACAATTCACGCCCCGGATGTTGTCGTACGGTTTCGTGGCATTCGGAGGTCGTTTGGGTGGTTTTGACCCCCCAACGCGCCATTTCAGCGCGCGCCGCGCTGCTGAAAAGGACACAATCGGACGTGCCGCGCACACCTCACGTCCGATGGATGTGCGGCCTCCTCCTGCATCTCAGGAATAATATTTCTATCCTTCCCGTGCGGTTTCTGGTCGTTCAGAGCACGTTTGCTCCGAATTGGACCGCCGCACGCCGTTTTGGTGTTTTCTGGCGCCGGAAACGCGTTTTCGGCTGCCGCGGTCACACGGCACCTCCGAATGAGGTGCCCTCTGGCCGACCATTTCACAATTCACTCCCCGGATGTTGTCGTACGGTTTCGTGGCATTCGGAGGTCGTTCGGGTGGTTTTGACCCCCCAACGCGCCATTTCAGCGCGCGCCGCGCTGCTGAAAAGGACACAATCGGACGTGCCGCGCGCACCGCACGTCCGATGGACGTGCGGCTTCCTCCTGCATCTTAGGAATAATATTTCTATCGTTCCCGTGCGGTTTCAGGTCGTTCGGAGCACGTTTGCTCCGAATTGGACCGCCGCACGCCGTTTTGGTGTTTTATGGCGCCGGAAACGCGTTTCCGGCCGCCACGTTCACACGGCACCTCCGAATGAGGTTCCGTCTGGCCGACCATTTCACAGTTCACGCCCCGGATGTTGTCGTAAGGTTTCGTGGCATTCGGAGGTCTTTCGGGTGGTTTTGACCCCCCAACGCGCCATTTCAGCGCGCGCCGCGCTGCTGAAAAGGACACAATCGGACGTGCCGCGCGCACCGCACGTCCGATGGACGTGCGGCCTCCTCCTACATCTCAGGAATAATATTTCTATCGTTCCCGTGCGGTTTCAGGTCGTTCGGAGCATGTTTGCTCCGAATTGGACCGCCGCACGCCGTTTTGGTGTTTTATGGCGCCGGAAACGCGTTTCCGGCCGCCGCGGTCACACAACACCTCTGAATGAGGTGCTGTCTGGCCGACCATTTCACAATACACGCCCCAGATGTTGTCGTACGGTTTCGTGGCATTCGGAGGTCGTTCGGGTGGTTTTGACCCCCCAACGCGCCATTTCAGCGCGCGCCGCGCTGCTGAAAAAGACACAATCGGACGTGCCGCGCGCACCGCACGTCCGATGGACGTGCGTCCTTCTCCTGCATCTCAGAAATAATATTTCTATCGTTCTCGTGCGGTTTCAGGTCGTTCGGAGCACGTTTGCTCCGAATTGGACCGCCGCACGCCGTTTTGGTGTTTAATGGCGCCGGAAACGCGTTTCCGGCCGCCGCGGTCACACGGCACCTCCGAATGAGGTGCCGTCTGGCCGAACATTTCACAATTCACGCCCCGGATGTTTTCGTACGATTTCGTGGCATTCGGAGGTTGTTCGGGTGGTTTTGACCCCCCAACGCGCCATTTCAGCGCGCGCCGCGCTGCTGAAAAGGACACAATCGGACGTGCCGCGCGCACCGCACGTTCGATGGACGTGCGGCCTCCTTTTGCATCTCAGGAATAATATTTCTATCGTTCCCGTGCGGTTTTAGGTCGGGTGGCGGGGGAGGCCGGGCGGCGGGGGAGGTCGGGCGGCGGGGGAGGGGAGGGCGGCGAGGGAGGGCGGCGAGGGAGGGCGGCGAGGGAGGGAGGGGGTTAGGGCGGCAATCGGGGGGGATCGGGGTCGAGGGAGCGCGAGGGGGGGGGGGGGGGGGGCGCAGAAGCCCCCCATTTTTTTATGTAGGTTAGCGACCGCCATTGGCGTTCGCTATTGGTTAGCTATAGCGACCGCCAATGGCGGTCGCCCGAGTCTGGGGGGATTCAATGCCCACTTTTCTAGTAGTGATTGTAATAAGTTATTAAGAATATCTAGAAGAACATCATTGGACTATAATTATGGTTATCTATATGTATATTGAATGAACTAAAGATTTTTTCTTTGTGTACAAAGGATACGGGGAGCTTTTCAACAGAGGTTATGATGATGATGATTTCTAGACAGACTACACTGATATATAGTTTTAATCAGGATATGTTTTCTATCTCAACAAAAGATTTGTGAGATAGATGAGTTCAAATAAACTAACTGTCACTGATTCTACAATGTAATCGGAATATATAGTTTCTTATGATGTATCAAATGAAGCTATCTAGATTAGGAAATATTTCTAGGAGCATGACGTATTTTCTAGAAGTAGAGATTGTATCACATATTATTTTGATATTACTATTTTTGTGGCTCTTGTAAAAGATCCAAGTTCACAACAACATTGAAAGCTCATACTATGGAAGTACCACCTCTTGATGTATTTTCCTCATAGGGGTTCAGTTGCTGTGAGAAGTTTATCCACATAAGAGAATGTGGTAGACCCCTTAACTAAAATACTATCTTAGAAAAAGAATTAATATCATGTGAGCATTAGTGGACAGAAGGTTGTTTGATGTTGGCTCTAGTGCAAGTGGGTGTCTGTCGGAGTTGGTTCCCTAAAACAAACTTCATGGGAATATCTGATAAACATATATTTATGTTTTTTAATATTAATATATTTCTTATCACATCATGATTGTTCTTCTACGTAACATTGAATGTGATGATTTTATAATAGTAACAATCTCACTAAAATATCATAGTTGTTCCCCGTGATGATGATAACCTGGAAGTTCCATGAACTATTTTTGGATAAATGTTCTACAGTCGAATAATATCATTTGATGGGACACAAATGATATAGGTCATAAAAGGATGAAGACTCATTAGACATTGAGGAACCTTCTAATGTTGTACAACCTTGGTAATATATTGTAGTATATTATGAGAATGAGACGTGGTAGTGGGAAATAAATAGTATATGTGTCATTAGATGTTTCTATCTATATATTTGTGTGATGCTCCATAGACATTAAAATTATTATTAATGAATATTATGATTTAGACACTTTTCATTAGTAGTGAAAACTGTGACAACATATGCTCACAATGAGGTAGGATACATTGGGTGTGTCATGGGTAATATTTCATTAATGAATAATGTGATAAAGAATTTATACCTCCATTTCATTAACGGATGTAAATATCTCCGTCCCATTTGTGGAACTAATATTGCCTAATAAAACCCATGGACATGGTGCTCAATAGGAATGTTCTATTTTTATAAATTCAATGAATGAGTTATTGAGTGTAAATTTTTATTGTGTTGGAACACAACCTTCTCGATTAGAGATATTTGGATAAAGGGATTATATAACCTTATAAGAATTCATATGAGGTGACATATCATTACAGAATTATCATCTTTCTCTATTGGTGCCTTATTGTGTCGGTAGATGCTAACCATGACCTTTATGCAGGTTTGCCTAATTCCACTGAGAAAGAGGCTCAGGTAGTCACATTATATGTGTAACAAGAATCACAGTTAAATAATTTTTTATTTAACCAATTAAATAAATATTTTTTCAAGATATTTTTAATAATTATTTAGTTATGATTGATCATATTTTATTTATTTATTGGTGAATATTGCGGTTATATTTATTTAAATATTTATTTAATAAACATTCTCTATTCAATGTCTACTAAATATTTTAGAGGATGGGAGAAGCAAGTAAAAGGGTCGAGTAAGAAAATAATATTAAATGTTATTTGATTAAAATTATATTTCATTGTTTCTTGCAGACTATGAAAATTTAATAGAAACAAGTGTATTGTCATTATTATTTGATATGGGGTTTTCACATGGTATAATAAAAATAGGTAATGGAACTTGTGATAATTATTTATTATTACCTAGTGAATTAAATTCTTGTTTACATATTATTCTCTTAATCGAAAAGGGTGAATCCCACATGCAATATATTCAATTTGTTATGGGAATAACATTTTATAGAAAAATATTTCAAGGCCCGAGAGCTCTTTTTTTTCTCTATGAATGATCTCATGATCAAGAGGTGCCATCCTCTCCCAGATCGGAGAAGGACTTGGAAGCAGCTCTAAAGTCAATTGTGGGCAGACGATGAACGTGTAAGTACCTTACATGCCATCAATCATAGACTCCTTCAGATACTTCCATTGATTCATAGACCACCTATGGATTATCCCTAGTAAAGATCTACTATTTTTCTATTAAATGCAACCGAATTTTCACTATAAATCTGTGGTCAGACACATCAATGAAGAAATGAAACATTGGAGGTATTTCATTAAATTAATTATATTAATTATAAACAAAATATGTCGATCATATATCTTTTATCTGATCACCTCTCTTCATTATTTAAATATATGAGTTTTATTCATGGATATTGGCATTCATCATTGAATTGATAATAGAATAATATTTAATCATGGAAAAAATTAATGTTAAGTGCCAAACCAACCACACTTCTACAACATGCATAACCTGAACATGTCCCTCCCAAAGTTATTCATTAAAAAAATTTGTGATAAGAGATGGTGAATTAAAACTATGATGGATTTCTTAAATGGTGGCATGAATAGAATGCCGAAGGTGGTATATCTGGCTCTACATAGTTGGGTGTGATTGGTATAGGCTTCTGGAGAGGTGGCCAACGGTTGAGGTGGCACTGTCCCTGTGAGGTAGTTGGGATTGGAAGACCCAGCACGATGGCCGCCTACTCGACTATCTATGGAAATGGAGTCTCACAGTCCAGAATGGGTTGTGGTGGTGGGAAGGTCAACTGTAGGGAAATCCACATGAGGAAAAGAAAAGGTTTCCAGCTCGACAGCCAATGGAGGGAACCTACAGAGGTAGTTTCTGTAGTCAGAGATCAGGACTTGCGGCCATGAGGGCCATGGTGGTGGGGTTCTGGAGATGCAGAAGGAGCCTCATCGATGATCATGGATGCACATTTTCTGGGACTGTGTGCGAGGAGGAAGACTAGTTGTGTGGGCACAAAACGACACCATGTGACCTTGGTAGGCCAGGTAGCAATGCGGTTGGCATCCATGTAGGCTAGAGAGGGAACTACCAGGGTGGGTAGTTTCCTACATGAAGAAACATACCCGCACATTCATTCTGGACAATAAGAACTGAGACATAGTCTTGTTAGCCTAATGGGCCAATTCAGGCCAGCCCAGAATGACCATTTCTGGTCAGTTCGGACCGCCCAAGCTAGTTCGGTCTTGGAACCAATCATGCCCTTTTTACAAAAGGGGCATAACATTAAAACGAAAGGCCCAATTGAAATGGTGTCTGTAGAATTTGACCCTTGCGGTGAGGTGATCCTTTTGAAATGGATTGGTGGGTTTCTAGTGTAGAACAATTTAGACGTGGTGTATCCCTTGGTTCTTCCATTGAGGCTTATTTGCAACATTACATCCACATCACTACACAGTAATCTCATCTAGAGGCCATGTCTCACATAGAGTTGTGGCAGCCCTCCAAGGGATTAGAGAAATCCTTTATCACCCCAGATGGATTTTATTGGGGAATTGAGGTGACCTCCTAATGTAGGGAATTAATACTCTATCTAGTGGGTCATATCGACTGGGGTTTTTTGTATTTTCATGGGATAATACCCTACATTACTAGCCTCATCAGTAGGGTTGTCAATATTCTATGACAAGAATCCCTTATGTATCCTATTAATATTAATTAGGTTGATTGTATTCTCTAGGATGAATCCCCTATCAATATATCATGACCTTTGTCCAGTATAGTTAAATTTTTGAAGGTCTCAAATTAGTGGGACCTATTTATAAGAGTCCCCATTGACATCATGGCTCTTAGAGTGAGTTATCCAAGAACAAGAATTCCTCGAGAATAATCTAGTGGATGATGACTATTTCTGAATTTACTTATTTACCTTGTGGCTGGTTATGAGAATATATCGATATTCTTGGTATTTGTGTTATAGGAATATTCCTATGTAGATAAGATAATGCATTCCATTCTAGTTTTCCATTGTGGTTTTGGGGTGTCCTACTAAGTTTTGTTTACTCAACCTTGTGTATCCTTTGCCTGAACATGACAGGTCAAGTGAAGATGATTGGTGATTTGGTGTAGTCCAGGGTTGAAAAGGACCATGTGGTGCCTAATGGGTTTAGAAAGACAAGGCTTACTCCTATGGCTTCAAGCATCTTCCCTTCTCCAACCATTCAGGATGGGTTTTCAATGGATTAGTTCCAGGAGCATGTTTTTTATCTTGTTTTTAGTATTTATTTCTGTGGGACTATATTATAGAATGTTTTACCATCCTATACATTAATTTAATATTTAACTCTTGTTTGGGTCATAGTTAGTGGTATGCATGCATGGTTTACTTATAATTTTATCCTTTTAGTATTTTTGGGCATTGACATTTTCTTTTTGTGTAATAGTACATTGGGGAATGCCTCCCATTTTTGGGGTATAGACACTCGGGCTTGCCTCTATCCCCCGACCAATTGGAGGAGGGCTTGGGGAGCTAATGGAAAGGGCCCGGCTGAGGCAGGTCCTATCCGAGTGGTATCAAAGAAGGTACGTTATACTTTAGAAATGGGAGTTTGTGATAAAGGTTTGGGGAAACTCTTGTAAGTGTTTCCATTTATGATTTCAAGCCAGGCACACTAGTGTTGGTGCGATATTCGATGTATCCATACACATGGTCTTAGAATTATCTTATCATCTAGGTCCATGAAAGTAGTAGTTGTAGGGTGGAAATTAATAGTAAATGTATTATATATGATTGGGTGGTGTTTTATGTTCTATTATTGATTCATATATCTAGATATACTCTATTGACCATGGTACATCCAATTTTACTTCAAGATTATTCCATATAGACAACCAGTATTCAACTATGTGATCATGAGGATGATGCACAGGGTAACGAGAAATCGGTAATGAAATTTCATCCCAAGACACCGCCTCCATGTGGT
Organism: Viscum album; assembly: GCA_963277665.1. Classification (NCBI taxonomy): domain Eukaryota; kingdom Viridiplantae; phylum Streptophyta; class Magnoliopsida; order Santalales; family Viscaceae; genus Viscum; species Viscum album. Next base: position 537,914,100 of record OY728129.1, read on the forward strand.
GTATCACCTATACAACCACCTATTCAGTAGCACATGGTACTCTTAGTTCTAGTAGATACAATTCATAGGTTGAGTGCACTTCATGAGTTTCTAGGACAATTATCCCTTAGGATATGTGGTGATGCCAACTCTCTAGTGGCTAAGGACTGTCTTGAGGTGGTGATAGATTTTTCCATCAGGTCGTGGGACCATCAGTTTAGATGGTGGTCCTAGGGGCGAGCCTTATATGTGGCATGGTAGGGTGATGGTGGGGTTTAGATTACCCGATCTTGCGATGAGGCGACTCTTGAATTCGCAGTGTTTGAGAACATTTTTCTGAAAACGTGGCCTCACTATAAAAGATATGGGATATTCGTGCCCAATAGATTCTACAACCCTAAGAGAATGATATGATTGTATCTTTTAATTCATCATGGCATACTATTCATTCTAGGTAATCGATGAATCTTATAAAGGAATAGAGCTTCATGGCTTGGACCTTCACGGATGATTTTTTGTGACATTTGAGCCATCATTATTCCCCTGTACATTCCTACTTATTTTAGGGTTCTAGAGAGGACCATTTTGGTAGAAATTCACTTGGATGAGTGAATATAACTAGTGAATTTCATTAGTGGAATGTAGGGAAATGGTGGATGTTCCATCAAAGTAGAGAGAATGATGAGAACATATGGATCTAGAAGGCACTAGATGTGGTAGAAGTGCTGAGAGCAGTAGAAGGTTGTGTACATTTTGACATGATACCACCACCGCCCCCAGGATGTTGATATAAAGAACTAGTAAATGGAGGACAAGGGATGGGACAACTTCATGTGGTTGAAGCATATGACACAAGGACTCCAAGGATGATATATGGTACAATCAGTGTTTACTATTATCGGGCGTATTGATATACACAGACACTAATAATTTTTTCCTTATCAATAATCAGGTTCAAGAACAAGTGTTTCCAGTTAATAAATTTACCTGACCCATAATTCATGAAATACGTTTGAGCGGATACTAGATAATCAGACTAGTACTGAAAATGTGATCTGACACTTAAGGTGATATATTCATATATAACCTCAAAGTTATGGATTCCAGGGCTTGTGATTTCATTCTTGGTATGGATTGGTTATTAAAAGTCCATGCTCGGATTTACTATTTTATGAAAAAGGTGGGGTATTTCGGAAATAATGGAACATGGTTTTCCTTGGTCGATGAAAAAGGAAACCTAGGAAGCACATGATTGAGTCCTGAATAAGAGTGTGCTTCTGATCACTCATTAGTTTTAAAGACCCGCAAATTTCAAGGAATTTTTTTTCTTAATTTTCTTTGGAATTTTACAAGAGCGCAGCTTCAGACGGCACCTGATTCCGAGGCCCGGTGTGCCCGGAATCAATTTCCGAAGTTTGGATCGGGTACGTTCAGTGAACGGACGAGCGGGTTTTTCTATCTTTTGAACCGGTGCCCGGAATCGAATTCTGAGGGCACCGATGAAATCGTAGCGCCGGTTTTTGCTTAGAAACGCCTCTTCCGGAGTTGCGTTTGCTCAGACGTGGTTTTTAAAATTTTGGGGCTTAAAGTCAGAAATAAAATAAAATTTGTGCGACAACTTTATTTTATTTCACTTAAGCTGCTTGGAAGCCAATTGAAGCCACTTAAAGGAGGCTTGATCTGAGTTGAACTGGATAGGATGCTATCCAGAAATATCCTACCCCCTTGGTAGGATATTTGTGAGGTGGGGCCCGCACGAGCCCCGCCGTTTCTTTCGCTAAGTAACGCACCCGCGAAAACCCGTCAAAGTAACTGAAAAGTCAACCGACGCGTTTTCTTAAATTCTTAACAGACCATTTAATTGAGCGGTTTATTTCGTGAATTAAATGGGCTGTTTCGCTCGTTGAATTAATTCAACGAACAGATGGGTCGTTACTTACGCTTTTGCGTTTGTTGGCATGTTTATAAAATAAGACTAACCTAAAAATCCTTTGAAAGGATTTGAGAGGACCTTTGTTTCTTCATCTCCCCTCCTCGCGATGAACGCGAAGAACGCGAAGAACGCGAAGAATGCCGGTGACCGGAATTCGACGACGCACACCGTGATCTGCGACGTCGACGAGCTCTACCCGCGACGTTCTTCGACGACGCCTCTTCTTCCGCGGCCGATCCTCGTTCGGCAATTAAGGTGAGAATCGGATCGTTTGTTTCTCCCCTTTTTATAATTCAATATCAACGGATTTAAATTAATCTGTTTGATCTTGATCCGGAGATTGGTGACGCGACGCCGGATACCGCGACGACGCGACGATCTCCTTCATCCGCGACGAGCAATTCCGCGACGACCTCTCGTCCGACGACGACGACAAAGTAAGGGTTGATTGGAATATTTTGTTTTCCCCGTGTTTATTTTTTAAATTAAAGAACATGATCTCCGACAATTTTAATTTATTTAAAATTGTTGTTGATTATTCCTCCCGTGGTTTATGACTAACGCGGAGGGTGCGGGTCTAACAAACAAGACCGGCAACCCTCCGCCGATCTCTTTTGTTGTGCGGATATGGCGGACGACAACGAACCACGCGGCAGGGGCGATCTGTTGATCCCGCAGTGAAGATCGGCCCCCGGGAGGAGCAACGGCGCAGACGGGAGGCAAAACGGGTCACCGGAGCAACACAGGCGGCCCGTGGAAGGCGGCGGCGGCGCGGGTCGCCGGCAAGGCGGCGCCGGCGACCGGAGGCGGTGGCGCCCGGCGCGCCGCCGTGGAGAAGATCCGCCGCGGCTGAAGCCGCGGCGGCGGCGGCCGGTTCCGCGGCCGCGCGGAACCGGGAAGGGACGCGGCGGCCCGGCCGCGTCCGCGTGACAGGCGGCCCGGCCGCGTCCGCGTGACAGGCGGCCCCCCCGCTGGGCCGCGTTTCCTTCAAGCCGCGGGTCAAACCCGCGGCGGCGGCTCCTTCGGCCGCGCGGCCGATGCCGAGCCGGCCGGTCCGGTCGGCCGGGCCGCGCCCAGGCCGGACCGGACCCGGCCTCGCCGGTTCGGGCCGGGTCGGGCCGACCCGGTTCAGGCCGCCCCGGTTCGGGCCGACCCGGTTCGGCCGACCCAGGGGGGGTTCGGGCCGGGTCGCCCCGGGCCCAGAACCCCCGTTTTCGGGCCCTCTTTGGTCCCTTGCCCATAACTTGGGCCTGGGACCTCCGATTGACAAACCGTCAGCGGCTACCCGATCCTTGGATCGATACGGTCGTTTCGGTATATTATACTCAAGGTTTCGGAAGACTTTGGGTTCGGCTGGGTTGGTTCGTACACGAAACCAACCGGGCCCTCGGAGCGGAAACGTTCATAACTTGAGCTGCGGACGTCCGAACGACGTACCGTCAGCTGTGGTAGTTTCCTCTAATTGAGACGGAACTTTTGGCATACTCCGCCCGAGGATCGGACACAGGCGGAGTACGGTCGGGTTGGTTTTGCTCTAAAAACCAACCGGGCCCCTGGGACGAAAATGCCAATAACTCTCAGACCGGGCGTCCGATTGACGCGCCGTCTGTTGCGTTGAGATCCTGTTGTCGATACGGAACTTTTGGATACATCAACTTCGGACTACGTGTCAGTTGATGTATCAGCCTCTCGGCTCGTGGAGCGGACCCTCCTAAACGAGCTCGCTATGTGCGGGAACCCTAGCGCTGGCTGTGACTTCGACGACAGAGCAGAGATCCTCCGTGGACTGCGACGACGACAGAGCAGAGATCCTCCGTGGACTGCGACGACGGCAGAGCAGAGATCCTCAGTGGACTGTGACGACGGCAGAGCAGAGATCCTTCGTGGACTGCGGCGACGACTGTGCAGAGATCCTCAGTGGACTGCGTCGACTACTGCACTCAGCGATCCTACATGGATCAGTGCTACAGGTTTTGTGTGAGCCCGATCCTATGTGGGTCCTTACTTCCGTTTCTGTGTGAGCCACTGCCTACAGGTTCTGTGTGAGCCCGATCCTGAGTGGGTCTTTTGCGGGGGTTAGTACCTATCGATCCTTCGTGGGTCCGACGACTTAGATGGATCAGTGATCATCTTTTACATCATCTGAAAAAGTATACCTGGTTGAGCTGAATCTTATGTTACTCTCCTTTGTGGATTGTGTTGAACTATCCTTTGTGGATTTACTGTTTACTCTCCTTTGTGGATTTGAGTCTTTCTTTCCTTTGTAGATTGAGTTGTTCTTGAGCTCGTGAGCAGAGCTAGAATTGGGGACTTAGGTATATGTATGGGCATATACCTAAGTCGAGTCAGATGTTACTTCGTGATTGCATCTTTCTTTTGTGCTATATCCTTTGTGGATTTCGGGAGACCTTAGGGGGTCTCGGGGTCCTTACTGAGTAGTTATACTCACCCCTGCACGGGCTATGCCCGCACCTTGTTGTGTTGGATGCAGACGACGGACAACACTGATCATGGGCGGGACGTGCTCGGAGCGGACGTGGGACCCGAGGAGCCTGGAGGCTATCTGTACCCACCCTTCAGGTGGGATTGCCAGTGGACGACACGAGGCCGCCGTCTTTTCTTCAGTTGCTGTTCTTTACCTTTTCAGTTGTACTTTACAGTTGGGCTTGTATTTCCGGCCCCCCTTTACTTTTCTGCACCTTGTAGTTACTTTCCGCTTGCTGACTCTGTGGTGGTTGTTACTCATAAAGGCAATGCCTTCCCTGTTTACCGGGATTTTTCGCCTTGGTGCTAGTCGCCAGCCCCTGGCCTATGGAAGGCGGGCTTGGGGTAGTCACGGCACGGGCCCCGAGGTCGGGTCGTGACAAATTGGTATCAGAGGTGGTCGGTTCTACCGCAGACTCTGATCGACTTTTCTTTCTATATGAAGCAATAGTGTTTAGTGTATTGAGTGTGGTTATCAGTTCAGGGAGCCCAGTGTTGGTGCGGCGGCCGACGTATCCGTACACCAGGACCCTAACTCCTGATTTCCGACTTAATGCATGAAAACATTGATTGCGTGTGTGTTTCAAGTTTTCTTTGTGATTACTTGTGTCAGCTCACCGGGTATACTGATCTGCTTTATGAAAGTCTCAAGTTTTCCTTGTGATTACTTGTGCCAGCTCACCAGGTATACTGTTCTGACTGTGGTGCTCTTGTTCTCCTTTTCAGGATGGCCCCGCGACGACAGCCAGCTAGGGTTCCGAGTGTAGGGCGCGACGGCAGCCCACCGAGCGATGAGGCCTCGGTGCAGGGCCCTTTGCCAGCAGTGGCACCGGCGGTAGCTTTACCCGCCGAGCCACCGATGCTACCAGTACCAGACGCTGACGATGCACGTCGCCTTAGGGCACTGCATGAGTTTCAGAGCCAGTGACCGCCCAGGTTTCGCGGTGAGGCGGACCCCCAGGCCGCCGAGGACTGGCTAGAGGCGGTGGTACAGATCTTTAGGCTAGTGAGGACACCAGCGGATCTCATGGTGATTCTCGCGGCGAGCCTCCTGCAGGCGGCGGCAGGACGATGGTGGAGCTTGATTCTCCAGGTTCACGATGAGGCATCCTTGCTCTGGACGGACTTCGAGAGCCTCTTCCGCTCTGAGTTCGTCCCGGCCACCCTCCGAGCGGTGCGCATCCAGGAGCTTCTCCAGCTGCGCCAGGGCAGCATGACGGTCGCTCAGTACGCGGCGAGGTTCAATGACCTATCTCGCTACTCGACTGACATGGTACGGGACCCCTTCTTCCGGGCCCGGACCTTCGAGCAGGGATTGCGACAGGAGATTCGGGCGTCGCTGGTCTCCCGCAGCATTCCGACCCAGGCGGGAGTGCTGGAGCGAGCCCTCCTGATCGAGAGCTTCCTAGCAGAACCTTCTTCAGCGGCGAGACCTAGCGCAGGGTAGCAGGTAGCTGAGTCTTCGGCAGCAGGTAGCCGACGGATGAATCTCGGGTCCAGGCAGACCAGACCCCCACGCAGACGGCCTCAGGACACCAGCTCAGCGGTGCGGGGCACACAGCGGAGTGCCAGCCTTCCGAGAGGCAGGCTGTGCTACTCCTGCGGCAGGCAGGGTCACATGGCTCGTGACTGCCTGACTCGCCGACCAGAGGAGCAGCAGACGGTGGAGGGGCCACCCAGGCAGAGGCAGAGGGTCGACCGTGGCAGTCCGCAGGGAGGAGGCGGACGAGGCAGAGGAGCTGGCCGAGCAGCGGGTGGTGGGCGACGCTTCCAGGCTCTACCCCCACCACCACCAGGAGGGCCACCTCGACCACAGGGAGCTGGCGGGCAGGGACAGGCCCAGCTCCAGGCAGTGGAGGCCTACGACCCCGACATGCCAGAGATGATTCGAGGTACGATCTGTGTCTATTCCACCCTTGCTGCAGTACTTATAGACACAGGAGCGAGTCACTCTTTCATAGCCTCTGCCCTTGTTCGGAGCTCGGAGATTCCGACTGAGCCGTTGGATCGATCCTTACGGCTAGAGACTCCTACGGGAGCAGACTCGACGATTACGCACTGGTGCCGGCAGTGTGAGCTTACTCTAGGAGGCGAGTGCTTCGGCTGGGATCTCCTTGTAGCGGCGTCGAGGCCTTACGACGTCATCTTGGGCATGGATTGGCTATCCACGGTTCATGCCCAGATCGACTGTTTTAGGGGCAAGGTGCGATGTGTTCGCACCGACGGGAGCAGGTTTACCTTCACCGGCGAGAAGGGAACCTTTGCAGCACAGGATGGACTTCCGCGGAGGAGAGTGCAGCCCATCTCTCATCAGTTGGCTAGCCTCATCCTAGGAGCAGTGGACGTGCGGAGTCCAGCTTTTCCTGCAGTGGTGGACCAGTACGTGGATGTCTTTCCCGACGACGTTCCAGGGCTACCTCCTCGTAGAGAGGTAGACTTTTACATCGACTTGTACCCCGGGACAGCCCCGATATCTTCTCTAGCATATCGGATGGCCCCCGCCGAGCTTCGGGAGCTGCGGGTACAGTTGGAGGACTTGCAGAGCAAGGGGTTTATCCGACCCAGTGTTTCACCCTGGGCTTCCCCGATTTTGTTCGCCAAAAGGCGGACGGGAGCTTGCGACTGTGTGTCGACTATCGTCGCCTGAACCAGGTGACAGTAAGGAACAAGTATCCGCTGCCACGGATTGATGACCTCTTCGATCAGCTCAAGGGAGCGCGGTGGTTCTCGAATATAGACCTCCGGTCAGGCTATCATCAGCTCAGAGTTCGAGACGAGGACGTGCACAAGACGGCCTTCAGGTGTCGGTATGGCCATTATGAGTTCTTGGTTATGCCGTTCGGCGTAACCAATTCTTCAGCAGTGTTCATGAGCCTCATGAACAGGATCTTCCAGCCATACCTCGACCGATTTGTCATGGTCTTCATTGACGACATTTTGGTGTACTCAACGACTGAGGAGGAGCATGCCTACCACCTGCGAGTTGTGCTAGACACCCTCCGAGAGCACCAGCTTTATGGCAAGCTCTCAAAGTGCCAGTTCTGGTTACGTGAGGTCCACTTCTTGGGGCACGTCATCTCTGAGGCGGGAGTTGCAGTGGATCCCGCGAAGATCGAGGCACTGCTAGCTTGGGAGCCACCCAGGAGTGTGACGGAGGTGCGGAGCTTCTTGGGCCTAGCCGGATACTATCGGAGATTCGTGCCAGACTTCTCCAGAGTTGCGGCACCACTCTCAGCCTTGACAAAGAAGGGGAAACCCTTTGTGTGGTCAGACAGATGCCAGCAGAACTTCCAGGAGCTGAGGCAGAGGTTGACTAGCGCACCTATCTTGAGGTTGCCTGAGGAGGGAGTTGGATACGTAGTTTACTACGACGCATCAGGGACTGGACTCGGGTGCGTCCTGATGAAGGAGCGGGCCGTGATCGCCTACGGATCACGTCAGTTGAGGCCGCATGAGCAGAACTACGCCACTCATGACCTGGAGTTAGCAGCAGTGGTCTTCGCTCTGAAGACTTGGCGGCACTATCTGATGGGCGAGCGCTTCACAGTCTTTTCTGACCACCAGAGTCTCAGGTGTATCTTCTCTCAGAAGGACCTGAACCTGAGACAGCGGAGATGGCTTGAGTTCCTCCAGGACTATGACTTTGAGATAGTCTATACTCCTGGGAAGGGGAACGTGGTAGCCGATGCCCTCAGCAGGAGGACGGGCATTCAGCTACTTGAGGAGGCGGCGGAGCAGCTAGCCTCCTTACAGATATCCTTCATGGATAGAGACAGAGCAGCCTTTCTTCAGTCTCTCACAGTCTCTCCTCCACTTCTACAGCGGGTCAGAGAGGCTCAGCGTGGGGACGCTGACTGTGAGACCCGGCGTGCACTGATATCCTCAGGTCAGGCGCCTGATGGTTTCTCCCTTGGAGTAGAGCACGACATCCTTTTCAGTGGACGTACCTTCGTACCAGTCGCTTTACGAGAGGAGGTGCTGAGAGAGTTTCACACTTCTCCCTTGGCGGTGCATCCCGGAGTGGCGAAGATGTACCCGAATCTCAGGCGACAGCACTGGTGGCCGGGCATGAAGAGAGCTGTGGCAGAGTTTGTTTCACGATGCCTCACCTGCCAGCAGGTGAAGGCAGAGCATCAGGTACCAGCAGGCTTGGTACAGCCCTTGGAGGTCCCGGAGTGGAAGTGGGACGGCATATCTATGGACTTCGTGACTGGACTTCCACGCACTTCCAGAGGTCACGACTCCATTTGGGTGATTGTCGACCGACTCACCAAGTCGGCACACTTCTTACCCATCAGAGAGCAGGGCTCAGTGGAGAGGTTGGGACGTCTTTACGTCCAGGAGATCGTACGGCTTCACGGTGTGCCATCGTCTATCGTCTCCGATCGAGATGCTCGTTTCACTTCCCGGCTTTGGAAGGGGTTGCAGGAGGCGTTCGGGACGCGACTCCATCTGAGCACAGCCTTCCACCCTCAGACGGATGGTCAGACGGAGAGGACCATACAGACACTCGAGGACATGCTCCGTGCATGTGTTCTCGACTTTGTTCGCAGCTGGGAGGACCACCTACCCTTGGTGGAGTTCGCGTACAACAACAGCTACCACTCCACCATCGGGATGGCACCATACGAGGCGTTGTACGGAAGACCCTGCAGATCACCGTTGTGCTGGACAGACCCTGGGGAGTCAGCACTCGTGGGACCATAGATGGTCCGAGCCACGACAGAGAAGGTCCAGATCATCCAGGAGAGGATGAGGACAGCTCAGAGCCGGCAGAAGTCGTATGCCGACAGGAGGCGGAGGCCACTAGAGTTCGAGGATGGAGACCACGTCTTTTTGCGTGTCTCACCTCGACGTGGTTTATGGAGATTTGGCCGAGGCGGCAAGTTGTCTCCACGCTTCATCGGGCCTTTCCAGGTCCTCAGTAGGATAGGAGAGGTGGATTATTGCCTGGCTCTACCACCTCAGTTGCACCGGGTGCACGACGTCTTTCACGTGTCTCAGCTGAGGAGATACGTGCACGACCCGACGCACATCATCAACTTTGGGGAGCTGGACGTGGACGATGGGGCGACTTTTGCGGAGGTCCCAGTGGAGATCGAGGATCGACAGGAGCGGGTCCTACGTGGGCGGTCGATTCCTCTTGTGCGCGTCAGATGGCAGCACGGGAACCTCCAGGAGAGCACTTGGGAGCGGGAGGCTCAGATGCGTGCTCAGTACCCCCATTTGTTCCCCTAGTTTTTGATGTATCTTTACGGGGACGTAAAGCCCTGAGGTGGGAGTAATGTAAAGACCCGCAAATTTCAAGTAAATTTTTGTCTTAATTTTCTTTGGAATTTTACAAGAGCGCAGCTTCAGACGGCACCTGATTCCGAGGCCCGGTGTGCCCGGAATCAATTTCCGAAGTTTGGCTCGGGTACGTTCAGTGAACGGACGAGCGGGTTTTTCTATCTTTTGAACCGGTGCCCGGAATCAAATTATGAGGGCACCGATGAAATCGTAGCGCCAGTTTTTGCTTAGAAACGCCTCTTCCGGAGTTGCGTTTGCTCAGACGTGGTTTTTAAAATTTTGGGCTTAAAGTCAGAAATAAAATAAAATATGTGCGACAACTTTATTTTATTTCACTTAAGCTGATTGGAAGCCACTTGAAGCCACTTAAAGGCGGATTGATCTGAGTTGAACTGGATAGGATGCTATCCAGAAATATCCTACCCCCTTGGTAGGATATTTGTGAGGTGGGGCCCGCACGAGCCCCGCCGTTTCTTTCGCTAAGTAACGCACCCGTGAAAACCCGTCAAAGTAACTGAAAAGTCAACCGACGCGTTTTCTTAAATTCTTAACAGACCATTTAATTGAGCGGTTTATTTCGTGAATTAAATGGGCTGTTTCGCTCGTTGAATTAATTCAACGAACTGATGGGTCGTTACTTACGCTTTTGCGTTTGTTGACATGTTTATAAAATAAGACCAACCTAAAAATCCATTGAAAGGATTTGAGAGGACCTTTGTTTCTTCATCTCCCCTCCTCGCGATGAACGCGAAGAACGCGAAGAACGCGAAGAACGCGAAGAACGCGAAGAACGCCGGTGACCGGAATTCGACGACGCACACCGTGATCTGCGACGTCGACGAGCTCTACCCGCGACGTTCTTCGACGACGCCTCTTCTTCCGCGGCCGATCCTCGTTCGGCAATTAAGGTGAGAATCGGATCGTTTGTTTCTCCCCTTTTTATAATTCAATATCAATGGATTTAAATTAATCCGTTTGATCTTGATCCGGAAATTGGCGACGCGACGCCTGATACCGCGACGACGCGACGATCTCCTTCATCCGCGACGAGCAATTCCGCGACGACCTCTCGTCCGACGACGACGACAAAGTAAGGGTTGATTGGAATATTTTGTTTTCCCCGTGTTTATTCTTTTAAAGTAAAGAACATGATCTCCGACAATTTTAATTTATTTAAAATTGTTGTTGATTATTCCTCTCGTGGTTTATGACTAACGCGGAGGGTGCGGGTCTAACGAACAAGACCCGACAACCCTCCGCCGATCTCTTTTGTTGTGCGGATATGGCGGACGACGACGAACTGCGCGGTAGGGGCGATCTGTTGATCCCGCAGTGAAGATCGGCCCCCGGGAGGAGCAACGGCACAGACGGGAGGCAAAACGGGTCACCGGAGCAACACCGGCGGCCCGTGGAAGGCGGCGGCGGCGCGGGTCGCCGGCAAGGCGGCGCCGGCGACCGGAGGCGGCGGCGCCCGGCGCGCCGCCGTGGAGAAGATCCGCCGCGGCTGAAGCCGCGGCGGCGGTGGCCGGTTCCGCGGCCGCGCGGAACCGGGAAGGGACGCAGCGGCCCGGCCGCGCCCGCGTGACAGGCGGCCCCCCCGCGGGGCCGCGTTTCCTTCAAGCCGCGGGTCAGACCCGCGGCGGCGGCTCCTTCGGCCGCGCGGCCGAAGCCGAGCCGGCCGGTCCGGTCGGCCGGTCCGGTCGGCCGGGCCGCGCCCAGGCCGGACCGGACCCGGCCTATCCGGTTCGGGCAGGGTCGGGCCGACCCGGTTCGGGCCGACCCGGGTCGGCCGACCCAGGGGGGGTTCGGGCCGGGTCGCCCCGGGCCCAGAACCCCCGTTTTCGGGCCCTCTTCGGTCCCTTGCCCATAACTTGGGCCTGAGACCTCCGATTGACGAACCGTCAGCGGCTACGCGATCCTTGGATCGATACGGTCGTTTCGGTAATTATACTCAAGGTTTCGGAAGACTTTGGGTTCGGCCGGGTTCGTTCGTACACGAAACCAACAGGGCCCTCGGAGCGGAAACGTTCATAACTTGAGCTACGGACGTCCGAACGACGTACCGTCAGCTGTGGTAGTTTCCTCTAAGTGAGACGGAACTTTTGGCATACTCCGCCCGAGGATCGGACACAGGCGGAGTACAGTCGGGTTGGTTTTGCTCTAAAAACCAACCGGGCCCCTGGGACGAAAATGCCAATAACTCTCAGACCGGGCGTCCGATTGACGCGCCGTCTGTTGCGTTGAGATCCTGTTGTCGATACGGAACTTTTGGATACATCAACTTCGGACTACGTGTCAGTTGATGTATCAGCCTCTCGGCTCGTGGAGCGGACCCTCCTAAACGAGCTCGCTATGTGCGGGAACCCTAGCGCTGGCTGTGACTTCGACGACAGAGCAGAGATCCTCCGTGGACTGCGACGACGACAGAGCAGAGATCCTCCGTGGACTGCGACGACGGCAGAGCAGAGATCCTCAGTGGACTGTGACGACGGCAGAGCAGAGATCCTTCGTGGACTGCGGCGACGACTGTGCAGAGATCCTCAGTGGACTGCGTCGACTACTGCACTCAGCGATCCTACGTGGATCAGTGCTACAGGTTTTGTGTGAGCCCGATCCTATGTGGGTCCTTACTACCGGTTCTGTGTGAGCCACTGCCTACAGGTTCTGTGTGAGCCCGATCCTGAGTGGGTCTTTTGCGGGGGTTAGTACCTATCGATCCTTCGTGGGTCCGACGACTTAGATGGATCAGTGATCATCTTTGACGTCATCTGAAAAAGTATACCTGGTTGAGCTGAATCTTATGTTACTCTCCTTTGTGGATTGTGTTGAACTATCCTTTGTGGATTTACTGTTTACTCTCCTTTGTGGATTTGAGTCTTGCTTTCCTTTGTGGATTGAGTTGTTCTTGAGCTCGTGAGCAGAGCTAGAATTGGGGACTTAGGTATATGTATGGGCATATACCAAAGTCGAGTCAGATGTTACTTCGTGATTGCATCTTTCTTTTGTGCTATATCCTTTGTGGATTTCGGGAGACCTTCGGGGGTCTCGGGGTCCTTACTGAGTAGTTATACTCACCCCTGCACGGGCTATGCCCGCACCTTGTTGTGTTGGATGCAGAAGATGGACAGCGCTGATCTTGGGCGGGACGTGCTCGGAGCGGACGTGGGACCCGAGGAGCCTGGAGGCTATCTGTACCCACCCTTCAGGTGGGATTGCCAGTGGACGACACGAGGCCGCCGTCTTTTCTTCAGTTGCTGTTCTTTACCTTTTCAGTTGTACTTTACAGTTGGGATTGTATTTCCGGCCCCCCTTTACTTTTCTGCACCTTGTAGTTACTTTCCGCTTGCTGACTCTTTGGTGGTTGATACTCATAAAGGAAATGCCTTCCCTGTTTACCGGGATTTTTCGCCTTGGTGCTAGTCGCCAGCCCCTGGCCTATGGAAGGCGGGCTTGGGGTAGTCACGGCACGGGCCCCGAGGTCGGGTCGTGACATTAGTTGTCAATCCTTACCCTTAGAGTAGTAGATTTTGTGAGTTTTTAGTTTGTAATAGTGGTGGCCTAGTATGAGGATGTCTTTCACAAAATATGATGACATGATTAAATTTCCATCAGGAGATCGATTTCTTTATTGTATTACACTGATGAATAGAACCTATATTATCATCAGAATATCAGATATGTTTTTATCATGTTTTCAAGCATGTCAAATCAGATATTTATTTTAACTAGAATTTCTACATTATAGCAGAAACCCTAAGTCATATCTTGATGGGTCCATAGATCATTAATTCTAAAATGAGGATCTGATTATGAATGTCAAAAATTGGGAATGTGGTCTTTTAAATCTTGGGTTTTGATTATAATAAATAATAATTTAAACTATATTATTAACTCGTTGAATTTTGTTGGAGAAATCATGATCATCTTGAGTAAGTGTCCCTTGATTCTCATTATGTCATTGCTCTCAATGGAAAGAGAATGATCAATGATTCCTTAATGTTATAAATACTGAAATGCGTAAATGTATGTGAGATCGTACTCTGTTACAACCTAGTATTTGATCGATTGATGATACTAATTTCTGAACCAACTTAGAATCAATACGTATATGTAAAATCCAAACATAATAATCATATAAAATCAAAAACATGATTCTATGTCCATATTCGGGACTATATCACAAATTGTTATCTAAAAAAACATGTGTAATAATGGATTACAGAATCTGGTTTTAAACAAATGATACCATTCACCTACACACCCATTAAAGAGAAGTGGTGAGAGAAGAGGAAGCCACACTCAAATAATCATAATATCTAATTTATGCATGAAAGCATTTGGATTATTGTTCCATTGATTTTTATATTATCAAATCATAATAAAACTAAAATAAAATGGTTGAAATGATAAAAAATATACAAAAAACTTGTAAATTCAATTACCTTATAAATATTCCAAGAATTGAGATCGAGTTTACATCAACGAAAACCACCCAAGTTGATCACTACTAAGCTTATAAGTAAACGATAATGAAGAGGGATACAATGGGTTAATAAGGCTCTCTAATTCGAATCACCTATACCCATGGTCATGACCCTTTAGATAAAGAGGGGGATGAGTTATTTTATGAAAAATTACATCAAAATTTCAAAAAAAAGTGGCCAAGTATCAAAAGGGTTGGGTGACTATTAAAGGCATCATTTTTAATCATTTTTTATCCGGTTGGTTGACTAAACAATACACATTCCATTTTCAAGAAATTTACTCGAGAGGAGTGAATTTTTGTTATATTTCCATTATATGTAGAAGCAAAAAAATTGGATATGTGAGGCCCATGTTATATCCCTAATAAATAATGGTTGTCCAATTTGACCTGCCTATAATTTCTTCACATTGTGGGCCTATTTTTGGTATCCAAATGATCAAATTAGGCTCCATGATCTTCTAAAAAAATTTATCCCGCAGATTTTTCATTCTGATGGCCATTTGTAGACGAATTGGATGAATTTATTGTCCAAAATATATATTAATTTTTACATGAAAGCTTTTTATCTTGTGTAGTTTGACCCATTTTTCTTGAAATCCATCTAAGGATATCCAAATCACATTCTCCTAAAATGTAAGCACAAAAACAAGTAACATTTCCTTATTCAAAATTGATAAAAATTAATTCATTAAAAAATGAAATTCAATTTGTTATTATATTTTATATATTGATTACAAAACCAGTTTAAAGATGTGGTGTAATGGAGGAATGGAATAGTGAATCGCAATACAATCACACCCCCACAAATAAAAATATTCACTCCTAGGAAAAGTAAAATATCTAAAGAATTATGAATGTGTATATTCCCAACATCATGAATATATAACATTTTAAGAAATTTAAATTCATTATTGTAACTTGATTAATGTAAAACCTATTGAAAGGAGTTCTTCCTATTGAAAATTAGGAAAGAAGTCTCTCAAATCATATAAAAATTAAATTCAATGAGATTAATGATTAAATTTTGAGAAAGGAATTCAAAAGTCAACCATCTCACTAAATATCATTTTGTGTGTGTGAAAACCATTCCATATTATTATTTCCACTTTTTATCCAATGAATATAGGTTTTTTAATAATTTTTCAACATAAATGATTTTGTCAACCGAACCTACCATGTATCTTTTGAAATAACTATTCATGACCCATGAAAATATGCATTATCGGAAGTCAAACCAAAAGCTCCCGACCTAAATATCTCCATATGTTTCACATTTCATCACTCACCTCATTTATTATTATTATTTTGTAGAAGTTGAATTTTGAACAAATCTTACACTCATCTATCAACCATTTTTTGATCTTCTCATGAAACCAATTGTAACAGTTATTACAAGATAAAAGCTTGAGGTGGAGTGTATTTTGACCTACAAAATATAGATCCCCATTTTTGGATATTTTATATTTTGGTTTTAAGGGCATACAATAGTTGGATATCTGGTACAAACGCATAGGAAAATCTATTAAATTAATGAAACAAGATTGATAAGGAATGAACATATAGAAATATCATTTTAATTAGAAAAATTTAACTAACATATATATAACTTCTATTAGTAAGAAATATTCACACTTTCTGGTTTGTACAAAAATGTGGGGTGATATTAGTGATATGGTTTTCTGAAAAACTACTTAAACAATGTCCATAGATCAACTCTAAGGATTCATAGAGAACCACCATTTCTATCATTGACAGAAATCCAATTCACCAAAAATCACACCATGGTGTTAAATTGAAACATATTTTCATTTTATATTAGAGACAGGTTTTCATCAAATGTTAAAACAACATTGAATCAAAAATTTCAACATACATATTTAGAATGTTCTATGATTGGTGACCAGAAGGGGGGAGTTTAAAAATACCATAAAGAAGTAAAAAGATAAGAAATAAGAAAGATGATGAAAATACTAATTAATTAAACAAGATAAAAAAAGTGAAAATACAATAATGAAGGAGAAAAAGAGAAGAAAGAACAAATACGATGAAAATCCTATTGAACCTAGGAATGTATCAACCCCCACACCTAAAATGTTCAATGTCCTCACTGTAATAATATAAAATGTGAGAAGGAAGAAAAAACCCTTCTCTGTTTAATTGGTTTGTTTCTTATATAAGTTGTATTTCATCCACCACATTATTTGGAAATTCCTCATTGAAGTGTTTAAGTCTCTTCCAATTAATGGTAAAAATTCATCTAATATTCTCATGAAAAAACTTTATTGCACCAAAAGGGTAAACATTAGTAACAGTATAAGGACTGGCCCAATGGGAACTATGCTTACCTTGTGGAGCTTTAGCCTAGAATTGTACATGTGGGCCTTCTCACAAATATAGAACATCCACTAATGAATCATGGTATGATGGATATCCATTTTCTTCTCTTTTTAGATTCTAGAGTTATCCTATGAATCAAATATATTTATTCCAACTATTAAATATTTTTCTTCATATGCTCACCAACTTATAAAAGATTCATATTAAATTTCTTAATTTCATAATATTCTTGGTGTTCTACCTCCACCAGGAGGTGACAGGAATTTCCAAATACAATTCGGTATGGTGAAATTCTGATTGGGGTTTTAAAAGTTATACAATATGCACAAAGAGAATCCTACAAGTGAAACACCAATCCATATTGTTAGGTTTCACCATTTTTTTCCAGATTCTTTGAAAATACCAATATGAGATTTCTTCTTTTCTGTTAGTTTGGGGTGATATGTAGTGGACACATTATGATCAACCCCTTAATTTAGAAGAATTTTTTTCATGTGGCGATAGGAAAAATGGAAAACATAATTACTAATGACGAATATCAGCAAATGAAAGATAATGAAAATATGGGACCTTACAAAATAAAAAAAATGATGATTCATCGGTTATTGTAAACATTGCTTCCACACATTTTGAAACACAGTCAAAATTTGACAAGATTTATTTGAATCATAATGTATTAGGGAAATTCCCTCGGAATTCAATTCTCCATGCATAAAAAAGGTCAATGAATAAAAAGGGTTTTGGGTAATATCATTTCTCTTAGAGATATTTCCAGCGAATTGAATGTGACTGCATGACATGAAAAGTAGATGGGAATTACTATAAAATGGAGGTGAATATATTCATAAGTCAATGCCCTTTTGAGATGTACATTGAGATAAAAAGTAGCCCCCACATTCCAAATATTAGATGAACATCAAAACAGAAGTGAACTCATCTCCAATGACACAATGACGAACTAGTTGGTCAGCACAAATTCTCCAAAAATATGGGTCATCCTAAATTTATCTCCAAGAATCATTCTTATGTATATGGTATTGTGATGTGATAAAATATATGGGGACCGTATATCTATCTCTAAAACTCCCAATGTCCGTATACAATGGGGTAATTTCACTAATATCCCAATGGTTCTCAAGAGGAACAAATTTTCTAATGGGGAGTGATGAGTCAACATGGTGGTCAAATGGTGGAGCAATCCTACTATTGTTTTCGGCTACAACATTTTACACCACCCCCTCTTATCTCTAACATAAATATCACAATCCTGGAGGAGGAGAATCCATTAAATGAGATGAGACAAAGCGTCAGGTATTTTGAGGAGAAATTGTTGGGAAATATGTTTAGAAAATATAATGAATTTTTACCCAAACAGATATGAACAAATTTTATCCAAAAAAATACAATTAAATGGATTTCTTATTTAATGGTTGTGTAGTTTACCTTGGTAGGGTTAACATTATGCGAGGAAAACAAAATGACATGAGGAGACTTCATGACCCTTTTTGATAAAACTTCCCCAAATACAAAGTCAAATGAATCACACATATGTTCAAAGGGGAGATCCCACATTGGTGGTTGGATGATAGGAGGTTTTGTGAGGCTCCATTTTATTGAATTTAATGAATCCTCACTATTTTTATCAAACACAAACTCATAATATTATTCTAATAATTTGAACAAGGGAAGTCAGATTATACTAAAGTCGTTAATGAATATGCGGTAAAGTCTAGATTGACTGAAGAAAGATCACACAAGACGTACACATTTTTGGTATTTAAGGGATGGAATTAATTCAAATTTATATTTATCAACTCCAATTCCTTTATTTGAAGTGGCATGCTGAAGAACAATCGCATCCTCAACAATGAAATGAAATTTCTCATAGTTTAAAAAAGATATTTTTTCAATGAAGTGGCCTACGACAGAACCTATGTGTTCCAAAAAATCATCAACAAAAGAACCATGTACTAGGAAATCATCCATAAATACTTATATAAAACCATCAAGGTACAAAAAAATAATACTCAACATACATCGCTGAAAAGTACCATGTGAATTACATAGACTGAAAGGCATCCATCTGTATGAAAATGTGTGCAATGTAAAGGTAAATTATATATTTTTATCATCCTTAGGGGATTTATGGATTTGTAAATAAACCAAATAGCCATAAAAAAAATTATCCAACTTACTAGAAAATCATTCTAACATTTTTCCAATGAATGGTATAGGAAATTAGTTCTTCTGTATGGCTTGATTCATGGGATGGTAGTCAATAAAGACTCACCAAATATTTTTCACACGTTTTGGAACCAATTCATTGTTTTCATTTGACACAAGCATTATTCATATTATTTTGGGCACTATTTTCCCTAGGCTAACCCATTTGTGATCAGATATAGGATAAATGATCCCAGCTAAAATTAATTTTTTGACGTCTAATTTTTCCACTTCAAGGAGAATGGGATTCAAACAGCATTGAGATTTTCCTACATGCATATCCACATCATACAAAAGTATATGGTGCATATAAATATAAGAGAAAATCCTTTGAATACTAGCCAATTTCTATCCTATCGCCTTTTACACTCTCTCAGAAGGTTGATTAGTTTTTATTCTTACTATGGAGATATTATATTGGAAATAATTATTGGAATTTGTTAAATACCATCAAGATATGCATATTTTAAATAAGAAAGATGTTTTTCATGTTCAAACACTAGTGTGTATTGGATTGGGAGTGGGGATTTAGGTGGTTTGTGGTCCATGAAACTGTCTATCTCCTTATGTTTATTCTCTAAGGAAAGAGAATATATGGAAATGAAATTTTTATAATCATCGATGGTCATGGGTACCTCATAATGAACACACTCATAAATTAAATAAAAAAATTACATATTTCCAAACCCACAAAAAAATCTAAACATGAATCATAACTCAAATAATTTAAGGGATGCGATAAGGAAAATGAATCAGAGTATGGGTTGAGGATAGAGTTGTGTGTGTGTGTGTGTTTAATTTAAGAGAACATCCACTGAATATATGAGAAGATTAGAGTGCTCTTCAATGGGGTGTTTCATTACATCAAGGATGTTAAAACATAAATTTTCCCCACTAAACTTTCTGGAATAAATACAGTTGTGAATGTTAATGATTGTCTTTTATATTTTAAGGAATATCCTCCCAAAGCTGAGAGGTTCATCTCGTGGTGTTCGTCCATATTTCATCTCATGAATGTATATATAATCATTGTAGGTGATATTCATGTCTCTTATAAGGAAATCCTCAATCACACATGTTGGATGCGTAGTACTCCAGTTTTTAAGATGCATGATAATGCCTATTGGTTTATAATATCCAAACTATAGAGAAGTATACACTAAGGAAGTTATTACATTAATGTAGGCACCTAAATCATTTATATTATCAGAAAAGAATGTCCCCCTATGGTACACGGTATTGTGATTATACATGAATCACTAAATTTAGTTGGTATTGCCGGCTGAATCCAGTCCCAGAAATTCTTTCCCATTATGACTCTCTCATCCCCCTTTAGCCTCCATCTATGGGAGCAATGAGCTTTATGAAATTTGGCATATTGAGTGATTTATTTAACTTCATCCAACAATGTAATGTTATCTTGATCCTTTTTAAATGTATCCACTATTTCTTTATCAATCTCATTATAAGATGTTTTCATTGATATAGTGATTCTTTGGGCGAAAATAAGACAAATATATTGTAGATTTGAATCGACAATGATAATTTTATTACACTTTTTGTCTTATTTTTCTTTACTATAAATATTTTAAGGTCGAGAAAGGGCATTTTCTGGAAAGGGAATTTTCTGGAAAGGGAAATACCTGTTGTGAAAAATCTGTTAAAGGAGATACTTATTTACCATTAAAAATTATAACTGCACATACATTAATTTTGTATTACAGATTTAATATGGGTTTGGATGGACGATGTTTAGAAGCATTCATATTAATCTCACTGATAAGGTTTTCCAATTTCCCTGCCTATGTTTTCTGGTCATGAATAACTGATTGTGTGGTTTTTTGGAATGTTAGGTTTTTTTCCATTTTCATTACCATATCCTCATGGATTGATTTAGATTTGTGTGGCACATGAGAATTGTTTTGAGATAGTTATGGATAATAAGGTTGCATACCTTGTCCTTGTTGATACCAATTCTTCTTGGGGTAGCTTGAGTTTCCTCATTTTCAGTATTGGGGTTGGGGATTCTCCATGGGGATTAGATTTGGATGGAATTTTTATTCCTTTAGGGGAGATTCTTGTTGGAATGAATTTGTTGGGAGTAAGGCTGCACAAGACTCATGTTAATTCTAAAGTTGTATGCATTGGTCAGAAAAATGAGTATTGTCAGAAGAAATACCACAATGTAATAGAATTAAAGAATGTTGTGAGAGTCCTTATGCTTTAGCTTCTTTCCCTAGAAAGGTATTCATGTCAAAATATTTTCTATATACCTTTTGTTCTAGGAATTAATTAATTTCCTCATGAACACCTCAGGTTGGTTCAATATATTGTGTATCAAATTGTTTTGCATTTTTATCCATATTTGATATTATATAACTAGAAGGGGAAGGAGCTTAATCAACCAAGGCACCACCAAACACAACATCAATGATTCCACAATCCATGGGGATAATTATTTCATAGATGTATTGGATTAATAATTTTCCAACATTTTTTTGGTGAGGAATCTTAAGAAATGTCTTTTGAATCTCTCCCAGTATTCATGGAGGGGCTCACCTTGGGATTTATTAATGCCTCAAGTTTTTATTCCTAATTG
This sequence comes from Viscum album, assembly GCA_963277665.1. Taxonomy (NCBI): domain Eukaryota; kingdom Viridiplantae; phylum Streptophyta; class Magnoliopsida; order Santalales; family Viscaceae; genus Viscum; species Viscum album. Next base: position 537,935,430 of record OY728129.1, read on the forward strand.
TTGTTGTTCAGGATTCAGGGAATAACTTATCTAAAGAGAGTATTTTTAGGTCATTATATCCCCAAATTGGGTAGGAAAATAGTATATCCAATCATTTTATTCACAAACAAGGGGGAAAGGGAAGGCCTAAAACACAATTAATTCCTCCAACATATATTGGGGTTTCATGGTGGAGCATAATATGTAAATATATTAATGGTTTTTATGAGGGTCCTCACTAGGAAGACCGTGTAGTTTTGGAATATGGATGATGATACTGGATCTCATATCAATGCTGGATAATTATTCAGGATATTGTATGTACGCAGGTTGGTAGTCCACAGCTGGGGTGGTTTGTTCTTTTAATGATTGATTAATTTCAGCCTTGATTCCATGGGTTTGATTGGGTTAAATTTTTTCTTTGTTTTCGACCACTTGAGGTCCCAGAAGGGGTTCCTTACTTTTTCTTTATTGACCCTCTTTGGATGACCTTATTTTTGAGTTATGTGTCTTTTAAATTTTAGTGTCAATTTCAAATAGTATTTCTTTTACGTATTGGGTCATGAAAATAAGTTGTGAATTTAGTTTTATTTTTCTTTTTTATGATAGAAGATTGATAGAAAAGGATGTATGAAATGTGAAAGATGAATATATTTTTATACTACCAAAATATAGAGATAAGGAGATAGAGAAGAAGAAGAACAATAAGAAGATAAAGAGAGGGGAAGAACACAAAAAAAATCAAAAAAAAAATCAAAGTGGAAGTGGATAGATATTTAACGATGTAAGAAATAAAAAAAAGAGTAAAAGGGAAAAATGATATTATATCCCCAATAATAGTGCCAAAATCTGATCTCATTGGTGATTATATCAAATTAAATGTTAATTTAACTAGGATTTCTGCTATATAACAATAAACCTAGGTCGTCTCTTGATAGAGCCTTAGATCCTTAATTCCAAAATATGTTTCTAATTACGAAATTAATAAATAGGAATGAAGTGTTCTAAAATTATGGTTTTGATTATTTTAAATATAAATTGAAACTATATTCCTAAGTGAGGGAAATTGGTTGGAGAAATCGTGATCAACTTAGGTATGCTTTCCTTGATGCTCAATCCATCATCGCTCTAAATGGAAAGGGAAGGATTATTTCTTCCTTGATATTATACATACTGAAATGTGTAATGGTATGAGAGTTCAAAATAGGTTACCATATAGGTTTTAATAATTATATTATACTAATTATTAGAGACATCTCAGAATAAATAAAAATCGTCGATGTAAGAACTGAACTCAATAAAGACATCACATCAACAATGTGATGATATGCCCATATTTGGGTCTATATCCAAATTGATTCCAATAAAAAAATTTCATATTAATATATTATAAATTCTGGATTTAATCAGATGAGGCCATCCATAAGAACAACCATTAATGAGAATATGTGAGAGAAGAGGTAACAACACTCGAATTATCATAAGATCTGATTTATGAATGGAAGGATATATATTCATGTTTCTTTGATTAATATTATATCAAACCATATTAAAAAAGTATTAAATGAAGAAAAATATACAAAAAACCTAGAAATTCAATTACCTTATTAATATTTCTAGCATTGATCATGAGATTACAATAATGTACACCCCACAAGTTGATCAGTATGAATCACATAAATACATGATGATGAAGAGGGATGTAATGGATGAATGAAGCTCTCTAATTCGAATCAACATTACCCATAGTCTGTCCCCCTGATTGAATTAGGGGGGTGTGATTTTATAGACAATTATATCATAATGTCCACAAAACGTGGTTATGTATCTAAAGGGATAGGTTACTATTAAAGGAATAATTTGTAATCCTTTTTTTATCCGGCTGATATTCCGAACAACAGGAGGACAATTGAAATTTTATTCACTAAAGAGGTGAGAAAAAGATTTAGTTGTCCAAGAGAGGTATAATAAGCCAAATTGGATATAGGAGGCCCATTTTGTGGAACAATTACATGAGGTTGGTCCAATCTGGCCCACCTAGAATTTCTTCATGTTGTGGGGAAATTATGGGCCTCCAAGTAGAGGTATTGGGCCCCATGATCTTCTAGATAAATGTAGAACATAATACTTTTACATTCATAAAACAGTTATTTTTGGCCAATTTGTTGAATGGATTGTCCACATTAGAAAATAATTTCCACATTCATGTTTGGGTTCTCGTGCAGTTTGGCCCATGTTGCCTGAATTCCATCATAGGCTCTCCAAATTACCTCCTCCTACAATGTAAACAATGAAACAAGTAAAATTTCATTATTAAAAAGTGATTAAAAATAATTCATTATATCAAACATAAAGAAAAATTTCTTATTATATATTTAATATTCATTAAAACCCAGTTTAAAGTAGTGGGGTAAGGTTGGAATTGAATTGTGAAACATGACAAAAATGTATCCAATGCTAAGAATTAATGACCTCTTCAATTTGGTGAAGGGAGAATCAATGGTCATGAATATATTAATCTATTCTGGATATCATCAACTTTGTGTATGAGATAAGGATGTACCAAATATATACCTCATATTTCTACATGGCCACTATGAGTACTTAGTGATGCTGTTTGGCATGACCAACATCCCAATAGTGTTCATGGGACTCATTTATAGTATCATCCATCATAAACTATATATATTCATTGTGGGCTTCAATGACAACATCACAGTATACTTGGGGTTTTAGGAGAAGCACGTGTTACACTTGAGGATTGTCTAGGACACACTCCATGGAACCAACATTTTGGGGACCCTCAACATGTCAGTTATAAATTTAGGAGGTCCACATTCTCAGATACATCATTTTCGAGGTTGGGGATGCAGTGGATCCAGTGAATATTGGGGTGTTTATTTTGTAGGAGCCACCTAGTAGTGTGAATGGGGGTGACTATCTTGGGTTTTGATGGGTACTACCTGAGGTTTTTGCCTAAATTTTCTAGGGTAGCAGCACCCTTGACGACTTTGACCTGGGATGGACAACCATTCCTATGGACAAGGAAGTGATAGTAGTATTTTTATGAGATGACGTCGTGGTTGAATGGTGCTCCAATACCGAGACTACCAGAGGAGGGTATCATGTCTGTTGTGTTCTATGATGCATCAGGGACGTGGCATGGTTGAGTCTTGATGTAGGGGAATGTAGTGATTGCCTTTAGTTCGCTCTAGTTGAGACATCATGATCATAACTACGCGACCAATGTTCCTAAGCCTATAGAAAAATTATTTTCTTTGAGGATTTGATGATACTACTTACTATGAATGTCATTTTTTGTCTACTTTGACCACTAGAGTATCATGTATATCTTCTCTCAGAATGATCAGCACTGAAGATATAGAAAATTCCTAGAGTTCATCAAAGACTATGACTTGGAGTTTTTCAATACTCTTGGTAAAGGGAACATGGTAGTATATTCTATCATCAAGAGATAAAATTCATAGTTTCTAAAAGTGAAATGAAAGCAATTATCTTCATTTTAGATGTCCTTTTTGGATGGACATGGAGCATCTTATCTCTAGTAAATGGTTTCCACCCCGCCACTCATTTGAATATTCAAGGAAGAAAAATATAGGGATACCTATTGTAATACCCCACGTACTTAGTATACTATAGGGAAATACCATAATGGGTTTATGATTTGTGGGGAGAAAAAAGTTAATTTTAGAGGACACATAGTTGTATGATTGGTGTTGCAAGAAGAGGTTATGAGGGATTTCCACACAACCCCATTGGTGGTATATCCAAATTTTAGGAAAATGTACCATGACATATGATTTTATTTCTGGTGGAAAGGGATGTAGAATGCAGAGGAAGTGTTCATTTCATGGTGCCTCACTTGTCAGCAATTGAAGGCAGATTACCATGTTCCATCAGGCATTACCCAACCCTTCTACGTGCCGAAGTGGGTGTGAGATGTGGTATCTAAGGACTTCCTACAAGATATACCATGCACTACCAAGGGATATGATACCATCTGGGAGATCATTGAAAGAATCACCATGTCATCCCACTTCATACTCTTCCTTGAGAAGAGTTTTCCAGAGACCATGGGAAACCTCTACGTGAATGAGATATTTCATCTTCACGGGGTCCCTCGATGATTGTTTAAGACCATGATGTTAATTTCACATCGTGGCTAATGATGGGATTTTATTAAGAATTTGGGACGCAGTTGTGATTTAGTGCATCATTTCATCCCCAGATGGATGTCTAGAAAGAGAGGGCCAACTAGGTACTATAGGAAATATTCTGTGTTGGAATCACAGACTTTGGATATTGTAGGAAGGATCAGCTAACTAAGGTGGATTTTTCCAAAAACAACAACTACCACTCCACCATTGGTATTAAACCATATGATTCCTTGTATGAGAGACCATGCATATCACTGTTATGCAGGACTGACCCACGAGAGTCAGCACTCAGGGGTCCAGAGTTCGTATGGGCTACAACTGAGAAGGTGTAGATAATCCAAGAGTGGATATAGACTATGTAAAGCTATAATAAGTCATATATGGACATGATATTGAGGAAATAAAGTTTAGGAGGGAGACATTGTTTTCCTTCATGTCTCACGATTCTTGGGGTTGCAATGATTTGTTTGGGGTGACAAGTTATCTGTTAGGTACATTGTCTGTTTTCTAATTCTAAGTAGAGTTGGCGAGGGGGAGTAACACCTAACTCTACCCAAGAATATGCATCATGTTCATTATGTCTTCCCCTTGTCGCATCTGAGGTGGTATGTGCATGATACATTGGATGTCATCGATTTGGGGGAGCTGGACATTGATGATGGGGCAATGTTTGTTGAGTTCCCGTTAGAGATTGAGGTTCAAAAGGAGTAGATCCTTCATGTATAGTTGATATCTATGGTGCATATTCATTTGTAGCACGTGAATCTATATAAGATCACTTGGGAATTGGAGTCTTAGGTTAATGCTCAGTTACCTATTCTTCTTTAGTAGACTTTCTTTTAGCTTCTGGAGACATAAATACCAAAGGTGGGTAGAATGTAATGACTCAAATTTTTCCCAATATTATTTTTAAAAATTATTGGTGATCCTTATGAGACCAGGAACTTGGACGATGAGCAATTTTAAGGACCCGGGTTCTCAAAATTATTGTTTGAAAAACTTTTACGTTTTTAATAGCACACAAACAAGAATATTATTAAAAATAAAATAACTCTTAAACAAGTATCTGGATCAAAAATCCAAAGGCACTATTGACCTCATGGTAGTTTATTTACACTTGGAAAAACCTAACATTGGTCAATGTGCATCAACTGTATAAAATATTCATCAGAGGAGTAAACATAACTAAATTAATTAATTTAAAATATATTATATATTGAAATCCTAGTAACTCATAAAAGATAACTGAAATTGGAAATACGATACCACTATTGAGTTTATAAAGAGGTTTTTTTAGGTGAGACCTAACATTGACTGGTGCGAGTCAAGTGAAAATTTTAGTTTTTGGATGTTAACTCCAATAAAATATTTACTATAAATATTTTTAATTGACGTTAGGTGGAAACACATCAATTGTTACTCTTTTTAGTAAGACACTCAAAGGTATTAAGGTATATTGTCATATATTGGGAATTCCTATGAGCTAAGTGGAAGGCACCTATCTCGAAGGATTGACAAATGAAAAACACCGAAAGATAGACGATCGAAGTTCTGACCATGTAATGATTGATCAACGAACAAAGAACACATATTACTTATTTTTTAATGATCGATTCAATCTCATGATGGTTGTGAGTAATATTTTGATCTTCCTCCCCACTCTATATCCCTAATTTAGTGTGGATTAGTCAGTGGACATGTCAATCCACCGATTGTGCATTATGTGGGTTGGAATTTTTATGTTGTGGGGTTTGTTTGAATATTTATCCATGTTTAGAGTTGATTCGTTTTAACTTCCATTATTCAATTCTAACATTGATGGATCAAGGACGACACAAAAAAGGCCTAGATCCATCCACACTGGGTGTTTCTAGGCTTATCTATCCACAAGTTCCTTGTTCTTCATTAATTTTCGATTCGTAATGCAGATTGGAAACCATGATATCTTTTAGAAGTGGTGGCGTGAAGAGGAGTCCGGAAGCAGTGACTCCATTCTTTCCTCAAGGGGAACAACAGGGTGAGGCCACCGGTTGGGTGGATGAAGGCTTAGGTGGCACCGGCATATAATTGGGGCATGGAGAGGCAGAACTGACAAAATTGATGATGGGATGAAGGTTGGTTGTGAAGACGTACCACTATCAAATCAGGGCTATGTTGGCGACGACAGATGGTAGGAGACCTTAGCGGTAGCAGTAGTGGTCGTCATTCAGGATCCATGACAAGGTGGCCAACAAAAGTAGTGAGCAGGGGGTGTAGAGGGTGTTGCATCAGCTTGGTAGTGGAATGTTGTTTGGGGCTGCATATGAGGAGGCAAACTGACAGTGTGGATGTGGACTGGCACCATGTCACCCTGGGCGACCAGGCGACGATGCGTTGGGTGAACACATAGTCCGAACATGGTGTTGCCATGGAAGGTCATGCCCGATCAAAAAGAACCTTCCAACACATATAGGCCATGGTCCATAAGGTCCTATGATTCATTTCAGACCAGTCCAAAGCAAACTGGGTTTGGTGGGTCAGATCCAAACCTAATAGGGACCTTTTTCAAAAAGGGGAGTAACATTCCAACAAAAGGATTGTTTGATGATCCATTTGAAATGTTGGGACCCTTGTAGTGAGAAGGTACTTTTGAGATGGCTTGTTGGGGTTTTATTATGGAATAGTTTGGGTGAGGAATTTCCCATTCTTCTTCCCTTGGGGGTCTTGTGCGACATTATGTTTACATCAATGGAAAACAATCCCCTCAAGAGGAAATGTCCCATATAGAGTTAGGTCATCTTAAATTGGGAATAGAGAAATCCCCTATTAAGCCTGATAATTTTTTGGGAATTGACATGACCTATGAGAGCAGTTAATTAATCCTCCATCCAATAGGAGATATCGATAGGTTTCTTAGTATTCTCAGTGGAGAATCCCCTATATTAAAAACTTCATCGATAGGGTTTTCAATATTCTCAGAAAAGAATACCTTATGTTTTATATTTATACACACAAGGTTGTCAGTATTCTCAAGTAATAATATCCTCCTAGCATATCATAATAATTCCTAGAGTATTTAAATATTGTTTCCCCCCAAATTAAATAAACATCTTTGTAAGAGTTCATGAAGACATCAAGGCTCGAGGAGTGAGTATAACGACCCATACTTTACATACATTGTTAATAAATCAAAATTGAAGTACACTTATTACAACATATAACAAAACCATGAAAGGACCGTATATGTATAGTGTATTTAGAAACTGGGAAACATAAACAACTGGTTCATAAAACATCTACATTGTCTCCCATTTATTTCTTAAAATCTAGAGTCCCTTTTGGAATATCATACTTAATAACCTTCTTTCTGACATGGGGAAAGAAAACATACAAAAGGGTGATCTCAAATTCTCAGTAAGGGTAAACAAAAGAAATATCAATCACACCATATTCATCATAACATTTTGGAAATATTAACCTGCAAATGAGATCATAATTTCATAATCATGGGATAAATCATTGTAGTGAAATGTAATCCCAACAATCATAACTTAAAACATGAAACATTGTGGCATACACACATTATCCTAGAGAATCATTTCTTATTAGTCAAGACTTATAGCCAAGAATATCTTAGCAGACAAAGTCCATTTCTGAACCGAGTTCACTCCTCGTTTCAGTCCTGTTTTACTGAACCGGTTTAACCTTCCATTCCAACCATGTCTATCTCATGAGATAGAAATATTTACCCAATGCATTGGAGAGAGATATAGTTCCCACCCATCTCATAATTATACCATTCTTATGTGTTCCACAAAATAAAAAATCATACATCATTGCATAACCCATGTAATGAAAATGGGAATCTTAAACATCATGCCATCATTACATAATACATATAAGATAAAAGGACATCATAAAAATAATTTCATCATATCATAATCAAATCAATGTAAAAATAGGGAAAGAAACAGAACCCTATATTATCATAGATGGAAAATAATTTTGATAAAACACTTGAACTCCATTCTTGAGGAAAATATCCTTTCTACTTCAAAAACATTTTTCCTTTCTTAACATGTGATACAATTTTAAACTAAAATAATTTGATTAAAAATAAACTGAAAAAATGTAAAGGAAAATTATTGGAAATAATGTTTTAAAAATCCATTCATGCCGTAAAAGTTAAAAAAACATTCTTCTCGTACTTTGGCCAGAAAAGTCAAAAAGTACCTCGTACGAAAAATGACAAAATATTCCTTTCATATCTTTTACTAAAAACTCACCGAAGGGTAAAATTGGATTTAAACAACTATAGGAGGATATAAATAATATTACATATTGTCGACACATGGATGTGGATGATAAAATACACCCTAGTAAATACCAAAGTATAAACAATCTCGGATAAAAATTAGATTGTGATATTTTCGATTACCTTAGGTCTGATTTGCTTCGTAAGTGTCTGAACCACCTGTATAATGATTTAAATAATGTCATTGACTTAATCCAGAATCAAACTCATTGTTATGATATCATATCTGATCATATTCGTATCTTCTTATTAGTAATATTTCATTGCTACTTGTTATTCAGGTGTTTATTACTTTTTGTTCTTATGCGTGTTTTGTCGAATAAATTCTTCTTTTTATGTTTAGGTTATAGATACCTCGTTTCCAGAATGGTATTAGTGTAATTTATATCATATTTATTTATTAAATTCATTTATATAATCATTATGCAATGAATATCATGTAGAAAGATTCACATCACATCGTGGAGACGGTATTCCGTACGTACGTACGAGTGATAATATCATTCGCATGATCGTGGAATTGTATTGAGGTGTATGTATACTATTTCAGAATCAATACCACTTTAAAATAATCATATATAGTTATTTATTTGCACCATTATACCCATCCAAGTAAGGTGGTGGTGGAAAATAGACTACACAACAGCGTGGAGACGGTATTCCGTACGTACGCACGCATTGTGATTTCATTTTCCGTAGGATGGATAGATAGTGAAATAGGGTTGTTTCATACTTATAATTACATATCAGTATTTTTTTGATACTGATGTTATTACTTCATAATTAAACAACTAATGAAGAATAAGTGGAAGAAGAAATAAAGTTGAAAAGATCGGTAACAGACATTACCTCTTCTTTGAAGAGCCTCTTTGAGACCTCCTTTTAGGGAACTAAAATTGGTCTCTGAAGAAGACCAGGACCTCTAAGATGTTTTTAGGGAATTTTAGAGGAGAAATTGGCAGGGTTTCACTGAGAATGAATCCTCAAAGTAGTGTGAGGAAGAGAGGAAGGAGGTGCCCTTTTATAATGGAGGAGAGGGACACCTTTAGAAAACTAAAAATATTATTTTATTATAAAGTCATATTCGGTTTTTAATATATCCAAAATGATTTATTTAGAAGATAAGGTGGTGATGGGTAACAATCCTCTCATAAAATAGAATTTAGACAAGTTTAGGGTTCTATTTTAACCTTATCATTTCAATTTATCTTTAATCTAGATAATTTAACTTTTACCGTGTCTTCTTTTTTTCTTACACTATAAGGTTAATAAACTTACCATAAAAAGCCAAAAGTACCCAAAGTTGTTTATTATTAATATATATAACCTTATCTAAGTCGTTTGGCCGAACCTTAGATTTTAAGGAATAAAATAACAATTAATAATATAATATTTGTTTTAAAAAGTATTTTATGTAAATTTTGACACTATTTTGTAATTGATTTTTGAGAAATTCATAACATAAATATTAGTTCAAAAGAAGTTAATTAAATCAATACTAACATGTCATATTAACATATAAAATTATTGTAATTCATTAAAAGTCTCAAATTAAATTTATTTGGGTATTTATAACATCCATTATGTCAATATTTCATTAATAATATAATTACTGCATCATCATTGTGTCATAAATAAATTAACTTATTTATTGTCTAAAAATTACAAATAAAATACCATTATGTAGGAAAAATATTTATCTTTCTAATAAATATTTATAATCTAATTTATCTAACGCATAACCCTATATTAAAAATGATTTACTTATTAAACTTTGATTTTAACTATTTTATCTCTTCTTTAAATAAATTAATAATAAATGTCGTAATCTAATACAAGTGGGCCTAAATGGTAATATGTTATTCCTACGGTTGTTTTTGGTCGAATTACAGTTATCCAATAGAATTAGGACATGTTTGAGGGTAATAATAATATCATTTTTACACTTAATTACCCTATTTACATTTAACCGTGGTAAAAAAAATTAAAAAGTTACTATTCCACGAAAATTATTTTCATATTATTGAACCAAATTTTACTTACTAACATCAATCATGTCTCTTGGATTTTTGAAATTCCATTCATAGAAGTGGTAAAAATATGTTTTATGTGAATTTGGAAATTCTCCTAGGAGGTGGGTAAAAGACGGTGAAAAGTTCAATAAAATTTTTATATATATAAAATTATTATAAAATGACTCCAATGAATTGAATTGAACTTATAAAGGTATTATGTATCAATTTTGACCAAAAATAAATTTATATAAAATAAATAATTATTTAAATAAAAAGTCGGTTTTTAAATAGTAACCCAGTGTTTTCACTATTCATCAAAAATTAAATGTTTTCAGAAAAATACCAAAATTTCACCCTAGGATAATTTTGATATTGTGAATCCAAAAATGAAGTCCATTTTGAAAAATAAAATTTACAAAATTTCAAAAAGTGGTTATTACTATTTATAACGGCTAGTTTTAATAATATTTTATTAGCATATCGTTGTTTAGTGAAACTCGGTATTGCGTACGACGCAAGCTATAAAGGAAGGTCGTGATTGCGTGTAAAGCAAGCCAAGCTTGTGTTGTGTGTAGTGAAATATTACTTTGATGATTTATATAAAATAAAAACAAAATATTTCTTATAAATGTCTCAGGTATTACAGTGAGTTATCCAGTAATGAGCCTGCCTCAAGCAGAAACATGCGGCTGAAAATAAGTTGTGATTTACCCTCTTTACATTATGAATAGATATGATTATATCTAGATATTATTGGTATTTCTGTTATAGGAATATTACAATTTATAGCCTATGATTAATTCCCATGTTGGGTTTGATGAATTGTTTTTGGGTGTCTTAGTGATTATTGTTTTACACACCCATGTATAGGATTTTCCCACACATGTCATGAAATGTGGTGAAGATCAAAACTTTGACGGAGTCCAAAGTGGACCAGGACTATGTGGTTCCCTGTGAGATCTGATATACTAGGTTTACTCCTATAACATCAGGATGCTTCCCTTAACCTGCCCATCTCACAGGGTTTTCTGCGAATGAGTTGGAATAGATTTTTATTTAACTTATGTTCCTTATTTCTTTTGATGGGATTTTATTATGGACTATTTACCTTTTTGTACATTATATTCTAGTTTCACTCTTATTGTGGTATATTATTAGTGGATCAATGCATTATTTACATAAAAATTTTAAATTTCAGTATTTGGGGGCTTGGAGATGTGTGTGTTTTTCTGTAAAATTAATTAGGAAAATGCATCAATTTCGTGGGATATTCCAACTCAGTGACAATAGTAAAATATTAAACCATCAGATTTTTTATTTCGATTGTCACCACATTTTCCCCACTAGGATGGGTTGTGACATTCTCACTCTCCTATCACCATGGTATTTTACTCTCCTCATTTCTATTAAAGTATACATGATCCCCAGACGTTTTATTCATTGAGTAAATTTATATCTGGTGATCATTAAGAACAAATATATAATTCATAATAATGAATATCTATTTGAAAATGTTAGAGGGGATCATTGGATTTTACAGACATACCTTCAGCTAGGGTACACCAGTTTGTTTTTTAAGAAGAGGATATATTCAATATAGATTTTAGGAGCTGGTATAACAATTTAGTGTTTTGGGTTATGAAACTCTATCGCACTAACAATAGTATTTTATTTACAAAATTTAAGAACTATATTTAAAATCTATCTTAGACTATTATATTGTTGTTTTCATGGATTCTATTTTATTTTTTATAATTTCAGAGGATAATAACATGGACCATTTGAAAATAATTCTCACAACTAAGAGGGGAATCCTCTTTGTATGTTACCCAAAAAAAATTATTGATTTGGATTGATGGAGTAATGTTTTAGAGTTTTTTATGTTTATGAGGAGAATACTAGTGTATTCTCAAATGATGAAGATGATAATTTATTGGGAGAGGTTACAAAATATTTCTAATATATGAAGAATATTAGTGTTATCTAGTTATTAGAGGTTTCTTAATTGTGGAATGCTCCAAGAATTCACCATCAAAAAAGGATTTAACTTGTAAGGGTGTACTATTTTAGAGGAATTAAAACCATTAGATTCAATTTGTGGAAAATAAGGTGATGTTGATTTTGACTCAATTTTTGATTTTTTTGAATCCATTTTTCAGATGTGATGTTTTTCCAAATGTTTTGGGTATGGTTTGGGGGAGTGTATTTATAGAATGATTTATTTGTCATATTTATATCCAAAGATACCACCTCATGAGATTAACTACCCAATCAGAAATATTGGGTTGGTGTTGATTTATAATACACTAAAAATTTGAATTCAATACCTTATTATGAGAGGTATATATAATATTCGGATTAAAAAATACATAGGTATATTTTCAATTTGAGGGATATTAATATACGAAGGGGGAATTATATAGAATATATATACATAATTTATTTTTTTATTGGTTATAATCATGGGAATGAGAATGTTTTCTCCAATTTATCGAGTTGTATACCACTGAAACAAACCATAAAAGAATCATTGAAAGAGGGGACTCTAGTGCATTTATATTCCAATTTTTTGTTTCAATTAGAAGATGATTTTATTATTCTTTTCAAGGATTATATGACGGATGATTCATAATTTTTCAATAGTTTGGGATAAAAAATATACCTAAAAATGTGATAGTGATTCATAGAAACCATATATTATGGTGATATATTAGATGAGTGGTCTCTGCCTCCCATTAGCACACTGTGTATATGAATATGGTTAGTTTTTTATTATTAATATAGGATCATGTTGTTTGAATTTTTATATAGTTATTGTTTGTTTTTAACCATATCAGAAAATGATTTATCATTAATTTAGATTCAATTATTTTTTTCTTGGGATAAATCTCTTTATTTTAGATTTAATGTCAAGGTATCTTGCATGTCAAATAATTTAAACAAATAACTAGACACCTTCTGGTTTGTTATAGATCTTACCCATTATGGTATATATGTGAGATGATATATCTATAGAATATGTTATTGGATTTCTATGTAATTGTTGTGTTATGGATGTGATTTGGAAGATTACTAATTACATAATTAAATTAATGAACATCCTTCATATCAAAGATAAGATTAATATACAACATCTCAGGGACATGTTTTTTTTTGTCGTTCGGAGGATTCATGGGGTTCACTCAATGTTTTTTTCATAGACCGAACCTTGGTTGACATTCATGTTTTATAATGGTCTTCAAGGGGTGATTGGTTACAAATTGAAATAGAGAAAGGATTATTACCAATAATTGGATAGAAAAATGGTGTGGAATCTCTAGGTTTTTGATGATATTCTTTGGGAATGTATTCATGATTTCCGTGGTTATTGGGAAAAGTGATATCCTTTAGTCAGAAATTTTTTTAAATTTTTTTATCAACTCTCAGTTATTATGAAACTATTAAAGGCATTGTATGGAAGGTCATTCATAACTCCCCTTTAATGCGTAGATCTGAGATATTGTCCATTAACAAGAGGATATTTATTTAAAGAAATAATTACCAATGTTCAGTTGATCCTTATGATATTGATCTCGTCAGAGAGCCATAAAAGAGTATATAAAGACTATTTGTGTCAACAACAATATTTTAAGGCTATTGATCAGGTTCTATCAAATCTATGATTCACATAGGACACTTTTATATTACTATATAGGGTATGTTTTCATCAAGATTTTGTAGAACCAATTATATTTGGGAGCAACAAGGAAATGATTCATATCAATTGAACTAGAATTATCATTTTACACATATCAAAAGAATTATATATTTTTAACTAATAAGGTGAAATAAAATATATAATACCCATGTTTATGAGTGGTATGATGTTGATCTATAGCCTTACACCACTATTTTTGAAAAAAATATCATATTATTGATCATTAAGAGATGGGACCATTGGTGAAATATTTCCCATGGTCTATATATTATGTCAATATGGATATGATCACCACGATTCGATGGAGGTTAGTTTTTTATGTGGTGGTTGTGGATATTATTCTTTGTGAGTCTAGGATCATAATGAAATTTTGTGGATTAAATGATTTTATTGTGGTGAGAATCTCATCATCCCATTATTTTTTGTGTATTTTATTACTTGTATTTTATCTAATGCACTAGGATATATGTTTTTTCTGAATTAAATGGATACGGAAAATTTGATTCAAACAATTCAAAGGGATTTAGAATTTTTTTTGGATTTCTCTATGAGTTTTGGAAATTATACTAGCTACTAGAATCATTTATATCATTAACTAGTAACAAAACGTGATTCCATTGCATGGAATATACCATGAATTAATTTAATTATTTACAAAATTACAATCCTGAAACCATTTTCATGATGGGAAACATTCAAGATAATTATTTCTATCATGAGGTGACACCTTTTTCATATATATAGATACATTATGAAATTCATTTGATGGCAGGGGTTCACTATATGAATGGTTTGGGTACATCAATTTTTATCACGCTACATTCAAGAAACATTTTTAAATTTCATAATTCCTATTCTCTATATTACTAGGGTGACTCCAAATGAATTAAATATTATTTTTCTACATCACGATTGATATATTTGGTGTAATATCCTAGTGGAGATTCATTTGGATCTCCTAGTTAATGGTTATGTTTCTTTTTTTCGCCTAATGATTCCACAATGACATTGGTTGTGTTTATATTTTTAGAGAGATGAACTTTATTTTATAAAAATCATTTATATTATTCCCTCATCCATTGTATTTTGATTAACAATATTATTATACATATTATACATAGTATAAATAAGTTAAGATGTAATCCTTCATGAGGGAGGTATTTCAATAAATTAGGTTCCAACTATTGAATTATCACATGTTCTAATAATCTCTATTGGGTTGCTTAGTTTAATTTTATAAATTGATACAGGAATGGATTAAAAAAAAACAAATTAAAGGAGTTTCAATTTAGAACTATTTCATGCACTCCATGTGTCTCTTGAAATGAATAAATGGTCATTTTATATTCAATTTCATGTTCCCAAGGATTGAAAAATAATTTCCTTAATATAAAAATTTTATCATTTAATATAATACTGGATTTGAAATGTTTTTTTGACAAACTCAGCACATTGGTTAACCATGGGTGCATATGGAAATTAACTTTCCAATATTTTTGTGTGTAATTAAACAAGAGTATTTTTTTTAAATCACTATGTGTAATTCCACAAAATATTCTTTGGGTTGGATCAACAATATTCCTGGATTGGGGATATATATTTATTTCCGGAACATAGACCGATATGATAGTGCCAAAATGGTGTGATTTTATATTTATGATTTTTTTATTAAATTTTTGTATTTTTAATGTTATTTTATCACACTCTTATTATAACATGTATCCATGGTTGTTTACATATATTCATTTATACAAGACATATTATTTTATTTTTTAAATTTCGTATTATTTAATGTAAACTAATACCATGTTTTTATAAAATTATTTTAATTTTTGTAAATGATTTGTAAATTATATTTTTATTAAATAATTAACTAATTCATTCTTGATATTAGGAAACTTATTGATAATTTTGTGGTATATTTAAGGTGTTGTTATCAAATCCTAGGTTTTTAATTGGTTGGTTGTAGATTTGGTTTCATAATAATCAAGTAAATGTAATTTAATATCTAGAATTATAGTTTCAATTGCCTTTATTATATTATCAATGGGATGGTCTGGTGTTAAATAGTGGCCACAAATGATCTTGTTTAGGATCGTCATATCTTTTCATTCTAGTTCGGCATGTTTGGCATGACATTGTATTCATCATGGATAAATTATAATAATTAGGAATTATTCCATTATTTTTGTACCTATTATTATATATGATGATATAGGTTTGTTGTGATTTTATTAGCATTATGTTGTGGCAGAATCAATGGGTGACTTTTCTAGTTCCCTCGGTAAGGTTCCTTATATGAACATTTTGTCCATGTATTTATAATAACCAATTCTTCTTGATAAAAAATGAAATTTTCTACCTCAAAATATTATTATTTAATGTGATATACGTGAAATAATAATTTCTTTGAAAATAGCTAAAACCTTCAAGTTTGTATTACAATTGATACGCTATAATTCCCTTAGTCATAAAAAGAATTCATTTTAATATATAGTGTCTTCTTTATACATTCAAATAATATATTCTTAATCTATAAAAAAATATTTTTCTCATTGTTATCAAAATTATAAAAAACTATCTTGGGAAATTATACTCTTTTAATTCATCAACAAAATCAGTCAACTAAAATATATTTCTTCTATTAAGTAAATATAATGGTTATAAAAGAACTGAAATTTTTTCTTAAAATCCTAACAAAAATCATAAAAATTCACCATTACATTACTCAATTAAATGATATATCCTTTATATGTGATTTAAAAATACATATAAATAATTATAGTAGTTTGATATGGTGAAATAAATAAAAAATTAAAATAACTATAAAATCATCTACTTTTAACTAATCAAGAAACAAAGATCTTAATATTGAAATAATTAAAAATATTTTCTTTTAAAAACATTGAATTGAATGTATACAAACCAATAAAATAGAATCACTTTTATCTTGACGACATGGTGTTATCCTATATTTTATTATTCAATAGATAAATACACATTCTTCTTACCATACTCACCCATGATATTTCAGATATATATTTCAAATGCACAACATGGCATGTTTTGATCAAGCTATAAATCGAAGAAGTCCAATTTGGTTACATCGACACACTTCAATCCATAATAAATCTATTTTTACTACCATGATTAAAAGGAACCCAGTTTTTACGTCAAATTAAAAAATAACATGTACAATTGTATCATGGAAATAGATGAATTAAATTTGGAAGTGATAAAAATAACATACAATTTTGAAAGACCATTTTATGTCTCATATGATTTTACATTATAGAACAAAATAACTTATTTCTGAGTTATATAATAACATATTTCACAAAATAAATTTAGTTATTTGAAAGTGAAAAAATTTTGTTTCAAGACCAAACATTAAGTTTTATCATTAAAAACATAGTTTAATTTTTTTTTATATTTTTCAATACAGTTAGGCTTTCATCACATCAATATTCACTAAATGAGATAATAATAATTAAAAATATTTTTCAAATGACTTATAACCATCTATATAGTATAAAAAATAAAAATTGCAGTAATAAATATTTTTTGATAAAAATTCACACACTCACCCACACAGATATATATATATATATATCTGTGTGCATGTGTGTTGACACCAATAGAAAACACAACAGTAATAATGAAATCTACATTGATATAACATTACATACACAAACTCACACACTGATTAACACATTTAATAATATAATATTTATTAAAAACATTACCTAACTTCTGCTTATTATATTATTAAAAAAATCTCATAATTTTATTTTTTCTTGAACTATTGGATTTTTAATGGCTAGTTGACATAAATATCACTGTAAAATATATATTAAAATATCATTAAATAATTTTGAGATAATATTTGTATTCTAAATTAATGAAATAATAATTTCATTCTATAATAATAATTCATTCCATTTTGATAATATACATCAAATTTAAATATATTATTATATATCATTAGACTTTTTAATTTTCTGTTACACTTGTTAATATTTCCCTAAAAAGACAATAAAATAAAACCTAAATTCTAAGAACAATATAATTTATTTTTCATATAGTTTATTCAACGATTTAAACAATTTAAAAGCTTATTATAATTATATACTATAAACTATTAATTTATTTATCCACTATTTGAGAAACTATATATCATTAGATTTATTTTTATATTATCTCCCCCATTGAGAAATAAATATTGTGATATAGTTAGATGGTGAATTAGAACATTATACCATGTCCTTGATGTGAACTTATTTGAAATACTTTTAATCATCCTCGCCCTTTTTAATACAACATTTAGTATTGGAATACACAATTACACATTGATTAAGTAATTTTTTACATCATAATATATTTTTAATCCTTTTTATTAATGAAAAGAAACATTACAGTAATTTTCATTGACTGAAAATATAAAATTTTATTTCTCAAAATATTGACCACAAAATAATTATAACATACCATGTAAAGTGTCGAATTCACACACACACCATGAAATCATGAAATTGATTTTTAAACAATAATAATTATGTTATATATTTATTTATAGGAACATATGTCACATCATCATTACTCTATGTAAAAATATTATATTTCATTATATTCAATATTTTATAATTTTTTATATGAAAAAAACCACAAGATTTTAATATTTATCATCAATATATCTATCCCCAACCACATATATATATATAATGTGATTAATCCTTTATTTATTGTGATAATTTAAAACATTAATATATATACTATTTTAATGTATCTAATCTTCCATTTTGTATTAATATTAAGTAATCCCTTTTTTTGATATATGGAACCTAAACCAAAAACACATTGTCAATCATGTCACAAATAATTAAAGTATATTTAACACAATAAAGCATTTATAAACACTCTTGGAAGAAATTATTTTCAATAGAAATCATTTATAATCATAATTTCCAAAAACAAATCTGTTGAAATTTTTGTGAATATTCTATACCAAACTACTTTGGTTGATGTTTTTAAATATTAATCTTTTGAATGAATAATATTATCATTCATTTATAAAAAATTATCACATGAAATATTTAATTTATTTAAGAATATCTATCTTAACAATCATCCAAAATCATTATCATAAAAACTGAATTTCATATTTATAAAAAATATTATATCTTTTATAAGGAATATAAAAACTGGAGATGAAAACATATACTTTTTATATCACGAATACTATAAAATCATCACCTTTTGAATTTAAGAATATTAATGGAACCATAATAAGTGGCATAAAATTATATTGGTTCTATCATTAATCTAAAATATTATTTCAATAACATTCAATGATATCGTTTAATATCACTAAGAAATAAACCCATGTTTTATATAATATACACATATTCTTATATCTGTCCAATTATGAATTCTAAAATAAAAACGATTTATATTATAATTCATTAATATTTTGTGGAAATAATTATTGTAATGGTTTACATTCCAAAAATCAATAAAAAAATCTAGAAACAATCAGTTAAATTCTATTATTGTGATGCATTTAGAAATATCAATAGCCTTACTAATTATTATTTATGATTTATCAATAATATATTTATATAATAATAATTTATTTTCTAATATTCTTAAGATTTTTCATGGGAATCAAATCTAAGGTACTGTTAATGTAGATAAAACCAAATCTTTATTGAATATATTTATTTAATCTTGATTCCCCAATTCTTATTTTAGTTATCCTCTATCCATATAATAAATAATAATTTATATTTTTTTGTTATAAATTTCCAAATATTTTGGATTGGATCTTCCAAACATATATTGATATTCGATACCACAATGTAATTTATCATACAATGATAAATTGAACAATTTTTTTATTAATCATTATATATAGTAGAATCATTATATTCAACCTAATAATCATTTTAATTTTAATTATTTTAAAAAATCAAAATTATTATTATAATATTCATCATTATTATATTCATTGTAGTAAATTACATAATAATGTTTCATAAATTTTTTGAGGGTTTACAAAACATGACAATTCAATAACTGAAAAAGTTCATATTTCTATTTTTATATCATTATCTCAAAAACTATATAACAATTCATCACCATGGATCTAGTTTTAATTAACTATAGTTCATTGAAATGTTTCATAAATTTCACTAGGATTATCATTATATACTTCATCGACACAAATAATATCCTATTCAAATATTGGTTTACATCTAGAAATATATTTTTAATATATTTTTTAAATAGTTATTGAATATAAATGGAATGATTGAATTGAAAAAAAATATTTCACTAGTTCTTAGTTGGAACTTTATTGATTTGAAGGTCATTCCTAATCCCTCTAGGTAGTAACATTAAGTTAGCCAAGAATTGAGTGGTCATAGGGAAACACTTCAACCCATGATACAATAACTGAAGATAAAAAATGAAAAAATCATGCCTAACAAACCTCATGTTGATAATATTTTCTTGATAATAATAACAAACGGTAAAATTTTAAATTATCTAAAATATATACACAATATATAATAACAATAAATAAATCCTAGAGTCTCCTTGAAATGAGTGTATCCCATTTATACTTATCCCTACTATCACCAATGTCTGATAAATCAATATCACCTTCAACATCCAAGTGGTTTATTCCCTTTTCTGAGACCTAATATAAAATAATAAACAAATCTTCAAAGGTAATGTGATAGTGATTGAAACATGTAATCTAGTAGGTTTTAAGTTAATTTCTCAAAATAAGATTCAATAATAATAAATCATTCATGATCCAATAAATATTAAAATAATGGATTAAAGTACAATTCACAATTTTTGACAAATATTGATTAAAAATATTATATATAGATTATATAAGAATGTACTAATTGAAAATTTCAATAAAAATGTAAATAACATGCATGAAAAATTTTAGTAATTAATTGTAGGATAAAATGAAATAGTATAGACACCACTTACATATTCTATGAGTACCAGTAGTTTCTGTTTATATGATCCATAAACTTTTGAGTCTCTCAATCATGAATCTTGTTGTGGATACATATTTAATTATTATTCCATAAAGATATAATCAATTAAAACATCATTGGAGAAATTAATATGAACTTGGTTATGATATATGTTTCATCATCAATCAATTTTTAATGAGATAGTGTCTGACCATTCTGGTACTACTCATCAAATGATAAAATCACATCCCTTCTCAGAGGTCATAACCTTCAAAATCATGATTTATTTAAATTAATTTCCACAGGAATCTCTGTTAATTCATTTCACCAAATAACATCCATTTAATATGAAATACCATTATAATCTACGTTATATTATCATAACCAAGGAAATTTGTTTCAATTAATAGATTAATGCCTTATCTTTATCAGATATGAATTCATATCAATTAATAGAAATAAAATGAAAATTAAATTTAAATCATGAATTAAATCACATTTTTCTTATTTTTGGAAGGCTATTGTTGCACCAAATACCGTTAATAACAAAATTATTACATAAAAAAGAATGGAAACATCAAATATATAGTCCATGGTGAAGATGATCAATAAGTATTCCAATAATAATAATCCATATTATAAATTATTGGATCCCAAAAAATATGGATTCATCACTATCAATGAACATGTGAAGATAATAGATGAATATTTAATAACATATGATATTTCAAAAACTATAGGGTGATCAATAGAATCCCTTAAATAATTGATATGAAAAAAGTGATAAGGGATACAAAATTTACTATAGATAGCCTCCAAAATACAAAGAGTCACATTTTCCATAATTTTGAATTCATAATAATTTATAAATGCAGGTTAACTAATTTAAATAAAATTTAATAGTTATTAAAAACTCATTCACAAGGTTTAAAATAATACACCACTCATTTAATACAAATAGTTTTCTTAACCATATATTGTATGCTGAAATAATAGAATCATGATTTAGCCACATAGTTAACTATATAAAGTTCCAAAAATAAAAGTACTCATAGTCTCATGCTACAATGCATTGAAGGGTTGTTTAATTGTTTTAATTGATAGTGGTCCCCAATCTGGAATCTAAATATAATTAAAAAAATTTCAGAGGAAAACTATAACATTTTACCTAACCATGCAACAAAAATTTATAGCCACAAAAATCCCATGTATTCATCAAATTAATTTGTGATAGGTCCGAATGATATCAAAAAAACTGTGATAATAAAATTGGTTATAAGTCATGAAAGGTGGTAATAATATTTTATACTAACCACAATATAAAATCATTCAAACCACATAAATTTTATTTAGAAGAAATTTTATCAATGTGATGGAGAATCTATGCTATAATCATTAATCATTTCCCAATGTCTCATAAAAATCGTTACCACACATTCATTAAATTCAATCTAAAGGTATATAAATTACAAAAAGAATATTCAACTAAAAACGAAAAAAAAACAAGTTACTTAGTCATGTATAAATAATTTTAAAAATCACCTACCTCCAAATTTAAATCATGATATGGGTGAGATATATAATTTTATATCATTGATACATGAAAAAATTATGAATCCCTATAAAAAAATTTGGATGTACTAGATATTAAGACATTTTCCAATAATCATAAGGTTCTCCAATAGTCCCACATTCATATCACTGATAATTAATATATTCAATGAATATGGTGAAGGAAATGGGGATATAGTCTCAAGAATATATGGTCACCAACTAAAACCACTAATTGACATCGATTAAAATCTATAGAATATTTATTTTGGATATTGTTCATTATAACTATTTGATGATTTAATAGAATATTTCACTCCAACATATAGACTGGGATACCCATGCTAGTGAAGAATCCACAAAATATGATAAGAAGACATAGATTTAAATTGATATCTATATAAGGCCTCAAAAGGGAACCATAATTAATTAATACTAGTAAGTATTATTATGGGAAAACTCATCAAGTCCATGGTGGATATACCAAAAAACACAAAATTCAAGAAAGCAAGAATGGAGGATATTCTTAAGAATATGTATAACAATTTCAATAAGTCCATCCATTTGCATATGACATGTCATTCCAAAACTGACTAGATATTTATTTCTAATTTGATGCCTCTCTAAAAACCATAAATAATATAGTAACCCTATCCAAAACTATAACATATAGAAATTTGTTAAATATTAAAATATCATCTATATATTGTAATCCCATGACATAAACATTGGATGTATCATGAATGAAAATTATGTGATTCAATTTCTTATATAGATAAGTCTCTCAAAATATTACATTATTCCATTAAGGTGGTTTTTGATGGAAAATAGGTTCGTCCAATGATCGATTGTAGGGGGATTGATTTTGTCCAATCGGTCACATTATGTTCTCTATTTCTGAATGGTTTCCAAATGATTTTTTATGGAATTGGAAACACCCAATGAATAAATACCCATGGGTACCAACATTCAATAGAAGGTAGATCATGTGGGAATTTGGCCAAAAAATCAAATGAACCCACAATGGTCATGAGTATGGAAGGCCAATACCATCGCATATTTATTGTGGAAATATTCCCAACATTTGGAAACTCTAATGGAGTTATAATATTTTCATAAATCCATACATAATTCCTAAGTATAATTTGGATAACCCTTTAAATAAATATCATTTATTTTCTTGTATAGAAAATAGATTCATAAATAAATATATATAAATATATATATGAGGTTCTTCATAAAGGGATATATTTTTTATTGATCCAATGTTTTATTAAAAAGGTATCCTCTTAAAATAAATGTTAAATATATTTTTTGTTTTCTATTATGATGATGTTAGTTTTCTACAATGTAGTGGGGTTCACAAAAGTGTATCATTATCCAAGGAGAGACGATTAGTTTTTTTTCAAGATATGACACATATAGTGGGATTGATATGTATATTTTTGAATGAAATCCTAAGGCCCACAGTTCGATTCCAAATAATAGGGAACATTCTTCATTGTAAGGTTTTATTATAATAATCATAAAAATCACTCGGTGAAAGGTTCCTATTAAATGATTAGTGTGGGAAAAATGACAAAGCGACCCTTGGACAATGGAAGGGATATAGATTCCCATTAGGAACAAGATTCATTTGAGAATGCATCTTCGAATTAATAGGGTTTATTTAAGGTATTAGGTTTGTAACTTAAGGAGGCTTCCTATGTAACGCCCTGACCCCAGTTACCCGGATTCAGTGCATTATTTTAACACATTGGAATGATTTCTCGGAATTAAGTCCCGGAGGACTGATCGGTTTAGCAGTATTGGAAAATATATTACATACATTTACATTACATTACAATTTCAAACATAAAACACAACATAAATAGTTCTTTGAGAACTCCATTGTTCCCTTTATCTTAACCCTGCATATCAATCATAATACACTTCTTGGAATGCTGGGAAAAATAAAACATAGAAAGGGGTGAGCTCCAACGCTCAGTAAGGGTAAGCAATATTGCAGAAAATGACAATAATATTAAGCATGGTTAATAATTGAAACCTCATGCCTTTACCAATAATAATCATGAATATTATTATTGAAAGAATATGAGTTGAGTAAATAATGCCATAATAAAACATAATCATGGGTATTCTACTAGTCTAATAACCACATGAACCATCAATATTATATCTATAATGAGGGAATGTATAATGCCAAACACTCTAAAAAATTTTGTCAAGGCCTCGGCCAAGAAATCTAAAATGATTAAGGCCTCAGCCAAAACCATAAATCAAATTGGGAAAGGGCCCCAGCAAATTCCACATCTTGCTGTCTCATGAGACCTACCGATGCATCGAGGAGCTATAACGGGATCCACCCGTCACCTACTATATCCAATACATTCCTCATATGACAAGGATGAAACTTAACATAAATATTCGTATAAGAACTAGGGTACGAAATGTAAATTCTTTAACCATAAACCATGAATGGTATAAAAATAACACATCCACAGTCAAAAATATCACAAAACATTCAACACAATATGGAATATTTGTATCATGAAAAATCAACATCAAAACAAGTTTAAAATCCATTAAAGGATTTTGACGTTGATGAAAATGATTTGTAAAATTCATTGAGAGAAATACCCCTTTTTCATGAAAACATTTAAAAGTCATACAATTAGGAAAAGATGTCATTTAAAGTCATTTTTGAATCAAAGTGTCTCATACCACTTTGAAACTTTTGAATGGAATTAATATTATAAATAAATTCATGTCCATATAAATAAATCCTAAAAAACCATTTTGAAGTCATGGACATTAATGATAAAGATTAAGAAGAATAAATATTTAAAACATTTGAAATGTTGTTTTAGTAAAAAGTCCCTTAAAAGAATCCCTTTGAAAACTCTTTCATAAAACATGAACATGGCTAATATACATGTCCCAGTAGATACTTACGCAAAACAAACTTGGATAATAATGAGATTGTGAAATTAACCCTTACCAATTAGGTATCTTACGAAACATACACCCCAACAAATAAGAAACATATAATGAATATGTAAATACACATATATTAAAGTCTATTACACAAGTAATTCAATTATGGTCAGTACATACACCACACAAACGGTAATAGTGGCAATATGGAATGACTCTCATGGGAATAAGGAGTAAGATGAAAACCCCTTACCTTGTACTTTTCATTTGTCGAGGGTAGAGTAATCTCATGTATAATGGTTAAATTATTGTTATTAAATTATACCAAAATAATATACATTAATATGATATCATATATGATCTTTTAACATTTTATTGTTAATAATATCTTAGTATTATCGTCGTTTCGGGTGTTAACATACTCGTTTTATTTTATTTGTTTTGTTACATAAGCCATGTTTGTTATGGATGGGTTGTATATTATACATATCCAGAATGATTTGAAGTCCTTAAAAATTATTTTTAATCATAAAATGAGAATTATACTTGAATGGATACGATGGGGAATGAATCTCATCGCGTTCGTGTAACAATCCTTTTTATTAAAATCGTTATAAATAACAATTATATGTTTAGTTCCAATAAAGCCTTCATTAACAAAAAAATGTCAAAGTGAAAACATTTAACTCTTTTATTTATTTAATTATGAACATGACCCTGAAGAGTCTTACCACATCCGAGTTACAAGAAAATCTCACTAACCATAAATATCAAATAATTACCCTAGAATGATCACCGAAAGTCTACTCAAGAAAAAAACAAGCCTGACTTCGTAGTGTGAATCACTATGATCCATCATAAGCATCAGGATGGCCAATGCCACGGAGGCCTTGCTGTGTACCATTGCAATGTAGAGAACCAACCTTAGCTGACAAACCGACTTCAAAATATGAATACAAAGACTTCATATTTATAAAGGTTCCACATAGCCATTGCAAATTTTTCCGTTCTTTTCTTTTCAAGATGACCATTGAGATTTTAATTTGAAGGCCATTAGAGTCTTGCTAAATACATTCATAATAATTAATACTCCTTTATTATTTTTAATGAATCTGTTTTGTTTTTAGTATAATTTCTAATGAAACAACAAAAATATATATATCTACACATTCTTATTTTTTTTCTATTAGATTAATTATATGAAGTTACCATACTTTATTAAATTATGTTTTTCTTCAATGTAAAATGAAAATTTATTTTGAAATTTTGTGTCAAATAATCAATTTTTTTTAATAACATATAGATGTAAATTAATATAAGGGATAATAAATAGAGGATAAGTGATTTTAACTTATATAAATTGATATATTATATAAATAAAGGAAAAATTAAAATATGTTTTGATAGGGGAGAATTAATTAATTCACTTGTATATTAAAAGACTTTGGACCTTCTTAAAATAATAAAAGTTGTTAATAATTGAAGGTTAATTATAATAAAGATCATATAATTATGATAATAAAAAAAATTAAAAGTATTGTTGTTTTAAAAAAAATAAGAAATCGCAAGGGGGGAGACCCGCGTTTTTTATGCGCCACGCCTGTCTACAGCCATCTGATCCAGCGCTGCTTCATCCCAGTAGTCCATGGTTTTTTGATACTACGTCATGTCTTGGCCATCCCATTAGATCTCATCAATATGGGTCATCCTTTGGAATACATATCTTCTTCCCCAATGGTTTTCTTCTTCCTCACACTGCTGTACCAGTAGGACAGACAACCTCTTCTTCTTCCCTAGGATGGCGAGTGGACCCAACATCTCCTCTTTTTTTCCACAGGTTAGGCACTGACTCTGCCTCAGATACCTGCTCCACGTCTCCACCCAAGATGATGTCTCTATTATTTTTAAAACCTTTGTTTTCACTGAAGGCAAGGAGGGTTTTTCACCGTGTGTTCTCTAATCCTTCGACCACCAATCCGGTGTCGTCACCTACATGATTTTCTCCTCCTCACCGAGCGAAGGTAAAGGAGATTTTCTTATCTTTCTTTTAGCAGTTTTGATGAACATGTACATAGTTATACACACTTCGCACACATATACATATATAAATTTATATGCATATATATGTATATAAGGCACTATGAACTGATTACACACCGCTTTCTCTTCTTGCATGGACAATCAATCTAGGGTTAGAGAAAATGTTCACCCTGAGATCATTTAGCTTCGGTATATACATATATATATATATACTCCTTGAGTATATACATATATATAAGGTCACTAGAACTGCTGCATACCTGTTTTTCTCTTCTTGCATGAAGAATCAAACACCCTACCTTGTTTCGTTTAATTTTTAGTTTCTTTTAGCCCCAGTGGACACATATATTCATATAACTTTTTTTATATATGCATATAACCTTTTTATGCACTCTTTTCATTATATGGATATAGTATTTTCTGTACTCTGCCTCATTGAAATGGGGGTTCAGAAAAAAATTTATGAACTTATAAAATTATGAACGTATATATATATATTATGTATATCCATATACGGGTTCTCGTTCTTTAAACAAGAGAAAAATGAATGTTGAAGTTTTCCAAAAATGTTTTGGGTACAACGAATATGCAAGAGGGCCTTGCGCCTTCAAATTAGGATGCAAATCTTTCCCCACTAATTCCCTTACCTCACGAATATGTACATATGTATAAATTTTTATAATTTAATCTTGAATCCGTTTATATTTTCAAATTAAAAACATGTGTATGTTCATTTCGGGTTATGATAGTTGAAGAATGACCTTTCATTCTTGGGTATTGTTTTCAAAACCTGAACTGCATGCAAGTGGGGGATCTAGTCCCTCGAGTTCTTTGTACCTTATTCATAACTCACATATGTTTGGTTATATATAAAATATGATATAATTGGGGTTTCACTTATCTATTTCTTTAGAATTTTAAGTCATTCTACTGTTGAAAAAGATTATTAAAACCTAGTTTTGTGTTGTGCAGATCCCAAACATGCACCTCAGATGTACATAAATTCTTCTGATATAAGTGTCACTTCACCTGAATTTTTATGTATCACAAATTCAATTATTTTCAAGTAGAGTGTGATGGTTGTTTTATGTTAAAATATAAATTTACTCCTATGAATGAGTTCATGGGCGTAAATAAATCTTGTATGCTCAAATACATCTTAGGCCATAAACCATGTTTTATGTTTTGGATGTTTCACAAGCACTGCCTTTGGTTCTTCAGGTTGGTGCTTTAGTGTACTATAAATAATTAGTGCATAAAAAATTAAGTGGATACCATGGAGTTAAATAGGGTGTCAACATGGTTTGAACATGGTCACCTACTAAATGGTTTGGATGCAGAAATTGTTATCTCATGTGTAATCTATCATTTTTTTATGTAAGCACATTTCTTTTCTTACATGTGCTCAACAATATTCTCTTTTATGCCACCATGTGAGGTGAATCTAATAATTCTGACCTTTTTCATAATTAATAGGAACTTGTTCAAAGGGGGTTATGGACTAAGAATGCAAGATATGAATATAAGATCATGCTATATCATGTGTGGGATGTATTGGACTTAAATGATTATGGACGGGTGTGACCAAAATTATATAGCGCTCCAATGCAAGGGGAAAAGTATGAGTCTCATGAGACATTATGTCCGACGGTCTTGGCGGTTATCCTTGACTTGTGCTACCATGGAAAGAGGATGGGCAGTTTGTCGTGACCCATATTAAGTATGTTTTATGGTCTTGAAGCAAGGTCTTGACAAAGTCCGGTATTATAAATTCCCTCCGCATGTGATGATAAATGGTCAACCAGGGGATTTTTCAACTAACAGGACATCCCCTAGTTATAAATTCACTGGACTATGATAATGAAATTATGAGATAAGAACTGAAATTCATGTAATAAATTGTTATAAGAACTTTATGTGGCCATGAATCTTGTTATGAATGATTTCCCTGCTTACTCACAAATTTTTAGAACTGATGTAATCTTGGTTTTAAATTATGAATCACATATTCTTCAAGTGTTTGCGATCTCGGATTATGTTTACTTTAATGTTTATTTAATGTTCTTACTTCTTTTCTGTTAAAGTGGTTTTAAAAAATGTAAGATTTACATGTTATAATAAAGGATAATGCTTTGATTTGTTTTAGTGAAGTGTTTTATTCAAAATGACTGCTTTGAGAAAGAGTTTTCTTAAAATGTTTTAAAACCCCTTACAGAGCATATTTTGCTCACCCTACGTTTTGTTTTCAAAATTTTCAGGCATGGATTTTTAATAAGAGTTCTTACAGTAGCAGCTGGTTTCCCAGAATCATGAACCTCGCAATCTTCTATAGAATTGGGACATGATATATTATTTGTAAATTTTGTAATGAAATTCTAGTATATCATGTCTCATAAGGCACCTGGGGATCAAGGTCCCTACAGTTGGTATCAGAGGATGGGTTCAGGCAACACTGGAAAACCAGGTGGTATGAATGTATTGCTATTGTTGACTAAGTAAAAATGTTATAACTTTCAGATGGCTGATGAAAATGTACCTACCGACCTACTGTCACTTTCCACAGATGCTCTAGTGAACATTGTATTTTTAGCTAGCCGTGAGAACTTTCTAAATTACGCCCGAATTCGCATGACATGTAAGCACCTGTATGACGTGTCAAATTCTCCTAGGGTGCTTAGTCTACACAAAGGGTTGGGAATGGATAATCTACTAATGATGACAACCCAATTCCCCTCTTATGCACGTCGGGGAAAGTATCATGAGGGACTCTTCCGAGTGTTCACGACTGGCGATGAATTTGGCACGATGCTCGATAACCCCTTTCAAGAAGCTGCTGTTGCCGGAGACCTCCGAGCGGCTTACCTATGCAAGATTTTTCACTATGGATTCTGGGGCCAGTTGATGTATTTTGGAGTGTTGGAAGACAAGTCCACCCGATTGTCTCTTAGGCAAGAGGTGTATACTGATGTTTCCCAACTCCACACCCCTCATGCTAAACTCAGGAGGAATCTTAGATGTTCCCATGAGTTTGACCCCATCTGTTCAGCTTGTGTGTGGTTTGAAGTGTTAGGGAGTTTTTCCACTCTTTGTGGTGTACATTTAGTAAACTTAGACTTTGATATGTAAACATCTGTGTAAATGGAAGTTTCATGTTCCCTTTACCACCTCTACCTTATCGGTTTTGTTATGTGATTCCTTCAGAATGTTTTTTTTTCAGATGGTTGGTCAAACGAACATCTCATCACTACCCGATGAGTTAGTAGAGGTTATTATGATTAGGATATGCACGATGGATTATCCATCTTTTCTCCACCTATGAGGGTCTTTCTAACGTCTGCTTGATTTAGCGAACGGTCATGATATTCTTCGTTCGTGTTAGAGGGATGACCGTGTTTTTCATCTCATCACCACCACCCAAATCCCATGCTATAGGCGAAGGGGAAGGTACTACGAAGTCCCCTTATAGTGTTTTACTCTGGTGAAAAACATTTCAGTAGAGCTTGCTTCCTCATAGATGCCCCGGATGGCCCCCTTAGTGAAACCTATAAGTACCAGGTCTTAAATTTCAGTATCCTTAATTGCATCATTCCCCTTGATTACCTCGAGAATGAGGTATCCTGGAGAGTTATCAGGAAATTTATCTACTTAGACGTTTCCGAGCTTTTCACCACACAAGCTTCCCTTTGGAAGCCTGTGTGCAGTACACATGACCAAGAGTATAAGACATACTGCTCAAAGTGTATCTAGGCTATGGAAAAAGAATAACTATGTACAAACACTGGTATTCGGTTAACCGAGCCGGATCCCCTATTTCGGTAGAGTTGTACGACTAAGGTTTCTGTTTTTCTTTTTATGAATAGAATTGCGAGGACGAAATTCTTTGAAGGGGAAAATAATATAACACCATGTTTTATTACAAGCCTTATAAATAACAATTATATGTTTAGTTCTATTAAATCCTTCTTTAACAAAACCAAATGTAAAAGGTAAAACACATAAATCTTTTATTTATTTAATTAAGACCATGACACTGAAGAGTATTACAACATCTGAGTTACAATAAAAGATCAATAACCATAAATGCCAAATAAAAACCCTAGAATGATCCCCGGAAGACTACTAAGGATAAAAACAAGCTCGACTTTGTAGTGTGGATCACTAGGATCCCTCATAAGCATTAGGATGGCCAATGCCACGACGGCCGTGCTGAGTACCAGTGCAATGTACAGAACCATCCTTAGTTGACCAACCAACTTCAAAATATGAATAACAATAAATCATATTTATAAAGGTTCCGCATAACCATTGCAAATTTTACCATTGTTTTATTTTCAAGATGACCATTGGGATTTAAATCTGAAGGTCTTTAGGTTCATTCTAAATACAGTCATAATAATTAAGAATCCTTTATATTTCACAATTAATCTATTTGATTTGTAGTTTAAGTTCTTAAGAAACAACATAAATATATATACCTATACATTGTTATTTTTTTTCTATTACCTTAATTATATGAAGTTACCATACTTTATATAATTGTGTTTTTCTTCAACGTAAAATGAAAATTTATTTTGAAATTTTGGGTTAAATAACCAATTTTTTTTAATAACATATAGATGGAAATTATGATAAGTGAAAATAAATAGAGGATAAGTGACATTAACTTATATAAATTGATAAATTAAATAAATAAAGGAAAAATAAAAAAATGTTTTGATAGGCGAGATTTAATTAATGCACTTGTATATTAAAAGACTTTTGATATTCTTAAAATAATAAAAGTGGTTAATAATTGATGGTTAATAATAATAAAGATCATATAATAAAGAGAATAAAAAAAATTAAAAGTATTGTTATTTTAAAAAAATATGAAATCGCAAGGGGGGGAGACCTGCGTTTTTTAAGTGTTGTGCCTATCTACAGCCATCCGATCCAACACTACTTCATCCCAACCGTCCGTGGTTTTTTGATACTATGACGTTTCTTCTCCATCAAATTCAATCTCTTCAATCTGGGTCGTCCATTGGAATACAGATTTTTACCCCGCAGTTTTCATCTTTTTCACGCTGTTGTACCAGTAGGATAGGCATCATCTTCTTCTTCAATATGTCAGCGAGTGGACCCGACTTCTCCTCTTTTTTCCACAGGTTAGGTACCGACTCTGCCTCAGATACCCGCTCTACGTCTCCACCCAAGATGAGGTCTCTATTTTTTTAAAAACCTCGGTTTTCACCGAAGGCAGGGAGGGTTTTGCACCGTGTGTTCTTTGATCCTTCAACCACCGATCTGGCATCGTCACCTACAACGTTTTCTCCTCCTCACTGAGCAAAGGTAGGGGAGATTTTCTTATCTTGATTTTAGCAGTTTTGATGAACATGTACATGGTTATACACACTTCTCACACATATAAATATACAAATTTATATGCATATATATATATGTATATAAGGCCTAATGAACCAATTACACATTGCTTTCTCTTCTTGCATGGAGAATCAAACCAGGGTCAGGGAAAATGTTCACCCTACGATCCTTCAGCTTCGGTATATACATATATATATATAATCCTCGAGTATATACATATATATAAGGTCACAAGAACCGCTGCATAACTGTTTATCTCTTCTTGCATGAAGAATCAAACACCCTACCTTGTTTCATTTTCTTTTTAGTTTCTTTTAGCCCCGGTGGATACATATATGCATACACTTTTCTTTTATATATGCATATAACCTTTGTATGTACTCTTTTCTTTATATGTACGTAGTATTTGCAGTACTCTTCCTCATTGAAATGGGGGGTTCGGAAATTTTTTTATGAACTTATAAAATTATGCAACAATATGTGTATTTTATGTATATGCATATAGGGGTTCTCGTTATTTAAACAAGAAAAAAATGAATGTTAAAGTTTTCCAAATTTTTTTTGTTTACACAGAATATGCAAGGGGGCCTTGCACCTATAAATTAGTATGTGAATCCATCCCCACTAATTCCCTTACCACACGAATATGTACATATGTATAAATGTTTATAATTTCGTCTTGAATCCAATTAGATTTTCAAATTAATAACATGTGTATGTTCATTTCAAAACCTGAACTGCATGCAAGTGGGGGATCTCGTCCCTTGAGTTCATTGTACCTTATTCGTAACTCACGTATGTTTTTTTATATATAAATATGATATAATTGGGGTTTCACTAAACTTTTTTTTTAGAATTTTAAGTCATGCTATGATTGAATTTTTTTTTAATAAAACCTGTGTGCAGATCCCAAACACGCACCTTAAATGTACATAAATTCTTTTGATATAAGTGTCACTTCACCTGAATTCGTATATATCTCAAATTTGATTATTTTCAAGTAGAGTGTGATGGTTTTCTTATGTTAAAATATAAATCTACTCCTATTCATGTGTTCATGGGTGTAAATAATTCTTTTATGCTCAAATACCTCTTAGGCCATAAACCACGTTTTATGTTATGGATGTTTCACAAGCACAACCCTTGGTTCTTCAGGTTGGTGATTTAGTGTCTTATAAATAATCAGTGCATAAAAAATTATGTGTATACCATGGAGTTAAATAGGGTGTCAACATGGTTTGAACAAGGCCACCTACTAAAGGGTTTAGATGTAGAAATTGTTATCTCATGTGTTAATCTGTCATTTTTTATGTAAGCATGTTTCTTTTATTACATGTTCTCAACAATATTCTCTCTTATGCGACCACATGAGGTGAAACTAATAAGTCTATCCTTTTTCATAATTAATAGGAACATGTTAAAGGGGGTTATAGACTAAGAATGTAAGATATGAATATAAGATCATGCTATATCATGTGAGGGATGTATTGGACTTAAATGATTATGGACGAGTGCGCCCGGAATTATATAGTGCTCCAATGCATTGGGTAAAGTATGAGTCTCATGAGACATTATGTGCGACAGTCTTGGCGGTTAGCATTGACTTGTGCTACCATAGAAACAGTATGGGTAGTTAGCCTTGACCCGTATTAAGTATGTTTTATGGTCTCGACGCAAGGTCTTGACACAGTCCGTCATTATACATTCCCTCCGCATGTGATGATAAATGGTCAGCCAGGGGATAGTTCAACTAACAATACATCCCCTAGTTGGAAATTCACTTGACTATGACAATGAAATTATGAGATAAGAACTGTAATTCATGTGGTAAGTTGTTATAAGAACTTTATGTGCCCATTAATCATGTTATGATTGTTTTCCCTGCTTACTAATAGATTTTTAGAACTGAATTAATCTTGGTTGTAAATTATGCATCACCTATTCTTCAAGTGTTTGTGCTCTCTGATTATGTTTACTTTAATGTTTATTTCAAGTTTTTACTTCTTTTCTGTGCATGTGGTTTTCAAAAATGTAAGATTTACATGTTCTAAGAAAAGATAGTGTTTTTGTTGTTTTAGTGAAGTGTTTTATTCAAAATGGGTGCTTTGAGAAAGGTTTTTCTTAAAATGTTTTAAAACCCCTTACTGGGGATATTTTTATCACCCTACGTATTGTCTTGAAACTATTCAGGCATGAATTTGTACTAAGAGGACTTTTAGTAGCAGCTGGTTTCCCAGAATCCTAATCCTCGCATGCTTCTATAATAATGGGACATGATATATTATTTGTAAATGTTGTAATGAAATTATAGTATATCATGTCTCATAAGGCACCCGGGGATCGAGGTCCCTACAGTTCGTGGAGTCGGTTGTCTGTACGTACACACGAATGCTACATCCATTTCATTTTTTATTTTAATAAGAATAAAAATAATAATACATATGTGTATTATTATTACAGTATAATATAATATCTTATATGTGATAATTATGTTCATTCATACCATCCTTTATATGTTCCATGTATGGTATAAACGAGTAATATCACTTTGAGGGGGCGGTAGTCCGCACATCCTCAAATTAAATTATCGTATACATATACAACATGAAACAAAAAATGGTATGACATAAAATGGAATTACAGAAGCTTATATATAAATTAAATATAATAAATATAATTTTTAATTATAGGTCCATCATAATGGACACCATGAGAGGTGGTAAGTGATAATTGAACAATCATCGTTTCGTGAGGCGTTTGGTTTCCATCCACAGAAACATTATGTTCTTCACCCATTAGATGAAGGTGTGTGTAATTGTAGTTCGAATACTTCTAATAAAAATATACTAGTATATTTGGGATACTATTTTTTTTACAAAAGAAAATAATGAGAAGAGTTTATGGGTTGGATAAGTAAAATAAAAGAAAATAAGCTAAGATAAATCGTTACCTTTAATTGGGGTAACTCCCTTTGGTTTGAACAAAAATGGACTCTTGAAGTTCATTATGCCTAAGGTGGGTCTACTAAGAGGATGATAGGGATATAGGGAGCTTAATTGGGGATATTATGGATGATCCAAATGCCTTTATAGGTTTGTTTAATTTATTATATGTGGTTTCCTTTTATAAGGGGGAGGAGGGGCTCTTTAGAAAAAACATAAAGAATTAATTTTTAATAAATTCATATTCGGTTTTTAATGTCTTTATAGTGGATTTTTCAAAACCTAATGTGTGTATGGGTTTAAATCCTTTCAAAAAAATTGATTTTAGATAGGTTTGGGTCATTATATTAACCCTATCCTTTAGTTTTAACTCCCAGTTAATTAGTTTGACACTTACCATGTCACTTTTTGTTTTTATATTATATAGTTAATCAACTTACTATATACCTATAAGAGACCCCCAAGTGGTCCATTAATGACACACATATCATGATACATGTCATTTGGCCGGACCTTGGATTTTTAGGAATTTAATATCAATTAATAATTTAATATTTGTTTTAAAAACTCTTTTATGTCAATTTTGACACTATTTGGTATTTTGTTTTGTGAAAGTAATCAAAACATGATTACTTTGAACAGGATACATTGAATCAGCCCTAACATTTCATAGTCACCTATAAACTTAGTGTATGTCATAAAAACATTGAAATTATATTTATTTTAATATTTATATTACCATTTTTTGATTCTTTCATTAATAGGGTACTTACTGCATCATAATTGTGTCATAATTAAATTTAATTATATAATGTATAAAACATATAATTAAAATACCATTATGTGGGAAATATTTTTATATTTTTAATGAATATTTATAATCTAATTTATCTTATGTATAACCATATATTTAAAATGTTTTAGTTATTAAACATTAATTTTAACTCTTTTAACTCTTCTTTGAATTAAATAATAATAAATGTCCTAATCTAATCCATGTGGACCTAAAGGGTCATATTTTATTCTAAGGTTGTTTTTGGTCGAATTAAAATTATCCAATAGAATTAGGACATGTGTTAGGGTAATAATAATATCATTTTAGCCTTAATTACCCTATTTACTTTTTATCGTGCTAAATAAAAGTAAAAAATTACTATTCACCAAAAAATATTTTTATCTTATTGAATCAAATTTTACTCCTTGATATTAACCGTGTCTTTTGTATTTTTGACATTCCACTCACAGAAGCAGTAAAATTATGTTTTATGTGAATTTACAAATTCTCCTAGGAGGGGGGTAAATGACGGTGAAAAGTTCAATAAAATTTTTATATAAAGAAAATTATTATAAAAAGAATCCAATGAATTAAATTGAACTTATATAGGTATTATAAATTTATTTTTACATTAAATAATTTTAATAAAGCAAGTAATTATTTAAAAAAAAATTCGGTTTTAAACTATAACTCAGTGTTTTTCACTATTCATCAAAAATTAAAAGTTTTCAGAAAAATACCAAAAATTTACCCCAAGCTAATTTTGATATTCCGAATTCAATAATGAAGTCTATTTTACCAAATTAAAAACATAGGAGTTGCATTTATTAATTTAAAATTAATTCCTGCTGTCAAAACAAAAAAGCGTGTTTTTATGAAACAATAACTATCAAAAGATTGACACTTGTTTACGATTGGTTTAAATGCGATATTACGCCCAATGACTAAAATTGGATTTATCTGTAAATATATATTCTAAATAAAATTTAAAACCACTCAAATTCATAATTTATCACTATTAATTGTTTTGATTAAAAAATTTGTTTTTAATTAAAATTTAGTAATCTTCACTATTCATCAAAATATGAATTTTTCAGAAAAGTACAAAAAATTCACCCTAAGATAATTTCGATATTCTGAATACAAAAATGAAGTCCATTTTGAATGATAAGATGTATAAAATTTCAGAAATTGGGTCTTACTATTCATAACGGCTAGTTTGATTGGTTTTGGTGTGTGTACAATGCACGCTACTGTATAGAAACGTACCATGGAAGCTTGGGGTGTTACATTCTCCCCTCCTTCAATAAATTGCGTCCTCGCAATTTATTCTCTTTATTAGAAACATGGGGTTGACATTTCAAAATATCTTAGTTGAAATCCCACATCTAAAAATGGATTAATGTGGCCTCTATTTAAAATAAAGAGTGGTAAGTATGAAGGTTACCAAAAATAACACATACTAGGGTTCCATGTAGGAAAACATGGATATGAAAGACAATATAACCATCAATATCTGATAGAGAGTGGAAGAGGACATGGCTCTGTAAAGGCCTACAATCACAAAGCCATAAATTTGTGATGATATAATGTACTATCTAGGACAATGTTTTTGTTCTTCGATCCTTTTCATAATGTTGAGGAATTTATTTATGAGATTGGATAAAATCATAAGGAGATATACTTACTTTATATTTAGAGTTTTATCCATTACTAAATTTCTACCCCAAATTCATCTTTCACTCCAAAACATTATACAACTCAAAAATACTCTATTTAACCTAATCATATAGGGTTCCAAATATAATGAATTTATAATTCACATATCAGACTCTTTTAAAAAAAGAAACTACATTATACAATCTAGTGACTTCACATGGTAGGTGATAAATCCCAATCACACTATGGTTGTGGGTTCGATTCCCGCAGCTTTGTCTGACGCGACGGGTTGCCACACAGTTTATGTGTTGTCCTTTTATTAAAATCCAAAAATAACATTACAAAATTAATACATTCCAACCATTAGAGTTAACCAAAATACTACTATTCAAACTCACAGTCAAAAATTTACAGTGAATATAACATAATAAGGATCTTTTTTTCCAGGTAATAACATGTGAACGCCTTCCTCATATATTCTTTTACAACACCACAACATCCTGAATTACCAAAATCAACCATCTCTTATTCCAAAATCACTACCTCATTATCAGGACCATATTAAGTATTACATTTCCGTTAACCATTTATTTAAAAAAATTATCTTAATATTAATTCAATTTTCATAGAACCATATAATCTAAAATACTCAATAAAATAGTACTGCAGTACAATCCTTATTTATCTCTATAATTAATGTAACCAGTATACTATTTATACAACACTCAAATAAAATAATTCTATAATAATAACATAATAACACTATTCATTCCTCTTCTTCTGAGGTAGTATCATAACCGGATTATTATCCAACAACATCATTTGGTGAGTACTCTGATGATTTGGACAATGGTTTGCGTACTGTCGCAACTCCTTGTAGATGAATCTTTCTACATTTTAAAACTTTTGTTTACCCTTGAAATCACGTACTTGGTGTCCTTTTTCTCCACACTAATAACAAACTCCCATTCCTTTCAATAATTTACCAAGGTGATTCATTCCACATTTATCACATATCTGAAAATCCTTCTTTCCGAAATTCCCTTTATCCATATTTCATTCTACCATCCTTTTCTTCTCTAGCTTCCCTTCAAAGCCATAGAATTCAGAGAGTTCTTTACTGATCTTTTGATACTATTTATGCATATGATGATAATACGTAGAAGACTATTTCCTTTATAAATGTTGTCTTAATACCATTAATGATATGAACATTCTTACTCTTTGGATCATACGTATTGCGGGAGTTCTCATTCCTTCTACTGGGCACCATTTCTAAACAATTCCATACACTATGTCAGTTTATGATCACAATTCATAATTCCAAACATGTAAAATACCTAACATAAATTTAATAGTTTATGGATATAATCCATAATCACAAAAATGTTTTCTTTGAGGAGGTATATACTCATAAACCCTTCATAGCGGTTTGTAAAGAGAATGAAAATTATTCTAAGCATATCCCTCGGGGGTGTCGTAGCAAAGAGTGTAGCAAGGCTTGTTGTCGTGCACCAGTTCCCGTTCGAGTCTAGTTCAAAGTAGTGATTTCGGGTTTTACCCCTAGGTACATCTGTGCTAGAGCTGCCCCTACCTGCTCATATCCAGACAGGGATGTATTGCTCCAAGAAAACTCACAAAATCTCTACAATAACAAAATTATAGGAAGTTCACCTATATTAATCCTCTAAGTCTATCATAGGGTAATGTGCTCTAATCATAGTTTATCTAAATCTAGTTTCCAAGGTTATTGCTAAACTTACTCTAATACCAAGAGTAACACCCAACCCCTGTTATCGGAGTCAGTGCATTATTTTAATAAATTGGCATGATTACAAGGAATCAAGTCTCGAAGGACCGATCAGTTTAGCAGTCTTGGAAAACAGATTATATAAATTAACATTACATTATAATTTATAACATAAAACACATCATAAATAGTTCATTGAGAACTCCATTATTCCCTTTATCTTAACCATGCATATTAATCATAATACACTTCTTGGAATCATGGGAAAAATAAAACATAGAAAGGGGTGAGCTGAAACACTCAGTAAGGGTAAGAAATACTGTGGAAAATGACATAAATATTAAGCATGGTGAATAATTGAAACCACATCCCTTTCTAATAATATATATGAATAATTTTATGGATAGAATATGAGTTCAGTATATAATTCCATAATAAAACATAATCATGGATATTCTAATAGTTGAATAACCACATGAACCATCAATATTATTTCCATATTGAGGGAATGTACAATGACAGATATTCTAAAACATTTTTTCAAGGCCTTGGCAAACACATCTATAATTATTAAGGACTCGGCCAAAACCATATATCAAATTGGGAAAGGACGTCGACCAATTCCACATCTAGTGGTCTCATGAGACCAACCGCTGCATCGAGGACCTATACCGTGCTCCACCCATCACTTACTATGTCCAATACATTCCTCATTGAAAAGGATGAAACTTAACATAAACATTTGTATAAGAACTAGGATACGAAATGTCAATACTTTAACCATAAACCATGAATGGTATAAAAATAACACATCCACAATCAAACATATCACAAATCCATAAACATAATTTTTAAGATTTGTATCATGATAAATCAACATCAAAACAAGTTTAAAATCCATTACAGGATTTTGATGTTGATGAAAATGATTTGTAAAACTAATTGAGAGAAATAATCATTTTTCATGAAAACATTTAAAAGTCACACAATTTGGAAAATAAGTTATTTAAAGACATTTTTGAATCTAAGTATCCCATACCAATTTGAAACTTTAGAAAGGAATTAACATTTTAAAAACATTCATGTCCATATAAATAAATCCTTAAAACCCATTTTGAAGACATGGATATTAATAAGAAAGATTTAGAAGAATAAATATTTAAAAGATTTGAAATGATGTTTTAGTAATAATTCCCTTAAAATTATCCCTTTTAAAACTCTTTCATAAAACATGAACATTGATAATAAATATGTCCCAGTAGATACTTACGCAAAACAAACTCAGATAATAATGAGATTGTGAAATTAACCCTTACCAATTTGGTATCTTACGAATCATACACACCAACAATGAAGTATCATACAAAGAATAGGTAAATAAACATATATTATAGTGTATTACACAAGGAATAAAATTATGTGTAGTAAATACACCACACAAAAGGTAATAGTGGAAATATGGCATGAATCTCACTTGAATAAGGAGTGAGATGAAAACCCCTTACCTTGTACTTTTACATTGTCGAGGGTAGGGTAATCTCCTGTATAATGGTTAAATTATTTTTATTAAATTAAACAATAATAATATACATTAATATGATATCATATATGATCTTTTAACTTATCATTTTTAATAATATCATAGTATTATCATTGTTTCGGGTGTTAACTTACTCATTTTATTTTATATGTTTTGTTACATAAGACATGTTTTTTATGGATAGGTTGTATCTTATACATATCTAGAATGATATAAAGTCCTTACACATTATTTTTAATCATAAAATGATAATTATATTTGAATGGATACGATGGGGAATGAATGTCATCACATTCGTGGAGACGGTAGTCCGTACGTACGCACGAACGCTACTTCCATTTCATGTTTCTTTTTAAAAAGAATAAAAACAAAAATAATACATAGGTATATTACTATTACAGTATAATATAATATCTTATATGTGTTACTTATGTTCATTAATACCATATTTTATATGTTCCATGTATGGTATAAACGAGTCATATCACTTTGAGGGGGCGGTAGTCCGCACTTCCTCAAATGAAATTATCATATACATATACAACGTGAAAAAAATATTGGTATGACATAAAATGGAATTACATAATCTTATATATAAAATAAATACAATAAATATCATATTTAATTATCGTTCCATCATAATGGCCACCATGAGAGGTGGTAGGAGATAATTGAATAATCATCATTTTGCGAGGCGTTTGGTTTCCATCCACAGAAACATTAAGTTATTCCGCCATTAGATGGAGGTGTGTGTTAGTGTGGTTTGAATACTTCTCATAACAATATAATAGTTTATTTAGAATACTTGTTTTGTTACAAGAAAATGAATGATAAGAGTTTATGGGTTGGAGATGTAAAATAATGGAAAATAAGCTAAGAGAAATTGTTACCTTTAATTGGGGTAACTCTCTTTGGTTAGAACCAAAAAGGACTATTCAAGTGCCTTTTGCATAAATTGAGTCTTCTAGGAGGAGTATAATGATGTAGGGAGCTTAATTGGGCAGAGGTTTGATGATCCAAAAGGATTGAGAGGTGTGAGGAATTGGTTATAAGTGTTGTTCTTTTATAAGGGGGAGGAGGGGCCCTTTAGGAAAAAATAAAACTATTAATTTATAATAAATAAATATTCGGTTTCTCATGTCTTCAAAGTGGATTATTCAATGCCTAAGGTGGGTATAGGTTTAAATCCTTTCAAGCAATAGATTTTAGACAGGTTTGGGTTATTATATTAACCTTATCTTTTAGTTTTAACTTTTGGTTAATT
Source organism: Viscum album (assembly GCA_963277665.1). Taxonomy (NCBI): domain Eukaryota; kingdom Viridiplantae; phylum Streptophyta; class Magnoliopsida; order Santalales; family Viscaceae; genus Viscum; species Viscum album. The sequence continues at coordinate 537,978,413 of OY728129.1, forward strand.
TGTTTGACACTGACCATGTCACTTTGTATTTTTATATTAAATTGTTAGTAAACATAATATATACCTCCAAGATACCCCCAAGTGGTCCATTAATGATAAAACTATCATGATACAAGTCTTTTGGCCTCACCGTAGATTTTTTGGAATTTTATATCAATTAATAATATAATATTTGATTTAAAAACGTTTTTATGTCAATTTTGACACTATTCGAACAAGATACATTTAGTCAGCCCTAACATTTCATACTCACCTAGAATATTCGTGGATGTCCAAAAAACATTGAAATTATATTTATTTTAATATTTATATTACCATTTATTTGATTCTTTCATTAATAAGGTAATTACTACATCATCATTTTTTCATAATTAAATTTAATTATTTAAAGTCGAAAAATTATAATAAAAATCATATTATGTAGGAAATATTTTTAGATTTCTAATGAATATTTATAATCGAATTTATCTTATGTATAACCCTATATTAAAAATGTTTTAGTTATTAAACATTGATTTTAACTATAGTAACTCATCTTTGAATTAAATAATAATAAATGTCTTAATCTAATTAAAGTGGACTTAAAGGTTCATATTTTATTCCTAAGGTTGTTTTTGGTCGAATTGAACTTATCCAATAGAATTAGGACATTTGTTAGGGTAATAATAATATAATTTTTACCCTTAATTACCCTATTTACTTTTTACCGTGGTAAATAAAAGAAAAAAATTACTATTCACCAAAAATAATTTTTATCTTATAGAACCAAATTTTACTCCATGATATTAACCGTGTTTCTTGGATTTTCAAAATTCCACTCACAGAAGCGGTAAAATTATGTTTTATGTGAATTTACAAATTCTCCTAGGAGGTGGGTAAAAGACGTTGAAAAGTCCAATAAAATTATTATATATCTAAATTAATTATAGACCGACTCCAATGAATTACATTGAACTTATATAGGTATTATATATTTATTTTTTACATTAAATAATTTATGTAAAATAGGTAATTATTTAAATAAAAATTCAGTTTTAAACTATAACTCAGTGTTTTTGACTATTCATAAAAAATTATAAGTTTTCAGAAAAATACCAAAAATATACCCTAAGATAATTTTGATATTCCAAATTCAATAATGAAGTCTATTTTAACAAATTCAAAACATAGAATTTGCATTTATTAATTTAAAATTAATTCCCGCATTCAAAACAAAAAACGTGTTTTTAAGAAACAATAACTATCAAAAGATTGACACTTGTTTACGTCTGGTTTAAATGTAAAATTATGTCCAATGACCAACATTGGATTAAATTGTAAAAATATAGTCTAAATATAATTTAAAACCACTCAAATTCATAATTAATCACTACTAATTATTTCAATTAAAAAAAATTTAATTACAATTTAGTAATCTTCACAATTCATAAAAATATGAAAGTTATCAGAAAAGTACAAAAAATTCACCCTTAGCTAATTTCGATATTCCGAATCAAAAAAATGATGTCCATTTTGAAAGATAAGATGTATAAATTTTCAAAAAGTGGGTATTACTATTCATAATGGCTAGTTTGATTGGTTGTGGTGTGTGTACAATGCACGCTACTGTATAGAAACGTACCATGGATGCTTGGGGTGTTACATCCTACATATCCAATGTGATTATAAATGAAATCCCACATAGTTCATCTGAGAGGTCCAATGCCTTTACAGGCCCTCTAATTGTCTGTCTTACCATGCTATATGAATATTTTGGAGTATTATTTTGGGGATTTTTTATGAAAAGGAATCTAAATGAAAGGGTCCATGAAGTATGTCTTTACTCATAGTGATATAAAGGCTTGTTTTTTAGCCTACCCCTAAGGAGGAGTCCCATGTATGATTATGGTTGTATTTTTGGGGATTGTACATAAATATAATTCTCAATGATTTGATTTTGGGGATTCATTCTAAGGAGGATTACCTGGATTGGTTGAGGATAATATAGATTCAATGATCACGTCCAACCTCTAAGATCTCATGAGTCATTCTTTGTGAAATAATCAAGAGAAATTAAATTATCTAGAAATAATCATGATCCATAGTCTACATGTTGAAGATTATGGTGAAATAAGAGAAGAAGAATGATCTCTTATGCGCATTATCCAACACAAGTTTCATATCCTTGATTATAACATCAGGCTAACCATCTGGGTACGAGCCAGGAGGTGAAGAAGAGATACTATGAAACCTCCTAAAAATTCATATATCTAATTAATTAAATGGGAATCCCTAAAATTGGTTTCGTGAGGAGGATATCAGTCCCTATTTAAGGGAAAGGAATGAATGATCCTACCCCTCCCCTCCTGGAACTACAGTCCCTTGGTCACGAAGGCAAATAAAGAAGTTCGAGGCCAAAACGCTCATGACAAAAACTAATAGATCCTGACATCACCCCAATGTTTTGGGTCTTAGTGATCATGGGAATTCATACTGACATACCCCCAAGTACATTTCCCATTAGGTTGGAAAAGTGTGATACAAATCTTAATGAAATAATAAATACCCACAAGGGATTCATGGTGGTGTGCTACATTCTAATTTTTTAAATGTTTACTGACTTTTTGAGTGGTTTCAATTTGATAAAACCTTTGAAAGGGATGAAAATGAAATGTGATCCTTCTATTTATATCTTTATAGATTGCCTCATCGGGGGATCTTATTGGTCTTATCCTAGAGAGAAGATTCTTTTCACAAGTTCCATGAGGAGCTGTAAGTGGTTCATATAAGGGGTGGGATGATGCGAGATAGAATGCCTTTCATAGTAGAACACTTAGGAAATAACACTTATGACATGCATTATACAAGGCCCCAAGAGTCTCCTCAGGTGTCCCAAGGTAGACTTGAAATGGTCCCAAGGTAGCATAGGGGCCTTGAAATTGTAGCTATAAATTTTAGTGAAAATTGTTCCCATATAGGATCTATATTCATTTAGAGAAAAGTGGTACTTTGGCCACCAAAACACCTTTAATTGCCTCTTTTCCCATGCTATAGAGTGTACCTGAGATGATTTTGGGGACCTGGGTGAAGCGGTTTTGTGAATAGATCATTTGGTATTCTTCTTATTTTACAATTATAAAAATGAGGAATTCCAAGGATCCAATTTATATGAAAATAGGGATCCCTAGTTGTATGTTCTTTCTTGAATATGAAAATATTATAAGAACCTAATGCAGGTGTTCCATTATGGGGTTGTCTTCCTTCAAATGCCATAGAGGAGGATATATAAGCCTTTCGATATATTTGGTGTTGTGTGTAGGATTTCCTGGGAATGACCTGCTGTTTATTCCAGGGTATCATTACCTCTTTAAAAATCATAAGGTCCAATTCAAAATTTTTTCAGCCCACTTTGAAAAAAAGTGTCTAAAAATCCCACCAGATAGTATCCAGTTGAAATAACAGTGTCTAGTACTGAGGTATAACATGGTAAATATGATGAATGTGACACGGGGGGTGCTATTTAGTTCACCCTCATAAGTTGGCAACACAATCTGAGCACTGATGTCTAGTTTTCATGTCCTAGGTACAATGCCATAGTGATGGTTTGGAGCGTAGGCTAGTGGTGTCAACATAAACTGCCCTACCCATTTCCAATTTTTTACATCATGTTTTTGGGAATTTTCTCTCTTATTAAGGAAGTCATCCAACAAACCATGACTTGTTCTTTGTGTAGATATCACAATGTATTTCTATTTCATTCATGTACATGATAAAACCTCATGAGAGAACATTCTACATCGATTTTCCTTTTTTAGGAGCCCTTGTAAAGAATCTTCGGAAGGGGTCAATGAGAAAAATTGATTGAGAGGAATGCATGGGAAACCTAATTGAGAGGTCTCTATGAGTCACATCATTTAGAGTGTTGTATAAGATTATTCTTCTTATAAAATAGTTGGGGTAGATTACTGTGACATGATTGAATCTACTCCTACAGATTTGGGGATGAACATGGAAGCTTAATAATGTGAGTATCCATGAATAGGTTACCTTATCATATAAAATCAAAGTCTTATATAGGACTCCTTCATCCTTGGGACTTATAGTTACATCCCTAAAAACCTGGTCTGTGATGAACACCAATATCCCATCAACAAAATTTTCCTCAATGGGAATTTATATTATACAAGGAATGATTCCCACTGGATGTTCAATGCATCACAACAACTGCAATCTAGATCTGATGTAGTATATCACATAATCAAACCATCACAATTTTGAGTCAACATTTTATGCTTCAAAATATATTTCACGCATTTTTTTAATGATGAAAAATATTTCCATTCAGGATGGTAATTAAAACCATAGTGTATGTCGGCATAATCGGTGCGCCATACATATTTTAAATTGAAAAAGGAAATGGAATTCATATATGTCTACATGATTGTTTGGGTAGAACAAAGGTTTGTTTACAAGAACAATAAAATCACTCCCATTCTATTGAGGTAATTGAGTCCATAGATATAGTGACCCTAGCCTTTAACACATATCGTCACATGATTTTATTTGTAATAAAACATCTTATTGCAAGCCAAGTATCATGAAGTCTAATAGCTTGAAATAATATGAACATAATGACAAATTATTAAAATACATTTTATTCAATCTAAATAATGAGATCATATCATCAATTTGGCTCATACAACATCATAGGATAACATGGGGATGAAATGAACAAAGGGATGATCTAAAATCCTAGTAAGGAAAAAAGCAAAGTAATAATGCTTTAGCACATGGGTTAGAAGGCAAGGAATAATGAAATAAAATGGCATGGAAAAGGTAAAATCAAAACCTATAAGAATGCAGATCATATAAACATTGATTAATAGTAATGTGGAATCAACATAAAACATGTCATTAGCATGAGTCAAGGCTCGTTTCACATAGAAGAGAACAAATCAAGGTTAAACACCAAGATTGCTACATATGGTATCATGAGAAAAGGAATACCGCCAAAACCATTACACATAACGTATCATGAGACTCAACTTTACCAAAAGAATTGGAGTGATATCTATGTGCACCCAAATTTAAATGTTCCTTAATTTTCGTGCCACATATTGAATCATACATAATCAATCAAAAACCTCAGGGAACCTGTAGAAGGAAATAGTTATCATAATAATGTCACAATGAAAAATTAATGGGTGTATCTTAAAAGTGTCAATGAAAGAAGGGAATTAGAACATACATAGACATTCATAAGGTAAAATATTCATATATCATGGTATGTGATGTGAAATATTAGTGACAAAAAGGTACAAAGAGTATTTAAGATTTTTTAGTATTAAAACATTTTACTACAGTTTTAAAGTGAAAAATAACAAGAATCTATAATTTAAAATCTAATAATCTTTAGTAAAAAATTATTAGTGATAAAATAATGGTTTCATAATAAAAATTATTTTATAAAAAAGATGGTTTCTTAAAACATATGGTAGAGTGAAGTTGAAATTTGGTGTGAATTTAGAATGTCCCCTTAATGGTGATTTCCTTTCAGAAATCATTGATGATGGAACTACATTAAAACATGTATATCCCTAAAAGATAATTATTATTTGACCTAGATATACGAGTGTGTAAATATAATAAAAAAATAAACGATTTACATAAACAAGACATAAGATTTTATTTTGTTAAAAACAGAGTATGAATAACCTGAAGAAATAATGGATGTTTTGGTAGAAACCCTTACCTTAAGTCCAATGATGTTCTCCACATTATATTAATGAATGAAATCATAAAACTAAGTTCATTAATTATTATGTAAAGAAATTATTTTAAGTGTAATAGATTTATTATAACCAGTTTATGTTCATTAATCACAAATTTGATGGGTTTTGAGGTTCAGTTTTATTATTCAGATCCATTTGATTCGGTATCAGTTTACATATATAAATGAACGGATATTCATGAATAATGAGGTTGGGTTTGTAGAATTGAAATTATTTTTCATTATTGAACATTTTTAAGGATACATGTGTGTAAATTTCTTTTGGTTAAATGTAGTGATGGTGAATCGGCATATAAAACATTAGTGAAAACATTTTGGGTTAATTGGCGGTCTTTGATCAAAACAAACAATTTTTTTTAAATGTGTACAAAAATATTCTAGAACCATAGATGATACATAATACATATTATATTATGGTTCCACCATAAGAATTTTTTCATAACCATAATTGAAGATAGTAATGTAAATTGAAAGCCCATCATCCTTGAATGTTTTAAATTAAAACATCGCATATGGGATTTTTACTAATTGTATAAAAGAATGGTAAAGGGGAGATGATAATAACTTATACCATTATCATAAAAACAATATAGTACATTTTAGGTACTAGAGTTGACATAAAATTTGGAGGAGGAGTGTTAAGTATAGAAAACAATTGAATGTGAAAAGAAATTAAATGAATTGAAAAAAGTTGTTTACCCCTTGAATTAATCTTACATGATAGCATGATAATGGGAGAGGATGTGGTTTATTAATGATTCCAAGGGATACTGGATGTGGGGGTGGATATTGGGGATATATGTTAGAATAATAAATGAAATCCACAAGGATTGATATTAGTGAAGACAATATGGGAGTGTGGGTGGTTTTTATATTAATTGGAGGAGGGTTTTCATAATATTTTAATCATTAATTTATTATTATTTCATAAGAAAATAAATTGAGATTATTACATGACAAAATTGTAATTGGTGCATGTGAGTTTGATCTAAATGTTCTTACATCTGCAGAAAATCACCCATCACTCAGTAATTAATGTATTTAGATTAGTATATAAATTATGGTATTTCATTATTCATAATAAATTTAAGTATTTCATAAAATCCCAAAACAATAACCCAATCTATTTTTTGGTGTGTAGAATCCAAAAAATATTATGTTTTCCTTAAATATTTATTTAAAAATGATCAATTGAAATTTTAATTTAAAGCATAATTTGCTTGAAAAATACATATTTTTTAACTATAACTTATTTTATAAGGCTTTCTAAAATTACATAAGGACTTATAAAATTATATTAAAATTAGTTGAAATATTATTTTTCTTTAATGAACACAATTTAGGAAAATAAATTTTCTTTATATTAATTAATTGATCTTAATTAATTATTTATGACTTACAAAAATACAAATACTTTTACTATGGTCATATTATCCATTCAAATATGACTAATTTTTATTTATACATTCAAGGGTGTGGTTACTATTATTTTTGATGATATATTATTCATAAGGTTCATATTATTATTCCTAAGGGTATATAACTATTCATAAGGGTCAGTTACTATTCTTCAAAAAAAAAAATTTCATTTATTGGACTCCTAACATTGTACTGATCACAACCGTGTATGTCATATTTTCGAAAATCAAAACACATATATGACAATATTATGTATAAAGGTCACATAGTACATAGTATTTCCTTGTGTTTTGATTTCATGTGACTATAAAAAATAATCATAAGAAGGTAATTTTAATTGATAAATCATTGGGTCGATAAATTATTCCCCCCATTATGAAATTTCATTGTTGAAATTTTATTTTACATTGCATTACATAAATAGGTGTGGGTAATTTTCTTTCATTGCCTCCTCGAGTTCCCATAATGGATCATCGTACTAATGATTCTGCCACAAAACATTGACCAGGTAAGTAGTACTGTTCTATAGAACATTATCTCTACAATCCATGATCTTGGATAGATACACCTTGTATGAAATATAATTCTTCAACTATACCACCACTAAAAAGTGTACATGTGAAGGATCTGGTATGTACATCCTTAAGAGGGATACATGGAAAACATCGTGAACAATAGACATGGTATGAGGGAGTTCCATTCGATGGGCCACAACCCTAACATGATAAGGAATATCAATGCGGCTGTTGTACATGGAACATATGTATCTTTTCAACCAAAACATCATGACCTTCTTCCATAGATATATGTCTAGAAATACAATGTCTCCAACATTGAACTCAAGGTATCATTAATTATTTTTTACACAACTCATTTGTCGACTTTGGGATTCCTTGATGTGCTGATGAATGATCTTATTCTTCTCCACCGTTTCTTTGACCAATTCATGTCGTTGTAGCTTACTCTCACTAACTTCATTCCAACACAGTGATGTTCTACACCTTTTCCCATAAAAGGATTCAAATTGTTCAATTCTGATGCTCGTGTGTAAACTATTGTTGTAGAAGAATTCATCCAGTGGAAGATGTTGGTCACACCTTGTTTGATGTCCATAGAACCTTCTCTCAACATAAATTCTGATGTTTGAATAGTTCACCCAGATTGGCCACCAGTTTGAGGATGATAGTCCTTACTGAAGATCAGTTCAGTGCATAGAGCTTGTTTGAGACTTTTCCAAAACATTGATGTTAATATCATATCTTGATTAGATACAATAAAAAGTGGTAATCGATGTACCCCTTCCTCCTCTTTGATATATATCCATGAAATGTGATCTAATGAGACATCCTCTAAAATGGTGATATGTTGATCTATCATTATAAGACGATCGACAATGAGCTATATAACATTTTTTCCTATAGATATTATTGTAAGTCAAGTGACAATTTCCATAGTTATGTTGTCCCACTTAAATGTTGGTGAGGGTAGTAGTTACATCATCTCCTTCATGTTTTGTGTTTCATCATTCACGTAGTGACATAACAGGAACTTTGATGTATTCTCAACAATTTCCTTCTTCATAATATGTCACCAAAAGTTTTATCAGGGATCTCAAAACATCATTGTGCTCCTTGGCTGAAAGAGAAGGTTGAACTATGTGAATCATTAAAAAGATCCTTCTATATCTATTAATTTTGTGGTAATCACAATAAAGACCCAATTTATACAACTCATTCCTCATCAATCATGAAATCATAGTATTTCACATTTCTTATAGCATCCAATATTTTCTGAATTTCCACATCTTTTCTTTGTGCATAATTTATTTTATCCACGAAGGATCGTTGGGTAATAATTCGAGAATGGATTGATGGAGTTAAAAAAATAATTATTCCTGTGACTATCCTCTCTAAATCAAGGAATATTTGATCCTTTTCAGTTATCATATTTGATAAAAATGATTGATCCTCTTAACATATACCATATGCCACCTTATTTTACGTAATGAGACGGTAGTGGATTGATCATCCATAATTGTTGATGAGATATAAACAACTTCTCTAGTGAGTATTCTGGTATTTTTCCGTGAATATATATTTAAGACTCTTCTCATCAGTATATATCTCACACTTGTCCCCATAGAGATAATGTTGTCGTATTTTTAATGAAAATATCACATCTACCGACTCCAGATATTTAATGGAATAGTTTTTCATAGGGGTTTTCTAATATCATGAGATTTAGTATATAAATTTATTATTTAGAATTATTACATTGATTATGTAATTATTTTAAGAATCATTTTACATCACATAGTGTACTCCACTCATGGGGAGTGTGAGTATTGGTGTAGTGATAAGATTAATTTTCAACTCCTTAATGTTGTCATCACATTTTTGAGTCTAGAAGAATGTAAATAACTTATTTGTTATCTTGATAATAAGGTTTAAAAATCATGATATGTTCATCCAAAAATATTGATAATAACCAACTAGACCCATAATGTGGTGAATCTCTATTACAAATGTTGTCATGGGCCACACTTCAATGAACATTGTCCTCAAATCATCTACAGATATCCCCTTACTAGTGATAATTTTCCATCAGAATGATACTTCCTCTATTTAAAAATACTTTTACTATACTTTTCATATATTTTATCCCTTCTCTTAGTATTTAGCACAATATTCAGATACTCCTCACGTTCCTCCTTAATCATATATCATATCAATATATCATCGATAGACGACCAAAAATTTGTTGAGGTGATATCTAAAGACTATTTTCATTAAATCCATGAAAATTTTTAGAGAATTAGAATGTATGAAGGGCGTCACTATGAATTCGTAGTTTTTAAAACTCATTCAAAATGAATTTTTGAGAGTATATTTATTCCTCAATATTAATTGGTGATATCCCAACTGAAGGTCCACCTTAGAGAAATAAAATACCCCAGGAAGATTATAGAACAAAAAGTATATAGGGTAGGGGATACTGATTCATTATTGAGAATTTATTGACTTCGTGATAATCAATGCAGTGGCATATTTATCCACCCTTCATCTTGACAAAGAGGACTGGCACACCCCATGTTATAGAACTCAGGTGTATAAAACCATTATCAATGATATTCCATTAACCACTTCTTCAGCTCATCCAGCTCTACGGTTGAAATTTTAAATATTTTTGTTGATATAGGAAGGGATTCACTAATGATATTATTGGATAAATCAAGCTATCTATTAGGATAAAGAGTATAAAACTCTTAAGGGAATACATTAGTATAATCCATCATGATTCCCATATCTTCAAGAATTATGGTCTCCTTTTCCTCAATCATTTGAGCTAGAAATTCGTTCTTATAAGGAACTAATATCCATAGTTGAGAAAATGATTCTAAATTTGAATCATATTCCTTCTTAGACATGTAAATAGTCGGAGGATGCTTCAATATGTGACGAGTCATCTCCCATTCCTAATAGTTAATGTTGTCTTTCTATAAAATAACCAATCTATGCCCAAGATAACATCGACCTCCAATAAACTAAGTAACACTTGATTTTTAAGTAGGTTCATTCAACAAACATTAAACATGGAGGAGTTATAAATAATAGACACAATAATTTCCTCATTCTCTGTTCTCATAGATAAATTAACCTCTAAATTTTGAGGTGGTTTTTGAATATTTCTACAAAAAGTGCAAGATATGAAAGAATGCATAGTAACAGATTCAAATAGACCATTTGTTATTATTAAATTAATAATTAGCATACATGTCACAACATTGATTCTCAGTTCCACCATAGAATTAGTGATAGCATTATCCCTTCATTTTTGACTTTTAGGTTGTTCTTGATTTCCTTCAACAACCCTTTTATTAAGAATGTTGTTTGAATAATGACCATTCTCCTTGCAATTGTAACACTGAACTACTGGCTGATAGTTGATCTTATCCTTGATTTCTTCTTCCACATTAGTGTTATTATTTATATCTCTTTGGATGTTCTTTTCTCTATGTCTCATCTTTCTACATTTGAAGCAATTCCTGGATAACATTAGATAGTTCCCACGATTCTTCTTCCCAAAAATATGACACGTTGGATGCTCAATCATCTTTCCATCATGGGATTTATTATATGAACCAGCCATATTTCATTTGATATCTATTTTTGGCATTGGGCCCACAAGACCACTGAGAATCTCTGTTATCTATTTATACCATGAGGGCACAAAGGAAAATCTCATCATAACCATTGAAGTCATAATTGACCCCTACTTTTGGTAGAATCAAATTTAGTCCTCTAATGAAGTGATTCACCTTGATTTCAGTGTTCATGAAAAAGAATGAGGCATGTATTGCAAAACTAGATGTTTTATTCATATGCCTCGATGGACACATCTTCCTTCTACTTGTGTCTGAGGAACTCCATTTGGATCTTAAGAATTAGGGTTTGGGGAAAATATTGATTGTAAATTATTCCCTTGAACTCATCCCAATAAATTGAATCAATTTCCTCCATGGGATTCATATTTTTGATTACTTTCCACCTATGGTCAACTTCCCCATCAAAACAATAGACTACTATTTCAGCTTTCCCCTCTTCTGATAACTGGAGGACAAAGAAAATCTATTCAATGAATATCATCCACTAATCCTCTAGGACAAGATTAGAAGATCAAATAAATATGAGTGGACTTTTACACATTAATGATTCAATGAAATCTCTATATTTCAATGGATAATAGGGATTTCCACGTGATTTCTGTTCTTATTCGTAACTTGAACCAGTTTAAGAAGAATTTTCACGATGTTTTGAGCACCCACTCCCATGATATTTGGCATATCATTAGGACATTCTTCAAATTCTCTATTTTATTGATTGCTGGAATGTGTTCCTCTATTACCTTCCATTAACTAATACAATTAATATACAAGTAGTGGGATTGAATAATTAACTAATAATTATAAAAAAAAATCTTTGATCACAAATGGATAAACTTATAAATTAGAATTATATCCAATTTGGCTATTACCTAGGTTTTAATAAATGTTATCCTTCATCTTTTTCATAACTTATATTCTTATGCGATATCTTACCCTTAATAATGTTTGATAATAAGGTCACAGATTTACTAAATTATTTCCCCTAGGTGTGTCTAATCATGAGTGAAACAAGGATCATTTTTGTGTACATGTGCCCATTCGAGCCTACCTCAATGTACTATTTTCAAATTCTACCCCTATACATATGAACCAGATCCACCACAACTAGTTTATATCAAAACTGGGATGTATTTTATTGATAACCCACATACTAATTTTATAAAAGAAATTTGATGTTTTCTTATACATAGTCTCATCATTAAGGATTTTACAAAACAGATATATTCATAATATCTTTAAATAACTAGACAATCCTCCGATAACAAATTTAGAAACCCAAGCCTTTTACACATATCATTACAATTTTTTTGGAATAATAAATAACCATATTACAAGCCAAGGATCATTAAGTCTAGTGTATTGGAATACAAGGAACATAATAAAACATATTAAACACTATTTTTTATTAATCTCTATAATGAGCTCTTATATTCCATTTTCCACATAAATCTTCGTAGGATAACTTGGGGATAACATGATCAAAGGGATGAGAGAAAGGTCTTATAAGGTAAAAAGAATAGTAATAAATTGTCAGTACATGGGTTAGAAGGCACGACATAATGTTAAAAAAATGCATGGAACATGTGAAATCAAAACACATCTCCCACATTTCTGTGCCTCTATGAATAGAGAATATATCGTCATGAAGAAATATTTTATTTTACGACATTATTTTGACTATTAGGGATTCTTCAAGAAATTATACCGAGTCATGGTTGTTCATTACTTTCTACCGAACTAATTTTATATCAAACTTTTACATAAGGATCTTCCAATGTTTCAGACATCATGTCAATATTGGTTGGATGAGAAGGTATTTGATTGGGTTATTATGAGAGGAAAAATGAACCCCATGGTGATGAATGTAGATCATTAGTTTCTAAAACATAAATATTAACACAAGGTGTCTTTTCTTGATAATATAATAACAACTCTCAACATAGATCATGGACAGAATAAGATAATAGAGTCGATTTTCATTCCCATCTTTGTTATTTTCTATTTTAAAGGAATGTAGTGGTGCCTCTAGAGATATCACACATAGAATGACATTATTTCCATTGATATGTGGAATTAATACTATTGTTTCATGATATATATCCTAAGGTATTAACATTTTTACTAACAATAATAGGCCCATTGTTATGTTACCCCATTATTCATTATTTTGGTGAGGGGAAAAAACAAGCCTATAATGTTGGATATGAAAAATTGGAAGTAGGACAAGTGTCCTTGAAGCCCTCTCACCTAATTAATGTTTTGAAATTGTGACATTTTTTGGGATGGATTTTTATTTCACAGGGTCAACATCGATTCTATGATAGCATACAATGATATTGAGAATCCTTCCAAAGTTTATAATGAAAGAGAATTTTAAGAAGTTCATCTAATGTTAATGTTATCGTAGCTTGTGGAATATGATATAAAGGATAGATAGATGGTTAAAAATTTTTCAATAAAAATAACTATATCAAGAGGGTTACATTTTATAAACATCCCCACGAAGGGTTTGAATATGCAATACATGACATGTTTTTTTGTGGCACCTACATTTTAGAAGATAATGGGAATGACCCAGAATAGAATACTCCATATTAGGAACAAAGGAAGAGAATTACTCACCCTATTGTTCCATGAAAAAATTGTTACTCAATATAGTAATTCTATATGGATAGATATTGATAACTATTTTTTTCATTTAATCATATATTCCATTAAGAGAACTGGGAATTCACCATTAAGAAAATGATGGTTTAGATCTCTAATGTCATATAAAACTATAATTTTAAAAGTATTCTTATTAGAAGGGATGTTTTTGGAAAAATATTTTACATATTTTACCACCTATATAAAGTTATCCATGTTTCATTTTTCCACATCAGCCTCAATTTTTTAGTCAAGAGTTGGGAGTGACTATCTAAATGCATGTTTTTAACCTTTTTGACCATCTAGAAATCCCAAGTTGTGGGTAGATAGATACATACCTAGTAATTAAATATCTATGTTATTACAAGAGAACACGTCATAGTTTTGTTTCATAAGGAGTTATATAACCATTATTCCTCACAAATTACGGCCACAAATATCAATTGGGTATTTTTTATCACCAATCATCCCTTTATTTATTTCAATGTGTTTTTCAACACTAGTGGATAAATATTCCTTGAATTCTAGAGGGGTATCCCATAAACCTTCATCGTCTTACTCTTAGTCTTGAATTACCTATGTATTTCACTATGATGTTGGTGTTGAAATGATTTTCTCATGGTTAGGGGATGGGATTACATTTTTACATTTAGATGTCGAAGCAACTAATTATGGATCTATTGATGGGTGAGTAATTTTAACATATAAAGGGAAGATGTGTTCTAGAGAATGAAAATCTATATTTTCTTCCATTCAAATAATGACATCTTCTAGAATAGCTGATGGAATTTGTATATGTTGAAACATGGGATGGAATGAATAATGTTTCCACTATGATGTCATTACTACATATAAGGTTGAAAATATCTCATATGATGTTAGTTTTATTTTTCACGACTAACATCACAAAAAAACTGAATGTGTTCATGAATTTGGGGCGACCCCTTTGATTTGATTTATGGGAATCACATAATCTGAACCAATCATCTTTAATGAATTATAGAGGTTCATATCCAACCCATTTGAGACATTTATTATAGTGAACCAGTCTATTATGAACTATTTCTCCTCCCTAAGGAAAATTCTAACGATAATCTATAGTGACTCACTAGATGTAAATGGGTCTTTTTCTGCCTAAAATGTACTAATTTGTTCATTGAAACAAAATATTATGTAATGGTGATATGATTAAGGGATATATGTATGCTATTGTAACCTTGGAATTCCCAACTAAATATTGAATGTGTTATCATTAATAAAGAAATATAATGATTGTTGGACATTAAATTCCAAAACTGAGTCCTCAGATTGATTTCACCATGTGGTTTCTTCTAATTCATTTCATAACCTTATAACATTAATTTGGATAGGGATATGTCAAAATCATTGAAACCTATTTAACAAAGTGTTCATATTGGAGTGATGTTGAATCTTGAGTCATTTTAAATATAATATCATTGGATATAAATTTAGTTTAACCTTAAAGATATATACAAGGGTATGGAATGTCCATGCCTAATTGCATCATCACTATTGTTTTTGAATGATATGATCATGTGGAAATATTTTGGGACATTTTATCTCTCATATATTTTTGTAGTAAGAAACTCAACTATAAATTCATGTGGGATATAAAATTCATCTATGAGTTCTCCATTGATGGTTTTTATAGAGTTATAGAATCCAGAATGGATAAAATAGTCAGAATGATGTCCAATTTCTTCAAAAAATTATATATCATGTCAAAAGGTATGGGAATCACTGCATGGGGATGCTCTTTGGAAGGTTCATTAGGAACTGAACTTCTTGATGTGGTTAGAAAAACCATTAGGATAGGAGATTATGGGACTTCTCCTATCCATGTATTATATTTACTAGTTCTGTCTACATGCTAAGGTCAATTATCAAATTGAGTAACCTATAGTCGATCATCCAGATTTATTCTGTTTGTACGAGCCCTATACTATGTGGGGAAAATAATTTATCCTTTTTAGGTTGTGGGTGGGTTCTCCAATGAGTTTTGACAACATACAGAGTTCGTATGGGATTCTATTAGAGGATTGACAGAAGGGACGAGTATTTCATCCACTATATCATCCACTCTGATGGCCTCTTCCCCTACTTCCCCAATAAATTTATATGAATTATAGTTTATTTTTCCAATAATCATTTTAGAAAGGGGACATAAACTGAATCAAAATAATGGAACCAATTATCAAATGTCCATTTGATAGAGATTCCTTCTGGTGGGTCGACACTTATTGTTCTTTTTGAAAAGTAATCCCTCGTTCTTATGAGAATGTAGGAATGATTTCTGTTAATTTAATTTCCAAAATTATCCTTATAATGATCCTATATTCCAATATTTACTTAATTCTCAACTAGTTGTGTCATTTTTTAGGATACTGGCTTTCGGAGACCCCAACTGTTGATAGTGTCGGTTGTGTTGTAGTAGAAGAGGATAAATTCATAACGGTATGTTTTAACCATGTTTTTATGATATCATTACTCTAGTTGATAATTTTTATGACTATAAAAGAGAAATGACATCTTCATACCCTATCATTTAATTTAATTCCATTTGATTTCAACCTCTATATTGGTGGAAGAGACACATGGGGAAGCACAATGTGGCTTTCCCAACATTACATTCATAGAGTCTGAAACATTTTTAAGGATCCCTTGAAAAAAAATTCCAGGATTTTGTTCCCCATCAAAGAATTATGGGGGGAATAATTTGGTAGAACATCATCACCATCCTAGCTAAAATTCTTGGGATTTAAAAACATGGTTAATTTTTTTTTCAATTTTGAGAAAATGATGTCATGAAAAAAGTAATTTTGAAAATTGATAACCTCAAATTTAATCTCATAAATATACATTAACAACTACTCCCTCTAATTATCATACTGAGTTTCATGTTGGTGTTGATTCTTAGGGGGTGTATCTTCATGATATGGTGCATACATTGGATAAAAAATTGAAGGGGAATTCATAAGTGAAAATGTAATGGCATCTAATTTTCCAGACCTCATTTCCAATGATTATTGAATTTGGTCCATGAAATAGAGCCCTCATATCTTTTAGAAAATTTTATAGGGTATTAGAAGCATCTTGTATATTTCATTGGGATTAGTGGAAGATGATTCATTTTGCAATGATATTCTATATAGATGGAAATAATAGTTCTAGAAGGATTGGTTGGGTTATAGAATATGTCAACCATTTGAACACAATAACAAAATATGAGAAACACTCATTCTGTTGTTTTTATCATTTCAAGTAGTCAAGTAACATTTTCTACTACAAAATAATGCTGAAATAAAAGGGGAATTTTAGAAATATTACATCCCACAGTATAAATGAATGATTTGGTAATTTAGTGCATGATAAAAGGTTGGTACCTTTAGTGATTTCAAAAAGAATAGTTTCACTTACTCCTTCATATCGGGGGTCCCCATCATGGAATCACAACGAGAGAAAAAATTCATCACATTCTATTCAGAGTCAATGGATCCATTAAAATATAGAAATGTATGTGTCCCATATATTATTGGGGGAATATTCAGATCTACCAATTTAGGTGAAGGATTATTTTTATATTGTTCTGGAGTAGGCCAAACCTCCATGTGTTCTAATATAGCCTTTAATGTCTCAACAATGCTAATTGGCCCATAGGTAATGCCTTAATAAAAAATGTTCTAATAGGTGTAGCGACTGGTAGAACCATCTGGGGAGGCACTATTGGTATCTTTAGTGGATATCCAATAGGGTTAGGCTAGTGTGGATATGTGTGGTGTTATTTAGAATTTTTCCTAAACAAACATAATTCTTGATCATCTTATGGGGGATCCATTTATATTGGTGGTTGGTATCAAATGTTGATCAGATGTTCGAGATTCACATCATTCAATGATGGTAACCCTATTTAACTATGTAAGAAGTATTGTAGTGTGTGTTTAGGATCTCTTTGAAGAACATATCCATTAGTAAGCCTCCCCTATTATAGTTTGAATTTTAATCTCTATAATTATTCATTCTCATCATCATCATGAGAGAATAATTATTAATTTGAATGTGGTTCATCTTCTCAAGGATGTATTTGAGTATCAATACTATTGTTTCCATATTCTTTGTTAGATGCCTTACGACTATGTAATGGTAGAGTGATCGAGGGATCACGTAAATTCTTATCAAGCCTCTGGTTCGAGGTATGTACCACTCTATCAACCATTTTAGTGTGTATCATATTTTATCTAAAACATTTTCCTCCAACAACTAGTAGAAAATTATCTTGTGTAATATAGTATTTGGGGGTTGTATTAATAATATTCACAGATTGATAATGAATTACCAGAATTTTATTAGTGTCTTTGTGTGACAAGGTTTTTATGTGCCTCTAAGGGATATCATTTTCCTCAATTTATATATTCATTGGAATTATTTTACGCCTCCGTATTTATCCAATTTCAGATTATTTAGAACAATATTGGATTAATGGTTTGTTTCAGCCAAAACGTTAAATTTTTTTAATTCTCTAATTATATCAGATTTTAATCACAATGGTATTTTGGTCATAACTTTTAAAATATTATTCAAATTTTAGTAATTAATTTTTTGGGAATTTTTTATTATTGTTCATCATTTTTTTTATTTTGGTGAAATTCCTAGTTATACCATCTTTATGCCTGAAAATATGATGACAATTTAAAAAGACGTCCTCGAGAACAGGATGGAACCCATATCTGTTACTGAGACATAAATCATCCTAACCACATAAAATAAAAGGTTTTTACTTCTAATGGAATGATGAAACATAAAATCGTATCTCCAATGCAGTTAATGGGGTTTAAACCTCGTTAAGAGTAAAAATTGTTTTATAGATTGATGGAATAAATATGGAATACTCAGCTAGGAAAACATTGTATCAGTATTTATTACATATATCCTCCATATAGTGGAAAATGATTCTGAAATATTAAGGGTGAGTGAAAGAAATATTTATCAAAAATTGTTGTTCTGGATGGAATGCATGAATCATATTTATATGGGGTTCAATATGTGAAATCCTTCAGAAGACATATTCTTGACTATAAACTGAGCAGATCTCATCATTCAAAAATCATTTCCTTTCATCAAATTATTCATAGGCACTGTGGTGGGAGATCAGCTCTGAGGGGGGGGGGGGGGGTCCATAAATCTACTCCTATTATACTTTTAAATTATTTTTTCTTTGTTAAAGTTTTTGATTTCAATTATAATTTAGATTTCAAATAAATTCATGTCTTGTTTTTTTGTCAATGTTTTTCACACTTATTTTTATTCCATTGTTCTTCTTCTATTATTGTCTTAATCTCACTTTATAGTATAACCAAACATGTTATTTACAAATATATATTCTATGAAATTTTTTATTTTAATTCTAATATATTTTATGTATACATTTTTTCCAAGTAATTATGAATTTATTTGTATTCAATTAGAACATTATTAGCAATGTATAATTTTTTATTTTATTAAAAATAATATATTATTATTATTTATTTTTTTAATTCTCGTTTTTAATATTACATACTCATTATCATATCTATTATCACAATCTATAATAGTCATATACATTTTATTTCCAAAAATATATTATATTCAATAATTATTATAACTTTTACCTAATATTTTCGTATATAAATGAATTCAATTCTATTTATTATATTTAATATTTTCTTTTATGTATATTTGAAAAATTCATTTATGTATCATATTTGATATTCAAATTATTTCTTTTTTCCAAAATATTTTTTCATTTTTATTGGTATTTATAAATAATTTCTCATTAACAATTTATTCATATATATTGATTATAATAATAATTATTTATTTTAATATAATGTATTCATAAATTTTTCATCTTTTTAATTTTTTTTACTTATATCATTTTTTTATTATCATAATTCAAATTATGTATACTATTTTCTATCATATATCTCTATTTAATTCATCATTAATAATTTATTTCTAAATTTAATAATTATTCATATCTATATTTTATTATAATTTATTTTAATCAAAATATTAGAATGACTTAGTCATTCATTTATTGATTGATCAAATAAATATGTCCCAATTCCGAGAGGATTTCTAGACTAAGTACTTCTTCTTTTTTCTTGAGAATATTTCTTGAGTTGTCCTAGGACATGCATCCTTCTAAAATGTGAATTCAAACTTTTAAAATATATGACTATAAAAACACATTTAAAATGATTAAGTCATCTATAGAAAATGACTCTTCTTTATATTCCACCATTAAATCAATCGTTCTAATGCCATAAAGACCGGGAATGTCCTTTGGAGTGATGATCCATGTTTTAAACCCTTTTTCCACTCATACCGATATCTTTCTATTTTAATTATATTTTAATGTTGAAGTGTTTGGGTAAAGGGGATCATGTGGGAATAGATGATATACATTGTATAAATATTTGGGAATATGTTATTTTGGGTAATGATAAGGCTTATTTGATTCATTTATTGAACTATTTATTATTTTTCCCCTCTTCGATAAAATATATTTCAAATAAAAAATCAAAAAAGGGTCATGATTGGGGAAAACAAAATACCACTATTACTATACCAATAATTTTAATGATATGTTGTTTGGTGATGGATGTTAGGATTCTTTCAAGAATTAATCCCTAAAAAATAATCAAATTTAAAAATTGATAAAATAATTAAACATGGTGATTAAATAATTCATTATGCATAATTTGATCATGACAATACGTTGAGTTTGGGGAAGTGGGAATTTCTACATTCCAGGGGAGAATTTAATGAAACTTTTAATTTTGGTATCATGTGGTGTAATTATGTGATAATTCTCCTCATTGAGCCATATTTTTTAAAGTATCATTTCATACCATCCATAGTCCATAGTGTCATTTGAACCTTTATTGAATGTCCTCATGATTTTACGCGTCTTTATTCAATACAAAGTAGATAAAGTTGTTCCTTTACATGAATATGGATAAGGAGAATGTTATCATGGTCTAAGTATAACTATACCTGAATTTTATCATGAGATATGAGAGAAAATAATCTAGTGATATAAATCATGACATATAATGTTTGATAGTAATAAATTAAAGAGCATTACTAAATTAAAGGAGAAGATTCATAAATATTCAATGTGGAAAATAAAAATGAATGAACTAGTTGTTTGATTATAATATAAGGAAAATTTGATATTTTTTATTTATTTTAGACAATATTATTTTACATTGAAAATTGTTTGATTTTATTACATTGGAATTGAATATTTTTAACATTGGAGTCCTCTAATTTCCATGATGAGATCTTATCCTATAGCACTATCAAGGTTTTTTTTGTTTTGGGAAATTCATATAGAAAATATTTTCCTCGTTTAATATATAGATTTTAGTTATTTTATGTCAAGACCCATAAATTTCAAGGAAATGTTTTTATTAATTTTCTTTGGGCTTTTACAAGAACGCTGTTTCTGACGGCACGTGATTCTGACGCCCGGTGTGCCCGGAATCATTTTCCGATGTTTGGCTCGGGTACGTTCAGTGAACGAACGAGCGGGTTTTCTAACTTTTGAACCGATGCTCGGAATCAAATTCTGAGGGTACCGATGGAATTGCAGCACCGGTATTTTCTTAGAAACGCCTCTTCTGAAGTTGCGTTTTCTCGGGTGTGGTTTTTAATTTTTGGCTTTAAGTTTAGAAATAAAATAATGTGGTATGAAAAACGTTATTTTATTTCACTTAAATCCGCTTAAAAGCCACTTTAAGCTGCTTAAGCTTAGTTAAAGTGGATAGGGTGGAATTCAAAATATCCCACCCTCTTGGTTGGATATTTATGAGGTGGGGCCCACATGAGCCCCACCGTTTCTTTTCCGCTAAGTAACGCACCCGTGAAAACCACTATTAAATAGAAGTCAACTGGGGCATTTTCTTAAACAGTTAAACGCTTCTATTTATTGGGCAGTTTATTCGTTGAAATTAATTCAATGAATTAATGGGTCATTACTTAGTTTGTTTTTCATTTGTTGGCATGTTAATAAAATAATACCAACATTTTTCTTATTGAGTGTTGTTCGTTGAGAGGATTTGACAGAAACTTATGTCTTTCATCCTCCTTCGTGAGGAATGTGAAGAACGCGAAGAACGCGAACAACGCGAAGAACGCGAAGAACGCGAACAACGCGAAGAACGCGAAGAACGCGAAGAACGCTGGCCTTCGATGAAAGGTGACAAAGAACGCCGAACCATCGGAGATCGACGATGCGGCGCCGCATTCTGCGATGCCAACGATTCTCCTCCTGCGACGTTCTTCTGCGACGTTCCTTCTTCCGAAACCAATCTCTGAACATCTGCTTGAGGTAGGAGTTATAAAATCTTTTAAATTCCTTTGTGGTTTTTATCCTCAACATGGATTTAATTGTTATAATTAAATCTGTATGTTCTTGATCCTCGGAGTTCGTCGATGCAACGCCGTATACCGCCACGATGAGATGCCCTTCCGCGACGCGACAATCCTCTTCTTCCATGACGATCAAATCCGGGAAGAACGCACGTTCGACGACTTCGACGAGGTAAGGATTTTATTTGAAAATAATATTTTATTCCAGTAGTTATTTCCTTCTAAAAAAGAGCCCGTGATCAAAGTGAAATTTTAATTTATTAAAATTTTATTGTTATGTTTTCATGTGTTGATCATTATTTCCCGATTGTTATCACCAAACTCGGAGGGTGCGGGCCAAACAAACACGGCCTGACAACCCTTCACAGTTCTTCGTTGATGTTCGGAGTGGCGAACGACAACAATGCGGGCCGCAGAGATGATTTGTTGATTCCGCAGTGAAGAATGGGACCCGGGAGGAGCTACGGCGCAGACGGAAATGGAATCGGACCACCGGAGCAACTCAGGGGGCCCGTGGACTCCACGGGTGGCGGCGCCCCGGCGCGCCGCCGGATTGAGCCGCCGGGGCTGAAGCTGCGGCAGCGGGAGGCTGGTCCGTGGTCGCGCGGAACCAAAGGCAGGGACGCAGTGGCCCGGCTGCGTCCGGTGACACTGAGCGGCCCCACGCGGGGCCGCGGCTTCGTTTCACGCGGGGACAACACGCCCCCCGCAACTCCCCTTGCTCGGCCGCTCGGCCGAGCCGAGCTGAGCCGACCCGACCGGCCGGGTCGCGCTCAGACCAGGCCGGGTCGCACCAAAACGGGTCGGACCCGGATCTGGGTCGGGTCGACCTAGTTCGGGCCGACCCAGGGGGGGGGGTGGGCCGGGTCGGTACGGTCCCAGACACCCCGTTTCCGGACCCTTCTCGGTCTTTTGCTCATAACTTGAGCTACGGGCCTCCGAACGACGCGCCGTCAGCAGCGATGCGATCCTTGGATCGAGACGGTAGATTCCGTATGTCACACTCAAAGATTTCGAAATACATTTCATTCGGCCGGGTTGGTTCGTACACGAAACCAACCGGGCCCTCAGAGCGGAAACGCTCGTATCTTGAGCTTCGGACGTCCGATTGACATACCGTCAACTCTGTTGAATTACTATAAGTGAGACAGATCTTTTGGCTTACTCCGACCGAGGTTTGGAAATAGGTGGGGTATGGTCGGGTTGTTTTTTCCTTAAAAACCAACCGGGCCCCTTGGACGAAAAATCCAATAACACTCAGACCGGGCGTCTGATTGACGTGTTGTCTGTGACGTTGAGTTCCTGTTGACGATACAGAACTTTTGGATACATCAACTCTAGAATATGTGTCAGTTGATGTATCAGCCTCTCGGTTCGTGGAGCGGACCCTCCCGAACGGGCTTGCTGTGTGCGGGAACCCTAGAGCTGGCTGTGACTGCTACTGTGATGATGACGACTGTACATAGATCCTCAGTGGATTCAACGACGACGACTACAACACTCAGTGATCCATTGTGGGTCAGTGCGACTGTTCCTGTGTGGGTCCGATCCTGTGTGGGTCAGCGCTCAGCGGTCCTGTGTGGGCCAGCGCCTACAGGTCCTATGTGGGCCCGATCCTATGTGGGTCATTGCGGGGGTTAGTTACCAATCGATCCTTTGTGGGTCTTTGCGGGGGTTAGTATATATCGATCCTTTGTGGGTCTAACGACTTAGATTGATTAGTGATCATATCTATCGTCATTCGAAAAAGTATACCTGTGTGAGCTGAATCCTGTTTACTCTCCTTTGTGGATTGTGTTGTGCTATCCTATGTGGATTACATTTTTCTTTCCTTTGTGGATTGTGTTGTTCTATCCTGTGTGTATTTACGTTTTGTTTTCCTGTGTGGACTGGGTTGTGCTTGAGCTCGGATGTTGGAGCCGAGTGAGAATTAATGAGTTAGGTATATGTATGGGCATATTCCTAAGCAGTGTCGGATGTTACTTCGTGATTGTATCTTTCCTTTGTGGTTATACTTTGTGGATTCTGGGAGACCTTCGGGGGTCTCGGGGTCCCTACTGAGTAGCTTATACTCACCCCTGCACGGGCTATGCCCGCACTACGTTGTGTTGGTTGCAGATGACGGACAACGCTGATCGTGGTGGAGGCCTGCGGAGCAGGACGGTACCTGGAGGTTGACCACTGGGCGGGGTGTACTCGGAGCGGACGGCTAGACCGAGGAGCTGTGGAGGCTATCTGTACTCACCCTTCAGGTGGGACTTCCAGAGGATGTCTTGACGCTGCGTCTTTTCCTTTCAGTTGCTTTTTTCCCCATTTAGTGTGTACTTTACAGTTGGGCTTGTATTTCCGGCCCCCTTTACTTTCAGCACAGCTTGTTTTAGTTTTTACTTAGTTTTTTACTTCTGCTTGTACTCTGAGGTGTATGTTTACTTTTATAAAGGCAATTCCTTCCCTGTTACCGGGATTTACGCCTTGGTGCTAGCCGCCAGCCCCTGGCCTATGAAAGGCGGGCTTGGGGTAGTCACGGCACGGGCCCCGAGACGGGTCATGACAAATTCGTATCAGAGGAGTCCGGTTCTACCACAGACTCTGATCTTTCTTCTATTTGAAGCAATGGTGTTAAGCATATTGAGTGTGTTTATCAGTCCAGTGAGCCCAGTGTAGGTGCGGCGGCCGACGTATCCGTACAGCAGGACCCTGACTTCTGATTTCCGACTTAATGCACGAAAACATTGATTTCATGTGTGTTTCAAGTTTTCTTTGTGATTACTTTGTATCAGCTCACCATTTATACTGTTTTGACCATGGCGCACTTGTTTCCTTTTCAGGATGGCCCCATGATGGCAGCCAGCTAGGGTTTCGAGAGTTGTACGTGACGACAGCCCGCCGAGCGACGAGGCCTTGGTGCAGGGCCCTTTGACAGCTGAGGCACCAGCGGTACCCCTACCCACTGAGCCACCGATGCTTCCAGCCCCAGCCGCTGACGATGCACGTCACCTTAGTGCACTGCATGAGTTCCAGCACTAGCGACCGCCCAGGTTCCGCAGGGAGACGGACCCCTAGGCAGCCGAGGACTGGCTGGAAGGAGTTGTATGAGTTTTCAGGCTAGTGAGGACACCATCAGACCTCATGGTGATCCTCGCAGCGAGCGTACTGCACGCAGCAGCGGGCCGATGGTGGAGCTTGATGCTCCCGATGCATGATGAGGAATCTCTCCTCTGGACATACTTTGAGGGCCCCTTCCACTCAGAGTTCATCCCGGCCACCCTCTGTACGGTGCGCATCCAGGAGCTTCTTCAGCTGCGGCAGGGCAGCTTGACGGTCGCCCAGTACTCGGTGAGATTTACCGATCTCTCGCGCTACTCGACAGACATTGTACGAGACCCATTCTTATGGGCCCTGACCTTTGAGCAGGGTTTGAGACATGAGATCAGGGCATCGCTGATCTCCCTCATCATTCCAACTCAGGATGGAGTACTTGAGCGGGCCCTTTTGATCGAGAGCTTTCTTGCTGAGACTTCTCCAGTGGCGAGACCAGTCGCAGGGCGGCACGTAACAGAGTCTTCCACAGCAGGAAGTCGACGGATGACTCAGGGGTCCAAGAAGACCAAACCCTCACACAGACGACCTCAGGAAACTGGCTCAGCAGTGCGGGGAACACAACATGAAGCCAGTCTTTCGAGAGGTAGGCAGTGCTACACATGAGGCGGGCAGGGCCACATGGCTCATGACAGCCCGACCCACCGTGCCGAGGAGCAGCAGACGGTTGAGGGGCCAACTAGGCAGAGGCAGATGGTCGATCGTGGCAGTCCGCTGGGAGGAGGTGGATGAGGCATAGGAGCTGGCCGAGCAGTAGGTGGTGGGCGGCGCTTTGAGGCTCTACCACCACCACCACCAGGACGTCCACCCCGACCACAGGGAGTTGGCGGGCAGAGACAGGAACAACTCCAGGCAGCGGAGGCCTACGACCACAGCGCACCTGAGATGATTCGAGGTACGATCTGTGTCTATTACACCCTTGCTGAAGTTATTATAGACATAGGAGCGAGTCACTCTTTCATAGACGCTGCCCTTGTTCGGAGATCGGAGATTCCGACGGAGCCGTTGGCTCGATCCTTACGGCTAGAGACTCCTACGGGAGCAGACTCAACGATTACGCACTGGTGTCGGTAGTGTGAGCTTACTCTATGAGGCAAGAGCTTCAGCTGAGATCTTCTTGTAGCGGCGTCGAGGCCATACGACATCATCTTGGGCATGTATTGGTTATCTACAGTTCATGCTCAGATTTACTGTATTAGGTGCAAGGTGCGATGTGTACACACCGATGGGAGCAGGTTCACCTTCACCGGCGAGAAGGGAGCATTCGCAGCACAGGATGGAATTCCACAGAGGAGAGGACAACCCATTACTCATCAGTTGGCTAGCCTCATCCTAGGAGAAGTTGACATGCAGAGTCCTAGTTTTCCTGCAGTGCTGGATCAGTATGCGGACGTCTTTCCCGATGACGTTCCAGGACTACCTCCTCGTAGAGAGGTAGAATTTTATATTGACCTGTACCCCGGGATAGCCCAAATATCGACTCCAGCATATCGGATGGCCTCCGCTGAGCTTCAAGAGCTACAGGTACAGTTGGAGGACTTGCAGGGCAAGGGATTCATCCGACCCAGTGTTTCACCCTAGGCTTCCCCGATATTGTTCGCCAAGAAGGCGGACGAGAGCTTGTGACTATGTGTCGACTATCGTCGCCTGAACCAGGTGAAAGTGAGGAACAAGTATCGGCTACTGAGGATTGATGACCTCTTCAATTAGCTCAAGAGAACACGATGGTTCTCGAAGATAGACCTCACGCCAGGCTATCATCAGCTCAGAGATCGAGACGAGGACGTGCAGAAGACGACCTTCAGATGTCGGTATGGCCACTATAAGTTTTTGGTTATGCCTTTCGGTGTAACCAATGCTCCAGCAGTGCTCATGGGCCTCATGAACAGGATTTTTCAGCCATACCTCGATCATTTTGTCTTAGTCTTCATCGAAGACATTTTGATTTACTCGACGACTGAAGAGGAGCACGCCTACCACTTACGGGTTGTACTAGTCACACTCCGAGAGCACCAGCATTATAGCAAGCTCTTGAAATGTCAGTTCTGGATATGTGAGGTCCACTTCTTGGGACACGTCATCTCTGAGGCGGGTGTTGCGGAGGATCCCGCAAATATCGAGGAAGTGCTAGCTTGGGAGCCACCCAAGAGAGTGACAGAGGTGCGATGTTTCTTGGGACTAGCTGGATACTATCGAAGATTTGTTCCAGACTTCTCCAGAGTTGCGGAACCACTCTCAGCTTTGACGAAGAAGGGGAAACCCTTTGTGTGGTTAGACAGATGTAAGCAAAGCTTCTAGGAGCTGAGATAGAGACTGACCAGCGCACCTATATTGAGGCTGTCTGAGGAGGGAGTAGGGTACGTAGTCTACTACGATGCATCAGGGACCGGACTCGGATGTGTCCTAATGAAGGAGCGGGCAGTGATTGCCTATGGATCACTTCAGTTGAGGACGCATGAGCTGAACTACTCTACCCATGACTTGGAGTTAGCAGCAGTAGTCTTTGCCCTGAAGACATGGAGACCCTATCTGATGGGTGAGCGCTTTACAGTCTTTTCTGACCACAAGAGTCTCAGGTACATCTTCTCGCAGAAGGACCTGAACTTGAGACAGCGACGATGGCTCGAGTTCCTCCAAGATTATGACTTTGAGATAGCCTATACTCCTTGGAAGGGGAACATGGTAGCTGATGCTCTTAGCAGGAGGATGGGCATTCAACTACTTGAGGAGGCGACAGGGCAGCTAGTCGCTTTGCAGATATCCTTCGTGGATAGAGATGGAGCAGCCTTCCTTTAGTCACTCATAGTCACTCCTCCACTACTACAGCGTGTCAGAGTGGCACAGCGTGGGGACGCCAACTATGAGATGTGGCGTGCACATATATCCTCGAGACAGGAAACTGATGGTTTCTCCTTTGGAGCAGAGCACGACATCCTTTTCAGAGGACGTAGCTTGGTACAAGTCGCTTTACGAGATGAGGTTCTAAGAGAGTTTCACACTTCTCCTTTGGCGGTACATCCTGGAGTGGTGAAGATGGACCAGGACCTCAGACGACAGCACTGGTGGCCAGGCATGAAGAAGGCGGTGGCAGAGTTCATTTCACGATGCCTCACCTGCCAACAGGTGAAGGCAGAGCATCAGGTACCAGCAGCCTTGGTACAGCCCTTGGAGGTCCCAGAGTGGAAGTGGGATGGGATATCTATGGACTTTGTGACTGGACTTCCCCGCACTTCCAGAGGTCACGACTTAATCTGGGTGATAGTCGACTGACTCACCAAGTCGGCTCACTTTTTACCCATCAGATAGCAGGGCTCATTGGAGAGCATGGGGCGTCTTTACGTTCAGGAGATTGTACGGCTTCATGGTGTTCCATCATCTATCGTCTCCGATCGAGATGTTCGCTTTACTTCCCGGCTTTGGAAGGGGTTGCAGGAGGCATTCGGGACGCAACTACATTTGAACACCACCTTTCACCCTCAGACGGATGGTCAGACGGAGAGGACCATTCAGACTCTCGAGGACATGCTCCGCGCATGTGTCCTCGACTGTGGTCACAATTGGGAGGACCACCTACCCTTGGTGGAGTTCGCGTACAACAACAGCTACCACTCCACCATCGGGATGACACCATACGAGGAATTGTACGGCAGACCTTGCATATCTCATTTGTGCTAGACAGACCCTGGGGAGTCAGCACATGTGGGACCAGAGATGGTCCAGGCCATGACAGAGAAGGTCCAGGTCATCCAGGAGCAGATGAGGACAGCTCAGAGCCAGTAGAAGTCTTATGCTGACAGGAGGTGGAGGCCACTAGAGTTCGAGGATGGCCACCACATCTTCTTGCGTGTCTCACCTCGACGTGGATTATAGAGATTTGGCCGAGGCAGCAAGTTGTCTCCACCCTTAATTGGACCTTTCCAGGTCCTCAGCAGGATTGGCGAGGTGGCTTATCACCTGGCTCTACCACCTTAGTTGCACCGGGTGCATGACGTCTTCCACGTATCTCAGCTGAGGAGATACGTGCACGACCCGTCGCACATCATTGACCATGGGTAACTAGACCTTAATGATGGTGAGACTTTTGTGGAGGTCTAGGTGGAGATTGAGGATGGACAGTAGCGGGTCCTATGTGGACGATCGATTCCTCTAGTGCGCATCAGATGGCAGCACATGAACCTCCAGGAGAGCACTTGGGAGCGGGAAGCTCAGATGCGTGCTCGGTACCCACATGTGTTTCCCTAGCTTATGATGTATCTTTACAGGGACGTAAAGCCCTGAAGTGGGAGTGTTGTAAAGACCTGTAAATTTCAAGGAAATTTTTTTCTTAATTTTCTTTGAATTATACAAGAACGCAGCTTCTAACGGCACGTGATTCCGAGGCCCAGTGTGCCCGGAATCATTTTCCGAAGTTTGGCTCAGGTAATTTCAGTGAACGAACGAGCGGGTTTTTCTAACTTTTGAACCGATGCTCAGAATCGAATTCTGAGGGCACCAATGGAATCGCAGCGCTGATATTTTCTTAGAAACGCCTCTTCTGGAGTTGTGTTTTCTCGGGTGTGGTTTTTAATTTTTGGTCTTTAAGTTAAGAAATAAAATAATGTGGTACGACAAACATTATTTTATTTCACCTAAAGCCGTTTAAAAGCCACTTTATGCTTCTTAAGCTGAGTTGAAGTGGATAGGGTGGAATTCAAAATATTCTACCCGTTTGGTAGGATATTTGTGAGGTGGGTCCCACACGAGCCCCACCGTTTCTTTTCCGCTAAATAATGCACCAGCGAAAACCCCTATTAAATAAAAGTCAACTGGGGAGTTTTCTTAAATAATTAAACGCTCCTATTTATGGGGCGGTTTATTCGTTGAAATTAATTCTATGAATTAATGGGTCGTTACTTATTTTGTTTTTCATTTGTTGGCATGTTAATAAAATAAGACCAACATTTTTCTTCTTGAGTGTTGTTCATTGTGAGGATTTGATAGAACCTTAAGCCCTACATCCTCCTTCGCGAAGAACGCGAGGAACTCCAGCCTTCGATGAAAGGTGACGAAAAACGCCGAACTCTCAGAGATCGATGACATGGTGCCGCGTTCCGCGACGCCAACGATTCTCCTCCTGCGACCTTCTTCTGCGACGTTCCTTCTTCCACGACCAATCTTCGAACATCTTCTTGATGTAGGAGTTATAAAATATTTTAAATTCCTTTGTGGTTTTTATCCTCAACATGGATTTAATTGTTATAACTAAATCTGTATGTTCTTGATCATCGGAGTTCATCGACGCAATGTCGTATACCGATACGACGTGACACCCTTCTATGACGCGACAATCCTCTTCTTCCATGACGATCAATTCCGCGACGAACGCACGTTCGCCGACTTTGATGAGGTAGGGATTTTATTTGAAAATAATATTTTATTCCCGTAGTTGTTTCCATCTAAAATAAAGGGCCCAGGATCAAAGTGAAATTTTAATTTATTAAAATTGTATCTTGTTATTTTTTAATGTGTTTATCATTATATCCCGATTGTTATCACCTAACGCGGGTGGTGCGGGCCAAACAAACACGGCCCGACAACCCTCCGCAATTCTTCGTTCATGTGCGGAGCAGTGGATGATGACCAAGCGAGCTGTAGAGATGATTTGTTGATTCCGCAGTGATGAATGGGAACCAGGAGGAGCTACGACGCAGGCAGAAACGGAATCGGACCACCGAAGCAACTCCGGTGGCCCGTAGACTCCACTGGCGGCACCCTGGCGCCCCGCCGGACGGAGCCGCCATGGATGAAGCCGCAGTGGCGGGAGGCGGTTCCGCGACCACACGGAACAGAAGGTAGGGACACGACGGCCTGGCCGCGTCTGGTGACACCGAGCAGCCCCACGCGGGGCCGCAGCTTCATTTCACATGGGGGTAACACGCCCCCCGCATCTCCCCTTGCTGGGCCGCTCAGCCGACCCGACCCGACCCGACCGGTCGGGTCGCGCCCAGGCCGGGCCAGGCCACCCTGGTTGGGCCGGGTCGCACAAAACCGGGTCGGACCCGGGTCGGGTCGACCTGGTTCGGGCCGACCCATGGGGGGTTGGGCTGGGTCGGTCCGGGCCTCGACCCCCCGTTTCCGGACCCTTTTCGGTCTTTTTCTCATAACATGAGCTACGAGCCTCCAAACGATGCACCGTCCGCGGAGATATGATCCTTGGATCGAGACGGTCGTTTCGGTATGTCACACTAAAGGTTTTGGAATACTTTGGGTTCGGCCGGGATGGTTCGTACACGAAACCAACCGGGCCCTCGGAGCGGAAACACTCATATCTTGAGCTTCGGACGTCCGATTGACGTGCCGTCGACTTTGTTGAATTCCACTAAGTGAGACTGATCTTTTGGCTTACTCCGCCCAAGGTTTGGATGCATGTGGGGTACGGTCGGGTTGGTTTCGCCTTAAAAACCAACCGGGCCCCTGGGATGAAAAAGCTAATAACTCTCAGACTGGGCATCCGATTGACGCGCCGTCTGCGACGTTGAGTTCCTATTGACGATACGGAACATTTGGATACATCAACACTGGAATATGTGTCAGTTGATGTATCAGCCTCTCGGCTCGTGGAGCAGACCCTCCCGAACGAGCTTACTGTGTGCGGGAACCCTAGAGCTGGCTACGACTGCTACTGTGACGACGACGGCTGTACAGAGATCCTCAGTGGATTCGACGGCGACGACTACATCACTCAGCGATCCTTTCTGGTTAGTAATACCGATCCTGTGTGGGTCCGATCTTGTGTGGGTCCGCACTCAGCAGTCCTGTGTGGGTCAGCGCCTACAGTTCTTGTGTGGGCCTGATCCTGTGTGGGTCTTTGCGGGGGTTAGTTACCTATCGATCCTTTGTGGGTCAGATCCTTTGTGGTTCATTTCGGGGGTTAGTACCTATCGATCCTTTGTTGGTTCGATGACTTAGATGAATCAGTGATCATCTCTATTGTCATTCGAAGAAGTATACTTGTGTGAGCTGAATCCTGTTTACTCTTCTTTGTGGATTGTGTTGTGCTATCCTATGTGGATTACGTTTTTCTTTCCTTTGTGGATAGTGTTGTGCTATCTTGTGTGGATTTACGTTTTGCTTTCCTGTGTGGACTAGGTTGTGCTTGAGCTCGGATGTTGCAGCCGAGTGAGAATTAATGACTTAGGTATTTGTATGGGAATATACCTATGCAATGTCGGATGTTACTTCATGATTGTATCTTTCCTTTGTGGTTATCCTTTGTGGATTCTGGGAGACCTTCGGGGGTATCGGGGTCCCTACTGAGTAACTTATACTCACCCCTGCACGGGCTATGCCCGCACTATGTTGTGTTGGTTGCAGACGACGGAGAGTGTTGATCGTGGTGGAGGCTTGCGGAGGAGGACGGTACCTGGAGGTGGACCACTGGGCGGGGTGTACTCGGAGCGGACGACTGGACCGAGGAGCTGTGGAGGCTATCTGTACTCACCCTTTATGTGGGACTTCTAGAGGATGGCTCGACGCTGCGGCTTTTCCTTTCAGTTGCTGTTTTTCCCCTTTCCGTTGTACGTTACAGTTGGGCTTGTATTTCCGACCCCCTTTACTTTCAGCACAGCTTGTTTCAGTTTTTACTTAGTGTTTTACTTCTGCTTGTACTCTGAGGTGTATGTTTACTTTTATAAAGGCAATGCCTTCCCTGTTACCGAGATTTATGCCTTGGTGCTAGTCGGCAGCCCCTAGCCTATGGAAGGCGGGCTTGGGGTAGTCACGGCATGGGCCCCGAGGATGGGTCGTGACATTTAATGCCTTCTAATTTCTCAAATTTGAGCTTATTTGGATCAATTTGGATTTGTGGAGTGATTTGAGGTACAATTTAAATATTACTTATTTATTGAATTTTATGATATTTTAATTAGAGCGGTAGTTTCTCATCACATTTATAATATTATTCCAATATGAGTGATTATTTTTTTAAATTTTCCATTATTAAATTTATTAAAAAATTTCTTATGGGGAAATATTCGTTTCAACCATCTTATTGCTTTAAAAAATCAATCAATTTTAAAAGTTGTTTGGGTGGGCAGCGTGGCTTCCACCAACCTGATGGATGCAAAAAATCAAACTACACACCTCTAATTGAGGTGATTCCACCTGGACTGGAATGAAAACAAATAGGATCATTTCTCCAAATCATTTAATAGAGTTCCAAACTCATTAAGAGGGCCATATGATGTTATAAATTGAAGGAATAAATCTAGAATTATCACCCAGAAAAGGTGAGTCTCAGTATTTTTCTACATAACTCCTATATCTGATGTATAATGAAGATGATATTTTTTGGGTGAACACATATAACATTTTTGAACATCTTTTTTAAAAAATATAATTTGTGAATAATCCATTTATTATGTAAAAACATGAAATATTCAAAAGGATAGATTTTGTACTATAAAAGTAATCATATCCTCATTCCCAAATAATTCTATTCCATCACATTCATACATAGGAACCAAATATTATATCTCCACCTTGAGAGTCCATCAAAAAATATTCCCCTTTTCTTCTTCTTAATTTTTTTGATATTAATTTTAATTTAGATTTCAAATAAATTCATGCATTCTTTTTTCATATACTTCATCCATATTTTTCTTCTATTATTCTTTTTTTTCTTTTCAACATACCATCATGAACAGTAATACTCTTGATCTAGACTAACTAGACAAAGGAATATATTGTTTATTAATTAGGATCCTAAACCCAATACCATGTTTTTGATCTTTTTTGAGTCAATTCTCTGGATGATTTATTGTGGGTGTAATTATAACTGTGGCTGTCCAATACTTAACTTCATAATATAAAAAATAATTTCCTTGATTGAAGAAGTTAGTGAAGGGTGTTCTTGGAGATCTCTTTGTAGACTTAACATTTGTAACATGGAAAGATAGTTGTGTGCAGTCATTCAATGGAGTGTATACAATAAAGGGATACGATGCTAGTAAATGAATTTTCTCCCTAAAAATTATATCAAGAGAACATCCTTTCTTTTCATATTCTAATCTGGTTGGAATTTAATATTATTTAAAATTTTGTTTTCAATTTCATTTATTTTGTTAAATTCTATTCATTCATGTGAATCTCTGTTAAGGGTACTGAATCACAAAATTGGATGAACTTAGAGATATTGTTCTTCGATGCTTCCCTTAATTAGATGTAGAATAATATCCCCTGATGAAGCATTTTCTGATGTGAAAAGGCCTCCATCCTTGAGGTTTGGTGTTATTATTCACCCATTTTTAAAACCATTTAGGCCTAGTTTTTTTGCCTCAATAGTTGGGATAAAAACTCCCACATACTGGTGTCCTGGGGTTGATCATGGAATAATTTTGATGCTGCATTAATGGTTGCCCTTATGATTTGAAAGGCTTTATTCATTCAAGGTTCAGGTGCATCATTTAATATTAAATTTAATAAAACACTTCCAAATATCATTGTAATGTTTTTTATATTAGTTCAATTTTGGGGAAATATTCTTCTAAGAGTGTGGTTTGTCTGGTATATTTATATTTCTACCTCAATTTTATTTCAATAACATGTTCTCTTCTAGTTTTGCATCAGTCATAGTCTATCAGGTCATTTTTTGAGCATATTGATGTTTGTGAGAAATGTTTATTGGGTTATGTAGTCATGAAACTATGAAAATGCATGATACCACCATCAATGGGGTGTTTTTGTTGGGAAATACAGTGAAATATAACACTCCATGTTTTCCCCCACAATCCGATATGAACTGTATATGGGGAATCAACGATCAGATTTTACATTATTTTAAATGTGCTGACGCATTCACATTGATAAGATCCATGTTGTTTATTGATCATTGGTTTTCATGTATCAAAGTTATCTACTATGTAAATTAATCATTATTGCATTCTACTACCTTGAAATGACTTTGGTGCTCCTCATAGGGTAATACATTTTCTCTCAAGTGAAGAAGCCTTTTTTGTACATCGATGCAAATTTTTTGGATAAAATATTATTAAGATACTTATGTAATGATGTATTTATTGTAGGTTTAGTTCTAGAAGATGGTTAGTATGTTATATTTAGGAAGTAGTTTCATCATCCAAAAATTTTTATCTTCATCTTTTTTCAGAGCCTCCTCAACCGTGCCTGACAAAAGTGAATTCATTCCTACCAATTTATCACAAGTAGTGAGGTTGGTTGGTAAATCATCTATTATGTTGGCAGGAAGGAATTCCAAGGGACGATAAGAGAGAAAACATTTCATGGGGATATCATCCAGATGAGAATGGATTTTACTTTTCAATGATATTTAATAAAAAAAGACAATAATAATTTCCCCATGTTCCTGTTAGTATGAGTGTATTATCATCACTACATCTTCAAGGGGAGGGACCATTTAATGAAATTGAAAATTATTCTGATGAAAAATTTCATAATGAATTCCATATAGGTAAATTCTAAAATGTTCATTTATAGTAAGGGGATTACCTCTTTCTCATTTTTCAGATGGCCACATTGAGGGCTTCATTGACTCTCATTAGCAGATGGCCTCTCCAAATCAATCATATTTTGGACATGATGTATTCGTAAATGGTTAAGTGTTTTGGGAGGACGATCATAATTTCTAAAAATCCTCTAATAATTTGGAAATGAAAGGGAAGGATTCTGATCATCCATGTATTATTTCTATATGGCTACATAAAATACAGAATTAAGAATAGAGGGATCATATATGAAAAATTCATTTTCCAATAGTCACTATCGATGATTCTTTTTGGATTATTTATTCTGAAAAACTGTGTCCACTTGCTTGGGGATATGGTTTTCTAGTAATGAATCCTACTTTAATGGATCTCATACTACTATTGGAAATTTCCCACAAGCCCCTTCAATTTTTGTGTGCTTTTGATTTGGCCTCAACGTGGCTCTTGGAAAGGGGAGATTTAATCTTATTATAATTGGTGTATTTTTCCGAGTCGACTATCCATATATTTTAAAAGTGTTTCCCATATGGCCATCTTTAATAGGAGTGTTTGTTTGTGTCTTCTTTACTGTGATATGCTAGATAGACACACCATTTATGGTGAAAGTGTTGTGTGACCGTCCCTCAATCATGACTATAATCACTATTATGATGTTAATACATGTCTATAAGATCTATGAAACTATTTGATTCTTCACTTTCACCGTGTTTAGGAAATTCTTGGTAACTTCAAAAATTAGAATGGGGATATATTCTAATTTCATATCTGGATAAGGGGTATATACATTATCATGACCACCATTTTATACCAGTGGGTTCTAATAGTTATATGGCGTGGGTATAATGGTTTGAGTCTACCCTATATTCATGATGAGGGAATTCTTATTAATCACCCTAGATTTTGTGAGACAAACCTACTATCATGATTTATGGATATATGAATGTCTGTGCTATAACTTGCTGTCCTCTATCCAACATGGTCGAAAGTCGTCCTTATACACTTCCAGGTTAGGTTGTTTTTAGGATAGATGGATGTGGGTGGGATTATTATCTACAAAGGGAATAACTCTGAACTCATATGTTGTGTTTTTTGGGAATGTGAATGTGTTTATTTGTATTTTATGTTTTACATATCATCAGTATGTCATACTAGGTTTATCAAGATGATTCTGAGGGAATGCCTAATTAGTGTGGGTAGGTGTATGTTGTTCCCTTCCAGATTCTAGTATATTTGATTGGGGAGGATCCATGGATTACCCCATTCAAGTCTACTGGGTAGCTAAATTGGGGAGTGCGAGTGTATGTTCCCACTTGCAATTTTCCCAAAAATTTTATTTTTAGGTTTCTACAGAGGGGAAAGGCGTGTGTTCTTACTCACTATTGGATGGTTCCTATATCTGTTGGGACATCTTCTAAAAATTGTACTCTATATCATTGTTCAGAATACTGAGAATGGAACACTCAACATGTTGAGGGATCATGTAAAACCCCAAGCTTCTATGGTACTCTTCTCTTTGAATAATGTGATAGCGTGTGTTGTACGCAACACCGAGTTCTAACACAACATAACCAATCAAACTAGCCATTATGAATAGTAATACATACCTTTTGAAATTATATATATTTTATATTTCAAAATGGACTTCATTTTTGGATTCGGAATATCGAATATAGCCTAAGGTGAAATTTTGGTACTTTTTGGATAACTTTAATATTTTGATGAATAGTGAAAATTACTAAATTTTAATTAAAAAACAACTTTTTTAATCAAAATAATTTATAGTGATAAATTATAAATTTGAGAGTTTTTAAATTATATTTAGAATATATTTTTACAATTTAATACAATGTTTGTCATTGGACATAATTTTACAATTAAACCGGACATAAACAAATGTCAATCTTTTGATAGTTATTATCTCTTAAAAACACGCTTTTTGTTTTAACAACGGGAATTAATTTTAAATTAATTTCTCCCACTTCTGTGTTTTGAATTTGGAAAAATAGATTACATATTTTGAATCATGATGTTCAAATTTTGTAAATAGGTAACATTTATTTTTAGGCATTTTGAATAATTACTGCGGTAAATATTTTATTTACCATTTTTAAGGGTAAATCCGGTAAATAAGAGTTAACATATAATATTATAATAATACTAAATTACCCTAAAACGTGTCCTAGCATTATTGGTTGATACATGTTCGACCATAGGCATCTTTGGGTCGATTTTGGGACCTGATGGTGCCACTTGTAGGTGATAGGGACAGTTCATTTTAATTAAGTTACAATGAGTACAAAAATAACTCAAGCATATATCTTTTAGAAAAACAATTTTTAAATAGTGTTATGTATGTTGGTTTTTTGATTATAAATAGTAATTAGAAAGATAAATCTATTTCATACATAATTATATTTTATTTATAATTTTTAGACATTAAATAATTTAATTTATTTATGACACAATGATGATGTATTAATTACTATAATAGTAAAAAAATTAAAATAATTGATATTATAAATACCCAAATAAATATAATATGAAACTTTTAATGAATTAAACTAATTTTCTAGGATAATATGATATATTAGGATTGATTCAATTGACTTTTTTCGATGTAATCAATCTGTTATGAGTTTCACAAAAATCAACAATTAAATAGTGTCAAAATTGACATAAAAGAGTTCTTAAAACAAATATTATATTATTAATTGATATTAAATTCATAAAAATCTAAGGTTCGGAAAAGTGACTTATATCATGACAGTTTCATCATTAATGGACCTCTTGGGGGTCTCTTGGATGTATATAGTATGTTTATTAACCATATTATATAAAAATACAAAGAGACATTGTAAAAGTGAAACTAATTAACTTAGAGTTAATACTTGAAGATAAGGTTAATATAAGTACCCAAACCGGTTTTAATTCTATTGGTTGAGTTGTTTTAGACCCATACCCACCTTAACATTTAAATAATCAACTTTGTATCCATTAGAAACCGAATATGAATTTATTATAAATTAATATTTCTAGCTTTTCCAAAGGTGCCCCTCACCCCTCTTATAAAAGGGCACTCCTCTTTCTCTTTTCTTCACACCTTCAAAGCCTTTTTGATCAACAACACTATTCCACAATACTCTCCCAACTTCCTTCACTACAACCTAGAGGCTATAGTTTGATCAGAAAGCCAACCTAAGGAGCCCTTTTGATCAAATCCAAAGGAAGAAAACGAAGAAGAGGTAATGATTTCACCACCCTTTTCCATGTTCCTTTCTTCTTCCACTTCTTCTTTATTTGTTATTACCATTATAAAATAATAACCCCAGTATCTTATATATACTGTGATGTTATTATAAATATTTTACAACCATATTCAGTATTCTATCCACCCTTATAATAACATGTCACCATACGTGCGTACGTACGGCTTACCGTCTCCACATCTTGGTGTAATTGTTATTCAATATATTATTATTTTGATGGGTATAATAATGATGTGTAACTCATGTAAATAATAAATATAACATGTTAATGATTCTGTATATATGATATACTATCCATTTATATATTATTTTAATATCAAAAGAATGATATTGTCGCTCGTGCATATGTACGGACTACCGTCTCCACGAACGCGATGAGATTCATTCTCCATCGTATCCATTGAAGTATACTTATCATTTGATGATTTAAAAATGATGTTTATGGACTTGATATAATTATGGATATGAATAATATACAATCTATCCTTTACAAACATGTCTTACATAACAAAACATATAAAAGAAAACGAGTAAGTTAACACCTGAAACAACGATAATACTAAGATATTATTAACAAAGCAATGTTAAAAGATCATATATGATATCATATTAATATATATGGTTCTTGTATAATTTAATAACAATTATTTCACTATTATACAGGAGGTTAACCTACCCCAACCAAGGAAAAGTAATAGGTAAGGGTTATTTCACAGTCTCTTCATTATCCAAGGTTGTTTATATGTAATAATATACTGGGATCTCTTTATCATCCACATCCATGTTTCGTAAAAATGTATTTCAAAACATTTTTACTATTTACTAGAATATGATTTAAAGTCATTTATATCCTTTTTGACTTTTATAAGTGGTTTATAAAGGAATCTTTCCATCTTTTTTAAAACAAGGTCCTTTTTAAGCTTTTCGACAGAATTAAGGTACGAATGATTTTTTTAACTTATACGGCGGGTGCGGCTATTTTACAACTTTATAAAATCTTCAAAGCTTCACTTACAAGATTATAAGAATATTTTCAATGAAAATGATTTATTTTATATGGATCTTAAATGATTTCAAAATAAAAAGTGATATTTCTCTAAAAAGAGTTTTGATTTCATCTATGTCAACATCCTTTGTTGGATTTTACGATTATGTGAAGTTGATTTATGTTGTATTGAAGGTTTTGTGATATGTTTGACTGTGGATGTGCTATTTTAATACCATCCATGGTTTATGGTGAAAGTATTGACATTTTGTATGCTAGTTTTAATACGAATGTTTATGTTATGTTTAAACCTTTTCATATGGGAATGCATTGGACTTAATATGTGACGGGTGGAGCCCGCTATAGCTCCTTGATGCATCGGTAGGTATAATGAGACAAACTAGTGTCTTGGCACAAGGCCTTGGCAAAATATTATTTGTAGTCTTGGCACGAGGCCTTGGCTATGTGATTATGATAGTCTGGCATTATGCATTCCAACATTATGAAAGTGGTTATTGATATTTCATGTGATTATTTGATTAGTAGAATATCCATGTGAATAAGTAATGACATTATTTCATTTTACTTTTTCCATACCATGTTGAAGTTCATGTTTAAAAGGATTTTTTAGTAATGCATTGCCTTAAATGTTTATGCTTATTTTTGAAAGTTCCGCTATATTGTTATCCTTACCGGGCATTTGAGCTCACCCCTTTTCTATGTTTTATTTTTCCCAGGATGTGAAGAAGTAAGTTATGAATGACCTACAGGGATTTTATGTGGGGATATGAGTGTGGAATATGGAGACTATGTTGTTGTAGTAGTTTTTCACTTTATGATGTAATGTAAAACGTTATGAATATATCTAGTTTTTTCATGTCTAATAAACCAATCGGTCTTTCGAGATTTGATTTTTATTGTGATCATGACAACGTTATGTAATAATGCACCGACTCTGGAGAACTAGGGTCGGGGCGTTACAGTTGGTATCAGAGGAAGTTTAGTACAAACCTTGCAAGCTAGATTTAGATAAACTCTGATTAGAGCATGTAGACCTAAGATGAACTTTGAGGATTAGTATAGAAGAACTTCCTAGAATTTTGGTATTGTAATGATTTTGTGAGTTTTCTGAGCAATACATCAATATCTGGATACAAAAAGGTAGAGGCGGCTCTGGAACAGATATACCTGGGGGTAAAACCTGAAAACACCGCTTTGAGCTAGACTCGAACGGGAACTGGTGCACGACAACAGGCCTTGCTGCACTCTTGGTTACGACATTCCAGGGCGATATGCTTAGGATAACTCTCATTTTATTTACAAATCATTATGAAGGGTTTATGAGTATTTACTTTCTCAAAGAAAACATTATTATGATTATGGATTATATCCACAAATAGTTCAATTTATGTTAAGCGTTTTATAAGTATGGGATTATATATTTTGATTTATAAACTGATCTAGTTTATTCCATTGTTTAGAAATGGCGCCTAGTGGATGAAATGGAAACCGTATCAATGGACGCACTCCATGTAGGGATTGCCCTCCTGCTCAAGATAATTATAGTGGAGCTGGTGATACAACTGATGCCGATCAGCTAATCACCATACTGGGACAACTCACTCAGGTTATGAATAATAACCTTACCCGTATGGAGCACCCTGATCCGCAGCGTGGATGACCAATGTTGGATCAATTTATGAGGCAACAACCACCAACATTAAATGCGAGTACAAATCCCTTAGTAGCTGAGTAATGGATAAATTCCCTAGAGAAAATATTTTAGGCTTTGGGGAGTAGTGAAAGGGAAAAAGTTATCATGGCAGTTTACCGCCTCACTGGAGATGCTGATTAATGGTGGTCATTGATTCAAAACATGAAGGAAGATGATGAAGTATCAAATATGGAATGGAGGGAGTTCAAAGATCTGTTTTTAGAAAAATACTTTCCTCGCGACCATCGAGCAGATATGGAAAGACAATTTCTGAGATTGTGACAGAAGGAGGATGAGAATGTCGCAAAGTATGAGGCTAACTTTACAAGGTTAGCAAGGTATGCTGAAGATTATATATGTAACCCAAGAAGTAAGATTGATCATTTCTTTGATGGGTTAAAACTATTTCTCCATCGAGCATTAGTCTCACAATCCATCTCGTAGTACGAAGACATTGTCTCATGTGCTATCAAGACCGAAAAGGAATTCCCTAAGTTTTATGACATTAAAGCAAAGCACGAGAATAAGAGACATGCTGATCAATCTAGGAATGGAAATAAGGGGAAGAAGGGAAAGGTTGAATATCCATCATGTGGTAAATGCGGGAAGAAACACCCTGGTACTTTCTTGAAGGGAATGGGAGTCTGTTACAAGTGTGGTGAAAAAGGCCACCAAGCTCGTGATTGCAAGGGGAAGAAAGAAGCTACCAATGTTCAGTGCTACAATTGCAGGGAGATGGGACATTATGCAAATGAATGTCCTAAACGTCAGGAGAACTTACCTCAGAAAAGGCCAAGGGATAAAGGCCAAGATTATGCTATCACTACTGCTGAGGTAGAAGCTCTGAAAGACATGGTGGCAGGTAATTTAATGGTTTCCTCAAGTTTAGAAAATGCACTATTTGATTCTGGATCATCGCATTGTTTCATATCTTCCCAGTTTTCTAAGAAAATTAGATATTTCCAATTTGATTTAACAATGGAGTTGTCAGTTAAAACTCTTAAGGGAAGTATCATTGCAACAAAGTTTTGTGAATCAGTCCCCATTAGAGCACAAAAATGTTCTTTATCTGCTGATCTCATCGTCATACCTATGATTGAGTTTGATATAATCCTTGGTATGGACTAGCTTCCGGACTATGATGCGAAGATTTATTGTAAGAATAAAGAGGTTACGATTCTTGATAATAATGATAAAGACCACCTTATCTTTAGAGCAGAATCATCACCACCTAATTCTTATTTAGATCCACCCACAGTAGCTCAACTAAATTCAGTTATTGGGGAGGAAGAGAATGAAATGACTGTGGGTGAGGAATGGAATGTTTAGATAGAGGATGCACCTGTTCTGAATGAATTTGTAGATGTATTTCCGGAAGATTTACATGGACATCCTCCAGAATGAGAAGTTGATTTTTCCATTGATTTAATTCCTGGATCAAGGCCTATATCAGAGACCCCTTATAGAATGGCCACTGTAGAATTAGTTGAACTAAAGAAACAACTAGAGGAATTGAGTAATAAGGGATTTATTTTCCCTAGTGTTTCTCCATGGGGATCCCCTGTTCTTTTTGTTAAAAAGAAAGACGGATCTATGAGGTTATGTATCGACTACAGGGAGATCAATTCTATAACGATAAAGAACAAGTATCCCCTACCTCGCATTGATGATTTATTTTACCAACTGCATGGAGCTCAATACTTTTCAAAGATTGACCTTCCATCTGGATACCATCAGCTGTGTGTAAAGAAGGAAGACATTCCGAAGACAGCATTTCGAACCAGGTACGGGCATTACGAGTTTATTGTAATGCCTTTTGGATTGACTAATGTACCCTCTGTATTCATGGATCTTATGAATAGAGTTTTCAAGGAGTATCTCGATGATATTGTGGTGGTATTTATTGATGATATCTTGGTATACTCCAAAACCTACGAAGATCAATAAAATCACTTGCGCATTATCTTGAAGACTCTGAGGAGGCATGAATTATATGGGAAGTTTAGCAAGTGTGACTTCTGGCTTCAAGAGATTTCTTTTCTTGGCCATATTGTCTCTAAAGATGGAATCTCTGTTGATCCTTCTAAGACCAAGGCAATCCAAGAATGGCCAGCACCTACGAGTATAACTGAGGTACGTAGTTTTATTGGTTTGGAAGGTTATTATCGACGTTTCGTCTAGAATTTTGCCCGATTGGCTAACCCATTAACGAAGCTCACACGCAAAGGGGTTAAAATTGTTTGGAAAAAATAGTGTGAAGAATGTTTCGAAGAACTGAAGAGAAGATTAGTCAATGCTCCTATATTGACTCTACCATCGGGGAATGATGGGTTCATTATTTATAATGATTCATCAAAGAAAGGAATTGGTTGTGTACTTATGTAGAATGATAGAGTTATTACCTATGCATCACGAAAATTGAAAATTCATGAACAAAACTATCCTACTCATGATCTCGAGTTAGCAGCTGTGATCTTCCTTTTGAAGATATAGAGGCACTATCTCTATGGTGAAAATGTGAGATTTATACTGATCACAAGAGTTTGAAGTATATTTTCTCACAAAAAGAACTCAACATGAGGCAAAAGATATGGGTTGAATTACTCAAGGATTATGATTGCACGATACACTACCACCTGGGGAAAGCAAACAAGGTGGGAGATGATTTGAGTAGAAAAGACCATGGAGTTTTGAACAATATGAGAATTGAAAGGGATCCAATTTTCATGGATCTAGTGAAGATGGACATGGGAATAACCAGGGAAGGTGAAACATCAATGATTTTTTAAATGGTTGCCAAACCATCTTTACTAGAATGTATTAAGAGTTCTCAGACCGATGATGAAGAATTTCAAAAGAAGATTAAAGCTGTGAATGATGGGAGA
This sequence comes from Viscum album, assembly GCA_963277665.1. Taxonomy (NCBI): domain Eukaryota; kingdom Viridiplantae; phylum Streptophyta; class Magnoliopsida; order Santalales; family Viscaceae; genus Viscum; species Viscum album. Next base: position 538,023,297 of record OY728129.1, read on the forward strand.
CTGAGAGAATTTGTGTATGAAGATGGAATTTTGAAATTTGTGAAGAGACTTTGTGTTCCCGATTAACCTGATCTAAAAAGGGAATTGTTGGATGATTCTCATAGTTCAAATGTCTCTATACACCCTGGGATCACTAAAATGTATAGAGATTTGAAGGAACATTTTTGGTGGGACAACATGAAAATAGAGATTGCTGATTTTGTGTCAAGAGGTATGGTTTGTCAGCAAGTGAAAGCTGGAAGGCAAGAGCCTGGAGGAGTCATGCAACCTCTTCCCATACCGGAGTGGAAATGGGACAATATTACGATGGACTTTGTCATGGGAATACCAAAGACTCATAGAAGGAACGATGAAATATGGGTTATTGTTGATCGTCTTACCAAGTCAGCACATTTTCTTGCTATAAGATAAGATCTACCCCTGGAACGTCTAGCAAGACTATATATTAATGAAGTTGTGAGAAATCATGGAGTACCCCTATCGATTGTTTGTGATCGTGATCCCCGTTTTACTTCAAGATTTTGGAAAAGTTTTCAAAAATCCCTGGATACTGAACTTCATATGAGCACTGCTTACCACCCTCAGACAGATGGACAATCAGAACGGACTATTCAAACCTTAGAAGACATGTTGACATCCTGCTCACATGACTTTCAGGGTATGTGGGATCAATATTTACCTCCGGTAGAATTTTCCTACAACAATAGCTTCCATTCGAGTATTCAGATGGCACCATATGAAGCGTTATACGGAAAGAGATGTCGTACACCAACCTGTTGGGATGACGTTGGTGAAAGAAAACTTGTAGGGTCAGAGCTGGTGGAGGAAACGATGGTAAAGGTGAAGGTAATCCAAAATCACATCAAAGCACCTCAAAGTAGGCAGAAGAGCTATGACGATAATCGAAGGAAGGATTTAGAATTTCAAGTCAGTGATCATGTTTTCCTGAAGGTATCTCTATGGAAGGGAGTCATATGTTTAGGTAAGAAAGGTAAATTGAGTCCCAGGTACATTGGACCTTTCGAAATTCTAGAACGAATTCGGGCTGTAGCTTACCGATTGGCAATGCCGCCAAGTCTCTCCAAAGTTCACGATGTGTTCCACGTATCTCTGTTGAGGAAATACATGCCTGAACCAATGAATGTACTCACCTATGAAGAATTAGAACTGGAACCCGATCTGTCTTATTGCGAAGAGCCTGTCAGGATTCTTGATACGAGAGAACAAGTACTGAGAAACCAGACGATGCGTCTGGTAAAAGTTTTGTGGAGAAACCATAAGATGGAAGAGGCAACGTGGGAACCCGAGGAACTTATGATGAAGAACCACCCAAGTCTTTTCATGTGATAAGTATTCTATAAATTTCGAGGACTAAATTATTTGAAGGATGGGAGAATGTAACACCCCAAGCTTCTATGGTACGCTTTTCTTTGAATAATGTGATAGCGTGTGTTATGCGCAACACCGAGTTCTAACACAGCATAACCAATCAAACTAGCCGTTATGAATAGTAATACCTACTTTTTGAAATTATATATATTTTATATTTCAAAATGGACTTCATTTTTGGATTCGAAATATCGAATTTAGATTAAGGTGATATTTTGGTACTTTTCGGATAACTTTAATATTTTGATGAATAGTGAAAATTACTAAATTTTAATCAAAAAATAACTTTTTTAATCAAAATAATTAATAGTGATAAATTATAAATTTTAGAGGTTTTAAATTATATTTAGAATATATTTTTACAATTTAATACAATGTTTGTCATTGGACATAATTTTACAATTAAACCGGACATAAACAAGTTTCAATCTTTTGATAGTTATTATCTCTTAAAAACACGCTTTTTATTTTAACAACGGGAATTAATTTTAAATTAATTTTAACCACTTCTGTGTTTTTAATTTGGAAAAATGGATTCCATATTTGGAATCAGGATGTTCAAATTGTGTAATTAGGTAACATTTATTTTTAGGCATTTTGAATAATTACTGCAGTAAATATTTTATTTACCATGGATAAGGGTAAATCCGGTAAATAAGGGTTAGAAAATAATATTATAATAATACTAAATTACCCTAAAACGTGTCCTAGACTTATTGGTTGATACATCTTCGACCATAGGCATCTTTGGGTCGATTTGGGGACCCCATGGTGCCACTTGTAGGTGATAGGGACACTTTATTTTAATTAAGTTAAAATGAGTACAAAAATAACAGAAGCATATATCTTTTAGAAACACAATTTTTACATATGGTTATATATGTTGGATTTTTTATTATAAATATTCATTAGAAAGATAAAACTATTTCCTACATAATGATATTTTATTTATAATTTTTATACATTAAATAATTTAATTTATTTATGATACAATGATGATGTAGTAATTACTATAATAGTGAAAAATTAAAATAATTGATATTATAAATACCTAGATAAATATAATATGAAACTTTTAATGAATTAAACTAATTTTATAGGATAATATTATATATTAGTATTTATTAAATTTACTTTTTTCAATGTAATCAATCTGTTATGAGTTTCACAAAAATCAACAATTGAATAGTGTCAAAATTGACATAAAAGAGGTCTTAAAAAACATATTATATTATTAATTGATATTAAATTCCTAAAAATCTAAGGTTCAGACAAGAGACTTATATCATGATCTTTTCATCACTAATGGACCTCTTGGGGGTCTCTTGGATGTATATAGTAAGTTTATTAACCATATTATATAAAAATACAAAGAGACATTGTAAAAGTGAAACTAATTAACTTAGAGTTAATACTTGAAGATAAGGTTAATATAAGTACCCAAACCTGTCTAAATTCTATTGGTTGAGTTGTTTTCGACCATCCCCACCTTAAAAGTTAAATAATCAACTTTGGATCCCTTCGAAACCAAATATGAATTTATTATAAACTAATATTTCTAGCTTTTCCAAAGGTGCCCCTCACCCCTCTTATAAAAGGGCACTAATCTTTCTCTTTTCATCACACCTTAAAAGCCTTTTGGTTCGGCCAAAAACTTCCCAAATACTCTCCCAACTTACCTCACTACAACCTAGAGGCCTTAGTTTGATCAGAAATCCAACCTAGGGAGCCCTTTTGATCACATCAAAAGGAAGAAACTGAAGAAGAGGTAATGATTTCACCACCCTTTTCCAAGTTCCTTTCTTCTTCCACTTCTTCTTTATTTGTTATTACCATTATAAAATAATAACCCCAGTATATTATATATACTGTGATGTTATTATAAATATGTTACAACCATATTCAGTATTATATCCACCATTTGAATAACATGTCACTATACATGCGTACGTACGACTTACCGTCTCCACGTCGTGGTGTAATTGTTATTCAATATATTATTATTTGGATGGGTATGATAATGATGTGTAACTCATGTAAATAATAAATATAACATGATAATTATTCTGTATATATGATATACCATCCATTTATACATTATTTTAATATCAAAAGAATGATATTTTCGCTCGTGCGTACGTACGGACTACCGTCTCCACGAACGCGATGAGATTCATTCTCCATCGTATCCATTCAAGTATAATTATCATTTGATTATTTAAAAATGATTTTTAAGGACTTGATATCATTCTGGATATGAATAATATACAACCTATCCTTTAAAAACATGGCATATGTAACAAAACATATAAAAGAAAATGAGTATGTTAACACCCGAAACAACGATAATACTAAGATATTATTAACAAAGCAAAGTGAAAAGATCATATATGATATCATATTAATATATATGGCCCTTGACTAATTTAATAACAATTATTTCAATATTATATAAGAGGTTACCCTACCCCAACCAAAGAAATGTACAATTTAAGGGTTATTTCACAATCTCTTCACTATCCGAGGTTGTTTATACATAATAATCTACTGGGATATCTTTATCATCCACATCCATGTTTCGTAAAACTGTATTTCAAAACATTTTTACTATTTACTGGAATATTAGTTAAAGTCATTTATACCATTTTTGACTTTTATAAGTGGTTTATAGAGGAATCTTTCCATCGTTTTCAAAACAAGGTCCTTTTTAACCTTTTCGACAGAATTAAGGTAAGAATGTCCTTTTTAACTTATACGGCGGGTGCGGCTATTTTCCGCCGTTATAAAATCTTCAAAGCTTCCCTTACAAGATTATAAGAATATTTTCGAAGAAAATGCTTTATTTTATATGGATCTTAAATGATTTCAAAATAAAAAGAGATATTTCTCTAAAAAGAGTTTTGATTTCATCTATGTCAACATCCTCTGTTGTATTTTACGCTTATGTGAAGTTGATTTATGTTGTATTGAAGGTTTTGTGATATGTTTGACTGTGGATGTGCTATTTTTATACCATTCATGGTTTATGGTGAAAGTATTGACATTTTGTATGCTAGTTTTAATACGAATTTTTATGTTATGTTTAAACCTTTTCATATGGGAATGAATTAGACTTAATATGTGACGGGTGGAGCTCGCTATAGCTCCTCGATGCATCGGTAGGTCTCATGAGACAAACTAGTGTCTTGGCACAAGGCCTTGGAAAAATCTTATTTGTAGTCTTGGCACGAGGCCTTGGCTATGTGATTGTGATAGTCTGGCATTATGCATTCCAACATTATTAAAGTGGTTATTGAAATTGCATGTGATTATTCGATTTTTAGAATATCCATGTGAATAAGTAAATGGAATTATTTCATTTTACTTTTGCCATACTATGTTGAAGTTAAAGTTTAAAAGGCTTTTGTTTTAGTAATGCATTTCCTTAAATGTTTATGCTTATTTTTGAAAGTTCTGCTATATTGTTATCCTTACTGGGCATTTGAGCTCACCCCTTTTCTATGTTTTATTTTTACCAGGATTTGAATAAGTATGTTATGAATGACCTGCAGGGATTTTATGTGCGGATATGTGTGTGGAATATGGAGAATATGATGTTGTAGTAGTTTTTCACTTTATGATGTAATGTAAAACTTTATGAATATATATAGTGTTTCCAAGGCTACTAAACCAATCGGTATTTTGAGATTTAATCATTCTTTTGATCATGCCAATGTTATGTAATAATGCACCGACTCTGGGTAACTAGGGTTGGGGCGTTACAGATCACTTCCAAAATGTGTTGGTGGTGGTGACTTCTAGAGGAATCCCTTTGCAATGACCACTCTGTGCTCTAGATGATGTCATCTATGGCCTCTTGATCCACCTTCGAGAGATAAGGTATGGATTTTTCATTTCATTCTTAATATAAACCCTTCCCATTATTTAAAAGTAATACATTATTTTTTATATTATACTACACTTAACACTACATGAATTATCAAGAAGTATACTGTATTTGGGAATATGGTATATTACAAAAAAAATAAAATAGGTAATGCAATAAAGTTATTGAAAATTTCTTTAACATGCCCAAAATACTCTCTCGAACATCAAACTGCATGGGTTAACTAGGGTTCATACATAAGAAATTGGTGAGAAAGAATGTCAAGTTAGGGAATAATAATATCATAAGGTGATACAAGTTAGACAATATTAATATAAATATAGAATATATTGATGAAAAATTGTAAGGTATGATATATCATGATAATCAAAACATGGGAAATGCCGCAATAATATAAAACACAAATTTGTGAACTTAGGTCAAAGATAAACCTTCCAATATAACATAGTAAATAATTTCCCATAAAATAATAATGTTCACTTCTTGTCCTAAGGTGATGATTCATTATAATAATCAATAATTCATTAATTATAGTTCTATTTGAGAATGACCATCATATTCGTTTTATTATCTTTATTGAGAGTTCTACATAGATTATACAACAAAGATTAATTAATCATACTAATTTATATCACCATCATGGAATGCATATTACATTAATTTAATTCCCCAAATAGTAATTATATATTCAGAAAGTCCAATACCTTTTTTAGAAAAATTGGAATGGTATTCACTACAAAACTATTTTGGAATGGAATGTTGTCGTGAAATATTGGCAGCATAACACCGTTACATAAAAATCATTAAAAGGGATATATTAGATAAAAATGGGTATATCATCATTTGGAAATAAAGTTGAATATTTTTCAAGATTTAATAACATATCCCATAAAAAGTTAAAGAATATAAATTTTATATGGTAAATAAGATACATGAATAAAGAGGTCCATAGAAAAGACCCCTTACGAAATTTTGGCTTGGTAACTACTGTTCATAAAGGATCATGAGAGGATTAATGAAAGTGAAAAGGGAGATCTATTCAATTAAAAATTAAATAATAAGAATGGAGTATATGTATGAACATATACGGAAAGAATAAAATTGAATTTAATAGACATAATATAATCAGTGTTCTTTAATGGAAATGAGAAGTGGGAAATCCATTATATAATATTGGCATATTAATGGCTTATATGAAGGTAAAAACGAGATATGGTAAATTAAAGCACATTATAATAACTTCCATTGGATATTAGGTGATGTTTATAATGAAATTTAATCACAAAAAAACTCAATTAAAAAAAAACACATTCTAAAAAAGATACATGAATTGATAGAAGAAAATAAATGTTCGTTACATCGGTGTGTGACTTCAAAAGCATGAGAGTGGATTATTGAGAGCTTGGGGGAACCATGAGAGGACAATATATAGTATAGTTCAGAGTATGTTAATTCTAAATAGAGTGTTAGTGAATGTAAACATTATCTTGGATGGGTTTATGTAGGAAAATATTTGGATTTCATTTTTATTTAGGTTTGGACTCTATATAATAAAATATACCAAGACAAAAAACCAACCCATTATTTTCCCATTTTTTCCACCAAAATGTAATGGTTCTTATTATTTTCAATTTCTTGGGTCCCAAATTAGTAAAAATAAATTCATTTATTATGTGGAGGTGAGTCACACTGTTAACTAAATGATTTAAAATCATAAAATATAATATATGTTTTGAAATATTCTTAATGGCCTTACAAAATAAATTAAATAAAATTATAAACACATTATTGTAAAATTATAACATATATTTGGCCTTTAATCACATTTATATTACTTTTTTAAACACTTTTGGGTAATTTTGATGTTAAAAAATACAATGTTTATTTATATGATATTTAATTTTTACTAAAAAATTGTACTTCCATTGAAAATTATGAGAAATTTACTATTGGATAACACAATAATTATCATTTAAAAATTAATATTTCTTTTATCTAAATAATTTTCAATATATTTGAAATATCACAATAAAAATAAATTTGAAATTTATTATGATATGTAGATTTTTTTTCATATAACGATTTTTGAACCCTTCTGAAAATAACATTTCTCTGTATAAATATTTTATGATCATTTATATATGATAAAAATAATTTGATAATATTAAAATATATTCATTTAGAAATACCATTATTTATTAAAATCATTAATTGAATTTGAATATTAACTCAAAATAACATTTCTACTTTACTATATCAAAAGAAAAATAATTTACAATGTAATAATAAAAAGAGAGAAATATATTAATTATTCTATAATGATGACATATTTATATCGATATAGTCTTGATATATATCCCAATAATACAATAGATAATTACATAAGATTAAGGTGTGAATTCATGGCCCTTTCATGTGGTAGTTTGGCGATCGTTGTTGGGGTCGTGATTTTGTAGTGATTGAAATTCTCCCATAAAATTTCTACCATAGGCTTAAGACGTTGGATCTCAGCTTGGCCTTGGTCAGTGGAAAATCATAGAAATTTTATCACCCTTATATGCTCCAATAAAAGGAAATAATAGGGTATGATCTTTCTGGTTGAGGCCATCACATCCATTATCTGTGTAAATTAGATTTATTAAAACCCTATATATATATTAATCTTGTAATCAATTTTAAATGGAAATAATATCAATGAAAATGATTTTTAATAGTATTTTAAATCCAATTGGATATAACATTACAAAATAATTTAAATTTTTTCTATAAACACAATTCTTGATGATACCTTTAAATAAGTCATAAGGGTAATTTATTTAATAACAAATCATGTCGTTACAATATTCACCCAATAATAAATTATTTATTCCAAATTTTATTTCTCCACACTAAAAATTATAGGATACTCTACATAATCACCTATTTTGGTTCCCACAATACTTCTTCAAACATTTGATTTCTCCACAGATATTTTTTATGGTTCTCACTCTCTTTCTATAGAACTTTTTCACTATAATCTATGTTTTTCACCACCTTTCCTTCAATGGAATGTTCATTATATAATTATACCAACTCTAGATTTAGAACATTTTAGTTTTATGGTATATACATCCACCAGAGTTATATATTAAATACATCATGTACTTAATATTGGTTCATTGGGAGTGTTACTCGATAGGCCCCCGCTTTGATGTGATCAATGATATCAAATGGGGTGATATATCATGGAATAAACCATCACGTCATCCAATGTATCATAAATTTAATATATGGATATACACAGAGGAATACCATATCACCAACATCAAATTCTAGGTCTCATAATAAATTGTGAACATAGATCTTCTGTTGACTATGGGAATCCTTGAAATGCTGCTGAATGGTCTTCTAATTTTCAACAGTTTCTTTAACCATATCAGGACCTGGTAGTTTGAATTCACCCAACATAATCCCAACATGCCACTATTCTGCAACTATACCCATAAAGGGATTCATTGGGATCCATTTGGATTCCTGAGTGGAATCTATTGTTGTATGGATACATGAACATAATAAGTTTTTGGTTGAAAATTCATTACAAGTCCAGGGAATATTTTCACAACATATCTTCTGACATCCTTATAGTCATCTCGGATTTTCCCACTGTTTGAGGAGGATAAGTCGTACTAAATTTCATCTCACTAATTAGATCTTGTTAGAGATTTTTTTAGAACATGTTGGTGACTCCGATATCATTATCAGATAAAATCAATATCTCAATTACATACAACCTTACCAATTCTCTAATGTTTATCTGTACATATTTATCAAATTATAGGCCCAATCAAATTCAGATAAATGGAGATAAATTTTTAAGTCTATCCAAAACAACCCATATATCGGTTTTTTATCTTAGATATCTTTATATGTCTAGTGAAAATGTCAATGGTGATGGCCTCACATTTCTATTTGTTAGGGGAAATGGTTTCATCATCCTCTAATACATATGACATTCAGCCTTCACATGTTAGAATACTCGAACCTTGATTTATATTTAGTGGTCTCCTTTTTCATATTATACTACCAATAGTGATCTATGAGATATCACAGTTCTTCAAGGATGTATTGACGAATCTTACCTATGTGAATCATCAAAAAGATCCTTCCTTAACATTTAATTTTACAAAACACATAGTCATGACCCCAATGTCACTATTCCATATTCATAAATTTTATTATATGAAGACATATCCTTTCTCAATGATTCCACATTATTATAAATCTACTCACCATTTCATAAGAATCTATTAAACTTTATAAAGAGTTGGTGGAGAATTAATTTTTTCAAGGATTTATGAGGTTTCTTACTTTATGATTACCATGTCCAAACATCACAATTATATGAATATTGGATCTATCTAAAATTTTATAACAAATAAAGTTTCTATATCCTTTATACATAGAGAATCAACAAAAAATTTTTTATCAGGAAGACAGCGGATTGAGTATTCATAGTACTTGATCACCTCTAACCATCTTCATTGGATCACATTATGTTTTTTTGTGTATATATGATTGAGAATTTTGTGATCTGTATATGTCTAATATATCTCCCCATAAGGATTGTACAACCTTATTTTCAACATAATGATCACACTATGAAATCCAGATCATGTGTAGGATAGTTTTTTTCTCATTATAATTCTACTGTCATAAAGCATTAACTATGACTTTTTCATTCTACATTATCCCAAAACCCAATCCCTTAATTAATAAAAAAATTTATTAAAAAAAATAGTGCATCACCTATTGGTAGATTGATCATAGGAACAAATGATAAGTCTCATTTTTATATCTATGAATCACTCTTCACATTCATTATTCAATGAAATTTTGACCCAATTCTGATTTAGCTTGGTATGATGGGTTAAAATACCAAAGGAATTTCTGATAAAACAGTTTTAATACATAGCCCACTGAAGGAAAATATAGATATCATTCACATATGTTTTAATCAAATATCTATAAATATCATACAACGTCAAAATGTCCAAAAATATCCCATTTATTATGTTTATATTCCTAAAGAAAGTGACTTACAAAATATCATTATTTGTACATGGCATAAATCTTCTCCTTTTGTAGGATCTTTATAATAGATCTCAAATCTTACTAATAATTTTCAATTAATTTTTATTGTATCAAAATATTGTATAGAAAGACAACCAAAATTTCATTTAGGTAACTTTTAAAGACTCTATTAATCAATTCCATGATGATTTTTAGAGCATTGTTGAGTCTGAAGTGACTCACTATTAACCCATAGTGCATGTACCGTTTACAAAAAGTGGTCTTGGGGATATCTTCAATCTTCACCCTTACATGACAATATCTATATAGAAGATCCAACATAGATGATTATCAATCTCCACATTGCTGATATAACAAGTCTTCAATCAGATGAAGTGTGCACTTCTTTATATTGATCTTGTTTAGAACACGATAATTAATGTAAACGATCTATGACCCAATCTATCGACAAAACAAGGTGGAATGATTCGCCCCAATTTTGAAGCATTTTGGAGTATTAACCATTTATCATGATTCCTTAGTAGTTGTTTCAATAGCTCATCATACTCAAAAACAGACGATCTATATAGAGTCTTTGATAATTTCAAGTCCTCAGGTATTTGATCAGTTTAAAATTAAACCAATTGGTTAGGGGTAGGACCATATAATTCCTTTTGAAACATATCATTGTATTACCTCACAATATTAATGTCTTTAAGGGTGGTGATTTCCATAGAACTAGTCATTTGATCTAGATACAATTAGTCATAGGGATATAATATACATACTAGAGATGATGGTGTTAAAGAATATTTGTCATAATACATGCACTTGTACAAAATTAGGGGTCTATTTTCTATATAGAGAGAGATATCATTCACACATAAATTTATGATAGATCAATATAGAGAATGAAAATCCATACCCAGAATTGCATTAATTTTCACAAAAGGAAGTATGATAAATGATTCTTGGATGTTCTTGCCATAGACATTGATATTAGAGAAGTTATATACATGGGATACTATAATTTCCCCATTTTCCATTTTCACCATCATATTTACTTCTATTCTTTGTGGTGGTGTTTTTATAGTTGTACTAAACTTTCATGATATGAAAGAATGTGTTGAAAAATGCATAGTAAACCCACAATTCACTTTTTGATTCCGGTACTACAATATATATTATAGAGTCAGGGATGATAGTTATTTTACTATTAAACACATAATGTGAAATCCAATGCCATTAAAGAGATGACTTATAAATTAAATTTATTTCCTTAACCTATCAATTTCCATTCATCATGAAATTTTATCCATGAACTATTTCCTGATATATATTATTGTGGGTAAATTTTTCCCTTAATATTGGATTGTATTGATCTTTTGAATTTACAAATAATATCTCCTAGGAATTTCAAATGAGGTGCACAATAAGGCCATTTTGTGTAACATGATAACCTGCGAGTGGCCCGGAGAAACTTATCAGTGTTTTTACTCATAGTTATATCTATTGCAGAACCACATCCACATGTAGTATCCAGATATTTATTAATTTTCATGATATACCACTTAATATATAACTTACCAAATAAGATATATTTTACTATACATAGTCTTATCCCATAGGATTTTACTACATTTTTATAATCCTTATCACAAACATCACTATACCTTTTTCTCTTATACAAATAATAACAATCCTTCTCTTTATTTTAAATTAATGATTTATTAATTATGTAAGACTAAACTTAATACAACATGGATGATCAAGATTCCTCTTGTCTTAAGGAATTATGTATATAATGTAACAAAATAAAATTGGGAATGCCATATATTTATTGAAAACATTTTTAACATGCTCAAAACCCATCATCAAATGTATAATTTCCTGGGATAACCAACAGACATACATAAGAAATGGGAGATATATAAATCCAATTATGGTATTAAACCTATCATAATGTGATTCATGCTAGAAAATATAATTATATAAAAATAATAAAAGGAACATGAATAATAAATCATGATATATAATTATAATCATAACATCAAAAATGTTGAAACATCATAAAACAAAAAATAAAAAACATCGGTCCTAGCAAAAAAATGCCAATAAATAATGGTACAAAATGTCTTATAATTGAATAATTTACTCCCCCTACACTAACATGATGTATTGTGGTATTAAACATTACCAAATCAATTGGATAACTATCTAGGTGCATCCACCATAAGCATTTAATTGTCCTGCTTAAGTGTGGCACATAGATCATAGAACATTGAATTATTAACCAACATAATGTTTTACACAATAAATGAATGTTTAATAGGAAAATATAATCCCCCAATAAATATGTGTATGTGCATAAATTTGATTTTATTTTATTGAAAAATGTATATGGTAATCACTACATCATTGTTTTGGCATGGAAAATCTTGGTGAAATTTCATGAGAATGTGGTCTTAAATAAATATTCATAATTGATATTAACAAGAGTGAAAGGGGTCACACATAATATTGAAATATGATTTAATGTAAGGGTGATATGGAATAACATATCCCATTATAAGGAAATTAATATTAAATATATATGTTAAAGAATATACTTGAATAAAAAGTGTAATCGAAATGATCCCTTGTCAAATTTCGACATGGTAATAGGGGTACATAAAGGATAATATGAGGCTTAATGAGAGTGAATAGAGGGATATAATAATATATTAACGAGTTTTAGAGCAATGGGAATATAAATAAAACTATTAAAATAATCTAAAATTGAATTTAACATACATATCAAAAAATGAGTTCTTGAATAGAAATGGGAAGAGTGAAATCACATATGAAATTTCGGCATAGTAACATCTTAAGTGAAAGTCAAAATGAGTGAGAATAAATTATCCAACATTAAAATAAAATTCATTTGAACGTTGGATATGATTATAAATAATTGAAATTAAAAATAAATAAATTTAGAAGACAAATTCCATAGAAGGTTCAGGAATTAAAAGTAGGAGAGAAATGACCACTACATGGGTCTATGACATCAAAATAATGGAATGGGATTATTGAGAGCCTTTTAACACTTGTCAGGAATCTAGAGAGTGCAGGGAATAATATTGTCATGATAAAAAAAATTAATAAAAAAAATGGGAGCTCAGGATGGTTTATATTTGAAAAAGTGGGATTTAATTATTATTTTGGTTTTAGATTGTACATAATAAAATATCCAAATCAAAAAACCATATTATAGTTTTCACATGGTTCCAACCAAAAGAGACTAGTTCCCCTTGTTTTATATGTACAATGTATAAATATTTTAAAATAATTCCCATGCTTTTGTGGAGGTGAGTCACACTCTTAAAAAACATATTTTAAGACCCTAAAAAATCTAATACATATTGGAGGATTCATATTTTATTTGATATATAAAAAATAAACATTATATTAAATTATTTAAAATGGAATAATATATTTGGTCATGGGTCCCATTAATAGTAATCATTACATTACAATTGGGTCATAATTATGTCATGGAACAAAATTTATATTTATGGTATATTTAATTTTAAAATAAAATAAAACTATCTAAATGAAATAAAAAAATTTCCATATTGGATATATTCGAAATTTTTATTCCAAAGAAATCATTTTATCTATTCTGTTTAAATATAAAATTGATATATTTAAAATAAAATTTATATTTATTACGAAATTCAAGGTTATATTAAAAAAAGTAGTTTTGAAACCCATATAAAAAAATAAATTTGATGTAATAAATAATTTATTATATTTCATGTATGATATTTTTGGATAATATTAAAATAAATTTTTTTCCAAAATCCATTAATTCTCCAAATATTTAATTGAATATTAATATTAAATTTAAAAACAATTTGTTCATTAATATATCAATATATAAATCATTTAAATGTAACAATAAGAAGATATAAATATATTTATTATTCTATAAAAAATTACATATTCATATTTCAAGGGTCTATACATATCCATTTAATAAATAATAAATTGCACTATGTGTAAGGTGCAAGATGGTGATACTGTCATGAGTAGTTCTAAAAACATGGTTTTGTATGTGATCTAGATGAAAATGAACATACCTCAAAAATGGTTTTGCTGTTGCTTATGTTTTTGGATCTCTGTATGGTCATGGTAAAGAAAAAATTCTATAAATGTTATCTCCCTCAGATGATTTGATAAATGGTCTTCATAGGGTACAATCCTACAAGTTGAGGCCATCAATTCCATTCTCTTTGTTAATTGGATTTGTTAAAACCCTATATTTATATTAATAATTTATTCACCATTCAATGGACATACAGTCAGTGTTAATGATTCTTAAATATATTTAAAATCTAATATAATATAATAATAAAAACAAAATTCATCTGATTTATATAAAAATATATTATGTTGAGACATTTAAAATAATCCAAAGGGGGATGTTTTATAATATTTTGGGTCGTTACATTATTATGATGAAGTCTAGAGACTATTTAAGATTGTGATATGGGTCATCAGATTCTAGACCATCGATCACCAATAATCTGGAGATCTATTTACATTGTGAGTTGGAATGCCTATTGGGTAGCCTTTGAGTCAGGACTGTACCATTTTGGCTATAGTCAATGACCTGGGCGTTCAGGTGCATGTTTTGAATATTTTACATCTAGGACTATGTCCTCTACTACGATGAATAAATTACATGAATAGAATTATGGTAATTAATTTTTAGAATCTATAATTATTCCATTTGATTTAGTAGAGTTCTGAGAAAATTGAATTGGAATACATGTGAAAAAACAAAAACCCAATCCTGTCAATGCATCATCAAATTAAATGAACGCATTAAAAATTGTTCTTATTCATTGTATGTCTTCCAATTTGATAGATAAATGGTATTCACATGTGGGTTACACTATCATGTATTTTAATAATCCACATTGGGTAATCCATTTGTTGTTTCTAATAAAAAATTGGTTCGTACAACGATCGAAGGAAGGGGATGAGTATTTTGAAATCATTCACCTCAGGGTTACTTTTATTGAATAGTCTCTAATGATATTATAAATGGAACCGAAAACAATCAAAAATTCAATATCAATGGGGTCCTTCTCTACAATAGGAATCATTCATTCGGTAGTTTTTTCACCAATTATTAAGAACTCATATTTGTTGAGAAGATGAATGGTCAGGATCATCACTCCCTTTTGGTGGGAAATTATTCCTACTATGAGACACTATTAATGATTTAGGATATAATCTTTAATCCATCATTAATTCCCAATTTCTATCTGGATCCCTCATGAATTAACAATCAATTATTAATATGTACAATCTTATAATCATTTATACGTATATGAGGTTCTTCATCAATGGAGATATCTATATATATTCTAACTTATCCATCAATGGTGTCCTCTTCTATAATAGTTAGTTATAATTTCATCATTATAGTGACGATGTCTGTTTTATGCCACATATTGAGGAACACTAGAGTGAATAATCATCCATGGATACCGATGTTGTTTTGATGAAAGGATTAGACCATTAAAATGGTTTTCCATTGTAACGCTGTATATGGATTTAGTACCAATGTAGTTCAGTGGAACATAATGGGGAATGTACTACCTTTTACGATCATGTGATAGAGACCAGACCATACAGTGTAACATTTAGAGGAACTGATGTATAAGCCAAAGGATCATAATTAATGTTTAGTATGTGATTTATACCAAATATTCCCTTGGAATCTAGATGGGAAATGGATTCAATGGTTGAATAAGACTCTATTAAAAATGGGAATAATAGAAAATTGGGTTGATTTGGGTTTTTTAGTTTTCACCTTATTTGGATTACTATATGGTTCATATGAATTGGAATCAAATACCATATATTTTGGTTTGAGGACACATGCCTATGGAGACCCTCTGATAGTTTTTCTATGTCGTAATTTCGAACCTTTAATAGGATTATTTTGGGTCTTATTCAAAAAAAAGGGATCCACAATGCATGGGAAAATGAGTTATGTCTCGAAAAATATTAATTTGAATGATTTTTTTGGGGATGAAACATACTAACGAGAACCATGGATTAGTATGTTGGTATGTTTGGGTATGAATCATTGATATGAGTTTGAATGGTTGGATTTAAGGGCATGATATGGATGAAAATTTCCTTGATTGGTTGATGACATTTTTAATTTCATGATCTTCACTAAATTTTTTCCCCACTTTAGTCATCCTCTATGTGAGCAACAAGAGGATGTAAATGTTCAGGAAAACAATATGATCTTTCATCCACTGTTGGACGAGTACAATGATATGATAGAAGAATTAAGGTATTTAATTTTCTCATTTCCCTCCCTAGTTTTGTATCTATTAATTTCTCATATGGCTACCAATTGGGTATGACCCATTTAGAGAAGAGAAGGAAGAGTGAAACAAACTACAAGAATGGTTATGGGCTCACTCTCTGAGGGACTCCCTATAATTTTTTATGGGAAGAAGATCACATTCATTGTAAAAGGGAAGGACAATTGTGATCCTCACACTCCCTTCTTGGAACTGGTGGCCCCTGGTCATATAGATGATGAGGGAAGGAAAATTACTAAACCTTCATGTCCAGAATAGATAGATCACTACCACCATCCCAAGGGTAGGTGTACCCATGTACTTAGGAATTCATAATCAAATACACCCAAGATACCCACCCATAAGGTAGGAGAGGTGTGGGACACATATGACATGAAAAATGTATACTGAAATTGGTGACACATTAGTTATCATCATTGCATGCTTTTGATGTTATGGAAGTTTCTGTAATGGTTTGAATTGATCTATCTCAATCATGGGATCTAAAGAATGATATTCCATATGATTTTTGGCATGAAATAGGCTCTAGTGTGGGGATTTCAGAGGTCATGGCATGGATTGAAAATGTTCTCCATGTAAGCCCTTGGTGTTACAAGAGATACTTCACACATATGCATATTCATTCAAGATTTATGGATTCCTATATAAATTAAACACATTGGGAACAACACTTGTGTCGGGATTTCACCTGGACCCCATGGCTCTCCATAGGTGTCTCCAGATGGGTCTCTCATAGGTCCCTAGTTAGGGAGGGCACCCACACATGTGGTTTTAAACTAGGGGAGGAGATTCTAGGTTAGGTACCTTTGCTCTTAGACAATTTAGGGATATTTTCCCCCCAACCTCATTAAATCCTTCATTTCTAAAGATGTAGTGGTCTACCTGAGAATATTTGGAGGATTAGGAAAAATTTTCTATACAATCACAGCCATTGATATTTTTCTTAAATTCGAGTGATGAAAATCAAGAGCCCAATGGTCATATTTAATTGAAAATATGGAACTTTTCCGAATAAGGTTTCTTGATTAGCTCTATGTTGCATTCATCTGGCATTGGTTTCATGCATAGGTATGGAGTACCTTTCAGTGTAGCACCAGGGGCTGTAGGAGCCTTGTAATGTATAGGGGGTGTGTTCATGCCTTCTTTGGAAAGTCAAGTTGATATTTATTTTACTTAATAGCGTATTTAACATTACTAAGGTTCTATTCCTAATAATCTAATACCACCTTGTTAGAAAAGAGTGTCATGAATGGTGTATGTGGAAACCTAATTAGAATGTCTATCATAATCTCATCACACTTTAAATTCATCATAATATATGGATTGGGAAAACATGAAGGTTCCTAGTTCTTTCCCATAACCAGAATAAGGGTATTTAATGAGGAAAAAATATGTTAAATATCATAAAATGATGGATAATATAATCACCACCTTATATCGTGGAACATGATTATTGTGCCATGGTGTACTTCATATTGGGATTATGGTAGGCATTCATCATAACAAGTATCATAGGAAAATGTATAATGTTCCAATTTCGAAACACTAGAATTGCACTATATGATAAAAACAATTTCTGATACTCCCCACACCATAATTCATGCCATTAATGATACATGTTGGAACATCAGGATTCTACCCCCGGTGAACCGTCTAGAGAAGAGATGATGTTAATTTAAAACATTTAAAAACAATATTGGTAAGATCCTCCTGAAATGATACATTCATGAGTGATGATATTCATAATATTCCACCCGTCTATTGATTCATTCACATCATTGTTTGAATGTTTATATATTTATGTATCAGTAAGGACATATCCCTTTTTGAGTATTTATGCATTTTTTACATCAAAATATTACAGGTTCTCCACCCATGGCCTCTGACCAAGGTTAAAACATTTTTTAGAGAATATATAGCTCATTATTTTCATATTGGAATTAAAAAAACATTTACAATGAAGGATAAATTTTCCAACACATAATATAATTCATCAATAACTCGTTTTGGATATTATTTGTAATATATTTCTTATCATGTGGCCAAAGTAACATTGATCCATTGGAAACCACATGGTCACTCTGTATGATAAAACAACCCAATAATGAACCTAATGAACCATAAAATACCACATAACACAACTCAGCATGTGGAATAGTCATCACAAGGGAATATGTCATAATAAATTTTAACACCTTAAAATAACTTTGATGTTTCCAAACACATATGAACATTATTCATTTATGAGTTAGAGCTATCAATAGAGATTCCTTCATTAAGAAATATTGAAAAAATTGGAAGTAATACCCCTATATTCCCAGGAATCCATATAATATGAAATAATTGTGTGGCTGTTCCAAAATCATAACATACCATACTTGTAAGAATGAACTGAAATAGTATGTTCCAGGAACCCTTATCCGAGTAAAATTACATCCACAATCTCGAACAAAAATTGACATCATAGTGAAAAGTTAGTGATATCAGATAATTTCAACAACTACAATTATATGACACAAATGATCTAATTTAGTTTACGAGTAAATCTATAAGTCATCCAAAAAACACCCCAAAAATGAATTCACTTACTCAAATGATTATTTGTTCATAAATTCCATAACAATATACATATAATGTCAATAAAAATACCTAATGGTTGTCATCAGGTTATCATATTGATAAATACTAAAAAGGTGTCAATATGATTAAGGACCAATCATGAAGAACCACTTCAGCAATTTTAAATGTTAAAAAAATACATCAATCTGTGGCCATAAATAGTTTTTCATAACCATTAGTTGATCAATTTTTTGATAATAAAAAAATTCTCTTCCATAATTATTATTTTCTAAATAATTGGGATCGACCAATGAAATGATCGGATGAGTATGAAACATTAATAGATAAAATAATCTAACTAGTTATTTTATTCCTTCATTTTGGCAGGGGTTGTTTGGTATGAGGGAATATAGATAAGTTTAGTACCTAATACAATGATAATAAAAAAAATCAACATCCCTCTATAATAGAAATCAATAAAATATTTAAGGAAACTCATATATTAAATCAATCTATCACATAGGATTATCTAAATAATTCGATTTTTATATGTCAAATGAGAACAAATATATCACTCTTTGTAACTTCCAAAATTGATAAATGTCTCTATTCAATCTCAGTTTGAATTACACATGTAAAACAAAACACATCCATTTTTTTGTGGTTATAGTGGTCAATTTAAAATAAATATATACCTTATAACTATTGGAAACCAAACATTCCATCCAATGAATGACCATATTGGTTTTTGTCTTGAACCAGAAAATTCTAGATGCACATGATCTTCAAAAAATAGAAAACCTAAGATCCACAAAAGATCCCCTATTATCTCTTTTTTCTATGTGAAATAAAAATATCCATCATATAAGACGAAACATCCTTTTTATGGTTATTGAAAATAAAATTTTATACAATATGAATGAATGAGATGCAGCAATACCAAATAAAGAAGTCACAAAAGATAATCTTAAAGTGATCGGTAATCTCATTGTTGATGGACCAACATTAGAAGTCTATGGAGAATCTTCCAAAATTTGATATAGTATTTTTCTTTATAAATATAGATATAATACCTCAGTACCATAAGAATACATCTACATCATAGTACATTTTGGTGATAATTTTCCCATACCATGATGAAGGAATAAAATATTTTACAATGCTTTTAATGGTCATCTATGAAACCATATGAACCATTTATACATGGGGACTCTAGAAGAATCACATTGAATTCACATAAATTAAACATTTAAATAAACTAAATTGAGGTCTAAACAAAATGAAAATGATTTGGATTATTTTTAATACTGAGATCCTCAAAGAGACATATCATTATTGCTCTATCTCTTAAATAACAAAAAAAAACTACAAAAATAAGTAGATGAATCCCCCATCAACCCTAACATACATTCCATGTTGAGATCAACCATAAATGAGATATTCACTATATGCACATATGATGTGAGATTACATATTAAAGCGCAATATTAAATATCATGTTGTTGTCCAATCTCAAACTAAAAAGCCTTTTAGAACTCATTAATCACTACCTCATGATTAAATATAACATATTCAAGAAAGCGTTGTTTAGAGAGACCTGGAAATAAACAATACACAATATAATGTATTTAAAATTGAATTTTGTTTTCTTTCATTCAAAAATATAATTTTGTTTTAGAGTCTATATAATTTGGCTATAACACTTTTAGAACTATCACAAACATTCCCAATGTGGTCACTTTTATTCGGTATAAATTTCTCAATCAATATAAAATTAATACAAAGAAAACACATTCATTTCATAAATAATCTTCACGAAATTTATCATAATTATTCATTATTTTTACTAATCCATTAACCCTTTTAATGAAATTCAAATATGTAGAATGTGAAAAAAATTTAATTAATGGATATTAAATTCAAAAATACTTTTTCCTAGTAAATAAGATAAAAAAATAAATTTTTAATTTTTATGACCATATTCAATTATCATAAAAATTAATCATATCCACATAAAAAATCATAATATTTTTCCCATTGAATACAATTAAAAATAAAATATAAAAATAAAAAATAATCATATGTGAAAAATAAAAATTTATTCATATTCTATTTCAGAAATATCCATTTTCAAGGTAAATACTTAAGAGAATACATCTTGGAAAACACCATACACATTTCATTGATGATAGGTAACATTAGGCAATGTGTTGGAGATCAATAATCTTCCTTACCTCAACATTGAATTGTCATGTAAAATAATTATCTTCTCGAATAAAAAAATCATATCAATCATTTAATTGATTAATAAAATTTTTTAATTTTAATTATTTGTTTTATTTTATGTTATATAGTTTTAAATTCAATTATATAATCAATTAACTTCATTTTATAAATTTTCACAGTAGTCATATCATATATCAGAAATGATTTTGATAAGATGAATAGTGCAAATGTGATCAGTATTCCATAATCTATAGAATATGAATCATACAATAATTATTAATTCTTGGAAAGAATTTTAATTTTATATCCCACCACGAATGATAGTTAGGAAAAAATGTATCTTATAATAATGGAGATAGTAGGCTATACGTACACATATGTGACATTCACATTTTTGAAAGATCGTAATGGGAAGAAGGTATGTATTATTTTATTTCTCATGAATGGTTTTAATATAATAAATTCCATATGTTTTTTATTGCCTTCACTTATATATACCATATATGTGATTTGGTGATTAAAATTATTCTTAGCCCTTGATAGTTGTTGTAATACAAAAGTATTCCCCAAAAACTATAATTTTTCAATGAATCGAATGGTAAGAAATTATATTATATATTATGTTTATAAAATGATTAATATTTAATAAATATCATAAATATATATTAAATTCATCATCATAAAAGTCACTGTGAGGTGGTTATGAAAAACAAATATCATTGGTTAAGAGATGGCGGTCCCCTTTACTTGTAATGAGTGTTTCATTTTACCATTTTATTTAAAAAATGAATATTAGTTATTATATTAATATAAAATATATCATTATATATAATTTATTAGGGTAATAATATATTCATGTTATAATTACATTTGTATGAATAATAATATGAATTAAACCAAATTATTCAGTTAAAGTTATATATATTAATAAGAAAATGTTATTTTCCATACATGTTATCCTCCCAAGGGATAATAATACACTCTAAAATCATCTACAATTTGATGAGATATTTTATTAATGGGTTTTGGTAGGTATATGGTGAGACATGTGGTTATTTATGGGTGAATAAAAGAGAATATTTGGATCCCTTTTACATATGATAAATGAGGCCCTTTTGTTATTACTTAATTGATCAAATAATGATAAATTAATAGTCAATGAAAAATGTCTCCAAAAAATTTAATTGTAAGATTAGATGTGCATAGGTCAAAATTTGACCTAACCCTAAAAATTTAAAATGTTTAGATGGTCTTTCCAACCTTACAATTTTGTAAATATTCTTTAAATGTATAAAAAAGTATCATTAAAATGATGTGTTTTTAGAATATATGGGATGCAATAGTTAATATGACAGGAAAATGGGCCCATACGAGTACCATTTATGATATTTTAAACCATTTTCCAATCACATGTATGGTGAATGGTTTTTAGTAATATTTAACCAAGTAATAAATCTTCTTTTACTTTAAAATACCATTAATGTAAATTTTGGAAATACATGACATTTTATAATATACAATGTCTATATGACATGTAAAATGTTTCCAAAATGATATTAATTTTAATATAAAAATGATATCATCATAATACATTCATCAAAAAATTTAATATTTGTTTATATATGATTATAAGATATATGTGTTTTATGCATTTTAAAAAAAATAATAAGCTAAATCATGGTAAAAATATTTCAATATTAAAGGGGAATAATTTTAATTATGTGATGTCAATTGCATAAAAAATTGGAATGGTATGATATTTTTTACCTTTTATCTTTTTAATTTTATTCTTCAACATCTTTTATGACTTTTAATATTATTTTTTAAAATGTTATTAAATATAAAATATCAATAAAGTCATGTTTGTCATGATTCATTTAATTTTACATATAAAATGATAATAAATCAGTGGTATTCGATTAAAATTTATAAATAAATAAACTATTTTGTTATTTTAAATAGTATTATTCAAGAAACATAAACAATTAAAAAAATTTACATTAGGAGGTTATTAAATTCATTTACCTAATTTTTTTGTTTTTTCCACATACGCTAGTTAAGTGATGCATATGAATTTATGCTAATTATTTAATCGCCATAAATATGAAAAATTACCATGATAAAAAATCATTCATATTCAATAAAAATATTTATAATTTGAAATTTGTATCCATTTAAATTAATATTATAGGTATTGAATTCATGAGAGTGAAATTTAAGCCTTTATACTTTACTATGATATTATAAAGGACAAATTCACACCGTGATTGAAAAAATATCGTATATTAAATTTTAGGATTATTATAGATGAAATAAAGTCATACAATGAAATATGTTATTGTTTATGTGTAATATATGATATTTTAAAAGAAATACAATAATCCGTAGTGTACAAGATATGAAGGACTGAGCATAAATGATAACTAAAATATTATTACTTAATAATTAAATTTATAATATATTAATTGAATTGGAATGAATGTTTATGAATCAAAATATTATAGAATATATATATATACATATAATTACATATCAAAAGAACTTGACTTATTAATTATTATTAAATTAGAACTCAAATTTTGGTAAATTCATTTTATTCTTCAAAAGTATGATTTCTTAAAAATGGGTTTATTTTTTTGAATATTATTATAAAATCTATATATTTTAGGAATTTTTTTTTAAAAAGGATATAATTTTATATAGGAGAATTTGAAAATTATATTGGAGTGAATATTTATTTATTCCTGAAATTAATAACTTTTTAGTTAATAGGTGAAAATATATTTTTAAACAAAAATTTCATTTGAGAAAATAATTTATTTTAAAAGAACTATTATTCATTTAAATAAATTTCTAAATAATATTTTTAATTAATGAATAATAAATAAAATTAATAATAAAATTTCATTTGGAATTAAAGATGATTTTTTATATGAACACATTCTACCTTACAAAAAAAATTTATATTTTCATTTCATTATTCATTACAAAATATATTCGAACATAAATTATGAATCTTATTTAAATTAAATCCCAAATAGAATTATTCCTTATTTATATTCATGTTTTCTATATTTATTAAATATGATGAATTTATTTTTAGTCATGTTAAATAGTAATAATAGTAAATATTTATCAAACCATTAAGGGTAAATCAGAAAACCAATAATAATAAAAATTTCATAAGGAATAGATATATAATTAAACATTCATTTAATTTATTTTATACATTTTTATGACCATGAATATTCATTCTTATAAATGAGTTTATTTATAACCACTTAAATTTAGTTAAATTTTATTATTATTACATGTGAATATACAGTAAAAAAATAAACTCTATGTAACACCCCGAGCTTCCACAATACGCTTCTCATTCAATAATGCAATGGCTTGCATTGTACGCAACTTCGAGTTCTAAAACACATCGACTAATCAATGTAGCCATTATGAATAGTAATAACCACCTTTTAAAATTATAGAAATTTTATATTTCAAAATGGACTTCATTTTTGGATTTGGAATATCGAAATTAGCCTATGTTGAATTTTTGGTATTTTTCTGAGAACTTCTAATTTTTTATGAATAGGGAAAATTACTTAGAAACAACTTTTTTAATCAAAATAATTTATAGTGATAAATTATACTATTTATTGGTTTTAAATTATAATGAGAATATATTTTTACCATTTTATTCAATGGTGGTCATTATAATTAATTTAACATTGAAATTGGACATAAACAATTGCCAATCTTTTGTTATAAATTATTTCTTAAAAACACGCTATTGTTGTGACAATGGGAATTAATTATAAAATTAATTAATGTAACTTATATGTTTGGAATTTTTTAAAATATACATCATTTTTGAATTCGGAATATCAATTATAGATTAGGGTGAAATTTTGGCATTGTTCTTAAAAACTTCAATTTTTGATGAATAGTGAAACCACTAAGTGGTAGTTAAATAACTGATTTTTCGTATAAATGAAATATTACCACTTCTGTGATTTGATTTTCAAAAATCCGACATACATGGTTGTCATTAAGAAGTAAAATGTGGTTCAATGAGATTAAAATAATTTTTTGGTGAATAGTAACTTTTAAGTTCTTAATCGCGATTAGAGGTAATTAGTGTAGTTTAAGGTACAAATAATGTTTTAATAATATGAGATGATCATGACACTTGTCCTACTCCTATTGGATGAGTCATGGACGACCAAGACAACCCATGGGTCAACTTGGGGACCCCATGGAGCCACTTTAGTTGGAAAATGACATTAATATATATTTATTTAATGTTAAAATTAAATTGACACAAACATGAGTTGTTTTACTAAAACAGTTTTTAAGTGGGGTTAAACAAGTCCACATTTTGACTATAAATATTCATTAGAAAGCTAAAACGATTTCCTACATCATAGTATTTGTTTTAGAATTTTTAGACATTAAATAAATTAAATTATTTATGACATCATTATGATGCAGCGATGACCTCATTATTTAAAGATTTTAATAAAATGAAATGATAATGTAAAATCCAAGGCTTACACTTGTACAAAGACTATTGGATTGGTATATTTCGAACCCTTATCACCTTAGACACGAATTATATAAGTGTGGGACCTTTAGAATCCGAAAAGCATTGTGTAATAATGTAAAATTTCCTTACTTTCCAAGAGTGCCCCTCCTCTCCTCTTATAAAAGGCCCCCACCTCTACCACCTCATTCACACTTTCAAGCCATTTGGATCGGCCAAACTCTGCCCAAATACTCTTCCAACTTCCCCCTATTACTTCTAGAAGCCTCACATTGGGCAGAACTCTTCCCAAGGAAGCCTTTGGCTCAAATCAGAACGAGTTACCCGATTTTGAGGTAATGTCTTCTCTAATGTTGTTTTGTTTTATTTTTCTTCTCCAACCCCCTAAACTCTTTTTATTCATTTCTTTTGTAACAACACCAATATCCTCAATATACTAGGATGTTGTTATAATAATTATTCGAGCTACACTTACACACACCTACATCTAATGGTTAATGAACATACGGTTTCTGTGGATGGCGAATTTCTGCCTCACGAAACGATGATTGTTCAACACTCATATAACACCTTCAATGGTGGCCATTAAGATTTCACTATATTTATATATGATATATAATATGATTATGTTTTACTTATGCTTCTGTATTTCTCATTTATGGCATACTTTATGATTTCCATTATGGGTAAAATGCGATAATTTCATTTTAGGAAGTGTGGACTACCGCCCCCTCAAAGTGATTTGAATCGTTAATGCCATATGTGGGATGTATAAAGGATGGAGTAGATGGTATTATACACTATATTATACTGGAATTATATTATACATTTATATCATTATGATTTCATTCCATTAAATATGAAATAGAAATGAAAGTAGCGTTAATGCGTACGTACGGCTTACCGTCTCCATGAACGGTGCATTTCATTTCTTACCTCTAAATGTTACGTAATATTATAAATGAATATATATACTGGATATATATGATATATATGACATCTAAATCATGAATATAATTATGGAGATAATGGATATTCTACCACATAAACAACTTGTAATTATAAGAAGTTTATTGTTGACTCAAGTACCAAAGATCGACAAAACGACCGTTATTAACATAAATAATTACATAATGTTCATATCATTGTAATAAGTGATATAATAAGGATAATGAAATTGAAAATGGTTCTTAATAAGGTATATATTAACTCTAGTTTATTATTCAGGAGGTTAATGAACGGTTTAGTCATGTCAGACACGAGGTAAGGGAACTTCTTAACCCAATTTCTATTCTTTGGGTTAATCTCCTACTTTCAAATTATGTCATGATATTATTATGTCCTATCTTGTATTTTTACATTATTTATGTGTAATTATAGTGAATACACATAATAGACCTACTTTATAAAAAATGATCTTTTTAAGGACTTCATCTCAATCCCCTTTCATTGAGGCATATTTGGTTTTATACACAACTTTCTTTTATACGGTGTATAAACCCCTTTGACTTTTATGTTTATTCAAAAGGAATATTTTTATATTAAGCATTTTGCTAAACGAAAAAAGGGATTGTTTTTCTTTCCGTACTTATGCGGCGACAACGACTTCTCCGTCGCCGTGACCATTATTTGAGTTTCGGCTTCCTCTACAAGCCATCTTTTTTTTAATGAAAAATAAATACAATGTTTTAACTTTCTTTTATTGTGGTATTGAAAATGGTTTTGAAAGCATTTTTATTATATCAATGTGTTGTATTGATATCTTGTGATTGAAATGTTGAAATGTTATGTTTCCTTTATGCATGTTTTATGTGATACGATTATGTTATGGTTTATGATATGTTTAAACATATTTATATGAGGAATGTATTGGACTTAATAAGTGATGGGTGGAGCACGCTATAGCTCCTCGATGAATCGGTAGGTCTCATGAGACAACTAGACGTGGAATTGGCCAAGGCCCTTTCCCAATTTGATTTATGGTTTTGGCCGAGGCCTTAAACATTTTAGACGTCTTGGCCGAGGCCTTGACAAAATGTTTCAGAATGTCTGGCATTATACATTCCCTCCTTATGAAAGTGGTTATTGATATTGCATGTGATTATTCGACCAGTAGAATATCCATGTGAAGAAGTAAATGGAATTATCTCATTTTACTTTTTCCATATTATGTTGAAGTTTATGTTTAAAAGGATTTTGTTTTAGTTATACATTGCCTTAAATGTTAATGTTTATTTATGAAATCTTCTGCAATATTGTTATCCTTACTGAGCATCTGAGCTCACCCCTTTCAATGTTTTAATATTTTCCAGGATGTGTAGAAGTGTTTTATGAATGACCTGCAGGGATTTTCAGAAGAGGATATGAGTGCGGACTATGGAGACTTTGTTATTGTAGTTTTTCACTTTATGATGTAATGTAACGTTTACGAATGTATCTAGTGTTTCCAAGGCTACTAAACTAATCGGTCTTTCGAGACTTGATCTTTTGTGATCATGCCAATGTTACGAAGTAATGCACCGACTCTGGGTAGCTGGGGTCGGGGCGTTACAGTTGGTATCAGAGGAAGTTTAGTACAAACCTTGTAAGCTAGATTTAGATAAACTCGGATTAGAGCACATAGCCCAAAGATAGACATTGAGGATTAGTATAGAAGAACTTCCTAGATTTTTGTTATTGTAGAGATTTTGTGAGTTTTCCGAGAAATACATCCCTGTCTGGATACGAGCAGGTAGAGGCGGCTCTGGCACAGATGTACCTAGGGGTAAAACCTGAAAACACCGCTTTGAGCTAGACTCGAACGGGAACTGGTGCACGACAACGGGCCTTGCTGCACTCTTGGTTACGACACTCCTGGGGGATATGCTTAGGATAATTCCCATTTTCTTTACAAACCACTATGAACGGTTATGAGTATATACTTCCTCAAATAAAACCTTTTTATGATTATGGATTATATCCATAAATAGTTCAATTTATGTTAAGTATTTTACAAGTATGGAATTATGTATTTTGATTCATAAACTAATCTAGTTTATGACATTGTTTAGAAATGGCGCCTAGTGGAAGGAATTGAAACCGTATCAATGCACGCACTCCGTGTAGGGATTGACCTCCTGCTTAAGATAATTATTTTGGATCTGGAGATACAACTGGTGCTGATCAACTTATTACCATACCGGTACAACTCACTCAAGTTATGAATAATAACCTTACTCGTATGGATCACCCTGATCCACAACGTGGAGGATCAATGTTAGACCACTTCATGAGGCAACAACCACCAACATTTAATGGGGGTACAAATCCATTAGTAGCTGGGCAATGGATAAACTCCTTAGAGCAAATATTCCATGCCTTGGGGAGTAACGAAAGGGAGAAGGCTGTCATGGCAGTTTACCGCCTCACTGGAGATGCTGATCAGTGGTGGTCGTTGATTCAAAACACAAAGGAAGATGATGACATATCAAATATGGAATGGAGGGAGTTCAAATATCCTTTCTTAGAAAAATACTATCCTCGTGACCATCGAGAAGATATGGAAAGACAATTTTTGAGTCTGAGACAAAAGGAGGATGAGAATGTCGCAAAGAATGAGGCCAACTTTACAAGGTTAGTGAGGCATGCTGCAGATTATATACATAACCCAAGGAGTAAGATTGATCATTTATTTGATGGGTTAAAACCATTTCTCCGTCGAGCATTAGTCTCACAATCCTTCTCATCATATGAAGATATTGTCTCGTGTGCTATCAAGACAGAAAAGGAATTCTCTAAGTCTTATGACAACAAAGTAAAGCAAGAGAAGAAGAGAACGGTGGAACAAGAGACAGATAAAGGGAAAAAGGGAAATAAGGATTTTCCATTATGTGATAATTGTGGGAAGAATCACCCTGGTATGTGCCTAAAAGGAATGGGAGTTTGTTATAAATGTGGAGAAAAGGGTCACCAGGCTCGTGATTGCAAGGGAAAGAAAGAGGCTGTCAAAGTTGAATGCTACAATTGTAGAGAAATGGGTCATTATGAAAATGAATGTCCTAAGCGTCAGGGAAACTTACCTCAGAAAAGGCCAAGGGATCAAGGACAAACTTATGCTGTTACTACAGTTGAAGCAGAATAACTAATGTATTGGTGCTTTTGGACTCATGGATTATATTCTGGTTATTAGAATAATGTGATATATATAAATATTGTACTGCAGTACTTTTTGATTTCAGTAAGGTTTTCATATGATTAAGGTAATCAAATTTTTAGTATGTGATAATAAGAGAAACTTTTCTTTGTTTGGGGAATCTGATGTTACAATTGATTTTGGAATTTAGAGACCTTTTAGAGAAAGTATGGATAGAGGTATTTTGGATAACTTTAAAGGTTGGAGTGGATTAAGTTTATCTTTGGATAGTATTTTTTAAGGTTAAAAAATTTATGAAGATTATTTTTGGAATATTATGATACTATAGTTTTAGGAAAAGGACAACCTGTAGGGTGGGGCATAACCCGTCACGTCGGACAAAGCTGCAGGAATCGAACCCACAATCATAGTGCGACAGGCCTTTATTTCCTACCACTAGACTACAGGAAGTCCCTGGTTATTACAAAATAGTTTTACTAATCTAAATGGAATGTGTTAACATTTGGAAACTTATACAATTAGGATAAATAGAATATTTTTGAGTTCCGTTACCATTTGGAGTAAAAGTTGGGTTTGTGGTAAAAATTTATTAACAAATGAAAGTATACATAACAAGTATGTATATTCCCTTACGTTCTTAGTAAATCTCCTAAATAAATTCCTCAAAATTATAGAAGGTTACTTAAAACAAAAATGCTGTCAGTTAACTTTTTCAACTGAGGATTCAAGGACCATTTAACCAATCACATGTTTGTGATTTTCTTGTTGTTAAACTTTCTCCCTATCCTGTTTTCTATAACTCTCCATCAAACCTTGATGGTTTGTTTCTCCTACATATCCATATTTTCATAGAATCCTAGAATGGGCTATATCGGGTGACCTTTGTACATAACTTGCTTTCTTTATTGTTATATATTTATTAACCTCATTTCCTATGTGGGTTTTCCACAATGGTATTTTAAATTTTCAACCTTTTATTTTCAAAGAAAAATTTCAAATTGCGAGGACGCAATTTATTGAAGGAGGGGAGAATGTAACACCCCGAGCTTCCACAATACGCTTCTCATTCAATAATGCAATGGCTTGCATTGTACGCAACTTGGAGTTCTAAAACACATCGACTAATCAAAGTAGCCGTTATGAATAGTAATAACCACCTTTTAAAATTATAGAAATTTTATATTTCAAAATGGACTTCATTTTTGGATTTGGAATATCGAAATTAGCCTATGTTGAATTTTTGGTATTTTTCTGAGAACTTCTAATTTTTTATGAATAGCGAAAATTACTTAGAAACAACTTTTTTAATCAAAATAATTTATAGTGATAAATTATACTATTTAGTGGTTTTAAAGTATAATTATAATATATTTGTACCATTTTATTCAATGGTGGTCATTAGAATTAATTTAACATTGAAATTGGACATAAACAATTGCCAATCTTTTGATATAAATTTTTTCTTAAAAACACGCTATTGTTGTGACAGCGGGAATTCATTATAAAATTAATTAATGTAACTTATATGTTTGGAATTTTTTAAAATAGACATCATTTTTGAATTCGGAATATCAATTATAGCTTAGGGTGAAATTTTGGCATTGTTTTGAAAAACTTCAATTTTTGATGAATAGTGAAACCACTAAGTGGTAATTAAATAACTGATTTTTCGTATAAATGAAATATTACCACTTCTGTGATTTTATTTTCAAAATTCTGACATACATGGTTTTCATTAGTAACTAAAATGTGGTTCAATGAGATTAAAATAATTTTTTGGTGAATAGTAACTTTTAAGTTCTTAATCGCGATTAGAGGTAACTAGTGTAGTTTACGGTACAAATAATGTTTTAATAATATGAGATGAGCATGACACTTTTCCTACTCCTATTGGATGAGTCATGGCCGACCAAGACAACCCATGGGTCAACTTGGGGACCCCATGGAGCCACTTTAGTTGGAAAATGACATTAATATATATTTATTTAATGTTAAAATTAAATTGACACAAACATGAGTTGTTTTACTAAAACAGTTTTTACGTGGGGTTACACAAGTCCCAATGTTGACTATAAATATTAATTAGAAAGCTAAAAATATTTCCTACATCATAGTATTTGTTTTATAATTTGTATACATTAAATAAATTAAATTATTTATGACATCATTATGATGCAGCGATGACCTCATTATTTAACGATTTTAATAAAATGAAAAGATAATGTAAAATCCAAGGCATACACTTGTCCAAAGACTATTGGATGGGTATATTTCGAACCCGTATCACCTTATCCACGAATTATATAAGTGTGGGACCTTTAGAATCCGAAAAGCATTGTGTAATAATGTAAAATTTCCTTACTTTCCAAGAGTGCCCCTCCTCTCCTCTTATAAAAGGCCCCCACCTCTACCACATCATTCACACTTTCAAGCCATTTGGCTCGGCCAAACTCTGCCCAAATACTCTCCCAACTTCCCCCTCTTACTCCTAGAAGCCTCACTTTGGGAAGAACTCTTCTCAAGGAAGCCTTTGGCTCAAATCAAAATGAGTTACCTGATTTTGAGGTAATGTCTTCTCTAATGTTGTTTTGTTTTATTTTTCTTCTCCAACCCCCTAAACTCTTTTTATTCATTTATTTTGTAACAACACCAGTATCCTCAATATATTAGGATGTTTTTATAAGAATTATTCGAGCTACACTTACACACACCTACATCTAATGGTTAAAGAACATACGGTTTCTGTGGATGGCGAATTTCTGCCTCACGAAACGATGATTGTTCAACACTCATATAACACCTTAAAAGGTGGACATTAAGATGTCAATATATTTATATATGATATATAATATGTTTATGTTTTACTTATGCTTCTGTATTTCTCATTTATGGCATACTTTATGATTTCCATTTTGGGTAAAACGCGATAATTTCATTTTAGGAAGTGCGGACTACCGCCCCCTCAAAGTGATTTGAATCGTTAATGCCATATGTGGGATGTATAAAGGATGGAGTAGATGGTATTATACACTATATTATACTGGAATTATATTATACATTTATATCATTATGATTTCATTCCATTAAATATGAAATAGAAATGAAAGTAGCGTTCATGCGTACGTACGGCTTACCGTCTCCATGAACGGTGCATTTCATTTCTTACCTCTAAATGTTACGTAATATTATAAATGAATGTATATACTGGATATATATGATATATATGACATCTAAATAATGAATATAATTCTGGATATAATCGATATTCTACCACATAAACAACTTGTAATTATAAGAAGTTTATTGTTGACTCAAGTACCAAAGATCGACAAAACGACCGTTATTAACATAAATAATTACATAATGTTCATATCATTGTAATAAGTGATATAATAAGGATAATCAAATTGAAAATGGTTCTTAATAAGGTATATATTAACTCTAGTTTATTATTCAGGAGGTTAAATAACGGTTGAGTCAAGTCAGACACGAGGTAAGGGAACTTCTTATCCCAATTTCTATTCTTTGAGTTAATCTCCTACTTTCAAATTATGTCATGATATTATTATGTCCTATCTTGTATTTTTACATTATTTATGTGTACCTATAGTGAATACACATAATAGACCCACTTTATAAAAAATGATCTTTTTAAGGACTTCGTCTCAATCCCCTTTCATTGAGGCATATTTGGTTTTATACACAACTTTCTTTTATACGGTGTATAAACCCCTTTGACTTTTATGTTTATTCAAAAGGAATCTTTTTATATGAAGCGTTTTGCTAAACGAAAAAAGGGATTGTTTTTCTTTCCGTACTTATGCGGCGACAATGACTTCTCCGCCGCCGTGACCATTATTTGAGTTTCGGCTTCCTCTACAAGCCATCTTTTTTTTAATGAAAAATAAATACAAAGTTTTAACTTTCTTTTATTGTGGTATTTAAAATGGTTTTGAAAGCGTTTTTATTATATCAATGTGTTGTATTGATATCTTGTGATTAAAATGTTGAAATGTTATGTTTTCTTTATGCATGTTTTATGTGATACGATTATGTTATGGTTTATGATATGTTTAAACCTATTCATATGAGGAATGTATTGGACTTAATAAGTGACGGGTGGAGCCCGCTATAGCTCCTCGATGCATCGGTAGGTCTCATGAGACAACTAGACGTGGAATTGGCCGAGGCCCTTTCCCAATTTGATTTATGGTTTTGGCCGAGGCCTTAATCATTTTAGACGTATTGGCCGAGGCCTTGACAAAATGTTTCAGAATGTTTGGCATTATACATTCCCTCATTATGAAAGTGGTTATTGATATTGCATGTGATTATTCGACCAGTAGAATATCCATGTGAAGAAGTAAATGGAATTATCTCCTTTTACTTTTTCCATATTATGTTGAAGTTCATTTTTAAAAGGCTTTTTTTTAGTTATACATTGCCTTAAATGTCAATGTTTATTTATGAAAGCTTCCGCAATATTTTTATCCTTACTGAGCATCTGAGCTCACCCCTTTCAATGTTTTAATATTTTTCAGGATGTGAAGAAGTGTTTTATAAATGACCTGCAGGGATTGTCAGAAGAGGATATGAGTGCGGACTATGGAGACTTTGTTATTGTAGTTTTTCACTTTATGATGTAATGTAATGTTTACGAATGTATCTAGTGTTTCCAAGTCTAATAAACTAATCGGTCTTTCGAGACTTGATCTTTTGTGATCATGCCAATGTTACGAAGTAATGCACCGACTCTGGGTAGCTGGGGTCGGGGCGTTACACTCTAATTTTTATAACACTAAAATATTTCGATGTAGAAATAGAGACTACTTATACTAGGTTATCAGTATTTATTTTCTTTTAAAATTATATATTTTTTATGATAATTAATTAAAAATTATTATTAACTAAATATTTACCTTCAATCTCTATTCAATGTCAACACATTACATATTTAGTTGATAGAAAAATATAATAAATTACTCTTAAAATATAAATACTCATATAATATAAATTAATTGTTATGTTCCAATTTATTTGTTCAATAACACATTTTATTGATTAGTGATAAGATTATATAGAAATTAATGTATTTTCTATTTATTTTCAAATTCACATTGAATAAATACTTCCAGAATATTAATTAATGATATTATATAATATACAATGTTTTTTAAAGATATTTAAAATTCCAAAAAAAAATTATATTCATTCCCATTAATTGTATATGATTTAAAATATCATCTAATGTCTATTTATATTCATCTTATCCTTTTATAGTATCTCTTATTGAGTCAATGTGGTATAAACATCGATAACATATTAAACAATAGATGTGTTGCAAGAATCAAGAGTTGAGGCTGAAAACCACATTGAAAAATGTCCAAATTTTATTGGATGAAAGGATTGTTACCCATTCTCATCTAAACATAATATTATATGAGTTTTTATTCTTTTTAAAAGTAGATATATTTTATATAAAAATATTACATTTTGAAAATTTAAGATTCCACTCTCATCCCTTATTAAAATGAACCACATATACTCATTTATTAAAAGTTGAAAAGAATATGGATTCAAAAAATAACTAAAAAAATTATTCCTTAAACCCTATTAGGCTTACTATATAACATTTTGATAGTTAAGACAACCTAATAGTGTTTTTGTTTAAAATATTTTTCGGTAGTCCGAAGAGGATATATAGTATCATCCAAGAGTGTTAATTTTATTTATTATTCTACCTCATTCAAATATCCAAAAATAATAATGAAAAAATAACACCAGTATATTAAATATGAAAATATTTTTCTATATTAATGTGATATCATTCCATGAACTGACCCAACGAGGCATGATCCACTACTTCCCACACCCACCTCTAATTGGCCAGGGGTTTTGAGACTAGCACCGAGTAGAAAATCACCGAGATGGGATGCCATAGACTAAGGAACTTCTATAAACACACCCACATAAATGATCTATAAAACAGTTCAGAGATTTATTAATACTAAAAAGAAATGCATGCATACATCTATCCCATACCTAAAGTATATCAGCACAGAGCTCACCAAAAAAACTAAAAAAAGTGTCTGACCTTATCAGAAGAAGGGGATCATTGAAAAAATATCACATGCATGTTCCTTGACCCACATCTGGTAAAAACCCATGCTAGTCAATCTCACTATGCTCCACCTTCTTCAGGTCCTACTAGGACTCTGTCAAAAGAGATATGGTCTCCACAAGACATAAAATATGTTTGAGAAAATACAATGTAGGGGTGAGTAAAAAAAATTCTCATTAGGCACCCCAAAACCCAAAAAATATTAGTGGGAAACTGAAAGGACACAATCCACTCATCATAGATATAGGGAACCTAAATGACAGAGAAACACCGTCACGATACCTTCCTCAGCAAAACTCAACTAGTCAGCTCAAACAAAAGCAACTATCGTCGAAAACATGACAACACCACAACAGATACCCATAAAACACAATAGATATACTCATCTCATACATCAATCCTCATGAGGTTCAAAAATCATCTCCAGTGAAATATTTGAATCAAGGAACTTTGGAAACAAGCATCCAAAATTTCTCACTCATCAGATATCTCTACAAATCATGACATGCTAAAACTCAACAGATCCCAATCCTCTAATAAGGGATGCCTACCAAGATTTACTAGGGGATACTAGGAACCCTTCTAGAATCCATAATAAAAAACTACTTAGATTTTTTATCTTTCCATGGATCCGCTAGGGGATACCACAATCCTAACATGTAGACCATAATCAATTATAAATAGGATCACACCCAGGATCCACTAGGGAATTCCCCGACCAATTATTATATCTTGGAGATCACATCACTCAGATAGAGGATCATCTCCCACATAAAGGTAGTCACGTAGATTCCATAAAATGAGTCTAGAATAACTCGATAAGTTGGGAGTTGTACCAATGATATGAAAAATCCTCCATAAACCACACACTGAGTAGGGGATCGTATGACCAATGATATTGCAACACTGTTATTATCTCCCAATATATAGCGAATCAAATTTATAGGGGATCTGTAAACCCTACAAGGTTTTCTTGTTATATAATTAATCACATCCTATGTGTAGGTGGTGAATATAATACCATAAATTTGATCTCGGGAAGCAAAACTAGAATATCGGACCCCATCCTAATAAGAGGGATGCCAGAACACTATCAGAAATCATCCTATCATGGGGATCACAAACATATACTGTAGTTGAAATGCTATATGCATAGTGACCCAAACATTTCTTTCATTACTACTACATCATTTAAATGATAAAAAACATAATTTTGTTACACATATAGGATCCAGAGGTTTAGTGTCCTTTGCAAACTAGGACCATACATAACAAATACAACATCAACCATAATCATCTGTTTAATTTATTCTTCACTAGATTCTTAGTGGCACTTGTCCTCTCCTTAGTACATGTAGCCACCTAAGGATATACATCATAAGTGGTGAGCTAGATGCCTAGTAATAGGATAGATAAGAACAATATAGCATGGGGTGAGCATAATCATTACATAAGAAAATGATCATGAACATGAGAGGAGCATAAATAAAAGACATGAAATGTGGCAATGCATAAAAATAAAACATCATGTCTTAGTGGTTAACTACCACACATACTTGTGAACCAATATATCATATTTTTCACAAATCATTTCACATTTACTCATTAGATTCATCACTTTACCCATGCATTCGAGCACTATATATTTCTGGGCACACCAGTCACATTTAAACATTCATATTGCACTATATAATTCTGGGCGCACCTGTCACATCATAAAATTATCATTTATCATGAATGACACAATGAATATATAACATAAATTAACATAACTAACCCATGAAAAGGAATGGGTTTCATCTCATAAGAACACATTCATAACATTGGGTTCCCCAAATAAAGAGGGAAAAACATAGTTGATACAAGAACCATCAACCATGAATGAAAGGTAAAAGTTGAGTTCTTAAAAGAAGAGATATTTTGGAAAGCATTTGTATTTACATAAACATCATTTGAAAACATGTATATCCAAGAAAATTAAATAAAATTATGAACAAATGATCTTTAAGGAGTGACCATATCATAAATGGATTGAAAGAGGAAGAACCTGCAGGATGAAAGTTGGATTTGAGAATTTCCCCTTACCTTGTACCCGAATGCCTCCTTCTCATTAGTGTCCTGTATAATGACATTATATCCATTAATTAGAAATCCAAAACCATGTGTACATTAATAGGGTTCATTCTGGTTTCATTATGTCATATTATGTTCCTTTGGATGACTTATAGAGTTTAAAAACATTGTTCGGGGATGTTCGTATTTATGGTTTTCTTGAGTGGTTCACTTGAATTCATAAATTGATGTTCGGGTAGATCCTTAGTAAAAATCCCAAACTGATATTACATTTTATTAATGATATTATAGGAGACTTAATGATTTTATAATGAATTATATTAGATACATGTGGATGAATCATTATATAAGAATTTAATGATGGTTATTTAGGTTAATTTGAGCGGTTTTTGGATCACAACGAACTTGTTTTAACTTTTGACTTAGTAATATTGCCATAGGTTATCTCCAAAACATAAAATAGAACATAATACATATAAAATATTCTGGTTCAACCATTAAAATGGTATCATCACTAGATCGGAAGGTAGAAATGGAAGAAGAGAGCATGTCGTTTTTTAAGGTGATAAATTAACACCTCATGAACAACGTCCTCTTTAAAAAAATAAAAGGAAGAGGGAAAGGGTGTGGGGTGATATTAGAATCATAACATTACAGTATATTTATAATACAGGACTTACAAAAAAATTTGGATGAATATAGGTGGGGATAGATCAAGAAAGAAACTTGAACATGAAAGGAAATTAAAGGAGAAGAGGGGGAAAATTAACTTTAGAATCTTCCCCTTGAGATCCTCCTTAAGGAAGTTAGGTTTCATCTTTTTATGAGACCAGTAGCTTTTGGACGTGAGGGAGGGGCTAGGGAAGATGTTTGGGCAGAGTTTAGGGAAGTCTTGGAGCTTGAGAGGTTTGAGGAAAAGAGGGAGTGAAGGGTGGCTTTTTTAGTGGAGGGGAGAGGGGTTTCCTTAATAAAAAATTCATTATTTTATTATTTTCCCATAATACAAGGAATAGTGAGTATTGGATGACTAAGAATAGTGAAAAAGGCATGTGAGTATGATATTTGGGTGCTTACATCTCTTGTGATGTCATGAATAGTGGGATTTAATTAAAATGTATTTATATGGTAAATTAATGTATTCTACTATTCACAAAAAATTCATGTATCTCAGAAAAATCCCAAAACCTTACCCCAACAATTTTTAAACGTGTAAATTCCAAAAATTACGTCCATTTGTTTAATTTTTTTTTATAATATTAATTTAATATTTAAATAAAATCAAAATTTACTTAAAAAACAATTTTTGATATTAAAACTGATTTTATTGCTCTTTCAAAAATTACGTAGGGTCTTATAAAATTATCTAAAAACTATTGGACAATGATTCAATAATTTATGAATATATATCAGGGAAATAAATATTCTTTTAAATTAATTAATTAATCATAATTAATTATTTATGACTTATAAAATACCAAAAACGTTTACTAAGTTCAAATTGTCACTTTGTAAGATGTCTAAATATTATTTTATTATTCATAGGTAATGTTACTCTTATTTACTATTCATAAGGGTCATATTACAATTCATAAGGATAGGTTACTATTCATAAGGGTAGGTTATTATTCACCAAAAATTATTTTTGTTTCATTAGACTCCAAAAACCATCTTGAACACAACCGTGTATGTTGGATTTTCGAAATTCCAATCATAGGGGTGACAAAATTATGCTTAAAGGTAACTTATCACTTAGTAGTTCATTGTTTTGTGTTTTCATGATATTTTATGACATAAATATAAAAAGGGAATTTTCCATTGAAAAACATTGGGTCGTAACATTCTTCCCCCCTTAAGAAATTTCGCCCCCAAAATTCACTTTACACAAACAGGTGAGGGTACTTCTCCTTCGTTGCCTCTTCTGGTTCCCATGTTGCTTCCTCAAACTTATGGTTCATCAACAACACTTTAACAAGATTTTTTGTCTTGTTGCGTAGAACCTTATCACTTCGGTCCATAATCTTTACTGGCTGCTCCTCATAGGAGAGATCCTCTTCCACCTGCACCACCTCTGAGTTTTGTACATGTGAGGGGTCTAGTATGTACTTTCTCATTAGTGATACATGAAACACATCATGAACTTGAGCAATATTTGGTGGAACTGCTAGAAGATAGGCCACGACTCCTATGCGGTCAAGGATCTAAAAGGGGCCTATGTACCTTTGGATTAGCTTCCATTTCTTCCCGAATCGCATGACTCTCTTCCATGGAGATATTCGAAGGAAGGATTTATCTCCTACGTCGAACTCCAAGTCCCTTCGACGGTTGTCAGCATAGCTCTTTTGCCGACTTTGAGCAGTTTTGATGTGTTTCTGGATGACTTGAACCTTATCTGTCATCTCTTGAACAAGATCAGGTCCAAGAAGCTTTCTTTCTCAAACATCATCCCAACAAGATGGAGTTCTACATCGCTTTCCATACAGAGCTTCATACGGAGCCATCTAAATGCTTGAGTGGAAGCTATTGTTGTATGAGAACTCAACAAATGTGAGTTACTGATTCCATCCACCTTTGAATTCTAGAGAGCATTCTCTTAGTATATCTTCAAGCGTCTGAATAGTCCTTTTAGACTGGCCATCGGTTTAGGGGTGATAAGCCGTGTTGAAATTTAATTCTGTACTCAATGAATGTTGAAGGCTCATCCAGAACTTAGATGTGAACCTTGGATCACGGTCAGAGAAAATTGAGAGTGGAACACCGTGCAGTCTCACCACTTCCTTTATATACAAACTTTCATGTTGTTCAAGTGATAGGTCTTCCCGAATAGCGATAAAATGGGTAGTCTTAGTGATTCGATCAACCACAACCCATATCGCAGTATTTCCCTTTGATGTATTCGGGAGACCCGTGACAAAGTCCATAGTAATATTTTCCCATTTCCACATGGGTATAGTCAATGGATGCATCATACCCTTGGACTTTTTTCACTCATATTTAACTTGCTAACATACCAAGCACCTTGATATATATTCCGCATTCTCCTTCTTCATGTTATACCACCAGAAGTGTCCTCGGAGATCACGATACATCTTGGTACTCCCAAGATGGATTGAGAAACTTGAGCTATGTGAATTATCTAATACCTCCTTCTTTATCCCGGGTGATGAAGGCATACAAAGCCACATTACAAACCGAATCACACCATCATCATCGATATGTAACTCTTGTAGCTTCCCTTCCTTTACTGAATTCACCCTCTTTTGTATCTCCACATAATCCCTTTGTTCTTCCTTAATCTTCTCCTAGACGAATGGTTGTGCAATCATTTGGGAAAGGTAGGATGTATCCCCTACCCTTACGATTCCCAAATCCATCCTTTGCACATCCATGAAGATAGGGTCTTTCTTAATCCACAAACATGGATAGAGTAGCAGGTTCATTTCTTCTTAGAGCATCAACTACCTTGTTCGCCATCCCAGGATGATAGTGAATAGAGCAATCATAATCCTTGATTAGATCTAACCATATCCTTTGACGCATGTTGAGCTCCTTTTGTGTGAATATATACTTTAGGCTCTTGTGGTCGGTGTATATGTATCACTTATCACCATTAAGGTAGTGCCCCCAGATTTTCAAGGAAACAATCACGGCCGCCAGCTCTAGATCGTGCGTTGGGTAGTTCTGCTCATGGATCTTCATCTGTCGTGAGGCGTAGGCTATCACATTATCATTTTTCATTAGTACACAACCCAAGCCTTTCTTTTATGTATCACTGTATATCACCAAACTTTCTCCACTTTTCGATAGTGTGAGTACATGTGCAGTGATCAGTCTTCTCTTTAGCTCCTTGAAGCTTCCCTCACATTCATCCATCCATACACACTTTACCTCTTTCCTTGTTAACTTAGTTAGCGGGCTTGACAATCGTGAGATGTTTCTCACAAAACGTCAGTAGTACCCAGCTAATTTAAGAAAACTACAGATTTCTGTGACAATAGAGGGCATAGGACATTCCTCAATCGCCTTTGTCATTGAAGGGTCCACAGAAATTCCCTCACTTGTGATCACATGTCCCAAGAACGTGACTTAATTCATCCAAAAATCACACTTTCTGAACATGGCGTACAACTTCTCCGTTCTCAATGTCGCCAACACAAGTCTTAGATGTTCTTCATGTTCCTCCTTTCTCTTGGAGTAGATGAGAATATCATTGATAAACACTACCACAAATTTTTCAAGGTAATGCCAAAAGACTCTATTCATCAAATCGATGAAGATTGCAGGGGAATTAGTAAGTCCGAAGGGGATCACCGAAAACTCATAGTGCCCATACCTTGTACGTAAGGCAGTCTTCTGAATATCTTCCTTCTTCACCTTTACCTGATGATATTCAGAACGGAGATCCACCTTTGAGAAGTATTGAGCTCCTCTTAGCTGGTTGAACAAGTCATCAATCCATGGGAGAGGATACTTGTTCTTTCTGGTGATCTTGTTGAGTTCCTGATAATCGATACATAGCCGCATGGTTCCATCCTTCTTCTTCACAAAGAGCACTGGCGCACCCAAAGGTGATGCACTAGGGTGTATGATCCCTTTGTCCTGATGCTCTTACAGCTGCTTCTTTAACTCCTCCAGTTCAATAGGATCCATCCTATAGGGACATTTCGAGATAGAAGTATCTCCAGGTATGAGTTCAATTGAGAACTTTACCTCATGATCTGGGGGAATTCCTGGTAACTCTTCGATACATACATCGTCGTATTCCCTCACGATGGTCATTTCCTCAAGGTTGGCATTTTCCTTCGACTCAACCATTTGGGTGACGTATGCTTCTTCATAGGGAATCGACACCCACACTATTGAAGGATTTTTCACAGGAGATTCATGATCTTCCTTGAATTTTTAGAGGAGCATGGGATGGTTCAGAATATGAAAAGATATTTCCTTTTTCCGACAGTTGATATGCGCTCTATATAATGAGAGCCAATCCTTTCCCATTATAGTGTAGAATTCCACCAAGGGAAGTATTACGATATTTTACAGAAGAATCGTCCCACATACATCAATAGGAGAAGAGTGAAACACATGGGTTTCAATGATTGCACCACTTGGTGATTTTATAGATATCTCTACTTCAAGGTTTCGGGGATTCAATTATATAGTTCTAGAAACCTTGCATGATATAATGGAATATGTAGAACCAGAATAAAATAAGACTTTTGCCATTATTGAGTGAATATGAAGTGTACCTTGTACAACTTCATTATCATGATCCACCTCCGCAGTAGTGATGGAATAAGCCTTCCCTTGTTTCTTTGGATTTGTTGGCTTCTGACGCTGATTACCCTCAAGATTTCGAGGTTTAGTGCACTGGTTTGCATTGTTCCCTTGCTCCCTACAGTTGTAGCATTGAACCATGAGTGGTTCTCTCCTTTGATCATCTACATTATCCTTCATTTTCATGTCTTTTTGAAACTCTTGAGCATGGTTTCCTTCTTTCCCACACTTGAAGCATTTCCCCGTCCCTTTGAGGCAGTTCCCATGGTGAAACTTCCCACATTTTTGGAATGTGGGTCTTTGATTTTTCTTCCCACCATTGTCATTAGATCCACCGGCTTGAACATCCATCTTTAATTTCATATCCCCATAGCCATGGGACCATTCTCCAAACTCCATCTCCACTTTGAGAGCACACCGAACAACTTCTTTATAACTCCCAAAGTCTCGAAATGCAAGAGCTTTTCGATGGTGTGATTTTAATCCACTAAAGAATCTATCAATTTTGTTATCATTGTTGATAACAAAACCAAAAGAATACCTTGCAATCCTTGTAAAATTTTCTTCATAGGTTGTGACAGATTCTCCTTATTTTTTCTTGATCTCTATGAATTCTCTCTCTATCTTCGTGCGAAGAGTTTGTGGGATGTACTTATTAAGAAACATTATCTTAAAGTCTTTCCATTCCATCTCTTCAATTTCCTCACTTTGCTTGGTGTTCTTAATCAAATACCACCATTTATCAGCTTCTCCATCTATACGATAAATAGATAGGGTCACCTTTTCCATCGTAGAATAGTGAAGAATAGAAAAGATCTTCTCCATGGAGTTGACCCTCTGTTCCGCAACTAGTGGATCAAAAGATCCACAAAACATCGGTGGTCGTTGCCGCATAAAACAGTCGATTTCCAATTTCTCCCTCTTCGGTGAAGGAGGATGTTCCCCATTGTTATGGTTATTATTCATAACCTGAGATAATTGGGTAAGCATTGCCACAAAGTTTTCAAACTCCACCTCCAAAATCATTGGGGATATCAATCGGGAAATCGTTGCATTGGCCCTCGCAAGAGTTGTTGGCCTGATTTCTCCTGGTTCCCCCCATTTTCTAAAATAGAAAAGGTTATAACAAAACATAAGTAAACAAGTCATGAATAACTTATTAATTTAAACAATTATACCAAAAACATAACATATGGGATCCCTTGGTAGATATTCTTGTGTGCATTTTTGTACTTAGTCTCATGCTAGACGTTTTCTTTGGGGTTTGCTAATCCAAATTCCTAAATT
Source organism: Viscum album (assembly GCA_963277665.1). Taxonomy (NCBI): domain Eukaryota; kingdom Viridiplantae; phylum Streptophyta; class Magnoliopsida; order Santalales; family Viscaceae; genus Viscum; species Viscum album. Next base: position 538,068,228 of record OY728129.1, read on the forward strand.
AACTAAACCCTTCCTCTGATAATAACTATAGCAACCCAGACATTTAATTAATTACTATTACACAATTTGAAAGATAAACAACATAACAGTGTTACACATAGAGGATCCGGAGGATTAGTGTCTTGGGAAAACTATGAACATACATAAAAAATACAACATCAACCATAATCATTTATTTAATTTCATCATCACTAGCGTCTTAGTGGCACTTGTACTCTCCTTGGTACATGGTTCTACCTGAGGATATTCATAAAAAGGGGTGAGCTAGAAGCCCAGTAAGAGGATAGATAAGAACAATATATCATGGGGTGAGCATAATCATGACATAGGAAAATGATCGTGAACATGAGAGGAGCATAAATAAAAGACTTGAAATGTGGCAATGCATAAAAATGAAAAATCATGTCTTAGTGGTTAACTACAAAACATACTTGTGAGCCAAGCTATAATCTTGTTCACAGATCATTTCACATTTACTCATGAGATTCATCACTTTACCCAATGCATTGGAGCACTATATAATTCCGGGCGCACCCATCACATTTAAACATTCATATTGCGCTATATAATTCTGGGCGCACCCGTCACATCATAACATTATCATTTATCATGCATGAAACAATTAATATATAACATAAATGAACATAATTAACCCATGAAAAGGAATGGGGTTCATATCATAAGAACACATTCATAACATTGGGTTCCCAAAAGAATGAGGGAACACCATACTTGATACAAGAACCATCAACCATGAATGAAAGGTAAAAGTTGAGTTCTTAAAAGAAGAGATATTTAAAAAATAATTTGGATTGACATAAACATCATTTGAAAAAATGTATATCCCAGAAAAGGAAATAATATTATGATCAAATGACCTTTAATGAGTGACCATATCATTAATGGATTGAAAGAGTAAGAACCCGAAGGATGAAAGTTGGGTATGAGAATTTCCACTTAACTTGTACCCGAATGCCTCCTTCTCTTTAATGTCCCATATAATGAAATTATATTAATTAATTAGAAATACATAACCATTTTTTTGTTAATATGGTTCATTCTGGTTTCATTATGTCATATTATGTTCCTTTGGATGACTTATAGAGTTTAAAAACATTGTTCGGGGATGTTCGTTTTTATGGATTTCTTGAGTGGTTCACTTGTATTCTTAAATTGATGTTTGGGTAGATAATGGGTAAACATACATAACTGATATTACATGTTATTAATGATATTATCGGAGATTTAAATATTTTATACTGAATTATACTAGATCCATGAGGATGAATCGTTAGATAAATAATGATGGTTATTTAGGTTAATTTGGGCGGTTTTTGGATCACAACGAACTTGTTTTAACTTTTCACTCAGTAATATGGCCATATATTATATCCAGAACATAAAATAGAATATAATACATATTAAATATTCTGGTTTAACCATAAAAACGGTTTCATGACCAGATATGAAGGTAGAAATGAAAGAAGAGAGCATGTCGTTTTTGAAGGTGATAAATTAACACCACATGAACAACGTTTTCTTTAATAAAATAAAAGGAAGAGGGAAAGGGTGTGGGGTGATATTAGAATCATTAAATTACAGTATATGTACAATAGTGGAGTTACAAGACAATTTGGATGAATATAGGTGGGGAGAGATCAATAAAGAAACTTGAACTTGATTGGAAATTAAAGGAGAAGAGGGGGAAAATTACCTTTAGAATCTTCCTCTTGAGATCCTCCTTATGGAAGCTAGGCTTGGTATTTTGATGAGACCAGCAGATTTTGGACGTGGTGGAGGGGCTAGGGAAGATGTTTGGGCAGAGTTTAGGGAAGTCTTGGAGATTGAGAGGTGTGAGGAAAAGAGGGAGTGAAGGGTGGCTTTTATAGTGGAGGGGAGAGGGGCTTCCTTAATATAAAATTCATTAATTTATTATTTTCCCCTAAGACAAGGAACAACGAGTCTTGGATGACCAAGAATAGTAAAAAAGGAATGTGAGTCTATGATTTGGGTGCTTACATCACTTGTGATGTCATGAATAGTGGGATTTAATTAAAATGTATTTATATGGTAAATTAATGTATTCTACTATTCACGAAAAATTCATGTATCTCAGAAAAATCCAAAAACATTACCCATACCATTATTCGACGTGTAGAATCCAAAAATGAAGTCCATTTTTGAGAAATAATTTTCTAATTATTATTTATATAATATTTAAATAAAATCACAATTTACTTAAAAAAATGTTTTTGAGATTAAAACTGATTTTATTGTTCTTTCAAAAATAATGAATGGTCTTATAAAATTATCTAAAAACTATTAGACATTGATTAAATAATTTATGAATACATTTCAGGGAATTAAATATTCTTTTAAATTAATTAATAAATTATAATTAATTATTTATGACTTATAAAATACCAAAAACATTTACTAAGGTCAAATTGTCACTTTGTAAGATGTCTAAATTTTATTTTATTATTAATAGGTAATGTTACTCTTATTTAATATTCATAAGGGGCATATTACTATTCATAAGGTAGGTTACTGTTCATAAGGGTAGGTTACTATTCACCAAAAATTATTTTTGTTTCATTAGACTCAAATAACCATCTTGAACACAACCGTGTTTGTCAGATTTTCAAAATTCCAATCATATGGGTGACAAAATTATGTTTAAAGGTCACTTATCACTCAGTAGTTCATTGTTTTATGTTTTCATGATATTTTATGACATAAATATTAGAAGATAATTTTCCATTGAAAAACATTGGGTCGTTACAATATAAACCCTCTTAAGAATGATTCCGGGGAGTTCACTCAACTGCTAATGGTCCAAATATGGCTAACCTAAGAAACCTGAATCATCACCTCACCCTGTATCCTTGAGACCAAAACTGAGTCAATCATCAGGTTATATGGTAAATAATACAGATGATAAGCTATTTACTTGCATGAAATAAAAAAAGATAAAATGACAATATTCAACACTGTATGCCCAAACATTTCATGTGAGGAGAATGCCTCGATCCTAAAACTTATCAAATGGATCCCACAATTGTGATCCTCTAAAAAACAGATAGGATCGACTACTCATTTGTCCAAAAAGGATACCTGAAAAAAATGTGAATCTCAAATAAAATTACAAGAACAAGACTCATTGGGCCCATGAACTGATTTTATATTAAGCCCAAAAAATATATCTATAAATTTCATCATCATCATCAAGGTCACGATTGCACTGATGGAACCTCAATCAGATGTTGTGTGTAAATGATTTTTTGGGACGAAGTTGAATAATAATAAAATATTATTATTATTTCAATATTTTGTGGATCGTGCAATGAAACAAATTATTTATTTTCCAATAATGATCCTAAAATGGACTACCTTGATGTTATGGTCATTTCACATTATATTTATTATAATGTAGTCTCCAGATTTGTGAATTATGAGGGCTTAATGAACACCTTGGCCAAAAATGGTTAGACAGGCCTGCCCTAGATGGCCCGACCACTACTACTCTAGGTCCACCCCAATATGAAGCCCTCTGCAGTGTGGTGACCCAATCTGACAGTGTTCTCTTTCCCCCCACTAAGTCTTCTTCTAGACCACCGCCTTCCCATAGTGGTTCGCCACCACCTCATTGCATCGTCGCATCATTGTCGTTCCAACTGGTCTTGCACTGACCGGCAAGAGCACCCTAGTGGTCAAAATTCCAATCGATAACTTGTTTAGAATCTCTTGGGTTGAGAGATACACACACATGATGAATAAGCTATGGAAAATGTATCATAAACCAGATTTGGGATCTGAAACTCATCCTACTGACCATGTTGGCAGATCGCTGATGCTTTGGTGTAGAACGACACCTGTGACTCCCCAACGCTTGATCTGCAGATGATCAGTGTCAAAAACAACATCTTGAAGAACCTTAATTGGTTCGTTTGATGAAGGTATATGGGATAAGGCTGGTGAAAAAAAACAGAAATGAGTATGAATGATAAGGGTTTTATTTTTTTCAAAATAAACTCCTCTCTATTGGAGCTCGTTCGCTACACCTCTGACCCTTCTTCTAGTGCAGACTAATATATCATAGCCTATAGGGTAAACATGATTTTGTGGAATCAACCATGATCTCAGAAACTCAATATGAGAATCTGTTCTAGAGATATCCATGATCCAAAATAAAAATTAATATTTTTTTTATTTTTGAATTTCCCTCGATAAATTTTTCCACAATAGGCCCGCATCGACAATACATATACCCACATCTTGAAAACTATAGGATATATATGTAATAGCCACTTCAGATATCTGATCAAATCTCTTATTTAAGAGATAAAATATTTCTACCATGAGAATAGTATAAAAATAATTATTATTTTTATAAAATTTATTCCTGGAACATCGGGCCCCAGAATCTCACACTGTCTATATGCCTAGAATTGAAATTATTCGTAACAATTTTGAAATGTAAAAAAATGAAAATCCCAAGTCACTAAATCCTCCCCCCATGTAAGAATTTTATCCCCACAATAATCCGAAGACTCTGTACAAGGGAAGGAAACAAAACTCTCAACTCGGTCACCCTCACCATTGAGTTCACCAAAACACCAAAAGGACACCAAGGATTCTTGTGCTTCCAATTAGAACATAAATTGCAGAACCCATGGCCACAACCAAATTTGTCTCAACCTTGATGACAACATGCAACTTGGATCATGTCTTTTGAGCTATGACTGGTTGAAAAATCCATGATCATTGTCGATCTATTGTCATCAGGTCTGTCAGAACTGCCGCCACATTTACCATATGTAGATACATATGAAAACAGACCCTGAACATGACAAGTCAAAGTTACTCATACACTGTGGCTCAATATTTTCCACTATGTGCAGTACTGACTCGCCCAAATGTCTTTGCATCACGTCTCATGAACACATCTTAGTGGGTAAATCATTTATCATCCTTGTGATCTATAATGTATGTTAAACTAAAACACGCCCTCTTATCTAATCATGCAAGGTAGAATGAAAAATTTCGAATACCCTAGCACACAATGGGTCTTACTAGTCCCGTCACACCAAACTCGGAACACACCATGTAAAACATCAGTATTTTATGAGATATATTCTATTTAAATTTTTTATTTCATCTGTTGTACTCTACATCATGATTATCATATGTTATATGAATCTGTCTTTTATCTTGCAGTATACATAACACCATACTTGGCTTGTGTTACTCAAAATATCAATTTCATTTGTTATAATTCATTTCCTACAACACCGAGTATAGATTTTATTTAAATTATAAAAGAAATATGTTTGAAAAAATATAATGAAATCCCAACATAATCATGAACTAAATGAATAATTGGCTTGGCTTCCATTACATGCAACAGAAACCTTCCTCGATAGCTTTCGTTGTATGCAGTACTGAGTATCACTAAACAAAGATATATTATTAAAATATTGTATAAAATAGATGTTACAAATATATTTTACCACATATCAAATTTTATATAACATTAATATGCATATTATGTATTTTCTAGAACAATATATTAGAGATATTTCAATTTTTTACATACAAGAAATATTTTTAAAAAATTTCATTTTTTCCAAACTTTTGATACCACACAAATTTAAATTACAATTTTTTTCAATTTTATATATTCTATTTGAAAAAATAAATATCTTATTTGGATGAGAGACATCAATATTTACTTTATTGAATATTTGGTGTTTTCATGCTAAAATTAATATTTTATTGAATAGTGAAAAATACTACACTTTCATTTAAATTTTTTATAGATATATTATATTTTAATTTGATTAAAAGTCTAATTGGATAATTATTTTATAATTAATACAATTTTATTCATTGGATTTAATTTCACATTTAAATTTTACCAAGACGCAATATAATGTTTTGATAGTTTTTATTTCTTAAATAATTGTTATCTAGTTTTGACAACAAGAATTAATATTAAATTAATTACTACAAATTTTTTGTTTGGAATATTGAAAAAAGGATTGATTATTTGTAAACATTGTGTCCAAACTATACTATTAGTTTTTTTTATTTTTTTGGATATTATGAATATTTACTATGATAATTTTTAACTACTGTGGTTGTTGGTAAATCAAGTAAATTATGGTAATTAACAATATGATAAAGATTATAAAATTACCTTATGTCCTAAATAATACTATTGTATGAATTAAATATGCCCAATATCAACATTTTGGCAGAATATATTCATTTAATGGACATTTTTTCCCTGAAATTGATGCAATTATAATTAAAACAAAATACGATGACAACATTTCACTATCATATATATTATATTTATATGAATTTTCATATATTGATAAACATGATAATAAATTGAAAATAAATAGTATCCATAAATATAATTAAATTATCTACCACATTATAATGTATTTATAATATTTATATATTATATGTTTTCTATTAATTATGAGACAATAGTGATATAATGTTTTTTTATTTATACAAATATCAAATAAATGGATAAAAAATTTAAAAAACCCATCCATAGGAACCAATTAATATACTCCACAAATTTACTAGGTGACTATGACATGTTAGTAGAGTTTTAAATATTTTTATTATAATTTTTCTTTGGTTTGGATTATTTTAATGTTAAATAAATTAATAGTGTCAAATTTGACACTATTGATATTTTATAAAACTAATATATTATAAAGTAATTTAAAAATCAAAATATATATTTAAAAAATACAAAGTGAAAATTATATGGTCTAAAATTTCATAAATTGTCATATTATTGACAGTTTACAGCACATAAGTAAATATTTATAACCATTTAATATTTAGAATATTATTAAAACAATTAAAATTAAATAGATTGAATATGGATAAATAAAAATATTAAGGATTAAAATAAAATCAAAACATGTAAATTTTTTATTAGTTGAGAGGGTTTAAACCCATACAGATCTTATATTATAAATAAATTATTTTTGGGAGAATAAAAAAACGAAAAATAATTTATAATAAATTTATATTTCAAGACATTCCTAAAGTTCCCCAACTCCCTCTAAAAAAAGGCCACCAATTCTACGAACTTAATAACAAATGTAATGCCCATTCACTAAACCAACCACTAACTAGATAAGCTCCCAATGTCCCTATATTCTTCTTAGTGGCCACACCATGGGATGAAATCCATCCTAGGGGGGGGGCTTTTGTGAAAATTAAATTGACATACTCGAAAAAAGGTAATTGTTTTATCACTTCTTTCAAAATTCATTTCCTCCTTTACGTCCTCTTCATATGTTATTTCCATACATAAGTAATAAATACAATATTATATACATGATGAGATGTTATTATAATTATGGTAAAACATTATACATTCTTTTACCCATACTAAGTATAATAATATCGACATGTGTGCATTTATACGGCTTATCATCTCCACGTTGGGGTGAAATTTGTTATTCAACATTAATTAGTTTGGATTGGTATATTGATGAGTATAATTAATTTTAATAATAAATATTTCCATATAATATTTCCATACGATTAATATACCATCAAATTCCATACCATTTAACCATAAAGTGAATGATATTGTCGCTCGTGTGTACGTACGACATACCATCTCCACGACGGGCTATGATTCCATCTCCACGATAACCATTCACGAATTATTATATGATATATATAATAAATAAAAATGATTTATATGAAATAAAATTCTTCATTTTAAATGTACATATATATATATATATATCATTTTGTGTGAGTGTGTCATTTACTTGGTCCCATTCAATTCAATAAGGAAACAGAATCATCGTTCATGTGTATATACAGCCTACCATCTCCATGAATGATTAATTTCAATTCATTTATTTATTTATTATATATATTTCTATAAAGAATATTTATGATATATAAATCATATTTTAAATTATATAATCATTTATGTCATGATATAGGTTGTAATATCAATAATAACAAGTCAAAACACATTAGATAAATAAAACAATTATTACCCAAAATGTAGTTTTCACATGGAATTAATTAAAAAACCAGTAATTTAAATTCATAAGTGAATCCTATATGATATCAAATATATTATTATTGTTCTATTAGAAGTTAATAAAACATTTAAACACACTATAAAATAGTCTCATACACATACAGAAGAAATAATACTTAAGGTAAAAGGAATTTCCCAATCTCATTTTTATTAGATATTGTTTATACGTTAGTATTTACTAGGGGTATATTTGTCATCCATGTACATGTTTTCTAATACTATTTTAATAAAATGTTTTCTCTTATTATGTTTATTTTTAATTTAATTCTTACCCATTTTTATTATTGCTACATGGTTTGGGAGGAATTTGTTTTCATTTACTATACGTGGTACTTTTTTAATTTTCAGGAAAAAGAATGAAAATAATATTTTTTAACATATACAGAATTAATGGACTTTTATATTATCATGAATCCTTATTTACATGATTATTACTATAGACTATTTAAAAAAATTTAACTAAATTATTTTCTTTTAAAATATCACATCATTTTGAGAAAAGAAATCATTTTTGAATAAGAATAAAAATTTTCCTTGAAAATTAAGTTCATGTGTTTTATTAAAATTATTTTCCATCAAAGATGACTCTCTTAATTAAGATTAACTTTTTATCCCTATTATTAATTTTATTTTTTTGTGATGATTATTGAATAATCTTTTATATGGATTATTTTATTGTGGAATGATTTTTAAGAAACCCAGTTAATTTATTGGGTTACGTAATGATGAATGATTTCTGTTTTTGTGGTACATGTAAGAATGATATCATAATGAGATGGGTGGGATCTATATCTCCCTACAATTAATTGAGTCATTATTTATATCTCATGAGATATACATTTCAAGAACATCATGCACATCTTGATTTGTAATTCAGGGCCAGAATGACACGAAATTCTAGTTTTGTAATACATGGTTGGGACGACAAGTAAATTCGGCTCAGTAATGGACTATGTCCACTATGATAGTCTTAGAATAAATTCCTTGGGTAATATGGAAATCATATTTTGTTATTAAATATTTTCCACAATTCAATGTATTATATGAATGCTTTTTCTCATTTTTCATGATCCTTATATGATTTATTCCTTATGAATTACAATGATTTATTTCATGACAAATGTTTTTGTTAAATGTTATATTTGGTATATTTTTTTAAAAAATAATGATCATGTATTTAAATTATTATTTTTATGTTTTGTATGATATTTCCAATGCTAAAAAATACTGATAATTTGAGCTCACACAATTTTATTTTTTCTTTTCCCCCAGGATTTGAATAAGGGTGTTAAGTAAGTTGTGTCAAAAAGGGGTTCTTGTTATGCAAGATAAGGAAAGAGAATAAGTAAATGTTCTATGATCCAATTTTTTATGTTTTTTAGTTTTTAAAGGCACTAAAATAATATGGTATTTGAGAATATTTTTGTTTCATGTATTATGTATTCCAAAAATTAAATGTAACGTCCATGTACATCAAGTATTTTTCATTACAGTTAATATCAGGGTGATGTGTTAGTTATCATTTGGAAACTATAATGTGAAACATTTAGTGAGATCCCTATATATATTACATGTTATGTCTAGGTATGTCCCTAATTGTAGGTATAAATATATGTTATAGTCCTAGAGTTATGGAAAATGTCATGAATAACATAGTATTAAATTTAAAATTTTAGAGATTAAAAGTACTTCCCCTTGATCATGTTGTTTTCCCAAGATGATTTTTGCCTCTCATATTATTGTTTTTCAGTTTTAGACAATGGATTGAACTCGAAGGAACTATTTTAATGATCAATACCCTGGGCAATGAAATGATTCCTTTCCAGATCAACCAAACGTTTTGGGAGATGGAATGAAAAATCTTATTGCTATACTTACACAATTTATTAAACATTCTGGACTTCCAAATGAGTAGATAAGGGAATGTCATTATATTGAATCCTTAATGAGGAAATGTACACCTTCTTATTGTGGGTCTTTTTATCCACATATTGTTGATAAATGTGTCAATACCTTAGAATATATATATTCCATCATTCACCATTCAAAAAATGAAAAAGTCATTTTGTCTGTTGGTCATTTAGAAGGTGAAATAAAATATTGTGGACTCTAATCAAGAATAAATGTAAGAAAGATTAAATTGAATCCATGGAATTAGATAAGTTCAAATAATTATTGTTCACTAAGTACATCCCTCATATTCTTAAAAAAAAGAGAAATAGAGTTCTGTGAGTTTATGAAAAGGGATGAGGAATTGGTTGGTACATATAAGGAAATATTTACAAGAATTGAAATGCATGCTTCAAGTTTTATCATCTAACCTAAAAGTAAGGTTGATAGATTCATTAGTGGCTTAAAAAAATGTCTTCGAAGGGAATTAAATATGAGATACTTTAGTAGATAATAAGATATTGTGTGTTGTGCTATTAAGGTAGAAATGAATGATGGTTTAACAAATAAATCTTCTAGTTTTGAAAAGACACAAAAGACAGAGTACGAGGGAAAATCTCAACATAATGGTGAAAGATGATAAATTTTTTCTTATGCTCAATGAGTATAAATAATGATGATGGAGATTGTTTTAAAGGAACTATAAAATATTTTCTGTGTTGAGAAGAAGTTCATCAATCAGTTGATTGCCAATGAAAAGGGAAAAAGGTTTCTAATGAAGTGAATAGAGGAAAGATTACACCAGACACACCACCAAAACATCAGTTCTTCATGTGTATGGAAATGTGGAATTATTCGAACCAATGCCCTAAACGAAGGGTTATAGATGATTATGGATGCCAAAAACCTCATAAGGCCATTTAAAATGGAAAATAATATGTGATCACTATTGGAGATGTTTTTGGATGACAATGATGTGGTGGAAGGATTATGTGTTTATGTAATGGTATTCCAAAATTGTGTTGCATAATATATTTTATAATATTATGGAATACTAGAATATCTATGTGTTGTCCATTTGTGCTTTATTTAGGTATACAGTACTAGTAACCATGAAAAGTGATTAAAATATTTTTTGAATGCAAATGATATGCTCATAATTAAGGGATATGTTGATAATGATATTTTTGATAGTATTAATGTCATTATGACTGATATAAAGAAAAAGTGATATCATGGGTTGTGTATATATAATTTTTTGTTATTTTTGGTGTGTAAAGAGTTATTTTTTATAGAATTCATGTTTTCACTATGGTTCAACAACAATTAATATTATTATCATGTTTCATGAGAAGACATGATTTATGTATTCACATGTTTTGAATGTTATAACCAAGAACTAACTTATGATATAAGGGAGATAAATGTTTTCTCAATTTAGTTCACCTTTGTCTAAAATTTTTATTTTCAGTTTTGAAAAATATTGTAATGTTATACATTTATGAATAAAAAAAGTTATATTATGTTTAAAGCTTTCTAGAATAATGCATTATCTCACTATAAGTGGACTTTTTCATATTTCACTACCAGTGAAAACCTTTTTATTGTGATAAATGGAATGAACAATAATTCTGTCACATGATATGATAAATCTTCTATACTGACAAATTACTCTTAATTTATATAAATAAATTATGAAATAGAAATTATTCAAGGCACGAACAATAATGAGATTTTAATAAAATCATGTAACGATTTATTCTCCAGCAAAAGTAGTCATCTTTTGGGGAAGGATCTTGAAATCCAAAATAATTATCCTAGTACCTTCTTTTCTGATGAATTAGATGGTCCCTTAAATATTTGAAGATTTGTGGATTTCTGGCTGTTAACATTCAATAAACGATGTTCTCAGTCACACTCCAATCGAACATGAGGTTTAAAATTTTTTCTTCTGTATATATATTTTCACTTCCCTCCTCTGTGGAAACGTAATCTAAGTAACATTGGGTGACTATTATGTTTCAAACAATCATTTATAAAATTATTTTTTACTATTCCTTACTAATATGTGGGTTTGGGTTTCTATAAAAGAAACATTCTAGTAGTAAACGTTTTATAACCTCGATAAATTCAAGGGAGATATAAATTTTTAGGGGGTATAATGTAACACCACGAGATTTAATGAGATAGATTTCTTTTAATTTCATTCATGTATTCTGTTTTACGCTACACCAAGATTTTCTTGTGCTATATACAACACCATATTAGCTTACTATATACACAACATTATACAAGGCTTCTATTACAGTTAATTTCATTTTCGTTTGATAGAATTCTTTTCACGCATCACAGATTACTGATTTTGTTCAATATATAAAAGAAATATTTTAGGATTATGTTACACCCAACAATAGAGTATGCTTTCACTAAACAATACACTGAATTGCCTTTCGTTACATGCAAGATAAACCTTCCTTGATAGAAAGAATTGTACGCAATACCGAGTTTCAATAAACAACAATATATTACAAAACAATTATAGAAACAACCCATTATGAATAATCATAAATTCATTTTAAATAATATATATCACAAACTTTGTCTTATGTATTTTCTATAACATCATATAAGAATAAATTCAAATTTTTGGATAAAATAAGAAATGTTAAAAAATACAGTTTTTTCCTTTTGATGGATTACTAATTTTCAATCTAGTTATTATCACTTTTATATATTATATATGTCAAAATAAATATCTTTTTTGGATGTGTAACATAAAAATTTAGTTTTTTAATTTTTTTGGTAATTTTATGATAAGATTATTATTTTAATGAATAGTGAAAAATAATGCATTTTAATTCAAAACTGTCATTTCATCTAATTTATTGATAATGATAAATAGTTTTTTTAATCTATTTTAAAGTATGATTGGATTATGTTTTAATCATTTAATTAAAATTTGGTCATTGGATGTAATTTCATATTTAAATTGGCCATAAACCCATGTCAATCTATTGATCATTTGTTGTTCCTAAAAACTTGTTTTCTGGTTTTGACAACGAGAAATAATTTCAAGTTAATTACTGCAACTTTTTTGTTTTTATTTTTTAAAAACGGAATACATATTTGAAATTATTGGATCCAAATTATGTTAAAACGTTTTTTGGATATTATGAATAATAACTAAGGTAATGATTATTTAACACAGGTAAAGGTATTTCAGTTAAATTATGGACACTAAAAACATGATAAAGACAATTAAATAACACTACCACCAGAAAAAATATTATTAGATGAAATAATGTCGACTAATATAACATATGGGGTAGAATTAAAAAATTTAATGGGATTTTATCCATGAAAGTTATGTAATTATGAATAAAACAGAAGAAGGTTACACCACGTCACACTCATATAGCTTATAAGGATAATAATATTAATATACAGATAAACATGATAAAACATCAAAAATAAATATTTTCCAGAAATATAATGAATTTACCTACATAATGAGAATTAATTTATAATTAATTGTGATTAAATAATTATAATTAATTATTACACAATAGTGTTGTAAAAATTATATGATTGATATAAATATCTAATAAATGGTCTAAAAATATTAAAATAAATATCATTTGACCTAATTGATGTATTTTCTAGGTGATTATGACTTATTATTAGTGTATTTAATATTTTTGTTTGAATTTATCTTTTTTTTTGTGAAATTTTTTTAAATTCATAGAAATGAATTGTTTCAAAAGTGTTACTATTGATATTTTATAAAAATATCATATTATTAAATTATTTACAAATAAAAAAATTATTTAAAAATATAAAACGGTAAATAATATAGTTTAAAATTTTATAATATATCTAATTATGGAAATTTGAAAACACATTTGTAAATATTTATTACCATTTAATATTTAGAATATTATTACCATAAATAATATTAAATTGATTAAATATGGTAAAATCATAATTAAATGGTTTAAAATAAAATCAAACCATGTCTAAAATATTTTTGTTGATGACGTCGACCCATATACATCATATCTTTGATATAAATAAGTTTTGGAGCATTATAAACTGAAACAAATTTATAATAAGTAAATATTTCAAGAGATTTCTAGAGTGCCCCTCCTCCCTCTTAAAAAAGGCCACCAACACTACCTAATTACTCATTCCATTCTATCCCATTGTCTCAATGATATATATAAATATAAGCTAAGAAAATACCAATTTACTATTAGAGGCCACAACTTGTTCATAAATCCATCCTAGGGATACCTTATGTGCAAATAAAAAGTAGATAATCAAAAAAGAGGTATGTATCTTATCACATCATTCAAAATTATTTTCTTCTCCCACTTCCACTTATTATGTTATTCCCACACATAAGTTATAATTAAAATATCTTATACAATCTGATATGTTATTATAAATATGTTAAAACCATATACCTTTATTTATACATCCTACAAATATGATTATCACCATGTGTGCGTATGTACGACTTACCGTCTCTACACCATGGTGTAATTGGTTTATTGCAAAATACATTATTTAGATGGGTATAATGAAGATTATAATGGACATAAATAATTAATATAATATTATAATTAATATACCATACAATTCCATAACATTTAACAATTAATTGAATGATATCGTCACTTGTGGGTACTTACTGCTTGGGGTCTCCATGACTCTATGTGTTTCATTCTCCATGATTACCATTCATGTATGATTAAAAAGTATATATATTAAATAATAATGAAATATATGAAATAATAATTCTACTGAATTTATTTTTAATATATATATCTCATTTAATTCCTTCCATTCAATTTAATAAGTAAACAGAAACGACATTAATGCATACTTACGACCTACCATCTCCATGAACGGTTTATTCCATTTCATTTATCAATTATATATATATATATTTATATAATAAATTTTTATGATATATATATACATATATCATGTTTTACCTTATTTAATTAAATAAATCTTGATCTATGTAAGACTATCATGAATACAAGTCAAAACACATAAAATAAATAAATCGATTATTGTCCAAAACACCATTTTAACATTGAATTGATAAATAAACAGACAATATAGTGTCATTAATTAATCTTATATGATATTTTAAATATTATTATGTGTTTTTACACATTATTAATATGTTTATCCCTAATATATATGAGTTTGGGACACATGTGGATGAAATCAGACCCCATATATGGGATAATATTCCAAACACATTTTTATCTCAGAATGTTTGTAAATAAATATTTATTGTGGGTATATTTATAATCAATGTCCATATTTTCTAAAAATATTTTCTTAAAATGCTTACTATTATTCTATGTATGTTTTATTAAATTTTTACTATTTTTTACTTTTTCTTCATGTTCGGGAAGGAATCTTTCATTCGTTTACTATACAATGTACTTTTTTACGTTTCCATCAAAAGTACAAGAAGAATGTTTTTCAACATATATGCCATTAATGGATTTATATTGTTTAATGATACCTTATATAAATGATTCATCCCCTACACTATTTCAAGTTTATTTTAAACTAAATTATTTTCTTTTAATGTTGAATGACATTTTGTGAAAATAATTTTTTTTGAGAATAAATGATATTTTCTCTAGAATTATGTTCATCTGTTTTATCAAAATAATTTTCTATCTAAAATGATACTCTTAAATAAGGTTATGTTTATATCCTGATTATTACTATGTTCTGATGTTTTAAATTATGGAATTATATTTTATATGGATTTTATATGATGGAATCAGGTTCAAGAATCCCAATTTCTATTTTGGGTTATGCTATGATGAATGATTTATTTTTTCTGGTACAAGACAGAATGATTTAATTATGAGATTGGTGGGACCTATATCTACCTCCAATTCACTAGATAAGGATTTATATCTCATGGGATAGACATGACTCGAATGGAATGTAAATTTAGTTTAGTAATACATGGCTTGAATGGTATGTAAATCTGGTTTAGTAAAATATTGTTGGATCAACAAGTAAACCTGGTTCATTAATGGATTGTGTCCACTATGATGGTATTAAAAGTAATTCCTTATGTAAAATGTAAATCATATTATGTTTTTATTTGTTTTTTACTATTCCATGTATTATATCAAATCTATTTTCTCATGGTTCATTATCCAGTTATAGTTTATACCTTATAAACTACAAAGATTTATTTCATTACTCATGATTTTGGTATAAGTTAAATATGGTATGTTATTTTCATGTCATTTCCTTCATTTGTTTATGTTTTTTAATATATTTTCTATTCATACACTTAGTGAGAATCTTACAAAACCTCATTTGATATATTGATTTTCCCCAGGATTTGAAGATGGGTATTTTGAAATATTTGACAAATATAGCTTCTAGTTATAAAGGATAAAGTAGGAGACGAAGTATATGTTTCATGAATGAATTCTTAATTTTTTTCGGGTTTTCAAATGCACTAAAATAATACATCCTTTGTGAATCTGTTTGTTCTAGTATTAAGTATTACTCAAAATTTATTTAATGTCCATGTACATCAATATTGGGTCTATACACACTACCCCACCCAAAACACACAAATCAAAGGGACACAACCACTTCACCTCATCATAGTCCATTTTGGGCGACACTAACTCTCTGACAAGTTTTTTATCGCATCAAACAAAATGTCTTTGTGAGGGAAGGGTCCCTCTTCCTTAGTGATTCGAAGTGACAAAGTGATGTACTAAAAAACATTGATAAAAAATGAAAAGGATACAATAACTCATACCATTGTCTATAAAAACAGTCACAGAAAGTATAAAGGACACAAAGCGTACACATATCCTTTTCTTGAGCCTCATTGTAAATGGATTCTAAGGCATGTATTTTTCCTCATCTCCAGACTCTATCTCCCTAAGCCTAGTGTGGACCACCCATGGTTGGTGGGGGTGGAAAGTCATACTGCCTGCAACCTCCCGATGCAACAGCCGTTGTGCCGCCTCATCTTCCGCATTGTAGACCTTTGTACTCGAGACACTACCTCTACCAAGGAGGCCTGTCGACCAGCTCCCCCCCTACAACATATATTGTTAAATTTGTTTTAACAATATATCCCCATCCATTGCAAGCATAACACTGTATCTCTTATAGTAGTAAAAATTAGGCGTACAAGATCTGAGCCACCGATCTTTCATCCTGAGGATTCCTACTGGAATGTCGCTCATGTTTGGAACCCTGATCATATCATTAAATAATAGCTACTGAACCAAGAATCAAGGTTTGTGCTTCTATATACTCATCACTAACAATTGGAGTCTGCTCATCCAGTAAGATGTCTATCTCCAAGGCCCGCTCTAGCACTCCAGCATTGGTGGTAAGGTACAGGAAAACAACTAGCTCATAGATTTCTCTGCATTGACCCTTCGCAGAGGTCTGTTCACTATAGAACGGTTATTGAACCATATCCTAGGATTAGTGTGATAGGTATGTAAACCTCACTAATCGCTCTGACAAAGTCATTCCATAATGTTGAAGCAATAGACTCTCCTATATATGAACTAACTACAAAGTGAAAGGATAGAACTCTTCCCGGAAGAGGTTCTCAAACTCTATCTATGTGAGAGCATCCTCATCATGGTACTGCATCACCAGAAACCACCATCACGCATCCAAACCAAGTAGAAACTGCCCTGCTAGGACCAAATTATTATATAGTGGTGTCCTCGCATGTTTTAAAACTCGTTTGACTTCCCCAATCATGTCATCACCTTCTAGGGGTTCTGATCTTCCTAGTAACACAATGTTCGCATCTTTGGGAACTCATCCAGTTAACTCGTAGTGAGCGCATCATCCTCTTGTACTACCAGCACAGCCAACAGCTCTGCTGGTGGTAGCTCAAATAGTGGACAACATGGAGGTCATTCCTTAGAAACAATGCCCTAATATAATGCTTCTACTCCAGGAAGACCACCACCAAAGTCCCTCTATAGAACCCAATATGGAAGTCGTTATGTATAAATCCTAAAAAACATCAAGAAGCACAATGATCAATGAGACTATCTGGGAAGCTGGCTTAATAATAACAAGGAAACAAAAAATCAATTCCTATATGATGCATGTACCATTTTATCCCTACGACTAGTGTCCTAATGTCCCTAGTAAAAATATGTGTTATATGATTCCTAATGAATGGATACATTAGCTCCCACCCAACATTGGATTCCCAAGAATTAATGCCAATGTTGAAACATCATAACACTAACTATATGAAATCCAAACCAATCCCACAGTTAGACCATGTATGCTATGTGGTCCCAATGGTGGAACCTTCTCTGATACCACTTTGTCTGGACCCAACCCAATATATCTCAACTCGTGACTCCCCATTCCAGTCTCCATTAGGTTAGGGGGTGGAAACTAGTACTAAGAAGGTTACCACACACATGGGAGGACATATCTAATGGAACATGTAGACACACACATCCATATACATATTCCTAGAATAATGCAGATATATATAAAAACATAAATGAAAAGAATTCATACATCTATTCCATAATTAGATTACAAAATTAGTAAATAAGAGAAAGTACAAGGCCCATTAATAGGATTGTGGTCTACACAAGTCACAAAATATGTGTGGTCAAATTCCATGCAAGGATGTGTATGAAAATACTCAGAAGGAACCCCAAAAACACAAAAAAAAAAGAGGAAGTAAAATGCATCTATATCTTCATCCCAACCAGAGGGAATCTAAATCAGTGAAAAAACTCCATCTCAAGACCATTCTCATCTAAATTCAACATGTCATCTCAAAGAACTAGGTGTGTCATCGAAAATGTGACAACACCATAAGGGAAAACCAAAAAATACACAAGATATATTAGTCTTAGGAAACAAACCTCATGAGGGTCTTGCCTCATCACCCACTATATATTCAACTCTAGGTTCTAAGGAAACACATATACAAGAGAACACGATTGTCAAATATTTCTACAGTGGATGAAACATTGAATCCCAGCAGATATCGATCCTCAAATATGGGATCCCTCCTACGATATGCTAGGGGATATAATGAACCCTTTTGGAAAACCATAAACCACAAATAATTAGATAGGGGACCACTCCTAGGATCATCTTGGGGTACCATAACCCTAACTGGTGGCCCATATTCTCTTGGAGATAGGGTCACAACTAGGATCCAATAGGGGATACCACAACCCAATATGATATCCCAGAGATCACATCACTCAAATTGAGGATCTTTTCCCACGTAAAGGTTGTCATAATGATATTGAAAGCTGCATAATGTATAAATCACAATGTAATTAATCATACTAATGATACCACAAACCCTACCAGAACCATAAGCTGAGTAAGGGATTGTATAATTGATGATACACCAACCCAACTATTACTACCCACTATGTAGAAGATCATATTCTTGATGATTCCACAAACCCTATAGGTATTTCCTTCTAGATAGGAGATCACCACTATTGTCTAAGTGGTCACCGTGATACGACGAACCCGATCTAGGGATGTGATGCTTGAGGATCTGGTCGTGGATTCATTAGAATGATTCCAAAACTCTACTAGAAATCATCATGTTGAGCAGATCAGATATAGTTACTCAGGTGGTAATGCCATAACGACCCTCTTAGGAATAGAAAAATATATTTCACTCAACTGCTCATGGTTTAAACATCACTAACCCAAGTTTCCTACAACATCGACTCCCCCCCACATCATGTATGACCAATGTGAGGCCACCATTGCATTATATATGGTAAGACAAACCGAAAGATCTATTTACTAGCCCTAAATAAAAAATTGGTGAATATGGACTATTCACAATTGTAAAAATGAATGACTCTCATGGGGCCCATGCCTCTATCCATGAACTCATCAAACATGTTGTTTCATTGTGATCCTTAAATAAGAAGACAATGGATCAACTACACATTTATCTAAAATGGAAACCAATTGAAAAAGGCACATTTAATCGCAAATTCCTAGAACAGGACTCGTAGTGACCATACCCTGCATTCTTATTAAGCACTAAAAATTTATCTACAAACACCATCCATACTATCAGGGTTATAACTCCATTGTAAGTGTATCAATCAGATGTTTTGAGCAGAAGTTATGGGGGTCGAATTTGAATAATAATAAAATATTATTTTTATTTCAATGTTTTTGGCCCCAGGACACAGAACATATTATTTAATTTTATACGACATTCCTGGAGGGTCTATCTCAATGAGGGGTGAAAGTCCCTCTTGGGGGATCACAAATCAGGCTCCCAGTTTTTGATGTATAAGAGTTTGAGGAAGGCCTGTTCCCAAAATGCCCGGACCATCCTAGACATTGGCAGCCACCCACAGCCCCATCTGTTTCCATCAGACATTATTTATCCCAATATTGTCTTCCAGCACTACACATTACATCTATGCTAGTGTCTTGCTGGAGGGTCTTTTGAGGACCAATAGAATCACCCCAGTGGTCCAAATCCTGAACTATAACATGTTTTGAGATCTTCCAACCTAGATCTACTCAAACAGGATGAAAATTCGAATGAAAGTGAAGCATAAATGGGATCATTATTTAAAACTAAACCCACATACATAGTTGTCGGATCACTAACACATCGGGTGTATAATGAAACCTGTGATGCGATGATGCCTGATCTACCAACGATCATCATCAAAAACCACACCTAGCAGAACCTTCCATGGTTCGTTAATCAAAAGGAGAGTGAGAGATGGTTACTGTTCCGAAATGGGGTCTGAGGAAGGAATCCAGTTGTTTTTGAAAATTTAAACCCTCTAAGGTGTAGCCCAATCACTACACCTCTGACCCAACTTCCCGCGTCAACTAAACATATGTTACCCTAGGGTTAACATGACGTTCTAAACTCAACTACGATATCAAATATTCAATATGAGATGCCATTAATAATTTATTCGAGATAAAATTTTAAAACAAATAAAATAATTTATTTAGGAAAATTCACTAGATAACTGTTTCCACAGTAGGTCCATGCCAAAATATATTTACCCTGCCATCGTAAATGACATTCTCCATACATAATTGTTCCCTTCGATTTCAGATATAAACTATTTCTTTGTTGATATTATGATTCCACCATTTTCATAGTATGAAAAGCAAAATATTTTCATTAAATCTATTCTGGGCACACTGGGCATCAAAATCACATGTTGTCTCTGGGACTAGCTGTGGAATTATTCATTTCAATATTCCAATGAATGAACAAGAGAATACCAACTCACTGCATATCAATAAAAATTTCATCTTCTGTTACATTTTAAATTAAACAATAATTTGTGTGTATGATGAACTACCACCTTAAGAACCAATGTTTGTAAGTCTCCATCACCACCACCAATAGATGTTTATGATGAGGTGATTAATGTGTATATATATATGATATTAATGTAATATATATTATTTTGGAAAATTAATGGATCAAATTTATTCTAACATTTTACTTTAATAAAAAATGATAAGATCATTCATGTGTTCATGTGGATTACCTCCTCCAGGAAGTGATTTGTTCTTTTAATCATTACCGAATGTCATGGTTGGTTTATGTAATTATAATTAAAAAAATTCTATGCTTTTTTATAAAATATTCTTTCTACAAAGCTAATTTAGTACTTAACATCATTTTATAATGTTCATTTGAAAAAAAGAAACATTACTCAATCATACATATGACTTAACATTTAAAATTTATTAACACAATTAATTTTTCATAATATTCATTCATGGTAGATTTGAAAATTATTATTTATATATAAAAAATATAATATTTAATAGTGTTTATTTTTTAAATTAATCAAGATTGATGTTTTTGAGACAAGTCACCTACTGACGTGAATTTTGTCATCTGATTTGAATATCCTCAAAAAAAATTAACTTATGGGATTATTTAATAAAATATATATTTAAAATAATTGAAATAACTAGATACAATATATAATTTTAATAATAAAAATTGTATATGTAAAAATTAATATGTTACCAAATTTTAGGTTACATTATTTTGGGACATGAATGGTGACTCTAGACAGAAGGCAAGGGATATCATTTATATTTTCTTTCAATGAAGAATATTCCAATGTATGCCTTAGAATTATTTTTATGGGTTTTATACATCAATTTTTACACTTAATTCCCTAAATAAAACATAAATATTTTTTTATGTTTCAATTAATTTCATTACATAATAACGGTTTTTACATGAATGTTACCATGTGGAAATGTATTTCATAATGAAATTTCAATTCATTAGGTTATACTACATCATCAAAAACATAATATTCTCGGATTATGGAAGAATTGTAATATAAATTGTGTTATTATATATGAACTCTTTTCTTAGGTTTATTTAAGAATTTCACATAATATTTTTTGGATTTGTTACAACATTAATAATATTTATCATTACACAAGTTATTTATTTTTTAAATAAAATTTTCTTGATAAAATATTAATTCTATATAACATGATATATTTGTAAGGTGTACTTAATCAATCATGAATGATTTTTTACAAATTAATTCATGCAAATAATTTTTTTTAAATATCCATAATTTTTTATTTATTTCAATGAATTTTGAGTCATAAGATACCAATGTATTGATGGATTTATGTTATAATATATTTCTGTTCATGTCATGTTTTAGGTTTAATTAGAAGTAATCATATACCATTATATTCGTGAATGAAATATACATTCTTATCCAATAATTATGAATTTATTTCACATGATCAGTTTCTATTTTCTTTATTATTGTTTAATGAAACATCATGAAAGTTGATTTCAATAGATACATATTCTATATATTTTATTTGATTGGGTGTCTACCACATCCATATAATTATTTTCTAAAATGTTTTCAGGACTGTTATTTTCTAAAAAAAGATGTATTTTCTAATTTTTTATAACATGAAACATAAATGTATTTTAAATGGATCTAAAAATGAAATTTCTTCATGGTTACATAATTGGTCTATTTTGACTCACTATAAAATATATTGAAATGATTATTTTTTAAGAAAATTAGCCAATAAACAAATTTTTTCACAGTCATAAGCCCAATTTTCTAAGAATTAAACATTATTACTTTTTATCATTATTTTGAAGAAAACTATTTCTCATTATATTTTATAATATTTTTTATTATAATTATTTTAAAAGTGGAATGTATATTTTCCTCAAGAATTTTTTAATGATAATTTAATGGTATTTAGATTAATAAATAATAAATACCATTGATGTTACATATTCAACCCTTGGATAATGTTGTAATGATATAATTCATATCCATTATCTAGAAATATTATGATTTCTTCACAGAAATATTTGTGAGATCTATTTCATCCACATTAATTTAAAAAGATAAAATTAATTATAACTGTTTTCAAGGTAGTAATGATGAAAATTGAGTTCTTCTAAATGAATTATTCATGATCTTTGTTTTGAAATAATTTATGATGAATCTGTTTCATAATGTAGATCATGATGTTGGGTTTCATGATATAAAAAATATGATGGGTGAGAATGATAAAGAATTTATGATATGTGTGTCCAATAATATCTCTTAGATCAATTGGATAATATTTTCTTTATCATTAATGGAATTAATATGGGAGTTAACATGGGTGGTTTTCCCTATGGGATTAATTCAACACTTTCTATTTCTGAGATGAATTTAATACTGACTATGAATATATTTTTCTAAAATACTAACACATTTTCCATATTATTATAATGAGTTTTTAATTGTTCATTTATTCAAAATTTATATCAAATAGAATTTTTTGTATTTTCATGAATCACACAAATGATAAAGATTTTCTAAATTTAACATTTTTTATGATCTGTGTATTTAAAAGTATCTATACTAAAATAATATACTAATATAATATAAATAATTCATCATACCCTTATGAAAATATTTTTTTGAAAATCAAAAAGAAATTTGTAATATTTCTATTTACCCTTACATACAAATTTTTTTCCACCATTCTTATGGGTCCTTTTACTCATTAAAAGATGATATATTTT
Source organism: Viscum album (assembly GCA_963277665.1). NCBI lineage: Eukaryota > Viridiplantae > Streptophyta > Magnoliopsida > Santalales > Viscaceae > Viscum > Viscum album. Next base: position 538,092,356 of record OY728129.1, read on the forward strand.
AGGTATGTAAGATAGAAAGTTCACTGTAAAAGATGATGTAGATATTTTTTATCTGGATTTTTATATAGCAAGGAAATTACAAAATTTATTTTACTAAAAAACTAATAATTAAAACTTTAAGTGTCTATTGGAATTTATGTGACCAAATATTTATATTTTAAATTTAATGTTTTAGATATTAAAAATTGGGTCATGTTTTTTGTATAAAAGACTAAAACCAAAAGAATATATTTTCTGCACAGGATCTGGGTGTGCGGGTCTGAGGATATTATAGTTGGTATCAAAGTAGTATTTAGAGAAAATTCTAGAATATTATCTTCCATGAGTGTTTATCTTATGAGTTATGGGTACCATAGTTTGTTGATATATATATGGATTCTTAAAATTTGACTGTATTAGAAAGATATATTGATATTTTAGTGATTTATGTCTTAGATTAATAATATTATATTGGTGGATTTTATATGTGGAGGAATATATAACCCTTACGTTTGACATGATGAATTACTAGAGGAATAATGAATTTTAATTTTGTGAATATAGAATTAATAGTATATAGGGCCATTAGAGTTTGTATGAAATATTATATTGAGGTAATTGTGGACAATACAATTTATTAAAATGATAACAAATGGGATTTAAATGTTATATGGTGATTAATTGAATAATGTAATTTAAAAATATGATCATCATAATTTATATTATCATTATATGTTATTGTGTAGTTTTATTTTGGAAATTAAGGATAAATTACCATTTCGAAAAATAATTGTATTTAATGTGGCATAATGTTTCTTTAGGATATTTATGGAAATGATTGGAATATATAAGATTTTATAATATTAGTGCATATAAATTTTTTTGGCCATATTAATTTATGAGTTATTAATTTATTTAATATAGATCTCAAATTAATATGAAATTAATATTTGATCAATTCCTTTGGATTTTTCTATTTTAAAATGGTTTACATATTTCTAATAATAATAAGGTTTGTTATATTTTGAAAGAAATATTTTTATTTATATGTGTTATTATTGAGTCTATGCTGATTATTATAGTACTTATTCATTTCAAGGATTATAATATTTTCATTATGTCATAAATTTTGTAGGAAATGTTTTAAATGCCCCAACCCCAGTGACCCAGAGTCGGTGAATTATTACATAACATTAGAATGATCACAAGGGATAAAAATCCCGAATGGCTGATCAATTTAGTAGCCTTGGAAGCAAAAGATACATTAATAAGAATTAAATTACATTATAAAATGAAAAGAAGCAAAAAAATTGTTTATATTGACAACATTAATCCCATATACTATCCCTGCAGGTCAGTCATAATATACATCTTCACATTCTAGGAAAAATAAATCACAAGATTAGATGATCTCAGATTCTATTTAAGGATAACAATATAGCAAGATCATTCAAGAATAAGAATAAAAATTTAAGGCAATATATAAAACTATAACTCAATCCTTTTGAACATAAAAAAAATCATAATATAGAAAAGATAAATAAAATAATTCAATTTACTTATTCACATGGATATTCTACTAGTCTAGTAATCAGATGTAATATCAATAGCCATTATAATAATGTTTTAATGCATAATTCCAAACTTCATGACCACATAGTCAAGGCCTTCTGCCAAGACTACAAATTTGAATTTTTCAAAGCCATTTGACAAGGAACTTGTTTTTCTCAAGAGACATGTAAATGTATAAAAGAGCTATAGCGGGATCCACCCGTCACTTACTAAGTCTAATGCATTCCTCATATGAATAGGTTTAAACAAAAAATTAACATTTGTATTAAAACTAGCATATTAAATGATAATAATATATACATAAACCAAGAATAGTATAAAAAAACACACCCATAGTCAAAAATATCACAAAAACATCAATATAATATGAAATATTTGTAACATAAATAATCAACATCAAATAAGAATAAAATCCGTCAATGGGTGTTTACATAGATGAAATCAAAACTTTTTGTAGAGTAATATATCTATCAATTTTGAAATCATTTAGTTTTCATATAATTATTACAGAAATATTTTATTATTAAAATATTCATATAAGATTGTATGGTAATCTTGAACGATGTCATAACGGAGGAAAATAGCCGCACCCTCTGTATAAGTTAAAAAATACATTCTTACATGAGTTTTGTCAAGAAGGTCATAAATTACCTTGTTTGGAAAATGAATGAATGATTCCATTCAAAACATATGTTGTCAAAATGGTTATAAATGACATTAACCCATATTATGGAAAATATTAAAAATATTTTGAATTTCATTTTTAAGAAAACATAGAAGTGGATGATAAAGTGGTCCTAGTAGGGACTTACATATTAACAACCTCAGATAAGTTAAGAGATTGTAAAATTAACCCATACCTTATACATTTCCTTAGTCAATGGTATGTTTACCTCCTTTATAATTTTTAAAAAATCGTTATTAAATTATAAAATAAATATATACATAAATATGAAATCATATATGATCTAAAGATATTTCTTTGTTAATAATATTTCAGTAGTATCATCGTTTTGGGTGTTAACTGATTCGTTTTATTTTATATGTTTGGTTATGGAAGCCATGTTTATTATGGATATGATGTATTTGATTCATATACAGAATGATATTATGTTCAAAAAAAATAATTTTAATCATAAAAATAAAATTATTTTTTAATGAATATGTTGGGGAATTTATGTCATCGCGTTCATGGAGACGATAATCCGTACGTATGCACGAGAAAAAATATCATTATATTGATGGTGAAATTGAATGTAATTGGCTGGTTTATCAAATATACAAAATAATTAACATGTTATATTTTTTATTTACATTGGTTTTACTCATTATTATACCCCTCCAAATAATGATGTGTTTGAATAACAAACTACACCATGATGTGGAGACGGTAAACCGTATGTACGCACGTATGATGACTTTGTCATTTATATGATAGATAGAATAAAGAATATGGTTGTAGAATATTTATAATAACCTCACAGTTTGTAGAGGGTACTGCAGTTATTTTTTGTGTATGGGAACAACAAAGAGAGAGGATGTGGAACAAGAAAAAAACTAGAATGAATGTGGTGAAATTATTACCTCTTTTCCAAGTGTTTCCATTTTAGTAGATCATAAGGGCTCTTTAGGTTGAATTTATGATCACTTTAAGGAATCTATGTTGATGTGAGGATAGTTTAGAGTATATTTGATTAGGGTTTGTTCATGTCAAATGTAACTGGACGTGTAAAATTAAGGGAAGGTAAAGTACCCTTTCATAAGAGAGGTGAGGGCCACTTGAGGAAATGTTAAAAATATTATGTTATAATAAAATCATTTTCGGTTGATAAAGGATCCAAAATCATTTATTTCGAGGAAAAGGTGAGGATAATTCAAAAACCTCTAAAAAATAGGTTTTATACCTACTTAGGTCACAATATTAACCTTATCTTTTAGATTTAACTCTTAGTTAAATAGTTTGACATTTCCCTCATCTCTTTGAATTTTTATATTATATAGTTCATAATCATACATTAACTGGAAAAGATAACCCCATGTGGTTAATTATTAATATTTATAACCTTTTCTAGGTCCTTTTTAAGAACCTTATATTTTTAGGAATATTATATCAATTAATATTATAGTTTTTGTTTTAAAAACTCAATTTTTTCAATTTTGAAAATATTTAGTATTTGATTTTTTTGAAAGCCATAATAGCATAATCAATTCGAATAAAATTTATTTAATCAACCCTAACATGTTATATTGACCAATAAAATTTGTTGGATTCATTACAAGTCTCAATTTACATATATTTTGATCTTTATATTATCAATTATATTAATATCTCATTATTAAGGTTATTACTTCATCATTATTGTGTCATAAATAAATTAAATTATTTAATGTATAAGAATAATAAATAAAATTTAATTATATAGTAATTAATTTTATATTTATAATTAATATTTATAGTCAAATTTATATTTTCTATAACACTATATTAAAAATGGATTAGTTATTAAACATTGAATTTATCTCTTTTAAATCTTCTTTAAATAAAATAATAATCAATGTCCTAATCTAATAAAAGTTGAAAAAAGAGGACCATATTTTATTCCTAATGTTGTTTTATTTTGTAATAACACTTATCCAATATAATTAGGTCATGTTTTAGGGTAATTATAATATTATTTTTACCATTAATTACCCGATTAACTTTTAATAGTGGTAATTAAAAGTCCAAAGATACTATTAACCAAAAATTATTTTCATCTTATGGAACCAAAATTTAATTAATAATATCAACCGTGTCTCTTAGATTTTTTATATTCATCTCACCAAATGCATTAAAATTATGTTTTATTCAAATTTTCAAATGATCCTAGAAGGTGGGTAAATGAAGTTAAAAAGTTCAATAAAATTATATATATCTAAACTTATTATAAAATGTATCCAATTAATTACATTGGACATATATAGGTATTATGTACGAATTTTTACATAAAATAAATTATAAAAATAACTAATTACTTAAATAAAAATTCGGGTTTAAACAATAACGTAGTTATTTCACTATTCATAAAAATGGAATGTTTTTAGAAAAAATCCAAAAATTCACCTTAAGCTAATTTCGATAATACGAATTCAGAAATGAATTCCATTTTAAAAAATAAAATTTATATAATTAAAAATGTGTGTATTACTATTCATAATGACTAGTTTTATTGGTCGGGGTGTGTTAAAACTCTACGTCGCATAAAATGCAAGCTACTGCATTGTTGAAAGGGAAACATATCGTGGAAGCATGGGGTGTTACATTATTTCATCCATAAAAAAATTTCATCCTTTAAATTTCTAAAATATTACTTCCTAAAAAGATTCTCGAGTTTCTTAATCATATGTTCCTTGCGTTCCCATGTTGCCTCTTCCATCTTATGGTTTCTCCATAGAACATTTACAAGACAAGTTGTCCGGTTTCTCAGCGATAGTTCTCTAGTATCAATAATCTTGACAGGCCCTTCACAATAAGACAGAACATGTTCAAATTCAATTTTCTCATAGGTGAGTGAAAGGGTTAGGTCAGGCATATAATTTCTCAATAGTGATATATGGAAGACATCATAACCTTTTGAGAGACATGGAGGCATTCCCAAACAATAAGCCACAACTCCAATTTTATTAAAGAATTATGAAAGGTCCGATGTACATGGGACTCAATTTACCCATCTTATCGAATCGTATAACACCATTCAATTGAGATACATTCATGAAAACATGATCTCTTACTTGAAATTACAAATCCTTCCTCCGATTATTGATATAGCTCTTTTTCCAACATTGTGATACTTTGATGTGGGTTTAGATAATCTTATTATTTTTTATTATTTCCTCACCTAGTTATGGGCCTACGAGTTTTCCTTCACCAACATCATCCCAAAAAGTTATCATGTGACATTTCTTTCCACAAAACGCTTTATATGGTTCCATCTGAATACTTGAATAGAAGCTATTGTTATTGGAAAATTCTATGAGAGGTAAATATTGAGCCCACATACATTGAAAGTCAAGTGAGAAATATATCAACATGTCTTCTAATGATTGAATAGTCTGTTAGGATTGTCCATCGGTTTGAGGGTTGTAGGCAGTGCTCAAACAAAGTTCAGTATCCAAGGCCTTCTGAAGACTTTTCAAAAATCGTGATGTAAAACAGGGATCAAGATTGAAAAAGAACAATCGGGGTAGACCATGGAGTCTTACAGCTTTATTAATATATATTTTTTCTAGACGTTCAAGTAGTAAATATTATTTTATATCATGAAAATGTGCTAACATGGTAAGATGATCAACACTGACCCATATTGAATCATTCCTTCTAGGAGTCATTGGTAGCCCCATGAAAAAATCCATCGTAATGTTATCCCATTTCTCACTTCATGTTGTCCCACCAAAAATGTTCCTTAAAATCTATATACATATTGGTGATCCTAGGGTGTATAGAGAAATTGGAGCTATAAGCATCATCCAACAATCCACTTTTTTGATCAGGTATAACGGGAGTATAATGTCTCTTCCCAAATTTCAAAATTCCATCTTCATATACGAAGTCACTCAATCCTCCATCATTTACAACATTAATATTCTTTTGAAATCCCTCATCATCAGTCTTATAACATTTAATAGATTCTAGTAAAGATAGTTTGGAATCCTTTTGAAAAAATATTGGTGTATCACCTTCCATGGTTATTCCCATATCTATCCTTACTACATCCATGAAAATAGGATCCCTTTCAACTCTCATTTTGTTCAAAACCCCATGAACCTTTATTATCAAAACATCATCCACCTTATTTTCCATCGATAGGTGGTAGTGTATTGTGAAATAATAATCATTGAGTAGTTGAATCCATCTCCTTATCCTCATGTTGAGTTCTTCGTGTGAGAAAATATACTTCAAACTCTTGTGATCAGTATAAATCTCACAATTTTTACCATATAGATAGTGTCTCCAATTATTCAGAGAAAATATTATAGCTGTAAACTCAATATCATGAGTGGGATAGTTTTACTCATGAATTTTTAGCTATATTGATTCATAGGAAATAACTCTATCATTCTGCATAAGGACACAACCCAATCATTTCTTTGAATCATCACTATAAATAACAATCCCATTGTTCCCTGATGGTAGAGTTAATAAAGGACAATTGACAAATCTTCTCTTCAGTTCTTCAAATCATTATTCACATCCTTTGGTCAAAAAAAATATAACCCCTTTACGTGTGAACTTGGATAATGGGTTAGCTATCCAGTTAAAATTATAGACGAAACATAGATAATTACCAACTAAACCAAAAAAATTGCGTGCCTCGGTTATACTCGTCGGTGCTGGCCATTCTTGTATTGCATTGGAATTTGGATGATCAATATAGATTCCAACCTTAGAGAAAATATGGTCGTGATAAAAAAATCTTTTGAAGCTATAATTAAAACATGCTGAACTTCCCATATAATTCATTTCTTATAAGGGTTCTCTGAAAGTAGCCCAAGTGATTTTTATGATCATCGTTGATTTTTGAGTATAGCAAGATATCATCAATAAATAACACTACCATGCCATCATGATATTCCTTGAAAACTCTATTAAATAGATCCATGTAGACAGAGGGTGCATAAATCAATCCAAAATGTATTACTGTTAACTCGTAATGCCCGTACCTGGTTCAAAATGCGGTTTTCAAAATTCTTTTATTCTTCACACAAACCTCATGATATCAAGATTGAAGGACAATCATTGAACAATGTTGATCCTCATGATTTTTTTGAATAAATCATCAATGATAGATAGGGGATACTTGTTCTTTATGGTTATAGCATTGATCTCTATGTAGTCAATGCACAATCACATAGATCTATCATTCCTCTTAACCAAAAGGACATTGGATCCCCATGGAGAAACACTAGTTCAAATAAATACCTTATTAATAAATTCCTCTAGTTCTATATTTAGTTACACTAATTCCATAGTGTTTATTCTATAAGGGATCATTGATATGGGCCTTCAACCACAATTAAATCAATGGAAAACTCAATTTCTCATTCCAGAGGATGACTAGGTAAATTCTCTGGAAAGAAATCAACATATTCTGGCACAATTGGTATGCCATCTATTCGATCATTATTTTCCTCACCCATAATTATTTCATTATCTTCCTCCCTAATTATTGAATTTAGTAGAGCTACTAGGGGTGGATCTAGATAAGAATCATATGGTGATGTTTCTTATATAAAGATAATGTACTCATTATAACCATTGAATATTGTAACCTCATTCTTCATATAATAAATTATCACAACATGGTCCAAAAGACAGTCCATTCGGAGGATTAAATTAAATTAAATCATGTGTAGGATGATCAAATCAGTAGATAAATAACATTTATATTCCCTAATGGGAAATGATTCACAAAAAAATGTTCCAATGGTACTTCCCTTAGGAGTTTTGTCAGACAACTCCCATTTTAAGCTAAATTGAGAATATCTAATTTTCATAGCAAACTGGGAACATATGAAATAATGCGATGATCTTGAATCATATAAAGCATTGGCTAATTTTTATGAAACCATTAAATTCCATTTCATCATGTTTTTTAGAGCGTTAACATCCACAATAGTGATGACAAAATATTGGCCTTGATCCCTTGGCTTTTTTTAGGAATCTTCCCTTGGAGCATAGGAAATTCTATTGTATAATGTCACTTTTCTCTACAATTGTAGCATTAAACATTGATAAAATCTTTCATTCCCTTGAAATCATGATCTTGGAGGCATTTTTCACCACACTTGTAAAAGACTCCAATTCCCTTCAGGAAAGTACTAGGGTGTTACCTCCCACCATTTTTGAATGGTAGATAATCAAATTTTCTTATCTTCCACTTATTTACATTTATAGAGTGATAGAATGATCTCTTATTCTCTTGATTTTCTTTGAAGTCATAAGAAATTGAGAATTACTTTAATGTATTGATTGCGCATGAGACAATATCTTCATATGATGAGAATGATTATGAGACTAATGCTAGATAGAGAAATGGTTTTAACACATCAAATAATCAAACAATATTAAACCTTGGGTTACATATATAATGGGTTTCATGCCTTGCTAAACATGAAAAGTTTGCCTCATAAATTTAGACATTATCATCCTCCTTTTGCCTCAGATTCAGAAATTGTCTTTCCATATCCACCCGATTGTAATGAGAAAAGTATTTTTCTATGAAAATATATTAAAACTCCCCCCATTAAATGTTTTATTCATCTTCATATTCCTTTTTGTTTTGTATTAATGACCACCATTGATCCGCATCTCACGTGAGGTGATAATCTACTAAGAAAACTTTTCCCCTTTCACTACTCCCCAAGGTATGGAATATTTTTTCTAAAGAACACATCCATTTCTCAGATACTAATGGATTTGTACTCCCATTGATTGTTGGTGTTTTTTGCCTCATGAAGAAGTCTAATGTTGATCCTCTGCATTGTGGATCAGGGTGCTCCAAATGGGTTATTTTATTATTCATAACCTAAGTGAGTTATCCCAATATGGTGATAAGATGATCAGCACCAGTATCATCATTAGCTACAGTATAATTATCTTGAGTAGGAGGGAAATCCCTATAAGAATTAAGTGTGTTGATATAGTTTCCATTCCTTCCACTGGGAACCATTTCTAAACAGTTGCATACACTAGATTAGTTTATGAATAGAAATACATAACTCCAAACATTAAAAACACTTAAAATAAATTGAACGTTTTATGGATATAATCCATAATCATAAAAATAATTTTTTCATTGAGTAGGCTTATACACATAAATTATTCATTATGGTTAGATAAAAAAATGTGAATTATCTTATATATATACCTCAGGAGTGTCGTAACCAAGAGTGCAACTAGGCCCATTGTCGTTTACCAGGATACCCTGGGTTAAAGCCGAAACTCCTTGTTGGAGTTTTCACTCCTAGGTACATATGTGCCAGAGCCGCCTCTACCTACTCATATCCATACAAGGATTTATTGCTTGGAAAATACACAAAATCCCAACATTACCAAAATTCTAGTATGTTCTTCTATACCAATCCTCAAAGTCTATCTTAGGGTAATGCGCTCTAATAAAATATTAAATAAATCTAGATTCCAAGGTTTTTAATAAAATTTATTTGATACCAACTGTAACGCCCTGACCCCCTTTACCTAGATATGGTGCATTAATATATAACATTGGCATGATCACAAGGGATCAAAATCCTCAAAAGACCGATCAATTTAGTATCCGCAGACGTATTAGATACATTCTATAAGATTTAAATTACACTAAAATTAAAAACAACAACAAAATTGTATCCATTGACTAAATTCATCACTTAGATTGTCCCTGCATGTCAGTCATAAAATACTTCTTCACTTACTCAGAAAAATAAAACATAGAAAGGGGTGATATCAGATGCTCAGTAAGGATAACAATATATCGGAAAAATTATAGAATAAGCATAAACATTTAATGAAATGAATACGACTAAATCACAAGCATTTTAAACATAAAATTAATCATAATATGGAAATGATAAATCAAATAATTTAATTTACTTATTAACATGGACATTATAATAGTCTAATAATTAGATATTATATTAATAGCCAATTTCATAATGATGGAATGTATAATGCCAGACTTCAAAACCACATAGTCTAGGCCATGTGCCAAAACTACAAATAATATATTGTCAAGGCCTTGTTCCAAGACACGAGTTTGTCTCATTAGACCTACCAATGTATCAGGGAGCTATAGCGGGCTCCACCCGTCACTTACTAAGTCCAATACATTTTTCATTGGAAAAATATTGAACATAATATAAACATTCGTATTAAAACTAGCATGCAAAGTTTCAGTACATTATCCATAAACCATGAATGGCATAAAAATAACACATCCACAATAAAATATATTGCAAAACCTTCAATACAATATGGAATATCTGTATCAAAATAAATCAACTTCAAACAAGCCTAAAATAGTGAACGTATGTTGACATAGATGAAATCAAAACATTTTTTAGTGAAATATCACTTTCTAATTATAAATCATTTAAATGTATTATAATTATAAAAGAATACATTTATTTTTAAAATATTCGTATAATATTGTATAGGAATCTTTGATGATGTTATAATGGCATAAAATATCTACACCCACCATATAAGTCAATAAAAGACATTCTGACATTAATTTTGTCAAGAAGGTCATAAAGTACCTTGTTTGGAAAATGAAAGATAGATCCCTTTCAAAATATATGAGGTAAAATATTTGTATAAATGAATATAACACATAGTACAGTGAATAGTAAAAATGTTTTGAATTACATTTTTAAGAAAACACGGTTGTGGATGATAAAGATGTCCTAGTAGGTACTTACATATTAACAAACTCAGATAAGTAAGGATATTGTATAATTAACGCTTACCTTGTAATTATCCTTAGACAATGGTATACTAACCTCTTGTATAATAGTTAAAACATTTTTATTAAATTATTAAAGAACTATTTACATAAATATGATACCATATATGATCCTATAAAAATTGTTTTGTTAATAATATTTTAGTAGTATCATCATTTCAGGTGTTAACTAATTTATTTTCTTTTATATGCTTGGTTACATAAGCCATATTTCTTATGGATATGTTGAATTTTATTCATATTCAGAAATATATTATGTTCATAAATAGTATTTTATTTATAAAATAAATATTATTCAAAATGATTATGATGGGGAATGAATCTCATCGTCTTCTTGGAGATGGTAATCCGTACATACGCACGAGCGACAATATAATTATATAGATGGTGAAATCCAATGTATTTCGATGCTATATCATATATAAATAATCATAAACATTTTATATTTATTATATACATTAGTTATACTAATTATTATATGAATCCAAATAATGAAGTGCTTGAATAACAAACTACACCACAAAATGGAGACGTTAAGCCATACGTACACACGTATGGTGACTTTGTCATTTATAGGATGAACAGAATAACTAATATAGTTGTACCATATTTATAATAACATAAAAGTATGTATAAGGTACTAATGTTATTATTTTTGTATGGAAAAAACAAAAAAAATAGGAAGTGGAAGAAGAATATAACTTGAATGATAGTGGTGAAATTATTACCTCTTCTTCAGGTGTTTCCAATTTAGTTGATCAAAAGGGCTCAATAGGTTGAATTTATGATCAATATAAGGCCTATATATTGATTTTAGGATAGTTTAGAGGATATTTTTTATGGTTTTGTCCATGAAAAATGGCTTTGGATGTGTGAAATTTAGAAAAGGGTAAATACCCTTTTAATAGAGAGGTGTGGGTCACTTTAGAAATATCCAGAAATTTTATTTTATAATAATATAATTTTCAGTTTCTAATGGATCAAAAATTATTAATTTATAGGATAAGGTGGGTATGGGTCTAAGAACACTAATCCAATAGGTTTTATATATGTTTATGTCTCCATATTTAACTTATCTTTCATATTTAACTCTTGTTAAATAGTTTCACATTTACCATGTCTCTTTGTATTTTTTTATTATATAGTTAATAAACCTACTATAATAAGAAAAGAAAACACAAAGTGGTTCAGTATTAATATACATCTTTATCTATTTCCATTGGATATACCATATATTTTTATAAATTTTATATTTGTTAATAATATAGTATTTGTTTTAAAAACATAATTATTCCAATTTTCTCACTATTTAGTATTTGATTTTATTAATGCCATAAAAACATTATAAATTCAAATAAAATTTACATAATCAACCCTAACATGACATATTAACCTATTAAATTAGATTAATTTCTACGAAGTCTCAATTTATATTTAAATGGATCTTTATAATATCAATTATTTTAATATTTCATTATTAGGTTAAATATTGTATCAACATTGTGACATAAATAAATTAAATTATTTAATGTCTAAAAATTATAAATAAAATACCATTGAATTGTAAATATTTTTATATTTCATATGAATATTTGAATTTGAATTTATATTGTGTGTTAACCTATATTAAAAATGGTTTAGGTGTTAATCATTTAATTTTAATCTTTTAACTCTTCTTTAAATAAAATAATAATAAATTCCCTAATCTAATCCAAATGGATCAAATAGAATCATATTTTTTTCCTAAAATTGTTTTCTTGTATAATTAAACTTATCCAATATAATTATGACATGTATTTGGGTAATAATAATGTCATTTTCACCTTTAATTACCCTATTTTATTTTAACCTCCGTAAATAAAAGTAAAAAGTTACTATTCAACAAAAAAATTCAAGATATTGAACCACATTTTACTTAAAGATGTCAACTTTGTCTCTCATATTTTTAAAATCCAACTCACAGAAGCGGTAAAATTGTGTTTTATGCAAATTTGCAAATGCCTCTTGAAGGTGGGTAAAAGACGGTAAAAAGTTCAATAATATTTTATATATCTAAACATATTATAAAATAAGTCCATTTAATAACATAGAACATATATAAGTATAATATATCTATATTTACCTAAAATATATTAAAATAAAATAACTAATTACATAAATAAAAAAGTCGGTTTCATACAATAATAGAGTGTTTTCACTATTCATCAAAAATTAAATGTTTTTAGAAAAATACCTAAATTCACACTAACTAATTTTGATATTCAAGATTCAAAAATTATGTCCATATTTAAAAAATAAAATTTATAAAATTTCAAAAACAGGGTATTACTATTCATAATGGACAGTTTGATTGGGATTGTTGTGTTAAAACTCCATGATACGTTTAACGAAAGCTACTGCATGATTCAAAAGGAAACGTATTGTGTAAGCATAGGGTGTTACAATTTTTGTTTATGTTATTTTATAAATATTAGGGGAATTAATTTTTATTCCTTGTAAATTTATGTGATCCATTAAAAATTTATTTTAATGTGTCATGAATTGAATAATTCTTATTAGATAATTATATTTTAGAGTAAAAATGGTATAGTGTGTGAATTTATTAATGGATGAAAGTAGATTTATCATTAAATAAGATTCCATTATTTTAGTAGTCTTGATGTTAATAAACATCTTAAACTCTATGAAGATTGAAATGAATAAATATAATCATATTAACATTATTTATAGGGATAGTGGTTTAGGATTACAAATGGTTTTATATATACATTTATGTGTTCTACATATTTCTTTTGATCATGATTTATATCACAAACAAGTGAGTTTTTTTCTCATGAATCATTCTAATGATTAAGCATATTCAATGAAACGTGTTTAATGATATAGGTTATTATGTGTTTGATTATCTTATGTTATTATAATTCACCCTAATTATGTCATCAAGCCATTATTTCCATTTTTTTATCCCTGATGCTGTTCAGTTATTAATTCTTATATTTACCCTTATCGAGCATTTAGGACCACCCTTTATATGTTTCCTTGTCCTTAGGCTGTGAATAAAAATTTTAACTATGTTTTAGTTGAAGACGAAATTGGGAGATTATTTTTATTTTTATTAAATAATTATTTATATATAATTTTTTTTATGTATGAGTTTTACATATTCCAAAAAATATATATAACTAAATTTTACTTTGATATGTTACTTTCCACTAGTTTATGTTATATGTTATTAGTTTTAGATTGCTAAAATATTGTTTTTTTGTTGTAATAATATATAGAAATTGATGATATATATTTCTAGAACTATACGACGGAGTATGACCCTAGGGATTTTAATTATAGTATAGTTTTGTATCTGTTATTATATTTTTATCCTTAATTACTCAATTTACAATTAACATGGTGATTTTTTAAAAGTGTACTAGTCACAATACCAAAAAAGAAAAGAGACCTATTTACTAAATTTTTACCAAATAATTCAAAATATTTTATCCATTTATCCTTACTAAATTTATAGTAGTTCAATAATTTAATATAAAATTAATATCATAAAACACATCTAATGAATTTTTCACAACAAAAAAATCTCTATAAAAATAAATTATTTTATACAAATAAATGATAAAAAAATATTACAATGACTATAATTGGATAATGTTTTAGAAAACCAAATAATGTGAATTTAAAAGTCACTCAAAATTACTCTTCAATTTCTTTTTAAAATTAATAGAAATTAAATTTTCAATCGATATTTATAATTTTAGATATTAATTAACAAGTTTAACTATTTAAATTTTTTTTAAAAATAATTATTAAATATTATTTTCTTATGCAGTTCAAAAATTATTATATGTTTTTCAAATATAATTTCTAAAATCTCTAAAACAATTATTTATAATATTCATCCCATGAAATAAATAAATTCAGTTTTGTAGGAATTTTTTTTGAAGAATACAATGAAAATTATAATTGTTTGTGTGCTTATTTCTTATGTATTAGTCAATAAATTATTATTTCTCAAGATACTTTTATGAATTTCATAATGGATTTAATCATATTCATATCATTCAATTTAAATTCTCATCAATATCTTCAATATTTAAATAATCATATATTTTACTATATCCCAAGTAAACTAAATATTACTATTTTATGATATGAATGATATTATAACTACCGTTTTTATAGTAACACATAGTGTTACATTATTCCCAATTTGAAAATTTTAATCAACTAACTTTTATATTTACCATGGATTTCAATGTTTTGAAAACATTAATTACATGTGTTGAAAACTATCCACATAAAAATGATTAATAAAAACACCTCTTGAATATTGTGAAATAGAAATATGTCGGCCACTTTGAATAAGACATACTCAGTCTCAAAAATGGATTATATTATTTAGAATTGAAAACATGAAAATTATGGGAAATTTAAATTCTATATATTGTTTAAGATAGAATTATTTCAATAACAAAAAGTCATTGAAAGATTTCATGAATGTTAATGATCATTAAACCATAAAAAATGATATTTTAAAAAGGAAATCGATTTATTTGAAAAAAAATAGTAAAATAAAATTTATATTTCATGATATTTTCCATAAATTCGATGAAATCCTTTATATCAATACATATAACATTAATAAATATATATTCATTAAAAGATAAATTCCATTATTAGAACAAATTCCCACATAATATCATCCATTAGGTCAAATTTGGATCATTTAATTTAAATTTATCATAAATGAATCATAAAATCATCTTCTAATTGGTCACATAATTAAATTAAAGGACTTAAAGCTATTCCTCTTATATTGAGACATTATCCAAAATTTAACTGTTAATAATAATATAATTACAAAAATTAATACATATTCATAAGTTGAAATAAATCATTAATCTTGAAATAATTAAAAACAATAATCATCTGAAATAAATAATTGAGTAAATAATTTCTTTAAAAAAATCACCAAATTATTCATTATAAAGGCCCGACCCGAAACACCTAGAGAAAGTGCATTATTTATTAAATTAGAATGATTACAACGGATGAAATCTTGAATGAATGATTAGTTTGATAATTTTGGATAACCATATTACATACACAATACAAATATTATATTGGTAAATACAACATATAAAATTACACATAATTAAATGAAATAAAAAATAGCCATGAATGATTAAGTTGTGATTTATTTTTTCTAACATAGGGAATATAATAAATTGTGAGATCAAATTCATAGTCCTGATAAGTAAAAAATAAATATTAATTAATTAATAATAATATATATGAAAAGTTACATAACTAAACACACATTCTATTTAAAATAATTTATAATTAATTAGTAATATGACATAAAAAGTTACTCAAACACATGATATTTAATAATTAAATTAAGACATAAATGCATCGATAGATATGTCAAAAAGATCTCTTGGGTAAATAATAAAATTTTATAAATGATAGAAATTATAAAGTATAGGACACAATGATTCTAATGTACATGATATGTTTACCTCTATGACATTTTTTAATACCGTTTATAACATTTTGGGTAAAACTCATCTAATTTGAAAAAATGATTCACCTCATTAGACTATTGATGAATTAAGGGTATATCTATAACTGAAACTCAACCATGTCATACATTTAAAAAAATCCCTCATTGACCGAGTAATATATTTTATTCCTGAACAATTCTTCTTATCAAATTACATTATTAAATAAAATGTACATATTTTTCAACAATTCCCTACATACTCAAAATAATGTCAATGAAAAAAACATATTAAAAAATGGTATAAAATTTTTTAATAATAATATCCACTCATAGTAATATGGATATCTAAGATTAATCCAATGTATAATAAAAATGATCGTAATAGATAAAAGTTTTTACCGAAAACAATCACAAAAGAAAGTGATATTGAATAGATATCATCTACAACCTGGTAAATTTAAATTCTAGATCCATTGAATATGGTAATTCAAATTGAAACTTATAATACCATTACATATGACTTATACATGACGTTAAATGAATATGGGGTAGTATATACCCCACAGAAATGAGTTACTTTTGAATATGGAATTTAACTCATAGATGTAAAAAGTGAGAAGAAAATCCCTTACATTATCCGCCATTATTACAATATAGTATTTAACATCCCTAATAGTTGTTAAAATCATGTTAATATCTCATACTAGAACCATAATCATATTTATAATAACAAATATTATATTTTTATAATTTCTTATTACCCATTTTTAATTACCTTTCATTATTTTCACTATGTTCTATCTTAATAATCTTGTTTTTTATTATGTTTTGACTTGTAACATGTTTTTACTATTACCAATAACATGATTCCATAATCTCTAGAATGTAAACCATTATTTATATATATTATATATTAAATATATATGTATTTATAATAATTCCATAAATTTGGACATAGGAAAAGAAATGCACCCTTCATGGAGACGGTAGGTTGTATGTAGACATGAATGCTACTTTTATTGTGTTCTCATATGTAAAATAATTAAAATTAAATTATAAATACGTTTATATATATTATAATTATAATATAATATTTATGTCATGAAAATTTCATAGTATTATTAAAACCAACCATTATATATTCAATTGATAGTGTGACCGAATCACATCTCTTTAAGGATGTGGTATTTTAATACATCCCTAATCGAAGTAATCATATTCCCATAAAGTAGAAATAATTAAAGTATGCATTATATAATAATTAATTAATAATAAATATATAATAAATAAAACATATATCATATATAAACAATGTATCCCTCGTAATTTTCAACAATATGAAGGTGGAAAAAGAAAAAAATGAATGATATCATTTCATGAAGAGGTAGTTACTTATACACGAACGGTATATTCCTTAAACATTTGACAGATGTGTTTATAGGTTAGGGAAAAACACTTAACAAACCATCATTTATTTATATTTATGTCACATATGATATCATAAAATAATGGAATAAAAATAAATTAAGTGTGGAGAATAAAATAAATTTTAAATTCTAATTGAAGAAGGTAACATATTTTCTAGGAAACTCTTATTGGTTTTTACTAAAGAGATTCCATGGCATGAGTTTTCACAAATTAAGGATTCTATGTTGAGTTGATGGTTTTTTTCATACTATTTTGTAACATATTGGATGAACCAATGTGGCATGGGGGGTTTGAGGAATGGATAGAGTGAATGGATTTTTATAATGGAGGGGGAGTTAAATTCTTTTAAATTCCAAAATGTATTCACTGTTGGCAGAAAACCATTAACTCATGTGATTCCAAATTGTAAAAATAATTGAATAATATTAATTTATTGTAGATAAAAATCACCACCACACAAAAATACGTGAATTTCTAAAACATTCTTTGTTACGCTTTATATTTCCTTATATTTTTTATTATGGTAATTAGTTCTCAAATATATATATATAATTCAACCATTAATACTAAATTAATGTTATATTTATTAGAAAATATCAACCCACAATATTATGAATATGATATATATTTAACAAACCATTTTATTAGAAATTATTTTTAAAACATTTTCATGCAAACCGCCAAAACATTTCTTTATCCTAGACCATGATAATAGTGAATTTTGTATCTACGGGTCAATAAGTTAATTATAAATAATTGTTTTATTAGAAGAACTTATTAGATATATAATAACACTTAAAATTGACTTTGAAATATAAAATATGTTTTAAAATTGAAATCATCTAAAAATATATTATTAATTATACAATAACATCAATGTCAATTTTGATATTATTTATTTATTTTATTTTAAAAATATCATAACATTATTAAAATTCTTATATATTAAGTTAAAATATATGAAACAAGATATATTTACCAAAATAATAACTGAACAAAATAATTAATTAAATTTTCATTACTTTAATAATTTTGGCATCATTTATCATATTTAAAATTAATAATCTTTTTGTTAATTTTTTTAAGTGATTAATTTAATTAGATCGTCAATAAAAATTAAATTTTAATTACCTTTATAAAAAATCATTTAACATTTATAATAATGTTTATAAATGAAACTATGTAGCTTCTTCCATAAAATAAATAATAATATTTTTAATTTTAAGAAGGTTCATTTTTGTCTTTTCCCTTACGTAACATATTAAATGACTCGATTTAATATCATATTTATAGGTTGGTATGGAGTATGATATTCTCCTATAATACCAATTTTAGGATCAAAATGATGATTTTGATGCCTAATATACAAGGAGGGGGTGAATTTTATACTTTAAATAATTCCTTAGGAACTTTTAAAGATGGTAATTTTTAACAAAGTTAAACAATATCAATTCACAAAACCTATAGTTCGAAAAACATGGATGATTCCAGAAAGAGGATTCTGAGAAAGTAATTCTAGAAATGTGGTTCTAGAAATGAAACTTAAGACAAGTTTACAACGAACAAGATTCTACCTTAAATCATGTAGAATCTCACTAAATCAGAGTACAAGAATAAGAAATTGTAAGATAGTTATACTTACCTCAACAACCAAAATGCAGCAGAAAACATGAAACAATACAAGTGGCAAGTAGTAAATCTTTTAACCCAAAGGGAAGGGTATCCAACAATCCTGGATAAAAGTCTCTTGATTTATACTTTCAATAATTTCTATCTTACTCACACCAGGGTAAGCCCTCGATTTGAAGATTTGAGTTTTTATTGTAATCCCCACAAGCCCTCGAACTTCAATTAGTCGGAACATCTGTCTTCTTATCCCCTGAATCCCTCGAAGGTACTCAGCAAAATTCGGAGTCACACAAAGCAATTCTGAAAAAGATGTTCAGTACACATAATCAAATAAAGTCTGTCTCTATAGAAATCACTCCAACAGCATGTAATATCTATATTGATCAACTTTTTTTGGCTCGTTCAAATGATCTCTTATTTATAGGCACAACTTCAATGGTCGGCTCCCACCTCCAACAATATTATTTTTCCTTCAATTTTGGAGGGACCTATAAACTTGTCACTCAAAAAACGGTTAGTAAGTAATTGAATGCATGGCATCATTTTATAACGAAAAAATGATTAATTAAAAATATGGTTCCTTAACCAACTTCATTTTTTGGAATGTAAGGGAAAAATAAAAATTCGGAGTCTAACCAAAAACCATTCGGTGTCTATAATACGTAAATATTTGGATTCTTTTATCCAAAGAATTTGTAACCTGGATTCTTATAGAATTCCATAGTCTAAATTTCAAGGAAATTTGGAGTTTGATTTTAGTAGAATACAGAGTCTGAATTATTATGAATTTGGAGTTGGATCTTATAATGCTCAGAACCTGAATTCAGAGAATACTATGTCTGAACACATAAGGTTTGGAGTCTAAATTCAAAGAATTCCAAAACCGACCTAAGAAATTTCAGAACCTGAATTCAGAGAATTCAGAACCAGAATTTGGATCCTAAAAACAGAATACTCTATATCTATGTATTCATAAGATTTCGAGGTTTTGGACATGAAATGGAATTTTATACTTAGAAAAAATATAAACAATGATAAACATGTTAAAGATAAATTTTCTTGGGGAAGGAAAATTTTCCTTATAAAGATGAATCTTAGGGAAAATAAAATTTTCCATAAGATAAGGTGTTTGTGATTTTAAAAACATGAAGGAAATGGAAAGTCATATGGAAACCTTATTGACTCAAAAATCTACCCCTTTTTGGAAAGCACAAACATCATAACAAAAAAAATAAGGAATTATAAAATATTTTTCTGGACATTTAAAGTAAAACATATCTCCGTTAACACATGGGAAATGATGAATACAACAAACTCCCCCTTAAGCTTTTGAAACACTAAATATCATATTATATATTTCCAGATTGAGGCTTAGTATTTTATTGCATATAGAAATATTCTTAGATAATAACTCCCCCTTACATAAACTCCCCCTTAGGTAAATTTCTTCTTTACTTAGTATTATTTTTTCTTTTCTCTACATTTGTGATTTTTAAGAAGGTTAAATGGGAATGGAAAGGAAAATATGGTACTGAAAATATTAGTAATAAACAACAAAAAGGAAAACAACCATAAATTTCATTACGATTGGAAAAATTTATACAAGGATGAAATACAATAAAAGATTAGGATTGAACAAAATTATGATTCCTTATTCTTCGACACCAACTTATTTACTATGGTTTTGAGCATCTTGAGTTCCTTGGGATCCTCTTTTTCTCATTTGAGAATCTGATCCAGATCATATAATTTATTCTCTAAGGATTTTATTTTTTCTTTCAAAGCCATAAGTGATTCTACCTGACACTTTAGATTTTAAAATTTCATAGAAAATTATTCATCAAGTTTGATTATAATATCTATTTTTCTCTTCAAACAATGAGAAATTGAATATAAATTCTCATTCAGATCTTTCACTTCTTGCATCCGTAAATTCTGTTTCAGAGTTAGATTCTCCTCAAAACTATTTATGATATCCTGGATCTTCACTTTTTCAGTTTCAAATTCCTCCTCGAAAAATTCATGGAACTCATCAATAATTTTCATGTATTATATAGTTTAACATGACCACCTGGTCATTTTATTGCAATATATTTTGATGGATTCATAGTTTATGAAAATGGTTTTGAAATAATCCTCATGCTTCACACACATAACAATCACCATGGATACTGAATTCGATTTTTGATTCAATAAATGTTGAAGCATTTGGAATATCGATTCTATACTGGGAAACATTGGTAGAGTTCCAAAAAGATTCTTCAAAGGCTGGAAAACAAAATGATGTCTATGAGAGGACAATTCTGAATTAGAGATTTTGTATGGTGGGGATTCATTTTTTAACTCAGCACCTTTCCTCTTTGAAGAACCACCAACATCGTTCATTTTTACCTCAACCTTGGTAGGTGTATCAACAACTACCTCTTTCCCTTATTAAACATTAAAATGGTTACATATTGATCAAGAGATTCATGTTAACATTCAGATATTTGAAAAATTTTATCTTTATCTACCTCTTCTTTCTCAGCTCCTACCTCAACATCCTCTGGGTGAATGAAATGTCTATTGAAGCATTCTTCTTCAAATGGTTTTCCAGCTTTGTCTTCAGCCTTATCTTCTTCCTTCCCAGGAGTATCATGTTTTGATGAATTGGATTCAGAGGTTTAGAAGGATAATTTCTCTGAATGGAATTCCTTCTCATGAAATTCCTCATCATGCTTAAACAGATCTTCGATATCAAAACTGCCTTCTTCTTCTTCTTTAACATATTTTTCTTCTACTTCTTTTTATTTTGATTATTTTTGTTGGAATTTTTCTAGAGTTATATACTTCTTTCATCTATTCTCTAGTAAATGTTCTATTACCAAGGATTTTGGTACCAGAATATTCTTAGAAGATTTATCAGTAGCCTTCAGAAGTGATTGAACTATTTCAGCATCAGAACAATTTTTATTCTACTTCATCTCTTTCTCTTAATTTTAGGTTCTTCAGCTGCCTTCTCCCTCAATAATTTTTATTAAAAATAGTCTAACCCAATATTAATCTCCTCTTCTTTCTGATTTTCCTTGTCTTCATTCAATTTAGCTGCAACCTCATCAAGATATGCTTTTTTCTTCATTGGCTTTGGTGGTGCGTATAGGGTTTCCTTAGCCACCATTTTTTTTCTTTCTCTTCCACTTCCTTCAGCTTCCACTTCCTTCCAACCATTTTAGTGGTCTCAAACACCTCATATTTCATTGAAATAGCCTCATATTCCTCTTTGTGAATGTCAAAGAATTCAACAAATTTTTTAGAAAACCCATCAATCATCCTTCTCAGAGTATCACCACTCAACATCATAACTTTGCAATTTCATGACATAGATTTTCAAGGGATTTAAAAGGATTCTAGACCCCGAACAATCATCATTGAAAAAATGGCTAGATAAATAATAATATGAGCCTTCAGGATTCCATTATTTATGTTCTCAATAGTATCCCAAATAGGCTTAACCATGTTTATCATACTTAGGATTACCAAGAAATCAAGTATGTACACATCAAATTTCATCAAAGTATCATTGTCTCCTATACTTGGTATGATGAATCCTTGAACCCATAATTTAGGAATATGATAATTTTTAGTAAGGTGAAGAATCTTCAATGTTTTTATATTTGAGAGACCAAGGAAAGCCATGGATTTTTCCTAAATAAAATATCCTTGAACATCGAGAAGCTTATGTGAACAGAACTCTACTTCTCCTTCCTAATGGATACTAACCAAGCTTCCAACCTTGGTGTAAGAAAGTGAATATGTCTTTCCATAACATTTGAAAGAACATTTACTTATCCCTTCTCCTTTTAAGAAAACTACTAACTCATATAATTCTATTAACAATTCCGAATAAACCATATCATGAGCTTTTGGTTTTGAAAGGAAAACAATTTCCCACACATTGAGCTTTATATTCTTTGAGATAATAGAATCATACACTGCAAGAATCTTTGGATCAAATAACCTTTCATTTTATATCTTCCATTCCAAAATTGGTTTTACAGGTGATATATCATTCTGATAGGAAACATCGGCAGGCATTCGGATATAAGAAAGATCTAAGATGGTCAGAATAGGCTTAAGTAGGGGTGCATAGCCTCAGCATGCATGAGTATGAGTTTCAATGTTGGCCAACCCTTAGGGTCCTTTATATAGGCAATTGAGGTTACATTTGAGCTTCCATAATTAGTCCAGCATTTGAAAAAACATTATAACTAGATTTGACGGATGAGTTGATATCTGAAAAGAAATATTGATAGAATCCTATCTTTTGAGGTTTTTTAGAAAAACAATATTAATTAAGAAAATGTGAATACAAATTTTTAAAAAACAATTAAATATACCATCATGTAAAATATGATTATGAAAATTTAAGAATGGAAACATACCCTTCATATATCTAGGATAATTAATCATATTGAGGAAAACTCTTCTTGAAGAACATTAGATTCCAAAAATTATAATTACAAAAAATAAAGAAAACATTCATTATGAATGTTTTTTTAGAAAATATTCATTTTAAAAATTTCTAAAAGATTCATTACACAAATTTAGAAAATATTTATTACGAAAATTTTGAAAATCTTCACTATGAAATTTTAGAAAATTTTCATCATGAAAATATAGAAAATCATTATTATGAAAATTTAGAAAGTCATCATTACGAAAATTTACAAAATCTTCATTATGAAAATTTAGAAAATTGTTATTATGAAAATTTAGAAAATATGCATTACAAAAATTTGGAAAATCATGAAAATGAAAAATTTCTAGATTAGCGAAAAAATAAGACTTATAACAAACAATTGTACTCCTCCTATGAAATGGAGTTCATTACTATAAGGAGGGTTTTTTCAACATGAATTTAACATGGATTATTACCTTATGGTTATCATTCTTATCTTCTATTTAATGTATTCAAATCTATCACTGGGTAATGATTTTGTGAAAATAAAAGCATGTTGATCATGGGTTCTAATAAATGGATGAATGATATACACTTTTTTGTGTATGATCTCAAAGTAAGTGATGCCTAATATCTATGTGATTTGCACGAGAGTGATGTACATGGTTTTTAATTAAGGAAATGGAACTAGTATTATCACAAAAAGTTGTGTTTTGGTAAAACTCATACAATAGTATGTGAGTGTGTGTTGCATCCACAACACTTGAGCATAACAAATTCCAGCTACTACATATTCAGATTCAGCAGTGGAAAGTGCTACTAAGTGTTGCTCTTTTCATGACCATGAAACTAGTGAATCAATTTTGAAATGACATGTTACGAATATAATTTTCCTATACTTTCCACTTCCACCAAATTCAGCATCCAAAAAACATTTTAAAACAAAACCATTTGCAGAAGTATAAATGAGTCCTAAAACCAGGGTTCGAATTAAGTAAGGAAAAATCCTTTTTACTAACTTTAAATGAGATTCCTTAGGATTGAATTGATATCTTTCACATAACCATACTGAAAACATTAAGTCTAGGTGACTAGATGTCATGTAAAATAGACTTCTATTATACCTTTAAAAGATGTTTGATCTCCTCATTTCCTAGCTTTATCTAGATCAAGTGAATTTGAGGTACCAATGGGAGTACTAATACTCTTAGTGTTGTCATATCCATAATTTTTAAGATGATATTTAATATAATTATATTGGGATAGATATATTCCTTCTGGTTTTTAAGAAATTGGAAAAACATGAAAAATGTTAAATCACCCATCATACACATTTCAAACATAGATTTCCTTAGATCCGTAAAGGAATCAGATAAAGATTGGAGAGATGAAGAAAAAATATAATTTCATCATCATAAATTTGAACAATCAAATCATTTTTCTTATCATTATATATAAAAAGAGTTGGATTTGCATTTCCCATAAAATTATTTTATTTAATCAATAATCACATAAGTCTATCATAACAATATCAAGAGGCTTTCTTAAGACTATAAAAAGCTTTGGTATGTTTGTAAACATGTTTAGGATGTTTTCAATCCTCAAAAAGAGGTGTTTGTTCAATAAAATCATCTCCTTGTACAACACCATTAAGAAAAGAACATTAAACATCCAATTAAAAAAGTGTGAAATTGTAGAATGATGTATAGAAAAGTAGAATACGAATAGATTCATGTCTAGATATAGGAGAATAGGTCTCTTCAAAGTATATTCCTTCTTGTGGATTATAGCTTTCAGCAACCAATCTAGCTTTATTTCATACTATGATTCCATTTACATCACACTTATTTCTAAGACCCATTTTACTACAATAATAGAAGTTTCCTTAGGTCTTTCAACCAAGGTCCAGACATTATTCCTTTCAATTTCATTTAGTTCCTCTTCCATAGCTTTTATCTAATCATCTTCACCTAAACCATCATCTATGATTTTTTATTCTAATTGGGAAATTAATGCTAGATGTTCTACTTCATTTCTTAAGAAACTTCTAGTCCTTACAGGTTGATTTACATCACCAATGATACTATCACTAAGATGATTATTATGAAACAAGTGATTTGGGTTTTTAAAATATTTTCATCAACATAGGGTAGGAAAACTTCTGGGGTATATGTTTTTGAATACCTTCTTGAACGTAATCCTAATCAGAATGATCTTCTAAAAAAGGTTGATAATCAGTTCTTGAAAATGCATCTGAAGATGTAGGGTGAGGTTGAATAAAAACAAAAGGATCAGTTTCATAAAATTTGAAATTTACTATTTCATCAACATTACAATTGTTTTTATTGAAAACTCTATATGCCTTATAAGATGTGAAGCATCCTAAGAAAATTCCTTCATCAGAAATTGGTGTGAATTTGTGAATATTATCTTTAATATTCAGAATGAATACCATGCAATAAAAAACCTTGATGTAGGAAAGTCTAGGTTTTGTACCATTCGATAACTCATAAAGAGTTTAGTTAAAAAAAGGTCTAACCAAAACACGATTTATAGTATAACAACCAGTACTTATAGCTTCATCCCAAAAATTATTGGCTACCTAATATTCACTCAATATGGTTCTTATTAACTCTTGATGAATTCTATTACTTATTTCATCATCACAATTTTGTTGAGGTGTTCTTGGTGATGAGAAGTTATGATTTATGCCTTTTCTACTACAAAAAGTTTCAAAATCAGAATTTTGAAATTCTCCTCCATGATCACTATGAATAGTTACCAAATGACGGTTTTTCCCATTTTTAACATGGGCTCTAGAAATTTTGAAATAACAAATATCTTCCTAATTTTTTTCTGGAAAATAAACCCATATAAATCAACTGTAATCATCAACTAGAAAATATACATGATTTTTTTCTCCAATGCATCTAGTTTGTGTTGGACCAAAAACATCAATAGGAAACAATTGTAATGCATCAGTGGATGATTCTTCACCAACTGATTTAAAACTTGATTTATGTTTTTTTACATAATGAAAAAGATCACAATATTTGGAAAATCAAATCTATGATCCTGTAGATCCTTAACTAGTATTTTATTAGCGAGTTTCCTTATGTTGATAAGGTTAAAGTATCCAAACCTTATATGCCACAAACAATAAAGACATTCCATTGCAATATGGATAGGTAGGTATTGGTTCCGAATGTCCTCTATGTTTAATGTGTAAATATTCTCTTTCCTATTGGCAGAAAGAAAAAACACTTCCTTGGAATTGTGTACTAAGCACTTGTCATTCCAAAAAATCATAAGGTTACCTTCATCACATAATCAATTTATGCTAATGAGGATGTTCTTAAGAACTGTAACAAATAAAACATTTTAAATCATTGTTTCTCCAAGATGAACAATGTTACCTATAACAATAATTTCTCCCTTTGCATTATATCCAAATGTTACTATTCCTCCTTTCGTCTTGATAATCTTTTCATAGAAGTTTTTGTTACCAGTCATATGCCGGGAACATCTCCTATCCATGTACCAGGTATTGCTATTGGTACATTTTTTATTTTCCTAAAAATAAAACTATTAGACATTCATAACCCAAACTTTCTTGGATCTAGAAACTTCAGAAAGAAAAATGTTAGGTATCCAAATTTTCGTAGAAAAATAAGCATTATGAAAACCTAAAGACTGAGTTTTGTTTAAAGAACAATTTATTCCCAATGCCAACCACACTGAAACTTAGTGCAGAAAGGAGAAAGTTGAGGAACAAAATAATTGTTACTAAAAAAATGTTTTAAACTAGTATAACCAAATCCAAAATTTTTCCTTAGAGGTCGAATTTGAGAATCCATTTTATCAATGTTTTCCTTACCTAAGGTAATGTTTGACAAAAACATCCTCAAGTAAAAATATCTCTGACTTTAGACTAATAACTATATTCTTTTCTTCCATAACATTAGCTTTAACACTATACATACGCTCAAAAACATTTTTCTTAGAAATTACGTTTTTTAAATCCATACAAAGTTTATCCTTATCAGAATAAACTTCCTCAAGGTTTTTTGAAATACTTTCCAAATAAAGGGTTATCTTATCATGATCTTTAGAAATATCTGATATTTCCTTAGTAACAATAGATATTCTAGAATTTTCTTTATCAATCTTTTTATTGACATTAGAATTATCAATCTTAAGGATCTTAGTAAATCTAAAAACTTATTAATAGGTAGGTAAAGTATTATCTTCATCATAATAATATTCTTCATATGAGGAATCATAGTATTTATTATCAATATTATTACCATTCATGTATACATTGGTCATGGATTCATTATTGTATACCATTTCCCTTAAACAATGATTTTCAATAGGTAACATGGAAATTAAACCAAGATTCTTCTGTCTAGAAGATTTGTAATTTGAGGATTTATCAGAAGAGTCTCCACCACTGGAACTTCAGGTATCATTATCTTACAAAACATTCTTAGCATTAACTTTTTATTAATTATTCCTATTCCTTTCATAATTCTTTTACTTTATATATTTTCTCTTAAGCAAAGGACAATCATTCCATATATTTTCAGCTATTTTGAATTCATAACAAGTGACTTATGAGTCTTTATTATGCCTTATTTCTTTATTTTTATATCTATAATGACATTATTTCTTCCAAACTATTGTGTTCATCCTTCGAGGAAGATTATCTAGTTAATTTTCAGAATGTTCACTTTCACTACATTCATAGAAGATAGTAACTTTCTTAGACTTAGATCTTGTAACTCTATCAGGAGTCTTGGATTTCATATGATTTGAAGTAGTTGTAAAAAAAATACTTCCATTCATATTCTTCTTCTTAACATTTTCAGTATCTCTCTTTATTATAGTCTCATGTTGAAGAAAAGTTCCAAAAATTTCACCAAGAGTAATTTGTGAGACATTCATAATCTCATCTATAGTTAGTCTCTTTGACTCCCACTCATTTGGAAATATGTCTATAATCTTGTCTACATGTTCCTTATCATACAATTCTTTTTCACCCATGGATTGTACGCCGTTGAAAATAGTCATAAATCTCTATTTTACCTTATATATAGGTTTTCTATAAGGAAAGAAAAAACCATGATACTTACCTCTATGCAAAGCTCTTCTTGTTTCAATAACATTGGATATACCAAAATGTGTATCTTCAAGATTCTTCCAAATATAATATTCCACTTCACAAGAATAAATCATGATATATATATATATATTCCTAGTCATAGAATACAATAACATATTTTTTACATTGTAGTTTAGTAGATATTTGGATTTCACTTGATTAGTAAATGTTTGGACATCCTTATCCGGATTCTTGTAATATCTAGAAAGCATAACAATGTTTTCCACTCCAGTTTTAATAAAAAACCCTTCTTACGATCTCCCCAATATTCGTATTCTTTCCATAAAAAATATGTTGTCCAGTAGGATTAATTTTGACTATGGAACCTACATTAATTCCTTCCATCTTAAAGAGAATATATTTCCACAAAAACATTCCAGTAATAAATGTTTGTATACAAGGATTAAAAAATAATAATCTTGGAAAATATAGAATAAAGAAAAACTAAAGCAAGAAAACTTACATGTGAATATAACTATTTCAGAGAACTCATCTGATGCATATTGATAGGTTGGTATGGAGTATGATATCCTCTTATAATACCAACTATATGATCAAAATGATTATGTAGATTCTCAAAATACAAGAGGGGGTGAATTGTATACTTTAAAAAATTCTTTTTGAACTTTTAATGATTTCATTGTTTATTAATGATAAACAATATAAATTCACAAAACTTGTAGTTCTACAAACTAGCTTGATTCTAGAAATATGATTCTCTATAAGTAAATCTAGAAATGTGGTTCCAAAAATGAATCCTAAGAAAAGTTTACAAAGAAGATGATTCTACCTTAAAGAGTATATAATCTCACTTAATCAGAGTACATGAATAAAAAGTGTAAGATAGTTATACTTTCCTCAACAACTAAAAGGTAGCAGAAAAAATGAAACAATACAAATAAAAAGTAGTAAATCTTTTAACCCATAGAGAAGAGTATCCAACAACCTTGGAAAAAGGTCACTTAATTTATACATTCAAGAAAGTATGTCTTACCCACACTAAGGAAATACCTCGATATGAAGATCATAGTATCTCTTGCTATCCCCACAAGACCTAAAACTTCAATGTAGTCGGCACCCCTGTCTTCTTATCCCCAGATACCCTCGAATATACTCAGCAACATTCAGAATATCACAAAGCAATTCTGAATAAGATGTTCATTACGCACAAAGAAATAATGTCTCTCTCTCTAGAAATCAGTCCAAAAGTATGTAATCTCTTGATTGATAAACTTGTTTTGTAAAGTTAAAATGATCTCTTATTTATAGGCACTACTTCTATTGTTGACTCCCTCCTCCAACGGTCATATTTTCCCTTGAATATCGGAGGGAACTGTACACATGTAACTCAAACAATGGTTATTTAGTAACTGAATGCACGACCTCATTTTATAACCAAAACATGAGTAAGAAAAAATATGATGGCTTAACCAAATTGATTTTTTGGAATAAAAAAAAAATAAAAGTTTGTAGTCTAACAAAAAACCAATGGGTGCCTATAATGCGTAAATATTTTGATTATATCTTCCAAATAATTTGTAACCAAAATTCTTATAGAATTCCAATGTCTACATTTCATGGAAATTCAGAGTCTGAATTTAGTAGAATTCGGTGTCTGAATTTATAAGAATTCAGAGTCTGAATATTGAATGTTCAGAACCTCAACTCAGCGAATTCGGAGTCTGAACTCTGAACATTGGGAGTCGGAATTCAGAGAATTCGTAACCTGAACTCAAAAAGTTCAGAACCTGAATTCATAGAATTTGGAACCTAAATATGGATCCTGAAAATATAATACTCTATATCTAAGTCTTAATATGATTCTGAGTTTTTCGATACAAAACTGAATTTCATACATCGAAAAAATACGAACAATGAAAAAGATGGTAAGGATAAATTTACTTAGTGAAGGAAAATTTTACATATCAAGATGAAACATAGAGAAAATAAAATTTTCTTTAAGATAAGTTGTTTGTGAATTTAAAAACATGAAGTAATAGAAAAGTCATAAGGAATCCTTATTGACTCAACATATATGTCCTAGTAACACATAAATATTTATCTAATAGGTTATATGGTATAAATATTGGTAGAAAATGTATTTTGGACAAGTGTCTTGGTCTTTTTGGTCCTTACATTTTATGTTTACTCCCATGTAATGTATAATTTTTTCTTAATCACTATATTTAATTTAAATTATATTATCTAATAATTTTAAAGAAAGTTATGTTGATATTATTAGAATAAAAATATCATAATTTTTACAATGATTTATTTTCATTTTTTAAATTCAATTAATGTATGCGGATAAATTAAATTTAATTCTAATATCGTGGACGTGGTGAGAAAGCATGTTTTTATTGTGACAATGTTTGAATGTTAATTATTTATTCATATAAATATATATATATATATATATAATATTCCAATGGCCTACATTGAATTAATATACATATAATTTTCTAATTTTAAATTAGAAAAAAAAATTATATATAATTTAACATTCGTAATTATTTTCACCAAAATGATGCTTTCATCTAAAAAGCAGTATTTTTAAAAATTCATCAAAAAATAGAAACATCTCAGAAAAATAGTAACAATTTCATCTAAGATAAATTTAAAATTCCTAAATAAAAAATGATGTTTATTTTAACAAATAAAATTTATAATGTTGTCAAAATCAGTTCGAATATATATACACCCCTAAAATGTGGTAAAATGTACCGTTCTGTGTTATGCGAGAATACTCAGGGTTGTGTGTATCAAATTCATAACATAGTGTTCTAAATAAATAAACCATGAAAAATAAAATAAAATTTATTATAAAATGAAAATATTTTAATTTGTTTGGGGTGTTAAATTCAATTATAATTTTTTTTCATGTCATATTTTCAATTAAATACAATATTATATCTTTAGAATTTTGGGGTGTTGCATTCTATCCACCTTTATTAAATATAATCCTTGTAATTTAATCAATTTATCAGTAATCCATGTATTTATATTTGAAAATATTTTTTTGAAAACCCACATAATAAATAGGTGTAACAATACATCTTCTTAATAATTGTGAAAATGAAATATGAATGTCACCACAAAATAGGGATATAATATAGGAGAACATTAGTGAAAATATGTAAAATGTAAGAAAAAAACTATGATGTTATAATGGATAGTGATAAATAAAATTTTCACTATAATGTCATTGGACAAAATCCTATAATCCAAAGGCTGGAATGAAATTTATTTATATCATAAAAACTAATAAAAATATGACAAAATATTTGTTTCAAGACAC
Source organism: Viscum album (assembly GCA_963277665.1). Classification (NCBI taxonomy): domain Eukaryota; kingdom Viridiplantae; phylum Streptophyta; class Magnoliopsida; order Santalales; family Viscaceae; genus Viscum; species Viscum album. The sequence continues at coordinate 538,124,879 of OY728129.1, forward strand.
TTTTACATAGAGTTGAGGAATTCATTCATATTTCAATAATATAATTAAATATAAGTTTCAAATAATATAATAATAATTTTTTTTATTCCTTTAACTATTTCAGCATCATCTCTATAGTATCCCACCCCAAGTGCCAGTGATCTAGGACCCAATATGGTGGGACACAAGTTCTAAATCACACCTCCCAAAATGCCAGAGGATGTTGACATGTATCAAAAGCCTTGCATATGTCTATGGTGAGACTACGGATTAGGTATAACATAGTGTTAAAAATATATAATAACTAAGATTAGTGAATGAATAAAGAGACTATATAATAATGAAAATAAATGACCCAAGTAGAGTAACCTGATTTCCATGGAAGCTAAATAGTAATAGTATATACCAAAATGGTGGGGATGTTTTCATGAGTCTATAAAAAATGAGTGAATGGGAATAGAGGTATATACATATACAACACACATTAAAAAGCTAAAAAACTACAAAAACATGTACTTCAGCATCTCAAGCATAAGATTGTTCCTCTTCCCACAATATCCATCCATTACAACAAGAATATACTCATGAATCAAAATAGGTGTGATTCCCTTTATCTGAAAAAATGATCATAAAGCCTACTCAGGTACCAAACATCTCCTTAGTAGGGTGTAAGGTGATTGTCTTTGTAGACCAACAACCACATTATCTAAGACATTCTATATCATGGAAAAAACAAAATTATGTTTCCAATATATAATATATGGAAGTAATTAAATACATAAAAAATGTAACTTTGTTTGGGTTCCCGTGCAGACACCCCTCCCATAACACCTACATCATCCTAAGATGGATGTGTCAATAATGTTCATGTGTACAATATAATATGTTTACAAGGGCCCAAAAACACAATAGATGGAATGTTTATACCCCCAAGATTTTTCTTTGTCGTGTGGTCTCTCACACATGCCATCACCCAAGTGTACAAATAATGTAATGTCTAAGCACCACAAGTTCAAAAACTATATAATTACAATAAATATATATTAATATCATAAAATTTATATCAATTCACATAGGTCCTTCAATTATATTAGTGGATTCTGATCCCTTCCCTAGAGATATAAAATAACCCTAGGTATCACTGTGATATATCTGATATAGACCAATACAACCAACCCCGTCCAAGGTGACCCTTTTGGAATCCCACATATCGCTACGATGAATGGTAAAGTATGGATATGTCCAATGAATTTAATGTGGAGGAATAAGCATCTCATAAGGAATGGTGTGACCATATTTCGCAATAGTTTTATCCAATGTATCTCTCTTAGGGAACCAGTATAACTCAAAAGTATAAAAAAACTAACCATGAAGCCCTTACGTAAAAAATCCCAAGCCCAACCCATTGTACATTGGTTTGTAACCCATCATGAATAGTGAATCTATCTATGGACACTCAATATATATTTAATTTTCCCTCTCCATCCCATATAAAGTGATCTATACCCGAAAGACACATATTGATGTAATTATTAAATATATAATTGTATACCAAAAAATAAGAATCTCAATAATGAATTCATTCCATTTACTTATGATGTTAAATTTAATTCAATAAATAATAGAAAAATTTATATTTCAATGTAATACATATGATAATAATTAAGGAATAAAAAACCCAGACAACATTTAATATAATTTAAGTCATCACATGTAATTTAATAAAACATTATAAAAATCTTAGCATTTAACAACGATTTCCAATTAATACGAAAAACATTTTAATAGTCTATATAGAAATGAGATACCCATTTAAGAAGATAAAATCATAGGGTATAACAATATGATATCATGTAATGAATATTATAATGACAGATAATCCCATTCCAATTAATAAAAGAAGATAAAAAACTATAGTTTTAATTAATATTTTAAATCTAATCCAAAAAAGTAGTGGCATGGATAATAAAGAAAGGAATCCAAGAATTTCAAATAACACTCATCACTATTTTTAGTTTAAAAAACATCAGAACTCCATAGGTGGGGTTTTATTGTAAAAACACTATTTTATTCACACACAAAAATATTAAAAATAATCACAAGATAATGAAAAAAGAGAAGTAACATCACATGGCATGGTGCATAGGAATAAAAACATTCATATTAATTTTAATGTAAGGAATACTTAATTACATATGAAACACCAATCATGAAAAATTATATACATAGCATGGGGAATAAATTTAACTATTTTAATCAATTGTAATGTTAATAATGAATTTCAAATTTACACATTAGCTAAATCAATATTCTCAAAAATAGACAATATCAAAGGGATTCATTTCTAGATTCAACTCCCTCCTTAAATTATTTGATCATTTTAAATAATTTAACTAAGATAGAACACACATCCAGGAAAAAAATACACATTTAAAAAAATGGTAAATTTAATCTTATATCGATATGTCACCCAATATATGTGGCTAAAAGAGAAGAGGATAATCCATGAATGGGTTTTTTCTACTTGCAAGGGTCACCAGTGAAACTGAAAAGAATTTAAATTAATTTAATGTGTGATTTCAAAGTTCCATTGGATGGTTAGGGAATGAAACACAATGGGATCATGTCAAATAAGTAATGAAACCATGGAAAAAGGCATAGCTTCCCTACCTCGTGGTTATGGTAGTCCTGATTCCTTGTAATAAGGCCTCATTCAACCAGAGCTTTCCAACGCATCTGATGGAGATGTAATTAGACATTAAATGAACATGAAACCAAAAAAACCCCAATGATAGGAGTAGAGTTAGTCTTTAATTTTTTGAGGGAGATGGGGGTGGGGGAGTCGTTTTCCTTGCATAGAGGGGGAGATAATGGGTAGATAAAATATTCATGTGCGAACCGTATGTCATCCCACTTTCGGATCCTACAAAATCCTGTTTTAAGGAATTAATCCAAAAAACATCAATGGAACATACCACAGATAATAATGGGAAATTACATTATCCCCAATATACAAAAAATCCTCAACAAGAATCCTTCGAGAACAATGAAAACATCACTCGACCTACGAAGGTCCTGAATTTTCTTTCAATTGGATGTGTTGCATTTACAAACACCAAAAACAACATTAAGCTTCACCTTAACACATAGAACATAATTTTTATATCTCAAATGAACACTAGAACACTTATCGAAGAATATAGATATATCATTTCTATATTTTCATTTCAAGAGACATGATGACATCATCATATACTCATCAAACTGGACTGTGTATCTTAACCAAAGGTTCTTGAATTAAAGGACAATTCTAAACTATGATATTCTCAACGTCAAAATATTATTTTAACATGTTCCTCAACCTTCCAATGAATATCGTGACATGGGAAACCCATCATGATCAGATGGAAGGGATGAGTCATAGATGACCTGTTTTAAATGAATCTTCAGGTAGAGAAGTCAAGAAACTATAGGATGATCACCCTTGAAACACTCATCTTAGATATTCGGTGCATAAAAATAGTAAAAACTGATCCATTTTATACAATAATAGATTTTTATTTTCTCAGAGAACACTCAATAAAGATCGAATCTAGATTCTAGTGTTGTGTCTGGCCAAAACAATGCATAAGTGTTCATGCATCAGTATGGTAATAGAAACATAACATTGGTCTGAGCTATTTTGATCAACATGGTTAAAACACCCCATTGATATATCATATAAAAACTAGGGTAACCTCAGAGTCAACAACAAAAATCCAAGGATCTCATCCAAGGAAATCTATATAAAGTACATACAATCAACACATCACTATAGGATGACTGCCTTACCTCAAGAACATTAACTAAATTCACTGTGAAACGACTAATAATTTATGTCAATAGGAGGATATATTGTTTCCATGAGTCTATCCCATGCTTCTAAAACATGACATTGATCAAAACCATCAATAAACCCCCACGAAATTTAATAACGTCAACATATCATATGAGAACCAATATCTGAATATACCAAAATGATTCCAAGATAAGATATTTAGACTTCCTTTAGCAGAGAGTATAATAATAGGATTTTAACAATCATAAAAAGGATCTGAGATAATTTAAACACAAGAAGAGTGGAATTATACACACATTTTGAAACCAATGTTGTCATTGAAAATGGGAAGAATATCAAAGCATCAGAAGTTGACATCATTAAAAGATCTCAACTCCACCCGCCTACTTATGACCATTTAATAATCAGTAGGCCCATACTACAACAAGAAAAATCTTTTTCCTGTTCAAACTTATGTACTAAATTCCAACCCAGACTAGTAGTTTTTACAAAGATTTAATCCACTACCAAAAAATCATCACTTTTTAATCATGGAAAAACCAAAAAGACTACAGACCCCACCTTCCCCATGGGAATAAAATGAAAGACTAAATATTTTAAATGGTCCTCTAGTTTGTTCTATTTCAACCCTAAATAACACATTTATCTAGAATCAATGAGACTATATCCACCTCTAGAGTGTCCCAATAATTAAGGTATTTCAGAAAAGAACCCACTTCACAACACATGCTTTATTGACCACTATTCCTATTACTCTTTGTAAATGAAAATATTGAGAATCATTAAACTAATAAAACATAGATTACCAACTAATAAATAACACAAGACTAATATCAGACCAAGATAGAACCTTGATGTATCGTGATTCATGTCCTGACACGAAAAGATAATATGTATAAAATCATAAAAACCCAAAAAATATGTAAGACACATGTTCCTTTCTTAAGGCATAATTTCGAACATTGGGAGGATTAATGACCCTAATCAATGACTAGATAATTTTACTATTGAGTTAAAAGGTATTCAAAGTGTGATAACACCAGAGGATATGGTTAACCCAAAACTCAAATTGTGTGCTACACCATGTAACCGAAAAAAGTACCACATATATCAAAGTATAACACACCGAGTTTACAAGATCAAATGGACACAGCCTTGATACTAACTGTATGTTTATCATTCATATTTATTCATGTATCGAATTTTTCATGCCTAATTTCAACCAAAGGGTCACATAACTAATAAAAATTAAGAATTAAATGATGAACACTTGAGTTATTAATCACATAAAATATAGAAATAGAAGGGTCACAAGACATACTATGTATTCAACCATGCCATCGGCATACCCAACTCACTAGGACTAAGCATTTTGAAAATAAAATTTGCAGAGAAAGATAAGTAATATAGAACCAAATCTAAATACAAGTGAATCAATTTCAAAACAATATTCCTACACATGACTATCGAACTATAATAGAACCATATAATAGAAAATTCTCAAAATTAATAATTAGGTGTTTTAAATATATATAAGGTGCTAGATACCATGGATAACCCCTAATAAAAGTGGTTCAAACCATGAATACCAAAAAAGATGTGGATAACGTAACATATAAGGTACTAGAATAGGACCTCAAACTATAGATATCCCATGAATATTATCCTCTGTTGAAAAAATCATAGAATGTAAATTACCAAAACCCCAACCCTACAATTTCCCAGTTAGCATGAGCATATCCACTCTACTACCGACGGTGTTATGAAGACTAACTACCTCATCAACGATTATTACCATTTACTCCATATCGATGAGTAGACATCTGACTTCTTGATAAATGTGTTGTCGAAAATCCAATACCTGATAAAGGTGTTGGTACTGATCTCATTCTATTAGATGCTGGAAAAAAATAATGGCTAAAGTGTTGTAGGTGAACCATCCAATCCCAACATTGTCATTAAATTGGGATGCTCAACCACTGGGTCCTTGTGAGGCATATACATCCATAATGATGACATATGATTTAAATATTAGTACGTTTCATATATATGGAACTCCACCAATGTACATCCATGATACTGTACTACCTACGGCCCGATGAACCATCACCCATTCGCGGAACTGAAATTCCCAGTCTCACATGACCAAGTTCTCTGATACTCTACTATGTAATCATGGCCAAGATCATTAACTATGTAATATTGGTCACTCAAAAATTTTCCCCAACAAGTGAACATCACGCCTAATATCTTCATCATAATATCTCACGTTTACCATTTCATCACTGGTAAGAGATGTAGTAAAGCATTGATGTGCAGTGAAACAGGAAGAATTGTCGAGCATAGTTATGGATCCCTACTGAAGGGGAATGAACTCCATAGCATGATCGACTCTCAGAGTCTGTGGGATGAAGTGATCATTGAAATCCATATGGTTGTATGAACAAAACATGTCTCGATTACATTATGATAGAAAAATGACATCCCACTAATGCTTGGAAGGGTCACGAATAATATAGATAGTATGATTGAAAATACACTCTAGTGGTATCTCAATATTGTTTACAATTGATATAATTACCTATATCCATGGATCTAAAAAAAGATTGTTATCTTAACCTTAGGAGGAGGCAAGATTATTATTTTTATAGTCCCACACATGCTATGTCATGATAGGGCAAGGGTTGGGGTCACATAGAACAGACTACATGAACAAACAAAAACAAACCCTGAATTGAGCAGAAGTGACCACTGGAAGATCAGTAGAGGGTTACACTTGATGCACTCCTGGAGGAACTATGGGCGTCTCAGGGTCCACCACCACCATGTTGTTTTCATATATACTCTCTTGAAGTAAAACATGAGTACATCATAGTGGAATATATCTACTATTGTCAAGAACACTCCTCGTAAAAAGAGTCATAAAAGATAGGGTATATATATAATTCATCATTATGAAGTTGTTAGTTCAATGACAACTAAAAATATGACATAACAAAAAGGACAATGATAAAGAAGAATAGTTCATATCCCCCTTAATATCATAACTCAATAGATAGACTTTTCCAAGATCTATATTAGGATAAGTAGAAATGCCCCATATGGATAACTGAGACACACAACCTACTTCCCTTTTTATAGGAGAAGTCATAGTAATATTTGCGGTCTCACAATAGGAGTCCGTTTAATTTTAAAAAATACAATTCATTTTAGTTCATTTCTCTTATAAATTCCTTTTAAACAGATTTAATTTAGTGGATCTCCATTCCAATTTATAATGTTCCTCACACATTGTAAACTGATATTGGCTGTCCACTAATCCAAATTTTTACAATGTCTCTGAAAAATTACTTTTCACAGTCATATATTTATATAAAAATAGTTAGTACCATATATAGAGTCTAGGTAAAACAAGATTCACATGTAAATAACAAAATAAATTCTGAAAATAAATATTTCATGACATAATAAAAGTCATTTGAATTACTAAAATGCCTTATATGATGCATGCTATTTAGTTCCCTCATATAATTAGTCTCATGTAATATAAATAATTTTATCAATAATAACATTATAAATATCCTCGTAAACACGTTTTTCACCAAATAGTGAAGTCATTCAAACAATAAATGGTGTAATCAATAACTACAATCCCTATCCTATGAAATTTGGGGTTCCACAATGCATGGGATATCTATGACCAAGAAAATGATAAATATTAAATTCATATTTCCTAGTCCCCTATCTGACCCAAAAATTATTACAAAAGGAAATAAATTACTTTAATATATCTATCTAGCATCCCATTCCGAGTTACACTAAACCGGGCCCCGAGATGATGGGTCATAATTCCTCAAATACTTATATCTGAATGGCTAGGATTCTGGACTAGCAGTGAGGGCCTTATGTTTTAATGTGGTGAGACTATTCCATCATAATATAAGGTATAACACAATTTCGTACAATATATAATATGTAGTTGAAAAATAATAATAAGAAAAAATATATATTAATAAAATAAATTGTCCAAGAAGAAAAAATAGATAATAATGAAAATTGAATAACAATACTAGATAAAAAATAAGGGTGATGTTTATGATGATGACCCGAGTCTATAAATAATAGTTTTATAGGGGATCAGGGCTTGAATAATATACATCATGATATATAAAACAACAAAATAAGTAAAAATAACTAAAAACAACTCAAGTATAATCTCGGTCCTCTATGACCTATCTCTATCCTAAGGAGTAATAAATTACCCAATCATTGGAAGCATGATGCTTTCCATTATTCGTTACTTCGATCATATTGTCTACTCAGGTACCAAATCTTGCCTAAGAAGGGTGTTATATGATAATCTTAGTTGGATGGAACCCATGGTATCTAGACCTTTACATTTAGTTCTATAACAATGTAATGTGTTATTATAAAATGAATTCTGTATTCTTAATAAATAAAAAACAACAACATCATTGTTTGGGTTCCCTAGTGGACCCCTATGACATACAACGTTCTTAGGCAAAATCCAAAAGTCTTAATATGGTACATATTCAAGGAATAATATTAATACAAGGCCCAAGTAAAAAATATCAGACAAAAGAGGCATATGCCCAAGATTGTGCATTGTCTTGGGGACTATCTCACATGTCATCACCCATGGTTGTTAATAAATTAATGAGGAAACACCACCAGTGCACAATCCATCTCATTACAACAATAATAAAAATATCCCATATAATTTAATAAAATCAGATATGTCTTTATAATCATGTGGTGGAGTATAATCTCAGACCTTGCAATATAAAATAATCCCATGTATCACTAAGGAACATCCAAAATACACCAATATGACCATGCCCATCGAAGGTGACACTATCTGCGTCCCATGAATCGATGTGAGGCATCATAAACTCAGATTCCATCGAAGGTATCTCAAGTAGGGTATAGAGTATCACCTGAGTACTGGTGTATCCATATTTTCCAACAAGTTTTCCATGGTGACTTCCTTAGGGAACCAATATCAGTCATGATTTGAAAAAACCACCCAAGAAGCCCTCTCATTGAAAATCACAAACAAAACCGTCGACGTGTTAGGTTATTACCCATCATGCATGGTGTGTCAATCCATAGACAAAAAATATGGATCCAATGTTCTCTCCCTAACATGTATCAAGGAAACTAAACAAAAATGACACAAATCATGGAAATGAAAAAATAAATAATTGTATTCCAACAATGAATAATCTCAATTCAACATGATTCCATTTAATCGATCATTTCATCTTATTAAAACCAACAATGATACAATTTATATTGAATGGTAATAACCATTATCATAATTAAGGAATAAAAAATAGCCACAACATTTAAAAAATTGAATTTCCTGAAATGAAATTTAATATAACAAGCTAAGAATATTTCTATTTGATGAATAAATGAAATTAAATCCATACATAAATGTTCGACCCGTCCTCGGGGCCCGTGTCGTGACTAACCCAAACCCGCCTTCCATAGGCCAGGGGATGGCGACTAGCACCAAGGCATAAATCTCGGAAAAAGGGAAGGCATTGCCTTTGTAAAGTAATAAAAAATAACACAGAGTAAGCAAGCAGAAGTAAACACTAAGTAGAAACTGGTACAACAGTAAGTGCGGAAAAGTATGTGGGCCAGAATACAAACCCAAACTGAAAGTAAAGTACAACTGGAAGAGAAAACAGAATCTGAAAAGTAAAGCCGCAATGTCGAGCTGTCCACTGGAAATCCCACCTAAAGGGTGGGTATAGAGAGCCTCCACTGCTCCTCGGGTCCAGCCGACTGCTCTGAGTATGTCCCGCCCAGTGGTCCACCTCCAGGTACCGTCCTGCTCCGTAAGCCTCAACCACGATCAGCGCTATCCGTCGTATGCAACCAACACAACATAGTGCAGGCATAGCCCGTGTAGGGGTGAGTATACGCTACTCAGTAGGGACCCCGAGACCCCCGAAGGTCTCCCAGAATCCACAAAGGATAAACCACAAAGGAAAGATACAATCACGAAGTAACATCCGACACGGCTTAGGTATATGACCATACATATACCTAAGTCATCAATTCTCGTTCGACTTCAACATCCGAAACCATGTACAATCCAGTCCACACAGGAAAGAAAAACGTAAATCGACACAGGATAGCACAACACAATCCACATATGAATGAAAAACAGGATTCAGCTCACACAGGTACTTCTTCGTAAGACGTTAGAGATGATCAGATGTAGCCCCTGATTCATCTAAGCCATCGGACCCACAAAGGATCTGTAGGTACTGACCCCCCCAATGACCCACACATGACCGATCATGAAGTTGAACCCATAGCTATTGGGAAACTTCGTCTCCATCAAGTACAGTGGTTATGCCGCTAAAACCAAGCTCTTCGCTCTTACCTTGGACTGCTGTAGTACTCCACCTATCGAGTACTGTGGGCCTGCTGCTACAACCAAGCGCTTCCCACCATGGGACTGCTGCTATAACCAAGCGCTCCTCTGCTGTGGGTCTGCCGCTACAACCAAGCACTCCCCCGTGCCGCTACAACAAAGCGCACCTCCGTCATGGGTATGCCGCTACAACCAAGCGCTCCCCCGTGCCGCGACAACCAAGCGCACCTCCTTCGTGTGTCTGCGTCTACAACCAACCGCTCCCCCGTGCCGCCACAACCAAGCGCACCTCCATTGTGGGTGTGCCTCTACAACCAAGCGCTCCCCCTTGCCGCCACAACCAAGCGCACCTCTGTCATGGGTCTGCCGCTACAACCAGGTGCTCCCCCGTGCCGCGACAACAAAGCGCACCTCTGTCGTGGGTCTGCCGCTACAACCAAGCGCTCCCCCTCATAGCCTCCAGAGGTACTACTTCTGTTGAGAACCGCGGGTCTGCCACTACAACCAAGCGCTCCTCCACCGTGGGTCTACCGCTACAACCAAGCGCTCCCCACTGGGCTATCTGTAACACACTGAGTCGTTTGATCAGCAGTCGTCAATCTCAACCAGCTCTAGGGTTCCCGCACACAGCATGCTCATTCTGGGAGGGTCCAATCCATGAGCTAAGAGGTCGATGCATCAACTGACATGCAGTCCAGATTTGATGTATCCCAAGATGTACCGTAGTGGTCACTGCCGAAAACAGAGAGGATTCCCGTACTGTTTTCATCATCGTTGCAGTCGTAGCCAGCTCTAGGGTTCCCGCACACAACAAGCTTGTTTGGGAGGGTCCGCTCCACGAGATGAGAGGCTGATACATCAACTGACACTTAGTCCAGATTTTATGTATCCAAATGTTCTGTATCGTCAATAGGAACTCAACGTCGTAGACAGAGTGTCAATCGGACGCCCGGTCTGAGAGTTATTGGCCTTTTCGTCCCAGGGGCCCGGTTGATTTTTAAGGAAAAACCAACCTGATCGTACTACACCTGCATCCAAACCTCGGGCGGAGTAAGCCAAAAGATCATTCTCACTTAGAGGAATCCATCAAAGTCGACATTACGTTAATCAGACGTCCGGAGCTCAGGATATGAGTGTTTCCATTCCGAGGGCCTGGTTGGTTTCGTGTACGAACCAACCCGTCCGAACCCAAAGTACTCCGAAACCTTGACTTTGATATACTGAAACGACCGTCTCGATCCAGGAATCTCCCCACCGCTGACGGCGTGTCGATCTGAGGCCCTTAGCTCAAGATACGGGAAAAAGACCGAAAAGGTCTGGAAACGGGGGGTCTGGGCCTGGACCGACCCGACCCAACCCCCCTTGGGTTAGCCCTAACCAGTTCGACCCGGCCCGGCCTGGGTGGCCCGGCCCAGACTGGGCGCGACCCGGCCCGGCCGGCACGGGCACGACCCGGCCGCCGGGTTCGGCTCGGCCAGTTACGGTCGAGCGGCGCGGGGGGCTTGCTGCACCCACGCGAGAGAAAGCCATGGCCCCGCATGGGGGCCGCTCTGTGCCACTGGACGTGGCTTAAGCCACGTCCCTTCCTCCGTGGTCCCGCGCGGTCATGGGACCGGCCAGCACCGCCGCCTGCTGGCGGGCGGCCGCTGTCGACCACCGCCGCCGGCTGCTGGCGCCGCCGCGCCGGCGGGGCGCGCCGACGGGGGCTTCTGCGGACCACCGGATGAGTTCCGGTGGTCGGATATCCTTTCCGTCATTGCCCAAAGACCTCCTGGGGTCCGTCCTTCACTGCGAGGACCCAAATCGCCCGTGCGGCCTGCTTGGTCAACGTATGCCGTTTCGCACACCAAGAACGAAAGGGGCGGTGGGTTCAGACTTGTTCGTTAGTCCGCACCCACCGTGTTAGCGGGTTAAAAGTCTCACAACAATTTAATAATGAAATGTTGCGGGCATAAATCACAAAGATTTAATAAAACAAACCCCTACCTTATAGCTGTCTTCGGACGAGAGTTATTCGCGGAATTGGCCATCGCGGAAGAAGAGGATCGTCGCGTCGCGGGAGGATGTCACGTCGTCGCGGAAGGGAATCGCGTCGTCGTGGAAGGGCGTCGCGTCGACGATCTCAAACGGATGATCGAAGACTTTTCGCGGAAGAAGAACGTCACAGAAGAACGTCGCGGGAGAAGAATCATCAGCGTCGCGGAACACGGCGTCGCGTCGTCGATTTCTGAGGGTTCGTTTTCTTCACGTTCTTCCCGTTCTTCATGTTCTTCGCGTTCTTCGCGGAGGGGAATGAAGGTACAGATTCTCCAAATCCTCTCAACAATCAACCCCTCAACAAAAGAAAAGGTGTTGGTCTTATTTTATTATTATACCAATAGTTTGAAAACATGTTAAGAAATGAACCATTAATTCGGTGAATTAATGGTAACGACTTAACTGTCCATTTAATAGGAGCGTTTAAGAGTTTTAGAAAATTCTCCAATTGAACATCATTAAGAGGGGGTTTGCGGGTGCGTTACTTAGGGGAAAATAAACGGTGGGGCTCGTGCGTGTCCCACCTCACAAATATCCTACCAAAAGGGTAGGATATTTTGGGTTCCACCCTATCCGCTTCAACTCAGCTTAAGCGGCTTTTAAGTGGCTTTAAATGGATATAAGTGAAATAAAATAAAGTTGTCGCACCACTTTATTTTATTTTCATCACATAACCCCAAAAAATTTAAAAAAACCACAACCGAGCAAACGCAACTCCGGAGGAGTCATTTCTAAGCAAGTACCGGCGCTGTGATTCCATCGGTGCCCTCAGAATTTGATTCCGAGCAATGGTTAAAAAGTTAGAAAAAATCACTCGTTCGTTCACTGAACGTACCAGAGCCAAACTTCGGAAAATTATTCCAGGCACACCCGGCCTCAGAATTACGTGCCGTCAGAAACTGCGTTCTTGTAAAATTCCAAAGATAATTAAAAAAAAATCCTTTAATTTTATGGGTCTTTACAATAAATGTTGATAATTATATATAATACAAAAAATTATTTAATAATATAAAATAATTGGAAAGATGTGTAAGCTATAAGGGAAATAATATATTAATTACATGTCACCAAACACAAATTAATATATAAAGCTAACAAGCTGACCAATTAATTATGATTTTCAATTGACGCCAATAAATAATGGAATATTATAAATAGTAAGGATACCAAGAATGACTAATAACACTAATAACTATTTGTAGATGAGAATATTTAAAATCTCCAACAGAGGGATTTTATTATAAAAGAATGACATTATTCAACAAAAACTATTTACATTAAGCGCATGTAAATGAAAAAATTAAATTAACATCATAGGTATAGGTGCACATGTGTAAAACTAAATTTCATAATCATTTTATTTTAAGGAATATTATCTTTCAATTGAAAAAATGAGAAGTTATACAGATAAAATGTAGAATATAAATATATATTTAAATCAATTGATAATTTATTAATTAAGGATAATGTTATTTTTATATGGGGTAAAACATTGAACACAAGAACATTCTTTATCAAATTGATTAAATTAATGATTCATAAACATTTATAATTCATTTCACAATTTCAAATCATTTATCGAATTTTAGACAAGAAACAAAACTGAATTACACATTTAAAATAATCATAAAAGTAATCTTAATTAGATGAAACTACCAAAAGGGGTGGCTAATGGAAAATCAAGCAACCCATGAATGAGTTTTTTCAGAGGTGGGGATCACCCTACACACTGAAATGAATTTTAACTAAATTATTAGGTGATATAAATTCATTGATGGGAGGATCCCATAATTTGAACAGTAAAATTATGTAAAATAATCTTTGAAACAACAAGAAAAAGTATTAGAAACCATACCTCATCGTCATGGTATTCAACAATTTCCGCCACAAGGATTTATTCAAGTAAGAGTCTTCAAACACTACCAAAGGAGATTAAATTTGAGATCAAAGAAAGGGGGAATAAAAAAAATCCCTAATAAAGGAGAAGGTTTTGTGTGGTATGATTGGAGGGAGATGGGATAGCCGCATGCCAAAGAAGGAAGGGAAGAAAGCTAGTACAGTAATAAAATTAGAAATAATGAAAAGAAAAAGAAAAAAGAAAACATAAAAAATTAAAAAAAGGAAATGAAAGAGAGAAAAATGTAAAACATAAGTTGTGGAGGCCTATTTCATTTTTAGACACAAATGAACTTCCCACAGGCAAGTAGAATTGTTCAAATTTTCATGCATGAACTATGTGTTTGTCCACTACCAGAACTATCATCACACGATTTTAGCAATGAAAAAAACATTAACGATGCATACATTTTGTAATGCTAGTATGATACCATATGGTAGAATAAGAAGATTCATATATTGAAGTAATATATATATCTCTAAAAGAAAATCTATTGTTCAAGTAAAACTATTTCATAAATTGGTAACTGTTTCAAATGATTGTGATCAAACACTTTAGAATTAAAGTCACAATATTTCCATAATGAACATATCATTATCCCTTAATCAACATGAAGCTACTATAAATTCCCACATTAAAAATATCTAAATACCAACATCAGGTATTCTGTTGAAATATATTATTAACATGAATTATCAAAAAAACTTATTGAAAACATCCATTATTCCTTATTTATTATGTAAAAAATGATATCCGATATATAAAATTAATCCAAAAGAGTTTTAAACCTCATTTCTGATAGAATACACCACATTTTTTACATATTATTAATAATTTCCATAGTATTATTTAATTTCAAGTATAATTTATCCATATCAATCATATCATTATCCAGTCATCATTACCTCATCATTAGGATCATATTAAGGATTATAATTCCATCAAACATGTGTTATCAAAAAATGAAAAAATCTATTGACTCATTTTTCTTGGTATTAGTACCAACCAACACACACTAAAAAATCATTCATAATATGTACTATAGTAAAATTGTTATATATTTTATAATTATAATTACTAGTACCATGATAATAAAATACACAAATAAAATAATTTTTTTATTCAAACTAGAAAATATTAATAATTATTCTTCATCTATGGTAGTAGAAACTGTTTGACCATAATCCATTATCCTCTATAAGAGTATTTTATTTTTTAACATGAGATGTTATTTTATGTCGTGTCACATTTTATTGATGTTAAAAAATTGGAAATTGATTACATTTTTCATATGACATTAATCACATGTATCATGGCCTTTCTATCCACACATTAAGTAAACTCATGTTCCTTTTAAGAAAGTACTAGGGTGTGTATTTCCACAATTATTTCATGAGGGAAAATAATTCATCGACATCATCTCTTTATCCGTATGATTTCTTTTTTCCTCTTATTCAATTTCTTCCATATGAATCGATAATACTTAGATTATTCATTCCTTTTCATGTTATCACATGATCTTATATCATAATATGATCAGAATTACATAACAACATATTAGCTTTGAAATATTGTTTTATGATCACAATAAACTTGTTCATTCTAACTATTTATATCGAGTGCATCATGGAGGTTCACATTCCTTCTCCTTGGAATCATTTAAAAAAGTAGAAATACACTTGGATAGATCATTTAATTTTAAATCATATTTTATAACCCCCACACAAGCAATATAAATAAAATAAATTGAAAAAGATAGTTATAGCTAATCTCTATAATTATAAACATTGTTTATTTGGGATTATATTCTAAAATTATCCTCAAACAATATCTTATAGTTATTTTCCCTAATATAAGTTTTCTAAATGTAGTTTCCATGGTTTATTCTTAACATTCTTTGATATCAACTGTAATGGCCAGACCCTTTAAGCCCAATGAGAGTGCATTATTTATTATTTTGGCATGATTACAAGGAATAAAATCCCAAAGGACTGATTAAAATAGCAGTTTGGGAAAACCAAATTGCATACAAGATACCCAAAATATATATTGTAAAATACAAAAAACACGATACACAATAAAACTAAAGGAACAACATCCTTGATATGCTATTCAAATATAACTTCTTCATAAACTGGGGAAATTAATAAAAAGAAAATGTGAGATCTAATTATTAGAGTGTATATTAACAATGGAACAAAAATGATTCAACAATAATAATCAATATAAAATTGTAAATAACTAAAGATATATCAAATTTATACAACACGAAATGGAATAATAAATTTGGAATCTGAAATGATAAAAAAAATTCTTTATAATCAATAAACTATTATTGAAATGAATCAATGAATATATGGAAGAAAAATTGAGATGGATAAATAATAAATGATTTTTTATTAATTGATTGATTCATTATTGAAAGCCATATATCATAGGCACATGGTATCATTACCCATAAGACATTTCACATGTCAATTTATAACATATCTGGTAAAAACCCATCTCGTTTGTCTAACTGGATCATTACATGAGAGTATCAATGCATAGATGATGTATATATAACTAATGACCACCAATTTCGTACTTTTTAAAAGAATTCAACATAAATAGTTTATATTTTTTAGTTCATGAACAATGTTCTTTATCAAATATATATATTGAATAATAGATTTAAATTTGTCCATAATTCATCATTTATTCAATTAACTATCAAAGTGAGCTCCATTTGGAAAAATAGTATGTGGTTTCGTCATTAATAATATCCATTCATTAGAATAAACATAATTAAGATATAATTAATATTAAAAAATGTTCATATGGATGTGATTTTAAATGAGAATGTGTATAATCACAAAAGAAAATGATATGGAAAAGTTAAATTCTACCACTTGGTAATATTCAAGTAAAATCACATTAGATGAGTTCATTAAAATTGAAACATAAAATACCATTGAATAAGAGTGAATAATTATTTGAAATGAAAAATTGGATGTCTATACAACACAAAATATAATTTTGTGGTGAATATGATAATTATACAAGTGATGTAAAAAGTGAGTGTAAAATCCATTACCATATCCATTATTTTTCATATATGGATTATAACCTATAATATGGTGGTTTAAAACGTGATATAAATGTATTCTGTAAAAAATGATATTTATAATGTCATATGTGATATACTTATATTATCTTACTACATATTTGTCAATTTTCATTCATTATTTTCACTATTTCAGGTGTTAATTTTCTACATTTTCGAGTATGTTTTCACTTGTAAATTTTTTCCAATTAAATAGATCATGATTTAATAATATATATAATGTTATAAATGTTATAAATATTAAATTTTATCATAATATATGTATTTATAAAAATATATTACAATTTGATATTGGAAAGGAAACACATCGTTCATTGAGACGGTAGGTCGTAAATACGCATGAACACTTCCATGATTAAAATAATTAAAGTTAAATGATATAATATTATATTTATATCATTATTATAGTATAATATTGATGTCATATATTTCACATAGGTTTATTAAAACCATCATTTATATATTACATATATTGTGTGAACAAAGCACATCTCTTTGAGGAGGTGTGGGTCCAAACTTCCTCAAGAGAAGTTATTTTATTCCACAAAAATAGAAATAATAAAGGTACATATTATATAAAAATTAAATAATAAAAAATAAAAAATAAATATCCTACATATCATAGAGAAATCAATTTTGATAATAAATCCTCCATGAAATTTTGTAATGGATAAACAGACAACATCATTTCAGGGGGCGCGAGTTTATAGTATATGAACGGTGAGTTCAATGAAAATTTGATGGATGTGTGTGTATTTTTATTTCTAAACCTAAAAAGAAAAAATATTTTTATTTAGGATATGTATATTTATATATAATCATTTACTAATATGAAATTAATCAGTGGATAAACAAAGATAACATAAATGTATGTTGATAAAGGTTACATATTTTTTATAGTAACTCCTTTTTGGTTTTCACCAAAGGGATTACTTGATTTATTTCCTCCCAAGTAAATAGTTATATTTTTAGGGGAGTGGTTTTCGGAGAATATATGTCTAGAAGTTTTATGATAATAATATGCTTCATAGTTGTGAGGATGTGGAAGAGTGATTTCTTTTATATAATGTAGTGGAGTGGCATTCCGGTAAATACAAAAAAAGAATACACTCTTGGGACGTCTCCCAAACCTTATGTGCATCCAAAAAGTCAAATAGTATATTGAATTGATCTTTTTGTTGATATAAATATCCACCACCAAAACAGAAGTTCATTTCTAATATTTTTCCCTTTGAATTTAAGATTCCTCAATGATTTCATTTTGGTTTTTCTTTTAAGAAACATGTTTTATATACTATATAATTTAACCATTAATAATAAATTATTGTAATATTTTTTATAAAATTATTTCAGATTTAATTATAAAGATATTATATATTTTAATACATAAAAATCACATGCATTTTGAAAATTAATTTTAAAACAAGCGCACATAACATACAAGAAATCCACTTTAACTTAGACACTACAAAAGTGGATTTACTATATATGGTTCTATATGTTAATTATAAATGATAAATTATTCCTTTAATGGAAAATAATAGGTATATATTAACCCCTTCAATTAAATTTTCATATGATATAATTTTTATTAATTTTATATTCTTTTAAATAAATACCATTTATTGTAAAATAACATAAATATAAATTTGGAGATAAATTATTTAATTTATGTTCAATAATATAAAAAAATTATTTGTATTCATATATATTAATTTTACGTCAATTAATCATGATATATTTTTATACGAAATTACTTTAACAAAACTATTTATTACATTTTCATGACTTTTAATGTTTTTATAATCATTTATCTTATATAATTAATTATAATCCAAGCATTAGAATTTATAATGGGTTTTATGTAATTATAAATTCTTTAAAAATTAAATATAAATTACCATGATAAATAAAATAACTTAATGTTCAAAATATTTTTTATAATAGAAACTATTTTTCATCTTTAATGCAGAAATTATTTACAAATGCTAAAGATAAGGAAGGTTCTTTTTTTGTCTGTTTACATACATTACTTATTATATAGGACACATTCTTTATAATGTATCTATATTACTCCTATAATTAGATCCAATATATTATATGGTATAAATATTTTAAATAAGTGGATTTTGGAAGAGTTTCTATACCATTTTATCCCTTATGATTATGGTTTATACCCTCATTAAGCTTAATATTTTATTAATTACTGTAATTAATTTTAATTAAAATCGCAAATAAGTTTGCCAAAAAAACTATGTCGATATTATTACAATTTAAAATTCATAGTTTTTCTGACAAAATATTAACTTTATCAAAGTTCAACTCAAAGAAGAATCTAAATTAAATTTAATACTAATCTTGTACCCGTGTTGGGAAATCAATTTTTTAAACTGAAAATGTTTGAAAGTTATTTATTTATATATGTCTAAATTAGACATATAAATGATTCAAAGGAAAAAAATGTATTAATATATTTATATATATATATTTCCTATTTTGGATTTAAAAAATATATATATATATTTTAAATTTAACAATTATTTAGTGGAAAATAGAATTTTCAATTGAAATTCAATATATTTTAATATTCATGATTAAATTAATCTTCATATAAAAATACAAAAAAAATTATATAAGGTAATTTTTACATTAAAAATTATAAACTTTTGTTTATTTTGAAAATAATAATTTATAAAAGAGTCAAAATTTTCCCTCAAAATAATTGGGCCCTTAAATGGTCGTAAAAATCGGTCTTGCGTGTAACAGAATATATCAAAGTGTTATGTGCAGTGTAAACTTCACATGTTGTTCTATATCATTTAATCTATCAAATAAATAAATAAGTTTATAAGTGAAATTATTTTAATGTCTTCTGTTATTATCTTCCATTCTAGGCTTGGTGTTTCATGTCATACATATTGTTAAATACAATGCTCATACTTTAGAATTTTGGGGATTAACATTGATGAAAATGATTGAAAACCAAATATTATAGTTAATTGAAATAATATTCTTCAATGATATGTTTAATATTTATATCTACATAATATCATTCACTATTAATGTCTCTTACAAAAAATTTATCTTCCTTAATAATATTTAATCCATTATATAATAATCCTTTAAATAGATACCTGGAATCACTCTAACCACATATTAAAATCATATATTCTTTAAAAATATATTACATTTATTCCTCAATAAAAATCCAATAAGATTATATCTAATATAAATATATAACAATCCACCAAAATATATTATTCTTATTAAAAAACAATAATTACATATTCCTAAAATATATTTTTAGACTAATGGTTATGTGTACGATTAAATATATGGTCCCAATATCAAAATAATTTATTTTTCATTACCTTTTACACAATATAATACTATATATTATATCAATCATACCAGTGGGTGTCATTTCTCCCTTATCTCCCTAAAAGTATGGCCACATGCCCCATGAAAATTCTAGATACACTTTTTTTATTTATTGCGTGTAGGTTATCCTTTCACTAAAATAATAGTAATATAATTTATATGAAATTCTGAAAAATATTAAGACCATCCTAAAAAATCGACATAATAAATTCATCATTAAGAAATATTTTAGCATCAAATGTAATATCATAACTTTTATATTACATCCCCATATATATAATAACATTATTTTAAAATAATCACTATTGTTAAACTTAAGGGGTACATATATATCTACCTAACAAAATGTCTCATAAATATTTCATTAATCAACACATAATACCATCAATTAAGACCTAAAAATGTTATTTCAATGACATTTAATTCATGATCAACTGTTATATTATAAACCCATGATGATATCAATAATCATCTTCCTAACATCACATTAAAATATTTCAATGTAATAATTCATCTAAAAAGATTCCATATCACTGACCATAATATCCCCAAACGCAAAATATCTAATCTGATGCTAAAAACATCTTACTTAAATTTATGTCTCAGTAATGATATGTGTGAACCATTTTTATTCCTCAAAAAATTAAATCATTAGAATGAAATATTTATTCAAATAAAAACATATGGACCTTCCTGGTTTTTTGTTTTATAGAATTTGGAAATATTTACGTGATGAACCCAAATATCAAAAATTCGTTACATCTTATGATTATTAATTATTCGTATAATATAACTCATCTAAAAAGAATCATAATTTCTTATCATAAAAAATATCACAAATTCAACCTAGATAGTTTAATTTTTCATATCCATTATTAAACCATATGAAAAATATTTTAAAAATGTCAGGTGAGAAAAAAACACCATTAGAGGTCCTAAAATCAATAAATTCACTAGTCTAGAAAAATTTATAATATATAATAAAATATTTACAATTTTCAAAATATATAGTGATCATTTTAAATAAATCATATCCAAAAAAACCAATGTTTACATATAAACCCATTAAAAATAATTGAATGAAATAGAAACATCTTTTATATATCTCAAATAGTTATAATCATAACAACAGTTAAAAATAACTATAGAAAAGTTAAATCCACAGGTGAAACCATACCATTTAACACCATCATTGTATAAATTCTTAAAATTTTACATTAACATGTTATTTAAGAAGATATTATAGGGTTTATGTGTCATAATTGTTTTTTATCAAACTTCTTATAAACTATATCAGGCCTAACTTCCAATATAACTTGTATCCTATCACCCAAAAATTTCATATTTATCAATCTCACCTTTCATTAATATATAATTCTAAACTAAAATCTCTTACACAAAATATTTTTATATTTTTACCTTCCATTAAAAAACACTAAAACACACATTTCACATCGTATTCAAAATTATTTGAATATCTAAATACACTTTAATTTTAGAAACCCATTTTTAAAAATATTAAGAAAAATAGAAATAAGTTTTTTTTAAAAAATTGATGTAATAATATATTGGAACACAAACAATAAATATTTTTTTATTTTGGAGGGAATGATGATTGAGACAATATATGTTAAAATAGATCATTTATTTTTTTTCCTTTTTTAATGAATGTCAACACATTAAATATAAAAATGTAATAATAGTTCTTTTAAAAAATATATACGGAGTGAAAAAATTAAAATTTATAAATTTAATGGTCCTTAATAATAAATCCAAAAAATAATTTAATTAATATGGACAACGAATAAAATAAATAAATAAATAAATAAATAATACATTAGAAATGAGGTATTTTATGAAATGTTCCCCTTTCTGTGAGTCCGAATAATTTCAAATGTTTTTGCAGCATGAATTAAATTTTTTTTAATGTTATATAATATCATAATTTTTTATTACAATTTATTATTGATTTCATTTTTTTTATTACAAAATTTTGTTCAATTTATTCATCATTTAAAATCATGTCTGATGTTCTAATGATATTTAGCTTATAAGTCCAAAATGACACATGAATTTTGACATTGGACAACATGGTTAATATTATATTATCTATGGGATAATAGAAATTAAATAATTATAAATTTTATTTTAAATTATAATATAAAATAAAATCATGAATTTTGTGTAATAAAAATGATTAGCATTATCTTCATGGGGTGATTGGATATACATACGCTTGTGTAGTGACTCTACTTTTTAATGACCACTATGGATGGAAGGTAAGTATTATGTTATGCATCATGGATAATTATGAAATCATAAGTTCCAAAATAATAATTTAAATTAATATCAATATATATCATCTACATTATTTGGCGATGATAAAGGAATAACATTACTTTACAGTGTTGGTAATTCCCACAAACAGATGAATGATGTTATAATATTCCAATAAATCGGAACATAAGAACATATATATGATATATTAATATTCTAGAAATTTTTACATATCATAAATATAATAAATATAAATTAAATCCACAATTATATAAAATCATGATAGATAGTGATGGAATGAAAATTACTTCTGATTTTGAATTGTAGTTTGATGTACCCATGGATGAATTTTACATTTCACATTTGAGGGAAGTAAAGATTGATAGATTTTATTCCACTAATATAATAATATATCATTATATGTAATATATTTGTGAAATTTTTTTATCATTATTTAAAATGATTTCCTAAAGGGAGAAGAGGAAAAAATACTAAAACTTTTTGTTCCAAGATACAATTTTTTTCTATAAAACATCATTTTTCAGAAAAATTATTCTCATTAAGGATTATATTTTTCTTAAAATAAATCCATTTTCTTATAAATAGAAATTATTATATGGTTTTTGGTTAGTGTTTTTATAATCTTAATGAAATTTAATGTGCGGATAAAAGATAATAGGGGGTGTTCTGTACCAATGAGCCTATACCAGAGTGAGAGAGGATCCTACATGGCATCCAAAAGACCTGGGATTAAATACAAGTGCTAGGTGAGTTTCCAATTTATATAACTAGTACTATAGAAGGTTCTATTTGGTATTATACCAACCAAAAATATTCATTTGATTTGTTCTTTTGGACACATAGTTTGGGCCTACTTGACTTAGGGACTTAGGGCTAACAATGGCCTTCGGTCCAGAGGAATATTCATCCAAAACACTATGAATAAACATAATATGGCCACACAAGAGTAGGACCAGGTGAGGTTTCATAGAAAAAAAATAAAAACTACATAAGAAAATCTAATTGAATTGGATTAATTAGAGGGTATTCCAACTTCCATCAGGACTATGCATCATGCAGATCTACACATGTCCATGATAGCTGACCTTTCATGCAAGGTGGGGAGCTAGGAGCCTTCAAGATGCTAATGTTGGGGGGGGGATTCAAATGTGTCTGGTCTTTTCTAGGTAAGGTCATATATGAGGCTGTGTATGGTCCTTGTGTCTTGGGCCTACATGTTATCTAAGGGATCCCTTTATACCCTTAATATGTGGAATATCAAAAAAAATATAAAAAATTTGGTCGTTATGCCATTCAGGTGGGTGTCCAGTAATATGTGAGGGAAGATTAACTTTTTGAATTACATAAATTATTTAATTAGTTTTAAATAACTTAAATATTAAAAAATTACATACATATTTAATACATATATATTATTAGTATAGTTTTATATCCTCTGATATATTATAAATTATAAATTATTTGGTGGTGTTCTCACCCTTTTTTTCTAACCTTTTATTAACTACTATGTTTACTACTCAAAAACAAATTTCATTGATATTAATGTGCGTGATATTAATTTAAAAGGACAATTAAACACTAAAATAATCAATTATAACATTTAAAAAAAGTTTCAATGGATCTATAAATGATAATATTCTTTGGAATTTTTAAATTTTTTTTTGCCAATTTTCAATACAAAATATTAGAAATTTAACATTTTAAAATAAATAAACTATAATATTAATATATGTTTCAAACTCATGTAAACTAGCTTAAAAACGACACTAATCCAATGATAAGATGCATATGACAACTACATATTCAATCAATTAAATTAATATAGGTTTACATATCATTTTAATTCATATCCTATGATATAACCCCTTGATAACCAATTTTAACCATTACCATGATAATTACTTTTCGATATTACTAGGAAACGATTTTATATTTAAGGTAAAAATTGGATCATAAAATTTATAGTTTTGAAATTATAAACCAATTAATAAAAAATATATCATCATAATGTATTACTATGACTTCTAAATAATTTAATGAGATATTATATATTATAAAATATCGTTAATGTAATTTTAAACACTATTAATTTAATTGGACATTAAAAAAAATAGAGAAAAATAATTACAAAATTATATATAAAACATATATGATATATTATTATTTTTCATAATATTATTCAATGAAGTTAAAATAAAAAATATATAATTCTTTTAGAATTTGAAAATTCATTTACCTGATATATTATGGGTTTCACATGCACTGAGTTAGTGTTGTGTAAGAACATAAATTAAATATTTAACCATTACAAATTATAAACAAATTACTATGTAAAAAACCAATAATATTGACAAAAAATTTTCATAACTGAAAAAAAGTTATTATTATCCCTTTGAAAAAATATAATAGATATTAAAATCAATAGAGTAACATTTTTGACATTATCATTTATATATTTAATTTAATTGTCTAATTCAAAAAAAATGGTATCACTTGTCATATATTAGATAAATGGATTCACATGGATGAAAATGGATAATATAATGATATAAATGAATTGTTTAGGGACAATTTAATGTCCTTGGGGAAATAGGTAAAAACATAATAATACAATTTTCCAATGTAGTGGTCAGAAAAATATAATTTGGTTTCTATTCAGAATGGAACAAAATAGAAGTTTACTCTTTAATGATTGTGGATATGATAATTAGAAATGTGAATTCATTTATCATGATTAAATTTAAATTAGGAATGCAATTTAATATAAAATTATTAGAGAAAAAAATACTACATAAACAAGTGTTATAGAAAAAACCGAATTGAAGTAGAAAGTTGTGACTATAACAATTCCAGTATAAAATTCAGTACATGTTAGATAATTAGATTACGAGTAAACAAAAATAAATAATCAAAATTTAAACAATATTAAAAATATAATTTTGATTTTAAATATAATAAAGGAAAATATAGTTATCAATTCAAATTAGTAATTTTCATCATTATTTGAAAAAACCAACATTTCAAAAGAATCACCAAATTTCACTCTAAATAATTTTGACCTGATTGTTTAAAAATATGATGTAATTTTTATCAAATATAATTTATAAATTTCTAATGGATTAAATATAGTATTCTATCACGAATATCTATAAAAATGATCAAAAAAGAAAATTTATATCCGAATAATATAATGAATTTACAAAAAAAAATATGATTTCATATAAGAAAATTATTTATCAATACATATGTACTGATTAGTACCATTAAAATATATGTATATAACTTTTTTATTTATCGTATTATTAGAAAAATATTCAATAACTCGGTTATAATAATAATATTTAACTAATTTATTTTAATAATTTATCCAAAGTCGATTAATGATCGACCTCCCATAGTTATTTGGTATAGTATCATACTAAATCCTCATGGTGTTATGGGGTATCATAATATGTCCTAGTGATATTACCCTGTTGATGTATGAAAGGATATATATATATATATATATATATAACCATTGAATTGATATCTAAACATTCAAGAAAAGAACTATGTAGTCTTTACACTCTTAGACTTTATTTATCTTCACTATAACTGTGAAATACAATCAAATCATATATGAAAATTAAATAATAATGGTATAATATTTTTTTATTATTGATTTTGATTGATCATTAATCCCAAGATACAAAATAATCTTTTTCATACATTTGTATTAAAAATGAGGTTAAAATAAGAGATTTAAAGATGGTGGTTTCTTCCAACGAAAACCCTAAGCCTAATCTCAGCTTTCATCTATTTGAGGTTACACTATTGGAACCTAAATGATAATTAGTGAACCTACATGTAATAATTTTTTAACTATGAGCACTACTATTTCCACAATTTTCTAATAAAAAATTGGATTTTGTTACAATGGATCATTAGTAACACACTGTTGAAGATTATTTAGATAAATTGTTTGGGATATGGTCCTCAAAAATCAATTGGAAATATAAACACATGAAAAGTCATGAAAATAATATACAGAATCCATTGTCATTAGAATATTAATTCCATTTGATATAATTAATTACTCACAAATTTCAAAACAATCATATGATTATTTGATAATGTCTTGTACCTAATAAATTTATACCAAAAATATTATTTTCCCATACACCATGGTGACATAAGGATCAATATGATGATAAATGGATTTTGACTAAAAAATAAAATAACCCCCATGTCCCAATAATCTGACCTAATATGTTATATGGAATCCCAGACCACATATCGACATCAATGAATGATACTCATCATTAATTTGACAATATTTTCGATGGACTAACCAAATTACCCAATTAAAATACTTTTAAAGACAAGCCTAACATGACCCAATCGGTGTTCCCAGTCTCCAATGGATGGTTACTGGTGTTAGGGAATATTTTACTCTCAAAGTGAACAATTTCACCCAATGATAAATAGTGGATGATAAAATAATGAATAGTTGGTATTCACAACACTTATCTTAGTAAAATATAACTACAATAACATGAATAAATATAAAATGTTTCATCAATAAAAAATAATAATCAATATCCATTATGCCGAAGAATCCCAGAATATTCATTTTAGTGACTATATAAATGCTACAACTATTACATCTTCCATCCATGTCCTATGTGTTTAGAAATACTTCCACTTCAATTTCATTGATTCCCTTTTCCTGGAATTATAATTAAATAATCTACTAATTACTGATGGAATATATTGTATTTGAGAAACATTTATCCCTTTACGATATCACAAAATATTCCTTAATATGATTAATTAATAAAAAAACATTTACTATATAATTTTTATTCAAAATAAATGTAATATTTTTTACACATTTAGTGAAACATGATGTATAGACTAGTATACATAGAGTATATCAAAATAGTCTTAAACTAAAATATGAATAAAAATATTATTGAAGGATATAAATAAAATAGTTCTGTAATCACTACTATTTACAGATAATATGAAAAGAAAATTGGTAATATGTCATGCAATTTTTTATATTTTGTTTTTGAGATCATCAAACAACACATTAAATTAAGCACAACACATGGTGTGAACACATCCATAAAAATAAGCCTTTTAGAATATAAATAATCATCACTCCATTAGGTATATCAAGAAATCTTATTCATTGTTATAATTTTATATCTGTTTATAGTGGGTCAATTATCTTGAATTCATCTAATAGTTATCCACTAAATATAATTTCGTAAAATATGGTTTCAATATATCAATTAGTCGACAAGTGAAATTTATTCATTTAAATTAAATAAAATATTCATAGTTGAAATTCAAACTATCATTTTTCAAAATTAAATATCAATCCCAATTCCAAATCAAATGTTTTCTTCATGTTAATTACTTTAAAAATAATTATTCATTTAATCCCATTTTTCATATGAGTAAACATCAATTTATTTAATTTAAACAGTTGTAAACATACACATGTTATCAAAATCCCTTCCCCATATTTTCAATACAATTGATATTGGTATTATTTAAAAAATAAATGACATTTCATATAATTATTTCAATTAATTTCTAATAAAAGTAATAAAATGAAAAAAAAAATATCATGAAATCAAGGATTCTTTTTTTTGGTAAAATTAATACATAAAAAATAAATTTAATTGTATGATCAAATAATCACCAAAAATATGAATGCATAGTTGAGAATCAAATGAATGGATGATCATGAGTAATATAAATTAGATAAATCAATTCAATCAATGATTTTATCAACATAAAACATGAGGATTTATATATGGAAACGTAGTAGGGATGATAATAGATGAGGATTCCATATTTACACGATTTCAACTGATGGAGAGAGATCGATCACATCCACCAGAATTGAAATTTGAGAAGTAAATGGGTTATAGTGCCAAAAACCTATATAAATATCATTCAAAATATAAAATTTTAAAATAAATTTGATTATTAATTTTAATGATTAATATAATAGGGTTTGGTATTTTAATTATAACATTTAGTGGAATAATAACATGTTTTCCTCTTTTACTCAGTTTGGATAAATGGTTCGTACAAACCATGAACTTAGCAGGGCACCCAAACCGGGATTGAAGAAAAATAGATTTTTTTGAAACAAAATATAATTCAATTATTAATTCCATCCAAGGATATTAATAAGGGTTTATATAGTGTATTTATGGATTGATAAATAGTTTGACGATCATGAAAATTATTTTTGGTTGTATGTCATGGATTTTAAGTAAGAGGATTCACATTTCAAACTAATTGTGTTCCCATGACATAATCTCGTGAGAAAGTCATTGATTTCAAATAATTAACATCACGATTTCCCAAAACATTTTTATAAATATTTAAATACCTAAAAACATATAATAATTTCTGAAAGGAAATATAAACAATCTAGAAAGATATCCAATAAATATATGACAAAAAAGATTCAAATTTCCTAAAATATACAACAAATATTATATAGTATACATTTAATGAAGATATTTCTACAAAAAAACAAAAATATATGTAATAATTAATGGTACAATTTCATGATGAATCAATATAAAAACCATGTTTCATTTATTTTAAATAGTATTTTTTCATGAAACTAAAACATAATGAAAATTACATTATTCGAGAATGAGTTTAAAACATAATTTCAATATTTTATCGGAATTTAGTTTGATAAAATTAGTATTATTTATTAATTTATAATTTCAAAATTATTTATTAGTGAATTTGTGTGTTTTTTTTAAAACTTTTTGGTTTAATATGGAAATGAATTGATTTTAAAAATAAAATAACCTTGATAAAATAATAATGATATTACAATGACAAAAATTATTATAAAAACTCGTTGATAATGAAATTATTTAGTTTGTAAATAATATTATTCTTTGAAAGATACATCATATATATTTAAATTGATTATTACCTGTTCATAAATAAATATATAATATTTTTCATCCAATAAATTAAATTATCATTTTATATTTTATGAATGTATTAATAATGATGATTTTTTTCATTTGTTTTCTAGTCATAAAATTATATTTTTTATAAAAAATATAGGATGAATTCCACGATAAATAATGTTATGATTTAATTTGATGTATATTCATTTTATTCTGAAACCATGCATTACCGTAAAAATGATTTATATTTTTTTTCAAGATTCTATTAGATGTAATTTCTCAAAAATATAATAATTGAAAATTTAAAAATCGATTACACATTTTGAATCATCATATTTAATATTATTTAATATTTTCATAATAATTTTTTATTGTAATGAATGATAACTATGTTAAATTTTCAACATCATTGTTTTAGATAAATTGTTTTCACAGGGTTAATATAATAGTAAAATAATTTGAGATAACTCCAAAAATTGAGTAAAATCAATGTTTTTTATTTATATAATACCCATATAATATCTTATGAATTGATAATTTAGATCCACATTCATATAATATTATATAAATATATTATATAATAATTTTTTTTTTATATTTTTTCCACCAACCACATTATAAAAAGGAACCTCATATCATATAATATCCATATATGATTAGACACTTATATCCACTAATACATAAAAAATTAAATACACAAAAGTATTATTCCTTAATATTACTCCTTCTCTACCCAATATACCTCTTCATAAAGGCTTAAAGTTCAACACATAATACATTTCCAACGTTTTTATATATTTTTAAAATATTTTCCAATTATTAGTCCAATAAATAAGAATCCATGAATTAAAAAACTAGTTAACATAAAAAATATATTATATTTTCCATAAACTGATGTTTTTATATTAATTTGAAAATCATTATATAGTTCCATTCTAACCGATGGAAAAAATAAAACATCTATTCTAGGTATATATTGACTACCACCACTATAATGTGATGTGTATCATTTTGAATCAACATATTACATTGATTTTTATTAATATAAAATTAATTTTGAAAAATGGAAACCATATCAATAAAATTTTAATGTAAATACAGTATATAGTATTTGTTATTACCCGTAAATACCCTGTAAAATGATAATTCTAGTCATCCATTCTTTTGAACTAACTGCTCTAAAAAGTGATTTGGTTCATTTTACAACTACCAATTTTTTAAGATTATAAATTTTTTATAATGATTTAATATTATATAAATAACATAACTGATATTTTGAATATATGGGATCCATTATAAAAAACCTATAATGAAATTCAATATATAGAATTAATTTTCATAATTTTTGAAAATAATCATTAAATGGTCGATGTAAATATTAACAAGTCATTGAATTGATTAAAATTGATTCTTAACGAAACATAAAAAAATGTAATATTTTATAAAATGGATCTTATTAATTTATTAAATTTAATTATATTAATTTTTTTGATAATATAATTTTTTTGATGAAGTAGGAGTGCATGTTATGGGTTTTTAATATCAATTCCATGATATTGGGACATATTTTATAATATTCACATAACATAGGTTATATGGTTTTAATACTACCCCATTAATATATAATAACATTAACTTTCTTTATTAATTAGTATTTTTGTTTCAATTATCAAGTCAATTTTTGAGGGGGTATTACTAAATAATTATTAACATTGTGAATGATTAAATTAAAATCACATTCTTATTAAATAATTTTCAAGTATATTAATTATAATTATATTCTCTATATATTATTAAACACAAAAAATTTTAATATACCTTTATATTCCTATTTTCTCAATTTTTTCTTCCAAATTTTCCTCTATTTAATATTCATAGTAAAAAAGTTGGTTTTTGAGAAAAAAAATTAATTGTTTCGTAATTTAGTATGGGAATATTTTTCATCTATATCTGTATAATTAAAATTATTTATGGATAATTTTAGCTACTAAAAATGATCATTAAGGTATATTTTTAATTTCTATCTAACTTCATTATAATTTTATTAAAATGAATATTTTTAATGTTCTCCTAGATGTTTTTTGAATATTTTTTAAAATGTTATCAAAGAATATTATTCATAAAGTATACAACACAAACAATACATCCTACAAAAATTATAGTATTCACTATTTTTCATCACATAAATTTATCTATATTTTTTAATAACATATCATTTTATATTAATTTTTTATGTTTTAAAAAAATAAATATCTTAGTTAATATTAATATGATTTTTTAATTTTTTTATAACATTTTGTTTTTAACAATTTAATAATTGTTCTAATTAATAACCTATTTAATGAATCTATTATACTTTCTAAAATAATTATAAAAATAATATATTTTTTAATTTCAAATTATAATTTATGATGAATTGATGATATTGTATCATCATTTTCTAAAATATGGATTATAAATAACTATTATATCATTCACTTTCTTTGATAATGTTATGTATCACATTCCCTTACCCTTTGACATTAGTTTTCACTCTCATTGATATATATTTAACTATCATTTATGTATATTTAATCATTTATAATAATTAATTAATTTAATTATATACCAGCTGAGAATATAATATTATCTTATTGAATATCTTAATAAAAATTATTTTAAATCGGGGGAAAAGTTTGTGTTTTCTATTCCATTTTTAATAATGATCATTACTGTTTAGACATGAATTTTTATTATGTCTTGTTGATTCAATTTATATAGAAATAATTTTAAATATATAAATAATTGGTGGTTATAAATTATAGATAGCTACAAGATTTTTTTAAAGGCACCACGAGTCAAACAATTGGAATTGTTTTTGGGTATTTTTTGTATACATACACGTTCAAAGAAATGTTTTACCGAAAGGCACTATTTTAATTATTCATTATTTCTTAGTATGAGAAATATAAATTAATATCAGGTTATTTAATGTTATTCATTTTCATAACTAATAATTTAGTTATTATCATTCATCTGATATTTATGTGGATATGTTCAATTTATATATTTTCCAATCAATTTTTATTATTATGCTGAACATATATTGGTTACAAACATTAGAATATTTTATATAACTTATCTATTCATGATGAATAAAAAATTATATTTTCTATACTGATCATATGAACATACATTATATTAGGTTTCCCATTAATTGGGATATTAATATTTAATCATATATTGATTTACAAAGCAAAAATAATTTTTTTTGATATTTTTCCAAATGTATTACCTAAAAATAGATGTCTCTAGAATCATAAGTATAATAAATATATTGATCCTTAAAGGGGTGATCTCTTTAATTTTATAAATTTATAATAATTTTGAAACCCTGTCTTAAAATATGGTGTTGGAGACATTAAAATTTCTATCAATAGAATTTTAGTTAGACCCAATAGAGCTAAAATTTATAAGAACATATCAGTTAAGTGAATTACTATATAACCATGGAATAATTAATATAAAATATGGAATTCAATAGGGAATTTTATTTTTTCCACTATAAAATATTTCTGTATTTTTTATTTTTTTGATATGTAACAAAACATATGAAATTGAAATCATTTTAAAACCCTTTGTCAGTTTAGAGATTTACCCTATGAGAAATATAATATTGTTGGTGTTTGATATGATGAAAGGATATCTATATTGGTTATACTAACCCATTATATTTTTTGTAACCATGCACAAATTAATAATATTTTTATTCTATATGCAATGAACATATATTTGATAACTTTATAGAATTTAAAATCCATATTTTAGTCGATATAATAATCCATTTGTAGTTGAAAAATGGCTCAAGTGAATCCAAAATATATTCATTGATATTGGAAAAACTTTAGTGGGAATGGTTATTATATAATTATATTTTTAAAATTAATATTTTGATAAATGTTTTTATTTGATGGTGAATTATAATATGTATGATCAAAAAAATTTATGTATTTTATAAATATAAATTTATGATTTATTTAAAAATATTATTCTTATGAGAAGATTCTATAAATTTTTTAAATTTTTTTAACCTAATGCATGATAATTTTGAATTTGTTACTTAACATGGGACCAACATAAAATTATTTTAATTTCATTCATTGGACAACATATATAACCTAGAAATAAAGACTGGTCATTTCAATAATGGGAATAAGTGTATCATTTTATGGGAACTGGTCAAAAAAGATTATCATCATATAATTAAATAGTTTCATGTGAAATAAATTTAGATAATTAATTAACTAGGAATTGTATACATTAATTATAACAAGAAAAAAAGAACTATAATGATAAATACATTAACCAATGAAAAAGATAGTAATGATATGATTTACACAATTTGATAATTGTGTAATGAAACATCATAGTAACTGGATAAAAGGAACTGGAGTTTGTTACATGTAATGAAATATAAGCATTTAGATCATGAGAGGATGGGAAGTAAAAACACATCTACATAATGAATAAATTATATATAGATGTGGGAATTATTCAATCAAATGGAAAATTATTCTAGGGAGACATGGAATAATAATATATTTTTTAAGTCCTAGTTTATGCAATTACTATAGCTGAATTTGATGTCCATAATGATGAGTTTATAGGTACATTGATCATAGAGTATGATTTATCTAATTCATTATTTTATTCTATATTATCATACAACATCATTTTTTATTTATTTTCCATGAAAAATAAATCTTTCCCTAGAACCATAAGATTGTTGTATTCAATCAAAAATCATTGTGGAATACCTTAAAAAAGTATTTCCCATTTTTTATGCCTTTTGATTTATTGAAATATCTTATCTAAAATTTTTTAAATATAAATATCATATTATTTGATAATATAATGCTTTTGGATTGGATTTGAATATTTATTGTGAGAATTTATATTTAATATAGATAAATTATTATTCGCATAGGAGGTTTAAAATCCCATGTTTCCTATGGTGAAAGAATATCTTCTGGATCTTGTCAAGATATATAGAATCATGATATATATAATTAAATTCTTGTATAATAATATATAATATGACCTATCTATTGAAATGATACCCCTAAAATTGTAGGTGTACAAACTATATATTAATAAATTGATGTGTTTACTAAATCGAATCATTGAAATGCACCCAAGAAAGATGATTGTTTTTTATTATCTTACCCATTATTAAAACCATACAAAAAGAAATCAATATATAATAAACACAATAAAATTACTGTTAAGTAATAAATATATTAATTTAATTTATTTATTGAATCATTTTCCTTATTTATTCACCATCGGTACCACTGTGTTTTATAATAATAAGAATGATGTGTCATTGAGGTAGAGAATATTGTATATGGAAATAAATTGCATTACAATAATGAAACAAATCACCTTCATAAAATTGAAAAATTATACAATCAAATTGAAGGAGATCAATGTTTCTCAAATATTGATCTCAGTAATGGGTATTATCAATTTTGAGTAATTAATGAATATATTCTATAGAATGAATTAGGCATATAGAATAGACAATGGGAGGTTATTTTAAATACTATTAGATTAAATAATAAACCCTCCATTTTTTATGTATATCATTACAAAATTATTGAACTATTTTTTTGATAATTTCCATACTGTATTTATTGAGTACTTCATTAACTACTCAAAATGATTGGAATTCTATGAAATCCATTTGACAATCATTACTGAAACCCTCATAGGGTTTTTTCGTACAATAATATTTTTAACTATGAATAACATGTTATAGATGTTCCATTTCATGGTCATAATATATCCTAGGATTTCATATTAGTTGTCACTTCACATAGAAAAAAATTCAGGGAATTCATTCTTGTAACTTATAGAACTATGATACATACTTTCAATTGTTTAGATAGTTACTATAAACGATTTATAAAGAATATTTATCTATTGGAAAAACCATTAATCATGATGATATATAATTGGGTTTTTTTCATAATGTTTTAAAAAAATTCATGAAAATATTGATTAATTAAATAAATGAGACTAATCAATCCATATGTAATTATATTACCATCATGAACATCCGGTTTAGTGTTATAGTGTGAATAATCGATGAAATAACAAGACTGAATCTTTAAGGAGAATGATGTATTGATTTCTTATGCATAAATAATAAATATCACTGAAAAACAATTATCAAACCATGATCCAGTGTTTCCATGTGTAATCATTTATTTGAATATAATGAGGGATTTTCCCTATGGTTAATGATATAAGATATGTAAACATAAAAAATTATAATTATATTTTCAGAAAGAGATATCAACATGAGATAATATAGATTTCTATAGTTACTCACAGATGATGAATTTTTATAAAACTGCCTCACCATATAGTAAAATATGGTTAATTATGCATTATGTGTGAGGTATCATCATGTATTGCTAAAAATAAATTTTAAAAAATATCAAATATTCATATTTTTGTAATACTCGATTCTAGAGTAATTAGGTAAGATGAAAAAACACTCATTTGATAAATCATTTTAAACACCTTAGATGGTAAAAAGGTCATCCATTGATGAAAATAATTCCCAAAATAATATAACAGATTTGAGTGATGAAAATATTGGTGAATTTTTCTAAAATAACAATTTTATGAAATTTTGATTGAATTTATGTGTTCCATTAATAATTGAGAAAAATAGTGAAATACATAATGAATTACTTAGATTTTAGATTTTTATACACACTAGTATCAACATGATGCAATGGGACTTAATAGAAACTTTTTCATATAATATGAATTTCTACATTAAAAATAATTTAACTAGATTCTTCATTTTTTAGAATATAATGGTTGAGGGACAACATCATAATGGAGTCAATAAACCTGTTCATATTCTAATAAGTATGTTTTATAATGGAACTGTGTAATTGTTTTCATTATATACAATAATACCAAGTGTAAATGATTCATATCGGTTATTGTTGGTTTATATTCCATATATGAAAAGTTTCATGCAATTGGGTAGGATTTACCATATAACTACATCATATAACTTTATAAAAATTATGTTCGATGAATTAGTTGTAAAGAACCGTAAGTTACTAGGGAATTTTTTTTTCTTATTTTCTTTGGTATTTTACGAGTACATAGTTTCTGACAGCACCTGATTCCGAGGCCCAGTGTGCCCGGAACCAATTTCCAAAGTTTAGCACGGGTATGTTCAGTTTACGAATGAATGGGTTTTCCTAACTTCTGAACCGGTGATCGGAATAGAAATATGAGGTCACTGAAGAAACCGCAGCACCGATAATTGTATAGGAACACCTATTCTAGAGTTATGTTTTCTTGGGTGGTGTTGTTAAAAAAATGGGTTAACAGAAGAGTGAAATAAAAAAATTTCGCTATAGTTTTTATTTCAATTCTATGTAGTTATAACCTATACATGGAGGTTGGGGTGGGAACCACTACATCCAAACTCCACTTGGTAGGATATTACTGAGGTGGGGCACACACAAGCCCCAAACCTTCAATTCTCCTAAACCACCCCTCTTAATTTTAGAAACCCCCTTAATTATGTATCTCACCCACTCCCCCTCTTTATTGCATGTCAACTCTCACATTAAATTGATCGATTAATTCAATTCAATTAATTTAATTTTTTAGTTTGAGTTTTTAATGATTTGAAAACGCAGGGTATGTGTTAATAAAAAAATCC
The DNA here is from genome assembly GCA_963277665.1 of Viscum album. Lineage (NCBI taxonomy): Eukaryota > Viridiplantae > Streptophyta > Magnoliopsida > Santalales > Viscaceae > Viscum > Viscum album. The sequence continues at coordinate 538,162,515 of OY728129.1, forward strand.
TTCCTTATTTTATTTAGGGGTTGTTGTGTTGTTTGAGGATTTTGGGAGAGGATACTCGAAGCATTGAGGATCTTCATCTTCTTCATTGGAGAACACAAGGAACACCAAGACTTCGACGAAGAACGTAGTTGCCGCTAGGAGTGATCGACGAGCCATTCTTCTCCTCTCCACAGCCTGTGTGAGACCTCAAAACATCTTTTCTACGTACAATGATGATGTTTACGGAGCCTCACCCTGTGACTCCGTCTTGCACGACGCAGGTTTCCGCAAATCACTTTGAGGTAGGGGTTATTTTTAAGATCGGAATTAATTGACATACTATTTTAGTTCATTGGACGCCTGTTATCAGAATAACGGAGGAGGTCAGACCACACAAACACGGCTGAATCCCATCCCCTTTTTGTTGTTGAATATCTTGTGGCTAGGAACAGAGGCGGCGCGGTGCAATGGCACCCTGCGGGAATAATGTAAATCGCAGTGAAGGTGTGCAGTGCCGTCACACCGCGCTGGTGAAGCTGAAGGTTCCCGCGGACAAGAACAGGCCGCGGCGGAGGGGTGTGGCGCCGTCGCGCTGTGCCGGATCACCCTAAAGGGCCCCGGTCGGGGCGGCCCGCAGCGGTGTAGGGAAGGGTGGCCGGAAATCCGACCTCTGGTGCAAGGGAAGGCCGGACCCGCAGGGGATCCCGCAGCGGCTCACCGGCCGGCCATTACAGTTGGTCGGAATCGGAAGGGCAAGGGGTTTGTAACCCCCCCCCCATCGACATGGGGGTTGCCGTTCCAAAACGAGGGGGCTGCCCCCCCCCCCACCGTTCCACGTCCGGTCATCCAGCACCGAGCCACCCGCAACGGGCCCGGCCGCCCGCGCTAGGCCGGACCCCCGCGCCGGCTGGGCCGGGCCACGCCAGCCGGGTCGGACCGCGCCCAACTAGGCCGGACCCGAACCCGGGATGGGTTTTCCTGGTTCGGGCTGACCAAGGGGTATCAAGCCAGGCTGTACTGGGGCCGAACGCCCTGTTTTTCGGACAGATCCGTTAAAACGCTGATATCATGGTCTACAGACCTCCAATCGATGCACCATCTATTGAATAGAGAACCATGGATCGAGACGGTAGTTTAGGTATATTACACCAAAGGTTTCTCAGAACTTTGGGGACGGCCGGGTTGGATCGAACATGAAAACAATCGGGCCTTCAGAGCAGAAACACTTATAACGTGGGCTCCAGACCTCCGATTGATGTGCCATCGACATTGTTAGAATACTCTTAGTGAGACAGTTCTTTTGGATTAATCCACTAGAGGTTTGGATGCTATTGGAGTAAGTTCGGGTTGTTTTGACTTAAAAACCAACCAGGCCCCTAGGATGAAAAAGCCAATAACTCTCAGACCGAGCATCTGATTGACCTGTTGTCTATCATGGTGAGTTCCTTTTGACGAGATGGAACTTTTGGATACATAAACTCTAGAATTCATATCATTTGATGTATTGAACCCCTTGGATCATGGAGTGGACCCTCCCAGAATCGAGCAAGCTGTGTTCAGGAACCTTATAGCTGGCTGCGATTGCGACGATGACGACGACAGTACTAGGATCCTCTGTGGGTTTGGCAGCGACGACGAACTTTCTGAAATCTTTCATGGGTTCGACGGTGATGACTGCTATTCTAGTATCATGTGTGGTTCTGTTAGTACTAATGTTCTGGTATCCTATGTGGGTCCGGCAGTATTTGACTCTGTACTTGTATACTATGTGGGTCCGGCAGAGTAGCTGGTCTTGTATCCTTTGTGGGTCGGACAGCTTAGTTGGTATTGTATCCTATGTGGGTCTGACAGCTTAGATGAATCAGTGGCTACATATGATCTTATCTATCGCCTTACGAAGAAGAATACCTATGTAAGCTGAGTCATGACTTTCAATCAATATCTTCGATATGATTGTTTTTCTATCGTGTGTGGATTGGGTTGTGTTATCCTATGTGGATTTGATTATGCAATCATATGTGGAGTAGATCGAACATGGGCTCAAATGTTTGGAGCCAAATTGGTATTGATGACTTAGGTATATGTATGGGTATATACCTAAGAAGAGTTGGTTGTTACTTCGTGATTGGATATTTCTTTTCTGGATTATCCTTCGTGGAATCTAGGAGACCTTCAAGGGTCTCGGGGTCATTACTGAGTAGTGTATAATCACCCCTTCACAGGCTATGCCCGCACATTGTTGTGTTGTATGCAGACGATAGACAGCGCTGATCGAGGTTGGAGATCATGGAGCTGGACGGTACCTGGAGGTGTATCACTAGACAGGACGTACTCGGAGCGGACGACAAGAGCCGAGGAGCAGAGGGAACTATCGGTACCCACCCTTCGGGATGGATTACTAGAGGATGGCTTGGAGTTGTTGCTTTACTTTTCTACTGATGTACTTTCTTTTCAGTTGTACTTTACTTCATTTGGGTTTTTATTCTGGTTTATTTACTTTTCCAGCACTTGTATGTGTACATTTTTTGCTTAGTGTTTACTTCAGCTTGTGTATTCCATGGTGTTTGTTTTCTTACTTAAGGGAAATGCCTTCCCTTTTTTATCGGGTTTTACGCCTTTGGTGCTAGTCGCCAGCCCCTGGCCTATAGAAGGTGGGCTTGGGGTAGTCACGACATGGGTCCCGAAGATGGTTCGGGACATTAGTATTGCAGCTATTTTATTCTATATTCATTGGAACCATATTTTTTATTATAATACTGAGAAAATATATAGAGTGATCTTAAAGAAGTTTTATATTTAAGAACTTTATATCATTCTTAGTAATACTTAAAATCTTAATGAAACATTTAAAAACTATAAGATATATATTATTCCATATCATATCAAGTGGTATTTTCATTTTTTTTGAGATTTGAAATTTTTGATTTCTTCTAGTTATTATTTATTTACTCATATAGTATTAGTATTTTTTTAATATATTTTATTTTGTAATATGTCCTAGACCACTCCCATGTAAAATATAATTTGATCATGGGTGTCACATTTATGAAAAAAGTTATTCCAAAATAGCCATCACTATGAGTTTTCTAGGGAATGTATTTAATTGGCTACCATATCCACTAAACCCAAAATTTCCACTCCATTTCTAGGTGGAGTTTCTCCCCATCCAAAAAACTGTAAATATTTCATCATTAAATGGAAATGGTATAATAATAGGGGTATCAAAATCTGAATTTCTAGAAAATATAGTTCAACTTTTGAAGTGGTAACTAAAAACATTTTAGATAATAATGGAGGGTCGAAATTAATTTATATATTCATAATATATCCATTCAAATGAAAAAAATCCATTTTTCTCATATTTAATATATATATTTTTTCTAAAGTTATTTGGAAATTTTAGAGCCCCTGATAGGTTCTCTTGGATCAGTTATTATTCTTCTATGTAAATGATATTTGTTTTTCGGATATAGTGGTTGTTTTGTATTTATTGATTGTGATTGAACCATTGAATATCCTTTTGTCTTAATAGTTTTGTATCCCCCATTTGGTTTTTGAGCGTACTGTGAATATGGTAAGTGAGTTTTCCCGATTCTAATATTAAATTAAAATTAATGATTAGAAAAGTGAATTTGATTATGATTCATTATTAATGATATAAATAATTGTATTATAGATTATAATAGAAAATATATTATTCTAAAAGGATAGAATTTTGGTGAATATATTGATATTAGTTCATTGAAATTAAATATAATGTTTGTAAACATGTCTATTTTTTGGATTTTTTTAATATAGTGGTTCAACTTATTAGAGATGAATTATTTTACACTTGATTAATTGAGTTTAATAACATGTCTTCTGGGGTACTCAAGTCTCTATTCTAGGATAAGAATACATGGGGTGAATAAGAACTATTGTACCATTGAATAAAATTGAAAAATATAAAAACCCTTATGTAAGAAGGGGTACATTAATTAAAATAAAATAATACCCCCTATGTATGAGATCTAAAGTTGTTTGAAAACATGAAGTCCTATTTTACTATGACATTTGAGTAACATTGATCCTTTAAAAATTTCATCACATTCCTTGTATCTATGATTCTGTGAATGATAAAAAAATTACATGAAGGGATTTTTGAAATTTTTTACTCATGTAGGTTTTTATTGATATTATTTTTCATTCAACTTCGATAAAAAGAGACATCTCCAGCTATTTTATACTTATAATATAAATGATAATAAAAGTGTGTTTTTGAAATTGAATTGTGAAAAAAATAACATTAAATTTTTTATATACCATTGAACATGGGATTTTTAATTGATTTAAAACAACATAAAAGCCTTAGTGGGATCCTACATGGATATTGTTTATCACTCAATACATTTTCCCTTAGAAGTTTGTATGCATTTTTATAACATGTACAAGGAAAATAGAAAACTCTGAATTAATTATTCGATATTCATAATGGCATCCTAGGTAGATGGTGATAGAAAGTAGTATGTGAGATCCACTATTTATAAAGACACATTTTATGGTTATTATGCTTGGATTTTTATTATTATTATCCTATCATGTCTTCTTTCAGGTACATCACACTTATTTTCTCTATTAACAAACAAAATATATATGATTTCTGTAAATTTATTTTGTTTTATATAGTTTATTTTGTTGTGGAATTTTTTTCTCTTGTTATTCATGATGGTCTAGTGATAGACACCAACATATATGGATTTGAATCTCACACCTTGGCATGTCCAGAGTGATTCAGGTCATAGACTGGAGGAATATCCGGGTTGGTTCATGAATAATTAGTGTTATAGGAGGTCAAGTATTCTAATTGATATATGTATGAAATAATAGATATTTTTAGATAGAATACAATTATCATTGAAACATAAAAAAAGAGTTTATAAGTAACATATTTACCATTATAAATTTTATAATGTCTTAAGATATAATAAGTTCCATGGAAAAGTGTCAGTGAGGAGATTCATGGTTTAATCCTGGAATTTTCACAAAATTGATAAAATATTTATTTTCTCATTCTAATTATTTAATTTTAGAAATTATTTTCTTATGTATCTTAAATTATTTTTTGTAGTTAATTTTTTTTATTTTACCAATACCACATATAAACAACCTGTCAATATTTCAGAGGGATCTCCTAATGAACCAAAAAAATTGGACAGTAAAATTGAAAAAACCTAATAAAGGTATTAGTACTTGTGGTCTATTAATTTTTCCAAGGAGATTTTCCTTTTCTAGTTTAATATGTAGAATTTGTAACATGAATGGAAAATATTTCAGATCATTCCCATGAGTTTCATCATAAATATCCCACATAATTATATGGATAAAATGGTCATCACGAGGAAGATAATTGGTTTTGAATGATTACAAAATCATAATGTTCTTATAAATTATACATTTCTACTGATGATGTGTGATATATCCATTATTGGTGGACCTAGTAAGGGTTATTAAAATGAAATAGTAATTTATATAAAGACTAAGAATATGGAGTCTAAATACACCATGACTCTTTTTATGAATAATTTCTTTCTAGTGTAAATGGCTATATACTGGTCCCTATATTTCTTAAAAATAAATCATGTCTATTATTTAATATTTTAACATTCAACTTTTTTGTCATATATCCATAAATTTTCCCTAAGGTAGTGTTAAATATGAATATAATGGACCTATTTTTTAGACGGATCATTGATTATATATATATATATTATAACATGTACATGATGAATCTTTCAACATATGTTGTTTTTGGGATAGGGTTATGATATTGAAACATGGCCTAGATGGATATTATGGGTTAATTATATAGCATAATCATCCATGTGGTTGATTTCTTTGAAACTTTATTTGATAGATAAATAATAATTAGCATCGTAGTGGAAATAATGCTCACTTTCAATGACTACAGACATTTCCACAATCATCATTTTTGTTACGTAAATGTCTATTGACATGTTATTATTGTGTCATCCATGAAAAATTTAATTAGGTTTTCATATAATAATTTATGATTTATAACATAATCATTCATTTAAGACTCTTTATGAGGTTTTCAATTTTTATACATCTTTTCATAGTGGTATATGATCATCGGTAATTAATGAATTTGAAGAATATTAATTTTCTTCAATAAAAATTATTTTCCAGCAATATGAAACTATAATAATTATTATTCATACATTGTATGACTCATTAGTGAGTGAATATGTGGGACCTATGATACTGAGATGTACCATTAGTTTTGAATCACCTTTAGTGGAAGCATTAATTGATATTGGTGACTCAAAATAATTTGTATAAACTATTATTAGGGACTTCATAAATCATCTTATTGTTAAAATACATTATATGACTGACATTTTATCTCCTATCATGAAAATTAATGTATAGGGTATCTTATTCTACACCATTTTTCCTGTTTATGATAGATCAATATCCTTTTGGTCATATAAGTTATTGATATGAATCGCTGGGTTGATAATTGTAGAATGGTATTTTGGTGGATTTATATGAGGTAATAGAATTTTATCTTTTTTTTTGTATTTTATTACACATGGTTGGGATTATGATGTCTTTTAGGGATAAGGGGACCCGAGGTCTTACTATGATGGACCACCTCTTCTGGAGTCGTGTATTTTTATATCATTTTATTATTTAGAATTAAAGTATGATGCCTCTTATTGTGAAAATTCACTAGAATCATTAGATTTTCTATAAGTTTTTCTATCATATCCTTTATCACCCCAATAAAGAGGTTGGAAGAGTTTTCTGTCAATATGATGATATTTTTGTCAACCAATATCTAATATTTACTACCATATTGCACTAGATGGACTCAGCTATTAAATTTATGGGTATTGGTATACAAATTTTAAATTTGACATATCATATCACATTGGGTAGCACAAATACTTTTCATTATGAAGGTTTTTTGGAACCTTAAATTAACTAATTAGTTTTTTCAATCTCAATATACATACAGTCAATATCATGTTTTGGTTTACTAATTGTGACGAATAGTTTTAATATTTTATTGGTGATATTTTTTTCTATAAATATGGCCAGTGACCTTGCTACCAACCCCTAAATATCAATTAACTGTATCTCATAAAGAAAAAATTCCTAAATAGCTGTAGAAAATATTTATATATTGATAATGCATTTGGTTGGACAAATGCTCTTATAGTGTTAATAGGATTTCTAAATAAGTTTTACTAATACTATATCAAATATTTTATTGTGAAATTCATATATCAAATTATTGATTACTCTAAACATGGTTAATGCCATATTAATCCTTTCATATAATATTTATAAATCATTTGAATTTAATGAATTTTATCCAAGTGCTCAAACTTCCAATTTGGGTGGAGTTTGTGTTATTTAGGGATGTGGTCTTAGAACATGGTCTCTATTTAATCCAAAATAGGTTATTATGTTCATATTAAAGGTGGATGGTTGGATTTTTTTATACTTATAGTTTTATCATCTTGTATATATGTTATCACTCATTCATGAATTATTTATCTACGTTTGGTTCTCAAATGACTGATATAATGTCGAAGGTAATGATGTTTATTTGGGATTTAAATTGTTAGGAATCATTCCAATAGTTTAATCACAGTGTGACATCAAATACATTTTTGAACCATTTAGAAAATGTGAAGGGATATTTTTCCAGCTTCCATGTATCATGATTAGGGATCTTCTGTGTTACCATTCTTGTTGAAAACATTGAAGATTATGGTTCTCATTAGATTTAGTCACACGATATTAAATATTCTACACATGGCCAAGAACTTTTAATTTTGGTACACACACTTAAGAGATTACCTAAGAACCATTTCATGGAAATTTTTATCCACAAAAAAACTATGGAATATATCTTATCAGTAGAATAATTAAATCTATATAGTCGGATATTTGAAGAGTACCATCAACTTTAACAATTTAATATTTTTAATAATCATGATTAAATGAATACTAATGATAATGTGTTGAGCTAGAAACTTCAATCTGATGAAAGGGTATAACAATTATAGGAGAGTAATATAATTATTGTTCATTCTCAGATGCATTTGGGTTATAGGGAGGACGATACTATGTTTCTCTAGAATGTATTTAGATGACATCCTCATTTTTTGAGATGATCCACTAAGGGATACAGATTGAAAAGGAGATTAGAGGTAATATTGATAATATATTTGGTTTGGTCACTATATGTGAATGTTATATATAATCATTGGGTATATTTTACTCCATTAACAACTATATTGTTATGTCTGCTATGGGAAGTGTTGTGATATAATTTACTAATTTTTCTAAGTGGAATGTTCACCCATTCCTGATGATGATATTTTATGATACGAGGTGTTGGATATAGTTTCGTGGAATGAAAAGGGACATATTTAATGTTTATTCTCAATATAATACCTATAATATATTATAGACGGAGCATGATAATCCATTTTATTTTTATCAACCAATTCATATGTAAAATTAGATATGGATTGAGATATTATTGGACTTCACTATAGGCTGTATTCATACTCCTCTACAAAAAATAAATTTTAGTTTTTAATGAATTATTATTCAAATTAAGTCACATTATTACCATTCATGATATAAAAAAGGATGAGGATTATTAGAAGCTGTATATTAAAAAGATTATCTAGATGATATTCTTCATTCTCGTGATTATCATATTGGGATCCTATATTAAAATATTAATTTTTTATAGACCTCTAAGTGGCATTCATAACCCTTTTAATGTAGAGAAAACCTCACTTACATTACATGAAAGTTCATACATAACATGTTATATTAAATATCAAGGATATCATTAATTATTATGTAATTGAATTTGGAGAATGAAATTTCCATTTGTGAATGATTATGTATATTGGAAAAAAATAGGAATAATTCATCAATTAAAATGGAATCCATTGTGGACTTGTGTGGATATAAATATAAATATGCATTATTTTGTTTGGGGGTTGGTTAGTTTTGTGATTTGAGATCTAGATTCATTCACGATATATTGAAAACAAATAAAAATGATTCATCATAGTACATATAATTATCATATAAAATATAAATCATATATGAATATCCATTGATTTTCATTAGAGTTCCAAGTTAGTTACATGATATTTATAAAATTATTGCATCTTGTTCCCTAAGAAATAGAATAAATGGGAATTGGTTTTGGAATATAGGGACATAGGATCATATTTTTACATTGAGTAGACTAGTGAGTCATTTTCCTATTTATCCATTCAATCTTATATGAAATTGAAACATAATTTTTCTATGTATCACAGTTTAATAATTATCTTTTAGACTAATCCCATGTTTTATACTATATGTTCATTGTTGAAGAATATGATATGACTATTACTAAATATATATTTCATATTGTTTATTATAAATTAATGATCTTCATGGGAATTATATAATTTTAGTTAGATTATATGGAATCAAAAATCAAATTATATTGAAAAATTAGTGATAGAATCATCGATGAGTGTATTGGTGTCTTATCAGAGTGGAAAAGTCTTATTGAGGAGGCATTCTTGATATTAAAAATGTGATATTTGGGAGGTTTTCATATAATGTTATTTGATGTGTTTTTTTATTAATGTGGATTATTCTTTCTATATTAAATATTTTATTGTTATATTCATGGTTTTATAAATTTGTTTATGGTCTTTTTATATTAAAAAATAGATATCTCTTTTCTAATTTCAAAATGCTTTCATCATGGTTCAACCTTTGAAAAATGAAATCTAAAAATAAATAAAGTCAATAATTTTTCATGTATGTGGAATCATGATGGATTCCTAATCCACCACTTCTATAAATTTAAACACTATCAAATTTGGGGGGTATGGAGGGGACAAGAAGTTACTATAATTTTTCATTGGTCCATGGAAAAGGGTGTTGTCATGGGGGTGTCATTATTTGAAATGCGTAAATGGGATATTTGACGTTGTGACGTGGTATCTAAAACCATATAAAATCATAATGGATGGATTATAGGATTATCATTACAATTATTATATATATTATTTAATATTATCTCCTTGAATTAGCTCAAATTTTTGATTCATTGTTTACTATGTGGCCATTATGCATTGTATTTGTTTACAATAAATTTTCTACACTCTATTTTTTTCTTTATTGGGATATCATTTTAATGGAAATAGAAGTTCTATATCATTATACATTGGATTGGAAAAATGTTATATTCTTATTTATCAGTAGTTTTATGTCTAGTAAGTTTTAGATAGTAACATGGATGAGATAGATTGTTACGAAAGATACTTCCCATAAATTGTAAATGTTTTTAATTTTTTTAAATGGATTTCTAATAGAATTTAAATAGATATATAAAGCATTATTTGAGTTATTTGATTATTATATTCTAAATTATATTATTTGTGTGGCAAAATTATATTGAAATGAAGTGTTTTTCTCAAAAAATGATTGTAATTATATATATATATATATATTATAATGAATGATATTCATGTTTCTTCATGAGTAATTAATGAATGAAATGATTACTTATTTTAAAATGAAATGTGTTTTGTTTAATGGAATGATTTTTGTTAAAATAATTCAATTTTCTTTTTAAAAATGAATTTTATTTTTTTATAAATGAGTTGTTCTTTTAAAAAAATATTTATGAACTAATTTTAGATGATGGCTTTCAATTTGAGTGGTTAGCTTCAAGGACATGGATTCCAGGGTAGTTATGTGTGATGTATCAGAAAAGAACTTTTAGAATGTAATAGATCTTCCAATAATTGTAATAATTGTTAGAATGATATGAAACAAGATGAAAGAAGTCATCTCATTCACTGTTGTAAACAGAAATCCACACAAGGAATATGGTCTAGTGTTTTCTCCACACCTTGTAATGACCCGTAAAATTCAAGGAAATTTTTTTCTTAATTTTCTTTGAAATTTTTACAAGAACGCAGTTTCTGACGGCACCTGATTCTGAGGCCCAGTGTCCCCGGAATCATTTTCAGAAGTTTAGCTCGGGTACGTTCAATGAACGAACGAGTGGGATTTTCTAACATTTGAACTGGTGCTCCGAATCGAATTCTGAGGGCGCTGAGGGAATCGCAGCGCCGCTAATTTCTTAGAAACACCTTCTCCGGAGTTGCGTTTTTTCAGGTGTGGTTTTTAATTTTTGAGGTCAAGTTAAGAAATAAAATAAAGTGGTGCGACAATTTATATTATTTTTACTTAATGCGACTTAACCTATGTTAAGAGGATATTATAGGACCCACAATATCCTACCCACATGGTAGGACATTTGTGAGGTAGGGCCAGCACGAGCCCCATCGTTTCTTTCCCTCTAAGTAACGCACCCGCACCACACTTTTTAATTAAGCAACCATGCATTTATTTGGATTAAGAAACACCTAATTAATTTGGGCAGTTAAATTATTACAATTAATTCATTGAATTAATTGTTTGTTTCTTTTCTTTTGAATTTCAAAAGCTTAGGTTATGATAATAAAAAAAGTGTTGGACTTATTTTATTTTGGTTGGAACTTGTTGCATGGAGAGAATTGGGAGGAAAGTGTTCTTCTTCGACGAAGAACGTGAAGAATGCAAAGAACGCACCGATCTCCGACGAAGAACGCCAAATCCTCGGAGATTGACTACGCAACGCCGTGTACCGCGATGACAACGACTCTTCTTCTGTGATGCCCATTCCGTGACGTGACAATCCTCTTCTTCTGTGACGGTTAATTACGTGACGAACGCTCATTCAACGGAAAGGTTGAGGTAGGGGTGTGTTTTTATTTGAGCAACGCTGTTTCTTCCTTCCTTTGTTTATCTTGACCCGCTTTCTACCAAAGTAACGTGGAAGAACAGGGCCAATCCAACACGCCACAATCCCTCCTCCATTTTTGTGAATGTTTAGTGGGATCTTTGTGTTCTTCATGGGTGACGAACACCAGAACGATGCTAGTTCGTTGTGTGACGCAACGATCCCAATTGAAGATCCAAAATCATGATGTCCTAGCAATGGTGCGATGACGATAGTGGGTGACGGATCAAACCGGAATGGGAGGGACCGTCCCTTGACCGTTCTTGGAGCGGGTGAATCAAATTGTGATTTCGGAGCCGATCAGAGGCCCGGAAATACCGGAGACGATTACGGGACATCGGGGAAAAATAGTGTCCGAAGATTCGTGATGAGCGGACCGTTAGAACAAAGAACGGAGAGCACAGGAGGCGCACTGGCTGGAGGCGCCGGTTCTAGAAAATTCTAGAAAACACGGCGTGTTCCACTTAGGAACACGCCGTGTAGTGTGGGTGTACTGCGACTTGAGTTTTGGGTTTAGAGGAGTAACACATGGCGTGTGACCCCAGCCACACGGCGTGTAATCTCTACGCAGAATAGCAGAATCAGCTTCAAGAGACAATGTGTGTAATCTGGGGATACACGGTCATGGAATTGAGTACACGGGCATGTACTCCACCACACGACCAGACACGAACAACATACACGGAGCTGACCCAGATGTTTGGCCACGGCGTGTAACCATAACACACGCAGTGTACATATTTTTTACATGAACAACCCATCGACACGGGCTGTTGGACACAGAAAGTACCCGTGGACAGAAGACACGACGTGTAATCATACCACACGCTGTGTACTTACTTTTTTTTACATGACCAGCCCTGAGACACGGGCCGTAACACACGAGCAGTACCCGGTGTCAGATGACACGGCGTGTACCGTTTATCTACACGCTGTGTACTTTTGGAAATTTGGTTTGGTCGTCTTGTTCTCGGTGACTTGGGCACGTTTTCCTTGGTTTTCCTTCAAGACGTGGGACTAAACATTGGGTAACATCATCCCTGGTCTTCGTGATGGTTGATGTATCCATTTCTTTGACTCGAGAAGAAGATCCTCCCGAAATGAGCTTTTTATGTGCGGGAACCCTACAGCTGGCTGCGACTGCAGCGACGAAAACGACTGTACAGATCTTCTCAGTGGATTAGACGGTGAAGACTAGAACACTAAGCAATCCTACGTGGATCATTGCTATAGATCCTGTGTGGGTCTAATCCTGTGTGGGTCAGTGCTCAACAGTCATGTGTGGCCTAGCGCCTACATATCCTGTGTGGGTCCGATCTTGTGTGGGTCATTGCGGGGGTCAGTTACCTATCGATCCAGTGTGGGTCAGATCCTTTGTGGGTCATTGCGGGGGTTAGTTACCTATCGATCCTATGTGGGTCAGATCCTTTGTGGTTCATTGCGGGTGTTAGTACCTATCAATCCTTTATGGGTCCGATGACTTAGTTGAATCAGTGGCTATATCTGATCATCTCTATCGTCATACGAAGAAGTATACATGTGTGAGTCGAATCCTGTTTTTCTTTCCTATGTGGATTGTGTTGTGCTGTCCTGTGTGGATTAAATTTTTCTTTCCTGTGTGGACTGGGTTGTGTTTTCTATGTGGACGGGGTTGTACTTGGTCTCGGATGTTGGAGGCGAACTAGAATTGATGACTTAGGTATATGTGTCAGCATATACCTATGTAGATTCGGATGTTACTTCATGATTTTATCTTTCCTTTGTGGATTCTGGGAGACCTACGGGGGTCTCGGGGTCCCTAATGAGTATCTTATACTCACCCCTGCATGGGCCATGCCCGCACTACGTTGTGTTGGTTGCAGATGACGGAGAGCACTAATCGCGGTTGAGGCTTTCGGAGCAGGACGATACCTGGAGGTGGACCACTGGGCGGGACGTACTCGGAGTGGACGAGTGGACCCGAGGAGCTGTGGAGGATATTTGTACCCACCCTTCAGGTAGGACTTCTAGTGGATGGCTCGACATTGTGTTTTTACTTTCAGTTGTTTTCCCTTTCCAGTTGTACTTTAAATTCAGTTTGGGTTTGTATTCTGGCCCACTTAATGTTCCGCACTTACTGTTGTACCCAGTTTTACGTAGTGTTTACTTCTTCTTCTTGCTTGATCTGTGGTGTTAGTTTACTTTACAAAGGCAATGCCTTCCCTTTTTTCCAGTATTTACAATTTGGTGCTAGTCGCCAGCCCCGGTCCTATGGAAGGCAGGCTTGGGGTAGTCACGACACGGGCCCCGAGGATGGGTCATGACAAATTGGTATCATAGCCGTTCAGTTCTATAGCAGAACTTTGGACTCTGTTTTTTTTCTATGTGAAGCAATAATGTTAAGCATATCTGGTGTGGTTATCAGTCCCGGGAGCCCAGTGTTGGTACGGCGGCTGACATATCTGTACACCAGGACCCTGACTTCTGATTTCCGACTTAATGCACGAAAACATTGATTGCATTTGTGTTTCAAGTTTTCTTTGTGATTAATTTGTGTCAGCTCACCAGGTATATTGTTTGAAATGGCACACCTGTTTCTTTTGAGGATGGCCCCACGATGGCAGCCAGCTAGGGTTCCGAGAGTTGTGTGTGACGGAAGCCCGCCGAGTGATGAGGCCTCGGTACATGTCCCTTTGACAGCTGAGGAACCGGTGGTACCGCTACCCGCCGAGCCACCGATGCTACCAGCCCCATCTGCTGACGATGCACGTCGCCTTTGTGCACTGCACGAGTTTCAGCACCAGCGACCACCCAGGTCCCGCGGGGAGACGGACCCCCAGGGAGTCGAGGATTGGCTGGATGCAGTGGTATGAGTTTTCAGGTTAGCGAGGACACCAGCAGACCTCATGGTGATCCTCGTGGTGAGCTTACTACACGCTGTAGTTGGAAGATAGTGGAGCTTGATGCTCTAGGTGCACGATGAGAAATCTCTCCTCTGGTTGGACTTTGAGAGCCTTTTTCACTCGGAGTTAATCCCATCCACCCTCCGTGCGGTGTGCATCCAGGAGCTTCTTCATCTGCGGCAGGGCAGCTTGACAGTCGCCCAGTACTCGACGAGATTTACCGATCTCTCATGCTACTCGACAGACATGGTACGGGACCCATTCTTCCGGGCCTGGACCTTTGAGTAGGGATTGAGGAATGAGATCAGGGCATCGCTGATCTCCCTCAGCATTCCGACTCAGGCAGGAGTACTAGGGCGAGCCCTTCTGATCGAGATCTTTCTTACTGAGTCTACATCAGCAGTGAGACCAACCGCAGGGCAGCACGTAGCTGAGTCCTCTGTAGCAGACAGTCGACGGATGACTAATGGGTCTAGGCAGACCAGACCCTCAGGAAGATTCCCTTAGGACACTGGCTCAGTGGTGCGGGGAACTCAGTGCGGAGCCAGTCTTTCGAGAGGCAGACAGTGCTACGCATGCGGAGGGCAGGGCCACATGGCTCATGACTGCCCGACCAGCCGTGTCGAGGAGCAGCAGATGGTTGAGGGACCACCCAGGCTGAGGCATAGGGTTGACCGTGGAGGTCCGCAGGGAGTAGGCGTACGAGGCAGAGGAGCTGGCCGAGCAGTAGGTGGTGGGAGACGCTTTGAGGCTCTACCACCCCCACCCCCACCAGGAGGTCCACCCCAACCACAGGGAGCTGGCGGTCAGATACAGGCACAACTCCAGGCAGAAGAGGCCTATGACCACGGCGCGCCCGAGATGATTCAAGGTACTATCTGTGTCTATTCCACCCTTGCTGCAATTATTATAGACATAGGAGCAAGTCATTCATTCATAGTTGCTGCCCTTGTTCGGAGTTCAGAGATTCCGACGGAGCCGTTGGCTCGATCCTTATGGCTAGAGACTCTTATGGGAGCAGACTTGAAAATTACGCACTGGTGTCGGCAGTGTGGGATTACTCTAGTAGGCGAGAGATTCGACTGGGATCTTCTTGTAGCAGCATCGAGGCCTTACGACATCATCTTGGTCATGGATTGGTTATCTACAATCCATGTTCAGATTGACTATATTAGGCGCAAGGTGCGATTTGTATGCACCGACGGCAGCAGGTTCACCTTCACCGGTGAGAAGGGAGCCTTCACATCATAGGATGGACTCACGCAGAGGAGAGGACATCCCATCAGTCATCAGTTGGCTAGCCTCATCCTAGGAGCAGTTTACGTGCGAAGTCATAGTTTTCATGCAGTAGTGGATCAGTATGCAGATGTTTTCCCTGATGACGTCCTAGGGCTACCTCCTCACCGAGAGGTGTACTTTTATATTGACCTATACCCCGGCACAGCCCCGATATCGACTCCAGCGTATCAGATGGCCCCCTCCGAGCTTCGAGAGCTATAGGTACAGTTGGAGGACTTATAGGGAAAGGGATTCATCTGACCCAGTGTTTCACCATAGGCTTCCCCGATATTGTTCGCCAAGAAGGCGGACGGGAGCTTGCGACTGTGTGTCGACTATCATTGCCTAAACCAGGTGACAGTGATGAACAATTATCCACTACCGAGGATTGATGAACTCTTCGATCATCGGAAGGGAGCATGGTGGTTCTCGAAGATAGACATGAGTTCAGGCTATCACCAGCTCAGAGTTTGGGACGAGGACATACAGAAGACGGCCTTCAGATGTCGCTATGACCACTATGAGTTCTTGGTTATGCCCTTCGGCATAACAAATTCTCCCACAGTGTTCATGGGCCTCATTAACATGATCATTCAGCCATACCTCGATCGATTTGTTGTGGCCTTCATCGACGACATTTTGATATACTCGATGACTGAGGAGGAGCACGCCTACCGCTTGGGGGTTGTACTTGACACACTCCGGGAGAACCACCTTTATGGAAAGCTCCCTAAGTTTCAGTTCTAGATATGTGAGGTCCACTTCTTGGGACACCTCTTCTCTAAGGCGGTAGTTGCGGTGGATCTCGCGATGATCGAGGCAGTGCTAGCTTGAGAGCCACCCAGGAGGGTGACGTAGGTGCGGATTTTCTTGGGACTAGCTGTTTACTACCGGGGATTTGTGCCAGACATCTCCAGAGTTTTGGCACCACTTTTAGCTTTGACAAAGAAGAGGGAACCCTTTGTGTGGTCAGAAATATTTCAGCAGAGCTTCCAGGAGCTGAGACAGAGATTGACCAGTGCACCTATCTGGAGGTTGTCGGAGGAGGGAGTAGGGTACTTATTCTACTGTGATGAATCAGGGAATTGACTCGGATGTGTCCTAATGCAAGAGCGGGCAGTGATCACCTATGTATCACGTTATTTGAGGCCTCATGAAAAGAACTACGCTACCCATGACCTGGAGTTAGCAGTAGTGGTCTTCACTCTGAAGACATGGCGACATTATCTGATGGGTGAGCGCTTTACAATCTATTCTGACCATCAGAGTCTCAGGTACATCATACCTCAGAAGGACCTGAACCTAATACAACGACGATGCCTCGAGTTCCTCCAGGACTAGGACATTGAGATAATCTATACTTTTGGGAAGGGGAACGTAGTAACCGATGCTCTCAGCAGGAGTACGGGCATTCAACTACTTGAGGAGGCGATAGAGCAGCTAGAGGCTTTTCAGATATCCTTCGTGGATAGAGATGGATCATCCTTCCTTCAGTCACTCATAGTCACTCCTCCACTACTGCAGCGGGTCAGAGAGGCACAACGTGGGGACGCCGAGTGTGAGACGCGGCATGCACAGATAACCTCAGGACAGGAACCTGATGGATTCTCCACGGGAGGAGAGTACGAATTCCTTTTCAGAGGACGTACCTTGGTACCATTTGCTTTACGGGAGGAGGTGCTGATAGAGTTTCACACTTCTCCTTTGGCGGTTCATCTTGGAGTGGCGAAGATGTACCAGGATCTCAGACGACAGCACTGGTGGCCGGGCATGAAGAAGGCTGTGGAAGAGTTCATTTCTCGATGCCTCACCTGCCAGCAGGTGAAGGTGGAGCACCAGGTTACAGAAGGCTCGGTACATCCCTTAGAGGTCCCAGAGTGAAAGTGAGACTTGATATCTATGGACTTCGTGACTGGACTTCCACGCAATTCTAGAGGTCACGAATCCATTTGGGTGATTGTCGAACGACTCAACAAGTCGGCTCACTTCTAACCAATCAGAGAGCAGGGCACAATGGAGAGCTTGGGACGTCTCTACGTTCAGGAGAGTGTACAGATTCACGCTGTTACATCATATATCGTCTTAGATCGTGATGCTTGCTTTACATCCCGGCTTTGGAAGGGGTTACGGGAGGCGTTCGGGACGCAGCTACGTCTGAGCACCGCCTTTCACCCTCAGACAGATGGTCAGATGGAGAGGACCATTCAAACACTAGAAGACATGCTCCACTAATGTGTCCTTGACTTTGGTCGTATCTTGGAGGACCACTTACCTTGGTGGAGTTTGTGTACAACAATAGCTACCACTCCACCATTGGGATGGCACCATACGAGGAGTTGTACGGCCGACCTTGCAGATCACCGATGTGCTAGACAGACCCTGGGGAGCCAGCACTTGTGGGACCGAAGATAGTCCAGGCCATGACAGAGAAGGTCCAAGTCATCCAGGAGTGGATGAGGACAGCTCAGAGCCGGTATAAGTCTTATGCTGATAGGAGGTGGAGGCAACTAGAGTTCAAGGATGGCGACCATGTCTTCTTGCAGGTCTCACCTCAAAGTGGGTTACAGAGATTTGGAAGAGGCAGCAAGTTATCTCCAAGATTCATCGGACCTTTCCAGGTCCTCAGCAGGATTGGCGAGGTGGCTTATCACCTAGATCTACCACCTCAGTTGCACCGGGTGCACGTCGTCTTCCATGTATCCCAGCTGAGGTGATACGTGCACGACCCGACACATATCATTGACAATGGGGAGCTGGACGTTGAGGATGGGGTGACTTTTGTGGAGGTCTCGGTGGAGATTGAGGATCGACAGGATCAGGTCTTAAGTGGATGGTCGATTCCTCTAGTACGCTTCTGAAGGCAGCACAGGAACCTCCAAAAGAGAACTTGGCAGCGAGAGGCTCAGATTCGTTCTCAGTACCAACTTTTGTTTCCCTAGTTTATGATCTATCATTACGTGGATGTAGATCCCTGAGGTGGGAGTGATGTAAAGACCCGTAAAATTCAAGGAAATTTTTTTCTTAATTTTCATTGGAATTTTACAAGAACACAGTTTCTGACGGCACCTGAATCTGAGGCCCGGTGTGCCTGGAATCATTTTGCGAAGTTTAGCTCGGGTAAGTTCAGTGAACGAACAAGAATGTTTTTCTAACATTTGTACTGGTTCTCAGAATCGAATTCTGAGGGCACTGATGGAATTGCAGCATCGGTAATTTCTTAGAAACACCTTCTCCGGAGTTGCGTTTTCTCAGTTGTGGTTTTTAATTTTTGAGGTTAAGTTAAGAAATAAAATAAAGTGGTGCAACAATTTATTTTATTTTTACTTAAAGCGGCTTAACCAATGTGAAGCAGATTAGATGGGACCCACAATATCCTACCAACTTGGTTGGATAATTGTGAGGTGGGGCATGCATGAGCCCCGCCGTTTCTTTCCCTCTAAGTAACGCACCCGCACCCCCTTTTTAATGATGTCAACCGTGCATTTATTTGGATTAAGAAATGTCTCATTAATTAGGGCGTTTAAATTGTTACAATTAATTCATTGAATTAATTGTTCATTTCTTTTCTTTTTAATTTCAAAAGCATAGGTTATGATAATAAAATAAGTGTTGGACTTATTTTATTTTTGTTGGAACTTTTTATGTGGATAGAATTGGGAGGAAAGCGTTCTTCTTCGATGAAGAATGCGAAGAACGTGAATAATGCACCGATCTCTGACGAAGAATGCCAAATCCTCGGAGATTGACTACGCAACGCCATGTACAACGATGACAACGACTATTCTTCCACGATTCCCCTTCGGCGACGCAACGATCCTCTTCTTCCGCGATGGTTAATTCTACGACGAATGCTCGTTCAACGACAACGTTGAGGTAGGGGTGTGTTTTTATTTGAGCAACGCTGTTTCTTCCTTCCTTTTTTATATTGACCCGCTTTCTACCAATATAACGTGGCAGAACCGGGCCAAACAAACATGTCCTGATCCCTCCACCGTTTTTGTGAATGATTGGTGGGATCTTCGTGTTCTTCATGGGTGACGAACACCGGAACGTTGCTAGTTCGTTGTGCGATGCAACGATCCCAATTGAAGATCCAACATCATGACGTCCTAGAAAAGGTGCGATGACAATAGAGGGTGATGGATCAAACTGGAACGGGATGGACCGTTCCTTGACCGTTATTTGAGCGGGTGAATCAAATTGTGATTTCGGAGCCGATCGGAGGCCCGAAAACACCGGAGACGATTACGGGACATGGGGGAACATAGTGTCTGAAGTTTCGTGATGAGCGGACCGTTAGAACGAAGAATGGACAGCACGGGAGGCACGCTGGCCGGAGGCGTCGGTTGTAGAAAATTCCATAATACACGGCGTGTTCCACTTACGAACACGCTGTGTAGTGTAGGTGTACTACGGCTTCAGTTTCGGGTTTAGACAAGTAACACACGGCGTGTGACATCGGCCACATGACGTGTAATCTCTATGCAGAATAGCAAAAGTAGCTTCACAGGACTCAGCGTGTAATCCAGGGATACACAGCCATGGAATTGAGTACACGGGCATGTACTCCACCACACCACCAGGTACGACCAGCATACACAGAGCTGACCCAGATGTTTGGCCACAGCGTGTAACCATAACACACACCGTGTACATACTTTTTTACATGAACAACACATCGACACGGGCTATAGGACACAGACAGTACCCGTAGACAGAAGACACGGCGTGTAACCATACCACATGTCGTGTACTTACATTTTTTTACATGACCAGCCCTGCGACATGGGTCGTAACACAAGGGAAGTACCCGGTCTCATATGACACGGTGTGCACCATAAATCTACATGTCGTTTACTTTTGGAAATTTGGTTTGGTCATATTGTTCTCGGTGACATGGGCACATTTTTCATGGTTTTCCATTAAGATGTGGGACGAAACGTTGGGTTACATCATCCTTGGTCTTTATGATGGTTGATGTGTCCATTCCTTTGACTCGAGGAGAGGATCCTCCCAAAACGAGCTTTTTATGTGTGGGAACCCTAGAGCTGGATGCGACTACAACGACGACAACGACTGTACAAAGATCATCAGTGGATTCGACGGCGATGACTACAACACTCAGCGATCCTATGTGGATCAGTGCTACAGATCCTGTGTGGGTCTGATCCTGTGTGGGTCAGTGCTCAGCAGTCCTGTGTAGGCTAGCGCTTACAGATCTTGTGTGGGTCTGATCCTTTGTGGGTCATTGTGGGGGTTAGTTACCTATCGATCTTGTGTGGGTCAGATCCTTTGTGGGTCATTGCGGGGGTTAGCTATCTATCGATCCAATGTGGGTCAGATCCTTTGTGGGTTATTGCAGGGGTTAGTACCTGTTGATCCTTTTTGGGTCTGACGAATTAGATGAATCAGTGGCTATATCAGATCATCTCTATCATCATACGAAGAAGTATACCTGTGTGAGATGAATCCTGTTTTTCTTTCCGATGTGGATTGTGATGTGCTATCCTGTGTGGATTACGTTTTTCTTTCCTGTGTGGACTGGGTTGTCTTTTCCTGTGTGGACTGGGTTGTACTTGGGCTCGGATGTTGGAGCCAAACTAGAGTTGATGACTTAGGTATATGTATGGGAATACACCTAAGTAGAGTCGGATGTTACTTCGTGATTGTATATTTACTTTTTCGATTATCCATTGTAGATTTTGGGAGACCTACGGGGGTCTCGGGGTCCCTACTGAGTAGCTTATACTCACCCCTGCACGAGCTATGCCCGCACTACGTTGTGTTGGTTGCAGACGACGGACATCACTAATCGCGGTTGAGGCTTGCGGAGCAGGACGGTACCTGAAGGTGGACCACTGGGCAGGACGTACTCGGAGTGGACAGCTGGACCCGAGGAGCTGTGGAGGATATCTGTAGCCACCCTTCAGATGGGACTTCCAGTGGACGGCTCAACGTTGGGACTTTACTTTCAGTTGTTGTTTTCCCTTTTCCAATTGTACTTTACATTCAGTTTGGGTTTGTATTCTGGCCCACTTACTTTTCTGCACTTACTGTTGTAACCAGTTTTACTTAGTGTTTACTTCATCTACTTTCTTGTTATGTGGTGTTTGTTTACTTGACAAAGGCAATGCCTTCCCTTTTTATCGGGATTTACACCTTGGTTCTAGTCGCCAGCCCCTAGCCTATGGAAGGCAGGCTTGGGGTAGTCACGGCATGTGCCCCGAGGACGGGTCGTGACATACCTTGTCAAATATTTCACTATGATGGGTGAAGATCCTTCATCCATGAACTAACAAACCAATTCCATATAAAAAATGGTAATTTGATTAAAATATATATGGACATGAAATTTTTAAGAATATGATTTATTTCGGTTTGTTTTAAAAAATATTCTATTACATAAATATATTGATGGAAATACTATTTAGTATCTACTTTATACCATCCATAAAAAATAATTAAAATTACTTGTATTTTTAATTATTAATATATAACAATTAAATGTTTTATTCTGAGTTTATAATGTATAATTTATTTGATATAAATAGTTATTAATATTTCGTGCTGGGATCCAACAGTGATAGTTTTTTCCATACACTACATATATATTTTTCCATTTTAGACTTTATTCATCTCAGTTTAGGAAAAGAGATGAAAAAACTAGGATATAGTTCTTATTCATGATAGTGGAATTTTTGTAATTTGTGTTGGTATGTTGATTTGGTGATGAATACATCACATGATAACCTATAATATTTTCAAATTTGTATTTTTTGATTTATATGTACTTTTTTTAACTATGGTTGACTATTCATTTAGGTCAATTGTTAATGAATTGTTTTAATAAAATTCATTTTATTTGGTCGATCATGTATATAAATTATCCTCCTATTTTTCTGTATTCCTATGGTGAATCACCAAGATAATGGAAGTGTACCTTAATTAATAATGTTTATAAGTTTTCAAAATATATGGATAAAATTTATTTCATGAATTATGTCATTTTTTACTTTTAAATGACTTGAAACCATGTATTTTTTGTTGTATATTCAACCCCTCTTCTATAAAATCAATTATTTTTTCCATATCGATTAATAAAATAATAAAATCATTGAAGAAATTAATTCACACACATTAAATGAAATGTAATTTGACCCTTTTCTATATTATTGTAAAGGTCCCATCCTAAATCGTGATGTTGGAGAACAAGTGTTGAGGAATAAATAAACTTAGTAACTAATGGTTTATTTTAGAATTCATAGGATAGAAGAAGTTATGTGGGAAATTGAATAAGGTATGAATATCATGTATCGACATTTTTCCTTTTTTTTGAATATTTTAAATTTTGATGATTAATGATTTGAATGTAGAATGAATATAACACTAGAGATTACATTATAGTAAATAATATTTTCATTATAATATAATAAATAATAATTCAGATATAATTTTCTAATAATGCGATTAAAAACTAATTCAAATATATTATACTACTAATTTAATGATTCTTTTTATTTTATTATTTATTTTTATATCATATTAGATTATGTTTTCATGATATTTAAAAAAAATGATTATTTAGTGAATATTGAAAAATGATGATTTTACATATACAATACCTTTTATTACATTTATAATTATATAATAAAAAAATAAATTTCTATTAAACCATTTTTGTAACACCCCAGGCATCCATCGTACGTTTCCCTTTGAATAATTCAATTTCTTGCACTGTACGCAACATCCAGATTCTAACACACTATGACCATTCAAACATGCCATTATGAATAGTAATACCCACTTTTTTAATTTTTATAAATTGTTTTTTTCAAAATGTACTTTATTTTTTAATTCGGAATATCAAAATTAGCTTATAGTGAGTTTTTGGTATTATTCTAAAAACATTCAATTTTTAATGAATAGTGAAAAACACTACAGTATTTTTTAAAACCGACATTTTATTTAAATTTATTTTAGTTCAATGTAGATACATAATATCTATATATTTTCAATGTAATTCATTATTGTCATTTTATAATAAGTTTACATATATAAAAATTAAATTGAAAATTTTAATGTCTTTTACCCACCACATTTGAGTATTTCCAAATTTGCATTAAAAGTAATTTTACTACTTCCGTGAGTTGAATTTAAAAAAATATAAAAAACACTATTAATATCAGTAAGTAAAATGTGGTTCAATAAGATGAAATTAATTTTTGTTGAATAGTAACTTTGGACTTTTATTTACAATGGTTAAAAGTAAATAGTGTAATTAAGGGTAAAAATGATATCATAATTACCCTAGAACACATCCTATCTCTATTTTATATGATTAATTTTACCAATAACAACCATAGTAGTAAAATATTTTCCCTTTTGGTCCACATGGATTAGATTAGGATAATAATTATAATTTTATTTAATTAATTGTTAAAAGAGTTATATTCAAAGATTAGTAAATAAAACATTTTTAATATAGTGTTTTACATTCGATAAATTAAACTATAAATATTCATTAGAAATATAAAAACATTTCCTATATAATGGTATTTTATTTATACTATGTAAACATTAAATAATTTAATTTATTTATGACACAATGATGATGTAGTAATTACCTTATTAATGAAATATTAAATTAATTCATATTATAAATATACAAATAAATATAATATGAGACATTTGATCAATTAAAATAATTTTACAGGTTAATATGACTTGTTAAGGTAAGTCAAATAATTTTTATTCAAAGTGATACTGTAATTATATCTTTCAACAAAAATGAGAAATTAAATAGTCTCAAAATTGACATAATTGAGTTTTAAAAACAAATATTATATTATTAATTGATATAATATTCCTAAAAATCTATGGTTCATCCAAAGGACTTAGATAAGGTTATATATATAAAAAATTAACCACTTGCATTCTTTTGTCTTGTTATTGTTTGTTTAATAACCATATAATATAAAAATACAAAGAGACATGGAAAATTTCAAACTATTTAACTAAGAGTTAAATCTATAAGAAAGGTTAATATGATGACCTAAAACTATATATAAACTATTGGTATAGAGGTTTTAGACCAATATCCATCTTTGGTTTTAAATAATTTATTTTTTATGCATTGGAAAATGAAAATAAATTTATTATAAAATAATATTTCAATCTTTTCCTAAAATGACCCTCACCTCTCTTAGAAAAGGGAACTTCCACTTCTCTTCATTTCAAACCTCCAAAAACTTTTGGATCTGAGAAACCCTAAACAAATATCCTCCCAAATACCCTCCCTTAATTCTAGATCCCTTCATTTGGTCAAAAATCCTAATTAAGGACCCCTTTTGATCAAATCAAATGGAAGAACTAGAAGAAGAGGTAAATATTTCATCACCTCATTCGCGATATTTTCTTCTTCCACTTCTTCTTTCATTGTTGTTTCCATTATAAAATAAAAACTTCTGTATATTATATATACTTTTATGTTATATTAAAAATGGTACAACCATATTCATTAGTATATCCATTATATGAATGACAAAGTCACCATAAGTGTGTATGTATGGCTTACCATGTCCACGTCGTGGTGTAGTTTTTCATTCAAACACTTCATTATTTGGATGGGTATAATAATGAGAATAACTGATGTAAAAAATAAATATAAAATTTTAACGATTATTTATATATGATATACCATCCAATTAAATATGATTTAACCATTAATATAATTATATCGTCGCTCATGCATACGTACGGATTACCATCTCCACGAACACGAGTAGAATCATTCCCCATCCTAATAATTCAAGAATCATTTTAATATTATTATTAAAAATAATGTTTTAGAACATAATATCACACTGGATATGAATAAAATACATCCTCTTCATAAAAAACATGGCTATCATAATCGGTCATATAATTGAAAACAGACCAGTTAACACCTAAAACGATGATATTACTAAAATATTATTAACAATGAAATATGAAAGGATCATATTTGATATCATAATTATGAATATAGTTTTTGTTTAATTTAATAAAAATTATTTTACTATTATACAAGATTTTAATGTACCCTCAACCTAACAAAATTATAAGGTAATGTTTAATTTCACAATCTCTTTATTATCCGAGGTTTTTTTACGTAAGTATCTACGGTGACCTCTTTATCATCCAAATACATGTTTTCATAAAAATGTATTTCCTTTTTTTTCTATATAGTAAAATATGGGTTAAAGTCATTTAAACCCTTATTTTACCATATATGTTTGTAAAATAAGGTTTTCGTTATTTTCCAATCAAGGTACTTAATGACATTTTCACCAAAATTATTGCAAGAATGTATTTTTTAAATTATATGGAAGGGGAAGCTATTTTCTATCATTAAAAAATTGTAGAAGCTTCCCATACAAGCTTATAAGGAAATTTCAAAATAAATGTTTTCATTTATTATTATATGACTTTTAAATAGTTTCAAAATATAATGAGATATTTCTCTAAAAATGTTTTGATTTCATCAATTCCAACATCTTTTGATGGATTTTAATCATGTTTGAAGTTAATTTATCATTATACAAATCTTCAATATTTTATTGAAGGTTTTGTGATATTTTTGACAGTGAATGTTTAATTTTTAATACATTAATGGTTTATGGATAAAGTATTGACATTTAGTATGCCAGTTTTAATATGAATGTTTAAGTTATGTTTAAACCTTTTATTATATGGAATGCATTGGACTTAGATAGTGACGGGTGGATCACGCTATAGCTCTGTGATGCATCGGTAGGTCTATTGAGACAAAATAGTTTCTTGGCACAAGGCCTTGAAAAAATCTTATTTTTAGTCATAGCACAAGGCCTTGACTATGTGGATATATAATCAGGAAATGTGCATTCCATTATTATGAAAGTGGCGGTTGATATTGCATATGATTTTTCAACTATTAGAATATCCATGTGAATAATTAAATGTAATTATTTAATTATACCTTTTCCATATTATTCGGATGTTTATGATTAAAAATCTTTTGTTTTACTCTTTTACATTGCCTTAAATGTTTAACCTTATTTATAAAAGTTTCTTCTATATTGTTATCCGTACTGAGCATTTGATCTCACACATTTCTATGTATTATTTTTCCTAGTATTTGAAGAAGTAATTTATGGTTGAACAGTATGGATAAGCTAAGGATATAAGTGTGTTCAAAAGGTTAAAAAATGTGGTTGATGTTTTTATTTCACGATTTACGGCAAAACTGATGAATGTATCTTGTACTTCCAAGGCTACTAAACCAATCATTCTTTCGGGACATTGTCACGACCCATCCTTGAGGCCCGTGTCGTGACTACCCCAAGCCCGCCTTCCATAGGCCGGGGGCTGGCGACTAGCACCAAGGCGTAAATCTCGGTAAAGGGAAGGCATTGCCTTTGTAAAGTAAACAAGCACCAAAGAGTAAGGAAGCAGAAAACGTAAACACTAAGTAAAAACCGGTACAACAGTAAGTGCGGAAAAGTAAATGGGCCAGTATACAAACCCAAACTGAAAGTAAAGTACAACTCAAAAGGAAAAACATCAACTGAAAAGTAAAAGCTGCTACGCCGAGCTGTCCACTGGAAATCCCACCTGAAGGGTGGGTACAAATAGCTCCACTGCTCCTCGGGTTCCGCCGTCCTCTCCGAGTACGTCCCGCCCAGTGGTCCACCTCCAGGTACCGTCCTGCTCTACAAGTCACAACCACGATCAATGCTATCTATCGTCTGCAACCAACACATCGTAGTGCGGGCACAACCCGTGCATGGGTGAGTATAACCTACTCAGTAGGGACCTCGAGACCCCCGAAGGTCTCCCAAAATCCACAATGGATAAAACACAAAGGAAAGATACAATCACGAAGTAACAACCGACACTGCTTAGGTATATGCCCATACATATACCTAAGTCGTCAATCCCAATACGCTCCAACCTCCGAGCCCAAGTACAACCCAGTCCACATAGGAATGTGTACGTATTCCACTCAGGATAGCATAACACAATCCACACAGGAAAGCAAACATGATTCAGCTCACACAGGTATACAACTTCGAAGACGATAGAGATGATCACTGATCCATCTAAGTCGCCGGACCCACAAAGGATCGATAGGTACTAACCCCCGCAAAGACCCACACAGGATCGGACCCACACAGGATCTGTAGGCACTGGCTCACACAGAACCACTGAGCGCTGACCCACATAGGATCAGACCCACACAAGATCGGTAGCACTGATCCACACAGGATCGCTGAGTGTTGTAGTCGTCGTCGTCGAATCCACTGAGGATCTCTGCACAGTCGTTGTCGCAGTCACAGTAGCAGTCGCAGCCAGCTCTAGGGTTTCCGCACACAACAAGCTCGTTCGGGAGGGTCTGCTGCATGAGCCGAGAGGCTGATACATCAACTGACACATAGTCTAGAGTTGATGTATCAAATAGTTCTGTATCATCAACAGGAAATCAACACAATAGACGACGCGTCAATCGGACGCCCGGTCTGAGAGTTATTGGCTTTTTCGTCCCAGGGGCCTAGTTGGTTTTTAAGGCAAAACCAACTCGACCGTACTCCACCTGCGTCCAAACATCGGGCAGAGTATGCCAAAAGATCTGTCTCACTTAGAGGAATTCAACGAAGTCGACGGCACGTCGATCGGACGTCCGAAGCTCAAGATATGAGCGTTTCCGCTCCGAGGGCCCGGTTGGTTTCGAGTACGAACCAACCCGGCCGAACTCAAAGTATTCTGAAACCTTGAATGAGATATACCGAAATGCCCGCCTCGTTCTAAGGATCTTTTCTCCACTGACGGTGCGTCTATCGGAGGTCCGTAGCCCGAGTTATGGGTAATTAAACCCAAACGGTCCGAAAACGGTGGTTTCGGGCCCGGACTGACCCGGCCCGAGACCCCCCCCAGATGGCCCGAACCGGGTCGACCCGCCCTGGTTCCGGGTCGGCCCGGCCCGGCACGGCCCGGCCCGGCTGGGCGTGGCCCGGCTTGGTGCGGCCCGACCCGGTTGGGCTCGGCCCGGCTGGGCGCGGCCCAGCCTGGCAGACCGGCCAGGCACCGGTCCGGCCGGGCACAGCGTGCGCCGCGCGCTGTCTGGATCGGCCTTTGGCCGAGCCATTTTAGCAAGGGGGGGGGGGGCTGCCCCCCTGTGTAACTGCCCCCCCCCCTCAATTAAGGGGGGTCGTTTGATGCCGGACGAGGGAATTTATTTCCCCCGGCTCCTCCCTGTCCGGCCGGTTCCTGCTCAACGGGACCGGCGGTGGCCGGTCCCCTTCCTGCTCCGACACCGATGGCCCGGTCCGGACGCCGGTCACCTTGCGTCGCCGTAGCCCGGAACCGGCCGTGACCCTTGTCATTCATCACGGTGCGACGGCACCGCGCCCCTCCTCCGCGGCCCCGCTCCGGCCTCGGCGTCTTCTTTTTTCTTCGACGCGGCGCGACGACGTCGCGTTCTTGAACTTCTTTCCGCGGCATGACGCGACAGCGCCACACATTTCATTCCGCATGAATCCACGTGGTGCGACGACACCCCGCTCTCCCGTACCAACCACAAGGAACCAACACGAAAATTAAGGAGGAGGGTCAGCCGTGTTTGTGCGGTCCGACCCCCCTCGCGTTATTTGATAACAAAAGGTTTTTAAAATTTCACAAAGAAATTCAGGAAAGTATCACGAACAAAAGAATTAATTACAATCCCCTACCTCGGTTCAGGAACGGTGCAAGTTAATCGAGCCGCGGAAGTCGAGTGTCGCGGAGGTCGGGCGTCACGGAAAATGAACGTCGATTCTGTTGTCTTCGAGGGGCGTTCGAAGAGGAAACGACGTTGGCAGAAGATGTCGCATTCTTCGGCGGAGATGTTCTTCACGTTCTTCTTCGATGTTGAAGAAGAAGAAGACTTCCTCAACATATCCCCTTTCTCTCCCAAGTCTCCACCACAAGAACAACTAACCCCAAAATAAAATAATCCTCCCACTTATTTTATTAACCCAACATAGGTTTTGAATTTCAAGAGTTTGAAAATTCAAAACCCACATTTAACTCACTTAAGTTTTAAACATAAGATGTTAAAAAATTAATGAGGTGATAAGTTAACAAAACTTAAATGGGGGGTTTAGAGGGGTTAGGAAAGTGAGGGGTTGGGCTCGTGTGGGTCCCACCCAACCATATCCTCTCAAGGTTGGTTATCTCAAGTGGATCCCACCCCCAACATCCTTACATAGGATTAAACTACCAAGTGGGAAAAATAAAAATTGTTAAATTATTTTTAACTACCACAAAAATTAATAACTCCCCTCGTGTAAACGCAATTCCGAAACCGGAGTTCCTAAGCAATTACCGGCGCTGCGGTTCCATCGGTGCCCTCAGAATTCGATTCTGGGTATCAGTTCAAAAGATAGAAATTCCCGCTCTTTCTTTCACTGAACGTACCTGAGCCAAACTTTGGAAATTGATTCCAGGTACACCGGGCCTCGGAATCAGGTGCTGTCAAAAACCGCGTTCTTGTAAAATTCCAAAGAAAATTAAGAAAAAAATTTACTCGAATTTTATGGGTCTTTACATTACTCCCACCTCTGGGCTTTACGTCCCCGTAGAGATACATCAAAACTAGGGAAACAAATGAGGGTACTGAGCACGCATCTCAGCCTCCCGCTCCCAAGTGCTCTCTTGGAGGTTTCCGTGCTGCCATCTGATGCGCACTAGAGGAATCGACCATCCACGTATGAACCGCTCCTATCGATCCTCGATCTCCACCAGGATCTCCGTAAAAGTCCCCCCATCGTCAACGTCATGCTCCCCATGGTCAATTATGTGCGTAGGTTCGTGCACGTATCTCCTCAGCTGAGATATGTGGAAGACGTCATGCACCCAGTTCAACAGAGGTGGTAGAGGCAGACGATAAGCCACCTCGCCAATTCTGCTGAGGACCTAGAATGGTCCGATGAAGCGTGGAGACAACTTGCCACCTCGGCCAAATCTCCAAAATCCTCATCGAGGTGAGACACGCAAGAAGACGTGGTCTCCATCCTCGAACTCTAGTGGCCTCCGCCTCCTGTCAGCATAAGACTTTTTCCAGCTCTGAGTTGTCCTCATCCACTTCTAGATGACCTGGACCTTCTCTGTCGTGGCCTGGACCATCTCCGGCCCCATAAGTGCGGACTCCCCAGGGTCTGTCCAGCACAAAGGAGATCTACAAGGTCGGCCATACAACGCCTCGTACGGTGCTATCTCGATGGTGGAGTGGTAGCTGTTGTTGTACGAAAACTCCACCATGGGTAGGTGGTCCTCCCAGCTACGACCAATGTCGAGAACACATGCGTGGAGAATGTCCTCGAGAGTCTGAATGGGCCTCTTCGTCTGACCATCCGTCTGAGGGTGAAAGTCTGTGCTCAGACGTAGCTGCGTCCCGAACGCCTCCTGGAATCCCTTTCATAGCCGGGAAGTAAAACGAGTATCTCGATCAGAGACGATAGATGATGGCACACCATGAAGCCACACAATCTCCTGAACGTAAAGTCATCCCAAGCTCTCCACTGAGCCCTTCTCTCTGATGGGTAATAAGTGTGCCGACTTGGTGAGTCGGTCAACAACCACCCAAATGGAGTCGTGACCTCTAGAAGTGCGTGGAAGTCCAGTCACTAAGTCCATAGATATATCGTCCCACTTCCACTCCGGAACCTCCAAGGGTTGTACCAAGCCTGCAGGTACCTGGTGCTCAGCCTTCACCTACTAGCAGGTGAGGCATCGAGAAACGAACTCTGCCACAACCTTCTTCATGCCTGGCCACCAGTGCTGTCGTCTGAGATCTTGGTACATCTTCACCACTCCAGGATATACCGCCAAAGGAGAAGTGTGAAACTCTCTCAGTACCTCCTCCCGTAAAGTGACTAGTACCATGGTATGTCCTCTAAAAAGGATGTCGTGCTCTGATCCAAAGGAGAAACCATCAGGTGCATGTCCTGAGGATATATGTGCACGTCGCGTCTCACAGTCAGCATCCCAACGTTGTGCCTCTCTGACCTGCTATAGTAGTTGAGGAGTGACTGTGAGAGACTGAAGGAAGGCTGCTTCATCTCTATCCACAAAGGATATCTGCAAAGAGGCTAGCTGCTCTATCACCTCCTCAAGTAGCTGGATGCCCTTCCTCCTGTTGAGGGCATCTGCTACCACGTTCCCCTTTCCAGGAGTATAGACTATCTCAAAGTCATAGTCCTGGAGGAACTCGAGCCATCTCCGCTGTCTCAGATACAGGACCTTATGCGAGAAGATGTACTAGAGAATCTGGTGGTCAGAAAAGACTGTAAAGAACCCACCGATCAGGTAGTGTCGCCAGTTCTTCAGAGCGAAGACCACTACTTCTAACTCCAGGTCATGGGTAGCATAATTCTGCTCATGCGGCCTCAACTGACATGATCCATAGGTGATCACTTCCTCCTCCTGCATCAGGACACATCCGAGTCTGGCCCCTGATTCATCGCAGTAAACTACGTACCCTACTCCCTCCTCAGGCAACCTCAAGATAGGTGCACTGGTCAATCTCTGTCTCAACTCCTAGAAGCTCTGCTGACATCCGTCTGACCAAACGAAGGGTTTCCCATTCTTCGTCAAAGCTGAGAGTGGTGCCGCAACTCTAAAGAAGTCTGGCACGAATCTCTAGTAGTATCCATCTATTCCCAAGAAACTCCACACCTCCGTCATGCTGCTGGGTGGCTCCCAAGCTAACACTGCCTCGATCTTCGTAGGATCCACTGCAAATTCCACCTCAGAGATGACGTGTACCAAGAGTTGGACCTCACGTTTCCAGAACTAACACTTCGAGAGCTTATCATAAAGCTGGTGCTCTCGGAGTGTGTCTAGTACAACCCGCAAGTGGTAGGCATGCTCCTCCTCCGTCGTCAAGTAAATCAGAATGGAATCGATGAAGACCACGACAAATCGATCGAGGTATGGCTGAAAGATCCTGTTCATGAGGTCCATGAACACTGCTGGAGCATTGGTTATGCCGAAGGGCATAACCAAGAACTCATAGTGGACATACCTACATCTGAAGGCCGTCTTCTGTACGTCCTCATCTCGAACTCTGAGCTGATGATAGCCTGACCTGAGGTCTATCTTCGAGAACCATCGTGCTCCCTTGAGCTGGTCGAAGAGGTCATCAATCCTTGGTAGCAGATACTTGTTCCTCACTGTCACCTGGTTCAGGCGACGATAGTCGACACAAAGTCGCAAGCTCCCGTCCGCCCTCTTGGCGAACAATATCGGGGAAGCCCAGGGTGAAACACTGGGTCGAATAAACCCCTTGCCCTGCAAATCCTCTAACTGTACCCGTAGCTCTCGAAGTACTGTGGGGGCCATCCGATACGCTGGGGTGGATATCGGGGCTGTCCCAGGGTATGGGTCAATATAAAAGTCTACCTCTCTACAAGGAGGTAGTCCTGGAATGTTGTCCGGAAAAATTTCCTCAAACTGATCCACCACTGTAGGAAAACCAGGACTCCGCATGTCAACTGCTCCTAGGATGAGGCTAGCCAACTGATGAGTGATGGGATGTACTCTCCTCCGCGGATGTCCATCATGTGCTGCAAAGGCTCCCTTCTTGCCGGTGAAGGTGAACCTGCCCCCGTCGGTGCGTACACATCTCACCTTGCGCCTAAAACAGTCATTCTTTTCATGGACCGTAGATAACCAATCCATGCCCAAGATGACGTCGTAAGGCCTCGACGCCACTACAAGTAGATCCCAGCCGAAGCTCTCGCCTCCTAGAGTAAGCTCACACTGCCGACACCAATGCGTAATCGTCGAGTCTTCTCCCGTAGGAGTCTTTTGCCGTAAGGATCGAGCCAACGGCTTTGTCGGAATCTCCGAGCTCGGAACAAGGGCAGCGACTATGAAAGAGTGACTCGCACTTGTGTCTATAAGTGCTGCATCAAGGGTGGAATAGACACAGATAGTACCTCGAATCATCTCGGAAGCACCGTGGTCATAGGCCTCTACTGCCTGTATCTATGCATGTCTCTGCCCGCCAGCTCCCTGTGGTCGGAGTGGACCTCCTGGTGGTGTTGGTCGTAGAACTTCAAAGCATTGCCCACCACCTGCTGCTCAGCCATCTCCTCTGCCTCGTCCGCCTCCTCCATGTGGACCGCCACAGTCGACCCTCTGCCTCTTCCTCGGCTATCCGTCAACCATCTGATGCTCCTCGGCACGGTGGGTCGGGCAGTCACGAGCCATGTGGCCCTGCCCGCCGCACGAGTAACATTGTCTGCCTCTCGAAAGAATGGCTCCGCGCTGTGTGCCCCGCACTGCTGAGCCAGTGTCCTGAGGTTGTCTGCATTAGAGTCTAGTCTGCCTGGACCCATGAGTCATCTGTCGACTTCCTTCTGCGGAAGACTCTGCTACGTGCCTCCCTGCGGTGGGTCTCGGTGCTGGTGTAGACTCAGCAAGAAAACTCTCGATCAAAAGGGCCCGCTCCAGTACTCATGTCTGAGTCGGAATGCAGAGGGAGATCAGTGATGCCCTGATATCGTGTCTCAAACCCTGCTCAAAGGTCCAGGCTTGGAAGAGTGGGTCTCGTAACATGTCGGTCGAGTAGAGCGAGAGATTGGTAAATCTCGCCGAGTACTGGGCGACCGTCAGGCTGCCCTGCCGCAGCTGAAAAATCTCCTGAATGCGTACCGCACAGAGGGTGGCTGGGACGAACTCCGAGCGGAAGAGGCTCTCAAAGTCCATCCAATGTTGAGATGCCTCATCATGCCCCTAGAGCATCAAGATACACCATCGGCCCGCTGCTGCATGCAGTAGGCTCGCAGCGAGGATCACCATGAGGTCTGCTGGTGTCCTCACTAGCCTGAAAACTCGTACGACTGCCTCCAGCCAGTCCTCGGCTGCCTGGGGGTCCATCTCCCCATGGAACCTGGGTGGTCGCTGGTGCTGGAACTCATGCAGTGCGCTGAGGCGAAGTGCATCGTCAGTGGCAGGTGCTGGAAGTATCGGTGGCTCAGCGGGTAGAGCTACCGCTGGTGCCACTGCTGACAAAGGGCCCTGCACCGAGGCCTCATCACTCGGTGGGCTATCGTCACACTCGACTCTCGGAACCCTAGCTGGCTGCCATAGTGGGGCCATCCTGAAAAGGAAACAGGTGCGCCATGGTTAGAACAGTATACCTGGTGAGCTGATACAAAGTAATCACAATGAAAACTTGAAACACATACGCAATCAATGTTTTCG
This sequence comes from Viscum album, assembly GCA_963277665.1. NCBI lineage: Eukaryota > Viridiplantae > Streptophyta > Magnoliopsida > Santalales > Viscaceae > Viscum > Viscum album. Next base: position 538,197,813 of record OY728129.1, read on the forward strand.
TGCATTAAGTCAGAAATCAGAATTCAGGGTCCTAGTGTACGGATACGTCGGCCGCCTCACCAACACTGGACTCCCTGGACTAATAACCACACCCAATACGCTTAACACTCTTGCTTCACATAGAAGAAAGATCAGAGTCTGCGGTAGAACCGAACTTCTTTGTTACCAATTTGTCACAACCCGTCCTCGGGGCCCGTGTCGTGACTACCCCAAGCCCACCTTCCATAGGCCAGGGCTGGAGACTAGCATCAAGGCGTAAATCCCGGTAAAAGGAAGGAATTGCCTTTGTAAATTAAACAATCACCACAGATTAAGCAAGAGGAAAAAGTAAACACTAAGTAAAAACTGGTACAACAGTAAGTGCGGAAAAGTAAATGGGCCAGTATACAAACCCAAACTGAAAGTAAAGTACAACTAGAAAGGGAAAACAGCAACTGAAAAGTAAAAGCTGCTACGCCGAGCTGTCCACTGGAAATCCCACCTGATAGGTGGGTACAGATAGCTCCACTACACCTCAGGTTCCGCCGTCCCCTCCAAGTACGTCCTGCCCAGTGGTCCACCTCCAGGTACCGTCCTGCTCTGCAAGTCTCAACCACGATCAACGCAGTCCATCGTCTGCAACCAACACAATGTAGTGCGGGCATAGCCCGTGCAAGGGTGAGTGTAAGCTACTAAGTAGGGATCCCGAGACCCCCGTAGGTCTCCCAAAATCCACAAAGGATAAACCAAAAAGGAAAGATACAATCACGAAGTAACAACCGACACTACTTAGGTATATGCCCATACATATACCTAAGTCATCAATTCCAATACGCTCCAACCTCCGAGCCCAAGTACAACCCAGTCCACACAGGAATGTATACGTATTCCACACAGGATAGCACAACACAATCCACACAGGAAAGCAATTGTAACGACCCGAAATTTTTAAATAAATTTTGTTTCCTAATTTTATGTGTTATTGTTATACTCAACAAAAATGTTTTATTTGATAAACATGATTATAATTAAAATGAGATCAGTGGGTTTTGACTATTATATAACCATCGGTCAACATGACCGCTGTGAACAAAATGTTTTGATTATTGTCTCTAAATATAAGTAATCTTGGTTAATTATTATAGAAAGAAGATTTGATGGCCTCACCTAGTAGTCTTGGACCGATCGAAGCCCATCTAACAGAGCTTGGGAAGGAGGTAGCACCACTGGGCTTTGCTCTGGATCAAATCCAAGCCGAACTTCATCATGTGAAGCTGGAACGAAATCGCCTTCGTGAGAAGTTCAAACTGATAGAAATTACTACTCGGGCAATGTTGACTGAGCCGCCCCAAGCTTCTATCTCCCTAGCACACCTTACTCTTAGGTCCTATGCTGGTATTATAAGGGGTTATGTAACGAGACCGTAACTACCTTGTGTAATCCTTGTTTTAAATAAAAATTGGGATTTCTTCTTATGATGAAGTTTATAAATTTTGAAATGACCGGATAAAAATAGTATGCATATTTTTGATGAATTTTAGAAAAATGATATTTTAAATATGTTTATGTAAACCCTAAATAATTAAAAATGTGTAATGATTTTCAAAAAATGGTCTTCTGCAATTATGTTCAGTACTAAATTTATAGTCTAATAAGATCAACTTGATTTTTGATGAATAGTAAATTATGAATAGTGATTTTATGATTAGGATTAGTAATATGACCAAATGGATTAGTAATCTCACTTAAAGAAAGTCTTAAAATAATATAGGCACCTTGATTAAGTAATGTGATTCAATAAAATAGTTAAATAACGGTTTCATTAATTATTATTCAAGTATTAGTTTTTTCAGGTGAATAGTGTTTTTTAATTAAAAATTTAATTAAAAATAATTAGAAAATTATTTTTATAAAAATGACTTTATTTTTGAACTCAGAGCATCGATATTATGTTATGGTAATTTTTGGGGTTTTTTCTGAAAAAAATGAATTTTCAATGAATAGTGTTTTTATTTAAAAATTAAATTAAAAATATTTAAAAAATTATTTTTATAAAATGGATTTCATTTTTGAAATCAGAGCATTGATATTTGGTTAATGTGAAATTTTGGGTTTTTTCTGAGAAAGTTGAATTTTCAGTGAATAGTAAAAATACAGTTTTAGGGTTTCGGTATGTTTAATGACATCATAACGGTGTCATGATGATTTCATGAGATCTTTTGAGGGTTGGCCTGCCAAGGGTGATGCATTATTGTTTTGGGGGCCCCATGTGGCCTAACTCCATGATAAATGACAAGGGAGAGCACATGGGTTTGAGAAAAGCACATGTGAGGTGTCCCTTGGCCATTAATGCCTTGTCCCCTCACTTTCCCTATAAATACCAAGCCCTCCTCTCATCCATTCGACTCCCCACTCATTCCCAACGAATTTCTGGTCTCATTACCTCCCAAGGAGTCCTCCCAAGGTTCCCCAAAGCCCTCAAGGTCCCAACCTTTGAGATTTAAGAGTTACATTTTAAGGTAAGGGATCCGACCTCTCTCTTTCATTTCAAGTAATCACTTTTATGTCATTCCTTTTATGCTCCATGTTCTTATGTTTGAGGATGTTCTCTTATACTCCTACTACTTCCCGTTTCATGTTAATATAATGAGATATCTCCTCTTACTCTCATTATTTCGTTTTATGATGTTTTAAGTGGCGCCGTTAGGCTGCCGAAATTTTTGTAACAGATTCTTTCTCCCTTCTCATTTTTCAAGATCTATTTTCATGTAAAGTATTTCATGTTCCTTTTTTTATTATGTTGGGGTATGATCTCTAAATTTATCATACTGATCTTTTGTGATCATATGATGAGAGACCCCATTTGATCACTTCAATTCAGTATTTTGAAGTTTTAAGTGGCGCCGTTAGGCTGCCGAAATTTTAAGTGGTTCTTCACCCTTCTCGTTTTGAAGTTCTACTTTCATGTCAATTCTTTCAAGTTCCTTTCTATTATGTTGGGGTATGATCTCTATATCTACCATACTGGACTCTTATGTTCATATGATGAGAGACCCTATTTGACCTTGTCAATTCAATTTTGTTGAAGTTTAAGTGGCGCCGTTAGGCTGCCGAATTTTTAAGTGGTTCTTCACCATTCTCGTTTTGAAGTTCTACTTTCATGTCAATTCTTTCAAGTTCCTTTCTATTATGTTGGGGTATGATCTATATATCTATCATACTGTACTCTTATGTTCATATTATGAGAGACCCTATTTGACCTTGTCAATTCAATTTTGTTGAAGTTTAAGTGGCGCCGTTAGGCTGCCGAATTTTTAAGTGGTTCTTCACCATTCTCGTTTTGAAGTTCTACTTTCACGTCAATTCTTTCAAGTTCCTTTCTATTATGTTGGGGTATGATCTCTATATCTATCATACTTGACTCTTATGTTCATATGATGAGAGACCCTATTTGACCTTGTCAATTCAATTTTTTTGAAGTTTAAGTGGCGCCGTTAGGCTGCCGAATTCTCACAAGAGAAATCTTTTTTTTTCTTCCTTTCATGTTCTTCATTTCATATGGTATATTTTCAAATTTCATTACCATGTTCTTAAAACCCTTATATTTTTCCTCTCTACTTTTTTATGGGTCATTTATGAATGTTTGACCCATGTCCCCTCTCTTCTTAATGTTTTCTAAAACCCCGAAACATAGTCGTTATGCTGTAGAATTTTCGTCTCAAAGTTGCCTCTCTCTCTTTTTTAAAAAAATTATTTTATGTTATAAAGTGAATACTCAAAGCTCTTATTTCTATAGGGGAATTCACATATATATCAAAATGTTCTATTTTAAATTCTGGGATTTACATATATGAAACCCGCTTTCCCTTTCCGTGGGTTTAAAGTGCCGTAAAGATCATGTCTTTAAAGCAGTTTTTAAAACGTTATGATTATGAAATGAAACCCATTTATTTTATGTTATGTGGGTTATTTATGAAATGTTTGATGATGATATATGTGGCTCACATGATAATAAAGTAAAATTTAAGGGTGCGCCCTGATAGCGCTCCAATGCATTGGGTAATGATGTAACCACTAGAGATTACAATTTTCATGATACCTTGGTGAATAACCTTGGTAATTTTCAAATGACACCTTGGGGATGAACCTTGGTGATATGTTCATGATTGTCTATGTTAAAGGATGTAGCCACATCTTCAAGTTATGGAAAATGTTATTTTTATTATGAAATGCCTCATGATTTTCTTTCTCATGCCTTAAAGTTCTTTTCATGACTTTATTGGTGTATCTCAAGTTCATATGTAAAATGTTTCACTTGTTTTCCTTGCTGGGCCTTCTGCTCACCCTTCCTTTTGATGTATGTCCCCAGGTTATGAGATGCAGTAATGAGCCTAGGGTGAACCTGAGGAGAAGCCTTTCAAGTGTTTAAGAAGAATGTTTTTTTTTTGTTTCATGTTTTATGTTCCTTGTTTCCAAGACACTAAACCTTAAAGATCCTCAGTTCCGTGTAATGGAATGAAAAGTTATGTTATAAAAAGACGGGATGCTATAGTTGGTATCAAAGGATGGTTTAGTTATTTTTGGAAATTAGGATATGAAAACTCTAGGAGGAACCCTATAGAAAAGTTTAATATAGGAAATCTTCCTGGTATTTTGGTGAGTATTGAGTAAGGGGTTGCCAAGCAAATACATCCCCGTCTGGATACGAGCAGGTAGAGGTGGCTCTAGCACAGATGTACATAGGGGTAAAACCCGAAAACACCGCTTTGAGCTAGACTCGAACGGGAACTGGTACACGACAACGGGCCTTGCTGCACTCTTGGTTACGACACTCCCGGGGGATATGCTTTGGTAAATTCATAAGCTTGGTATGAACCATTGTTAAAGGAACAAAGATAAAATAAAATAAAGGTTCACATAAGAATATGTGATCATTCATAACCTAGATGGGAACCTAGGAGATCACAAGTTAGGGTATACCTTTCATATACAAGTTATCCTTATATGCTTTCAGTTCCTTTTCATGATTATTAGCTAAGTACTTAAGCCCCTAATTATGCTTTCTCTTCTTAGTTAATGGTGGGAAATGGAAGAACATGTTCCGACAACCAATGTGATAGGAAATGCGACGATTTTCGTATTAATATGACAGGTATGATTAGGGGATTAAAATATGATTATTATTTTGGAAGACGTTCATTATTTTGGGAACCATATTTGATCGAGGTAAATAGATTACTACGGTATTTTCATTGAGGAGTAAGGTTGACTTATATTTTGAAGAATCGATGAATTTAAGGTGAACTTATAGTAATTTAGGTTACTTATGGGAATGACTAACCTCTATCGGGTAAAATATGTTTAGGTCAGCTAATTTTTTATAAGATGTTAGGAGTGGTTGATGTTGTCTGGAGATGAACAATGAAGTTGTTTTGGAAGACTATGTTATCAAATCCTTATTGTATTTGAGTTTCAATCTTAGTTTGGTTTGTTTTGAGGAATTTTAAGGACCGTTATTTATGGAATGGTCTATGATGAACTTTGGGTAGTACCATGGAACTTTGATGATTTAAAAGTAGTTTCCATTCCTATGGGATTCTTTCTTTTTGAAGAGTTGTTTTACCTTAACCTTTCTATTTTTGGGATAATGTTTAAAGATAGAAGAAATAGATAGTTAATCTTTTGTAGATTATGTGATTCTATAGAAGATGATTCTTGTGCTTTTATGAGACCAAGTGTTTTTGAATTCTCATCATTTAGAGAAAAGATTAGTGTTGGCAGGGACTTGTTAAAGGATGAAACTCTACTTGAAGGTAGGTATATGTAACAGCCCGAGATTTTATGAAAAATATTCTTTTTAATTTTATTAATGTCTTGTGTTGTACGCTACACCAAAAGGAGCTTGCACAACACGCATCCTTGACTTGCCTTGCATTACACGCAATCACGACCTTCCTCGATAGCGTGTGTAATACGCAATACCGAGTTTCACTAATCAATGATATGCTATTAAAACTAGCCGTTATGAATAGTAATAATCACTTTTTTGAAATTTTATAAATTTTATTTTTCAAAATGGACTTCATTTTTGGACTCAGAATATCGAAATTATCCTAGGGTGAAATTTTGGTATTTTTCTGAAAACTTTCAATTTTTGATGAATAGTGAAACCACTAAGTGGTAGGTTAAAAACTGAATTTTGCATAAAACATAATTTTACCGCATCTGTGAATGGAATTTCGAAAATCCGAGAGACACGGTTAATATCAAGGACTAAAATGTGGTTCAATGAGATGAAAATAATTTTTTGGTGAATAGTAACTTTTTACTTTTTTTTACCGCGGTTATTAGTAAATTGGGTAACTAAGGGTAAATATGATATTAATATTACCCTAACACATGTCCTAATTCTATTGGACAAATGTAATTCGACCAAAAACAAACTTAGGAATAAAATATGACCATTTAGGCCCACTTGGATTAGATTAGGACATTTATTATTAATTTATTTAAAGAAGGGTTAAAATAGTTAAAATCAAAGTTTAATAAGTAAATCATTTTTAATATGGGGATATACATAAGATAAATTCGACTATAAATATTAATTAGAAAGCTAAAAAGATTTCCTACATAATGGTATTTTATTTATAATTTTTAGACATCAAATAATTTAATTTATTTATAACACAAAGATGATGCAGTAATTATCGTATTTATGAAAAATTGACATAATTGATGTTATAAACACCAAAATAAATGTAATTTGAGATTTTTTATGAATTACACTAATTTGCTAGGTTACTATGATATATTAATGTAGATTTAATCAACTTGGTTCGAACATATAATTCTGTTATGACTTTCACAAAAATCATATATCAAATAGTGTCAAAATTGACACAAAATAGTTTTCAAATCAAATATTATATTATTAATTGTTATTTTATTCCTAAAAATCTAAGGTTTGGCCAAATGACTTAGATAAGGATATATGTATTAATAATAAACAATTTGGGGTTCTTTTGGCTTGATATAGTAAGTTTATTAACCTTATAGTATAAGAACACAAGAAGACACGGTAAAAGTAAAATTATTTAACTTAATGTTAAATCTAAATGATAAGGTTAAAATAGGAACCTAAACTTTTCTAAATTCTATTGGATGAGAGGATTTAGACCCATCGCCACCTTATCCTCGAAATAAATCAATTTGGAGCTAATTAAAACCGACCTTGACATTATAATAAAATAATATTTTGAGATATTCCTAAGGTGCCCCTCTCCTCCCTTATAAAAGGACACCTCCTCCCCCTCCTCCTCACACCAAATTGAGCACTCAAGCTCGGACAACCCCTGCCATTTTCCCTTCTCCACTTCCCTAGAAACATCCTAGAGGTTCTGGTCTTCCTCAAAGACCAATTTTAGTGCCCTAAGAGGAGGTCTCAAAGAGGCGCTTCAAAGAAGAGGTAATTACCGTTACCAATTCTTTCATCTTTATTTCTTCATCCACTTCTTCTTCTTAGGTTGTTTCATTATGAAGTAATAAAATCAGTATTACTCATATACTGATATGTTATTATAAGTATGAAACAACCCTATTTCACAATCTATCCATCCTACGGAAAAAGAAATCACCGCGCGTGCGTACGTACGGAATACCGTCTCCACGCCGTGGTGTAATCTATTTTTCCACCATCACTTTACAAGGATGGGTATAATGGTGTAATGAGTAACTATTTATGATTATTATAAAGTAATATTGATACTGAAATAATATATATATACTCCAATACAGTTCCACGATCATAGGAACGATATCATCACTCGTGCGTACGTACGGAATACCGTCTCCACGATGTGATGCGACTCGTTCTACATGATCATCATTACATAGTAATTATATAAATGAATTGAATGAATAAATATGATATATGTTACACTAATACCATTATGGATATATGGTATCTATAACCTTAAAAGAATAATAATAATGTATTCGGCAAAACACGTATAAGAACAAAAGGCAATAAAGACCCGAGTAACAAGTAACAATGAAATATTACTAACAAGAAGCTAAGAATATGACCATATATGATATCATATCAATATGTATGATTCTGGAATAACTCAATAACATTATTTACACCATTATACAGGAGCTTCGGACACATACAAAGCTAATCGGACCTAAGGTAAGGGAAAATATCAAAATCTCATTTTTATCTGAGATTGTTTATTCGTAAGTATTTACTGGGGTGTATTTTATCATCCACATCCATGTTTCATAAATATGTATTATTATTTCCATCCACCTACAATTGTTTAAATCCATTTTTACCCTTCAGTGAGTTTTTAGTAAAAGAAATAAAAGGAATCTTTTGTCGTTTTTCATACGAGGTACTTTTTGACTTTTCCGACAAAAGTACGAAGAATGTTTTTTTAACTTATACGGCATGAATGGATTTTTAAAACATTATTTCCAAGAAGCTTCCTTTACAAGTTTTCAAGTTTATTTTTAATCAACTTCTTTATGTTTATAATTGTATGACATGTTAAGAAAAGAAAAGTGTTTTTGAAGAAGAAAGGATATTTTCCTCAAGGATGGAGTTCAAGTGTTTTATCAAAATTATTTTCCATCTAAGATAATAAAGGGTTTTGTATTTATCCCTTTAATTACATTGATTTGATTATGTTATGAGGGAATTATTTTTATGAATTCATTTACCTTATATGATTTGTTTTATGATGTCATGATGTTTCAAGAATCCCATTTTTGTTACATGTGTTATGCGATGATGTATGATTTATGATTATGTGGCACACATAAGAAAGGATTCATTATAAGATGGGTGGGACCTATATCTCCCTCCAATGCATTGGGTAAAGATTTTATATCTCATGAGATAGACATGGCTGGAACGGAAGGTTATTTCGGTTCAGTGATACAGGACTGAAACGAGGAGTGAACTCGGTTCAGAAAGGGACTTTGTCCACTAAGATAGTCTTGGCAATGAGTCATGACTAACAAGAAATGATTTTCCATGATTATGTGTGCATGTCACAAAGTTTCAAGTTTTATTTTATGATTATGGGGACCTCATTTTCACTTCTATGATTTGTTCCATGTTAAGATATTATGCTCTCTTTTGCAGGTTAAGATTTTCAAAAAGTTATGTTCTTATGAATATGATGTGATTGATTTTTCTTTTGTATACCATTACTGAGAATTTGAGCTCACCCTTTTATGTTTTCTTTTCCCTAGGATATAAAGAAAGGTTTTAGGTAAAAAAAGGGGGAAGATCTTTATGGGAGATATTGAAGATCTTTCACCACGATTAGAAGACTACGTTCCGAGTTTCCAAAGACACTAAACTATTACGATCCTTGTGTGTGTGTTTTTGTTATGTACTAAGTATTCCGCAAAAGTAATGTAATGTCCATGTACGTCAGGCTTCGGGTCTCTACAGTTGGTATCAGAGAAAAGGTTTAGTCAACCTTTGGAAACTAGGATGCAAAAACGTTAGTGAGATCCCTAGAGATATTTATAAGGTATGTCTAGGGATGTCCCTAAGGATAAGTATACGTATAGGATACAGTCCTAGAACTATGGTAACGATCATAGAATTTAACCTAAGATGTTAGATATCAAGGATACTCCACCTTTATTATGTTGTTTTCCCTAGCATGATTTTTGCCTCTCACACTATTCTTTTTTTTTGGGTTTTAGAAAATGGCTGGAAACAAGATGATTCACGATTATGGAGGATATGATGGACAATGGAATGATATTCTTTATGAGAAACCAAATGAAATGGGATTTGGAAGTCCAAAGATCATTATTATGTCGAATCAGCAATCTCATAATATGATCAATAAAGTAAAATTTGGTAAGTTTCCTGACTCGACTAATAAGAGAAAGATGGAGTTTCATGATGATCATAGAGGAAAGAAAGTTCAATTTCCCCTATGTAAATCATGTGGGAAGAGGCATCAAGGAGAATGTTTCAAGGGAACTGGAAGATGCTTTGGGTGTGGAAAAGTAGGACACAAAGCAAGTAAGTGCAAAGGAAAAGGGTCGGTTAACACCATGGATGAGGATAATGGTATTGCTACGACATAAAAAATGGTTAAGTGTTTTAAATGTGGAATGTATGGCCATTATGCAAACAAATGCCCTAAGGGAAAGACTCATGAAGAGAATCAGTATGGTCATATGGGTAGTATTTATGTGGATGATGATGAAGAGACTACAAATGATATGTGAGATGAAAGAATTTTTGAAGCTCGGTCAATGGTTTAAGAATGTAGTGGAATGATTACATGTTTATCATGTGTAATGTTGTATAAGAAATCTCATGGTACTATGGAATAAAGAGACGTCTAAGGATTGTTACACTGTTGTATTTCCTTGAGTTATGAAAGTGTATGATTAATGGTACCACTATCCATGAAAGGTTATTCATATATTTTTAGAATTTAGATGATATGCGCACAATGAAGGAATAATAAGATAATGGGGTGTTTGATTATATTCATGAGCTCATGATTGATATAAGGACTAAGTGATATCATGGTTTGAGTATATAGAATTTTGAGGATTTTGGTATGTGGAAAGTGTTAACGTTTAACTGCATTCATGTTTTCAATAAGGTTCAATGGGTATTCAAGGGAATACATGATTAAGGCCTTTGAATGATTAGAATGTGACCAACGAGATATATCTTATGATATATGGGGATCAACGATGGTATTAAATCTCTGGAAATCGTTTTCACTATGTTATGAGAGTGGACTGCAGTATTATGGATAAGCCTAAAGATTGGAATGGATTATGTTGGACACAAGTTAGTATTGTTTAAGGATAGATGTTTTCTCGATATTATTGATGGGATGTTATAGTAATATAGTTTTAGAAAAAGGACAACCTGCAGGACGGGAGACAGCCCATCGCGTCGAACAAGGCTGTGGGAATCAAATCCACAACCGAAGTGCGACTGGCCTTTATCGCCTACCACTGGCCTACAGGAAGTCCCTTTTTAGTAGAAACTAGTTTTATTATATTAAGCAGTATGATATATGAAGTATAAGTCCATTTTAGAAACCATATATGATTAATCTCACTAGAGATCGACTTATGTATATAATTTTTGCTAACCTTTTGTTCGAGACAGATGGAATGACCCGTCATTCTATCACATGATCTGCTAACACTTCACGAATAACAAATTCAACTTCATTTATATAAGAGATGAAGTGGAAATTGTTCAAGGCACGAACAATAGAGAGATTGTACCAAAATAAAGTAAGTATTTATTCTAATTCAAAATCTTCAACTTTAGGTAAATGATCTTGAAAACCAAAAATGTTGTCCTAGTGATCTTATACCTGATGAATCAGATGGTACCTTAGATCGTCACAAATTTATGGATTTGTGATTACTGGATTTTCCATAGCCATGTTCTCTACCACTCTCCATCAGAACATGATGGTTAGATTTCTCTTTCATATCCATATTTTCACCTATGTGGAAACCGAGTGATTAGTTTATTTGGTTAACCATTACGTTTCATAATTTTGTTTTTAATGATTGGTTTTGATATCCCTTTTTACGATGTGGGTTTCTATTAAATAAACTTTCAAATAGTAAACCATTTATAACCCCGACGAATTTCGAGGGCGAAATTCATTTTAAGGGGGGTAGAATGTAACAGCCCGAGATTTTATGAAAAATATTCTTTTTAATTTTATTAATGTCTTGTGTTGTACGCTACACCAAAAGGAGCTTGCACAACACGCATCCTTGACTTGCCTTGCATTACACGCAATCACGACCTTCCTCGATAGCGTGTGTAATACGCAATACCGAGTTTCACTAAACAATGATATGCTATTAAAACTAGCCGTTATGAATAGTAATAATTACTTTTTGAAATTTTATAAATTTTATTTTTCAAAATGGACTTCATTTTTGGACTCAGAATATCGAAATTAGCCTAGGGTGAAATTTTGGTATTTTTCTGAAAACTTTCAATTTTTGATGAATAGTGAAACCACTAAGTGGTTGGTTAAAAACTGAATTTTGCATAAAACATAATTTTACCGCATCTGTGAATGGAATTTCGAAAATCAGAGAGACACGGTTAATATCAAGGACTAAAATGTGGTTCAATGAGATGAAAATAATTTTTTGGTGAATAGTAACTTTTTACTTTTTTTTACCGCGGTTAATAGTAAATTGGGTAACTAAGGGTAAATATGATATTAATATTACCCTAACACATGTCCTAATTCTATTGGACAAGTGTAATTCGACCAAAAACAAACTTAGGAATAAAATATGACCATTTAGGCCCACTTGGATTAGATTAGGACATTTATTATTAATTTATTTAAAGAAGGGTTAAAATAGTTAAAATCAAATTTTAATAAGTAAATCATTTTTAATATGGGGTTATACATAAGATAAATTCGACTATAAATATTCATTAGAAAGCTAAAACGATTTCCTACATAATGGTATTTTATTTATAATTTTTAGACATCAAATAATTTAATTTATTTATAACACAAATATGATGCAATAATTATCTTATTTATGAAAAATTGACATAATTGATGTTATAAACACCAAAATAAATGTAATTTGAGAATTTTTATGAATTCCACTAATTTTATAGGTTACTATGATATATTAATGTTGCTTTAATAAACTTGGTTCGAACATATAATTCTGTTATGACTTTCACAAAAATCATATATCAAATAGTGTCAAAATTGACACAAAATAGTTTTTAAATCAAATATTATATTATTAATTGTTATTTTATTCCTAAAAATCTAAGGTTCGGCAAAATGACTTAGATAAGGATATATGTATTAATAATAATCAATTTTGGGTTCGTTTGGCTTGATATAGTATGTTTATTAACCTTATAGTATAGGAACACAAGAAGACACGGTAAAAGTAAAATTATTTAACTTAATGTTAAATCTAAATGATAAGGTTATAATAGGAACCTAAACTTGTCTAAATTCTATTGGATGAGATGATTTCGACACATCCCCACCTTAGCCTCGAAATAAATCAATTTGGAGCTAATTAAAACCGAACTTGACATTATAATAAAATAATATTTTGAGATATTCCTAAGGTGCCCCTCTCCTCCCTTATAAAAGGACACCTCCTCCCCCTCCTCCTCACACCAAATTGAGCACTGATTCTCGGCAAACCCCTGCCATTTTCCCTTCTCCACTTCCCTAGAAACATCCTAGAGGTTCTGGTATTCCTCAAAGACCAATTTTAGTGCCCTAAGAGGAGGTCTCAAAGAGGCGCTTCAAAGAAGAGGTAATTACCGTTACCAATTCTTTCATCTTTATTTCTTCTTCCACTTCTTCTTCTTAGGTTGTTTCATTATGAAGTAATAACATCAGTATTACTCATATACTGATATGTTATTATATGTATGAAACTACCCTATTTCACAATCTATCCATCCTACGGAAAAAGAAATCACCGCGCGTGCGTACGTACGGAATACCGTCTCCACGCCGTGGTGTAATCTATTTTTCCACCATCACTTTACAAGGATGGGTATAATGGTGTAATGAGTAACTATTTATGATTATTATAAAGTAATATTGATACTGAAATAATATATATATACTCCAATACAGTTCCACGATCATAGGAACGATATCATCACTCGTGCGTACGTACGGAATACCGTCTCCACGATGTGATGCGACTCGTTCTACATGATCATCATTACATAGTAATTATATAAATGAATTGAATGAATAAATATGATATATGTTACACTAATACCATTCTGGATATAAGGTATCTATAACCTTAAAAGAAGAATAAGAATGTATTCGGCAAAACACGCATAAGAACAAAAGGCAATAAGGACCCGAGTAACAAGTAACAATGAAATATTACTAACAAGAAGTTAAGAATATGACCATATATGATATCATATCAATATGTATGATTCTGGAATAAGTCAATAACATTATTTAAACCATTATACAGGAGCTTCGGACACATACAAAGCTAATCGGACCTAAGGTAAGGGAAAATATCACAATCTCATTTTTATCCGAGATTGTTTATTCGTAAGTATTTACTGGGGTGTATTTTATCATCCACATCCATGTTTCATAAATATGTATTATTATTTCCATCCACCTACAATTTTTTAAATCCATTTTTACCCTTCGGTGAGTTTTTAATAAAATAAATAAAAGGAATCTTTTGTCATTTTTCGTACGAGGTACTTTTTGACTTTTCCGACAAAAGTACGAAGAATGTTTTTTTAACTTCTACGGCATGAATGGATTTTTAAAACATTATTTCCAAGAAGCTTCCTTTACAAGTTTTCAAGTTTATTTTTAATCAACTTCTTTATGTTTATAATTTTATGACATGTTAAGAAAAGAAAAGTGTTTTTGAAGAAGAAAGGATATTTTCCTCAAGAATGGAGTTCAAGTGTTTTATCAAAATTATTTTCCATCTAAGATAATAAAGGGTTCTGTTTTTATCCCTTTAATTACATTGATTTGATTATGTTATGAAGGAATTATTTTTATGAATTCATTTACCTTATATGATTTGTTTTATGATTTCATGATGTTTCAAGAATCCCATTTGTGTTACATGTGTTATGCGATGATGTATGATTTATGATTATGTGGCACACATAAGAAAGGATTCATTATAAGATGGGTGGGACCTATATCTCCCTCCAATGCATTGGGTAAAGATTTTATATCTCATGAGATAGACATGGCTGGAACGGAAGGTTATTTCGGTTCAGTGATACAGGACTGAAACGAGGATTGAACTCGGTTCAGAAAGGGACTTTGTCCACTAAGATAGTCTTGGCAATGAGTCATGACTAACAAGAAATGATTTTCCATGATTATGTGTGCATGTCAGAAAGTTTCAAGTTTTATTTTAGGATTATGGGGATCTCATTTTCACTTCTATGATTTGTTCCATGTTAAGATATTATGCTCTCTTTTGCAGGTTAAGATTTCAAAAAAGTTATGTTCTTATGAATATGATGTGATTGATTTTTCTTTTGTATACCCTTACTGAGCATTTGAGCTCACCCTTTTATGTTTTCTTTTCCCCAGGATATAAAGAAAGGTTTTAGGTAAAAAAAAGGGGAAGATCTTTATGGGAGATATTGAAGAT
The DNA here is from genome assembly GCA_963277665.1 of Viscum album. Lineage (NCBI taxonomy): Eukaryota > Viridiplantae > Streptophyta > Magnoliopsida > Santalales > Viscaceae > Viscum > Viscum album. The sequence continues at coordinate 538,212,993 of OY728129.1, forward strand.
CTTTCACCACGATTAGAAGACTACGTTCCGAGTTTCCAAAGACACTAAACTATTACGATCCTTGTGTGTGTGTTTTTGTTATGTACTAAGTATTCCGCAAAAGTAATGTAATGTCCATGTACGTCAGGCTTCGGGTCTCTACAGTATATTTTCTTATGTTTTTGTTCTATGTAGTAAATGAAATCCTCAAAATTATGAAAAGAAACGTAAAACAAAAATGTTTTTTGTTTACGTTTCCTACTATGTAATCAAAGACCGTTTACACACATCATAAGTTTGGGATTTTCTCATGGTTAACTTTCTCCTAATCATGTTCTCTATCACTCTCCCTCAGAACTTGACCCTTTGTTTTTTCCTCCATGTCCATGTTTTCCTACATGGAACCCTTTTGTGGGTTAACTCGGGTGACCATTGTACTTCCCTTTCTTTATTTTAAAGTAATAGTTTTACTGACTCCTTTTCCGATGTGGGACTTTCAATGAAATTTCAAAACCCAATTTTAAAATTGCGAGGACACAATTTCTTAAGGGGGGAAGATTGTAACGACCCGAAATTTTTAAATAAATTTTGTTTCCTAATTTTATGTGTTATTGTTATACTCAACAAAAATGTTTTATTTGATAAAAATGATTATAATTAAAATGAGATCAGTGGGTTTTGACTATTATATAACCATCGGTCAACATGACCGCTGTGAACAAAATGTTTTGATTATTGTCTCTAAATATAAGTAATCTTGGTTAATTATTATAGAAAGAAGATTTGATGGCCTCACCTAGTAGTCTTGGACCGATCGAAGCCCATCTAACAGAGCTTGGGAAGGAGGTAGCACCACTGGGCTTTGCTCTGGATCAAATCCAAGCCGAACTTCATCATGTGAAGCTGGAACGAAATCGCCTTCGTGAGAAGTTCAAACTGATAGAAATTACTACTCGGGCAATGTTGACTGAGCCGCCCCAAGCTTCTATCACCCTAGCACACCTTACTCTTAGGTCCTATGCTGGTATTATAAGGGGTTATGTAACGAGACCGTAACTACCTTTTGTAATCCTTGTTTTAAATAAAAATTGGGATTTCTTCTTATGATGAAGTTTATGAATTTTGAAATGACCGGATAAATATAGTATGCATATTTTTGATGAATTTTAGAAAAATGATATTTTAAATATGTTTATGTAAACCCTAAATAATTAAAAATGTGTAATGATTTTCAAAAAATGGTCTTCTGTAATTATGTTCAGTACTAAATTTAGAGTCTAATAAGATCAACTTTATTTTTGATGAACAGTAAATTATGAATAGTGATTTTATGATTAGGATTAGTAATATGACCAAATGGATTAGTAATCTCACTTAAAGAAAGTCTTAAAATAATATAGGCACCTTGATTAAGTAATGTGATTCAATAAAATAGTTAAATAACGGTTTCATTAATTATTATTCAAGTATTAGTTTTTTCGGGTGAATAGTGTTTTTTAATTAAAAATTTAATTAAAAATAATTAGAAAATTATTTTTATAAAAATGACTTTATTTTTGAACTCAGAGCATCGATATTATGTTATGGTAATTTTTGGGGTTTTTTCTGAAAAAAATGAATTTTCGATGAATAGTGTTTTTATTTAAAAATTAAATTAAAAATATATAGAAAATTATTTTTATAAAATGGATTTAATTTTTGAAATCAGAGCATTGATATTTGGTTAATGTGAAATTTTGGGTTTTTTCTGAGAAAGTTGAATTTTCAGTGAATAGTAAAAATACAGTTTTAGGGTTTCGGTATGTTTAATGACATCATAACGGTGTCATGATGATGTCATGAGATCTTTTGAGGGTTGGCCGGCCAAGGGTGATGAATTATTGTTTTGGGGGCCCCATGTGGCCTAACTCCATGATAAATGACAAGGGAGAGCACATGGGTTTGAGAAAAGCACATGTGAGGTGTCCCTTGGCCATTAATGCCTTGTCCCCTCACTTTCCCTATAAATACCAAGCCCTCCTCTCATCCATTCGACTCCCCACTCATTCCCAACGAATTTCTGGTCTCATTACCTCCCAAGGAGTCCTCCCAAGGTTCCCCCAAGCCCTCAAGGTCCCAACCTTTGAGGTTTAAGAGTTACATTTTAAGGTAAGGGATCCGACCTCTCTCTTTCATTTCAAGTAATCTCTTTTATGTCATTCCTTTTATGCTCCATGTTCTTATGTTTGAGGATGTTCTCTTATACTCCTACTACTTCCCTTTTCATTTTAATATAATGAGATATCTCCTCTTACTCTCATTATTTCGTTTTATGAAGTTTTAAGTGGCGCCGTTAGGCTGCCGAAATTTTTGTAACAGATTCTTTCTCCCTTCTCATTTTTCAAGATCTATTTTCATGTAAAGTATTTCATGTTCCTTTTTTTATTATGTTGGGGTATGATCGCTAAATTTATCATACTGATCTTTTATGATCATATGATGAGAGACCCCATTTGATCACTTCAATTCAGTATTTTGAAGTTTTAAGTGGCGCCGTTAGGCTGCCGAAATTTTAAGTGGTTCTTCACCCTTCTCGTTTTGAAGTTCTACTTTCATGTCAATTCTTTCAAGTTACTTTATATTATGTTGGGGTATGATCTCTATATCTACCATACTGGACTCTTATGTTCATATTATGAGAGACCCTATTTGACCTTGTCAATTCAATTTTGTTGATGTTTAAGTGGCGTCGTTAGGCTGCCGAATTTTTAAGTGGTTCTTCACCATTCTCGTTTTGAAGTTCTACTTTCATGACAATTCTTTCAAGTTCCTTTATATTATGTTGGGGTATGATCTCTATATCTATCATACTGTACTCTTATGTTCATATGATGAGAGACCCTATTTGACCTTGTCAATTCAATTTTGTTGAAGTTTAAGTGGCGCCGTTAGGCTGCCGAATTTTTAAGTGGTTCTTCACCATTCTCGTTTTGAAGTTCTACTTTCACGTCAATTCTTTCAAGTTCCTTTCTATTATGTTGGGGTATGATCTCTATATCTATCATAATTTACTCTTATGTTAATATTATGAGAGACCCTATTTGACCTTGTCAATTCAATTTTTTTGAAGTTTAAGTGGCGCCGTTAGGCTGCCGAATTATCACAAGAGAAATCTTTTTTTTTCTTCCTTTCATGTTCTTCATTTCATATGGTATATTTTCAAATTTCATTACCATGTTCTTAAAACCCTTATATTTTGCCTCTCTACTGTTTGATGGGTCATTTATGAATGTTTGACCCATGTCCCCTCTCTTCTCAATGTTTTCTAAAACCCCGAAACATAGTCGTTATGCTGTAGAATTTTCGTCTCAAAGTTGCCTCTCTCTCTTTTTTAAAAAAATTATTTTATGTTATAAAGTGAATACTCAAAGCTCTTATTTCTATATGGGTATTCACATATATTTCAAAATTTTCTATTTAAAATTCTGGGATTTACATATATGAAACCCGCTTTCCCTTTCCGTGGGTTTAAAGTGCCGTAAAGATCATGTCTTTAAAGCAGTTTTTAAAACGTTATGATTATGAAATGAAACCCATTTATTTTATGTTATGTGGGTTATTTATGAAATGTTTGATGATGATATATGTGGCTCACATGATTATAAAGGAAAATTTAAGGGTGTGCCCTGATAGCGCTCCAATGCATTGGGTAATGATGTAACCACTAGAGATTACAATTTTCATGATACCTTGGTGAATAACCGTGGTAATTTTCAAATGACACCTTGGGGATGGACCATGGTGATATGTTCATGATTGTCTATGTTAAATGATGTAGCCACATCTTCAAGTTATGGAAAATGTTATTTTTATTATGAAATGCCTCATGATTTTCTTTCTCATGCCTTAAAGTTCTTTTCATGACTTTATTGATGTATCTCAAGTTCATATGTAAAATGTTTCACTTGTTTTCCTTGCTGGGCCTTCTGCTCACCCTTCCTTTTGATGTATGTCCCCAGGTTATGAGATGCAGTAATGAGCCTAGGGTGAACCTGAGGAGAAGCCTTTCAAGTGTTTAAGAAGAATGTTTTCTTTTTTGTTCATGTTTTATGTTCCTTGTTTCCAAGACACTAAACCTTAAAGATCCTCAGTTCCGTGTAATGGAATGAAAAGTTATGTTATAAAAAGACGGGATGCTATAGTTAGTATCAAAGGATGGTTTAGTTATTTGTGGAAATTAGGATATGAAAACTCTAGGAGGAAACCTATAGAAAAGTTTAATATAGGAAATCTTCCTGGTATTTTGGTGAGTATTGAGTAAGGGGTTGCCAAGCAAATACATCCCCGTATGGATACGAGCAGGTAGAGGTGGCTCTAGCACAGATGTACATAGGGGTAAAACCCGAAAACACCGCTTTGAGCTAGACTCGAACGGGAACTGGTACACGACAACGGGCCTTGCTGCACTCTTGGTTACGACACTCCCGGAGGATATGCTTTAGTAAATTCATAAGCTTGGTATGAACCATTGTTAAAGGAACAAAGATAAAATAAAATAAAGGTTCACATAAGAATATATGATCATTCATAACCTAGATGGGAACCTAGTAGATCACAAGTTAGGGTATACCTTTCATATACAAGTTATCCTTATATGCTTTCAGTTCCTTTTCATGATTATTATCTAAGTACTTAAGCCCCTAATTATGCTTTCTCTTCTTAGTTAATGGTGGGAAATGGAAGAACATGTTCCGACAACCAATGTGATAGGAAATGCGACGATTTTCGTATTAATATGACAGAGATGATTAGGGGATTAAAAAATGATTATTATTTTGGAAGACGTTCATTATTTTGGGAACCATATTTGATCGAGGTAAATAGATTACTACGGTATTTTCATTGAGGAGTAAGGTTGACTTATATTTTGAAGAATCGATGAATTTAAGGTGAACTTATAGTAATTTAGGTTACTTATGGGAATGACTAACCTATCTTGGGTAAAATATGTTTAGGTTAGCTACTTTTTTATAAGATGTTAGGAGTGGTTGATGTTGTATGGAGATGAACAATGAGGTTGTTTTGGAAGACTATGTTATCAAATCCTTATTGTATTTGGGTTTCAATCTTAGTTTGGTTTGTTTTGAGGAATTTTAAGGACCATTATTTATGGAATGGTCTATGATGAACTTTGGGTAGTACCATGGAACTTTGATGATTTCAAAGTAGTTTCCATTCCTATGGGATTCTTTCTTTTTGAAGAGTTGTTTTACCTTAACCTTTCTGTTTTTGGGATAATGTTTAAATATAGAAGAAATATATAGTTAATCTTTTGTAGATTATGTGATTCTATAGAAGATGATTCTTGTGCTTTTATGAGTCCAAGTGTTTTTGAATTCTCATCATTTGGAGAAATTATTAGTGTTGGTAGGGACTTGTTAAGGGATGAAACTCTACTTGAAGGTAGGTATATTTTCTTATGTTTTTGTTCTATGTAGTAAATGAAATCCTCAAAATTATGAAAAGAAACGTAAAACAAAAATGTTTTTGGTTTACGTTTCCTACTAGGTAATCAAAGACCGTTTACACACATCATAAGTTTGGGATTTTCTCATGGTTAACTTTCTCCTAATCATGTTCTCTATCACTCTCCCTCAGAACTTGACCCTTTGTTTTTTCCTCCATGTCCATGTTTTCCTACATGGAACCCTAGTGTGGGTTAACTCGGGTGACCATTGTAATTCCCTTTCTTTATTTTAAAGTAATAGTTTTACTGACTCCTTTTCTGATGTGGGACTTTCAATGAAATTTCAAAACCCAATTTTAAAATTGCGAGGACGCAATTTCTTAAGGGGGGAAGATTGTAACGACCCGAAATTTTTAAATAAATTTTGTTTCCTAATTTTATGTGTTATTGTTATACTCAACAAAAATGTTTTATTTGATAAACATGATTATAATTAAAATGAGATCAGTGGGTTTTAAATATTATATAACCATCGGTCAACATGACCGCTGTGAACAAAATGTTTTGATTATTGTCTCTAAATATAAGTAATCTTGGTTAATTATTATAGAAAGAAGATTTGATGGCCTCACCTAGTAGTCTTGGACCGATCGAAGCCCATCTAACAGATCTTGGGAAGGAGGTAGCACCACTGGGCTTTGCTCTGGATCAAATCCAAGCCGAACTTAATCATGTGAAGCTGGAACGAAATCGCCTTCGTGAGAAGTTCAAACTGATAGAAATTACTACTCGGGCAATGTTGACTCAGCCGCCCCAAGCTTCTATCACCCTAGCACACCTTACTCTTAGGTCTTATGCTGGTATTATAAGGGGTTATGTAACGAGACCATAACTACCTTGTGTAATCCTTGTTTTAAATAAAAATTGGGATTTCTTCTTATGATGAAGTTTATGAATTTTGAAATGACCGGATAAATATAGTATGCATATATTTGATGAATTTTAGAAAAATGATATTTTAAATATGTTTATGTAAACCCTAAATAATTAAAAATGTGTAATGATTTTCAAAAAATGGTCTTCTGAAATTATGTTCAGTACTAAATTTAGAGTCTAATAAGATCAACTTGATTTTTGATGAATAGTAAATTATGAATAGTGATTTTATGATTAGGATTAGTAATATGACCAAATGGATTAGTAATCTCACTTAAAGAAAGTCTTAAAATAATATAGGCAACTTGATTAAGTAATGTGATTCAATAAAATAGTTAAATAACGGTTTCATTAATTATTATTCAAGTATTAGTTTTTTCGGGTGAATAGTGTTTTTTAATTAAAAATTTAATTAAAAATAATTAGAAAATTATTTTTATAAAAATGACTTTATTTTTGAACTCCGAGCCTCGATATTATGTTATGGTAATTTTTGGGGTTTTTTCTGAAAAAAATGAATTTTCGATGAATAGTGTTTTTATTTAAAAATTAAATTAAAAATATTTAGAAAATTATTTTTATAAAATGGATTTCATTTTTGAAATCAGAGCATTGATATTTGGTTAATGTGAAATTTTGGGTTTTTTCTGAGAAAGTTGAATTTTCAGTGAATAGTAAAAATACAGTTTTAGGGTTTCGGTATGTTTAATGACATCATAACGGTGTCATGATGATGTCATGAGATCTTTTGAGGGTTGGACGGCCAAGGGTGATGAATTATTGTTTTGGGGGCCCCATGTGGCCTAACTCCATGATAAATGACAAGGGAGAGCACATGGGTTTGAGAAAAGCACATGTGAGGTGTCCCTTGGCCATTAATGCCTTGTCCCCTCACTTTCCCTATAAATACCAAGCCCTCCTCTCATCCATTCGACTCCCCACTCATTCCCAACGAATTTCTGGTCTCATTACCTCCCAAGGAGTCCTCCCAAGGTTCCCCCAATCCCTCAAGGTCCCAACCTTTGAGGTTTAAGAGTTACATTTTAAGGTAAGGGATCCGACCTCTCTCTTTCATTTCAAGTAATCTCTTTTATGTCAATCCTTTTATGCTCCGTGTTCTTATGTTTGAGGATGTTCTCTTATACTCCTACTACTTCCATTTTCATGTTAATATAATGAGATATCTCCTCTTACTCTCATTATTTCGTTTTATGAAGTTTTAAGTGGCGCCGTTAGGCTGCCGAAAGTTTTGTAACAGATTCTTTCTCCCTTCTCATTTTTCAAGATCTATTTTCATGTAAAGTATTTCATGTTCATTTTTTTATTATGTTGGGGTATGATCTCTAAATTTATCATACTGATCTTTTATGATCATATGATGAGAGACCCCATTTGATCATTTCAATTCAGTATTTTGAAGTTTTAAGTGGCGCCGTTAGGCTGCCGAAATTTTAAGTGGTTCTTCACCCTTCTCGTTTTGAAGTTCTACTTTCATGTCAATTCTTCCAAGTTCCTTTCTATTATGTTGGGGTATGATCTCTATATCTACCATACTGGACTCTTATGTTCATATGATGAGAGACCCTATTTGACCTTGTCAATCCAATTATGTTGAAGTTTAAGTGGCGCCGTTAGGCTGCCGAATTTTTAAGTGGTTCTTCACCATTCTCGTTTTGAAGTTCTACTTTCATGTCAATTCTTTCAAGTTCCTTTCTATTATGTTGGGGTATGATCTCTATATCTATCATACTGGACTCTTATGTTTATATGATGAGAGACCCTATTTGACCTTGTCAATTCAATTTTGTTGAAGTTTATGTGGCGCCGTTAGGCTGCCGAATTTTTAAGTGGTTCTTCACCATTCTCGTTTTGAAGTTCTACTTTCACGTCAATTCTTTCAAGTTCCTTTATATTATGTTGGGGTATGATCTCTATATCTATCATACTTGACTCTTATTTTCATATGATGAGAGACCCTATTTGACCTTGTCAATTCAATTTTTTTGAAGTTTAAGTGGCGCCGTTAGGCTGCCGAATTCTCACAAGAGAAATCTTTTTTTTTCTTCCTTTCATGTTCTTCATTTCATATGGTATATTTTCAAATTTCATTACCATGTTCTTAAAACCCTTATATTTTTCCTCTCTACTGTTTTATGGGTCATTTATGAATGTTTGACCCATGTCCCCTCTCTTCTCAATGTTTTCTAAAACCACGAAACATAGTCGTTATGCTGTAGAATTTTCGTCTCAAAGTTGCCTCTCTCTCTTTTTTTAAAAAAATATTTTATGTTATAAAGTGAATACTCAAAGCTCTTATTTCTATAGGGGTATTCACATATATATCAAAATGTTCTATTTTAAATTCTGGGATTTACATATATGAAACCCGCTTTCCCTTTCCGTGGGTTTAAAGTGTCGTAAAGATCATGTCTTTAAAGCAGTTTTTAAAACGTTATGATTATGAAATGAAACCCATTTATTTTATGTTATGTGGGTTATTTATGAAATGTTTGATGATGATATATGTGGATCACATGATAATAAAGGCAAATTTAAGGGTGCGCCCTGATAGCGCTCCAATGCATTGGGTAATGATGTAACCACTAGAGATTACAATTTTCATGATACCTTGGTGAATAACCTTGGTAATTTTCAAATGACACCTTGGGGATGGACCTTGGTGATATGTTCATGATTGTCTATGTTAAATGATTTAGCCACATCTTAAAGTTATGGAAAATGTTATTTTTATTATGAAATGCCTCATGATTTTCTTTCTCATGCCTTAAAGTTCTTTTCATGACTTTATTGATGTATCTCAAGTTCATATGTAAAATGTTTCACTTGTTTTCCTTGCTGGGCCTTCTGCTCACCCTTCCTTTTGATGTATGTCCCCAGGTTATGAGATGCAGTAATGAGCCTAGGGTGAACCTGAGGAGAAGCCTTTCAAGTGTTTAAGAAGAATGTTTTTTTTGTTTCATGTTTTATGTTCCTTGTTTCCAAGACACTAAACCTTAAAGATCCTCAGTTCCGTGTAATGGAATGAAAAGTTATGTTATAAAAAGACGGGATGCTATAGAAATCATGATTCATCTCACATAGGTATACAACTTCGAAGACGATAGAGATGATCACTGATCCATCTAAGTCATCGGACCCATAAAGGATCGATAGGTACTAACCCCCGCAAAGACCCACACAGGATCGGACCCACACAGGATCTGTAGGCGCTGGCTCACATAGAACCATTGAGCGCTGACCCACAAAGGATCGGACCCACACAGGATCGGAAGCACTGATCCACATAGGATCGCTGAGTGCTTTAGTCATCGTCGTCGAATCCACTGAGGATCTCTGCATAGTCGTCGTCGCAGTCACAGTAGCAGTCGCTGCCAGCTCTAGGGTTTCCGCACACACCAAGCTCATTCAGGAGGGTTCGCTCCACGAGCCGAGAGGCTGATACATCAACTGACACATAGTCTAGAGTTGATGTATCCAAAAGATCCGTATCATCAACAGGAACTCAACGCAATAGACGACGCGTCAATCGGACGCCCGGTCTGAGAGTTATTGGCTTTTTCGTCCCAGGGGCCCGGTTGGTTTTTAAGGAAAAACCAACTCGACCATACTCCACCTGCATCCAAACCTCGGGCAGAGTATGCCAAAAGATCCGTCTCACTTAGAGGAATTCAACAAAGTCGACGGAACGTCAATCAGACGTCCGAAGCTCAAGATATGAGCGTTTCCGCTCCGAGGGCCCGGTTGGTTTCGAGTACGAACCAACCCGGCCGAACTCAAAGTATTCCAAAACCTTGAGTTCAATATACCGATACGACCGTCTCGTTCTAAGGATCGTGTCGCCACAGACGGCGCGTCGATCGAAGGTCCGTAGCCCGAGTTATGGGCAATTGAACCCAAACGGTCCGAAAATGGGGGTTTAGGGCCCGGACCGGCCCGGATGATTAACAAGTGAATCGAAAGATTGCAGATTTTGTATCAAGATGTATGGTATGTAAACAAGTGAATGTTGGAAGGCAATATCCAGGATGATTAATGCAACCTCATCCCATACATGTGTGGAAATTATATAATATTACTATGGAATTTTCCATGGGGCAACCAAAGACTTCTAGAAGGAATTATGAAAGATGAGTCATTGTTGATCGTCATACCAAGTCAACACATTTTATTTCTATAAGAGAAGATTTACAACTTGAACGTCTAGAATGACTATATATTAAAGAAGTTTTAAGACTCCATGGTGTAACTATATCAATTGTTTCTGGTTGTGATCATTATTTTACATCATGATTCTAGAAATGTCTTCAGAATGCCATGAATACTAAACTTCATTTGAGCACTAACATCCACCCTAAAAATGATGGACAATCAGAATAGAAAATTCAATCCATAGAAGACATGTCTAGATCTTGCTAACTTGACATTCAAGGTATATGGGATCAATAATTACCTATGGTATAATTTTCCTATAATAGTATCTTCCATTCAATTATTCTGACGGCACCATATGAAGCGTTACATGGAAAGAGATGTCACACACCGACTTGTTGGGATGATGTTAGTGAAAGAAAACTCATAGGACCAAAACTTGTTGAGAAAACAATGGAAAAAGTTACAATTTTCGAAACACACATAAAAAACTCCAAGTAGGAAAAAGAGATACACCGATAACCGAAGAAACGATTTGGAATTTCAAGTAGGAGACCATGTTTTCTTGAAGGTTTCTCCATGTTAGGGTGTTATAAATTTTTGTATGAAAGGTAAATTGTGTACCAGGTACATCAGACCTTTCGAAATTCTAGAATGAATTGATGTTATAGCTTATCATTTGGCAATGCATCCTAGTCTGTCCGAAGTTCATGATGTGTTCCATGTAAAACTGTTGAGAAAATACATGTCTGACACAACACATGTACTCACCTAAGGGAAATTTGAAATGGAACCTGATCTGTGTTATTTTGAAGAGCCTAACAAAATTCTTGATACAAGAACACAAGTGCTGAGAAACCGAACTACTCGTCTAGTAAAATATCTATGGAGAAACCATAAGATGAAGGAGGAAATGTGGGAACCAGAGGAAATTATGATGAAGAACCACAAAAATCTCACTACCACAAAATGGGGCATGGCCAGTGCCACCCTTTATCAGTGCTAATGAAAACGCGCTTATAAAGGGGGGTACGTTTATGGGTGCTAAAATAGCACTGATAAAGGGCACCATTATCAGCACAAAAAAAAAACACTAATATATGTTCCCCTTTATCAGCACTTTTTTTAGCCCTGATAATGGTACCCCCTTTAAAACTATTTTTAGAGCCGTTAAAGGGTACCCCTTTATGAGATGATTTTTAAATGCGCTGATAAAGGTTCTATTTCCAAAAAAATCATTAAAAAATATATTAATATTTAAATATATATATATATATATATTGATATTGATATAAATATAATATATATTTTTTATTAATAATTTTAAATATATTATAGATAATTATAAATATACATTTTCACTTAATATATAAGATATTTAGTGAAAATGACATATAAAGAAATTAAAAAAAATTAAATAATAATTTTCTATTTATTATCGATTAATAGTCCTTTAAAAACAATTGGAAGACTAAATAAATTAATAAGAGATCCAAAATATATTGAAAACCAACTCGAACATCAAAGGGACTAAACTCTTGATCCGGGAGCCCGATTGAGCTCTACCACATATCTAAATCGAAGCATGTGATGAGATCTACACCCTTTTACTATTGGGGACCGTATTCATGGTTTTTTTGAGGCCAAAAGGCCCAAAAGGCCTCTAAAACAGTGTTTTAATTGGGATACCCCAATTTTTTAACATTTTGTGAATTTTTTTCCTCATTTAAGGGGGTATTAGTGGTTTTTTTGATGGGACTGAATTTATTCCAAGGTATTACATTCATATTGATATTTTGCCTTTGAAATTTTATCATTTTTTTATAATTCACTACTATTTATATTCAAATATATAACAACATATACATATTTTTTTATATTCACACATAAAAATTTAATTATAAATATAAATAATAAAATATATTTACATATAAAATATATTATCTTTATCTAAATAATAAATAAAAAATATTTTATTTAAAATACAAATATATGAATCTTTATATACCTATATATTATTCTAACTATATATATATTTATATAACTACATATATATATTTTTATATAACTATAAATAAATATATTAATCTCACTATAAATATATATATTAATATAACTATATATATATTAATATAACTATATATTTATATTAATATAAATATATATTACTATATGAATAAATATAACTATATATATCATTAATAGTAGAACAAATCAATATAGGGGAGTGGCAAAGGCATCAGGCGCGTAGGGGGCGGTCTCGAGATCATATCTAGGTGGATGCAGGGATGCACGCGCATGGGGTGAATTTGGGTGTGTGCGGGTGCTGGAGGGGGGATGAAAAATCACTGTAAAAGCAGGGCTCAAGCGCTATAAAAGCCCCCCCCGATTGACAAGATTTTATTAATTTTTTTTTAATTTTTTAATTTTTTTTATCCTTTATCAGTTATTTTAAAATAGCACTGATAAAAGGGGTCCTTTACCAGAACAAAAAATAAAGCGCTGATAAAGGACCCTTTTATCAGCGCTTTTCGTAGCACTGATAAAGTGGACCCGCCCTTTATCTTCACCGGCTTTAACAGTGCTTTTCTGGCACTGTTAAGGGAGATTCTTAGCGATGATAAAAGGGGTATTTGTAGTAGTGTCTTCTTGTGTGGTAGTGTTATAGATATTTTTTGGATGAAATTATTTAAAAAAGGGGATAATATAACTCCTAATGCTTCAATGGTATGTTTTCCGTTTAATAATGCAATTGCTTGCATTGTACACAACTTCGAGATTCTTACACATAACGACCAATGAAACTAGTAATTATGAATAGCAATACCCACCTATTGCTATTTTATAAATATTATTCTTAAAAATGGACTTTATTTTTGAATTTTTAATTTCAAAATTGTCTTAGGGTGAATTTCTCGTATTTTTCAAAAACCATTCATTTATTGATGAATAGTGATAAACACTACGTTGTTGGTTAAAACCGACTTTTTTTAAATAATTTTTTGTTTTATTTAAATTTATTTTAGGTAAAATAGATACATAATTCCTATATAAGTTCAATGTAATTACTTGGATTCATTTTATTATAAGTTTTGATATATAAAAAGTTTATTGATCTTTTTATCATCTTTTACCCACCTCCTTGTAGCATCTGTAAATTTGAATAAAACATAATTTTACCACTTTTGTGAGTTGAATTTCAAAAAACTAAGAGACATGGTTAATATAAGAATGTAAAATGTAGTTCAATAAGATAAAAAATAATTTTTGGTAAATAGTAACTTTTGACTTTTATTTACCACGGTAAAAAGTAAATAGTGTAATTATGGGTAAAAATGATATCATAATTACCCTAACACATGTCATATTTCTATTGGATAAATTTAATTCGACCATAAAAACCTTAGGAATAAAATATGATCCCCTTTGGTTGAATTGGATTATATTGGGAGATTTATTATTATTTTATTTAAAGAAGAGTTAAAAGAGTTAAATCCAATGTTTAAAAACTAAACCATTTTAATATAGGGTAATACATAATATAAATTATACTATAAAAATTCATTAGAAATATAAATATATTCCCTACATAATTGTATTTTATTGATAATTTTTAGACATTAAATAATTTATTTTATTTATGACACAATCATGATGTGGTGATTACCTTATTAATAAAAGGTTACAATATTTGATATTATAAATATCAAAATAAATGTAATTTGAGACTTTTGATTAATTCCACTAATATTAAAGGTTAATAAGACATGTTCGGGTTTTTTAAATTATTTTTATTAGAGGTGATAAAAATTTTATGGATTTCAAAAATATCAAATACTTACTAGTGTAAAAATTGACATAATTGAGTTTTTAAAGATAAATATTATATTATTAATTGATATAATATTACTAAAAATATTAGGTTCATCTAAAGGAATTAGATAAGATTATATATATTACTAATTTACCACTTGGGGTTCAATTGGCTTGTTATATTAAGTTTATTAAACATATAATATAAAATTACAAAGAGATATAGAAAATATCAAACTATTTAACTAAGAGTTAAATATAAAAGATATGTTTAATATGATGACCTAAACCTATCTAAAACATATTGGTTGAAAGTTTTCCGATAAATAACCACCTTATACTTTAAATAATTCATTTTGGAGCTATTATAAACCGAAAATAATTTTATTATAAAATAATATTTCAATCTTTTCCTAAAGTGACCCTCACCTCTATTATAAATGGGAACTTTCCCTTATCATAATTTAACACCCCCAATGCCTTTTGTCCTGGAAAAAACCTATGAAAATATCCTTCCAACATTCCTCCCTTCATCCTATAGCCCTTCCTTTGGTCATAATGCCAACTTATGGAGCCCTTTTGATCCTATCAAAAGAAAGAACCCGAAAAAAGAGGAAAAAATTCCAACACCTCTTTCAAGTTTCATCTTTAACTTCCTCTTTAATTGTTGTTTCCATTATAAAATAATAACTTCTATATATTCAATATATTGTGAGGTTAATATAAAACTTTTATGACCATATTCAATATTCTATCTATCATATGAATGGCAAAGTCACCATACATGTGTAGGTACGGCTTACCGTCTCCACGTAGCGGTGTAGTTTGACATTCAAACAATTCATTATTTAGATGGGTATAATAATGAGTATAACTGATGTAAATAAAAAATATAACATGTTAGTTATTATTTATATATGATATAACATCCAATTACATATTATTTCACCATAAATATAATGATATCGTTGGTCGTGTGTATGTACAGATTACCATCTCCATGAATGCTATGAGATTCATTCCCCATTGTAATTATTCAAGAATAATGTTAAATTTATGAATAAAAATAATTTTTAAGAACATAATATAATTCTGGATATGAATATTATTCATCATATTCATAACATAAATGTCTTATTTAACCGATAATATATAGGAAAATAGTTCAGTTAACACCCGAAACAATGATATTGTTAAAATATTATTAACAAAGTAATATTAGAGGATCATATATGATATCATAGTTATATATATAGTTTTTGTATAATTTAATAACTATAATTGAACTATAATACAGGACGTTAGAACACCCTTGACCAAGTAAATGCACATTGGAAGGGTTAATTATACAATCTCTTTATTATTCGAGGTTGTTTTTATGTAAGTATGTACTGGGACGACTTTCTCATCCACATCCATTTTTTCTAAAAAATATATTTCAAAACATTTTTACTATTTACTAGAAAATGGGTTAAATTCAATTATATACTTATTTTACCTTATATTTTTTAAAGGAATCATTCCATCACTTTCCAAAAAAGGTACTTTATGACCTTTTCAAATTTTTTTAAGGAAAACGTCTTTTTTAACTTATACGGCGGGGGAAGCTATTTTATGCTGCTATAACATCATTGAAGCCTCCCATACAATCTTAGAAGAATATTTTCAAAATAAATGTTTTATTTTATTATTATATTACTTTTAAATTATTTCGAAATAGAAAGAGATATTTCACTAAATAGGTTTTTATTTCATCTATGTCTACATCCTTTGATTTATTTTAATCGTGTTTGATGTTGATTTATTATGATACAAATCCTCTATATTTTATTGAATTTTTTGTTATATGTATTAATATGGATGATTTATTTTTATACCATTCATGGTTTATGGATAAATTATTGACATTTTGAATGCTAGATTAAATACTAATGGTTATGTTATGTCTAAACCATTTCATATTAGTAATGCATTGGACATAGTAAGTGATGAGTGGAGCCCTTTATAGCTCTTAGATGCATCGGTAGGTCTCATGAGACAAACTAATGTCTTTGGATAAGGCCTTAACAAAATCTTATTTGTTGTCTTTCCACAAGGCCTTGACGATGTGGTTATAAAGTCAAGCATTATGCAATACATCATTATGAAAGTGGATATTGATATTGCATGTGATTATCCGACTAGTTGAATACCCATGTGAATAAGTAAATGGAATTATTTTATTTTAACATTGCCATATTATGCTTAAGTTTATGTTTAAAATTTAATTGTTTTATTCATATATATTTCCTTACATTTTTATGCTTATTTATGAAATTTTCCCCTTTATTGTTATCCTTATTGAGCATCTGAGCTCACCCATTTTTGTGTTTTATATTTTCCAGGATGTGAAAATGTTTTTTATGGTTGTACAGCATAGATAGGGTAAGGATATATGTGTGTTAAAAAGGTTACAAAATGTTGTTGATGTTTTTATTTAATGATGTAATGTAAAACATATGAATGTATATAGTACATCCAACGATACTAAACTAATCGGTCATTCAAAACACGATTCCTTGTATCATTCAAATGTCATGTAATAAGGCACCAAATCTCAGTAACTAGAGTCAAGGAATTACAATATTATAAAAAATATATGTAATGATTAATATTATTTGTTGAAACTGTACACTGTTCTACATAAAAATCTATGATTATCATGTTTGAAATTTATGTAACATTTTTGTTAAATTAAAAAATATATGCTTTTTAAATTTTAATCATGTATTCAAAAAATTATTATAGGTTATTGAGTGCATTTAAATTTAATAAAGTATTATTATATTTAATATAATTAAATTAAATAAATGATAATAATCATTATAGTTTATTTTATGGTGAAATTATTTTCCTATATAAAGTATGTGTTTTTTGAAAGAGATTTCAATGTGTTTTGAGAATTTAAATAAAAAAAATTATAAAAAACCTATGAATCCTATATTGTCAAATTTATTCAATATTTTAAATCCTTATAATTAATATTAGTTATAAAGTTCATCTAAATATTTGATCATAATGAATTGTAACCACATTAATTATTTTACACCTCGTTTATGGGTATATGAGATGAAAGTGATAAAATAAAGAGATAAAGACTAAATAAAACGATTAATATAATTATAATTTTTCCAAAGTTACCACTATCATTTTAGAAGAATTTATATTTTCGATCCACCATAAATAATTAATAGGTCTATTAAATAATATTGTTTTTTGTATTTACATATTTTCAACAGACATTAACTATAAATTGGAGACTCATATCCAATCATATCCAAAAAACATATACTACTTAGAATTATCAATCTATAACCATATACCATCCAAAATATATATTTTTACCTATAGGTAATGTTATTATGAAAATCTCACATCAAGAAGGATGATTGTTTATAATTAAGCACAATTACGATGGAAAGTGAATATGTTTCTATGAAAATATTCCAATTATCATTATATAAAAACCAAATATAAATAATCAATAACTATTTTAACAAAAATAAATATATATATTAACCTTACATATATGATTTAATTTTTTACATTAATTGTATTATCTCCATTAAATTATATTTAAAATGAACACATCTCATGTGTGTTTGTGAGGGCTACCCTCCATAAACCAATGTGGGACCTTTATCATCTCTAGTTTATATAAATTGTAATAGTATGTAATAATTGAATATATATGTTTTAAAGTAATAAATATAACATGATAATTATATTATATCATTTACATTATTACCCTACTATTGATTAATAAATGATAATGATGTTTGTTCATATATAGAGACTACAACCTCAATGAAGATTCATTTTTCTATTAACTCATTAAAAAGAATAATATATATATATTGAATAAAAATGGAAGTAATTTCTTTTTATACATTTTTTTGTGGAATATAATATTTTATAAAAAACAATAAATATTTTTAATATAGCAATATATGTTTTTATAATTTGAACAAAAACCCTATTTATATGACATAACAAAAAAATCTTCAATGAATGGATTTTAAATGACTATAAAAAGGCCATTAAATGAATATTTTTGAAACATTTTATAAGAATGTATATAATATATCTGAATTTACTTTTCAATAGGGTAACATTTTTCCTACTTTAGATAAATTATCCGTAATGTTTTTTCATATCAATTCATTTCTAATGAGAATTATTTTATATTATAAACTAGATTTTACTTTTAAGGTGAATATAATTATCCATTGATACATTATAAAACTAATTCCTCATTATTAATGGTCTCTAATTTATCAAATTTTCCCTTATATTAGGGGTTGATGAATATTTTTAAAGAGATAAAAGTTTATTTTTCAATTTCATCTTATTTGTGATTTTTAATGTTTATTATATTTCCAAATAATTATATGATCTTTATTGTTTTAAAAATAATCAATATTATTTTTCAAATTTCATTTCATGGGATTAACTTATATCTCCCTTATTTATCTATATTTGGTACACAAATATGGAATGAATATTGTTTTTGTAAAAATGACTTAATTATATAATTTTATTATGGAATATTTTTAATGTATATCAATATTTAACAAATTGTTTCATGTAAATTTTAATCAACATAATAATTACATGAAAAATCCATTTTATAATAACATTTAATATATTTAAATGTGTCTCAGTGAAATAATTTAAATTTATTTGTAATAAATCATTGTTGAATCATTAATAATTCATTGAACGAATTTAAACTTCAACATATATGGTATAAACAGATTATTATGTATCCATTACCATTCTACAATATTTTTCTTCCTCTATATATTCATATGGGTTTTTTAAATAAAATATCTTTCCATTCTTCTATAAAATTTAATATTTTTGGTAGAAATATATTATTATATAAAACATTTAAAATAATTGAATAAATTTTTTTAATTTTTTTTTACAATATAGATACAAAAGAACCATAAAAAATTCATTGCTTATCTTACATTTGAGTCTCTAATTATAAAAACAATTTCCTTTATTAAGAAACCACATCATTAATGGACAAATGAAATAAAATAATACAATACCTATTTTATGATTATACATTATTTTGATATTATTCACATTATTGTGATCGCGTTCTCTATCTATCTTAATTATTCAATGAACATTTTTTTCATCAAAATAACCATATATATTGTATAATGGATATATTCCTTATCCTTTCTAAAACTGTGATATTATCATAAAAATAAAATGTTTCAAAATATGATTTAGAAAAATTATGGGACTTAGGATATCTAATTAAATTTAATGGAAAATATTGATATTAAATATTATAGATTCAACAAGGATAAATAGTTATTTAGAAGTCATTGTTATTATATATTATTTCATAAATATGTAAATACTACGATAGATATTTTTATGTGAGATATTTTTTTAATATAAATAACCCCTCAATGAATTTAAAATTTTCTAATTTATTTGTGTATTTCGTGAATACCTATCTATTCAATAAAATGGATTTAAAAAGTCATCTGAAGAAATTATTATTATTTCCATGTATGGGGCCTTGATAGTAACGTCATAACATCAAAAATCATGAATTCCCATTATTAAGAAATTTTTTCAATTATCAAAGTAATTTTTCTGTTGATTTTTTTATTGATATGTTTTTATGGTCGTATTTCTTATCGAATTTCATGCGTACTGATTATCCACACTACAGTATTATTAATTATAAATCTACTCATGATATATTACATTGCATACACTCCCTTATTTTGTTTCTAATTCAACTATGAATTATGTTTTCCTTTCCATAGTAATGAAAATGTATATTTGATTGATTTTCATTGATGAAATAATGTTTATCATGCTATGTTTTATTTTTATAATGTAATATTGAAATCATTCATGTATCTAGTTTCCATGTACTAAGAAATTGATTGAATTTTTTTTGGTGTCATCCCTTTCAACTCATACACATATAATAATGTAGAGCCAATAATTTTATATTGGATTCTATGTCATTATTCTAGAAACACAAAATGATTAAATGTGAATAAAAATATAAAAGTTCTATATTGATGGTTGAAATGACTTTTCAATCATTAAAGGATTACCAAGGAATGTGTGTTTAACCAAATCTCTTTTCCAATGACCTCATCACTTTTGAATCATTCAATCTTCACTCCAATACAATAATTAATATTTATATTGCTATAAATTCATAATTTCAAATGTACCTATGGTCCATTTCAAAGATGAATAAATTTTTATTCCTATTAAAAACTATGTTTTTTGACTCACCAATTTAAATTTGAGGTAACTTTTATTCCATTTAAAAGTAATATCATCAAAAATATTTAATTACTACATTCCAATTTTAATATTAAATAATTACTTTGTTACTAATACACGTACTAACCTAATATGTTCACTTGTAAATCATATAGTGATTATTTCTTATAATTATACATCTCAATAAAACTAAATATCATTTAATATTTCAAAAAACCTCTTCCAAAATAAATTCTATGTTTTGGATTGAGTAAATAATCATGAATCAAAAAACAATTTAATGGGGTTCATATGTATAATAATGTGTTATATTGAATATTGAATAGAAATAAATAAATCATATTCATAAATAAATAATCTCAAAATAATTCCATCATTTAAAACTACTTCAGCTAGGATCAAACTCATGATAGTTAGAAGTTATGCTCTGAAAAAATCACTCTACACTCTACAATCATGATAGAAAACATATAGTTATTATATTAACGACATATGATGTATTTTATATGTATTTAAAATTTAATTCAATCAAAGAAAGAATTAAAATAATTTTTTTACATCATGTAATTTTTTAAATGTATTAGGTAAATTTTCATATTGTTTCATTATCATGGATATCACATGGTAGTGGATTGTAAATACATAAAAATGATCAAATGAAAAAAATCTACGTGTGATATATGTGTTTTTATATGTTGATTATAAAATATATCATTATCAAATCATACTATGTATGATATTTATAATTATATTCCAATATTTTATTATGAATATAATGATGATTTTTAAAAAAACTATAATTTTTTATTTTTTATAAATATAAAATTATAAATTGAAAACATTAATGATTTTAATATTATAGGAGATACGACTAGTCGGTCACAAACATGGATTATAAAATAGATATATGGAATTCAAGGTATATCACATTAAAATTTATATGAGAAAACAATATTTATTGAAATATTCAATGATGTCCATTTAATAATTGTTATATATGAGGATTGTGATTCAATTGAGAACAATATAAAATATTACATTGTTCCACGGAAATTGGATATAATTTTCATAGGTAAAAATGTCTAATCATTAAAGTAAACCAATTAATTTTAATACATTCCAAAATATATATCAATTTTTATAATGGTTAAGTACAGAAGAATATTTTGGATCTAGATGAATAAGTTAAACCATATACCAAATTGGAATTTATTAGAATGTTTTATTCAAATTATATACATAGAAAATTAAATGTCTCTAAATAATAATTGAATAAATATTTTTATGAATTCTATATACTTTATATTTAAGAAGAAATATGAAAATTATTTTGATTTTGGTTATTATAATATGAATGGGAATGATGTTATTTTAAATTTTAAAAATACATTTTCCTACAAAATTATATTTACTACATTTTGTGTATGGATATTATAATTATTTTATTAAACATTTAAAAATTATTTTCAATATATATTATATAACTTTTGAAAAAAATATATCCAAATTATCTTAATGTGAAATATTTGGATTTTTTAATGTATTAAATATTCATTGAATTTTAAAAATAAAATTATTTTATAAAAAATTGATATTCTCTATTCAAATATTTATAATGTAACATTTTATTTTAAATTTTGTTAAAAATTTTAATCTATTTTTATTAATAGTAATATAACTAATTTTCTAGGAATATAGATAAGGATTTATTTTGTTATAAAAACATTTTTAGACAGAAAATTAAAATTTTATGGAAGAAAAGTTTTCATCACATATGGTGATTTTATTATGAAATGAATTCTGAAAATAAATTGATATGTAATTTAATAAATTTATAACATATTTGGGATAATAATTATTAAAACTATATAATATAGTCAATATAATTTTCTATCTTTATGGATAGGAAACCGAAGTAGAAATTCACTAATATAGTATATATTGAATGAGAATTTTCGAGGGGTTCATGTAAAGCTATAAGGATTAAATTGAAACAATCCCATGTCTAACTAATATTATATGAATATTATTCAATAATATATCATCTTATATTCTTATATAATCCAATTTGAATATTTATTTTTGTGATATATTTTTTAACATATTTTAATCATTGGAAAAATACCTTATGTTATCTCTTCCCCCTTATAAAAGGAAACCACATAAACTATATTCGTCACACATAAGATCCTATTATATAATAAAATTAATTCCATTATCCATTATTAACATCTCTAACCACATCCTAGTTGTTATCATCTGAATATTATACAATCCCATTAAATATTATTTTATATTCTAGATGTGTTTCTCAATGGAGAGGTTTTACTCTTAACCAAGTACTTATGATTTTATTCATTATTTCACCTCTTAAAAATATATGATATCAATTATAAATTATTTAATTAAGTAACTTTAGTTGATGTTTTAAAAAATATGATGAAAAAATTATTATAAAACATTTTTATATGAAATGGGATATGAATATATCACTCATTCATATGTGTGCACTACATCCCCGACAAAGCATCATGATTCATTTTCTACCACAATAATTAATTGTTGGTATTTAAAAAAGAATGAATTTTAATATAATAAAAATATGAAAAATGTATGAATAGTTATTTATTTTATCTTATGTACATTTTTAACATTCCATCCATTGGGAAGAATATATATCTCGTGCGTAGTTAGCGACTATAGTTACGAAGAAGAAAAGTGATATGTTTTTCATTATGACATTATATGGTCTGTTATAACGAAATAATAATTTAACATATTGTATATATTGTATATTTATAATTTAGTAATTAATATATTATGATGATTTATTTTATACCATTGATTCATTCTATTTATCAAATAATTGAAAAATCGTAGGTCCATTTGTACATATTACCATATCTATGATGTGATGTAATTCATTTTTCACAAAATGTTTTTAAACATTGATATAACATGTAATAACATAAATAAATATTAAAATTATATCCATATTAATAAATTTTATATGATTAAACCATGACAATAGTGAATATACATGAACCTCTATAATGAATCCAACATGGAAAAGAGAAGTGTTTTTCACCCGAATGTCCATTTTAATGAATAATTTAAAAGAAAAAGACGATAGAAATGTATATATTAATGATAACAAGTACTTTATGTTTGAATACGGAATGGGTAAGGATATATAATAAATATATATGTTTTATATCGTATAATTTGACATGAATGGAGAATAATGAGATTTTAAGAAATAGTTTATATTTCAATCTAATTTATTTAGGGATTTCTTATGAAGAATATAAATTAAGGTTAATGATACAGATCATATCATCTAAACCCCTCATATTTTGTAATCTTATGTTAATTTATATAATATGTTTTTTCAAAATTACCATTTCCCTCTCATTGGTACATATAAAAATTGATGTAATATTTGTAAATAAAAGTAGGCAAAATTTATTTTTTAGTGGATTAACAGTTTCATCCGTTATTATATTCATTAAAATTATTGAATTATACATTCATATGATATAAATGCTTACATGAGTTTTTTCAATAAAAGATACATTAATAACTAAATTTTATCAAATATATATATATATATTTAATATATGGATACTTTGCTTTACTTAATACATATCACAATTCATCTCAAAACCCAAGGAAATAATAGTTTGGTGACTAGTTTTGTAGAAACAAAGTAACATTTATTTTACATAATTTGTAAATTTCACCATAATTTATGCCCACTCTTATAAATTCCATGTGTTATAATCCTCTTGAAATATTTGGTAGAAAAACATAATATGTTTTGGAATAAAATGTTTAGTATCATATTACACATCAATGGACATATATAATTGATCATAAATACATTATAAACAATGAATTTATAAGAATATATTATTTAAATGAAAATAAATCAATAATTATTATCCAATAAATTAATGATAGTCAAATATTATCAAATGATAACACTGTATATAATTGATTCATAAAAATAAATTGTAAAACATATAACATGATCCTTTGAAAATATTAATGACAGTGGGAGTGTCATAGAGTGAGAATTTATTATTAATGTAAACATGGGTTAGAATGTTATTTTATCAGAAAAAGTGGTTTGGAATATAAATTAATCATACATCGAAATTAAAAAACATCTTATATCAAACAATTAAACTTCTATTGAACACAAATTCCTTTTATGATTTAATAAAAATTTATTTTAAAAAAAGGAAATAACAAATAAAAGGGTAATAATAAAGAAAACATAATTATTTTTCAAATGATAAGAAATAAATTGGTGTATTCTGAAAATATTGACATGGAAAATAATGGATTATTGTAAAATATAATAATTTCTGTTTGGAATCTCAGAAATTATAAATTATTTCTTCATGGGTGAATTAATTTAGATAAATCATATTTATTTATAAAATAAAGGCAAGTAAATATCATAATATGACCATAGGGCTTATGTGATGTAACATTCAATTCCGAGGTTAAATAATGTGAGTTATAACTCAATGGAAGTTAATTGATATAAAAATCATTATGGAATTAGTAATCAAGAATGAATGTAAATTGGAATAATTAAAAAAATGTGGATATATAAATCCTATGCATTAAATTAATTAATATATTTAAATTAAATCATTGTTAGTAGGTAAAAATTGAAATATTATATATTTTCATAAAATGATAACCAGACTCAATAAATTTTAATTGAGATAAAATCCCTAAATATTTATTGTAATATTTGATACAAAACCCCGTAGAGGTATTTGAGGAAATATAACATTTTATATCATGGAAAATCCTCAAATAATGTAAAAAATATGATACTAGTATAAAATATACACCATTTGAAAGAAAAAATTTATTTAATTATAAATTACTCTCAAATAAGGGAGTTCGAAATAAAATCCCATACCCATAGTTTCTATTTTCTCATCCTTATTATGTACTCACATATAAATAATAGAGCTATAATGGTCACATATTTATGAATATATTTCATATTCATAAACCATTATATATAGATTTTATTTGGATTCTACTGATTTATTTTATAGATTCCCATTATAAACCTCAAGATGTTAAATCATGAAATAATTGTTTCACAATAGTGAATATAAAAAATGGATTATAAAATATATTTAAGGAGTGATATCCTTTTTATATGATTAAATTGATACAATTTTTATACTAATGGATTTAATATTAATATGTTTTTGTATATTAACATGGAAAAATAAATTCATATAATGAATGATGTTCCTGAATTGAAAGGAA
Source organism: Viscum album (assembly GCA_963277665.1). Lineage (NCBI taxonomy): Eukaryota > Viridiplantae > Streptophyta > Magnoliopsida > Santalales > Viscaceae > Viscum > Viscum album. The sequence continues at coordinate 538,238,962 of OY728129.1, forward strand.
TTTTGAATAAATCTTTAAATTATATTTGAAACATAATGAATATAAATATAAATTTTCATATAGTCAGACTAATTCAGAGTAAGGGTAGTTATACATAGGAAGGTTCTAATTTTCATAGTAATGGGTTGATAATTTGGATTTATAATTATAATTAATTCATTATAAAAGGAATTACCATTAATGAATTACATTAATCAAATAAGTTAGGTGAAGTCCCATAGCATTTATTAGTATAATCTTATATATTTCTAAAACTCTATTGAACATGAGGAAATCCGTTGGGGGGAATTATAGAGGAATATGTAATCTTAATTAATGATAAATGTATTTGGGGTGATGATGAATGTCATAAAGGGTTTGATCTATCATATTTTAGAGTAAACAATGATGGGATTTTCAGGTAGAACTAGAGTTTGAGTAGCATCACAGCCCGAATACCACTTAACGATGCCATGAGATAGTGGGACAAAAGACATAAAGTGTGCCTCACCGAATATCAGAGGCTTCAAACTAGAAGCAAGGGCTATGGGTGTATTTTTAGGGATATTATTACATCACTAATTGTAGTGGAATTAATATATATATAAATATAATTATATATAATTATATTAATAGATGATGAAATAAAAATATATTGATAGAATAATATTCCAATACATAGTCATGAGAGATATGTTATACAATAAACAGAATCTATAAAATAATATTAACAGATATAGAAGATATTGATGAATTCCATGTAAAATAAAAATGAATATATAAGGGTTAGGGGATGCATAAATATACCACATGCTAATAAAATATTTTAAAAAAAACTACTCTGTATAGCATCTCATGAATGTGATTGATCATCTCCCCCAACTATGTCCTAGAATTTCTATAAATCAAACATCAGATGCAGTATTTCTCGTTTTTATTATTACCTATAATTATAAAGTCTACATGGTTTCCAAGGGGGGCCCATGCCGGGGAGAGATACAATCTCAGTAGGTCACCACCCATAGTTTCTATTCCATTCCATTTAATTCCCTATAAAATAAAAACTGTTCTATATGATGTAGATGGAATAAATAAATGGATAAATATATAAATTGTACTATGTTTTACTTCGTAAACAAAGTACATTGTCTGATTCATCCAAATCTATTGTATCAAAACCAAATGAATCTATAAAGGTAATGTTTGAGGAACATGGTAATAGGTGATTGACTATCCCAAAACACATGATTTGTCTTGGATGGATTGTCCCTATATTCTTTATACCAAAGGATCAATTGTAATAGAAATCATTGTCTTATTTTTTTATTCAAATAAATAATTCATAGTAAATATTAAGAGTCACCCTAAACACATCAATTACAATTCAAGGTGGATTTCTATGTATCTATTGAAGAGATAAACATATTATAATTCCAATGGAGTCCAACAAAGGTGACCCAAAACTAAAGTCCCGTGTTTCACACCGAGAAGGTTGTGATAAATGTAAAGAACTATCCTCTAAGTATATAAATTGTATAAAACATGTGGACATTAGTATCTCTTGTGTCATGGTACAACCATCTTACCATTGACCCTATCCAAGGGGTCTATCTGTAATAACCACTATCACACATATTGTGGTAAAAAAAATAATTGAAAACCCATCCAAACTATATTTTTTGTATCCCATCATGTGTTTAAAAATATAAACTATTTTATGTAGATGAAAAGTGAGTCCTCTCAATGATTTCTTATGTTGGAACCAATTTTTTCACCACTTACACTAAGGTGAATGCAACAAACAATAAATGTAATTATATTAAATGTTTAGGAAGTGGGGACACATCCATATTTCAAGATATTATATCATTTAATTCATATTGATCATGAAATTTATCACATAACAGTCAATCAATATAATGGGATAATGGAATTGATCTTTGGAAAAAATCAATATATTCCATAATTTTAATTAAGTAAAGGGGTATAGATATTAACACATGTCTTGTCAACAAAATAAAACTATTTAATAACTCTTATCATTTGTTATATGATAAAACTCATCAAGGGGTGTTTTTCCAATTTTGAAAAAAATGGGAAATATGTTTTTAGGTAGTATCTTACAAAATAGGTGGAACAAAACATTGAAATAACCCCATGTGATTGATTCTTTATTCTATTGGGCTTCCAATATCTATATAATTTATTCAATTTATATTAATTTGAAAAATTAGATTCTATGTTGAATGGTCTTACTCCCATGAAAATGGATCATTTCTTGTAATAAAAATAAATTATACGAAAGTATATAGTCAATATACCTTAGCATCATATTTATTCCCTCATTATTCATCATCCTTGGTTTTACTCTTGTTTTAATGAAATCAAAGAAACATCAAATTCCCTGAAAATGGGGTGAAACTACCACCACTAATATAACATAACATTTGGAATGCATAACATGAAATGTAAGGGATACAATTAAAGATGCAAACTACGTATTTATGTTTGATCGATGGTGAATTATTCTTTGTTCTTGTAAAATAGAGTCCAAAAACCCAACGAACGAGGAGGATTATGAAATAATAGGTGGGGGAGAGCTCAAGTGCTAGAGAAAGAGAGGAATAGGAAAAATATTTATATTTAAATAATATCTTAATGGGTGTTTGTAATTTCACCCTCAAATAAAATGGTGAATGGTTTGGAAGAATGGTTTTCTAAACCATGTTAAAATGATGTTAGTTTATATATTTTAAAGGGGAACTTTTCACGGTTAGGTACATGGTTATACTAACCATGTGAAAACTATGTCAAACTGTTGTATCCTGAGTGTCTACAATACTGATCAGTTGATCACATGAGGTCACATAATTTTAGAAAAACCATGAAATCTCTAGGTACCCACTATTAGTAGCAGCATGGTTCTTGGAAACCATGTGGTATGGGAAACACGATTTTTTAAAATTGTGTGGAAAACTGTGCCTCTTTTATATTTGAGGCTTGGTGACCTGATCGAGCCCCAAACACACGCCAAAACCACCATGACACCCTAATGGATCATTAAATGGTCCAAAAAAGGAAATTAAAGCAAAAAACATATGGTATATACCTTTAGTAATTGATGGGATCTTACAACCACCCCACTTTATTAAAAATTATATATAAGATTCCCATTTGAGGGAAATAAAAAGTCATTCTAGAGGATTTCTATCCACATCACATGTACATCTACTTCTCACCCCCAAGAATTGTCCATTAATAATATATGTTTCCATGGGATCTAGAGCAGAGGAACTGACCTACCACTAAGATATTTTCTGCTACCATCAACTATATATGTATAATGCTCCTCGAAGGATTCATATCTTTCTAGATCAATGTCTCATAAGGAAAAAATGATATTTTAATGATGATATTGTTGAATATGCGATATATGGAAGACATTGTTCATGAACTTGTACCTCAAGGTAATAGAAACTGATATGTTACTAGCCAAACACATTCCATGATCATGAAAGGCCTAACATGACAGAGTAATAACATTCCCAGTCTCTTGATTCAACTCTGACCTAACCGGAGAGAATCATAATGAAATACCAAATGCACCATATCAAAATATATTGGTCTATGTTGATGATCAGTATATGACATTAGCTAATACAGACTTATATTTTTATTATTATAAATATGATATAATTTCTCTGAAGTATCCTGAACGATATGAGGAACTAGTAGATTTGCCTCACCTACCACTAAGAATCATAGGGATGAACATTACAATCTACCATAAAGGGCCCCATATAAATCGATATGAATTGTATCATGAATGATATTTTGTATGAAAATTCATCTAGATTGATATTCTCAATCCTCAAACACCTAAAATCAATGATTTAGGAACATAACTATCCTATCACATTTGAATGCTTATCTTATACTCACCTTTGGTTTGATGGTGACTTTTTGTACTCAGGATAAATATAGACCCATTTCTTTCTTCATGATTTTATTGAACCATGATGTAAAAAAAGCATCACTTTCTGATATGATGTAATGAGTAACACTATAGAGTCAAACAATTTTTGGATGTAAATAGTTCTTAGATCATCCACAAAAAATTTCTCTTGGATCTATAAGTAGTTCACGGCCTTGGTTAACCTATTGGTGATCACCCATACTGCGTCATATCATCAAAGTGATATTAGAAAGACTTCCACGAAATCCATGGTGATGAAATTCCATTTCCATTTAATAATGGATAGGGAATGATGAGGTTCTACATTCTAATGATTCTCTCCAATAAAATTCTAATAAAAGGATAACCAAGTGATGGAGCACACTGTTTGACTCTTCATACCTAGATACCAATACTAAAATTGCATATTTCAATAAATCTTGGTAATACAAGGATAAACTACCCAAACTGATGCAGGATATTCTATCATCAACTCTTACCACAAATTACAAGGCACCCATACACATCCATAGAAGTGTAGTTGTTCACTTTTATACAAAACCCCTCCATGTGTGGGATTCTCCCTTGTGATGCCCTCCCTCAAAATGAGGACCTCAGACTCAGATAAGATCCTTATCTAAACCCACACCAGAAGGGTGTATGTCACTACCAGAGCTACTTATACTAGATCCCCAAGCTTTTCTAGAACCTCTAGATGCATCTTGAAAAACAGATACATAAAAAAAACTAACATCTAGGTTCCAGGGTGGATTGGGTCCTAGTAATCAGTATCATAGCATTAACTATAACATTAACCTTACCTAGTATATAAGCAAGCTCACTGTCGAACAATTGTTGGTATTCCACTAACCTGTGCTACCTTAGATTCATGTATCATTGAGAAGATATATATTTATGAATTTTATGATCTGGGTGAATAAAAAATCACTCAAAAAAAAGATAATTCCTCCATCATCATATAACATATATTGTGGATGCTATATTGAGATTTGGTGTATGATAGTTATAACCATGTTGTATAATCAAGATGGATCCATACACTACAATCTGATAAACATGAAATAGTAATTCACTAATCCAAATTCAAATATTATTACAATAAACCGTATAAAATATTCTAGAATCTATAAGAATCTGTATCGGCATTAAATTGACACTTCCCATTAATTCCTTAAAAGTACCCTCACCAACTTCAGTCCACTATCGCATCACACCCTTCTGGTTGTATCCTATAAATGTTATTTCCATTCATGATAAGTCTAGGATGATTCTCTTATAATGGGTATCCATTTCTATGATGTTTGGTATATCAAATAATATCATGGGATACTCCCAGGAATCAAAAATTCTTACCTCCTTTGGGACAACATATATGCTTTCATGAAGAATTATATGAACAAATATGTGAACCTTAATTTTCCGAATGTGCAATTTTTTGCGCATCACATATAGATACTTCTCAAATTTGTAACTCATCACGATAACAAGATTATTTGAAAGGTCATGTATAGTGCATTAATAATATTGGGACGTTTTATATGAAGGCTGACACTTTGTAACCAAAATTTTTGTGGAAAACCTGATTTATTATTTCTATGTAGGCTTTTGATGTGTTTTTCAGACTGAATGACATAACAATATACTTATACATATCATACATACTCTGGATCTATGTATATATTAGGTTTTATGGTGTTATATTAACTTGAGAGTAGACCACCCTCAAATTGTTTTGGAGAAACCCGTGTCTCCTTGGAGCTTTTTGAAGAGGATTTCATTAAAAATAAGTTTATACAAGTTCATTACCATCAGCTATTCCATTACCTATAATCTTTGTACATTCAAGGGGTACCAGCCAATTTCATAGAGAAGAGGATTGGTGAACCCCAAGGTAAAGTATGGTGTAATATAAAACCATCAGCTTTAATGTCATCAAGTTTCATCTTGAGTTACTAGAGCTCCGTATGTGTCATATTATATGGAGGAATAGAAACAAGTATCACACCTAGAACAATCTCGATAGTGAACTTGATCTATCTCATAAGAGTAAATATATATAAATCTTTACTGCATTCATCCTTGAATCAATCGATAATAGGAGGGAATTCCTTAGGCTACATCCACAGATCACTCATTTAGAGACTTGTAATGGGGGATATCAGTCTTCCCATCATTGGATGCTTGAGTCCAGATCTACTAGGTCGAAGATCCCATTCTCCAATATGGATATACATGTTTTCCATGGGTAATATAAAAGACAACCAATGGTGATGACAATCTACCTTGGCTAGATAATGAAAAGGGAAGTGAATTATGAGAATGATATTGAAGCCAGCCCTGTCAAGGATGAAAAAACTCCAAAATTAATTGTACCCACTTTTTTCAAGGGGTCACTCATGGCACTAGATTATACCCTCAATGGAAACTCCAAATGGTGTTTCAACGGCCATTACAACATTGGGGTACTCTATAACTAATATAAAACATCTCGTGGTTTTAATACAGATGAAATTATATCAAGTGAAGAAGATACTAAAGTAGAGGATACATGACTAATACCTCGAACTGTATATTTCTCAAGAATATTCTCCTCAGCCGTAGCATAAAAAGAAAAATATATCTGAAAACTAAACCTTGTTATCATTCCTCACCTTCCTGAGTATGTACATCTATTGATGCTTAAATTGTGATTCCTGACATCCTCATCCATGACCACCTGCTCATTCAAATTGATGTGTATAAGACCAAATTCCATCCTGAATGGGTTCCAAAAATCATATTGTTAAAGGTAGCGCATGAAAATGACCTTGTTCACTAGGAACTAAAGGAATTGATCCGCCTGAACACTAGAGATGTCCCATTCAACTGTAATCATGGCTATAGATCAAGTTCCTCATACAGTGATGTTGTTTATGATTAGAATACGACATTGGTGAAACACATTGATTCTATTTGTGTGTTACACATGGATGATGTCTCCATCACCTTTAATCTTGAAGCACCACTTCTGGAGGGTGGGTAAAAAACTTCTTTTTGTTTAAGATGAACTACCTAGTCTCAACTCACGTGATTCCCTTATCCTCTACTAAGTGATAAGGAACAATTTCAAAATCAATAAAATGGCATCCTAGAAAAAATAATTTAATTTACTGAAGTGAGAAAAATATTCAATCACTAACATGTAACCTTGATAAAGGATAATGAATTCCCAATAAAGGTCTATTCTCAACATTTAGTGAATAAGGAGTCAAAAAAGGTTGTTAGCAATTATTCACAAACCGTACACTAATTTTGAACATCCTTTTTCATAATGGCTCCACAATGCATGGTGAAGCCACATATCATTTAGGTTTTGATAATTACCATCCTATATTGAGGATTCTATATTCGATGATTTAAACAATATCATATTACTATTATTTATCATTCTAAGGTCCTACATCACTTGAGAATGTGTTAAAATGATGCTACAATAACATTCTTGTTATCTCTTTCATATAATGGTATGTTCAAGGTGAAACACTACCTTATTTAATGAAATGGAATAACATATCATAGAACTATGAATTTTCTACCATTTTATATTTTGGAAGTGGCTCCTCAGTTGGCACCACATGCGGTAGCACATGTGACTCAGGGCTCACCACCTCTAATGTATTCTGATCTCCATAACCCTAATATAAAATATTGGGTTGTTATGGGTTAATAGCTCTACTATTTCCAAGCACACACCATAGATAATATTTATAACATATAGTTAATGATGTTAACAATAATGGTTATAATGAAATCCAAATAATAAAACGCACCCCTTTACCTACACATGGAGTCAGGTATGGTCGATAATAACAAGTAACATAAAGATCCTAAGAGAAATATCCTACAAAACATTACTATGGATATGTCATGTTTAGGGTTCATAATAAATATATTGTAACCTATTCATTTTCAAGACCAATAATATTTTAATTTGTATATTTAATTAGGTATATATAAAGTGGTTGAATTAGATTAATCACTATCTCCAATTTATATGTCCCCATACTCATTGTAAATGCTAAGGTGGTGTCCATTTAAACCTAACCAAAACACATTCGCTCTATTGGGCCTGGTAGTCCATGGATCAAGGCCCACTATATGGATTCATAAGGGATCTACATTAACCTATATTAAATGACATTATTCTGTTAAGAGAGATGGTTTTGTGCCAATTTCATTTCCCCAATATGGTGGGGATATATGATAATATATATATATAACAACAAGGAACTAAAATTTACAATAAAAAAGACAGAACAAAATAAACAAAATATGAATCACATGCAACACTGACAATGATAATCAAAAAGTAGATATGGCATGGAATAATTCATGGCATTTTAGATCATATATGTCCATGAAAAAAACATGATTATAATATCCCCTCTTATCATCATCATTTAGACATATTTATTCATTCATGATATTTGTGATGTAAAGAATGTGCATCACACAATGCCAAAATCTATTAAACTATAACAATGAAATAAATAAATACATTTACCCATCCTATATAATATGGTTCTCCCCTATACATGGGGTAGCTTCTCATTTGAACACGTTAAGACCAAATTCCTTTGTCCTAGTCTCCTATCTAATCCCAAAATGTAATAAAAAGGAAAATACTTATCAGAAAACTTTGTAGCACCACACATTAAATGCCCCTTAATGGTTCCTATAGATTGTGGTCCTTAATACCTCAACTACACCTCCCCAAATGTCAACTAATTCACCCTATTAGTTTGGTACTAGAGTGTTTCCATGGGGAGACTATTCCCACAATGATTATAGTGGAACCCGAAATTATATATATATATATATATAATAAGATTAAACACCATAGGAAATGAAAATATATAGATAATTATGGAGACCGATACATAATCAATGCAAGATATGTTATACAATCAGAATAAGTAGAAGAATAATAATAACTAATATATAATCTGATGATGAAATAATAGATAATATACAAAGTTAATTTCCATGGATAAGGGGATACATGAATGTACAGATTTTTATCATAATATACAAAAGAAAAAAAACTATTTTTTAGAATCTCAAGCATGGTCTTGGTCCATTTCCCCCAAATCTTCTCCGACAATGATGTACATCCAAAAGGAGAAGCTCTATTCTTTCCAACCTACAACCATATCCTGTTCATTAGTGTAAAGGGTTTCCTAAATAGGGTGTGAGATATAATATTACTAGGAAACCACCAATCATACCAAGACCATTCTATTTTATTTCTATTAAAAATAGTGTTCCATAAAATGTAAATGAAAATAGAAATAATTTAAAAAATTAATTGGACTGGGTTTTACTTTGATGGCCCAAAAATTTACCTACGTCGGCCTATGAAAAAGAATATGAACCAAAGTAACCTACAAGGGTAATGTGAGAGGTGAAAGGTATATGGTTATGGAATATCCCAAATCATATACTTAGTATTTGAGTGAATACCCATATATTTTCAATTCCACAGGATAAATTAAATTAAAAAATATTAATTTATTTTTTAATAAAAATAAAATATATTTAACGAATATTAAGAGTAACCATGATCTTATCCAAGGTAATTCAATGAAAATTTCTTTTAATCACATGAGGGTCTCAATATATGCCAATGTCGTGGGAGTGTGAAAATGGTATCCCAAAAATGAATTCACATGTTTAACTATAGTCATGGTCTGATAAATGTCATGATAGATTCTACGATTATATACCGAGTATCAATTGTAGGGGCTTGTGTCTCCATAGTTGCATGGTAAAAAAATAATTAAATCATCATTTTTCACGACGTCTCCCCAAGGACACCAGTGTCACCTGTATGGAGGTAAAATATGAATCTTATGGTGAAACAATCCCAAGAATTGCTTGTGTTTCCCCCATCATCTTTAGAAAGAAGCAACAATTCTTACATGAAGGTAAGATAGTCCACCCAAGGGGTATTTTTTTTAGAACCCATTCTTCAACCCTATAAATTAAGTTGAATGCATAAAACAGTCAGTGTAATTATATTATTTTCCAACAATGGGGATAACTTCATTTCTTCAATCCAATATATCATTGTAGTTGTACTGTTCAACGAATTTCTCATTTAATGTTCTATCTATTGAATAAGGCAAAGGCATTATGAACATGTCCAAATCATTGAATTGATCTTTTAAATATAATGAAATAGGTATAAAGATTATGACTTGTATTGTCACCCAAAATAAACCAATTTAAAACTCATGTAATTAATCATATGGAAGCACACCTCATGGGGGTTTTAGACTATTTTAGAATAATGTCTAAATCATCCTCTAGGTTTTATCTCACCCATTTGGTGGAACAAGATAATAAAATACACCCAAGGGATTGATTATCCATTTAATGGGTTACCAAAGGATAGGTAAATCATTAAATTTAATTTAACATGAAAAATTAGTGGAGACAACAAAATTGTCTCAGTTTCAGAACGATAGTGAATTTATTTTGATAAGATGTAACAAAAGGAATAGATATAGAAAAAATTACCTGTACTCATAGATATTCCATATTAATGTGTAAACACTTGGTTTTATCTAGGATGGAGGAAAACAATAAAACCATCAAATTACCTAATTATTGTAACAGCCCGAGATTTTATGAAAAATATTCTTTTTAATTTTATTAATGTCTTGTGTTATACTCTACACCAAAAGGATCTTTCACAATACACTTCTCTGACCTGGCTTGAATTACACGCAATCACAACCTTCCTCGATAGCGTGTGTTGTACGCAACACCGAGTTTCGCTAAACAACGATATGCTATTAAGATATTATTAAAACTAGCCGTTATGAATAGTAATAACCACTTTTTGAAATTTAGTAAATTTTAATTTTTCAAAATGAAATTCATTTTTGGATTCGTAATATCGAAATTAGCTTAGGGTGAAATTTTGGTACTTTTCGGATAACTTTCATATTCTGATGAATAGTGAAAATTACTAAATTTTAATTAAAAACAACTTTTTTAATCGAAATAATTAATAGTGATAAATTATTAATTTGAGTGGTTTTAAAGTATATTTAGAATATATTTTTACAATTCAATACAATGTTGGTCATTGTATGTAATTTTACATTTAAACCAGACATAAACAAGTGTCAATCTTTTGATAGATATTGTTTCTTAAAAACACGCTATTTGTTTTAACAGCGGGATTTAATTATAAAATTAATTAATGCAACATCTATGTTATGAATATGGTAAAATAGACTTCATTTTTGAATTCGGAATATGAAATATAGCTTAGGATGAAATTTTAGCATTGTTCTGAAAAACATCAATTTTTGATGAATAGTGAAACTACTAAGTGGTAGGTTAAAAACTGAATTTTGCATAAAACTTAATTTTACCACTTCTGTGAATGGAATTTCAAAAATCCGACAGACATGGTTAATATCAAGGACTAAAATGTGGTTCAATGAGATGAAAATAATTTTTGGTGAATAGTAACTTTTTACTTTTTTTTACCACGGTTAATAGTAAATAGGCTAACTAAGGGTAAATATGATATTACTATTACCCTAACACATGTCCTAATTCTATTGGATAAGTGTAATTCGGCCAAAAACAACCTTTTGAATATAATATGACCATTTAGGCCCACTTGGATTAGATTAGGACATTTATTATGATTTAATTCAAAGAAGAGTTAAAAGAGTTAAAATCAAAGTTTATTTACTAAAACATTTTTAATATGGAGTTATACATAAGATAAATTCGACTATAAATATTCATTAGAAAGCTAAAACGATTTCCTACATAATGATATTTTATTTGTAATTTTTAGACTTTAAATAATTCAATTTATTTATGACACAATGATGATTTAGTAATTATCTTATTAATGAAATATTGACATAATTGATGTTATAAACACCAAAATAAATGTAATTTGAGACTTTTTATGAATTCTACTAATTTTCTAGGTTACTATGATATATTAGTGTTGATTTAATCAACTTGGTTCGAACATATAATTCTGTTATGACTTTCACAAAAATCATATATCAAATAGTGTCAAAATTGACACAAAATAGTTTTTAAATCAAATATTATATTATTAATTGTTATTGTATTCATAAAAATCTAAGGTTCGGCCAAATGACTTATATAAGGATATATATTTTAATAATAAACAATTTGGGGTTCTTTTGGCATGTTATAGTAAGTTTATTAACCATATAGTGAAAGAAAACAAAAAGACACGGTAAAAGTAAAATTATTTAACTTAGAGTTAAATCTAATTGATAAGGTTAAAATAATACCCTAAACTTGTCTAAATCTTATTGGATGATAGGATTTCGACCCATCCCCACTTTAGCTTCGAAATAAGACCATTTGGAACCATTATAAACCGATTTTGACTTTAATATAAAATAATATTTTGAGATATTCCTAAGGTGCCCCTCTCCTCCCCTATAAAAGGACACCTCCTCCCCCTCCTCCTCACACCAATTTGAGCACTCAAGCTCGGCCAACCCCTGCCAAAATCCCTTCTCCACTTCCCTAGCAACATCCTAGAGGTTCTGGTCTTCATCAAAGACCAATTCTAGTGCCCTAAGAGGAGGTCTCAAAGAGGCACTTCAAAGAAGAGGTAATTACCGTTACCAATTCTTTCATCTTTATTTCTTCTTCCACTTCTTCTTCTTAGGTTGTTTCATTATGAAGTAATAACATCAGTATCACTCATATACTGATATGTTATTATAAGTATGAAACAACCCTATTTCACCATCTATCCATCCTACGGAAAAAGAAATCACCGCGCGTGCGTACGTACGGAATACCGTCTCCACGCCGTGGTGTAATCTATTTTCCACCACCACCTTACATGGATGGGTATAATGGTGTAAATAATAACTATACATAGTTATTACAACATAATATTGATTCTGATATATTGTATAATCCACTCCAATTCAATTCAATATTTATAGAAATGATATCATCGCTCGTGCGTACGTACGGACTACCGTCTCCACGACGCGATGAGATTCATTCTCCATGTTAACCATTTAAGAATGATTATAAAGTATATATAAGAAATAATAATGAAATATATGAAATTATAAAGCTACTGGATTTATGTATATATATACATATGTATGTCATCTACTTACTTCCATTTCAAGACAATAAGGAAAGGAAAACAGCGTTCATGCGTACGTACGGACTACCGTCTCCATGAACGGTGTTTTTCATTTTATTTATCTACCTATTATATATATATATATACTGAATATATATGATATATAAATCATATTTTATATTCTGGAAGTAAGTAAATCATGATATAAGTAATAATGATGTCAAGAACAACAAGTCAAAACACCTACGATAAATGAAACGATTTTACCCAAAACGCTTCTTTAACATGGAATTTACAAAAGAACGGGTAATATAATGTCATAAGTGAACCATATATGATATCATAACAATGAATATGATTCTTTAATAAGTCAATAACATGATTTAAATCATTATACAGGAGGTTCGGACACTTACAAAGCAAGTCGGACCTAAGGTAAGGGAAATATCACAATCTCATTTTTATCCGAGATTGTTTATTCGTAAGTATTTACTGGGGTGTATTTTATCATCCAAATCCATGTTTCCTCAATATGTAATATTATTTCCATCCATCTACAATGTTTTAAATCCAATTTTACCCTTTGGTGAGTTTTTAGTAAAAAATATGAAAGGAATCTTTTGTCGTTTTTCGTACGAGGTACATTTTGACTTTTTCGACAAAAGTAAAAAAAGAATGTTTTTTTAACTTATACGGAACGAACAGATTTCTACTATTTTATGAAGCCTTATTTTCATGAAGCTTCCTCTAAAAGATTTCAGGACTATTTTCAATAAAATAACTTTCTTTTAAAATTGCATGATGTTTTGTGAAAAGAAATTGATTTTGAAAAAGAAAGGATATTTTCCTCAAGAATTCAATTCAAGTGTTTTATCAAAATTATTTTCCATCTAAGATAATAAAGGGTTCTATTTTTATCCCTTTAATTACATTGATTTGATTATGTTGTGAGGGGATTATTTTTATGAAGTCATTTGCCTTATAAGTTTTATTTTATGATGTCATGCTGTTTCAAGAATCCCATTTTTGTTACATGTGTTATGCGATGATGTATGATTTATGATTATGTGGCACACATAAGAAAGGATTAATTATAAGATGGGTGGGACCTATATCTCCCTCCAATGCATTGGGTAAAGATTTTATATCTCATGAGATAGACATGGCTGGAATGGTAGGTTATACCGGTTCAGTGAAACAGGACTGAAACGAGGGTTACTCGATTCAGAAAGGGACTTTGTCCACTAAGATAGTCTTGGCAATGAGTCATGACTAACAAGAAATGATTTTCCATGATTATGTGTGCATGCCACAAAGTTTCAAGTTTCATGTTATGATTATGGTGATCTTATTTTCACTTCTATGATTTGTTCCATGTTAAGATATTATGATCTCTTTTGCAGGTTATGATTTTCAAAAAGATATGATATGATTTTTATTTCTTTTGTATACCCTTACTGAGCATTTGAGCTCACCCTTTTATGTTTTCTTTTCCCCAGGATATAATGAAAGGTTTTAGGTAAAAGAAAGGGATGACCTTTATGGGAGATATTGAAGAACTTTCACCACGATTAGAAGATTACGTTCCGAGTTTCCAAAGACACTAAACTATTACGATCCTTGTGTGTGTGTGTTTTTGTTATGTACTAAGTATTCCGCAAATGTAATGTAATGTCCATGTACGTCAGGCTACGGGTCTCTACAGTTGGTATCAGAGGAAAGGTTTAGTCAACCTTTGGAAACTAGGATGCGAAAACGTTAGTGAGATCCCTAGAGATATTTCTAAGGTATGTCTAGGGATGTCTCTAAGGTTAAGTACACGTATAGGTTATAGTCCTAGAATTGCTCTAACGATCTTAGAATTTAACCTAAGATGTTAGATATTGAGGGTACTACCCCTTTATTATGTTGTTTTCCCTAGCAAGATTTTTGCCTCTCACACTATTCTTTTGGGGTTTTAGACGATGGCTGGAACCCGAAGGAACCGTGTTGATCAATGCAATGGACAATGCAATGATTGTCCCCCTGAGCAACCAAACGATATGGGAGCTGGAATGAAAAATCTTGTAGCCATGCTCACACAACTTTCTCAAGCTATGAATCATGCAGGACTTCCAAACGAGCAAAGGAAGGAGCAACATTCTGTTGAATCCTTCATGAGGCAGCGTCCGCCTTCTTTCTGTGGGTCTACTGATCCATTAGTTGCTGAACAATGGATTAGTACTACTGAAAAGATATTTTCAGTTATTCAATGTTCTGAACATGATAAAGTCATCTTAGCAGTATATCGTTTGGAAGGTGAAGCTGATCAATGGTGGAATCTTATCAAGAATACGAGGCAAAGAGATGAAATTGATTCCATGGAATGGGACGAGTTCAAGAACTTATTTTTCAGTAAGTACTTCCCTCGTATTCTTCGAACGAATATGGAGAAGGAGTTTCTTGAACTAAAGCAAAAGGATGATGAATCTGTTGGTATATACGAAGCGAATTTTACAAGACTTGCAAGGTATGCATCTGGCATTATCATCCAACCTGAAAGTAAAGTTGATCGATTTTTCAGTGGTTTAAAACCAAGTCTTCGAAGGGCATTAGCTATAAGAGACTTCAGTAGCTATGAAGAAATTGTGCGTTGTGCTATCAAGGTAGAAATGGAAGTTGGTGTTACATATCCATCTCATGGTTTTGAAAAGAAATGAAAGATGGAGTTCAAGGAGAAATCTCAGAATAATGGTGAAAACAAGATGAATGTTTCCTTATGCACAAAGTGTGGAAAGAAGCATGGTGGAGATTGTCTTAAAGGGACTAGAAAATGTTTTAAGTGTGGAAAAGAAGGTCATCGAGCAGCTGAGTGTCGAAATAATGGAAAAAGGTATTCTAATGAAGTGAATAAAGCAAACACTGCAGAGAACGCACAACCAACGCTTCAATGCTTCAAGTGCAAGGAGATGGGACATTATGCCAATAAATGCCCTAATCCAAGGGTTAGTGATGATCGACATGAGCAACCGCTTAAGGCAAAGGACAAAGGGAAGTCACATGCGATCACTATTGGCAATGTTGAATATGACAACGATGTGGTGGAATGATTAAGTTTTTATGTAATGGGATTCCAAAATAATGTTGTATCCTGGAATATTGGAATATTTATGTATTGGTCTAATGTGGTATTCAAAGTGATTGAGATATTATGCGCATAATGAAGGGAAAACGAGAAAATGAAATGTTTAACAGTATTCATGAGCTCCTGATTGATATAAGGACCAAGTGATATCATGGTTTGAGTATATAGAATTTTGAGGATTTTGGTATGTGGAAAGTGTTAACTTTTAACTGCATTCAAGTTTTCACTAAGGTTCAATGGGTATTCAAGAGAGTACAAGATTAAGGCCTTTGAATGTTTGGAATGTGTCCAACAAGATATATCTTATGATATATGGGGATCAACGATGGTATTAAATCTCTGGTAATCGTTTTCACTATGTTATGAGAATGGACTGCAGTATTATGGATAGGACTAAAGATTGGAATGGATTATGTTGGACATAATTTAGTATTGTTTAAGGATAGAAGTTTTTCGATATTATGGGATGTTATAGTAATATAGTTTTAGAAAAAGGACAACCTGCAGGACGGGCGACAGCCCATCGCTTCGGACAAGGCTGTGGGAATCGAACCCACAACCGAAGTGCGACTGGCCTTTATCGCCTACCACTGACCTACAGGAAGTCCCTGTTTAGTAGAAACTAGTTTTATTTTATTAAGCGGTAAGATATATGAAGTATAAGTTCATTTTTGGAACCATATACAATTAATCTAGCCATAAGATGAACTTAAAACTTTTCAAACCTTTTGTTTGAGACAGATGGAATGACCCGTCATTCTATCACATGATCTGCTAACACTTCACTAATAACAAATTCAACTTCATTTATTTAAGAGATAAAGTGGAAATTGTTCAAGGCACGAACAATAGTGCGACTGTACCAAAATAAAGTAAGTATTTATTCTAATTCAAATTTTCAACTTTAGGGAAATGATCTTGAAAACCAAAAATGTTGTCCTAGTGATCTTATACCTGATGAATCAGATGGTACCATAGATCGTCACAAATTTATGGATTTGTGATTAATGGATTTTTCATAGCCATGTTCTCTACCACTCTCCATCAGAACATGATGGTTAGATTTCTCTTCCATATCCATATTTTCACCTATGTGGAAACCCAGTGATTAGTTTATTTGGGTAATCATTACATTTCATACTTTAGTTTTTGAAGACAAGTTTTGGTATTCCTTTTTACGATGTGGGTTTCTATTAAAGAAACTTTCGAATAGTAAACCATTTATAACCCCGACGAATTTCGAGGGCGAAATTCATTTTAAGGGGGGTAGAATGTAACAGCCCGAGATTTTATGAAAAATATTCTTTTTAATTTTATTAATGTCTTGTGTTATACTCTACACCAAAAGGATCTTTCACAATACACTTATCTGACCTGGCTTGAATTACACGCAATCACAACCTTCCTCGATAGCGTGTGTTGTACGCAACACCGAGTTTCGCTAAACAACGATATGCTATTAAGATATTATTAAAACTAGCCGTTATGAATAGTAATAACCACTTTTTGAAATTTAGTAAATTTTATTTTTCAAAATGAAATTCATTTTTGGATTCGTAATATCGAAATTAGCATAGGGTGAAATTTTGGTACTTTTCGGATAACTTTCATATTCTGATGAATAGTGAAAAATACTAAATTTTAATTAAAAACAACTTTATTAATCGAAATAATTAATAGTGATAAATTATTAATTTGAGTGGTTTTAAAGTATATTTAGAATATATTTTTACAATTCAATACAATGTTGGTCATTGTATGTAATTTTACATTTAAACCAGACATAAACAAGTGTCAATCTTTTGATAGATATTGTTTCTTAAAAACACGCTATTTGTTTTAACAGCGGGATTTAATTATAAAATTAATTAATGCAACATCTATGTTATGAATATGGTAAAATAGACTTCATTTTTGAATTCGGAATATGAAATATAGCTTAGGATGAAATTTTAGCATTGTTCTGAAAAACATCAATTTTTGATGAATAGTGAAACTACTAAGTGGTAGGTTAAAAACTGAATTTTGCATAAAACTTAATTTTACCACTTCTGTGAATGGAATTTCAAAAATCCGACAGACATGGTTAATATCAAGGACTAAAATGTGGTTCAATGAGATGAAAATAATTTTTGGTGAATAGTAACTTTTTACTTTTTTTTACCACGGTTAATAGTAAATAGGGTAACTAAGGGTAAATATGATATTACTATTACCCTAACACATGTCCTAATTCTATTGGATAAGTGTAATTCGTCCAAAAACAACCTTATGAATATAATATGACCATTTAGGCCCACTTGGATTAGATTAGGACATTTATTATGATTTAATTCAAAGAAGAGTTAAAAGAGTTAAAATCAAAGTTTATTTACTAAAACATTTTTAATATGGGGTTATAAATAAGATAAATTCGACTATAAATATTCATTAGAAAGCTAAAAATATTTCCTACATAATGATATTTTATTTGTAATTTTTAGACTTTATATAATTCAATTTATTTAAGACACAATGATGATTCAGTAATTATCTTATTAATGAAATATTGACATAATTGATGTTATAAACACCAAAATAAATGTAATTTGAGACTTTTTATGAATTACACTAATTTTCTAGGTTACTATGATATATTAGTGTTGATTTAATCAACTTGGTTCGAACATATAATTCTGTTATGACTTTCACAAAAATCATATATCAAATAGTGTCAAAATTGACACAAAATAGTTTTTAAATCAAATATTATATTATTAATTGTTATTGTATTCATAAAAATCTAAGGTTCGGCCAAATGACTTATATAAGGATATATATTTTAATAATAAACAATTTGGGGTTCGTTTGGCATGTTATAGTAAGTTTATTAACCATATAGTGAAAGAAAACAAAAAGACACGGTAAAAGTAAAATTATTTAACTTAGAGTTAAATCTAATTGATAAGGTTAAAATAATACCCTAAACTTGTCTAAATCTTATTGGTTGATAGGATTTCGACCCATCCCCACTTTAGCTTCGAAATAAGACCATTTGGAACCATTATAAACCGATTTTGACTTTAATATAAAATAATATTTTGAGATATTCCTAAGGTGCCCCTCTCCTCCCCTATAAAAGGACACCTCCTCCCCCTCCTCCTCACACCAATTTGAGCACTCAAGCTCGGCCAACCCCTGCCAAAATCCCTTCTCCACTTCCCTAGCAACATCCTAGAGGTTCTGGTCTTCATCAAAGACCAATTCTAGTGCCCTAAGAGGAGGTCTCAAAGAGGCACTTCAAAGAAGAGGTAATTACCGTTACCAATTCTTTCATCTTTATTTCTTCTTCCACTTCTTCTTCTTAGGTTGTTTCATTATGAAGTAATAACATCAGTATCACTCATATACTGATATGTTATTATAAGTATGAAACAACCCTATTTCACCATCTATCCATCCTACGGAAAAAGAAATCACCGCGCGTGCGTACGTACGGAATACCATCTCCACGCCGTGGTGTAATCTATTTTCCACCACCACCTTACATGGATGGGTATAATGGTGTAAAGAATAACTATACATAGTTATTAAAACATAATATTGATTCTGATATATTGTATAATCCACTCCAATTCAATTCAATATTTATAGAAATGATATCATCGCTCGTGCGTACGTACGGACTACCGTCTCCACGACGCGATGAGATTCATTCTCCATGTTAACCATTTAAGAATGATTATAAAGTATATATAAGAAATAATAATGAAATATATGAAATTATAAAGCTACTGGATTTATGTATATATATACATATGTATGTCATCTACTTACTTCCATTTCAAGACAATAAGGAAAGGAAAACAGCGTTCATGCGTACGTACGGACTACCGTCTCCATGAACGGTGTTTTTCATTTTATTTATCTACCTATTATATATATATATATACTGAATATATATGATATATAAATCATATTTTATATTCTGGAAGTAAGTAAATCATGATATAAGTAATAATGATGTCAAGAACAACAAGTCAAAACACCTACGATAAATGAAACGATTTTACCCAAAACGCTTCTTTAACATGGAATTTACAAAAGAACGGGTAATATAATGTCATAAGTGAACCATATATGATTCATAACAATGAATATGATTCTGTAATAAGTCAATAACATGATTTAAATCATTATACAGGAGGTTCGGACACTTACAAAGCAAGTCGGACCTAAGGTAAGGGAAATATCACAATCTCATTTTTATCCGAGATTGTTTATTCGTAAGTATTTACTGGGGTGTATTTTATCATCCAAATCCATGTTTCCTCAATATGTAATATTATTTCCATCCATCTACAATGTTTTAAATCCAATTTTACCCTTTGGTGAGTTTTTAGTAAAAAATATGAAAGGAATCTTTTGTCGTTTTTCGTACGAGGTACATTTTGACTTTTTCGACAAAAGTAAAAAAAGAATGTTTTTTTTAACTTATACGGCACGAACGGATTTCTACTATTTTATGAAGCCTTATTTTCATGAAGCTTCCTCTAAAAGATTTCAGGACTATTTTCAATAAAATAACTTTCTTTTAAAATTGCATGATGTTTTGTGAAAAGAAATTGATTTTGAAAAAGAAAGGATATTTTCCTCAAGAATTCAATTCAAGTGTTTTATCAAAATTATTTTCCATCTAAGATAATAAAGGGTTCTATTTTTATCCCTTTAATTACATTGATTTGATTATGTTGTGAGGGGATTATTTTTATGAAGTCATTTACCTTATAAGTTTTATTTTATGATGTCATGCTGTTTCAAGAATCCCATTTTTGTTACATGTGTTATGCGATGATGTATGATTTATGATTATGTGGCACACATAAGAAAGGATTCATTATAAGATGGGTGGGACCTATATCTCCCTCCAATTCATTGGGTAAAGATTTTATATCTCATGATATAGACATGGCTGGAATGGTAGGTTATACCGGTTCAGTGAAACAGGACTGAAACGAGGGTTACTCGATTCAGAAAGGGACTTTGTCCACTAAGATAGTCTTGGCAATGAGTCATGACTAACAAGAAATGATTTTCCATGATTATGTGTGCATGCCACAAAGTTTCAAGTTTCATGTTATGATTATGGTGATCTTATTTTCACTTCTATGATTTGTTCCATGTTAAGATATTATGATCTCTTTTGCAGGTTATGATTTTCAAAAAGATATGATATGATTTTTATTTCTTTTGTATACCCTTACTGAGCATTTGAGCTCACCCTTTTATGTTTTCTTTTCCCCAGGATATAATGAAAGGTTTTAGGTAAAAAAAAGGGATGACCTTTATGGGAGATATTGAAGAACTTTCACCACGATTAGAAGATTACGTTCCGAGTTTCCAAAGACACTAAACTATTACGATCCTTGTGTGTGTGTGTTTTTGTTATGTACTAAGTATTCCGCAAATGTAATGTAATGTCCATGTACGTCAGGCTACGGGTCTCTACAATTATGGTGGAAATCGTCTTTCACTGATGTAGAGAAACATATGAGAATAATTAATCAAAATAAAAAAGATAGGGACAATGATTTCAATTCAGGATTTCATTGGATCTGGCGACGAATGAATCTGAGTTCATATGGTAGAGTAATCAAAAAACCTCTGAAAAATTAGGAGGAGTAATTTATATGTGGGAGGAGAGCTCTACAACTATAGAAGGTGATTCAAATAACAAAAAATTATATTTAAATAATTTAATAGGGGATGTTTTGTAATTTCACCCAAAAAATTGTGCATGGTTGGGGCGTATGTTAGTACAAATTATACACCAATGGTATATCTTAATTTCCCTAAAAGTAGGAATCAGAATGGTTAGATGCACGATTTACCTAATCATATACAAACCATATGAAAACTTTCTGTCTAGAATGTTTGAAATATTGCATGACCTCATGGATGGGGGTGCATGGTCGTAGAAAAGTCATGAAACCCCCTACGTCCCCAATGTGTGTAGCCACACAGATTATGAAAATTGGGTTGGCTAGGTGGCACAATTTATACTAAACATCTGGTTGAGTCTACCTCATAGATTATAAAGGTTGTGAGCTTTTGATGAGACCCGAATGGATCTAGTTGACCATGTCTCTCTTAAAAAGAATTATTTGGTCAAAATAAAGGAATATAAATAGAAAACAAATGGTCTTTAGCTTTCATAAAATTTGTGATCTTACATATAGGAAAAGGGTAGGAATTGAATCACATAGGTGCTGGGTGGTTTCATTGAAATAAGGGCGTAATTTTAACTAATTAGAGGTGAGATGTCTTGGCATGACATTAATTACTAATAAGGTATTATAGAATGTTATGTGATCTCTAACTATTACAATTATGAGATAATTTATTTACCAAATATTACACATAATAATATTCATTAAAAATTAAATTTTTAATTATTTATTAAAAATAAAATAAGATGATAATTCGTATAATAAATTAACATCATATAACCAAATTTAGACCCAATTTCACATAATTCAATTTATATGTATTAGAAACATATATTTTACATTAAAACTTGTTATTTGTTTCAAAAAATTAGATCAATTTTATTTGGAAAATATATATGCTAAGTAGTATTTCATATTTATTACCATTTAGAATAAAATTAATTTATTTTATTTAATTCATAAACAAAATATAAATAGTTAAATAATAGATATATTTAATTTATAAGAAAATGAAAAACTGTTTGAAAAGGTATTACTCATTAAAAATAACTATTTTACAACGATTATTAATATTTAACAATGTTAATAAATCATTATTCCTAAAAATATAGTGTTTCTTCATAGTTTATTTAGTTAAAAAGATTATAAATTCAAAATACATTATTTATGATTCAATTTATAAATGCAATCGAAAATAATTTCATTATATAAATTATATAATATAATAGTTTATTTTTGTATAAAATAATTATGGATTTCAAAAATATAAATCAATGTATTGTAAAAAATTATTAATATTAATGAATTTATATTTTAAATTATTATATTAATATTTTCTAGGAAAAAATTAATAAAATTTTATTTTAAAATAGTTTCAATGTTGGTTTATTTGTGAAAATAGTTTATTACTCTATAATCCCAAAATAAAACATGTTTTTGAAAAATCCCTAAACATCATCACAATCATATATTATAAATCAAAGTCCAGCAATTATCAGCATTTTGAAATTTTACATTTGTAAAAATTAAAAATTAAATATTTAAATACAATCCTAATAAATAATGTAAAATCTGTTAAAACATTACAATTTTTAATTGTATTTTATTCTAATTTATTATATTTCAATAATTTATCTATCTTAAATCTAATATTTAAATTATATATAAATTATATAATTTGTAAATACTAATATAAATTTAATATTAGAATTAAAAATAATATGGAAAAATATAATTTTTATTAAAAAATTATTTTCTCATTGTTTTTTATAATATAATATCATTTAGTTAAAATATAAAATATTATTTGTTATTTTTTACATATTTTATATTTTAGTAACTATTATTCAAAACATAAAATTCAACAACAACACATTAATATTTATATATATTAATTTTAAAATATATAAATATATCAATTTTTTATTTGTTCAGTGTAGAGTATGGTGAA
Organism: Viscum album; assembly: GCA_963277665.1. NCBI lineage: Eukaryota > Viridiplantae > Streptophyta > Magnoliopsida > Santalales > Viscaceae > Viscum > Viscum album. The sequence goes on from OY728129.1 coordinate 538,262,866, forward strand.
AGTTATCAAAATAATTATTTCTTTATTGATAATATAATTTTAAATCTTAGGAAATTACATTATGACCTTTAAATAAATTGTTTTCTCAAAATATTAATTCTCACATAAAAAGAGAAATTTCCAAGGTAATCTAAATTATTTAAATTACCCAAGATATAATTTTATGATAGATATCATCCTTAATAACATTAGAATTAAATTTATATCATCATAATAGAAATATCAAAAATATTTAGTTTTTTATAGACTATATGGGTTATGAAGAGATCATCATTTGGTATTTACACCCGTATTATATAATTTTCTTTCATATAGCATCTTTTTGTTAACCTTAAAATTAATATGAAATATTAATATGGGATTTGTGTTCCTAACTCTATGTAACACATCCATAATAATTTTTCAAGTAATGAATAACTAAATTCAGGTAAAATTTGTCAAAAACATTGACAGTAAGACATCCAAAAGAAAGATTCCAATAAGATTAATATTTTCAGTGAAATAATTATATCAATATTTGAATTAAAAATTATCAATTCATAGAGGTTTTGATTAATCATTTATAGGAACTTTTATAGATATAATAGACTTCAAATATTAAATTTCCAATAATATGTATACTACTTTATATTGAAGGTACATGTACCATGATTCGTAGGATTCACATGTGGGGTAGTCTTTTCATAGGGTTTTGAAGTGCACTGTGTTGCATTTGTTGTCAATGAGGTATGTTGTTGTCAAGGAATGAATGGATGAATGTCAAGGAGTCAAGATGTGAATGTCAAAGGATGTGATGGTGATGGTGATGAATGAAGAATGGCCATGGAACATAAAGGAATGTCACTTAGGAGATTCACTAAGTGACATATGAGATGATGGTTAAAACATTCTCTATGTATATCAGACGATTGTAGAGCTGTTCTTAATGTTTCAATACTTGTATCAAGGTGATACTAAGTGACAACACTTGAAGAATGAATGATGATGGAACATATGACGATTGATGAGATGATCTTTAAGTTCAAAGAACATGTATCAACTGGATACAATGTCACCACATTATTAGAAGACCATGAATTGTTAAGAAAATGCATGAGGAGATGAAGATGATCCATCCATACCTCCTAAGTGGATGAATTGGATTAATGAATTCCATGCACTATCACTTAGTGCATGTGAATTTGAAGAAGATCCAACTTGATCTCTGATTGGATCAATGAAGAACATTGAAGATTATGTGATTCAGGAGCTTCGGTTGAAGGAAGAAACCTTTGTGAAGTCCCTCCTAAGAGAAGAAATAAAGAAGAGAAGAGAAGAAGAATGAAGGAGTTCTTAAGGAAATGATGAAGAATGGCTTGGAAGAAGTGGCATTGCATTTGGCATTTTACACTTAGTTACTTTGTCTTTAAACAAAGTACATAGTGTTTAAGAAGCAAAAAATTAGCCACCAAGGGCCAGCCTTAAGGGTTCAACCCAAGGCACATGTGGGACTAGGTCACCACGCCCAAGGGGATCCCATGGGGCCAGCCCGAGAGGCCGCGACCGTGTTTAAGCCGGGGCCATGCAGAGGGTCAAGCCTGCGCAGCCGGGGCACCAGAGCGCGTGCCCGTGTGTACATAGTGGGCACCAGTAGCGCGCCCGAGTGGCAGGGGTGGGCGTAAGAGCGCGCTCGCAGAGAGAACTCGGTGCGGGGCGGCACCGAGAGGGGAGAAGTTCAATTGAGGGATGGGTGGCAGCGGATGTTTGATAAACCGCGGAAACACCGGCCTTCGTTTCGATGTGGGACGCGGGATTTTTCCGTGGAGCGAATCCTGGCCGTCAGTCTCATCGCGCGCTCGATCTCCGCCGCTCATCACATCTCACCGCTCGGGATCTTATCCCAGCCGTCTGATGTCTTTCAATCACCTGATCCAACGGCTGGCGAGTCATCCACTACCTCGAGCTCGTCCGAGGCCTCCCCGCGTGCCTCTGTCGAACCAGAGGCCACCCGCACGACGGAGTTCGAGTTCCCGGCCACCTCCGATCAAACCGAAGGCTCCATTCGGCTCGTATGGCCCTACTGAACACAACCATGCAATAAAATATGCATGCACATGAGGAATGGAGGATTTTGGACTTCAGCTGAGGCAAACGGAGTTGCCGAGGCATCTTGTGTTCGTGCTATTCATGAACAAGTATTAAAGATGCCATGCATGCGTTCGAAAATGCATGCACGTGTAGAAGATAAAAAAAATAAAGATCCCACGTTGAAATAGAGAAGAAATCAAGATTTGAGAAAAATCTTGAAAACCCAAAAACTTCGGGAATTCGATTTATCCCACGCGGAATATTTGAGGCATCCATCTGCCTATAAAAAGAGAGGCCTAGGCTCTCGGTTTGTTTGCTAAAACTTTGAAGATCCGTGAGTGTCTTTGCCTCACGAAGAAAGGATCCACTGCGCAAATTACTTGCGCGACTGTTGTCCCGAAGCCACCAGAGGCTTTGAAGGTGTTCCTTGTGTGAAACTCCTTTGCGCGAGAAGAAGAAGGAGGTGAAGTGTTCCCTGCGCGCCTACTCCTTGTGCGGCAGGAAGTACCCGGGGCAATAGCACTTGCGCGCCCCGTGGTTGAGGTGCCTTGCACCCGAGGATTGCGCGGCCGTTTGTGTCATTCACCCTGCGCGGTAACCACTTGTGCGCCCGCGGTGTTGCACCTTGCACACCCGAGCCAGTGGCCCTTGCACCAAGACCCTACGCAGCTATTGGAGAAAAGGATTGGCCGCACCCTTGCGCGCCTCCTTTGAGCTCAAGTGGAGACGACCACCTACGGATTGTGTGTGTGCTAAGTGCAAAGAAGGGCAGTAGGTGTTCGGGTGATGTGAATTACACACCTTGTGTGTGTGTGCTTAAGGATAATACACCCCAGCCAAGTGAGTGCACACCTACGGGTTGTGTGAAAGAAGGAGTGGAAGGCCACCACATTTGTGTGTGTGCAAAACAAGAGGAAGGTCGAGGCCTTAGTGCCTTGTGTGCAAAGTGAACAATAGGAGGCCGTAGACCTTGTGTGTGCACACTTTGAAGAACAAACTAAAAGAACACTTAAGTGTGTGTGTGCAACAAGAAGAGGAGGAGGCCAACTCATGTGTGTGACAAAGTGAAACAAGTGTTTGCAAAGAGACACGAAGGCCGAACCTAGTGTGTGCACTAAAAGTGTAAACACTTAGAAGAAGAAGGAGACATCCACACAAAGAAGAACACACATTTATGTGTGTAAGAAAATTGAATTAATTGTGTGAAGTTCAAAGAAGGTGTGTGCTTAAAGAGACTGTACCCTTTGTGGGTTTATTGCCCCGAGAAGAAGAAGGGGAGTGCATGCTTACATGCATGCACGTGCACACGTGAACAAAGCCAAATCTGGTTGTGTGCATCTGAGTTGTCCAAGACCAAGAGTTATTGAAGAGAATTAAGAGGCCATGCAGTCAATGCATGAGGAAGCAGAGATACCATGCACTCAGTGCATGAAGTTGACGTGAAGTCAGACTGAAGCCAGACTGAAGTTAGAGATATCAGTTGTCTGAGTTTTCTGTAATTGAGAAGAGCCTGATCAACAGAAGTGATCAGAAGTTGCTGAGCAAGACCAACGGACCTTTTCAGAGGCTGTTGAAGATTCTTGAAGAGAGAGGCCAGGTCGTCCTTAGAAGAAAGGAGATAAATCCTGAGAAAGACGAGAAGACCTGTTCATCACAAGTGAGCAGAGGTACAGAGTAAGGCCAGCAGTCTTTATCCCAGACTGCTGAAGATACTTGAAGAATCTTAAAGTTAAGAAGATCTACTCGTGTGACTCGAGGAGCCAGGAGAAGCCCCCTGTGAGACTCAGGGCGGAAGAAGTCTTCAGTGGGATTCTGGAGCAGGCCAGTGGGACTCTGGTAACACTGTGGGATGCAGTATAAAGACCCTCCTGTGGGACTCAGAAGAGATACAGTGGGACTCTGTATCGACCATTGTAATTCTAAAAAGTTATAATGGAGAAACCATGTTGGGGCGTATAACCAACATGGCAATGACGTAGGCCTTTGGTGCCGAACCTTGTAAATCCTTGTGTCTAGTGCCTTTACATTTACTGCATCATTCGAGGAAGTGTGAGAGATGCAAGAAGAGTATATCGAGGCTTTAACCAGCCATAGAGGTTTAATTGATAAAGAATCAATTATTAAAAAGTTTTAAAGGATCACTAATTCACCCCCTCCCCCTCTCAGTGATTCACACTGATCCGGGAACATCAATTGGTATCATAGGGAGGTTACCCCTAAAAGATCCAAGAGAGTCTATATGGAGTGCAGATTTGAGGAAATGAAAGAATTCTTTAAGAGTGTGGTCAAAGATGTTTTCCATGCACTGGAAAAGAGGCACAAAGTTTCAATGAATGTCAGAGATGCTCAACTTGAAAACAAAGTAAACAGGGTGAAGGAGCTTGACAACTCATTGCTAGAAATGAAGATGGTGCATGATGACCAGATGAAATAGCTGGTAGAAAATTGGGATGGAAGGCTAAGAACTATTGAGGATGAGAAGAACTCTCTCAATATGAAATGATTATAACTAGAGGTGATATTGAAAACTCAACAATCACTCAAAGCCAAAGCCTCCCAGTTAGCTGAATGGAGAAATGTTGCTACTCAAGTATGCATTGAGCAGGCTGATTCTAAAATAAAGACATCCTCTCATAAAAGGGAAACAAATTCTAAAAAGAAGGTACCATCCATCCCATATTTTACTCATGTTTCTAAATGTGTTTTCACAAAAAATGCAGGATGAAAGAATAATTCCAGACAAGTATGGATGATGACAATGAAGAAAGAGAGCTCTCCTGAAACAGCACAACAAGTCAAGAAAAGTACCCTACAATCAGAAGGACTCAAGAGGTCAAGATTTGTGGGTCAATGTTGGTGTTGTAACAAGTATGGGCATTGTGCAAATGATTGTTGGTACAATCCTCTCAATGTGAAATCACAAAGGAAGCCCATGCCAAGGGGGAGCAAGTCAGAGGAAAAGAAGCAACATCCACAGGTCTAGAGACATCTGTTTACTGCTAACAGATTTTGATTACTTGATAACATCTGGGATGTGTGCAAAAGTGGTCAAATAGATACATGTCAATCTCCAACTGTATCCAGAGCACAAAAGAAGAAAAGATCACAGAACCTGGCTCAGAAAGAATCCTTGGGAAGAAAAAAGAAAGTTTAAGATACTCCCAAGAAGGTTTTGAAAAAGGAAAAGAAGTCCTTGGAGTCTAAATCCAAGAAGGGTGATGCATCCAGAAGGACCACCAAGAAAACATGCTTCTACTGTGGAAAGAAAGGACACACCATGGATCTTTGTGAACAAGCCATGGAACTGAATAGAAGTAGACTGGACTCAAAAAGAAAATCAATCCAGAAGAAGCAGAAGGGATTGATTGAAAATAAGTTGCCTAAGAAAGGTATCTTAACAGCATCAAAAGAACCATGTGGAATTTCCAAAACTGAGGCCTCACTTCTAAATGACTTGTTAGTCATATGGCCTAATCAGTTGCAACTTTCCAGAGAGCTGCAGAGAGCTGAAGATAAAGCACTGGCAATAGCTAAGGCAAAAGGAAAGAAGAAGATTTCACATGAAGATCAAGTTCTGTGTGTGAAGTGCAATCAAGCTGGACATACTAGTGATAAATGCATGATATTCATTCCATCTCATAAGGGATTCTTCAAAAGAATAAAGATTACACCAGGAGACTCTAGTGTTCAGAAGGCACCTAGAAATAGAGGAGTCACACACAAAGAAGTTAAAGAGTTGTTGAGATCCACACCAGCACAAACATCATTAAAGATCAAATGTGGAAGTGTGAAGAATGGTGAAAATGGGACATCTTGGTTGAGAGAATCTTCTCAACCTTGTTGTTCACATTGATGAACCAAGGAGGTTCCATCTTATTCCCTAATCACTTGTATTTACATGTGCTAACATTGAAGGGAATTGAAGATGATGATCATTCTCATCTGGAGAGTGGTTTGGACAGAATGGAGTGCACCCCTTGAGGGGGAGCCAATCTGTAGAAGATGAGATTCTGAGATTTAATACCATCTTGAGAAAAGTGAAGGTATTCCAATCATACTTTCATCCCTTGTTTCTTAATGGTATTCATCATGACAATTAAGGTGGAGTATTTATTGAAGACAAATGGTTGAAAGGGGGAGCTTTATCTTTGCACCTGAACTTTCTAATGTGTTTTGTGAAGTATGTGCAGGATTTAGCAATTCATTGTTATATCTGAAAAATTTCAAACCCCTGAAGCATTATTTCACATGTACAGTGAATGTTGGACAACATTGAGTTCCTTGGTTACATCACTCTTGTTTTCTACACCGGGTTAGCCCAAGTAGACATAGAGATGATTTACTAAAGGGAACATGTGACATCATCCCTCTCTTAGTGCTTTTCAAGAAGATGCTATTCAAAGGGAGGAAGAGATATTTTGGAAGTGAACCACACCACACCTTTGCATTTGATTGCCAATAAGGGGGAGAAAATATTGGCACACATAGTGACACATTCATATATGCTCTAGTGTAATGACAACAAATACAAAGGGGGAGATTGAAGTGAACTGTGTTGCATTTTTTGTCAATGAGGTATGTTGTTGTCAAGAAATGAATGGATGGATTTCAAGGAGTCAAGATGTGAATGTCAAAGGATGTGATGGTGATGGTGATGAATGGAGAATGGCCATGGAACATAAAGGAATGTCACTTAGGAGATTCACTAAGTGACATAGGAGATGATGGTTGAAACATTTTCTATGTATATCAGACGATTGTAGAGCTGTTCTTAATGTTTCAATACTTGTATCAAGGTGATACGAAGTGACAACACTTGAAGAATGAATGATAATGGAACATATGACGATTGATGAGCTGATATTTAAGTTCAAAGAACTTTTATCAACTGGATACAATGTCACCACATTATTAGAAGACCATGCATTGTTAAGAAAATGCATGAGGAGATGAAGATGATCCATCCATACCTCCTAAGTGGATGAATTGGATTAATGAAGTCCATGAACTATCACTTAGTGCATGTGAATTTGAAGATGATCCAACTTGATCTCTGATTGGATCAATGAAGAACATTGAAGATTATGTGATTCAAGAGCTTCGGTTGAAGGAAGAAACCTTTCTGAAGTCCCTCCTAAGAGAAGAAATAGAGAAGAGAAGAGAAGAAGAATGCAGGAGTTCTTAAGGAAATGATGAAGAATGGCTTGGAAGAAGTGGCTTTGCATTTGGCATTTTACACATAGTTACTTTGTCTTTAAACAAAGTACTTAGTGTTTATGAAGCAAAAAATTAGCCACCAAGGGCCAGCCTTAAGGGTTCAACCCAAGGCAAATGTGGGACTAGGTAACCACGCCCAAGGGGATCCCATGGGGCCAGCCCGAGAGGCCGTGACCATGTGTAAGCCGGGGCCACACAGAGGGTCAAGCCTGCGCAGCCGGGGCGCCAGAGTGCGTGCCCGTGTGTGCATAGTGGGTGCCAGTAGCGCGCCCGAGTGGCAGGGGTGGGCGCAAGAGCGCGCCCGCAGAGAGAACTAGGTGCGGGGCGGCACCGAGAGGGGAGAAGTTCAATTGAGGGATTGATGGCAGCGGATGTTTGATAAACCGCGGAAACACCGGCCTCCGTTTCGATGTGGGACGCGGGATTTTTCCGCGGAGCGAATCCTGGCCGTCCGTCTCATCGCGCGCTCGATCTCCGACGCTCATCGCATCTCGCCGCTCGAGATCTTATCCCGGTCGTCTGATGTCTTTCAATCACCCGATCCAATGGTCGGCGAGTCATCCACTACCTCGAGCTCATCCGAGGCCTCCCTGCGTGCCTCTATCGAACCAGAGGCCACCCGCACGACGGAGTTCGAGTTCTCGTCCACCTCTGATCAAACCGAAGGCTCCATTCAGCTCGTATGGCCCTACTGAACACAACCATGCAATAAAATATGCATGCACATGATGAATGGAGGATTTTGGACTTCAGCCGAGGCAAACAGAGTTGCCGAGGCTTCTTGTGTTCGTGCTATGCATGAACAAGTATTAAAGATGCCATGCATGCGTTCGAAAATGCATGCACATGAAGAAGATAAAAAATAAAGAACCCGCATTGAAACAGAGAAGAAATCATGATTTGAGAAAAATATTGAAAACCCGAAAACTTCGGGAATTCGATTTATCCCACGCAGAAGATTTGAGGCATCCCTCTGCCTATAAAAAGAGAGGTCGAGGCTCTCGGTTTGTTTGCTGAAACATTGAAGATCCGTGAGTGTCTTTGCCTCACAAAGAAAGGAGCCACCGCGCAAATTACTTGCGCAGTTGTTGTCCCGATGCCACCCGAGGCTTTGAAGGTGTTCCTTGCGTGCAACTCCTTTGCGCGACAAGAAGAAAGAGGTGAAGTGTTCCCTGCGTGCCACTCCTTGCGCGACAGGATGTACCCGGGGCAGTAGCACTTGCGCGCCCCGTGGTTGAGGTGCCTTGCACCCGAGGCTTGCGCGGCCGTTTGGGTCATTCACCCTGCGCGGTAAGCACTTGTGCGCCCGCTGTGTCGCACCATGAACACCCGAGGCAGTGGCCCTTGCACCAAGACCCTACGCGGCTATTGGAGAAAAGGATTGGCCGCACCCTTGCGCGCCTCCTTTGAGCTCAAGTGGAGACGACCACCTACGAACAATGTGTGTGCTAAGTGCAAAGAAGGGTAGTAGGTGTTCGGGTGATGTGAATTACACACCTTGTGTGTGTGTGCTTAAGGATAATACACCCTAGCCAAGTGAGTGCACACCTATGGGTTGTGTGCAAGAAGGAGTGGAAGGCCACCACATTTGTGTGTGTGCAAAACAAGAGGAAGGCCGAGGCCTTAGTGCCTTGTGTGCAAAGTGAACAAGAGGAGGTCGTAGCCCTTGTGTGTGCACACTTTGAAGAACAAACTAAAAGAACACCAATGTGTGTGTGTGCAACAAGAAAAAGAGGAGGCCAACTCATGTGTGTGCAAAAGTGAAACAAGTGTGTGCAAAGAGACACGAAGGCCGAACCTAGTGTGTTCACTAAAAGTGTAAACACTTAGAAGAAGAAGAAGACATCCACACAAAGAAGAACACACATTTATGTGTTGTAAGAAAATTGAATTAATTCTGTGAAGTTCAAAGAAGGTGTGGGCTTAAAGAGACTATACCCATTTGGGTTTATTGCACCGAGAAGAAGAAGGGGAGTGTATTCTTACATGCATGCACGTGCACACATGAACAAAGCCAAATCTGGTTGTGTGTATCTGAGTTGTCCAAGACCAAGAGTTCTTGAAGAGAATTAAGAGGCCATGAAGTCAATGCATGAGGAAGCAGAGATACCATGCACTCAGTGCATGAAGTTGATGTGAAGTCAGACTGAAGCCAGACTGAAGTTAGAGATATCAGTTGTCTGAGTTTTCAGTAATTGAGAAGAGCCTGATCAACAGAAGTGATCAGAAGTTGCTGAGCAAGACCAACAGACCTTTTCAGAGGCTGTTGAGGATTCTTGAAGAGAGAGGCCAGGTCATCCTTAGAAGAAAGGAGATAAATCCTGAGCAAGACGAGAAGACCTGTTCATCACAAGTGAGCAGAGGTACAGAGCAAGGCCAGCAGTCTTTATCCAAGACTACTGAAGATACTTGAAGAAGCTTAAAGTGAAGAAGAGCTACTCGTGTGACTCGAGGAGCCAGGAGAAGCCCCCTGTGAGACTCAGGGCGGAAGAAGTCTTCAGTGGGATTCTGGAGCAGGCAAGTGGGACTCTGGTAACTCTGTGGGATGCAGTATAAAGACCCTCCTGTGGGACTCAGGAGAGATACAGTGGGACTCTGTATCGACCATTGTAATTCTAACAAGTTATAATGGAGAAACCATGTTGGGGCATATAACCAACATGGCAAGGACGTAGGCCTTTGGTGCCGAACCTTGTAAATCCTTGTGTCCAGTGCATTTACATTTACTGCATCATTCGAGGAAAGGTGAGAGATACAAGAAGAGTGGATCGAGGCTTTAACCAGCCATAGAGGTTTAATTGATAAAGAATCTATTAGTAAAAAGTTTTAAAGGATCACTGATTCACCCCCTCCCCCTCTCAGTGATTCACACTGATCCATGAACTTCAGGATTACATTATGATAAAGGTCATGGAGGTCAATAATGATCATCTTCTATAATAGTAATTGAATTAGGTAATTGATATCGATAATTCAAACGTTCTATATACACAAGTAATTAATCATTAATATCTATATTTAAATGGTCTTTAGTTCATTGAATTGAACTAATCGATATATTCATTTTCATATGGATGAATGATTCATTTTTATTCCATTTTCTATAAGAGAATAATTTATATCCCCTTGATGAAATTACATTGGTGATAATTACATATTATTTAACATATATAAAGTGAAAAAAATTCATACATCATCTTCATTAATTTATCTATGATGATGAAATATCAATTCTCTCTTTATCGTGTTTCATCATTTCACCCATTTCACATCATTATTCATATTTCATGAAATCATGTCTACAATAATAATACGGATTCATATTATATATTCTATTTAGATAGGTTATCAACTGAGGTAATCACTACATTAAACACATAACCAATGTTATCTTCATTTTCATTCCATTACAAATACAAAAAATTCATTATATAAGTGAAAATACATGAAAAATACATGTAAATTATCATGCAAATTATTTCATACATAAAATTAAATTTTTTATAAAATTTTCATATTTTTATATATTTTCATTAGTTCATCAATATCAAAGTTAGTTTAAACTATAATACACAAATTTTTGTTATCTTTTCTCTATTAACATAATATCGTAATGTAATAATGAAATAAATCATTCATCATGGTCTAGAATGAGCATGTGGTCAATAAATGAATATCCCATGATAGTGTATTTCTATTGTGAAGTATTAGATTATCCCATCATTTATATTGGAAATTATTGAGTCAAAATTATACCAAACTATTTTAGGTTTTTTAGTTTTTGGTGCATTTGTATTGTGACAATATCAACTTTCCAATATCTAAAATGTGATTTTTTAATATGTGAATCTTCTAAACAAAAAAATACACATTATTTTAATATATAGTCCATATCATAGAATAATACACTGGGTTAACATTATTATTATCTATTCCTATATCCATAGGAAGCTAAACTAAGGTCTATAAATAAGTATCCATACTCAAATAAAGACTATATAGGAATCAAATAATCATAAATAAATAATTCATATATACAGAGGATTTATTAACACATCTAAAAATATCGTTTTAACCTATGGATTTAAATGCTTATTTTCTTGTGGAATATATAAAAAACACATGTTATACATTAATTGAACATATATCCTTGAACTAAACAACCACTTAGACATTCCATGAAGCATAAAATATTTTTTTCGATGGAATATAATATATAATAATATGTTTTCTAAAACAATCTAAATGGGATATTATATTAGAGGAATCAGTGGTTCGATCATAAACATATTTTATATAACTAATTCATAAAATTATCTCATTTATAATGATAAGAAAAAATAAGATTTATTAATAAGAATGTATGATAGACAAATAACCTAAAATAACAATGTTTCATCATGGATTGCAAACAAATAATGAATATAACATGATTATAGAATGTTGGATTGAAATTGTCACAATCATAAACAAAATATTTATTATCATTTTCCACCTAGATACTCATCAACCAATTCTAACATAAAATGTTTAGAATATCAAACCATAGTCAGACAACCCCCTTGTGAATCATAGTACTCACAAACCAGTTCGAAAAAAATTATATATTGAAATATTAATATTTAAATTATAAATTGGATTAAGATACATGTCCCACTTATCTCATAATCTACAAATTATTGTCTTTTTAAATGAAATCATCCCATCATTAAATAAAACATATAATAAAAATTGATTTCATGACATTAGGAAATGGTTTCCCCTAAAATATCATCAGGAAAAAATATTAAATGAAAAAGAACATGTTAATAAAAATGAAATATAGTAAAAAAATACATGGAAGGTGAAAATTGAAGAAAAATTTGGATGGAGGTTCACATTTTAGGGATCCTGAAGATATTTTAAGTAAATCTTTTTAATATCAACATTGTTCAATGTGTTATGAATTATGTATAAATGATGTTTAAAAAATATCAATATCATTTTAAAAAACGAAATATAGAAAAAATTTAATGAATTATATTTGGAAATAATAAGTGTTGACTGAATAATTCCCATGTGTAATAAAATGTGGGTTATAGGATTAAATATTATATCTTCTAATAAAAATAATTTTATATCATAAATATATTCCTATGTCGAAACCCTCATCATTATTAGATATAATAAAAATCAAATTTAAAAGGAGGTAATAATAAATAAAATGGTAAAAATAGATATATAATAATATCTTTCCAAAAATGAAGGGAAAAAGGAATGGATACAGAATATATAAGTGTAGAATAGAATAATTATCTAGGAAATTTAAGAAATATTGTTTAATATATCGATCATTATAAATGAAATCAACATGGATGGTGAAATTAATATAAATATAAATTAGATATAATATATATTGGTTTTATAATATAATGTAATATTAAAGATGATTTTTAATTTTTTTTTCAATTTTTCAATAAAGTGATTTATAACTCAGTGGATGCTTACTGAGTTATAAAAAACCATTACAATTTAGTAATAATTGAATAAAAAATTAGTATAATAATGATTTTTTGGATATTTATATCATGTTCCTTAAATCATTGAGTATTATAAAATAAAATGTTGGAATATATATATATATATTATACAAAATAATCTAAACTTGCCTCAATGATGTTAAATTGAGAAAAAATCTGAATACAACATTTGTATTATTTCAATAAAAAATTAAGGATAGGTTGAAGATTTAATTGAAAATTAAATTTCATGAGTAATAATAGAATAATGATAAATATATAACCAAGAAGTAGTATTTATTTCATACAAAAGTTATAAAATATACATGTATTATAGTGAGGAGATTTTGATGAACCCCCATTACTTATGATCTAATAAAATCATCCTTTTCAAATCTCCCATTAATAAATAACCACTATGCAAGTATCGTATTTAAAAAAAATTCAAACCAATAAACATTTATAAAGTAAAATTAATTATATATTCATTAATGATATCATATTTGAGTACTGGAAACTGGAAGTTAAAAATAATAATGATTCATTTTGGCAGTACGAAGTCTATTGAAATGTTACTAACAAATGGGATTAAAGGGTGAGGTAGGTAGTATCTAATTAAAAAGAATTTTTTGGTATATTAAATGAATGACTATGGATACGTTTATTCCATAATACATGGAATTCTAAACATTTTAAAAATGATGTTCATTAATTTAATAGAAGGAGGAAACAATGGGATGATTTCATTATTATAATGACACAATAATTTGTCTCAAAACGTGTTTTATTTATAATGAATTTTGTTTTCTCATCCAAGGAGAATTATTTTGATCTTAAATGGTTTTATATTATAATATTAATGAATGGTTAATTAAAATTCGGGGCACTACAAATAACTAAGTAATTTAATTAAAAATATGACTGATAGATCCTTTACCTTAATATTTTGCATCATAATGATTGGAAGGACTCTATTGATCCATATTAGCTCCATGGGAATATATATATAGGGAAAAAACTATAATTCATGATCAAGGAATTTATGGTGGTGAATAATGATATAATTTAATCATGATATAATTTTATATTTGAAAAATTATTGTTTCTTTAGGTAATACATTATTTATGTAAGGAGAAAAAAAAAGAAATAACATGGGTTATAGGTGGGTCTATTGTTTTCGGTGATATAGGTGAATATATGTTATTCCCAAGATTTGGGTATCACTTGAACACCAGTCATTCCATTATTTAACGTTTATGTGACCTTAAATTTTTTAAATATCATGATATTCTATTTCAAAATATTTACCAATAATAATATTGGTTAAAAATTTATCATTCTGAATATTTTTTCCCTAAAAAATATGAATATCAATATTGAAATTGTGTGGCATGTTTATTCAAAATATTGAATCTTTTTAATGTAGTTCAATTCTATATATAAAAATTATCCTTTAAATTAAAACATATAATATGTAGAAAAACATTTTTTATATAAAAATTTTATTTTGGTCTTTAATGGACATTAATTTAATTTCACACTAAAGTCTAATTATATGAGTTTTATTAAATTTAGATTACATTTAAGAATTAAATTAGTGTGTTAATATAAAATGTATACATTTATTTTAAGAAAAAATAAAAATATTTAGAAATGTATTAATTTATATTGAATAATAACTTTATAAAGAAACTATTATTCACATAATATAACATATTAATTATACCTAAAAATGAAATGATTCTTCTTTTAAAAATATGTTCCTCCAATATCAAATGTTCAAACCCATTTGTAAATACCCGGATATCCCGTGGAATTTTATTAATACTTGGGATTTTTTTGAGTCCCCAAAAACTGACAGCGCTTGATTTTGAGGCTCAGTGTGCCTGTAATCAATTTATGATGTTTTGTTCGAGTACGTTTAATAAACGAACGAGCCATTTTTTATAACATTTGAACTGGTGCTCTGAATTGAAATATGAGGGCACCGTTGAACTCACAACATCAATATTTTCTTAAGGATACATTCACCACGATGGCAGTTGGTCGGGAATAAAATTTAGTTTTTGGGTTTTCTTAAAAAAATAATAAAATAAAATATGCATCACTTTATTTTTGTTTGAGCCACCAAGTGAGTGATGAGTAGTTAAAACCACCTATTGTAAGTTAGATGTGGGGCCACCACACCTTAACCTCTCAATGAGAGGTTATGGTGGTGGGGCCCATGCGAAACTAACCTCTCGTGATAGGTTATGACGTGGGGACCACAGGGGGCTAAACCCACTATTAATGGAGGGAACGGAGAACCTATCCTTAATGAGGGAGAGTTTCTCAACACCCTCCCTCCTTTATGGTGCCACCTTCCCATTTTATGAAATTTTTCCAACACCCGTAATTTAATGGTGGAAACCCTTCACAGTAATTAGGTGGAGCCCTTTTAATTTAATTCTTCCTTTTTTAATGTTGTGATAATGAAGTAATAAGATATCACAATCTCTTATTATTTTTGGTGGGCACATCAATTCATTTTTTGGAGAAGAGCCTGGGAGAAAAGATGTTATCCAACGAAGAACCTCCTCTTCCGTCGAATAACGAAAAACGATCCACCGACGAAGAACACAGATCCTCTTCCGCTTCATCCCCAGACACCTACCGGTGTGGAGCGTCTTCCATGAGCCGACGCAACTCTGATTTGGATGTTCTTGGCAGATGCGACGAACGACGATCAACTTCGTCTTCTTCTGGCAACTCCACCACCAATCACTGACTATCAAATGGTAGGAGTTTTATTACTTGATGATGTTATACCTTTACTTATCTTCATCATCGGATAGAAATGGATTGTTTCGGATGTGTTATTGATCAATTGATTATCTTGTTGAGCCAATTGATACCTCCCTAAATGTGGAGGGTGTGGGCCTACCTAACATTGCCCGAGAACCTCCATCATTTTTCCTTTCTTGTGGCGTTCTTCGGCATGATGACGTAACAAAGACAAGGCGAGGGAGGCAGCAATGAAAGAGGTCGTGCTACCTGTGGCCTCTGTGAACCGCGCTGCCCCACGGCGTCCTGCACCACATTCGGCCGAACCTGCATGCTTCCCGTGCCCAGTCGGCCAACACATGTGCTACCTGCATGCCCCGTCGGCCGAACTGCGTGCTACCTGTGCCCAGCTGACCAACTCACACACTACCCTCATGCCCCACCGGGCCACCCGTGCGCTGCTCACGCGCACCGATGGCCTACCCATGTGTTGCCCGTGCCCCACCAGCCCACACTTGCGCTTCCCATGCACCTCGCCGTCCTACCTGCACCCAACACGGCCTTCCCATGGCCTGACCAGCTACCTGATAGCATGCCCACTCCTCGCACAGCCTACCTGACCGAGCTGCACTGGCCTCCCAAGTCGGCCCGTGGCATCCTTCGCGGCGTCGCTGGCTGAACCCGCCCCGGCCTCTGGGCCGTGCCTCTTACGCGGCAACCTCCAGGCCGAACAACCCCCATAGTCCACTGGGCTAGGCCCAGCGGATTGGGATAAACCTAGAGGGCTGACCGGGACAACCCAGACCAGGTCGGCCCAGACTGGGTGGGGCCGAGTCTGTCTGACAGGGTCAGACCGGACCCGAGCCCATTACTGAATGTTACTTTATTTTGGCCATATCATTGGCACCGGTCGGCCGTTAGACGAACCATCAGCTATGCTTGTATTCATGGAGCACGATGGTTCCTTTTTGTATACCGCATAGGAGTTCGAGGTAATGTTGAGATATGGTCTGGTTGGATCGTACACGAATCCAAACGGGCCGTTAGGAAAAAACATCTTATAACTCACAGACCGTGGGTCTGATTGATGTGTTTTCTTTTTCTTTGAGAAACTTATTATGAGGCAGACCGTTGAGATAATTCTACATGGGACTTAATGACAGTTGGATTATCTACCTGTAGGTCGTGGAGCGGACCCTCCTGGAGAGTAAGTGGAGTACAGAGACCTAGTTGCTGCCTGAGACCTGACGACTATTTGACCGATTCAACTCATAGTGATTCGACTATCACAGTGGGTAGAACATGGTAGTACATGGCAGACCCATAGCGGAGGAGCACCTTGTAGTTAGCGGTAGACCAGCGGTACTCGATAGGAGGAGTACCTCTGTAGGCTATTAGATGGAGCACCTGGTAGTTGGCAGCAGACCCACAGTGGGAAGCTCCTTTGTTTGAGCTTGGTAGACCCACGGTATTCGACATGAAAAGTACCTCAACATTCCATGATTAGTGGGAAGCACCTGGTAGTTGGTGCAAAGCCCACTATACTCGACAGAGGAAGATTTCTCTAGCATCCATCATTTTGACAATGTTAATAAAAATCCTAGTTGAGCTGAGTAAATCAATTTTTTTTTACCTCATCATTGATATGGATTACTTGATCACATAGGGATATGTATGGGAATATACCTATGTGGGGTCGGCATTTGGATTCATGCTTTGTTTTTTATCCTTGTAAGATTTTGTGAGACCATGAGGGTCTCAGGGTCCCTACTGAGTATTATTATACTCACCCCTGCACGGGCTATGCCCGCACCTCATTATATTGGCTGCAGACGACGGACAATGTTGATAAAGGATCAGAGTAGCAGGACTGGACGATACCTGGAGATGGGCCTTACGACGAGTCAGTACATGGAGGAGAGTGACATATGTGGAGTGCTGAGAAGGATATATGTACCAACCCTTTAGGAAGAAATCCCCAGAGGATGACTGAGTACCTACATTACATTTTAGTTAGTTGTACTTGTTTTTTCAGTTGTACATGTACTTTCATGTAGGGCTTGTAAATACGACCCATTTAACTTTTTAGCACTCCTTTGTATATAGTTTTTCTTAGTGTTTTATTACCAGCTCGTACATTGTTGGGTGTGTTTAATATTATAAAGGCAATGGATTCCTAGTTTTATGGATTTTCACCTTTGGTTCTACTAGCCAGTCCCTAGCCTATGGAAGACAGGATTAGGGTAGTCACGGCATGGTCCCTAGCGGACGGGTCATGAAAAATTTTTATCAGAGGGGTTGGTTCTACCACAGAAGTTTTGACTCTGATCTTTATTTCCTTTGAAGTAATAGTGTTTAGGGTACTAAGTGTGGTTTACAGTTTAGAGAGTCCTGTGTTGGTGAGGTATCTGACGTATCCATACACCAAGACCATGGCTTCTGTTTTCTGACTCAGTGCACGAAAAAACTGATTATGTGTGTGTTTTCCAATGTTTTCGTTACGTCAGATCAACCAGGTCAACTCAAACGGTATAATCTTTGATTGTGTTGCATCAGTTTCATTCAGGATACCTCCTTACAGATGACTAGTCAGATCCCCAATAGTCATACGCATAGATAGACCACCGAGCTATGAGGCCTCGGTGTAAGGCCCTCTTCTAGAGGAGGCACCAGCAGTACCACTCACCGTTGGGACACCTATTCCACCAGCAGAAGTAGCATACGATGCATGCCGCTTGAGCGTGTTTCATGAGTTCCAGCACTAGAGGCCACTGAGGATCAGGGGAGAGATAGACCCGCAGATAGCTGAGGATTAGCTGGAGACTAGGGTTAGAGTCTTCAGACTGGTAGGGACACTAGCTGACTTCCTGGTGATCCTTATCGTGAGTCTTTTTCAAGAACCATCAGGCAGATGGTGGAGCCTGATGTTGCAGGTACATGACGTGGAAACACTAATCTGGGTAGATTTTGAGAGCTTATTTTGGGCAGAGTTTTTCCCAGCCACCATACGAGCAGTGAAAATAGAGATCTACTGCATCTATAGTAGGGTAGAATCATTGTAGATCAGTACTCATCGAGGTTCACAAACCTCTCATGCTACTCCAATGATATGGTACGAGACTCATTATTTAGGGCTTAGAACTTCGATCTAGGACTTAGGTGAATTATCAGGGCTTCAATGATAACCCTCATCATCCTCACACATGCATGGGTGTTAGAGAGAGGCCTCATAGTGGAGAGTTTCCTCACTGAGCAGTCTCTAGTAGTGAGACCCACCCCTAGTTAACATGCAGCGGAGTCTTCTACAACTGGAAGTAGACAAATGTCACAGAGGTCCAAGAGGACCAGATCTATAGGTGGATGATCTCAGGACTCATGATCAGTTGTGCGGGGCATCCAGAGTGGAGACAGAGCCAGACATACTAGGAACGTACAATGTTACTAATGTGGAAGACATGGTCACATGGCTTGGGACTGTCTGACCCGCCGTTCTGATGATCATCAGATGGTCGAAGGACCACCCAGGTAGAGACATATATTTCATCTAGATGCTCCAAAAGGAGTAGGAAGACATAGCAGTGGACCTGGTCGTGAAGCTAGCAGTGGAGGACGATTCAAGGTGTTATCGCCACCACCACCAGGAGGTCCTCCCCGACCGTAGGGAGAAGGTGGATAGGGGAGAGCTCGGCTCCAGGCAACTCAGGATTACGACCATGGTGCTCCAGAGATGATACAAGGTACGATCTATGTCTACTCTACTACAGCTATAGTTCTTATAGAAACGGGTGTCAGTCACTCTTTCAATGCCACTGCCGTCGTTCTATGATCGAAGATTCTGACCGAGTCGTTTGCTCGATCCTTACAGCTGGAGACTCATATGGGAGCAGAATAAATGATTACCCACCATTTCTGGTAGTGCGAGCTTACTCTAGAAGGTATGTTATTCGGCAGAGATCTCCTAGTAGTGGCATCAAGGCCTTAGGATGCCATCTTTGGTATAGACAAGTTATCTACAGTTCATTCTCAAATCGGCTGTATTACATTCAATGTGTGGTGTGTCCGCACGGATGGGATCGGGTTCACCGTCATTAGTGAGAAGGGATCCGTTGCAGCCCAGGATGGACATACACAGAGGAGGTTGCAGTCGATCACTCATTAGTGGGTCTGCCTTACCTGTGGATTAATTGATGTGGAGAGTCTGAGTTTTCCTATAGTGGTGGACCTGTATGCAGATGTTTTCCCTGATGATGTTCCAGGACTACCTCCTCACAGAGAGGTGGACTTATTCATTGACTCGTACCCTGGGACGGCACCGAAATCATCTCTTCCATATCTGATGGCACCTACTGAGCATCATGAGTTGTGAGTATAGCTGGACGACTTGTAGGGGAAGGGATTCATCCGGCCTAGTGTTTCTCCCAAGGCTTCCCTGATTCTGTTCGCCAAGAAGGTAGATGGAAGCGTGAGGCTTTGTGTCAACTACCGTCTCCTAAACCAGGTGACTGTGAAGAACTGGTACCCACTCCCGAGGAATGACAACCTCTGTGATCAACTGATGGGAGCATGGTGGATCTCGAATATAGAACTAAGATCAGGCTATCACCATCTTAGGGTTTGAAATGAGGATGTGTAGACGATGACCTTCAGGTGTCGGAGCGAGCAATGATTTCTCATGGTTCTCGTCCGCGTAGACAGTACGAGAAGAACTATGCTACCCACGACCTAGAGTTATCAGTAGTGGTCATCTCCTTGATGATGTGGAGACACTATCTTATGGGAGAACATTTTACCGTGTACTCTGATCATAAGAGTCTCAAGTATATCTTATTTCAAAAGAACCAAGACCTGAGACAATGACAATGACATGAGTTCCACGAAGACTATGACATTGAGATTTTTTTTACTCTTGGGAAGGGGAACATTATGGAAGATGCACTCAGTAAAAGATTTGGTATACAGCTTCTAGGTGAGGTGACAGAAGAGGTCACTGCATTACAGATATCCTTTGTGAATAGTGATGGAGAAACATTCATTCAGTCTCCTAATGTCACTCCCCCACTTTTTCAGCATGTCATACCGGCACAACATGAGAGCATTGACTGTGAGACATGACATGCTTAGATATCCACAGGGACGGCACCAAATGGATTTTATGAAGGTGGGGAGCACGTCATCCTCTTCAGAGGACATACCTTGGTACTAGTAGCCTTTTAGGAGGAATTGCTAATTGAGCTCCATGAATCCCCTCTAGCAGTACATACTGGGGCAGTGAAGATGTATTGGTTTCTCAGATGACAGCACTGGTGGCCAGTTATGGAGAAGGTAGTAGTGATGTTTTTCTCCTGATGCCTCACTTTTCAACAAGTTAAGGTGGAGCACCAAGTACCGGCTGGCTTGGTACAACCTTTAAAGGTCCTTGAGTAGAAGTGGGATGATATATCCATGGTATTTTTGTTGGGTCTTCCACATACATCCATGGGTCATGACTTAATTTAAGTGTTCGTTTGCTAACTCACCAAGTCGGCCCACTTCATACCGATCAGAGAGCAGGGCTTAGTAGAGTGCATGGGATGCCTCTATGTACTGATGATTGTGTGGCTACATCAAGTACCGTCGATGATTGTCTCTGATCGTGATGCATAGTTTACTTCATGGCTATTTAAGGGGTTTCAGGAGGCTTTCAGGACATAGCTACGTTTGATCACCACCTTACATCCTCAAACAGATGATCTGTCTGTGCAGACCGTCCAGACCCTCGAAGACAAGAGATGTGCTTGTGTCCTCGACTTCGGTCGCAGCTGGGAGGATCACTTTCCACTGGTGGAGTTTGAGTACATCAAAAGCTATCAATACACCATCAGGATGTGACCTTTTGAGGCCTTTTATGGTTGACCATGCTGATTGCCACTGTTCTGGACATACTCTAGGGAGTCAGCACTAGTGGGACCAAAGATGGGGCAAGCTACCACAGAGAAGGTGCAGATCATCAAGGAGCGGATGATGTCTACACAGAGAAGGAAGAAGTCCCATGATGATAAGAGACTAAGACCTCTAGAGTTCTAGGATAGCGAACAAATCTTTCTTTGGGTCTTACCTCGACAAAGTCAACGAAGATTTGGCCTAGGCGGAATGTTATCTCTGTGTTTCATTGAACCTTTCCCGATCCTCCATAGAGTTGGCGAAGTGGCTTACCGTCTGGCTCTTCCACCTCAGTTGAAACTGGTTCATGACATCTTCCATGTATCTTAGATGAGGAGATATCTGCACAACACTTCCCACATAATCGACCATGGAGAGTTGGACATCGACAATGGGGAGACATTCACAGAGGTTCTAGTGGAGATTGAGGATCAATAGGAGCAGGTCCTACGTAGAAGGTTGATACGTCTAGTGTGCTTTTGCTGGTAGCATGAGAAAAATCCTCGAGGGAACATTTGAGTGGGAGGCTCAGATGCGTGCTCAGTACACTCATTTGTTCATTTAGTTCGAGTTTTAGCTTATGGGGATGTAAATCCCTAAGGTGGGGAGAATGTAAAGACCCAGAAATCTAGTGGATATTTTTTTAAACATTGGATTTTTATGAGTCCTCAATACCAGATGGTGCTTTATTCCGAGACCCGGTGTGCCCGAAATTAATTTCTGATGTTTTTTAGGTACGTTCAGTAAATGTAAGAGTGGTTTTTAATAACTTTTGAACCGTTGCTAGGAATTGATATCGGACGACACTGTTGATCTCACAGTGCTGATATTCGCTTAAGGAGACATTCACCTCGATGACAGTTGGTCCAGAATAAAAGATAGTTTATTGGTTTTCTAGAAAAATTAATAAAATAATGTTTACATCACATTACTGTTGTTTGAGCCTCCAAGTGAGTGATGGGTAGTTAAAACCTCCTCTTGGAAGTTATAGGTAGGGTCACCACACCTTAACCTCCCATGATAGGATATGGTGGTGGGAACCATCCGAAAGTAACCTCTCGCGAAAGGTTATGATGTGGGGACCACATGGGGCAAACCCCCCAATTAATGGAGAGAGTGGAGAACCTCTAATTAATGAGGGATATTTTCTCAACACCCTCCCTCCTTTATGGTGCCACCTTCCCTTTTTTTAATTTTTTCCAACTCCCCTAATTTAATGGTGCCAACCCTTTACATTAATTAGGTTGATACATTTAAATTTAATTCTTCCTTTTTTACTTTTGCTCCAATGAAGTAATAAGATATCACAATCTCTTATTAATTTTGGTTGGCACATCTATTCATTTTTTGTTGAGAGATTGGGAGAAAAGAAGATATCCAATGAAGTACAACATCTTCCAACAAAAAACACAGAACACTCCACCAATGAAGAATGCCGGTCCACATCAAATTCTTCCCCAGATACCTACGGATGTGGAGCATCTTCCACTAGCCGACACAACTCAGGTTTGGAGGTGCTTTTCAGATGCGATGAATGACGATCCTCTTTGTCTTCTTCCCGGAACTCAACCTCCAATGACCAACTATCAAAATGTATGGGGTTTATTATTTGATAATGTTATTACTTTACTTATCTTCTTCAGTGGATAGAAAGGAATTGTTGTGGACATGTTATTGATCAACCCCTTACCTTATTGAGCCAATTGATACCACCCTAAACACAGAGGGAGCAGGTCAACCTATCATGGCCTGAAATCCTCCGTCATTTTCCCTCCGTGTGGCGTTCTTCTGCATGTCAACGTAACAACGACGAGGCGATGGAGGTGGAAACGACAAAGGTCGCGCTACCCATGGCCTCTATGAACCGTACCGCACCTGAAGCATCCTGCACCACCTCCAGCCGAACTCGCAGGCTACCCACGCCCCACCATCCAACTGAAACTCTACCTGCGTGCCCCTCCGGTCAAAACGCACACTGCACGCACCCCACCAGCCCACCCGTGCGCTGCCTGCACCCCACCAGCCCACCTACGTGCTCCCAGCGCATTCTTCCAGCTAAACCGCATGTTGCCCGTGTCCCACGTGGCCTACCTGACATCCTTTGCAGTGTCGCTAGCTGAACTGGCATGAATACCTCAGTTGAGTCGCTCGAGCCGCACCCCTCATGGCACTGGCCGAACCGGCCACGACCTCTAGGCCGAGCCGTCTATGTGGAAACCTCCGGGTCGAACCACCCCTGTAGTATATTGGGTCAGGCCCAACGGACCGGGCTGAACCTAGTGGGATGACCTAGTAGACCCAAAACATGTCGGCCCAGACTAATATGGGCCGAGTCAGTCCGACCGGGTCGGACCGAACACGGGCCCATGACTGGCTGTTACTTTTTTTGGCCATATCTTTGGCACCGTTCGCCTGTTTGACGAACCGTCAGCAGTGCTGGTATTCATGGGGAACGATGTTACCTAGGATTACACCCTTCTAGAATTCATGGGAATGTTGAGATATCGTCAGGTTGGATTGTACATGAATCCAACAGGGCCCCTAGGACTAAAATGCTTATAACTCACAGAGAGGATGTCTGATTGACTTGTCGTCTATTGCATTGAGACCCCTATGACGAGACAGAAATTTGAGATAATTCTATGAGGGAATTCGTGACAGTGGGAGTATCGACGTGTATCTCATAGAGCGGACCCTCCCGGAGACGAGTGAGTGGAGTACAGAGACCTAGTAGCTGTCTGAGACCTGACGACCGCTAGACTGATTTGACTCGGAGTGATTCAACTAGCCAGTGGGGAGGACCTGGCAGTTGGCAGTAGACCCACTTTAGAGGATCACCTGGTAGATGGTGGTAGACCCATGGTACTCAACAATATGAGTACCTATCCAGTTTATTAGGGGGAGCGCCTGGTAGTTGGCGGCATACCCATAGTGGAGAGTGCCTCTGTGTTAGCGCAGCTGAACCACAGTACTTGATATGAGGACTACCTCAACATTCCAAGGTTAGTGGGAAGCACCTGGTAGTTGGCGGAATGCCCACTATACTCAAAAGAGGAGGATTTCTCCAGCAGCCATGGTTTCGACAGTGTGAATAAAAATCCTAGTAGAGCTGAGGTAGTAACTTTTGGGTTTACCTCATCATTGATATGGATTACTTGATAACTTAAGTACATTTATGGGCATATAACTATGTGGTTTCATCTTTTGATTTCATGATTTGTGGTTAATCCTTGTTGGATTTTGTGAGACCTTGAGGGTCTCTAGGTCACTACTGAGTATTGTTATACTCACCCATGCAAGGGCTATGCCTGCACCTTGTTGTGTTGGTTGCAGACGATGGACGACACTAACTAAGGATCAGAGTAGCAGGACTGGACAGTACTCGGAGATGGGCCTTACGACGAGTCGGTACACAGAGGAGACTGATGGGCTTGGAGTGTTTAGGAAGCTATCTGTACCTAGCCTTCATATAGGAATCCCTGGAGGACGACCCAGTATCTTCTTTTCTTTTTCATCAGTTGTACTTGTTTTTTCAGTTGTACCTATAATTTCCTGTTGGGCTTGTATTTCCATCCCCTCTTACATTTTATCTCTCCTTTGTATACATATTTTCATATTGTTTTACTTCCAACTCAAACTATGTTGTGTGTGTTTAATCATAAAAAGGCAATACCATCCCAATTTTAGGTGTTTTTTCCTTTAGTGCTAGTCTCCAGCCTCTGCCCTATAGAAGGCAGGCTTGGTGTAGTCACAGAATGGGCCCCGGGGGACAGGTCGTGACACCATTTCTCCTGATTTTATTGATTTAATTGATAAAAATTAAAATTAATATAATAAATTTATATTTCATGAAGAAATTTTATTAAAATATATTACCTAAGTTATAAATTTCAATAATAGGAATCTTTAATGTATACAATATTTTAGGAGTTATATTCTTAATAAATAATGAAATATTTTTTCATGAAAAATGATTTATAAATTTCTAGGATATAAAGGATTCAATAAATTCATATTAGATGAAAAATTATAATACAATATTCATATTAAATAAAATGTTTCAAAAAATTTAAAAATATCATCTTAATGACAAGTTATTATGCATAATCAAAAAATTGTATTAATTTTTAAAAAATAAAAATTATTTTTTAAAACTAAACACATAACAAAAATTCTAAAATATTGAGGTAAATTTTTAATAGTGTTTAAAATATTTACTATGTTGCGTAATTATATCATATAAATTTCTAATTAGTTTATATAAATATATTACTAATATTAAAAATATTTATTATTGTTAATATTAATTCATAATATAATTTATTTATTGAACAAAAAACAATGGTTTTTGGAATGTATATTTTTATTAATGAAATTATTTTTTTAGATGTTTTAGCTTTATGAGGTTAATATAATTAGTATTAATAGTATAAAATAGATTCGTTAGACACAAAATAAATAAATTTGTTACTAAAATTAATAACCTATATTTCCAAAACATGGTTTTAATGATCATACTTATTATAATTATGTTACCTAAATATATTTTGGCTTTCATGTAACATTGTTGTTATGTATAGATGGATATTGTGAAAAAAAGTATTTAATTATAGAAATATTGTTTTAATTATTCAGTCATTAAATTTACAATGTTATAAAAGAGTATGTTTATTGAATCATGAAATAAATGTAATTATTGAATTTTTCAAAATGTGAGAAAATAATTATATCTTTTAACATATTCATCATTAATTAATTCACCACGGATATTTACAATTATATGCATCAAATTTTCCATAACATATTTTAATGTTTATTTTATTATAAAATTATTTCATTTTAAATCATTGAATTTATATATAATATTTCATCAAAAGAAAACTATATTTTCTACATTTTTAAAACAATTGTATATAGGATTTCAATGGTATTTTCATCTTTTAAGATGCCCTTTAAGGATTTTTATGCTTCAATGTGGATGAAATTTATTAATACCATCAACATTCGTTCACTTTATGTCTTATGATGATTATCATTTAACGTATATTATATGGAACTATTTTTCATTCCAATGAGATACTTATGTTATGATGAAGCCATTATGAAAATCATATCATTTTCCTTGGTTATGTAATTTTTTAATGATAATATTGTTATGAATAATTATACCTTTCTATGAGTTGTTATGTATCAATATGTTAAATGTTTTATTATATAATTGTAATCAAATATATATGGTTTTATTTATGGTATTATTGTGCATAAAATTATATCTCTCTCTAATGCATTAGGTAAATAGTTATTTCTCATGATGAAATGCTAACTGTATTGGAGTGCGAACGCAGATTTGTAAAGGACGTTGTTAAATTGTATAGTTCATTGTGTAAATATTGGGAAATAAAATGATTATATAGATTGTGATAAAAATTCACAATGATAGTCCTTGTAGTGCACCTTGAATAAGGAATTGATTTAATATTCATATATGAATAAATTAATATATCTCTCAGATATAATATATTCTTATATATCATTGTTGATTATTGATAATTTCCCAAATGAATGTTACATTCCATTTTGTATTACAAATCATTATTTTATGTTGTCTAGTTAATGATAATTCATTGATTGGTTATGATTATAATTGTTATGTATTTTCTAAAAGTATTCTCCATGAATATATAATTGTGGGAGATTATTCCTTGAAATATGTCTACTATGAATGTAGTCTATAAATGACCTAAATCATAATGGTTTTAGGTCATGAATTTTTATGAGTTATGAGGTTTCTGAAGTGTAACATAATTAAATTTTACATCATTTAGACAATAATTAAATAAAATATTCAATAATACACAAATCAATACTATAATTTTTTAGTGTTTTAGGGAAAATATACATAATCATATAACTTGTGGAATGATCTTTAGTATATCATAGAATTTCATCATTATATAGTATAGTTATTAAACACAACCTCCAAATAACTATTCACCATAATAGAGTGAAATTAATCACAAGAATGAGTTATATTGGTGAAAAATATGGGAAAATATAAGAGATATCAATATATAACTATAATGGATTATATGATAAGCATCAGTGTATGGGCACAATATAATTTAATATGATATTGACACCCCCTTATTAAAAAATAACTAATAAAAATCATTGAAAATTATTATTCATAAAAAAGGGACATAATTCATTTGTGTGTGGAATCATCAACAATCAATCATGATCCATGATAATATATCATAATAAGATAACAAAAAATTATGGCACAAACATGAAATGAAAATCATTTCCTTAGTGCAGGATAACCACTATGAATATAATTGTGAGATGAGTTCACCCCATATTCTACTATTTTCATACTCAAGGTTCTCTCCCATGTATATTTTATTAGACATTCCCCCTTCTATAAATCAGTTAACTCCCCATTCATTTCCATATTATCTCATGAGATATCAATATTAAATCAAAGCATTATTGGGTTATAAACACGTCTAAGCACACTGATCACCCAATGAAGTCATATATATTTGTTCTAAAAAATATTAAAACATTAAATATTTCCTCATATTGTCACTAATGTAATGGGGAAAATATTAATAAACATATAATTATTTATACATGGAATAACACATGGAAAATAAATGAGGTTCATAATGGTTTCAGGAAAACATAATAAACCCAATGAAATAAAACATGTTTAATAGATTAATAAATAAATAAAAAAATTATAATCCACTTAAGGAAATAATTTGGTTTGTGTCATAAGATCATATCCATATTGAATCGTCAAAATTCTTAATGGAATTTCAGGATTTTGAACATAATTTTTTTTAAAACATTCAACCCATTCATTTAATAAATGAAAAAAATATCCTTTCATTTTATTATATTTTATCATAAATTTTTAATACCTTATATTGAAAATATATTTGAAATTAATTAAGGAAACATGTAATGGATGAATCAATATAAATAACTTTCATGATGGTGTAAATTTCCAATGATGACATATATGTCAAAACAAATACAGTTGATACTATTTTTAAAAGGTTAATGGAATTGTTTACAAAAATGATGACAATATTCATTCTAAAACTAGTGAAAATTGAGTATAAATTAATGAAAACATACATTATATTTAATTTATTTTTTAGTAAGAAACATTTATAATATTATTTTAATGGCATGGATTTGTATTAAAATGATTGATGAACATATACGAAATACGATTGATTATTATTTTAAAAACAATTCATAATAATATTAAGTACCGAATATATGAAAATTTCATTAATAGATAAATATTACATGAATATACAATTAAGAAAAATTAGGTCTAAATATATAAGAACCATATAATTTCCCTCAATGTAAATTTAACATAAACAATATCCAAAAGAAATAAAATTAAAATAAATTCCCATAACAAAGGTATTAAAAAATATTCATATAAATATTATGTTAATGTATAATTAATATATATTTATTATAAATATAATGCATTATCAAATATATAAAACACAATTTTATTCATTCCATTATAATTTGTAATTGATTTTATATACAAATATCATCAATAAAAAGAACATTATGGTGAAAATTTGTCCATTTTTCATGTATGATTAGGTTTAATGGTTCCCATAAAACCACCATAGTAAGAGTTTGATAATATTTATAGTAATAATAATTAAAATATATGTCTTTTTTATTCATTTTATACACCTTTATAACCATTAATGTAAATCCATGGAGAAAAATCAGTTTCACCAATATGTGGGGTGAATAGTTTTTATGTATGAAGGACTAATACTAAACTTTTTTATTGTTTGAATTAAAGAAATATAAATAAAAATTCACCTTAAGATTATAATTATTCTATTTTATACATTATATATATCCATTAAATATCACCGTATTATATATATTTTAAAAAGGATGTTGAAGAAGAATAAATTTGTATCACTGAGGTTGTAGCCCTCTAAAAGAAATGATCAACAATATCTTTTTCTTGTATATGTCATGTTTAGGAGGTAGAAAAAATAATATAATTATAAAATCATAATAATTCAAAAAATTTAATATTTAATCATTTAATCTATCGTAATAACCAATCGGGAAGGATGGTGATGGAATATCAATCATAATGCTATATTGATGTTGTAGTCCATCGGTATTCATGTATGTTACGTTCATTTCTGATTCATTCAAATTATTTTTGAAATTTTATATGACATAATCAAAAGTAAAAATAAAAATAAGTATTACACTGGAGTCATAATTTAATGAATTTTATGATTGGTTTAAATAATTTTTATGTATAAATAAAATTGAATGTACGATGATAACTGTTATAAAACATCACAGAAGAACCTCAAATTGATTACATATTATACATTTAAAGGATTTTGTTATGATCAATCCACCTGATCCCAGAAGTTTTTAAGGATGGTAATAAAGTATTTAGGTATGTTTTTTCAAATTAAAGTTCATATTGATGTATTAAAAAGATAGTAGAGGTAGTTCCCTTTTATAAATGAAGGAGATGACGGATTTCAATACATTCGAAATATTACTACATGTCATTGTCATACAAGTTAAAAATAATCCCAAATTACACAATATGAAATATCAAATCATATAGAGAATACATATGGAATGAAATTATTTTTTTATAAATGGTTAATTTATTTTTATAACATATCTTTTTAGATTTAACCCTTCAAACCCATTTCACTCTTTTCGTGGTAGGTGAGATTTTTACGAAAGTTAACAAAAAGATGACCAAAAATATATTTTAATGTATCATATAATATTAATTTATTTCATTGAAAATATGGATTTAATTTTACAAAAAGTCACATTAAAAAATATTATTTAATTACATTCAAAATAATTCGAGAATATGTGATTAAAAACGTTTAATAGAATAATTCATTTATATGTAAAAAATGGTTTTATACCAAAATTTATAAATATTTTATCATATAATTAATGTTATTAAATAGGTTTTCATTAAATTTATATAATTATTATTAATAATAAATTAAAAATTTTAATGTTAAATCCTTAAATGAAGGGAAAATGTTGGTATAGTTGTCACAAACCATCCATGGTCGACCATGGATAGGTCAACTGAGCCGATCCATGGAAAGGTTTGAGGGGTATTCCTGATCCTCTAATGCTGGCGACAAGTGTCAGGGTATCAACAAAAATCATGTGGGATCGATTTCACCCAATGAAAATAAATATAGAAGCAGAAAAACATTAAACATCGCATGACAAATAGACAACCCAAAAAAAGAAAGAATTATCAACAACAATACATTTACCTGACCATGAGAAAAACTCATCACAGCCCTGACACTCGCTCACTAATCCCCAACCAACCCATGTCCATGGGAATGAATTTCGAGTCAAACCTTTGATAGAAACTAAAAAAAAGAAAACAGTATAGCCTTGAGTATTAATACTTAGTAAGTGAACCGACTAATTATATTACCAATGCACTTACCACTAACTAAAATATTCACCAATATCAAGTTTGAGCTACAATTTAGAGAAATAGGTTTTCATAAATATTTTACTAGAAAAAAAAGATGAACCATTTCCCTAATTTACTTTCAAAACAAAGTTCTTTTCATATTTCGAAAAGAATTTTAAAAATGTAAAGTTATTTTTACATTTTTAGATTTATACAAAGTCAAATAAATACATTCATTTGATTACCATTGTTAGAGAACTACCCAAACCATCTCACAATTTTCCAAGAAAACATCACACAAAAATGAAAAATGGTATGTACACAGTAATGGAAAATTATATACAAAAAAAGTACACCATTCATCACTACTAGAAACATAGATCAAAAAATACCTGGTTCAAACCTAGGAGATTGTGAACAATCTAGAACATACTATACATGTGACTCATCTTGAAGTCATTCCTACTCTTTATGATTTCATAAATCTATAATTCTTTGTGTTTCCCTACATAGCCTAACCGAGGGGCCCAATCCCCTTGTAGAGAAAAGATTGTAGTAAGGGATACTAGGCTGTTCGTAATCTATACTAGTACATCAATAGTTCTATGAAGATTAACTCACTATGCTAGGTTCCCATTTCAAAACATTCAATAAAAACGGTTGAGTCAACAATGTCAGTCAGGTTACCAATCACAATGCATGACCACCACGCACAACAACACAAACTATCAATGTACACAGCAAGATCACCCCTGAGTCACACCAAAATGTGTTTTCAAAATATTTTATTTCATTAATGTGCCAAACAGGCTATAAACTACCACTCAACACCATCTTATTTTCAGAATAACTAACACATTCCATCTTACATAAATAGAATCAAAGAAACACCACTTTCAATATCAAAACCAATTGAAACATCATTTAAGAAATCCATTTTAGAAACCAAAAACACCATTATGAAACTAAGGAATAAGTACAATGTCCAATGGAGAATTTTATCAACACATATTATGAACATTAACAAACATTTCCAGACAACTCATACACAAGAAGAAATTAAAATCTTTCACAACAAACATTATCTCTAAGACTAATTACTTATTATTATTTACAATTAATCTAAAATTAATGAAACATCAAGAAATTAAAAATTCAACATAAAATGGAAAGTGTTGTGGGGACCTTCCACAATTAGCAGATCGAATAATACAGTGCGACATGCCTCACAATTTTGCACAAGCACACACATGCCGTTGAATGCAAAATCACGGAATTACCTCATCAATGGGCTGCGACAAAAGTAAAACCATCCAAAAACCCCTAACAAGTGACATAAAAAAACCCAAGCAAAAAAACAATGAAAAAATCACCTTGATATGTTCTCAAAACATACTTCTCACCATCCACACTGTTTACTAAACCAAATAAAAATTTATTAAACAATTTCCAAAGAGTAACCCATGGATTAAACTCCCATTAACCCCCTCAAAAACATTTTTTATGATCACCCACACATCGTCCACATTATAGAGTAGAATAAAAACCACATGCACCATTATGTAATCAAATTGAAGAACATAATAAAAACACACCACACGTCAATAATGCATTTTGAAACCATGCACACACCATTTTTAAAACTGTAAACCATAATTATACCTTTGAAATGAAGCTCCCCTCAAAAATATTCCCAAAACAAAATATTCACAACGTATAATATTAAATAAACCAATGAAAAATTTATAAAACAATTTTTATAACATCACAAGACACCAATTAATTATCACAGATAGAGCAGAGTACATGAAAATAGTGAATATTAAATCAAGACAATTTTTGCAAAGAAAAACCCACTCAACCGATGAAAAACATCCCAATAATGTTGTGAAACACCATGCACACCTCCACCGCACCTGCAAGGAAACAAATCAACCCTAAACATCAATATCAGACCATTAATTCTAGAAATAACCCTAGAATCTAGGATTTGAATAAAAATAATAACTCCACCAAAATAGGGAGGAAGACTACCAGAGAGGAGGGGGATATTGACCAGAGGA
Source organism: Viscum album (assembly GCA_963277665.1). Lineage (NCBI taxonomy): Eukaryota > Viridiplantae > Streptophyta > Magnoliopsida > Santalales > Viscaceae > Viscum > Viscum album. The sequence goes on from OY728129.1 coordinate 538,295,893, forward strand.
GGATTTTTGTAAGGAGGATTACCGGTGAGGGGGTAACACTAGAGAGGAGGAGCTCGCCGGAGGTCACAGGTCTAGGTGGCATGTTTGACAGCTGGAGTTTCGGGTGTCTCAGGTTAGCTTGTTACACTCATGGAGAGGTTGTTGGGGAGGTTCAAACATGGGGGGAGATTGCTGTGGGAGGGAGGCCATCTATGGAGCAGCACACTGGCGTGGGGGGGGAGAGTGGGGGTGGTGAGGGCTCTTCGGCTCATGTGCATAGACCAGGTCTGGAGAGGGGAGAGGTTCGTGCAGAAGGTAGGGGGAAGGGGGGGGCGCAAGGTAGTTTAGGGAAACTAGAAAAAAATAATAATAATAATAATACTAATAATAAATAATTTTTAATTAATAAACTTATTAATATCCATTTTAATTAAAATATCTATAATAAAATTTATAATAGTAATAAAATATTAATAATGATAATTATAATAATTTTTATTTTTTTAATAATTACGAAAATAAAAGAGAACAAAATTAATAACAATAACAATAATAATAATTGCAATAAAAAATTCAGTTATAGTATTATTATCCACCTCATTTTAATTTTACCCCATTTTTATTTACTTAGACTTATTAATTTGTTATTTCAATCTCACAAATCACGCAGAACTCTAGTGGTCATGTGAGGACAACGCGTTGGATTCTATCCGATCCAGAAGTAGTCGTACATGTTTTTGGGCTGACCGTACATCCTTTTCTATCCTTGTAGTGCCCGCACAGCAGCCCAACTAATAATAAGATTCATAAAGAAAAAAAAAATGACAAAAATATTCTCTTCAATTTAATAATAATAATAAAATAATTATCATGACTAAAAAATTTAAATAACATAATAAATTACAAACTTTTCTATTTTTATTCATTCCCATGATAGACAGATCTTATTGATTCTAGGGTGAAGCCAGGTGGGGTTTCCAAAATTCACTTCACTCTTGCGCCCGGTGACATCAACTCAAAAACCCACACTTTTTTCCAAAACCTAATAATCACTTTTGGGATTCAACCCAAACCTACAAAAAAATTAAAAATTGAAGGAAATAATCAAATAAATTAATTAGATTGGTTAGGGTGTGACAATTCTCCCCCCATAACTCATTCTTCCCTCAGATACCCACAATAAGATCTAATCACAATGATAAAACAAATCAATTGTATCCCACCTACAAATGTTTAACCACCTCTAGCTGATCAATCCAAAAAGACATTGAAACCCATGAAACCCAACTCATTCATAAAACACGATCACATTAACAGTCACTAAACAGAACCCAAACCATCCATTTCCACCAATGAACAATCCTAAACAACATCAGATGTCTATTCCCATATTATTAGTCCAATAGAATTGTTGGGCGTACTGTATTCCCAATGTTGACTTAGAAGGAAGAACACAGAATTAGGTGGTTATGCATGAGACCACCTGCCACCACAAAATACACTAAAAGGACTCTGATACTGACACGGGGAGGCCTGAATGCACTCCCCACCATAAGGATTGAAATAACACTAAATTACTACTGGTGTAACTCAGCAACACCCATTGTGGGTCTCTTCACCCTAAGAACTGATGAGATTAACCAAACATGAAAATTTTCAGCATGGACCAAAAACCCCCCACCACATGGGGAGAGAAGGGAAGGGTTTAACTGATAGAGCCTAAAAACTATCTTTATATCTATTTCAACAACATCCCACCCTTAGAAGAACAAAAACCATTCCACGTTAAGGAAAAATATTAAACAAAGGCCCTTTTTCATGGTGGGGTTCACCTGACTATGTGTCGGCATCAATTCGGGACCTATGGCTACAACACCGAGGATTGAAGCATATCATTCCTCAGAGTCAGGCATCAAAAATTCCCAAACATAAAACAAAAATTAGAATTTTACCGAACACACTTACAATAAAACTAAAGTTTCAAAGAGGTCCAACAAGAAACATTCATACAACTGAATGAAAATAAACACCCCAAAATGATAAATGAGATGTTTAATACCTCCAAGAAACACTAAAAATGTCCATAGGTGTGGTAGGGTCTCGGAGCACTCGGGCTCATCGAAATCTTGTGACCCTGCCTACCACACTGGGGACAGATCATGACATTACACTATAAAGAGGAAGACTAATGGTCTGAGTCCTTTTAATTCATCTATTAAAGACACCAGCATTAGGTCGTTTCCCATTCATCCCATCGTCAAACTCTTCAGTGCCTCCTATGTAAAGGGAAATATTTCCTACCTCATGTCCTCCTACTAACTCAGCTTCATCCTGAAAATCTTTCCTCACAACATCAGAGAAGTTGGTTAGGTTTATCTACGCCACTTTCCACTATAGTTCAGGTCAGATTCCAGAAACAAATTTTTGAGCCTTCTCGGAATCATTTGCAACAAACCATTGGTCATACAGAAGTAGGTCTATGAATCGTCGATAAAATTATAGTGATTATTCAATTCCCTACTGAGCACAACACAACTCCATTCTTTTCCCCAGTTTCACAAACTCAGAGAGGTATTGTTTGTGGAATGAAAACATTTCAAATCCCCAAGGGAGATCTTCTAGAGGATTGCTTTGAGACACGGACATCCACCACTTCTAGGTTGGACCTTCAAGAATAATTTTAATGTACTTTACTTCAATTACTTAGGTAACCCAATGAAACTGATGTTCCTTTCAATATTGCGCTACCACTCCTCTACCTCTAGGGGATCTACTTGTCCATAAAATAGAGGAGGTTTCAATTTCTAAAATTCTAGGATGTAGTCTATAGGTTTATCAACTAGAGTATTCTCTAAGGGTGCACCACCAAAAGCTACACCTTGGTCATTCATCAAACCATCGTGGGGCTGGACAGTAAGGAACAAGGAAACAAAGAATTTTTCAAAACATGGTCATCACCATTTTAAATTAATAATTTCACATTCTCTAAAATATAACTTTATAAATTGTTTTTTGAATTAAACAAGAGCCAAACAATTCACCAAGTGTAACTAGTACCGATGGATGTCTCAGACATATGGTTGGTGGCCATACACTAGTCATGCCACCATCACAAAGAGTAGTCTGGGTAATGTCCCGGACTCCCCATAGATTTATAGACTATGAGATATCATTGAGATCACTTTCCCAGCTGCCATTTCATTTACCAACATAAAAAATTAAAAAGAAATAAAGAGACACCGAAAACCCAGAAATCCCATGGTAACCCGGGGTTCAGAACGAGCAAGGGATCATGACATCCTTCTCATCCATACCGCTCGAGTCCTGAAAATTAATCGCTTTCTACAAGGACAACCCCAAATAACGATGGTCACTCTGATAATCAAGGCCCACTGAAGAGTCGACCCCCTCTGATACCATTTTGTCACGAACCATCCTAGGTCGACCTTGGACCGGTCACCCAACCAATCTATAACAAGGCCCGAGAGGCATTCTTGATCCTCCTTGTATGATGACAAGCACCATTGAATCAACATAAATCATGTGGGAACAATTTCACCCACTAAAAATAAATAAATCACTAGAAAAAGGTAAAAAATACACAACAAATAAACAACAACAAGAAACGAAAGAACGATCAACAACAACGCAATAACGTGACCTTGGACAAAACTTCTCATGACCTTGAGAGTCAGTCACCAAACCACAACCAACTGTCACCCATGATGATGAAGATCGATTCAAACCTTCGACAAAAACAAGAAACAAGAAAACACAATATGAATGTGGTTTAAAACATAGATGGTAGTCCCAACTAATTTTTTTCCCAATCCACATACCATTAAATAAAAAATTCACTAATTTCATGTTTGAGCTACAATTTATTGAAATTTGTTTTCATAAAAATTCTACTTGAAAAAAAACATGAACAATTTCTGTTATTTACTAGAAAATCTATGTTTTTTTCATATTGATAACAAAATAGTAAAAAGAGAATGTGATTTTTACATTTTCCAAATTTATACAATGAGAAAAAACATTAGTTTGAGTTCTATTTTTGTAAAACACCTCAAAAACAACTATATATTTTCCAAGAACACATCACATAAAATGAAAAATAGAATGTATAAAACAAGGGAAATGTAAATACATAAACAAGTACAACCTTCATCACTGCTAAAAACTAAGACCCAAAAATATTAGGGTTGAACATAGGAGCTTGTGCACAATCCAGAACGTACAATACATATGACTCATCTTAAAGGCATGCTTACACTCGATGACATCATAACACCCTAACACTAGGTGTTTCCCTACTAGGCCTAACCGAGGGGCCCAATCCCCAACAGAGAAATGTCCATACTAAGGTCCACTAGCCAGTGCGTAATCTAAACAAGTGAAACAATCATTCTCAGAAGATTCCATTACTATTCTAGGTTCCCATGTCAACACATTCAATAAAATGGGATGAGTAAACAATGTCAATCAAGTAACCAATCACAATGAATGACCACCACCCACAATAACTCATCAAATCAATGTACACAGATGGATCTCCCCTGAGTCACCCCTATAAGAATTTTTAAAATATTTCATTTCTTTAATATGCTAACAGGCCTTAACGAACCTCTCAACACCAACCGATTTTTAGAAGAACCAACAAATTCCATCTCGCATCTAAATAAGCAAAGAAATACAACTTTCAAAACCAAAACTATTTAAAAGCACATTTATGAAATCCATTTTAGAATCTCAAAACACAATTTTAAAAGAAAGACATATTTAAAAAGGTCAGTGGGGAATTTTATCAACACATATTATGCACATTAAAAAAAATTTCTAGAAAATTCAAACACAAGAGGAAATTACTATTTTTGCAATAAACATCAATTCAATGACTAATTATTTAATATAGTTTACCATTAATTACTAATTAATAAACATGAAGAATTTAATTAATTCTAAATATAATGGAATGTGGAGTGGGGACCAACCACGATTCACAGCTCAAATATGACAACGTGACATGCCTCGCAAAGGCACATAAGCTTTTGAACAAAAAATCAAAAAATTACATCACCAATGCACTACAAACAAAGTGAAAAAAATCTAAAATCCCAAAACCACAAACATAAAACAACCCAAATGAACAAATGGTGAAGAAACAACCTTGAATTGTTCTCAAAACATACCTCACACCATCTATACTATTTACTAAACAACTTTAAAATTTATTAAACAATTTCCAATGAGTATACCATGACTTACACATCAAATAACACCTTCAAAAACATCTTTTTAGATTAAACTCACATGCTCAACATTCTAGAGAACAATAATCCCCACATTCAATATTAAATAAACTAATTTCATAACATTATAAAAACACACCACATGATAAAAACCCATTTGGAATTAATGCACACACCGCTTTAAAACCCATAAACCAAAATTATAACTTTTAAATCAATCCCACAGCAAAATTATACCCAAAACATAATCTACACCACATATAATTTTTAATAAACCCGTTAGATGTTTATAAAACTATTTTAAAAACATCACAAGCAACAAATTAATTATCACAAACAAAGCACAACACAGAAAAAATTGAATATTAAATAAAGAAGATTTGTGGAATGGAAACCCAGATCAAACAATTAAAAACATCCATAAAGTGGTGAAAGAATCCGTTCACACCACTACTGCACCAGTGAAGAACCAAATCAACCCTAAACATCATCATCAGACCATTAATCTTATAGTTAAACCTTATAATCTATTATTTGGTTTTAAATAAATACTCCCCTAAAGGAGGGAGGAAGACTACATGAGTGGAGGGGGCTATCGTCAGGAGGAGGTCACTGTTAAGGAGCGTCGTAGGTGAGGGGGTAACACCGGCAACGAGAATCTTGTCGGAGGCTGTGGGTCAGGGAGGCGTGCTAGACATTAAGAGTAAGGGTGTCACATGTCGACTTTCTGCGCATAGGTAGAGGTCGCGAGGGAGGTTGCCTCTAGGGGGGGGGATGGGAGGGCGGTCGGCCATGGTGCAACTCACCGGTGAAGGGAGGAGGGGAGTGCTATTTGGGTGTTGAGCATAGACTCAGTCGGGAGAGCGGAGGGATTTGCGCAATAGGTAGGGGAATGGATGGGCGACGAGTAGGTTAGGGAAACTATAGAAAATAATAATAATAATAATAATAATAATAATTGTTAATTTCTACACTTATTAATATATAATTTAAATAATTTTTATTTAAAAACATTTATAATACAAATAAAATTTTATTTATGCTAATAATAATAATTATTATAATTAAATAATTACTAAAAGAACCAAAACAAATTTATTAATAATAATAATAATAATAGAAATAGATAATTTTAGTAATAGTATTATTATTTTCTTCGTCTTAATTTTACATCATTTTTCTTTATATAGTCTTAATAATTGGTTGCTGCAACCTCGTGTCCTGTAGACAACTCAAGAGCGCATGTGCGGACCACATGATAGCTTCTATTCGATCTAGATGCAGTCGCACAGCTGCCCGGGATGACCGCACAACCATTTCTTACTGTGTGGTGCCCACACACTGGCCGAAATAATAATAAAAATATAATTGTAAAAATAAAAATAATTAAAATATTCATTTTATTTTAATAATAAAATTAAAATTTTTATCATGAATAAAATTTTAAAAAACATAAAAAATTAAAAACTTTTATCAATTTTATCCTTCCCATGATAGATAAATCTGGTCGATGAATGGGAGAATCCACGTGGGGTTTCCAAAACGCACTTCGCTCATGCACGAATTGACGTCAACCAAAAACGTGCACATTTTGTCAAAACTCAAAAATCCCGTTCAAGATTTAACCCAAACCTTGACAACGAATTTAAAAGCTGAAAGAAAAAATAAAATAAATTAATTGGATAGGTCTGGGTTTTACAATAGTTAAATCTCTTATAAACCGATTCTCGAAATCATATATTTATACCTTGAAATAAAACATCCTTTCAAAAAACTAATTGTCATACATTTTGGAAATAAAAATAATTTCATGAAAACTCATTAGAAAGAAAACAAATTAAGTATATCACTTTGGAAATAATGATCTATATTTCTCTCATTAATGGATTAACCAATATGGTCAACATCAAAATATGTAGTAGCCAATAATTTTAAATTTTTAAATGAACCACATGTCCTTGGTTTTTTATGGTACCACCTTTCATTTGTTAATAACATAACCACCCATCGTTGGGTTATCACGTATTTAAATATCATTAGTTTTTACGGTCTGAGGAGTCCTCACAAATAGTTCTCATGAACAATGATATCTACATAAATCATGAAATATTATATCCTGAAATACCATTTTATGAAAATAACCCTTCAATTTTTAAATAAAATATATTGAAAAACTAAGAAGCCACATTGGAAAACCTTTTTTTAATGTAACAATATGAAGATGAAAATTATTCTTCAAAATGTTATATCAATATGAATGTGGTAATATCAATTTATTAAATATATTTAAAATAAATTACATTAAAATTTTAATCAGGTATGTAGTGGAATTCTTAAATTATTTTTACCAAATTCAATTGTATACATTAAGAATATTTAATAAAAATTTAAACCTAGTGATGCAAAAAAAGTTGGATTTCAATAAATTTAATTTCATGGAAAAGAGGGATTCGATATTACCGATATAACTATAAATAATAATTTTATTAAAATAAATTAATATTTAATGATATATGACATATAAATATCAATAAAAACAATCCCTAATTAATTTCATTTTAAAAAATTTAATTTTATTAACTTTATGTATTTTTAAAGTATTTTTTTAAAAACCTCATTTAATAAAAAAAAAATGAAAAAAATTTATAATGTTGTCAAAAAAAATATTATTGAAATATAACAATTTAATTCTTAAGTTACATTAAATAAAATTAAATACATAATATAACATTAAAATTATCTAATTAATGGGAAATGAAAAATATATTTTAAATTTTTTAGTAATTTTCCTTATTCTTGGAGATTTTTTTTTTAAATTATAAACAATTAACCCTATGAAAATTTTGACATTATGAATAAAATATTCATAATAATTTGTTCATGAAAAATTATATTTAATGAAATAAATGACTTAACTAAAAATTATTTTCATCTAAAAAACAATTAACTATTTAAATAATTATGATTTGGAAAATTATATATTTTATAAGGTGGTTAATATTATTCGTTAAGGATAATTTCATGGATATATTATAATGATCATATAATAATAATTATATATTTATGTTGGTTTATTCACTATTTTTTGTGCAATGTTAGCTATCAAAGTGAATAATTTTTTAAAAAAAGAAACATACTACGAAACCCTGTGGTGTTACACTCTAAAATGAAAAATTTAAATTTCAAAATTGAAATTTTTCAATCAAATATAGATTGATAAAGATTTAAATACCTAATAACATACATAGATTCCCACCCAGCTCTTCAAATATGTAGTATAGACATTATTCTTTAACTATGTGAGTGGTTCGGTTTCATATAACATTATCTTTATGATCAAAAATATCTTATATTTTTCCATTATTTGAAATATATAAATTAAATGGTATTACCAATGAGTTTGTTATTTGTGAAGGATTCTGGTATGTACATCCTTAGGTGAGATATTTGGAATATGTCGTGAACATGTGTGAGATTTAGTGGGAGAAAAAAATGATATTATTCCAACTTGATATGGTTTGTAATTTTATAACATACATCATATAAATTTTAAATTTCACATTGAATAATTATTTTATATACATAAAAATTCAATTGTAGGAAATCCACATTGTAAATGGTTTAAAAAACATCCTCTTAAAAGGACATTTATCAATCAAAATGAAATTTAAAATTAAAATATTAATTAATTAGTTATTTTTAATAGAGTGAAGTAGATATTTTAGTACACGGATTAAGAACACAAGGACATATAATTATATATAATGTAGAGTTTTATATTTTAAAAAATCTCCACCAAAAACTCACTTTTATCTCCAAATGATGAGTATTCAAGATGAATTTATAAAACAAAAGAATCAAAATCAACATCTTTAGGTTAAATATTTGAAAAATGTGTAATAATTTAATCCACCTATAATGAGGAATCATCCAAAAACAAAACAGTTAGTTTAAGATAACATTTTTCCCAAAAAAACCAGCATACTAAGAAAAATAACATTAATCTCTAAAATTTAATAGTAATAACCTATGTTAGACATATATTACTCAATAATAACTACCCTTACATGCGCTTATAATATTATAGACTAAATTTGAAAAAAAATCATTATAAGTATTTGATCACATATTATTCCATAATAAATTTAATATCTATTAAATTTAATGTCTTATTCAATAATGTAATTTCCTTAAAAATATAAGGTTATCAATATAGTGAAAATATTCATAAATAACATTAACCATATAAGGAAGAATTAATTTTTCCAATCATATGGTTATCTAGAGGATAAAAAAAATGTCCCCAAAATGAACATAATTTTCATTGATTATATCATTTAACTAGAAAATAAAATATCACAGTAATATGTACATCATTTATGATAGTGGTAGTCGATTTATCCTTTTCGACCATTTTTTTGTGGGTTGGATCTCTAGGGCCTAGAAGGAAATGAATGGATACCCATATTCTACATGATTTCTATTTGTAAAAGTATATTAAAATAACCATATGAAATTTTAAAAATCTAAAAAAATCATAAAAATAACAATAAAATAATTATCCTCGATTTTTATATAATAAAATTCACATTTTAACATAAAGCAGTAGTAACCCATAAATACCTCAACATTATAGATAATATATATCAAAAGGAATTCCAATACCATTAATCACATGTCTAAAAAATGTAAGTAAATTTTTATTTAAATATTCTATTTTAAATCATAAAAATAAGTGTTACATGTAACATTAAAATTTTCTTCTTTTAACACTTCTCAAAGTCATAAATTACATGTAACATATCTTTCCAAATTTATGAATACAAAACTAACTATAGAAAAGTATAAACATGTTACATGATTCTGTTAATATTCGTAAAATAAAACTATATCATAGTTTTTATAATTGAATATATAAAACCATCCATAATCCAACTCCCTTCTAAAACCATTAAAAATTATTTTCCATATTATTCCTTAAAACATCACTCCACTAACCAAATATGTGAATTATATCATTATGAGTCATAAATATGAACCCAAAAATGTTGCATAAGTTCAATATTGGAAAATAATTCATACCTTAAATCTAGACATCATTTTTCTTTGATATAAAATTTATATTCCGACATGATTCCCAACATAAATAATGTAAATGTTCATGCCCTTTGTTGAATTTACTTTTTCACGAGAGAATGTAAAATTTATACTTTGAAATCCAATGAAAAAGATACCTGGACCCTTAAATGTTTTATTGAAAATAAATTGTGTTAGATAATCTAAATCATATCTTATATGTGATTTGAATACTTGTAAAGATGTCTAAATCACTTGACCTTGATTTTACAATAATAGTGAAAATAAAATCATTATGTTTCGCTAATAATGTTGTGAATGACCTCTTACATTACAAATTAATTAATGTCCCTTAATACTTTTAAAATACATCATTGAAACATGAAATGAATTATTATATGTTAAAATACAAATTTTCCATTAAAATACAATACAAGAAAATCACTTTAATTTTTAGTCTTCAAATCCATCATACTTGAATCAACTACTATAATATAACAAATCTCTATAAATATAATTAATCCCCAAGATAATAATAAATTTAATCTATAAAATGATAGTATACTACATCGAACATATAATCATCCATAAGTTTATAAACCCTATGATTTTATTCATATCACCTAATAATCCATCATTATATTTCGATTTATCTAAACCCTCCTTTGATACCAACTATATAACTCCCTTTTACAATATATATTATCAACATTTAAAATGAGGACTTTCATTACTACATCCTTATAGATCATTTACGTTTAGATTGTTATAGTATTGGGGATAACTCATTCAAGGTAAACCCATTAATTAATAGTTTACAGATATAAAAAATAAAAATGTGTTCCATAATTCAAATTTATTTAAAATAAAAAATGTTTTCTAATCATGAAATAACATTAAAACAATCTGCTGGATTTCATCCTTATCTCTCTTTCTCTATAAATATAGTTAAATTCATTTCGAATCATTTGATGACCATAAAAGAACAATATGGGATATAAATTAAGGAATGAAATTAGTATAGTGAAAACTCATAGAAACAATATCATTAAAACATTTCATTTTACATTGAAAATTAATATAATTTTCAAAAATATAATCTTCAAAACTTTTTAAAATTATAGGGTTTTCATGAAAAATAATATAAAATAATATATAATATATGTAATTCACTTTGGAAATAATTTTTTATATCACTCGTATAGATGCAGTAACCAATATGGTCAACCATTAACTCTAGAGCACAATTGTATTGGAGGTTATAATGTGTCCACTTGTCCTTGTATTATAAGAGATCCACTCTTCATTGGTCTAAGTTGTAGACACCATTACATAGTTAATCACATAACCACCATCCATTAGTTTATAAAATTATACCCAATCATAATAATAAATTACAATGAACCATGACATTAATATAAGTCATGAAATACTAGATCACAAAATACTCTCTTAAGAAAATTATAATTCCATTTTCAAAGAACCTAAACTTAAAAACACTTCATATATTTTTTAGAAATATATTGATGAACATAAAATTTTTATACATTCTTCAGATTATTATAGAAACATGAATGTATTAAATTATTTTCATGAAACATATTTAATCAAAAATTACAATTATATTTTGTTGAAATGAAAATTAAAATATGTTTCTTTGGGGGAATTCTCATTCAAAAATAATATCATTGAAGTATGAATTAATTAAATCAATAGATTATGTGAATCCAAATTGAATCAATATAATACAAGTTTTAATAAAACATATCAAAATAAAAATTCATTTCTCAAATGATATTAAAAAATTATCAATGAATTTTATGTTTAACTGAATGAATTAAAACTGGGTTAAGTATTCCCTTAAATGAAATAATAAAATGTTCCTCTTTAGGTATCGTTTGAGTTAAATTTGATAATTACCGTTTTAGATAATTTATTTATATATAAATACATTAAAATAAATTAAATTAAAAAAATTAACATGGGATTGATATAATATGAAAAACCTAATTAAAACATAGAAAATGATGTTTTTCATTAAAGAGTCCCAAACATGGTGCCTGAATGTACTTCACGTGATCTTAATGTAATAAATACTAAAATTATATTCATGTATTAAATAATTTATAACCTTTTCAAAAAATTAATTTATTTTAATTATATTATGTTTATTTATTTCTATTTCAAGTAGTTATAATTATAAATTATTTCATTCCCATAGAATTTATTTCAAGGGTTCAAAGTTAGTTCTATTTAGTATAAATATTTATGTTTTTAAAAATTGTTATTAAACAATATAATTTGAATGAAATTTTATTAATAAAATTCAATATTTATAAATGTTTTGATATATGTTTATTCCTTCCTGTCTGAGTATGATAAATTGTATAAAAAAATAGGGGAATGCTTAATTTATTATGGCTGTTTTTCCGACCATCATGATCTAGTTTCGTTTTGTATAATATTATGTATATTTATTTATTGTAAAAAATTAAATATAGTATGTTCAATAAAAATATAATATTACAAGAATAATAGTTTTATAATTACCCATTAAGGGGATTATGGAAAACAATATGTCACTATCCCCAAAGATGATTAAATTACATATTTGGACAATGGTTTTGTATCATTGAATAATAAGGGATAATAAATAGAATTAGTGTAATATATTCCATTATAAAAAATCAGTATATAAATAATATATTATTTAGTATTCCTCCATGGATGAATGAGTAGATCATAAGTCATAAGATGTTAAAAAATTATGTTATGTGGGTTAAGAATGTTACCTCTTGAAAATCACCTCATCAAAGGACCCCTTAAATACAATGAAAATAGTATCAAGGTGATACAAGTAGATCAAGAAGATTGGGAGATTAGGTAGGAGATGTTTATTAATATATTTGAATATATTCTAGTATTTTTAGGAGAATGAGGTTAGTGAGGTGTGGCATCTATTATTGAGAAGGGGTTGTTTTATGTTATTAATAATGATTACTTTATATTTAAATCATCCACATTTATGTGGCATTATTTCCCTAAAGTTAGATAAATAAATAATTTTAAAAATGATATTTTATGTATACAACTTATCAACTACGGAATTACTATTATATTTAATTATTTTTTCTTTTATATTGTAACTTTTACCATTTTAATTATTCTACCTATACTATGGTAAATAGATTTTTTACCATTATTACACTTTTTATGCCAGATAATTTAAATTAATATAATTCTTAAATTAAAAAAAATTAATTCCAAATATGGAATACATTTTACCATATTAAATTCAATTAATTTGGAAAATTATTTTTAACAAACCCGTAAACATGATGAAAAATGAAATTTTAAAATTGTTTTTCTTGAAGAAAAAAGTGATTTTATATAAACTCTGTGAATAATAATAATAAATTTCTGAGATTAAATTAATATTTATAAATATTTATTCATTGTATTAAATTTTTTACATTCCCTATTATGGGTCATGTTAATTAATTAAGTAGTAGAAACATTATGTACTTCATAACAATGTTTAGAAATTTTTTTTTAAACAAAACAAATATAATTATAAAATGAAATGTAAAATTGGTTAAAATTATTTTTTGTATAATAAATATATATATAATAAATATTTCAGTTTAATAAAATATAATAAATATTGTTAAATTTAAATTGATTAATTTATTGAAAATAATTTATTTTTTTATGGAAAATCTATTTTTTACTATTCACTATAAAGAAATATTTTTTGGCAAATTTATAAATTTCATCCAAAACTAACACTGGAGTGGTGAATAAAAAAACGATATTAAATTTCTAAAATTAAATTTATAAAACACTTAGAAGTTAATTATTATTATTTTCTCATGGAATGAAATAAAAATAACATGTATTTGATGAAAACATATAATTAACGAACAAAATAAATTTAGTAAAAATCATATTAAAATTCATAATGAATTAATTAATAAATTAATAGTGAGTTTGAAAATTATATATTATATAATTTGGATAATAATATTTATTTCTATAAAATTTAAAATCTAGGTTATAACAGTCCTATAAAAATAAATAATATTTAACTGTTTTTTAAGCCTGGTATGCTGTGCAATTTAATACGTCAAAGTAAATACATTTATTTTAGAAGACATATAACATTAAATATTGGTGTGATACAATATTTCATGGGACATTATTATTTTGTAAATGAAAAATTCTATTCTAAATAAACTCAAAATTTTCTAATAATTTATTGAAAATTTAATCTTTCAAAAAATATCCAAAAAAATACACATAAGAAAAATTGCATTTTTTTATTTAGAATATGATATAATATTTAGTAAATATATTTTTTATATGCATATGAAATAAATTATAACATCATCACTCAATATTGAATAAAAACCTTTTTATGATGAAAATATTAATTTCAATATTAAAATGACTATATTACAACCTAAGTAGATATTTATTTTAGATTAATCAATACATTGTAATTATATAGAACATTTATAAATATATTTCATTAAAATATTCATATTGATACATCATATTTAGATAAATGGAAATAAAGTTCACATTTATATAATATAAATTATAATGTATATCATGATTCCTTTAAACATATTTTTACATTCATAAGAAGTTATTATTAAAATAAAATATATATAATAGAAATATATAACAGAATCTCATTTTTTTATATTATTCCCCCCATATATTATTCTTTAAATTAGATTTTTCATTCTTGGATAAAATTTTAAGAGTATTATATTTCCTCATCACATCATCGAGATTCCATGATGCTTCCTTAAATTTTGGGATTTCAACAAATCATTTGAATGTTGTTAGTAATTGGTTTATAAAACCATTTAACTTTAGAAAAAACTCTTCCCTATGTGTTTCTCACATGAGAGATCATTAACCCGCTATAAGACATTTAAGTTTAGTATATTTTACATATTCTTTATGTATTTCCTAAAGATTTATACAAGGAATACATCTTGTTTCTTCTAATGATGCAATTAAGGATCCTAGTGGTAAGAAACTATTTCAATATGATCAGTATTTTCAATGGTAAATATATATATATAGACTCTATTTCTCTAAAAAAATCTCATAACCTTCTAAATATAAAATTTTAATAGAAATACCATGTCATGAATATCAAACTCCAGATATATTTGATGTTTATCAACATAAAATTTCCTTTCAATATTATCCACACTAAAATGGTTTTGAATGGATATGAATTTATCCTTAATTCAATTTTCAATCGTGTGCCTTAATATTTGTTTAAACTAATAGTATCCTAGAACATTTTCTATGAACATTAATGCATAAAAGAATTCTTAAGGAGACACCTGAATATCTGAGAGAATGATATTTTTTTAAAATCTTACCAGAGAAATATGTCAATCCAAACCACCATTTAAATCCATAGAATATGATGTTAGCATATCGTATAGGGTTTGAATGTCCCTCATATATTGACCATCTATCTAGGGATATTATACAACGATAATTTTGAGTCCCATATTCAACACAAACAAAAAACATTGCTGATATGTTGAGGAAAAAACTCATATCCTTATTAGATACAATAGAATATGTTACGCTGCTAATACTTTATATATATTTAATAAATATCATTGATATTTGATGACAATTAATGAATTATGATATTTTAATTAAACTTGATGTTTCTTGTTGATCAAATATAATAAAAATTGCATCAGGAACATTATATGTTTTTTTGTAGTTCAATGATGATTAAAATTAAAATATTTCCCATTTATATTATGTTATCTTCTATAATTATAAAATCTCTTTAAAATTATACAACATACCCTAAAAATTCTATGATATTCAGCATCGAGACACAAACTATGAATTATTTCCATACACCTAGGATTATTATAAAATGATAGACTATAACACTCGTACAATATCATTATATTTAATATTTGTATTAATGGAACACATACTCTGTATTTCAAATGTATAATTCCATCACTATAACTTTTTATCCCTTGAAAATTTCTCTCCATCATTGGCAGTTCTTCATCATCCATTGACACCTATTTTAGCCTCACATGAAAGGATGGTTAAAAATTCATTATAAAAGGAAATTATCTCTTTAACTTACTTATTATTTCATGAAAACTATTAAATAATACATATATTTGGATCTCATCCAATTCTCATCATGGTTAAACATGAATGTTAATTTTAACATCATTTATCATCCACCTTATTTTCTGTCCATGAATTCTAATGTAATTAGAATTCACAATCTCTGAGAAACTTTAAGAATCATCATTGGAAAATATATTTGATTATTTGATAATAAATTTACACATTATTATTTTAGGAAATGTATATAAATATATCTATATATTTTTTCACTATAAATATAATTCATCTATAATTTCAATGAAAAAATTACAACTTCCAAATTTATATCTTGAGTTAGGTAAATTCTCACATGAATTTCTATTATGATTGAGGAAAACATTATCACATTTTACTTATTCTTGGGGATTCATCCCAATCCCCTCAATGTTTTAAAAATATATTTTACATAATCATCTCCAATACAATTTATTTTACATAATGGTTAATTGACCAAGCTCTATTTAGGATCCTTATAATATTTATGACATTCTTTATAACAACAGATCATTGATCCCTTAGAATTTAAGATGGTTATTTGATAATTTATCATTGAGAAATTCCCCATAAATGATCAGTTTTATCCATCAAACCTAATAATCATACCAATAACATTTAAAGAGGTTGGTGTATGATATTTATCTTAAACATATATCAATGACATATCCACCAATATATCCTCTGTTGAGATTATATGAACAATGAATGATGTATTTATTTTCAAAAATTTAAACATGATGATTTCTGAATATGAATTATATTTCATCATTTCTCTCAACAAAATCAGAATATAGTCTTCCCTTTTCCATAGGAATATATAATAATATCATCTATAAATTCCACTACAACATAACTGAATTAGTTTCTATATAAACTTATCATTAAATCGATGATGATATATGGGGAATTTATAAGTATAAGTGGATGAAATAAAAATTAGTAATGACCATAACTTTTATAAAATAATGGCTTGGTTATAAAAATAAACATCAAACATAATCTATGTTTTATAAAATGAAGTTTAATATGGAAATGTATTCATCACAATAGATTTTAACAAAAACTTCCTCTCTATGGGGTAGAGGGAAAATATTTTTGACAAAGATGTGGTTATTTTACAGATAATAAATTCATAGATCCATTCAACTAAAAGTTTTATTAACCAAATATATAGTTTCACTCAATGATTACACACTAGTGAAAATATATCCCATATCCAAATTTCGTTGATGGTTTTCTTTCAATTCCGACAACCCAATATTCTCTATTTCTAAACAAGTATTTGAAATATCTATAACAATAAGTATTAGGTATTCAGTAAACTAACCATCATGATTCCTGGAATAACTGAAAAAACATTAGGAAATACATTATTATAATCTTAAATTTCTAGTATATCATCATTTGTGGGATACTTCCTAGAAAATTCATATATATATATATATATCCCTCTTGAATATGTAGTATTAATAATATTAATTATGTGCATTATATTATTACGGTGGGTACATAAACCCCAAAAATACTATTATAGGTTGATTTTGAATAACAATCATGAAATACATTGTTACAAAATTGGTATGGTTTATATTTAGAGTTAATGTGGCCATGACTAATATAATATATAATTGAATAAGATAGATAATCACAATATTTTAATGTTTCCTATATCCATGAATTTCTATAGTACAAATATTATAGACTTATAATGTTATCAAAATACCATTAAGTGTATTTACTACCAAATCATCATATAATAATTGATTATATGATTTAAAATACAGTGATGCATAAAATGATATATATTAATCCATTTAAATATCCTCAAATAAGATACCTCTATATTTGATCATGACTATCACCACATAGAAGTCATAATTATATCTTCATTCACTTAGAAAAAAACAATATTCAAGAGAAAGAATATATATATTGATATATCATCTAATTATGAAAAAATAATTCAATTGGATTAAAAATCATGAAAAATTATTTTCAATAAATTGAATAATAATAGTATTATTTTTCTTTAATTATCATCATTTATTAAAATCCTTCATAATAGGTATTATATCTAATGAATTAACTAAATAATATCCACCTACAACTTCAATCGAAGTGTCTAATATTATTCTAAAAAGTAATTTGAAATAATAGATTTTGTGAATACAACATTCAGACCCTTGAATTTCTTTTACAATAATGTGAATCAATGTCATAAGTGCATTCAAATGATGGTATCAAGATATTGATTCATTTTATAGAAAACGGAAAAAAATCTCAACATTGCCAAATCATTAGGATATTATCCTGTTGAAATAGTGGCCTCGATGGATAAAAATAACTTTCCGTAATAACAATCTCTAAAAATATGTAAACCATGTTTTAATATGATCCGAGGATTACAGATCATAGAAATAATAAATAATACATCATATAATAAGAATATTCAATATATTATATAATAATATATTCCATATGAATGTAATGTTTTAATGTCTTGGTAAACTATATTGATAACCATCATGTTCCATGGAAAATTTTCAATATCTCCAAGAATGTTTCTCTTACATGGTATATTTTTCAGACATACGTTACATACAAATATTCTCTAAATAATGTGTAGGGGAATCATAAGAATATGGGATCTCAGATGATCAGTAAAGTTAATCATATGTGATATAATTCAATTAACAAAATTTAAAATCATGTAATAATATGGATAGAAGAATACGATCCTTTAATATAACAATATTATTTAATTTGTCAATAATAATTAATAATAACTCATGGAAGAAAGATTTATCAAATCAATGAACATCATTTATATGTGTGTGTACTCATAAATAATCATTTACAATCATTGATAACATATAATATGCGTAATACATAGGTTTTTTAAATGAAAATAATTCTACACAATTTGATTCATATTCACGTATCTCTAAAATGACAATCATAGTGGATTAGGATTATAGCGACCCGGCCTTTTCTTACATTATTATTACATCATTTCAAAGATAAACAACATAATAGTATTACACATGGAGGATCCAGAGGTTTAGTGTCTTGGGCAAACTAGGACTACGCATAACAAGTACAACATCAAGCATAAAAATTCATTTAATCTCTTCTTCTATAGCTTCTTAGCAGCACTTGTCCTATCCTTAGTAAATGTACCCACCTAAGGATATACATCAAAAGGGGTGTGATAAAAGCCCAGTAAAAGGATAGATAAGAACAATATAGCATGGGGTGAGCATAATCATGTCATAGGAAGAAGATCTTGAACATGAGAGGAGCATAAACAATAAACTTGAAATGTGGCAAAGCATAAAAATGAAACATCATGTCTTAGTGGTTAACTACCACAAATAATTGTGAACAAAGATAGCATCATGATTACACATCATTTCAAATTTACTCATGATATTCATAACTTTACCCAATGCATTGGAGCGCTATATAATTCCGGGTGCACCCGTCACATTAAAACATTCATATTGCGCTATATAATTCTGGGCGCACCCGTCACATCATAACATTATCATTATCATGATTTCCACATAGAACACATATCAAACATGTACATAAATAAACCATGTAAAGTAATGGGTTTCATCTCATAATAACACATTCATAAGCTTTGGGTTCCCAAAAGAAAGAGGGAACAACATACTTGATATAAGAACCATCAACCTTGAATGAGAGGTAAAAGGTGAGATCTTGAAAGAAGAGTTCTTTTGGAAACATTTTGATGAACATAAAAACCAATGAAAAACATGTATATCCCAAAAAAGTAAAGGAAATGATTAAAAAAATATCTTTGAGGAGTAACCATATCAAAAATGGTGTGAAAGAGGGAGAACCTGAAGGAAGAAAATTGGGTTCGAGATTTCCCCTTACCTTCTACTCGAATGCCTCCTTCTCTTTAATGTCCTGTATAATGACATTATATTCATTAATTAGAAATTCCATAACCTTTTATACATTAATAGGGTTCATTCTGGTTTCATTATTTCATATTATGTTCATTTGGATGACTTATAGAGTTTAAAAACATTGATCGGGGATGTTCGTTTTCATGGTTTTCTTGAGCGGTCCACTTGTATTCTTAATTTGATGTTTGGGTAGATCATGGGTAAACATCCAGAACTGATATTACATGTAATTGAAGATATTACATAAGCCTTAATGATTTTATAATGAGTTATATTAGATCCATGTGGACGAATCATTAGATAGGAATTAAATAAAGATTATTTGGGTTAATTTGTGCGGTTTTTGGATCACAACGAACTCGTTTTAACATTTAACTTAGTAATATGGCCATAGGTTATTTCCAGAACATAAAATAGAACATAATAAATATAACATATTCTGGTGCAACCATAAATATGGTTTCATGACCAGATTTTAAGGTAGAAATTGAAAAAATAGAGCATGTTGTTTTTGAAGGTGATAAATTATCACCACAAGAACAACGTTCTCTTTAATAAAATAAAAGGAAGGTGGAAAGGGTGTGGGGTGATATAATATAACATTAGAATCATAATATTACAATATATATATAATACTGGATTTATGGAACAATTTGGATGAAGATAGGTAGGGAGAGATCAAGAAATGATCTTGAACATGAAAGGAAATTAAAGGAGAAGAGAGATAGAAATTAACTTTAGAATCCTTCTCTTGAGATCCTCTTTAAGGATGCTAGGCTTGGCCTTTTGATGAGACCAGAAGCTTTTGGACGTGGGGGATGAGCTAGGGAAGGTGTTTGGGAAGAATTTAGAGAAGTCTTGGAGCTTGAGAGGTGTGAGGAAAAGAGGGAGTGAAGGGTGGCTTTTATAGTGGAGGGGAGAGGGGTTTCCTTAATATAAAATTGATTAGTTTATTAATTTCACCTAAGACAAGGAATAGTGAGTATTGGATGACTATGAATAGTAAATTTGACTTGTGAATTCGGTATTTGGGTGCTTACATCACTTGTGAGGTCAGGAATAGTGGGTTTTAATTAAAATGTATTTATATGATAAATTAATGTATTATACTATTCATCAAAAATTCAAGTATCTCAGAAAAATCCCAAAATTTTACCCCAAAAATTTGTTGATGTGTAGAATCCAAAAATGAATTCCATTTTGCAAAAATAATTTTCTAAATATTATTAATTTAATATTTAATGAAAATCATAATTTACTTAAAAAACGGTTTTTAAAACTAAAACTGATTTTGCAATTCTTTCAAAAATTACTTAGGGTCTTATAAAATTATCTAAAAACAATTAGACATTGATTCAATAATTTATGAATATATTTCAGGAAAATAAATATTCTTTTAAATTAATTAATTATAATTAATTATTTATGACTTATAAAATACCAAAAATGTTTACTAAGGTCAAATTGTCACTTTCTAAAATGTCTAAATTTTATTTTATTATTCATAGGTAATGTTACTCTTATTTACTATTCATAAGGTTCATATTACTATTCATAAGGGTAGGTTACTATTGATAAGGGTAGGTTACTATTCACCAAAAATTATTTTTGTTTCATTGGACTCCAAAAACTATCTTGAACACAATAGTGAATGTTGGATTTTTAAAATTCCAAACATAGGGGTGAAACAATTTTGTTTAAAGGTCACTTATCACTTAGTAGTTCATTATTTTGTGTTTTTATGACATAGATATAAGAATGGAATTTTCCATTGAAACACTTTGGGTCGTTACATTCTTCCCCCCTTAAGAAATTTTGCCCCCGAAATTTCACTTTACACAATCAGGTGAGGGTACTTATCTTTCATTTCCTCTTCCGGTTCCCAAGTTGCTTCCTCAAACTTTTGGTTCCTCCACAACACTTTGACAAGGCGGGTTGTCTTGTTGCGTAGAACCTTATCACTTCGGTACAGAATTTTATACCGGCTGCTCCTCATATGAGAGATCATCTTCCAACTGTACCACCTCTGAGTTTAGTACATGTGAGGGGTCTGAAATGTACTTCCTCAGTAGTGATAAGTGGAACACATCATGAACTTGAGCCATATTCGGTGGAAGTGCCAGACGATAGGCCACAGCTCTTATACGATCAAGGATCTCAAAGGGGCCAATGTACCTTGGGCTTAGCATCCCTTTCTTCCCGAATCACATGACTCTCTTCCATGGAGATATTCGAAGGAAGACTTTATCTGCAATGTCGAACTCCAAGTCCCTTCGACAATTGTCAGCATAGCTCTTTTTCCAACTTTGAGAATCTTTGATTTTTTCTGGATGACTTGAACCTTATCTGTCATCTCTTGAACAAGATCGGGACCAAGTAGTTTTGGTTCTCCAACTTCATCCCAATAGGTTGGAGTTCTACATCGCTTCCCATAAAGAGCTTCATACTTAGCCATCTGAATACTCGAGTGGAAGCTATTGTTGTATGAGAACTCAACCATTGGAAGATGCTGATCCCAAACACCTTTGAATTCAAGAGAGCAGGATCTTAGCATATCTTCAAGTGTCTGAATAGTCCTTTCAGACTGGCCATCAGTTTGGGGGTGATAGGATGTGCTGAAATTTAATTCAGTACTCAAAGCATGTCGAAGGCTCCTCCATAATTTTGAAGTGAACCTTGGATCATGATCAGAGACAATCGAGAGCGTAAAACCGTGCAATCTCAGTACTTCCTTCACATATATCCATTCAAGTTGTTCAAGTGGATGTCTTCCTGAATATCGATAAAATGGGCAGCCTTGGTGAGTCGGTCAACCACAACCCATATCACATTATTTCCTCTTGATGTTTCCATGAGACCCATGACAAAGTCCATAGTAACATTTTCCCATTTCCACATGGGTATAGGCAATGGCTGCATCATAACTTTGGACTTTTTCCTCTCAGCTTTAACTTGGTGACATACCAAGCACCTTGGTATATATTCCTCAATCTCTTTCTTCATGTTATCCCTCCAGAAGTGTTCTCGGAGATCACGATACATCTTGGTACTTCCAGGATGAATAGAGAAAGTTGAGCTATGTGCATTATACAATATCTCATTCTTTATTCCGGGTGATGAAGGCACAAAAATCCGCGTTCCTAACCGAATCACACCATCATCATCGATATGGAACTCTTGTAGCTTCCCTTCCTTTACTGCATTCACCCTCTTCTGTATCTCCACATCATCCCTTTTTGCTTCCTTAATCTTCTGTTGGATGGATGGTTGCGCAATCATTTGGTCAAGGTAGGATGTATCCCATGCCCTTACGATTCCCAAATCCATCCTTTTCATATCCAAGAAGATAGGGTCTTTCTCAATCCTCAACATGGATAGAGTAGCAGGTTCTATCCTTCTTAGAGCTTCAGCTACCTTGTTCTCCTTTCCAGGATGATAGTGAATAGAGCAATCGTAATCCTTGATTAGCTCTAACCATCTCCTTTGACGCATGTTGAGATACTTTTGTGTGAATATATAATTTAGGCTCTTGTGGTCGGTGTATATGTCACACTTCTCACCATAATGGTAGTGCCGCCAGATTTTCAAGGAAAAAATCACGGCTGCCAGCTCTAGATCATGTTTCGGGTAGTTCTGCTCATGGATTTTCAAATGTCGTGAGGCGTAGGATATCACATTATCATTTTGCATGAGTACACAACCCAAGCCTTTCTTTGAAGCATCACTGTATATCACAAAACTTTCTCCACTTTTCGGTAGTGTGAGTACAGATGCAGTGATCAGCCTTCTCTTTAGCTCCTTGAAGCATCCCTCACATTCTTCCATCCATACATACTTTACCTCTTTCCTTGTTAACTTAGTTAGTGTGCTTGACAATCATGAGAAGTTTCTCACAAAACGTCGATAGTACCAAGCTAATCCAAGAAAACTATGGATTTCTATGAAACTGGAGGGACTGGGACATTCCTCAATCGCCTTTGTCTTTGAAGGGTCCACAAAAATTCCCTCGATTGTGATCACATGTCCCAAGAACGTGACTTGATTCATCCAAAAGACAAACTTTCTGAACTTGGCATACAACTTATCCTTTCTCAATGTCGCCAACACAAGTCTTATATGTTCTTCATGTTCCTCCTTTCTCTTGGAGTAGATGAGAATATCATCGATAAACACTACCACAAATTTGTCGAGGTAATGTCTAAAGTATCTATTCATCAAATCCATGAAGATTGCAGGGGCATTAGTAAGTCTGAATGGCATCACCAAAAACTCATAGTTCCCATACCTTGTACGGAAGGCAGTCTTCTAAATATCTTCCTTCTTCACCTTTACTTGATGATATCCAGAACAAATATCCACCTTTGAGAAGTATTGAGCTCCTCTTAACTGGTCGAACAAGTCATCAATCCTTGGGAGAGGATACTTGTTCTTTATGGTGATCTTGTGGAGTTCCCAATAATCGATACACAGCTGCATGGTACCATCCTTCTTCTTCACAAAGAGCACTGGCGCACCACAAGGTGATGCACTAGGGCATATGAACCCTTTGTCCAGATGCTCTTGCAGCTGCTTCATTAACTCCTCCAGTTCGATAGGAGCCATCCTATAGGGGGACTTCGAGATAGGAGTAGCTCCGGGTATGAGTTCAATTGAGAACTCTACCTCACGATCCGGGGGAATTCCGGATAACTCTTCGAGAAATACATCGCCGTATTCCCTTACGATGGGCATTTTCTCAAGGTTGGAACTTTCCTTTGACTCAAACATTTGGGCGAGGTATGCTTCTTCATAGGGAATCATCACCCACACCATTGAAGGATTTTTCAAATGATATTCACGATCTTACTTTCATTTGTAGTGGAGCATGGGATGGTTCGGAATATGAGAATATATTTCTTTTTCCCGACATTTTATATGTGCTGTATATAACGAGAGCCATTCCATTCCCATTATAGTGTCGAATTCCACCAAGGGAAGTATTACGAGATTTGCCGGAAGAATCTTCCCACATACGTCAACAGGAGAAGAATCAAACACTTGGGTTGCAATGATTGCACCACTTGGTGTTTTTACAGATATCTCTACTTCAAGGTTTCGGGGCTTCGATTCTATAGTTCTAGCAAACTTGCAAGATATAAAGGAATGCGTAGAACCGGAATCAAATAAGACTTTTTCCATTATTAAGTGAATAGGACGTGTACCTTGTACGACTTCATTATCATTATCCACCTCCACAGTAGTGATGTCATAAGCCTTCCCTTGTTCCTTTGGCATTGGTGGTTGTTGGCGCTGATTACTCTCGAAAGCTCGAGGTTTAGTGCACTAGTTTGAATAGTGCCCTAGCTCCTTACAGTTGTAGCATTGAACCACGAGTGGTTCTCTCCTTTCATCAGCTACATTATCCTTACTTTTAATGTCTCTTCGATACTCGTGACCTAGGTGTCCTTCTTTCCCACACATGAAGCATTTCCCTGTCCCTTTGAGGCAGTTCCCATTGTGCAACTTCCAACATTTTTAGCAAGTGGGTCGTTGTGTTTTCTTCCCATCTTTATCACTAGATCCACCAGCTTGAAACTCCATCTTTCTTTTCTTATCACCATAGCCATGTGACCATTCTCCAAACTCCATCTCCACTTTGAGAGCACACCGAACTACTTCTTCATAACTCCCAAAGTCTTGAATTTCAAGAGCTTTTTGATCATGTGGTTTTAATCTACTAAATAATCTATCAATTTTTCTATAATTATTGATAACAAAACCCAAAGCATACCTTGCAAGCCTTGTGAAATTTTCTTCATAGGTTATGACAGATCTCCTTCTTTTTGATTGAGCTCTATGAATTCTCTCTCCATCTTCGTGCGAAGAGTTCTTGGGAAGTACTTATTAAGAAACATTATCTTAAAGTCTTCCCATTCCATCTCTTCAATTTACTCCCTTGGCTTGGTGTTCTTAATCAAAGCCCACCATTGATCAGCTTCTCCATCTAGACGATAAACAACTAGAGTCACCTTCTCTGTCTCAGAACAGTGAAGAACAGAAAATATCTTCTCCATGGAGTTGACCCACTGTTCCGCAACTAGTGGATCAGACGATCCACAAAATGTCGGTGGTCGTTGCCGCATAAAACATTCGATAGCTAGCTGCTCCCTCTTTGGTGAAGGAGGACGTTCCCCATTATTATGGATATTATTCATAACCCGGGATAATTGGGTAAGCATCGCCATGATGTTTTGAACTCCAACTCCAAAATCATTGGGGATGTCATTCAGGCAATCGCTGCATTGGCCTTCGTAAGAGTTTTTGGCCTGATTCCTCCTGGTTCCCACCATTTTCTAAAATAGAAAAGGTTAGAACTAAACATAAGTAAACAAGTCATGAATAACTTATTCATTTAAACAATTATACCAAAAACATAACATATGGGATCCCTAGGTAAATATCCTTGTGTGCATATTTGTACTTAGTCTCATGCTAGAGGTTTTCTTTAGGGTTCACTAATCCTAATTCCCAAATTAACTAAACCTTTCCTTTGATACCAACTAAAGCGACACAGCCTTTTATTACATTACTATTACATCATTTCAAAGATAAACAACATAATAGTATTACACATGGAGGATCCAGAGGTTTAGTGTCTTGGGAAAACTAGGACTACACATAACAAGTACAACATCAAGCATAAAAATTCATTTAATCTCTTCTTCTATATATTCTTAGTAGCACATGTCCTATCCTTAGTACATGTAGCCACTTGAGGATATACATCAAAATGGGTGAGCTAAAATCCCAGTAAGAGGATAGATAAGAACAATATAGCATGGGGTGAGCATAATCATGATATAGGAAGAAGATCTTGAACATGAGAGGAGCATATACAATAAACTTGAAATGTGGCAAAGCATAAAAATGAAACATCATGTCTTAGTGGTTAACTACCACACATACTTGTGAACAAATCTAGCATCATTTTCACGCATCATTTCAAATTTACTCAGGAGATTCATCACTTTACCCAATGCATTAGAGCGCTATATAATTTCGGGCGCACCCATCACATCATAACATTATCATTATCATACATGCCACATAGAACACATATCAAACATGTACATAAATAACCCATGTAAAGGAATGGGTTTCATCTCATAATAACACATTCATAAGATTTGGGTTCCCAAAAGAAAGTGGGAACAACATACTTGATATAAGAACCATTAACCTTGAATGAGAGGTAAGAGGTGAGATCTTGAAAGAAGAGTTATTTTGGAAACATTTTGATGAACATAAAAACCAATGAAAACCATTTATATCCCAGAAAATTAAAGGAAATTATTAAAAAAAGATCTTTGAGGAGTAACCATGTCAAAAATGGTGTGAAAGAGGGAGAACCCGAAGGAAGAAAATTGGGTTCGATATTTCCCCTTACCTTGTACTCGAATGCCTCCTTTTCTTTAATTTCCTATATAATGACATTATATTCATTAATTAGAAATTCAAAAACCATTTATACATTAATAGTGTTCATTATGGTTTCATTATTTCATATTAGGTTCCTTTGGATGACTTATAGAGTTTAAAAACATTGATCGGGGATGTTCGTTTTCATGGTTTTCTTGAGCGGTCCACTTGTATTCTTAATTTGAAGTTTGGGTAGATCATGTGTAAAAATCCAGAACTAATATTACATGTAATTAATTATATTACAGAAGCTTGAATGATTTTATAATGAGTTATATTAGATCCATGTGGACGAATCATTAGATAAGAATTAAATGAAGATTATTTGGGTTAATTTGTGCGGTTTTCTGGATCACAACGAACTCGTTTTAACATTTAACTTAGTAATATGGCCATAGGTTATTTCAAGAACATAAAATAGAACATAATACATATAAAATATTCTGTTTCAACCATAAAAATGGTTTCATGACCAGATTTGAAGGTAGAAATGGAAAAAAGAGAGCATGTTGTTTTTGAAGGTGATAAATTATCACCACATGAACAACGTTCTCTTTAATAAAATAAAAGGAAAGGGGAAATGGTGTGGGGTGATATAATATAACATTAGAATAATAATATTACAGTATATATATAATAATGTATTTACAGAACAATTTGGATGAAGATATGTAGGGAGAGATCAAGAAAGGAAGTTGAACTTGAAAGGAAATTAAAGGAGAAGAGAGAGAGAAATTACCTTTAGAATCCTTCTTTTGAGATCCTCTTTAAGGAAGCTAGGCTTGGTCTTTTGATGAGACCAGAAGCTTTTGGACGTGGGGGATGATCTAGGGAATGTGTTTGGGAAGCATTTAGAGAAGGCTTGGAGCTTGAGAGGTGTGAGGAAAAGAGGGAGTGAAGGGTGGCTTTTATAGTGGAGGGGAGAGGGGTTTCCTTAATATAAAATTGATTAGTTTATTAATTTCACCTAAGACAAGGAATAATGAGTCTTGGATGCCTAGGAATAGTAAATTTGACTTGTGAATTCGGGATTTTGGTGCTTACATCACTTGTGATGTGAGGAAAAGTGGGTTTTAATTAAAATGTATTTATATGATAAATTAATGTATTCTACTATTCATCAAAAATTCGAGTACCTTAGAAAAATCCCAAAATTTTACCCCAACCATTTTTCGATGTGTAGAATGCAAAAATGAAGTCCATTTTTCAAAAATAAATTTCTAAATAATATTATTTTAATATTTAATTAAAATCATAATTTACTTAAAAAACAGTTTTTAAAACTAAAACTGATTTTGCATTTCTTTCAAAAATTACTTAGGGTCATATAAAATTATTTAAAAACTATTAGACATTTATTCAATAATTTATGAATATATTTCAAGAAAATAAATATTCTTTTAAATTAATTAATTATAATTAATTATTTATGACTTATAAAATTAAAAAATGTTTACTAAGGTCAAATTGTCACTTTCTAAGATGTCAAAATTTTATTTTATTATTCATAGGTAATGTTACTCTTATTTACTATTCATAAGGTTCATATTACTATTCATAAGGGTAGGTTACTATTCATAAGGGTAGGTTACTATTCACCAAAAATTATTTTTGTTTCATTGGACTCCAAAAACAATCTTGAACACAACAATGAATGTTGGATTTTTAAGATTCCAAACATAGGGGTGAAAAAATTATGTTTAAAGGTCACTTATCACTTAGTAGTTCATTATTTTCTGTTTTTATGACATAGATATAAGAAGGTAATTTTCCATTGAAAAACTTTGGGTCGTTATAAGGATCAATCTGCATTTAATAATTTCATATTTCATGGTTCATGGCTATGAATGATCTTATTTTACAAATTCTTATACTAAACTAGGTTCACTAGGGATTAAATTTCTTATTATCTAAAGAGATATACAACATTACCAAATTGACTAGATGGATATATAATTTGATGATTATATATCACAAATTTAAACTTTACATATTTTTTCTAAAAAATAATAAACATGTCATCATATCATTATATAAAAAAATATGGAATGATAATGTTTTTTTAGATATGTTATAATTTCAGAAATTTATAATTAATTTAAATTAAATGGGATTCATTATGAATTCTCATAACATAATTGACCTATTAGAAAGAATCATGCTTCAAAGAATCATAATTTAATCATCATAATTATCTTACATGAAATTAAATAAATTAGTTGTTCTCATAAGATCATATAATCATTGAAACAATAAAATAAATAAATAAATTTGATCGAGATAAAAAATTATCTTAAAATAATAACAAGTAATTAATTGGAAAACATGATAAATATATATTTTTTAATTGATAAAATATTAAATGAAAAATTCAATTACAATTGGTTGACTATTGAATTATAAAATTAAAATAGAGATAATTAATCTAATATTCAATGAAAATAATTATCATGAATGTGGTAGAATATTTTCATGGAATATATGTTAAAATAAAGCATTCATTGCATACTTTTGAAAAAATTCAAAGTGACTTTTTCGTAATTTTTTTTGAATATTTACTTTTGAAACATTTGAAAATAAATTTAAATATAGTGAAAAATAACTTTATATAACATTTCATTTATGTCTATGGGCATTTAAAAATCAATCTTTATGAGCATTAATATGAATTATAATCATTAATGGCCAATGAGGATACATAATTGAATTTTAATTACAAATATTCTCTATGAAATATTACATACCAAATAGTAGAAATAGTGACAATATATACTAATTATATTAATAACCATATGAGATCAAAAATGGGTTTCAAAGGTTAAGAAACATGGTATTTCCCTTAAAGGATATACATTATTGGAAATATTGAAATGAAATGAGATTTTTAGATAATCCCTTACCTCATGTATCATCCATCTTGAAATGAATTAATAAATACTATATAAAAAATAGATACTTATTATTATTATATAAAAACAAATTTTCATTCCAACCCAAATATGTATAATACATCTATAATGTCACTATTTTTAATGACCATAAATTATGTTTATCGTATTAAAAAATATTAATTAATAAAATTAAAAATATTTATTTATTTTTAAAATTTTAATTTTCAGTATACATTTGAATATCTTAATAATAATTCTATAAAAAGTTATGAAAAATTATTCCCCATAAAAATATATGTTTATTTTAAAATATTTTAATCCAAAATGAAAAATAAAATGGATTCAAATGAAATTAATTAGATTATTTTTTATAAACATTAATAAATTACTTTATTAAATATATTAAAAGAGGGACACTTTATATATCTAAAAGTATAAGTCTAATTTCTATAAAAGTATTTTATTTAGTAGTAAAAGAAAAAATTCGAACAATTTCTAATATATATCCTTAATAATATTTTGATGTGGTGATTTTATATAATATAATCATTTATAAAATAATATTTACAAAAATGAGAGTAATTTATTATAATATCTATAATCATGTTTCAATAAAAACTATCTTTGAATAATACATATTTTTTAACCATAAAATGAAAATTAAAAAAATTGAGTACTTATATATTATAAATTAATATCTAAATTTTAATTTTATAAAACAATTGTAAATATTTTTTACAATTTGATCGTTATTATTAATCCATACTATCAAAATAATATGATATAATGGTCCAATTTTTAAAATAATTATTAAATAGAATATCATGTTTTTAAAAAAATTCATGTTATATTTAATTTAATCTACCATAGAAATTAAATTTACATAAATATAAATACATCATAAAATATCAAAATTATAATTGATGAATATAATATTAATCTAAGATGTTGATGTAACTCCCCGACCCCAGCTACCCAGAGTCGGTGCATTACTTCGTTACATTGGCATGATCACAAAAGATCAAGTCTCGAAAGACCGATTAGTTTAATAGCCTTGGAAACACTAGATCCATTCATAAGTCTTACATTACATAATAAAGTGAAAAACTAATAACAAAGTATTCATAGTCCACACTCATATCCTCTTCTGACTATCCCTACAGGTCATTCATAAAATACTTCTTCACATCCTGGAAAATATTAAAACATTGAAAAGGGTGAGCTCAGATGCTCAGTAAGTATAACAATATTGCGGAAGCTTTCATAAATAAACTAAACATTTAAGGTAATGTATGACTAAAACAAAAGCCTTTTAAACTTGAACTTCAACATAATATGGAAAAAGTAAAATGAGATAATTCCATTTACTTATTCACATGGATATTCTACTAGTCGAATAATCACATGTAATATCAATAACCACTTTCATAATGATGGAATGCATAATGCCAGACTATCATAACCACATAGCCAAGGCCTCATGCCAAGACCACAAATAAGATTTTGTCAAGGCCTCGTTCCAAGACACTAGTTTGTCTCATGAGACCTGCTGATGCATCGAGGAGCTATAGCGGGCTCCACCCGTCACTTATTAAGTCCAATGCGTTCCTCATATGAACAGGTTAAAACATATCATAAACCATAACATAATCGTATCACATAAAAAATGAATAAAGGAAACATAATATTTCCACATTCTAATCACAAGATATCAATACAACACATTGATATAATAAAAACACTTTCAAAACTATTTTCAATACCAAAATAAAAGAAAATTAAAACATGGTATTTATTTTTCTTTTAAAAAAAGGTATGGCTTGTAGAGGAAGCCGAAACTCAAATAATGGTCACGGTGGTAGAGAAGTCGTTGTCGCCGCATATGTATGGAAAGAAAAACATTCCCTTTTTGTTGTTTAGTAAAATGATTCGTATAAAAAAGATTCCTTTTGAATAAACGTAAAAGTCAAAGGAGTTTATACACCGTATAAAAGAAAGTTGTGTATAAAACCAAATATTCTTCAATGAAAGGAGATTGAGACGAAGTCCTTAAAAAGATAATTTTTTAAATAAAATAGATCTATTATGTGTATTCACTATAGGTACACAAAATAGGACATAATAATATCATGACATAATTTGAAAGTAGGAGATTAACCCAACGAATGGAAATTGGGTTAAGAAGTTCCCTTACCTTGCGTCCTGTCCTGACTCGACTGTTCTTTAACCTCCTGAATAATAAACTAGAGTTAATTTATATTTACTTAAGAACCTTTTTCATGCTCATTATTCATTTTATATCACTTATTACCATGTTATTAACATTATGTAATTATTTCAGTTAATAACTGTCGTTTTGTCGATCTTTGGTACTTGAGTCAAAAATAAACTTCTTATAATTACAATTTGTTCATGGGGTGAAATATCCATTATATCCAGAATTATATTCATGATTTAGATATCATATATATTATATATATATACAGTATATACATTCATTTATAATATTAAGTAACATTTAGAGGTAATAAATGAAATGCACCGTTCATGGAGACAGTAAACCGTACGTACGCATGAACGCTACTTTCATTTCTATTTTGTATTTAATGGAATGAAATTATAAAGATATAAATGTATAATATAATTCCAGTATAATATAGTGTATAATACCATTTACTCCATCCTTTATACATCCCACATATGGCATTAACGATTCAAATCACTTTGAGGGGGCGGTAGTCCGCACTTCCTAAAATGAAATTATCGCGTTTACCCATAATAGAAATCATAAAGTATTCCATAAATGAGAAATACAGAAGCATAAGTAAAACATAAACATATTATATATCATATATAAATATAGTTACATCTTAATGGCCACCTTTGAAGGTGTTATATGAGTGTTGAACAATCATCGTTTCGTGAGGCAGAAATTCGCTATCCACAGAAACAATGTGTTCTTTAACCATTAGATGTAGGTGTGTGTAAGTGTAGCTATAATCCATTTATAAAAACATCCTAGTATATTTAGTATACTTGTGTTGTTACAAAAGAAATGAATAAAAATAGTTTAAGGGGTTGGAGAAGCTAAATAAAACAAAACAGCATTAGAGAAGACATTACCTAAAAATCGGGTAACTCTTTTTGATTTGAGCCAAAGGCTTCCTTGGGAAAAATTCTGCCCAAAGTGAGGCTTCTAGGAGTAAGGTAGGGAAGTTGGGAGGGTATTTGGGAAGAGGTTGGCCGAGCCAAATGGCTTGAAAGTGTGAATGAGGTGGTAGAGTTGGGGGCCTTTTATAAGAGGAGAGGAGGGGCACTCTTGGAAAGTAAGGGAATTTTACATTATTATACAATGATTTTCCGATTCTAAAGGTCCCACACTTATATAATTCGTGGATAAGGTGATAAGGGTTCGAAATCTACCCATCCAATAGTCTTTGGACAAGTGTACATCTTGGATTGCACATTATCTTTTCATTTTATTAAAATCGTTAAATAATGAGGTCATCGCTGCATCATAATGATGTCATAAATAATTTAATTTATTTAATGTCTAAAAATAATAAAAAAAATACTATGATTTATGAAATCTTTTTATCTTTCCAATGACTATTTATAGTCAAACAGATGACTTGTATAACCCCATGTAAAAATTGTTTTAGTAAAACATTTCATGTTTGTGTCATTTTTTTACTTTAACATTAAATAAAAGGTATTTATGTCATTTTCCAACTAAAGTGGCTCCATGGGGTCCCCAAGTTGACCCATGGATTGTCTGGGTCGGACATGGCACATCAAATGAGGGTAGGACATGTGTCAATCTCATCTCATATTATTAAAACATTATTTTTACCTTAAACTACACTAATTACCTCTAATCGCGATTAAGAACTTAAAAGTTACTATTCACCAAAAATTATTTTAATCTCATTGTACCACATTTTACTTCTTAATGACAACCATGCATGTCGTATTTTTGAAAATAAAATCACAGAAGTGGTAATATTTTATTTAAACGAAAAATCAGTTATTTAACTACCACTTAGTGGTTTCACTATTCATCAAAAATTGATGTTTTTCAGAACAATTCCAAAATTTCACCCTACGCTATTTTTGATATTCCGATTTCAAAAATGATGTCTATTTTAAAAAATTACAAACATATAAGTTGCATTAATTAATTTTATAATTAATTCCCACTGTCACAACAAATAGCGTGTTTTTAAGAAACAATTTATATCAAAAGATTAACAATTGTTCATGCCCAATTTCAATGTTAAATTAATTCTAATGACCACCATTGGATAAAATGGTAAAAATATATTCTAATTATACTTTAAAACCACTAAATAGTATAATTTATCACAATAAATTATTTTTATTAAAAAATTTGTTTTAAGTATTTTTCACTATTCATAAAAAATTGGAAGTTCTCATAAAATTACAAAAAATTCAACTTAGGGTAATTTCGATATTACGAATACAAAAATGAAGTCCATTTTGAAATATAAAATTTATATAATTTTAAAAAGTGGTTATTACTATTCATAACGGTTACTTTGATTAGTCGCGGTGTTTTAGAACTCGAAGTTGCGTACAATGCAAGCTATTGCATTATTGAATGAGAAGCGTATTGTGGAAGATCGGGGTGTTACATTCTCCCCTCCTTCAATAAATTGCGTCCTCGAAATTTGAAATTTTTCTTGGAAAATAAAAGGTTGAAAATAGAATATATCTTTGTGTAAAACCCACATCGGAAATAAGATTAATAAAATTTATCCTTAATAAGAGGAAAAGGGAAATGAAAAAGTCACCACCCAATTATGATCTCGATTAGGAGAACATTGGTGGAAATTAGAGACATATAATTGGAGGAAAAACGTAAATATTTGTAGGGAGTGATTGAGGTCCTCAATCACAATCAACTTTGAAATTGAGGGCCTCAAAGCCTTCAATCTATGTTGATTACAAATATCATCAGTTCAACAAGACATAAGGTATTAGGATAACACATTTTTTTGTTTTAATATCTCTTTACTAAAGTTTAAGAATTAATTTATTAATTGAATAAGAGATAGGTATATATATATTTATGCTTGACAATTAGAGTTTCAACCTTCAACTCATCTTTCACTAAAAAAGATAATAGAACTCAAAAATATTATACTTATCCTAATTGTATAAGGTTCCAAATGTTAACACATACCATTTAGATTAGTAAAATTATTTTGTAATAACCAGGGACTTCCTGTAGGCTAGTGGTAGGAAATAAAGGCCTTTCGCACTATGGTTGTGGGTTCGATTCCTACAGCTTTGTCTGACGTGACGGGTTATGCCCCACCCTGCAGGTTGTCCTTTTCCTAAAACTATAGTATTATAATATTCCAAAAATAATCTTCATAAATTTTTTAACCTTAAACAATACTATCCAAAGATCAACTTAATCCACTCCAACCTTTATAGTTATCCAAAATACCTCTGTCCAGACTTTCTCTAAAAGTTCTCTTAATTCCAAAATCAATTTATCAGATTCCCTAAACAAAGTAAAGTTTCTCTTATTGTCACATACTAAAAATATGATTACCTTCATCATATTAAAACCTTAACAAAAACAATAAGTACTGCAGTACAATCCTTATATATATATCACATTATTCTAATAACCAGAATATAATCCATGAGTCCAAAAGAACCAATACATTAATTATACCTTTTCAACTGTAGTAACAAAATATGATTGGCCTTGATCCCTTGGCCTTTTTTGAGGTAAGTTTCCTTGATGCTTAGTACATTCATTTGCATAATGCCCCATTTCTCTACAATTGTAGCATTCAACATTAATAGCCTCTTTCTTTCCCTTACAATCACGCGCCTGGTGACCTTTTTCTCCACATTTATAACAAACTCCCATTCCATTTAGGTAAGTACCAGGGTGATTCTTCCAACAATTATCACATAATGGAAAATCATTCTTTCCCTTTTTCCCTTTATCTATATCTTGTTCCACCATTCTCTTCTTCTCTTGATTTTCTTTGTTTTCATAAGACTTAGATAATCCCTTTTCTATCTTGATATCACATGAGACAATATCTTCGTATGTTGAGAACGATTGTGATACTAAAGCTCGACGGAGAAATGGTTCTAACCCATCAAAGAAACGATCAATATTACCTCTTGGGTTACGTATATAATCTGCAGCATACCTCGCTAACCTTGTAAAGTTGGCCTCATACTTTTCAACATTCTCATCCTTCTTTTGTTTCAGACTCAAAAATTGTCTTTCCATATCTACTCTATGGTCATGAGGAAAGAAGTTTTATAAGAAAAGATCTTTGAACTCTCTCCATTCCATATTCGATATGTCATCATCTTCCTTTGTGTTTTGAATCAATGACCACCATTGATCGGCATCTCCAGTGAGGCGGTAAACTGCCATGACAACCTTCTCCCTTTCGCTACTCTCCAAGGTGTGGAATATTTTCTCTAAAGAGTTTATCCATTGCTCAGCTACTAATGGATTTGTACCCCCATTAAATGTTGGTGGTTGTTGCCTCATGAAGCAGTCTAACATTGATCCTCCATGTTGCGGATCAGGGTGCTCCATACGAGTAAGGTTATTATTCATAACCTGAGTGAGTTGTCCCAGTATGGTAATAAGTTGATCAGCACCAGTTGTATCTCCAGATCCACAATAATTATCTTGAGCAGGAGGGAAATCCCTACATGGAGTGCGTGCATTGATACAGTTTCCATTCCTTCCACTAGGCGCCATTTCTAAACAATGGAATAAACTTGATTTGTTTATGAATTAAAATAGATAATTCCATATTTGTAAAAAACTTTACATAAATTGAACTATTTATGGATATAATCCATAATCATTAAAAGAATTGTTTTCTTTGATAAAGTATAAACTCATAACCGTTCATAGTGGTTTGTAAAGGAAATGAGAATTATCCTAAGCATATCGCCCGGGAGTGTCTCAACCAAGAGTGCAGCAAGGCCCGTTGTCATGCACCAGTTCCTATTCGAGTTTAGCTCAAAGCGGTGTTTTCGGGTTTTACCCCTAGGTACATCTGTGCCAGAGCCGCCTCTACCTGCTCGTATCTAGACAGGGATGTATCGCTCAGAAAAGTCACAAAATCTCTATAATAAGAAAATTCTATGAAGTTCTTCTATACTAATCCTCAAAGTATATCTTTGGGCTATGTGATCTAATCAGAGTTTATCTAAATCTAGCTTCCAAGGTTAGTACTAAACTACCTCTGATACCAACTATAACGCCCCGACCCTAGTTACCCAGAGTCGGTGCATTACTTCGTAACATTGGCATGATCACAAAAGATCAAGTCTCGAATGACCGATTAGTTTAGTAGCCTTGGAAACACTAGATACATTCATAAGTCTTACATTACATCATAAAGTGAAAAACCAATAACAAAGTTTTCATAGTCCACACTCATATCCTCTTCTGACTATCCCTGCAGGTCATTCATAAAATATTTCTTCACATCCTGGAAAATATTAAAACATTGAAAGGGGTGAGCTCAGATGCTCAGTAAGGATAACAATATTGCGAAAGCTTTCATAAATAACATAAACATTTAAGGCAATGTATGACTAAAAAAAGCCTTTTAAACATGAAATTCAACATAATATGGAAAAAGTAAAATGAGATAATTCCATATTCTTATTCACATGGATATTCTACTGGTCGAATAATCACATGCAATATCAATAACCACTTCCATAATGATGGAATGCATAATGCCAGACTATCATAACCACGTAGCGAAGGCCTCGTGCCAAGACCACAAATAAGATTTTTTCAAGGCCTCGTTCCAAGACACTAGTTTGTCTCATGAGACCTGCCGATGCATCGAGGAGATATAGCTGGCTCCACCCGTAACTTATTAAGTCCAATGCATTCCACATATGAACAAGTTTAAACATATCATAAACCATAACATAATCGTATCACATAAAACATGAATAAAGGGAACATAACATTTCCACATTCCAATCACAAGATATCAATACATCACATTTATATAATAAAAACACTTTCAAAACCATTTTCAATACCAAAATAAAAGAAAATTAAAACATGGTATTTATTTTTCTTTTAAAAAAAGGTATGGCTTGTAGAGGAAGCCGAAACTCAAATAATGGTCACGGCGGTGGAGAAGTCGTTGTCGCTGCATATGTACGGAAATAAAAACATTCCCTTTTTTCGTTTAGTAAAATGCTTCGTATAAAAAATATTTCTTTTGAATAAACGTAAAAGTCAAAGGGGTTTATACACCGTATAAAAGAAAGTTGTGTATAAAACCAAATATGCCTCAATGAAAGGAGATTGAGACGAAGTCCTTAAAAAGGGAATTTTTAAAATAAAATAGATCTATTATGTGTATTCACTATAGGTACACTTAATAGGACATAATAATATCATGACATAATTTGAAAGTAGGAGATTAACCCAAAGAATGGAAATTGGGTTAAGAAGTTCCCTTACCTTGCGTCTTGTCCTCACTCGACCGTTCTTTAACCACCTGAATAATAAACTAGAGTTAATTTTTATTTACATAAGAACCTTTTTCATTCTCATTATTCCTTTTATATCACTTATTACCATGTTATGAACATTATGTAATTATTTAAGTTAATAACGGTCGTTTTGTCGATCTTTGGTACTTGAGTCAAAAATAAACTTCTTATAATTACAATTTGTTCATGTGGTGAAATATCCATTATATCCTGAATTATATTCATGATGTAGATATCATATATATCATATATATACATTATATACATTCAATTATAATATTACGTAACATTTAGTGGTATGAAATGAAATGCACCGTTCATGGAGACGGTAAGCCGTACATACGTCTGAACGCTACTTTCATTTCTATTTCGTATTTAATGGAATGGAATCATAATGATATAAATGTATAATATAATTCCAGTATAATATAGTGTATAATACCATTTACTCCATCCTTTATACATCCCACATATGGCATTAACGATTCAAATCACTTTGAGGGGGCGGTAGTCCGCACTTCCTAAAATGAAATTATCGCGTTTACCCATAACAGAAATCATAAAGTATGCCATAAATGGGAAATACAGAAGAATAAGTAAAACATAAACATATTATATGTCATATATAAATATAGTGACATCTTAATGGCTACCTTTTAAGGTGTTATATGAGTGTTGAACAATCATCGTTTCGTGAGGCAGAAATTCTCCATCCACAGAAATAGTATGTTCTTTAACCATTAGATGTAGGATTGTGTAAGTGTAGCTCTAATACTTCTTATAAAAAAATCCTAGTATATTGAGGATACTATTTTTGTTACAAAATAAATGAATAAAAAGAGTTTAAGGGGTTGGAGAAGCTAAATAAAAAAAACAACATTAGAGAAGACATTACCTAAAAATCGGGTAACTCTTTTTTATTTGAGCCAAAGGCTTCCTTGGGAAGAATTCTGCTGAAAGTGAGGATTCTAGGAGTAAGGGAGGGAAGTTGTGAGGGTATTTGGGAAGAGTATGGCCTAGAAAAATCTCTTGAAAGTGTTAATGAGGTGGTAGAGGTGGGGGCCTTTTATAAGAGGAGAGGAGGGGAACTCATGAAAAGTAAGGGAATTTTACATTATTATACAATGATTTTCAGATTCTAAAGATCCCACACTTATATAATTCGTGGATAAGCTGACAAGGGTTCGAAATCTACCCATCCAATAGTCTTTGGACAATTGTATGCCTTGGATTGTACATTATCTTTTCATTTTATTAAAATCGTTAAATAATGAGGTCATCGCTGCATCATAATGATGTCATAAATAATTTAATTCATTTAATGTAAAAAAATTTAAAAAAATACTATGATTTAGGAAATCTTTTTATCTTTCCAATGACTATTTATAGTCAAAAATATGACTTGTATAACCCCAGGTAAAATTTTTTTTAGTAAGACATTTCATGTTTGTGTCATTTTTTTACTTTAACATTAAATAAAAGGTATTTATTTCATTTTCCAACTAAAGTGGCTCCATGGGGTCCCCAAGTTGACCCATGGATTTTCTTGGTCGGAAATGGCACATCCAATGAGGGTAGGACATGTGTCAAGCTCATCTCATATTATTAAAACATTATTTTTACCTCAAACTACACTAATTACCTCTAATCGCGATTAAGAACTTAAAAGTTACTATTCACCAAAAATTATTTTAATCTCATTGAACCACATTTTACTTCTTAATGACAACCATGAATGTCGGATTTTTGAAAATAAAATCACAGAAGTGGTAATATTTTATTTAAACGAAAAATCAGTTATTTAACTACCACTTAGTGGTTCCACTATTCATCAAAAATTGATGTTTTTCAGAACAATGCCAAAATTTCACCCTAAGCTATATTTGATATTCCGATTTCAAAAATTATATCTATTTTAAAAAATTCCAAAAATATAAGTTGCATTAATTAATTTTATAATTAATTTCTGCTGTCACAACAAATAGCGTGTTTTTAAGAAACAATTTATATCAAAAGATTGACCATTGTTCATGCCCAATTTCAATGTTAAATTAATTCTAATGACCACCATTGAATAAAATGGTAAAAATATATTCTAATTATAATTTAAAACCACTAAATAGTATAATTTATCACAATAAATTATTTTGATTAAAAAGTTGTTTTATGTATTTTTCACTATTCAAAAAAAATTGGAAGTTCTCAGAAAATTACAAAAAATTCAACTTAGGGTAATTTCGATATTACGAATACAAAAATGAAGTCCATTTTGAAATATAAAATTTCTATAATTTTAAAAAGTGGTTATTACTATTCATAATGGTTACTTTGATTAGTCGCGGTGTTTTAGAACTCGAAGTTGCGTACAATGCAAGCTATTGCATTATTGAATGAGAAGCGTATTGTGGAAGCTCGGGGTGTTACAGTTGATATATATATATATATATATATATATAATGGATGTGTCACCTCTGTAGGTATCATATTAGAGTTTAGATATATTAGTTAATAGGATTATAGGTATTTTTGGGATCCCATATAGATTACATTATGTATAGGATAACAACCTGATGATTTTTTAAGGTAGGCATTATGTGATATAAAAAAACACATCCTTATGGGGATAATTGAATGTGGATGTGTTTTTTAGTATAAATCAACTGAGGGTAATCCACTCATAAAAGAAAGATATTTTATTAACTCTATTAAAACATGTTTTTTATGAGTGGGCATGTTACTAAACACCTAAGTAAAAACTCTTATATGTAGTAGTGGGTTAATTAATATAATATTTATGATTCATTATGAAATATTTGAATTGATGATGACTATGAATGTCCTTGGTATACACTATAGTCTAATATATTAAAATGGTGGTGTAATGACTTGGATATTATTTTATTCATTTTACATGATTACATGATTACACAATTTGAATATTGATTCTTACACTATACAATTTTTTCAGTAAAAATGCACGTACCATGAATGAATCACGTTAAAATTGAATGTGAGGGATATTTATGCAAACATTACCTTGAAAAACCAAATTAAATGGCATAAAAGATCTAAATTAATGTTGTTATACTACCTCCACACTATCATTATATTTATAC
This sequence comes from Viscum album, assembly GCA_963277665.1. Taxonomy (NCBI): domain Eukaryota; kingdom Viridiplantae; phylum Streptophyta; class Magnoliopsida; order Santalales; family Viscaceae; genus Viscum; species Viscum album. Next base: position 538,338,333 of record OY728129.1, read on the forward strand.
TATTATTAACCATAATAAAAATTCAAATTTTCAAATCATTGAATAACTCAATAATGATTAATTTATGATGCAATATCCACCTTTATCAATTGTAATAATTATACCCTTACTGGTGAGTTGTGGATCAATTCCATATAATTTTTTTTCTCTATATGTCTTGAACCCAGAGATGATAATTTTGGTTGTGAGTCATTTTGAAGGGTGAAGTAAATAAATGGGGGATATTATAACAAATATTACGAGGAAGGATGAAATTTACTGCATAACATGGGAAATGTCTATTATTTTTTTAAAATATTTTTTCACAAAAATCATCACAATTAAAAGGATAGGGAATTCCAGGAATTAAAACAAACCAATGATGAATAGTTCCTATGTGTAATATTTCACATATCATATGTTGTATGATTTAGGTATTCTACTAAACACATAATGGAAAATTAATAAATATTTACTAACATTAAATATATTCTACAAAATTATTTTTCTTTATAATACTTCTCTATCTATGGAGAAATTTTTCAATGTACTCATAATAAAGATATTGAATTTGGGAATGTAAGTGGTCATGTGGTTTTGGGAAAACATTAAAGATGTGTATTCAATTTAATTATAATATTAATACCCATGGAAGAAAAAAATCCCCATCTTCATTCCATGCGTGTGGATAACATTACTAAGAAAAATTATTTATAAGGACTCAAAAATGACTATTGTGTGAAAAATAATTATATCCATATATAAATGTTGATCATATTTGAATACTAAACAAAATTAATGGAACTATGAAAAATTAGTTAAATGTGTCACCCACAGTCTGATTCATTTATTTAAATGATTATGGACATTATAATAAATATTACTCAAATACAAGCATTAATTTTGGCAATCACTGTGAGAAAATTTATTAACCATGAGATGTAGGGAAATGTAATTAAATCAAAATTATTCAAATGGGATTGGGGAAATATGTGGTGAAAGATACAATTATCATCTATTATAGAAAAAAAATTGTTCTATTTAATTCAATATCATTAATCATTTTTATTGATACGAAAAAAATTCATTGATTTTTATGTAACCATGTAAAATCCTAATAATATTTTCATGAATTCCTAAACCCCTATTATTACCCCATTTTGGATGAGTATTGTTTGTGTTTGATTCATATTTAAGTGTATTAATGTTTTTAAAATTTAGGGCTTCTGCAAGGGTGGGGAACAGTTTTCCCAAACTGTGTACCCTCTAATGAAAAACATGGAAAACCCAGGTAGTGGGGTATTTTTCACAATTGGTGCAAGAGGTTTCACACCATGAACTCTTATATGATACGCCAAGCAGCCCAACATATAAAGTAATATTGATAGGAAGAATAGTTTTCTGTAATGATGAAGATATACCCAAAAAACCATGAACATTATTTAAGTGGTCCATAAATATTATTCTAATTTCCCAAACCAATATTTTTAGTTTCTAGATTGACCAAACATGGCCCTATACAATTTATTATAAAATGAGAGAACCAAAATGTAGTAATTGGCCCCTTGGATTCAAACCGAATGTGATTCAAATATAGAAAAATGATGTTTAATCTCTTCCTGGTTAGTTTCCTCACCATATTATCTATATATTGTAATTTCTCTTTACCTTTTTTGGGTTTCTAGACCCCCTGTTTAATTTTCGATATAATACCATTAGATTTGAATTCTTAAAATAAGTTTGATCATTTTCTCAAATATTCCATAATTTTTGTTCATCATTGAAAACCCCCTTTTAGGGTTCAGTGAATCGAGATCTTTATGTCCCGAGGTATGTTTTTCCACCATGATGCCAATATTTTGTTAACACATATTTTCATTATATAATTTCAATTGTTTTAATTTAATAAATTCTTTGGATTTAAATTAAATTATTTTAAATTTTTTTTGGTATAAACCCAAAATCATTGAAATGGGGTTTTAAATTGGGATTCTGCAATGACAATAGGCACCACCAACTATATTACATTTGGATGTCTTTATGGAAATTGATGAAAATTAAAGTTTTTTTAATTTAAATAATAGATTGGGTTTTATGGTATAGTTGTGGAAACACCAATTAAATTAAATTTTGGGCTTATTGTGATATTTATGGGAATTGTTATAAATTAAATTTATTATTTTAATTGTGAATGTGAATTGTGAAGTGGCATAGAATTAAAATTTTAGCAATGTGGATTTAAAATGATTTTGAAAAAAAAAACTCACTGTTTTTTCTGGGGTAAATTATTTTTTATTAAAACCTCATTCAAGTTTATAAATTGAAATATGGATTTTGGATATGGGGGAATAAAACATAATGTTATTTTACAGATTCTTAAAATAAATTTTCTATTTAATTATTTTTACAAGATAATATGATAGCCTAAGTAGTTTTTGTGTTATTGGGAAAAAAATATAGCATTGAATTTCCCTTACAATAGAATGGTTCATTACAACAGTAAAAAAACTTTGGACAACAAATTTTACTTCCCCATTAGGACATGGATGAGTCATACTTATCTATTTCATAAGGATGTGTATACATTACAATCAAATAGATGACTGTATGCAGATCTCGTAACATGGAACTATCATACCTCTGGGTTAATGACCACCTTTATCACTTTTATATATATGTGATATACATGTTTTATATTGTTGTAAACTATTTTACATTCATTATTATTTTATAAATTTATTTATATAAAAGTTTTTATTTATACCATTTGTGTAAAGTAATATTTTTGAATTTATTTACATCAGATGAAATTTAATGAATAAATATTAATGCATTTCTATATTTTGTTATGTAAAGACTATTTTTCTTATATATCATTTTCAAATTCCAAAACATTTTATTTGAAAATTAAACTCTTCTTATGTTGTAAATTAAATGATATCATCAAATTAGGGAATCTATGGGTAAACCCTACAAGAAGTTTATCTGACACCCTACCCACCATTGGGTGTTTGTAGATTATCTCCTTCCAAATTCGAGTAGGGGTAAGACACATCAGAGAGGGGGTTCTATAAATTGATCTATGGACTTTGGAGAGTTACATACCTTGGGACATCGTATATTTAAATTTATTATTTTTTAGTAAATGCCCATATTATATTGGTTTTTCAAGCCTTTTTGACTTCTAGAACATATCAAATGGTGAATTTCTTCAATATTTATATGGATTTTTTCTCTTCCCACTGTATTATTTATTTTAAATAAATTCCCCCATTAATTTTCATTGATATCATGTGAATGTCTCAAACCCATGGGGGTTAGGAATGACCATCAATTTGTGTCGTGTTCTTCTTTATTATTTTTATACTAGGGTACCCATGTTATTTTATGAGAATATAGTATCGGTGCTCAAGTTTGATCTTATTGCCTTGAAATCAGTATATAGTTATGAGATCATATATGGAGTTAGGATGATGTTTTAACAAAATTCCTAACCCTATAATACTACAATGAACCTTATGGTACAATTGGTTGTTATGGAATGATGTCTTGAGGATTTTTTCTAGTCGTTTACATGATTTTGATATGGATGATATTGAAATACAAGTCTTATTTTTCTATATATTGGGATTTATTTCTCTTTGATCAATTTATGGTTTGTAAATTTGATGTCTTTCCTATTTTGTGTTGATGTTTAGTAGAATCGTTCCTCCAAGAAGATGTGTTATTCAGATAAAGGAAAAAAATTTATAAAACCATATTAGTTAAATCCTCTAGTGTACCCAAATCTACAATAGTAGATTCTATGTATTTTTCATGAATTGGGACATGCACCAACACCAGTTCCCATTTAGGGTCCAGTTTTGGAACATCAAAAGGATGTTATCTAAGAGTATTTCCACGAAATCATTCACCCAAATACATCACTCGTCAAAATATAAAATGATCCTAAAGAGGCTGAGGAATGGGTGATCAGAATATAATTTTTATGTGATCTTTGAAAAACATGATTTATTCTATGTGAATTATTCCCCCATTAGGATGTAATTACTGAGAAAATGATGGTGGGGCACAATGGTGAAGATGAATAAGAATGACGACTGAGAGTATAAATACATAAAAATTATTTTCAGTTACCAGTTCAATCCAATTTCAATGATGTTAGTAATGTATATGATGTTTTTTAAACATGTGTAGATGATAGAAGAATGAAAGAGTGTGAAATATATTTATATGAGTTCCTTCTTTTTGAACATGAGTTATTATCAAATGAGATGATGAAGAAATGACAATTTGGGTTGGGAATTAAACATGATATTTAGTCATTGGTGTTCTTGTTGAAGCTGGCTTTAGGTTTTGATTTTATCGATGGAGAATTGATTGTCGAAATAGACATGGAAATAATATTTGGGTTCCCAGGATAGTTTTTTTCTCCTAGTGGTAGCATGAGTTCATTAAATGTAATGATGAAGCATAATGATCATTATAGTGTTTCTCGATAACAAGTTCAATCGTTTCAACCTGTAGTACCTGGTAGTGGTCCATTGATTTGATACCAGTTTGGAATTATTTTTAATTCTTAGAGGGCTTGTATTGAGGCATCCAGCGTTTTTGGTTCATGTGGAAGCACAAGTCACTTACAAAAAATTTAACATGTTTTGTTCACTATTCATAGTGTCATGTAATCATTATATCCATATAACATTGTTCAGGAATAAATGCTTCAATGATAAAAGGGTTCTTGCCACAAGAATTTGGAATAAAGTTATTAATGTTTTATTAGAGTCTCCATTGGAAAAAGACACTCATCCAATATCCATGGGAGGTACCATCAATATATCTTAGTCATTAAATTCTACTTTATATGATACCAGTATATCTCAATCCTTTATTTCAACCTATGTTGTTTTCTACAAAATATTCCAACAAATGTTTTTTTATGTTATGGATATTACTACACTCATTAGCAAGAAGATAGATCAAGGTCTCTATAGTCCCACTTATATCTTCTTTCTATCAAATTTTAATCATTAATAGAGTGTTAGGGTATTTTACATGGATCCACTTGATGACAAATTCAGGATGTATTGGATTATTTCCAATAAAACCCAGATTGATTGATACCATCTATGGGTCTCTAATATGATACATAGTGTTCTGTGTTGTGTAATTAAAGGAGAATGAGAATAAAGGTAGAGTAGAGAAAAACTTCTTATCCAGATATGCAGAGAGTGATAGTTATGTTTTATAATTATCTGATGAAGGAATCTTTGAGTTGTGATATTCCTCTAGATTTCAGCATGTTTTTTGACAGGTTTCCTTCGGACTTCGTTGGTTTTTTGTAAGAAATCAGACCCTGTCACGACACCCTCCCACCAAAGATTCCCCTCCTGAGCTGGCAATGGAAAAAGGGAGATAATGACCCCCCGAGTCCCGCCTCCAGTAGGCCCCGGGGTGGCGACTAGCACCAAGGGTATGTGTTTTTCACAAATATGGGAGGCATTACCGTTTTTATTTATAAAGATCGGGAAATAGGACAAGTCAACCACCAAATGGAAAAGAAAAAGTGTATAGAAATAAACCGAAACCATTCCCACATGCATGTTTAAACAATTTTATAACAAGGTACAAGTACAAGAATGCTCAAAGTACAATACAAAAAGAAAGTAAAGGTACAAAAACAGCAACAACTCCAACAATCTGACTAGTAGGGTCCCGCACGACCATGGTAGTCTTCCTGGAAACCTGAAAGTAAAATAGGGTGAGCATACAAGTATAATCAGTATGGAAACCTAAAGCTCTCATGCAAAAGTTGTGAGACATCCTAATGTCCCGTGAGAACAACAGAATAAACCTAGAAAGGAATTCTATCCACCCAACCTCAGCAGCCACACTCACCAAAACACAAGCACCACATGTAGTAGTATATAAGAAACAAGAGTATTGGGTACCCCACACCATTTCCCTTTAGATAGCTGCTCTTCCTAACGGCGGGCATCCTGACGTTGCCACTCTCCTCGCCCGCACACACCAGGGCCTAAAAAACCACATATCCCACCCACACACACCTGGGCCTCACAACCACGTATCCCGCTCACCCACACCTAGGCCTCACAACCACGTATCCCGCCCGCAAACACCTGGGCCTCAATTGGAACCTACCTGAGGAGTCTTGGGTTTAAGGTCGCCTCAAGCCATAATAGCCTATAAGCTTGCCCGGAGAGTCTTGGGCTAAACCACCCAAATAGAAACCTACTCGAAGAGTCTTGGGTGTAAGGTCGCCTCAAGCCATCACAGCCTTGGGGAGAAGGAGCAGGAAGGAGCTAGTATCTAAGGGAAAACACCCTCTCCCATAAAATGGGAGTGTTCGACACTAAGTGCTGAACATGGGTGGGGTGCGATAAAACACAAAAGATACAGATATATATGTATTTACCAACCACACAACCCATCCTATGACTTCTAAAAGGAAAACTGAGCACGTGCCTCGGAACTTCTATCACAAAGTATGCATACAAAAATCACCCCCACCCCATTTAGGTTATTACATTTCAGCATAATTAGTTTATTAGTTCCTTAACTACTGGGGAACTATCAACCACCAATCACATCGATCATTCATAAACATATCCCTGCCATCCACAAATCATGTTAGGAATAACATAAGCAGCACAACAAAGTCCTTCTTATAAACCAACCAACCCCATTGATTATTACTTCTGTTTCATTATTGCACCCCAACATTTATTAACTCTTTCACTTTTATTTAATAAACACAACCCCAACGCCCATTCACATTCAACCCATCCCTGTTTCCCCGCTGCCAACCACCATAATAACAACCACACCGAAGAACATACGTCATTATCTGTTTAATACCATTTAATGCAGCCCTGCAGCCCGTTACCAACACAACATTCACTCCGACCCACAACCAAGTCAACTGCAACCCCACTGCTCACCCAATCCACAAAAACCCACAAAACACCCCCATCACATTCCACATAAACAATCCAACACCCACATGTTCATTATTCAATTTTTTTAACCGGGGTGATCACACAAGTGTTCCAGATTTTAAATAGCCAATATTATGTGATTAACCAATTTCCACATCCACATGGTTTCCACCCATAAGAAAATTCAGAAGGAGAGGGAAACATTTAATTTCGTATGCAAAGGCCCCCAACGAACGTGATTTTCAGTACGTAGAAGCTCATTCAAATCACAACATAATATCATAGGATATAAAGTAACAGGAATAAAAATGTCCCGTCCCCATTATATAATCCAGTTATTATCTTCATTAAACCAGTTAAAAAGTGATTCACGTAAACAATAGAACACCCACCCCGCATGATGCACAAATTAGAGAGACGAAGATAACATCCCTACCTCAACAGGTTCCTGATCACAGCGCTCCCCCGGATCAACTTTTGAAGACGTCCGTCTGTGTCTGTCACTTATGTCGGGTCCTGGGAAAACCTCCTCGGGTGGAGGTTGGAAATGAAAGGCCGAAAGAAATACAACATATCAAGCTCGGAAGCTCCGCCTAATCGTTATGATCCCATGACCACTAATAGAGCATAAATCGGAGCTCGGACGAAGATGATATGGAAGGAACAGCCTTTGAGTCGCTTAAGAGAGCTCTGCTTAGAGGAGAGGAGAGGAGAGGTGTGTGTTGAAAAGAAGGAGGGGACCCCTCATTTTATAGGTGTGAAAAGAAAAATTACACGGCGTGTACTTTATGGTACACGACGTGTACTCGGTTCTTTCACACGGTCTCCATGCGGCTTCCAACATGGCTCCGCGGCTGTTGACTGGTCAACACACAGTTTGAGGGTAACACATACGCGGGGAGGGACTACACGGCGTGTAGTTTAGACACACTTCATGTACTCATTTATTGCACACGACAAGGACACGACTCCAAAATGGAACACATCCATTGACTGGTAACACGTACACGGGGAAGGACTACATGGCGTGCAGAACTCGTCACACGGCGTGGACTCATTTATTGCACACGGCAAGGACACGGCTCCAACACGAGGTATACCCGGAAAGGGGGTACATGATGTGTACTCAAACTACACGGCGTGTAGTTTTAAAATTCTAGAAAGTGTGGGAAAAGTCCATTTTACCCTCAAGAACACTTCGTGACCTTCTTTTTGTCAAAGGAATGGGCCGGAGAGGTCCGGCCCATTACATCAGATACCTCTTCAAAAATTCTCGTCCCTGAGAATTCAATACCAACCTAGAGGAAACCAAACAAGATAACTCTTAGGGTTCTCATTATAACATGAACCCAACCAACAAACCTAATCATATGTGTTAGGAATTACTTCTCCTATATCAAGATATTATCCACTTTAGGCGGCACTGACTCGCCTGCACGGGTTTAATCGCATCCTCATTAATGCATCTCGATTAAGAATTGGGTCTTCCCTCTTTCATACATTAGGATTTTTCAAATCACACTAACCCCAACACCACACAACCAACACACTACCCGAACACGTGGGTTTGGGAAATTCCTTCACCTATGTCGAGATATTATCCGCTTTAGGCGGCACTGACTCACCCGCACGGGTTCAATCGCATCAGCATTAATGCGTCTTGATTAAGGGTCAGGATTTTCCCTTTCCCACACATCCGAACATGTTACACATTACCGGGGAACAAAGAAAAAAAAGGTCTCACAAATTACAATCCAAGTATTCCATATAACAAGGGTACATAGCACAAACATCAACACAAAGCTCAAAATAACAAGGGAAAACCCCAACTCAAAAAAACTCTGGGTACTGAGCGTGCATCTGGGTCTCCTGCTCCCAAGTGCTCTCTTCGAGGCTGCCATGCCTCCACAACACATGAACCAATGGAATGGTTCATCCACGAAGCACCATATCTTTATGATCCTCGATCCTGACTGGTCGTTCCTCGAAGGTCGCATCGTCTCCCATATCTAACTCTCCCCAGTTGATTACGTTAGAGTCATCGTGTAAGTACTGACGAAGATGGGAGACGTGGAAGACGTCATGAACCTTTTCTAACTGAGGTAGTAGGGCCAGCTGATTTGCCACCTCGCCGACTCGCCTTAGCACCTCAAAAGTTCCGATGAACCTAGGTGAGAGCTTGCTCCCTCTCCCAAACCTCTGCTGCCCCCGTCGAGGGGAAACCTTCACGAACACATGATCCCCCACCTCGAACTCCAAGGGCCTCCTCCTACGATCAGCATAAGACTTCTGTCGGTCCTGAGCTGCTTTCATCCTCTCACGTACACGCTGGACATTCTCTGTGGTGCTCTGATCTACCTCTGGCCCAAGAGCACCTGTCTCACCAACCTATGCCCAGCAAATGGGTGAACGACATGGCCTTCCATACAAATCCTCATACGGTGCCATGCCAATATTAGATAGGAAGCTGTTGTTGTAGGAAAACTCTACTAAAGGCAAGTGTCGTACCCATGATCATCCGAAATCCAGAACACATGCTTGCAACATGTCCTAAAACGTCTGGATAGTCCACTCCATCTGCCCATCAGCCTGGGGGTGGAAGGCAGTGCTAAGGCGTAGTTGGGTTCCAAAAGCATGTTGTAACCCCCTCCAGACTCGTGAGGTAAACCGAGTATCCCGATCTGAGATGATAGTCTTCGGGAGCCCATGCGAACGCACCACCTCGTCTACGTACCTCTGTGATAAGGCACTCACCAGGACCGACTCCTTGATTGCTAAGAAGTGAGCTGATTTCGTCAGACGATCCACCACTACCCAGATAGCATCATTACCTCCTTGAGCTCTGGGTATTCCTGGGACGAATTCCATTGAGATGTCATCCCACTTCCACTCGGGGACATCGAAAGGATACAGAAAACCACTGGGATATCGGTGTTCAGCCTTCACTTGCTGACACACTAGGCATATAGCCACAAACTCCGCCACTGCCCGTTTCACCCTAGGCCACCAAAACTATTCCCTCAGGCCTCGGTACATTTTCGAAACTCCAGGATGTACCGCTAAGGCTGAGCTATGGAACTCATGGAGAACACTCTCACGCATCACCTCTGGAACAAACAACCTTCCATGGAAAATCATCTAATGTCGGATGTCCTCTGACCATCCTTCTAGAGTGTTCCCCTGATCGACACAATCCTACATCACTTCCGCCTCGGAGTCCCCCCACTGAGACTCTTCCACCTTCTGTAACAAGGAGGACTGCACCGTCATCAGAAACAGACAGCCTCTAACACCTTCTTCCCTTGCATACAAGTGAAAGGTAGCCAACTGTCCCTCCACTTTCCAAGCATCAGCAGATTCCCGAACCACTTCCTGATGCGACTTCCTGCTCAGGGCATCAGCCACAATGTTGCCCTTACATTCATTGTAAGAGATCTCAAAGTCATAGTCTTGGAGAAACTCGACCCATCTCCACTGTCGTAGGTTCATGTCACGCTGGGAGAAGATATAACGCATGCTCTTGTGATCTGAGAAGACCACAATGCGCTCCCCAAAGAGGTAATATCGCCACAACATCAGTGCGAACACTACTATTACAAGCTCTAGGTCATGGGTGACATAGTTACGCTCGTGAGGGAGTAACTTCCTAGACCCAAAACAGATCACACCCTTCTTCTACATCAGCACTCACCCCATACCAAGGCCAAAAGCATCACAAAACACCTCACACAACAACCCTTCCTATGGTAACCTGAGTATGGGAGCACTGACCAACTTCTCCTTCAGGTAGTCAAAATATTTCTAGCACTGCTTTCTCCATAGGAAGACCTGGTTCTTCCACGTTAAAGCTGTCAATGGAGCAGCAACTCGAGAGAAGTCTGGTACGAACCTCTGATAGTAACCTGCTAACCCCAAGAAACTACAAACTTCTGTAACACTCTTGGGTGATTCCCAAGAAACAACTGCTTCCACCTTTGACGTGTCCACCGACACTCCATGCTGAAACACCACCACAGAAGTGTAGTTCTTGTTTCAAAAACATACACTTTGAAAATTTCCCGTAAAGCTGGTGGTGTCGAAGGACTTCCAAGACTTCCCTAATATGCTCAAAGTGATCCTCCTCTAATCTTGAGTAGATCAGGATGTCGTCGATAAACACAATGACGAACCAGTCCAGAAAATCCCGGAAGACAATGTTAATAAGTCCCATTAACACAGTTGGTGCATTTGTAACTCCAAACGGCATCACTACAAACTCGAAGTTGTCATACCTGCACCTGAAAGCCGTCTTTGAGATGTCAGTGTCCTTTACCCTCAGCTGATGATACCCTGATCACAGATCAATCTTAGAGAACCAACCTTCTCCCCTCAGCTGGTCGAAGAGATCATCTATCCATGAAAGGGGGTAGCGGTTCTTGACCGTTACCTGGTTCAACCTTTGGTAGACTATGCATTGCCTGAGACTACCATCTGCCTTCTTCACGAACAAAACTGGAGCACCCCACGATGACATGCTAGGTCGAACAAAACCTTTCTCCATCAGATCGTCAATCTGAATCCGCAACTCCCACAAATCCGAAGGTTCCATCCGATAAGGGTCCGTCAAAATCGGATGGGCACCAGGCTGTAAGTCTATCCTGAACTCAACGTCACGTCGGGGGGGGGGGGGGGGGGGGTTGAGTCACAACCTCCTTAGAAAAAACATCAAGGAACTCCCCAACAAATTTTTGGAAATCCATCATCTCTGTATCAGCTGGAACCACTGATAACCCGCCTATCAAGGAAAGGAGAGGCTCCACACACCGGCTTCCCGCCTGGTAGCTCCTCTCACCGACAAAAGATACGCGCTGCCCATCCACGTTGGAGAACACGACTCTTCTTCGGAAGCAGTCGATAATGGCACTAACAGAAAACAACCAGTCGATGCCTAGGATGAAATCGTATGGCTGTATCTTTAACAGAATGAGGTACCCACTAGATCGATGTGGTCCCAACGTCAGCCAATATCCCCGACAAACACAAGATACGCTAGTCTGACCTCTAACTGGTGTACTCAGTACCAGTGGTACGGAAAGTCTCTCTACATCTAGTCCCAATGCATGGGCTAGACCAGGTGCAACAAAGGAGTGCGAAGCTCCCGAATCGAAAAAAGTAGAAACAAGAGTGTTGAACAAACAAATTGTACCTCGTACCACCTCTGTTCCTGCCGAAGCCGCCAACTCTGCTACATGCAACTGTCCAAGCCCAGCTCCTCTGCCTCTCTGATGTCGTCCGATTCCCCGACCATGCCCTGGTCGAGGTCCCTGAGGAGCACCCTGAGGTCGGCCTCCTCCTGCAATGTCTTCCCTCAGAGGAGCATGGTCCTGCTGCTGCTGGAAGGGCGCCACTATAAAATGGTGCTGCTGAGGTGGGTTCTGAACCTACCCACCTCCACCGTACTAAGCTCGGGTCAGGCACCGACTCTGAATGTGCCCGAAACCACCATAAGAAAAACACCTCGGTCTTGGGCTTGTGAAAAAGGGACGAGGACCCGAAGATCTGAACTGGAACTGCTGGGGCCTGCTCCCCACTGGCTTGAACCTCGAAGGTCCTGTCACAGGAGACCTACTGCTTACCGCCTTCCCCTTCAACAAACCTGGTTGTATCCCCTCTCGGGGTGCACCTCCCAAAAAGTGCATCCTCTCTAAAACCTCTGCCTTCTTCTGTACTTCCATGTACGTTGGAAGGGTGAAGGGGTGACAGCATACTAGAGCGATGGATGAAGCACCTCCTCCAAACGTCTCGCCTGAGACTCCTCATCTGGAAAGAGATCCGGAGAAAAGATCATGAGATCATTGAACTTGATATCCAGCTCTCATACCTTGATACTCCCCTGCTTAAGAGAGAGCACCTCCTGTCGCTTCTCTGCCTTGATCGTGGAAGAAAGGAATTACTCTCAGAATTCCTTCTCAAAGTCAGCCCATGGAACCCCTCGCCTCTATCCTCTCTCCGAGGTAGAGCGTCCACCACTGTCGTGCTGCACCTCTCAGCTGACTTACTGCTAGGGGAACACAGTACTCCCTCGGAGCACAAATCAAGGTAAAAGCGATCCCTAGCTCCTCAAGCCACCCCTCTGTCTCCGTATCTGAAGTACTACCCTCGTACTTATTGAGGGTCTACGGTTAGAAAGAAAGGAGAGTCTTCTGCCACTGGCTATATTCCTCCTCTCGGTCAATCCTCAACTGATCAACTGCCTAAATCTGCTAGGCCTCGGCCGTTTGAGCCTCCCAGGGATGACATCCAGGTGCCATAGCTATACGGTAAACAAGGATCACCTAATCCCAAGTAGTAAGGAAAACTCAAGGTTTTATTTTATAATTTTATTTCAATTTCTTTCACAGTACACCCAAATCATGTAAAACACAATCATGATGGTGAATGTAACTTCCCTATGGTCTCTATCCTGCAATCAATGTAGTCTCACTTGGTCGATCAGTAGGCTCAGAGTCCTTGCATTGGATCAAGGGGGCCCTAAAATCCCGTTTCCTAACTGGTCTTCCCAGGACTATGTCACACACCAAGATTAACTAACATTGTTTCCCTACCATCCATGGAATCCTCACTGTACCTAACTCTAGACTACATCCTATCTCTAAATCATCACCTCTGATACCAATCTATCATGACCCCCTCCCACCAAAGATGCCCCTCCTAAGCTTGCAATGGAGAAAGGGAGATATTGACCCCCCGAGTCCCGCCTTCAGTAGGCCCTTGGTTGGCGACTAGCACCAAGGGTATGAGTTTTTCACAAATATGGGAGGAATTACCCATTTTATTTTTAATGATCGGGAACTAGGACAAGTCAACCACCAAAAGGAAAAGAGCAACTGTATAGAAATAAACCGAAACCATTCCCACATGCATGTTTAATTAATTTTATAACAAGGTACAAGTACAAGAAATATCAATGTACAATACCAAAAGAATGCAATGGTACATCGACAACAACAACTCCAACTGTCTGACTAGTAGTGTCCCGAACGGCCCTGGTAGTCCTCCTGGAAACCTGAAAGTAAACGTAGGGTTAGCATTCAAGTATACTCAGTAGGGAAACCTAAAGCTGTCGTGCACAAGTGGGGAGACATCCAAATGTCCCGTGAGAACAACAGAAGAAACCTAGCAAGGAATTCTATCCACCCAACCTCACCATCCAAACTCACCAAAACACAAGAACAACAGGTAGTAGTATATAATAAACAAGAGTATTTGGTATCCCGCACCATTTCTGTTTAGATAGTTTCTCATCCTAACGGAGGACATCCTGACGCTGCCACTCTCCCCGTCCGCACACACCTGGGCCTCACAACCAAGTATCCCGCACGCACACACCTGGGCCTCACAACCACATATCTCGCCCGCACACACCTGGACATCAATAGAACCCTACCCGAGGAGTCTTGGGTGTAAGGCCAACTCAAGCCATCATAACCTATAAGCATGCCCGAAGAGTCTTGGGCTAAACCTCCCAAATCGAAACATTCCCGAAGAGTCTTGGGTGTAAGGTCGCCTCAAGCCATCACAGCCTAGGGTAGAAGGAGCAGGAAGGATCTAGTAACTGAGGGAAAACACCCTCTCCCATAAAATGGGAGTGTTCAGTACTAAGTGGTCAACATGGGTGGGGTGCGATAAAAAACAAAAGATAGAGATATATATATATTTACCAACCACACTACCCAACCTATGGCTTCTAAACAGAAAACTGAGCATGTGCCTTGGCACTGCTATCACGAAGTATGCATACAACAAACAACCCCCACCCCATTTAGGTTTTCACATTTCAGTAGAATTAGTTTATTAGTTCATTAACTACTTGGAAACTATCTACAAACAACAACTTCGATCGTTCGTAAAAATATCCCTGCCATCCACAAATCAAGTTAGGAAAAACATAAGCAGCACAACAAAGTCCTTCTTATCAACCAACCAACCCCATTGATTATTATTTCCATTTCACTACCACACCCCAACATTTATTAAATATTCCACTTTTATTTAATAAACACAACCCCAAAGCCCATTCACATTCAACCCATACCTGCAGCCCCGCTGCCAACCACCATAACCACAACCACACCGAATCCCATACATCATTATCCATTTAATACCATTTATTACAGCCCTGTTCCCCGTTACCAACACAAAATTCACACCGATCCACAACCAAGTCAACTATAGCCCCAATGCTCACCAGATCCACAAAAACCCCTAAAACACCCTCATCACATGCCACATAACCAAGCCAACACCCACATGTTCATTATTACATTTTGTTTAACTGGGGTGATCACACAAGGGTTCCAGATTTTAAACAGCCAACATTATGTGATTAACCAATTTCCACATCCACAGGGTTTCCACCCATAAGAAAATTCAGAAGGAGAGGGAAACATTTAATTTTGTAAGCAAAGGCCCCCAACAACCGTGATTTTTAGTAGGTAGAACCTCATTCAAATCACAACATAATATCATAGGATATAAAGTAACGAGAATCACAAATTCCCATCCTCGTTATATAAGCGAGTTATTATCATCATTAAACCGGTTCAAAAGTAATTCACGTAAACAATAGAACACCCACCCCGCATGATGCACAAATTAGGGAGACGAAGATAAGATCCCTACCTCAACAGGTTCCTGATCACAGTGCTCCCCCGGATCAACTTTTGAAGACGTCCGCCTGCATCTGTCACTTATGTCGAGTCCCGGAAAAACCTCCTCGGGTGGAGGTCTGAAATGAAAGGCCGATAGAAAGACAACAGATCCAAGCTAGGAATCTCTGCCTAGTCGTTATGATCCTGTGGCCACTAATGAATCGTAAATCGGAGCTCGGACGAAGAAGTTATCGAAGGAACAACCTTCGAGTCTCTTAAGAGAGCTCTGCTCAGAGGAGAGGGGAGGAGAGGTGTATGCTGAAAAGGAAGAGGGGACCCCTCCTTTTATAGGTGTGGAAATCAAAATTACACAGCATGTACTTTATGGTACACGACATGTACTCGGTTCTTCCACACGGTCTCCACGCGGCTTCCAACACGGCTCTGCGGCCTTTGACTGGTCAACACAAGGTTTGAGGTTAACGCATACGCGGGGAGGGACTACACGACATGTAGTTTAGACACACGGTGTGTACTCATTTATTACACATGGCAAGGGCATGACTCCAAAACGGTACACGAACATTGTCTGGTAACGCGTACGTGGGGAAGGACAACATGACGTGTAGAACTCGTCACACGACGTGTACTCATTTATTGCACACGGCAACGACATGGCTCCAACACAGGGTATAACCGAAAAGGGGGTACACGACGTGTACTCAAAATACACGGCGTTTAGTTTCAAAATTCTGGAATGTGCGGGAAAAGTCCATTTTACCCTCTAGAACACTTCGTGACCTTCTTTTTGACAAAGGAATGGGCCGGAGAGGTTGGGGCCATTACAGACCCATTTTCTCAAAGAAGATGCCTTAATAAATTATATTGGCATGATTACAATAAATTATATACCAAAGGACCAAATAATTTAGAATATTAAAAATACTAGATACCTATATAAGTTATCCATTACAACATAAAAGAGAAAAAAACATAGAAAATCCTTTTAAAACATCCGTAACTTCTTGGTTATTTCTGAATGTCGTTCCTAATATACTAATTCATGTCCTCGGAAAATGAAACATAAGAAAGTAGTGTTCTCAGTTTACCATTAAGTGTAATTAGTATAGTAGAAGATAACATAAGCATAAACATTATTCATGTTGAATAATTGAAAACACAATTCCTTTGAAAATAATAAACATGGAACCATTATATAAGGAATATGAGCTGAGTTAATATTTAAACAATAAAACATAATCATGGGTATTCTATTAGTCTAAAAACCACACAAACTAGGAATTTATAGAATCACAATAAGGTAAATGAATATTTCTGACATTTTGAAACATAGCGTTATAGCCACGACAATGTTTTCCAAAAATTATTACGGCCTCGACCAAAACCACATCTAAAAATGGGCAAGGGCTCGACCAAATGCATATATATTTTTATCATGAGATATAACATTGAATATTGGGGATATAGAGGTCCCCAACACTCACATAATATGTCCAATTCATTCCACGCATGTATTGGGATAAACCTAAACAATATATAAATTTATACTGAAACATACTTATGAAACATGAAAACTCTTCCCGAACATTAACCATCAACACTAACCATTTAGAATAAATTGGTGAATGGTTTTAAGATAGAATATCCACATTCAAAATAATAATAATCCATTCAATTAAATATTCTACATGTAATCCTTAAAATTAATCGCAATAATAACAAAAATCATTAATAGTGTTGAAAGAGAGGAATAAACAATTATAAAATCATCTAGTAATTCCTCAGATATATATACTTTGACATTGAAAGGAAGAATTATCATGGGAATATAGTTTTATAAACCCAGAAGTGATGTAAGATAATAATTTTATAATAATATGATAGATTTTATAAAGATAATAGTTTCCCATAATAGATTATAGAGACCCCTTCTAAATAGGTATGAATTTGAGAAATTCCCTTTAATCGGGATTGCATTTCGGGGAGAATTTTTGAAAGATCATTTTAAAACATTTAACTCCAAAAATAGTATTGTAGGATTCTGATTTTTAAAAATATATCGATTTTTATTATTTAATATATGAGGAATAAATATGAATAAATATTAATTTTATTCAGGTATGTAGAGAATAAGAGTAACTGAATGAAAATAGAGGTACCGGTAGAAAAATGCTTACCTTAAGATTGAATGTTCGTCTCCCAACCTTATGGTCATGCAATTTGAAATTAGACTCATTAGTAACATAATTAGGAACCTATAATACATGTACTTAGTTTTTTTAAATAAATAGTTCATTTATGTCTTAATTGATAAGTTATAATATTGAATATTGTTGTTACAGTGTGTTCGTTTTCGTGATTTTCATAATAGGTTCACTTGTTTTTAAGTAATAGAGTTCATGTGGAATTGATATAAATATCAAAAATTGAAGATTCAAGTTATTTATGGAAATATATAAGTGTTAATGGTATTTTATATCATTTGTTTATGTGGAATTAGGATGAATCATTAGATTAAATAGTAATGATAATCAATTAGATTATTTTAGTAGTATTTTGATTATTAAGAACTTGTTTGGCCATATGATATAATTTTAGGTACATATACTGGATCATGAGTATTAAATAGGTTATAATACATTTAATTTATCTTTATTCATCCATAAAAAAGGTTTCATAACTGGTATTGAAGTGAAAATTAAAAAAATTAATCGTCATCATCCGTGAAGGTGGTAAATTTTCACCTCACAGACAATGATTTCATTTATAAAATAAAAGAGATTTAGTAAGGATATAAATGTTGGATCATCCATAAACATTATATAATTCAAGAATATAAATGATACTATAATTATCATGGTAATTTGGATAGATTATTTGAGGATAGGATAACAATATAATTGAACTTGAAATGAAATCGAGAGAAATAGAATGTGTATTTACCACTTGAATCCACATCCATGTGAATCTCTTTAAGGGTAGGGGTTTTGTTCTTTTGGAAAGGACAAGAACTCATGGACGTAAAGAGTTAATAGAGAAGGGTATTTTTACAAAACATTGAGAAGATTAATGTACCAGATGTCATAAGAGAAGATGGAGGGAGGTGGGGTTTTATTGTCGAGGAGAGGAGGGTTTGCCCATTATTTTACCCATTATTTTATTATTTTTTCAAATACATCCAATAGAATTGTTTCTCATGATCATGAATAGTAATATGTGCATGTGAGTTTGAACCATGTTTTATTACATCATCCATGATTAGAGGATTAGTTAATTTAACTGATAATGTATATATACAGTAAATTACTTTAATTTATTATTTTTCAAAAATCTGAGTTTTTTAGTAGAATCACAAAAAGTACACCTTGCCAAATTTTCAACATGTAGATTCAAAAAATGAGATCCATTTTTTAGAAAATAATTTAATAAATATTGTTAATTTAAATTTTAATTAAATATATGTTTATTCGAAGAATAAAAATTTTAAATCTATATATATTTTTATATCACCGTAAAAAATTATTCAAGGTCTAATTATCATATAACTGTAAGATAATAAAATAATAATATGATTTATTATTCATATGGGTCATATTAGTATTCATATTTTCATTCATAAGGGTATGTAACTATTCAAAAAAAATTATGTTTGTCTTATTATAATCAGAATATCATTATGAATGCAACCGTGAATGTCAGTTTTTCAAAATTCAAATCACTAAGGTGGAAAAATTATGTTTACTACTAGGTTATAAAAAAGTGGGGTTTTAGAGACTTAGTGTTTCATGCATTCAATATTAACATTATGTGCTAAATTTTTGGGTGCTACATTATCGCCTCCTTAAGAAAAAGTTTATCCTCGAGGTTACTAGAATGTTAGCAAAAAAGCATTGGGTAGTTCATCATCATAAGCTCCTAAGGCTCCAATGTAGCCTCTGCAATTTTTTTAATTTTACAAATTTTCTTAACCAATTGAGTTGTTAGATTCTTCATCACATTTTCCTTAGTGTCTAGAATCGTTATTAACTATTTATAGTAAGATATTTCAGGTTACAATTATTACCTTCATAAAAGAGGAGATGCATTGGATCTAGCATGTACTTTCTCAGGAATGAGGCAACTAGCACATTGTGTTCTTTAGACAGGATAGGTTTCATATCCAATTGATATGAAAAAGATAAAATTATCTCCATAATTTATAATTGGATTATGCACCTAGGGTGCAGTTTCCCTTTCTTCCCACATATTAAAACACCCTTCAAAGGAGATACTTTTATGAAAACATGATCTTCCACTTGAAACTCTAAATCTTTCTATCGATTAATAGTATAGAAATTTATCTCATTTGAGATTCATTGATATGTTCTGAAATAATATTTTCCTTTTCTTTTGTTTCCTCTACAAGCTCTAGACCCTCAAGCTTCCTCTCTCTAACTTTATCCCAACAAGTTGGTGTACAACATCTCTTTCCATGCAATGCTTCATATGGTGCCATTTGAATACATTAATGGAAACTATTATTGTAGGAAAAGACCATTAGTGGTAAATATTTATCCCACATAACATTCATGTTATGTGAACATGGTCTCAAAATGCCCTCTAAAGTTTTGATTTTCCATTCTGATTACCTGATAGTTTGTGGGTGATAAGAAGTACTCAATCAAATCTCAGAATCAAAATCATTCTGAAGACTTTTCCAGAAGTTAAATGTAAATCAAGGATCACGATTATACACTATTGGGTGTGGTTATCAATTGAAGGCTTATAGCCTCATTGATAAAGATTCTTCCACGATTCTCTAGTGGAAAAACATATCTTATGGTGATAAAATGTTCAGATTTTGTTTTTGGATCTATAATTACCCATATTGCATCGTTCTTTCATAGTGTTTTGGTTAATCTAGTGACAAAAATCCATGGTGATTTCATCCCATTTCCATTTAGGAAAATGTAGAGGTTGCAATAATCTTATTGGATGTTTTAATTTATCCTTCACATATTGACATACAAGAAATCATGATACATAATCATCAATTTCCCAGATTATTATGTCGGATGAGAAATGTTCATTCAAATATCTACACATCATAGTGCTACCAGGATGTATATAGAAATTTTGTCAATTGGAATCATCCAATAAATCCATTTTTATATCAATTATAGATGAAACACATAGCCTCTTACCAATTTTTTTAATTCAATCTTCACTTACAAATCCCTCCAAGTTCCCCACTTTCACATCATTAATTTCATTTTGAAGGATTTCATCATGAGGCTGAGATATTTTAATCCAATTTAAAAAACATGGTTGAGCATCCAAATGAGAAAATAGTTATGGTTCACCATCTTTGAAAATTACCATATCCATCATCATTAGATCCATGTACAATGGATCATGGTAAATCCTCATATTGTTGAGAACTCTGTGATCCTTCCTGCCCAATTCATCAGGTACCTTGTTTCATATTATTGGTTGGTAGTGTATATAAGAATAATAATCTATGATTAGTTTGATCCATCTATTTGGCCTCATGATGAGTTCTTTTTGAGAAAAGATATATTTTAGACTCTTATGATATGTATATATCTCAATTTTTTTGAATAAAGATAATATATCAATATCTTTAGATCAATGATTACCGCTACTAAATCAAGATCATGATTATGATAGTTTTTATTCATAAATTTTGATCCTCCTTGATTAATATTAAATAACTCTATTATTCTTCTCAAGGACACAACCAAGTCATTTCTTTGATGCATCACTATAGATTGCAACACATTCAATCCTCGATGGTAGAGTTAGGATTATTAAATTAACTAATCTACTATTCAATTATTGAAAAAAGTTCCCACATTTTTTCCATATGAAAATAACCCATATACGTGTAATCTTCATCATTGGATTGGATAAATAGGTGAAGTTATGAACTAAATGCTAATAATAACATGATAAACAAATATAACTACATAAAACTATTATGTTCATTAGAGTATGCCATTCATGAACATCCTTTGTTGTAAAATTATCATTAGATATGTCATCCTTATAGGCAATTTCTCAATGAAATGAAATAGAATGAAGCCAAAATTTCCACTTTCTGAACTTCTCAGACAATTAATTTTTTCTATAAGTGTTCATAATAGTGAGGAATTGATTTTAATGATCTTAATTGCTTTTAGAGTATACCAAGATATCATTGTTAAATAACATAACAAAATCATTAATTTATTACATGAAAACTACATTCATTAGATCCATGAAGACATACAGTGAATTAGTCAGTCCAAAAGGCTTTTCTATAAAATCGTAATGCGCATACCTATTTCAAAATGCTGTTTTGGGAATGTGTTCCTTCCTCACAGGTGTCTGATGATTTCCAGATCAATGTAAAATCATTGAAAAACATTTAACCCCATAAATTTATTCAAATACATCATCAATGCGAGGTAGGGGGTACTTTTTCATTATTGTTATAGCATTGATCTCATTGTAGTCAATTCAGAACCTCATAGATCCATCAATATTTGTCATGAAAAAACAAGGGCTCTCCATGGAGAATCACTAGGGGGAATAAATTATTTTTCAAAAAATTACTATATATGTTTATTCAGTTCAACTAATTAGAAATTGTCTATTATATAATGGGTCTTCTATATGGTCCTTAAATTGAGAATTAAGTGGATTGGAAACATAATTTCTCTTTCTAGAGGATGTCCAAGTAAATACAATAGAAACACATAAACATATTCTTATGCAATAGGTATGTAACCTATTTTAAAATTACTTTTCATGAATATATTAATTTCATTCCATTCCCCACCAATAATTTAATTCATTAGATCTATTAGGGGTGGGTATAGATGAAAATCATATGGTGATGTGTATGCTCAAAAGAAAAAATATTCCACATCTTCCAAAAAAATTGTAACCAAGTTCTTCTTGAATTTTTTTTCACATCATGGTTTGGATTCCAATCCATATTTATGATTATATCAAATTAAATCATTGGTATGGAAATAAAATTAGATGATAGGGAACATTTATATGCAATAATTGGGACTGTGTGACAAAACATTTTTTACAATGATTCTTCACAAAAGAATTTTGACCCTCAACTTTGTTAGTAAATAAAATTTGAAATATATAATATTCATGAAAATATGAATATATGAATGAATGAGATGGTTTTTATAATAAAATAAAAAAATTCTATGTTTGAGGAAATGTTTAATATACCTTCCATCAAGTCATTAAGAACTTCTATATCAGTAGTTGTTATCCAATAAACTTCTCCATGCAGCCTTAGCATTTTTAGATGAAATATTCCATTATGATCTGGAAATTCATTAATATAATTTCCCATATAAATACAATTATAAAATTTAACATTAATAGATTATTTATTACCATTTTAAACACAAGCATTATTTCCTTTCGTTCTACACATTTATCACACCACTGTTTCTTTTATATAGGCACCATGAGGTTTCCATCCATAATTATCACAATGTGGAATTTCAAATCATCCCCTCTTCTACATTTTCATATTTCATTATCCATTTTCTATTGAAAACCTATTCCTATTTTTATTTATTTTGAAGTTATAATAGTTACATAACTCAATTTTTGTCTTAATATCACATATGACAATATCTTCATGTGATAAGAAAGTATGGCATACCAACGCCTGTGGTAGGAATGGATTTTACTCCCTCAAATAATAGATCAATCTTGTTCCTAGTATTATTTATATGTTACATATTTTTACTTTCTATCCTTGTAATATAAACATCATAATTTTCGAAAATCCCATAATTGTTTTCCTCAAATTCAGAAACTACTTCTCCATATATTTTTCATATTTTGGAAGAAATTATTTCTCTATGAAAATTCCTTTAAATTCAATCCATTTAATGTTTTCTATGTATTCCACTTACTTTTAGTATGAATTATTAACAACCAATGATTATCATATACCCATAGACGATAAATTGACATTAAAATATTATCACTTTTGTTACTTCCCAAGGGTAGAAATATCTTCCCGAATGAACTTATCCACTGATCCACTACCAATTGGTTTGTAGACCCCATTAGATGATGGAGGATATTGTCTCATGATGGTATCTAACCTAGCTCCTTCACATTGTGTATCCCAATACTCTATATAAGTAATTTTATCATTCATAACCAGATTAAGTTTTCCTGGTATATCTATATGTTGCTCCACACCAGTTTCATCTACAAAGAAAACAACATTATATTGCACATGAGGGAAATACATACATGGGATATGTTCATTCATCTGGTTTCTATTTCATCCACTAGGATCCATTTTTATTCAATTTCATACATTAGATAAAGATATGAATCATAATGTATAATATTAATGTAGAAAAACACTTATTATGTATTGAAATTGAATACATAGAAAATCTCAAAATCATAAACGTGGATTCATTATGGAAAAATTTACATTTAAGTACCATAGAATGTATTGTAATGAAAATGTAAATTATCTTAATAATATCCACTGGATGATTCAAACGAGGTGCGAATTAAGGCCTGTCATGTACCAAGACACCTCAGGTCATGGAAGAAGCTCCTTGTTGGAGTTTTCAATCCTAGGTACATCAATTTCTAAACCACATCCAGACATACTATGAAGACATGGATGTATTTTCTAGAATAATTCAATTAATATATTTCATACATAAATTTCAAGGATTTTATTGTATTTTTATCCTCATAGATTGTCAAAGGTGTTTTTTTCCTTAATACATGTTCCCCTTAATCTGGTTTTTACATTTAATACTAATCATCCTCTAATACCAACTGTAAAGTCCCATCCCTAATTCCCTAGGGTCGGTGCATTATTACATTAAATTGGAAAGATTACAAGAAAGGTGTATTGTAAGAACCCAGAAAATCTTTCCACGCAAGTCTTTATTTTTTCTTTTTTTAGGAAAAGAGCAGAATCTAGAAATATATAGAGTATACAACCTGTACTATAGAGTACATGCTATGTACACTTTTTCCACAGGTGATCATGTAGTAACTGTGTAATGTCTGAGTACATGCCCATGTGTGGTTACATGGAGACTGCCTAAAACATAGGCCATTAATGAAAGTACATGTCATATACCCATGAAGAACACACTATGTTCTTTATATTTATTTCATTAAATGGACTGGGGTCAAATCTCATTCACCAAAATAACTTCTTCTAGTTCCTCGTCAGCTAGGAGTAAACAAAGCCAATGATACTTCTTCAGTCCCCAAACTCATCAGCCGTTCTCCGAATCGATCTTTGTCGCTTGCATTGGAATCACATCGGTGAGTTCTTCCTTTTCTAGAGCCTCATCTATTGATTTAATCTCTTTCTTGAGATATTTGGGGTTGAATGTTTATACATTTTTGTAGATCTACAATGTTATATGTTGAATCAAAGGCTAAGATTCATCTATTTAGATCATACAACGTGATTGTAGGGGATTTTTGCCTTTTTGTATTTAGTCTCTGAGTTATATGTGAAAAAGTTTCCAATACAGTAGTTGGGGTATTGTGTGTTTTTGGATGTTCTCCTTTTTATTGCCTACTATTCCTTGTGTGCTTGAGTAGATGATTTATGATTTTAAATAGGGATATTTACCTGGAAATGGATTACTTTGCCCATATTTTCTTTATATTGACTATTTTATCTAGCTTTTCATGTTAGGCAACATTTTTCTCCGTACCTATTATTGATAGGATGGAGTGAATTAATCTGACATGATTTGATATGATCTAGACTGTTTATCCAGGTAGTTCTTCTAGTTTACATTGGATTCCATATATTGTTTGTGCATGATGGACTTATACAAGGATGTGGGAACCTGGTGTGGAAGACCATTGGGGGAATTGAATGTAAGGGCTTCCCCAGATTGTCTGTTTACATTTACGTTGCGAGACCATAGGGAATATGGACTTTGTTCTCCCTTATAGTGTATGTAGGTCCTCATTGTGAGACCATAAGGGGAATTTGTTGTTGACTGCTTCCTCAGAGTGTCTATAGTTTACAATAGAAGACCACATGGGGATTTGATGGTGAGTGCTTCCTCATATAGATTGTGCTAAAGTTGAACTATGGGGGATAGACTGTGAGTACATCCCGTAGGGTTTCTTCTGTTGGATTGGTTGAACCATATAGGTTAGTCTCTGATTACTTCCCAGAGGGTTACTTATGATTATTGGTTTCATAAATAATAAATTAAAGTGGATGTAATTGAAACTGTAGGATATTTTACATTTGGTTACATCCTTTATTATTTCTTCATTTTTCATATTTCATGCCATATATATTCACTGACTAGTAGGCACTGAGATTTAGTTGGTTTCCTACTGGGATTCTTCTCACACCTCGTTTTGGTCATGCTTTTGGGACCAAACAGTTAATACTCTTTGAGGTCTATATAAGGGCAAGTAGCATTCTACTTCAGGTAATTGAATACTATGGAAATGGAGAGCATAGGACAAAGCTGAGGTTTCCATTGCTACTAGAGTAATTTATTTTTGTTCTATTTGTACTTTTGTTAAGTACTATATTTCAGCATTGTGAATTGTATGGATTCTTTCCTAGACATATGTGACATTCATTATTTATATATGTGCTCTAGTTGTTTATCTACTTGTATTCTTCCACTTTTTATTATATCTTGTTATTATTACTACTTTAGATATGTTTTTCTGTTTATTTATATTGTGTTACTCTTCAAATGGGGGAATAGTTTCCACACCATCATTCCCAATACCCTTTCTACTATTCGGATGCCTCTAGTATTTGGGGAAATGCCCTTGAGGCCATGTAACCATCGGGTATGAAACACCTGTGGGCGGATCCTAGAACCAGGAAGTCGCAAAGTGGTATTGATGGAATTATTTTTTCTTGACATACTATTTAAAGCCTATAGCCTGGGATAGGATGGAATAAGTAATTGGTAAAAATTTGTGTCTGGGTATAGCTAACCTTAGTATAGGGAAAATATAATTTAATTCGATTATAGCAATTTTCCAGTTTAGAGATTATTATGGTTGATTGGATTTCCCCTTTGGATTATTCACATTTTTGTGTTGTTATTGTAGATATTATTGATGTTTTATTTCTATTGCAATAATATGAGATAAGGGTATGCCATCTCATGAATCATATAGTAACTTGCTAGAGATCACATGTCAAGTAGTCTTTCCATTCCATTTTGGGTGCATTTCTGATTGCATGTTGTTATGACTTGTGTTCTTTAAGATATGAATGCCAGTGTGATATATGCATTTATATGATACATTTTGTTTGATAGGGTATTTATAGTGTTTAAAGTTCACATGAATTAATGCCAATCATTGGTCCCTGAGGTGTAATGGGCCCTCATAGACTTGAATTTGGTGGACCATTGCACTATTATGTTTTTATATGACATGTAGAAGATTCCAATCATTGATTTATGGGGTGAATGTCCCCCCATAGATTGGATTTTGGAACATTAATGTTTTCTTCTATGTTTTTCTGGGTTTCAATATAATTTCTAAGGATTAGAGTCTGAAAAAACCTAGAATACATAGCTTATATTGATTAGTACACACCTTGTTTCCTTCTGTTTGGGAAGGAACAACTTTTCTTTGGTACACATTGTGTTTGTATGTACATTCCTTGTAATCCTTAACCACGTGACTGGATATGTGGGTAGATACAAGGGGTTTTGAAAATCCTTTGTGAAACAAGGCATGTACCAGACATACATGTTGTGTTTATAAACATTGTGTACAACCGTGTGATAGATGAAACTGAAGGATAATGGGTAGCTAATACATGTCGTGTCTGACATAAACACGGTGTGTTGAGTCGACCATTTAATCAGCCATGTGACTTTCAATACGGGTTGGTGATGTTCATCTAGTAAACATTGTGTCTGGAACAAAAATGATGTGTAGTCTAGTTCTAAGGGAACTGTGTGGGTTAGTCGTGTAAAAGAACTCGAGTAGGGTAACATGATTCAAGTGCAGGTCATGTCATAGAGAAACATGTTGTGTGTATGGGGTCTTACATGACCAGAGTTTGTAGGAATAGGCAACCATGTGAAGGATTAATGGAACATTCCATGTAGGGGTAATACACGCTGTGTATACCTATTTTAAAAAACATGAATGATTTTATTATCATGTTACATTATTATACATCTACATTCCAATCTGTGGTAGTCTTGAACAAGGTGTGCTCTTGAACTTGTTGAGTCATACCATCATGATTTACATAGGTTGTACACATATTATAGGGAAATGATCAGAAAATGGACATGGCTAATCAATAACTACTAGCAGATCCTCCTGCAGTGCTAGTCTAGGAACCAGCTGTTATTCCTGATATAGGTGTTGATTCACAGTTCTGACAGGGCTTCACAAGGTTCATGCACACCTTCCATGGAGTACCGTATCCTGCCACTCCTATGGTAGAGTTGACATGGGTTTTCGAGTAGCATCTTCTTGAGCTGTGTGATGGGTAGTTCAGTATCTGGAGTTGGTTCCCCATAGACTGATAGTAGGAATCTTTTCAGGGAGTCTATGTGTGGAGATTGCAGTAGATGAGATAGTTCATCTAATTTCTAGGTGATGTACTACCAGGGCAAGAAGAGTGGGAATACGATGGAACATTTTCTGAGCGACCCAAGGGATTTCCGATCTCGCTACAAGATGGGACATCTTCAGCATTTCTGTCCATTATTCTCACAAGTATCTGGATATATGAGTTCATCTATTACGCTATGTTCAGGAGTAAATCCACCTGTTTGACATCGTTCAGGGAACTGGAGTTATTCCACCCGTTCAGGCCGAGGTGGATGTCACAGCCGTGGTAGCTAATCAGTAGGCTTCAAGGGTCAATAGGGTGGATCAGCTCAAGGAGGTCAAGTAGGGAGACAGGGCCGCAGTACAGACCAGACTTTTTCAGTGGAGCAGAACCAGTATGAGTAGGACACCAGACACTATACAGTTTGATGTATGATCCTAGTCACCTCATTTGTAACTTATTAAATTTTCTATATAGGGGATTCACAATGTTTGATAACTTATGCTGTTGTGGAGGACCTTGGGATCTGAATCTGTTCTTTTTCTGATGTATTGACGCTGGAAACTCCATTGGGGACCAGAACAGCTAGTGTATGACATTGTAGAGAGTCAGCACTAAGGGTCAGTGGGTGTCACTCCTTATGTGATCTCTATGTCTTAGAGATGATAGGATATGATTTCATATTCATAATTTACTGTTTAGTTCCCCTCTAGGAAATTGTCGACTGCTCTCGCCATAGGGTGAGTTTCACATAACCATAGGGCTGATCATTTCTTCACTGGGGAAAATTGGATGTCCCTGCAAGCTGAGCTGGACCCGATCATCATGGGATAGGAGGAGTTACATCTCATATTGTAGTCTATATCTAGATAACATGGGGACATCCTAGTTTTACTTTCCTCTAGTTGTCGAACGTTTCAAGGATGTCCTTCTAGAGGACATTTCAGGTTGGCCTCCTGAGAGAGAGGCATACTTTTCTATTGATATTGTTCTAGGGTTGGAACCAATGTCCATTCCTTGTTTTAGGATGGCTACAATGGAGTTACAGGACCTCCAGAAGTGGTTGGAGGGGCTTCCGTAAAAGGGTTTGATTTAACCCATTACTTCTCCTTGGGTTCCACGTATCTTGTTTGTGAAGAAGGAAAATGGTACCCTCAGATGTTGTGTGGATTATTAAAAGTTGAACAAGTTGATTATCATGAACTGATATCCCTTTTCGAGGATTAATGATCCCCTTGATCAGCTTTGATGATCCTGGGAGTTTATGTATATTTAAATGAGATCCAGTTATCATCAATTTCATGTTAGACCATCAGATATACCTCTTATAGTTTTTGGAGAAGGAATAGTCTATAGGAATATGTGGTCATGTCGTTAGGTCTCACGAACGTGCATGTGGTTTTCATGGCACTCCTGAAATGAGTGTTCTAGCCATACATGGATTCTTTAATTTTAGTCTTTTTGGATGATATCTTGGTGTAATCTCTCACTCAACACGACCATGCTACCCATATTGAGATCATTTTTAGTACACTGAGATATAATCAATTATTTTCTAAACTCCCAAAATGCCACTTTTGGATAGACCAAATTCACTTCTTGGGTCATGTTATCTCAAAGACAGGAGTGTTAGTAGACCTAGATAAATTGAGATTAGTAGTTTTAGAGGAGTATCTGAAGTATGTCGTTGATGTAAAAAGTTTTATAGGGCTTGATGGATACTGCAGATGCTTCATGAATGACATCCCATACTCTGAAGATCCACTAAAAGGATTGCCTAAGAAGGGTGTAATGTTTCTGTGGAATGATTCTGGTTAGTCAGCCTTCCAATAGTTTAAAGGGAGTTTAACATCAGTGTTGTGACAAGTATTTCACGAGTTTGGAAAGATTGATATAGATTACGATGATGCATCAGGTATTGGGCTGTGAAAGGTGCTTATGCTGGGGAATGAGTCGTTTTTTTTTTCAGGTTTTGGCAGTTGATGCCACATGAGAATAATTACCCGACACTCATCCTCGATTTCCCTATAGTTGTTCATTCATTATGTTGTTGGAGAAATTATATATTGGGAGATCATTTTGTGGTTTCAATGACCAAAAAAGTATCAAGTACATCATCACATGGGTAGATCTGAATTTGAGACAGTGATGGTTGGTTGATTACCTTCAGTTCTTTGAATTTGATCTTGCCTACATTCCTGGGAATGACAACCTAGTAGCTGATGTTCTGAACATGAGGACTCAGGTACATGTAGTTCTGGAGTCCAGCAGTGAGTGGCAGCATATGGCTCTCTTCTCTATGTTGCACATAGAGTTGCACGATAGACTGGGGAAGAAGTTCCTTTCTTCTGTAGTTGTTACCTCTACTATACTTGATTGAATGTGAATGAGGTAGCTATCAGATTCAAAACACCTAGTCCTATGAGAAAGTGAGTCAGGAGAGGACCCTATTTATAGATGGAACATATGTGATGATGAAATCTTTCATTTCTAGGGGTCTGCATGGGTGTCATCAAATGTACGTGAGGAGCTAAGGCTAAACATTCATTCTACAGTTTTGGAAGTTCCTCATGGTGTCACCAATGTGTATCGTGATCTACACCATCAGTATTAATGGACAGGTATGAAGAGAGATGTTTTTGTATTTGGGATGATCTATTCCATCTGTCAGAAGGTGAAGTCAGAGCATCATCAACTAGCATATATTTTTTAATAGTTACCCATTTATGAGTGGATGTGGATCTATGTCGTGCAGAACTTTGTGACAGGTTTACCATGGTCAGCTCGAGCAAATGATGCAGTTTGGGTTTTCATTGAAATACTCATGAAGGTCGAGCACTTATTGCTGATCAAGAGACCATCATTGTAGATTATTTGGAATGGTTGTACATCTGGGAGATTTAATGTTTAAGTGTAGTTCCACACTACATTTTTATAGACAAGGATGCACGTTTTACTTGTCGGCTCTGGTGAGGACTATAGAGGGATTTGGGTACACATTTACTTCTGAGTATAACATACCATCCCCAAAAAAATTTCTAGTCTGAGTGTACAAATTAGGTGCTGGTGGTCATCCTTTGTGCATGCATCCTCGATTTTGGAGGTTCTTAAGAGATGCACATACCTCTTGTAGAGTTTTCCTACAACAATAGTTTTCAAGAAACTATTCATATGGCCCCATATAAGGATTTCTGTGGTAGGCAATGCCATTCTACCCTATGTTGGCTAGAAGGAGAGGAAACTATACTGGGACATCTTCTTATCATGGAAACCATAGATCAGACAGAGATGATTCGAAAGAGGATGGCTACTATATATTCATGACAGAAGTCATATGATGATCGACGACGACGAACTATGGAGTTAGAGGATAGAGATAATGATTTCCTACATGTCACACTGAGGTTGGGACACATGAGAATTATGATACATCGAAATAATTCGTCATTATATGTTGGACTATTTTAAGATTTGGAGAGAGTAGGGAATGTTCCCTATCGGTTGTAGTTACCTCAAAGGTATCAGGCTATGCATGACGTCTTCCATGTTTCCTAGGCAATACATTACTTATCAGACGCATATCATGTATTTAAACTAAATAGGATGATCTAGAATTGGATGCATCATTCAAGGAGCATCCTATCTAGATTTTTGATCATATTGATAGGGTTCTATGTGGTCTTCTTGTTCCTATGGTATGAGTGGTATGGATACACCAATGAGTATAGGACGAGACAATGGATTGGGAGGCCAATGTATAATCGTAGTGGCCGGATCTGGTCAAGTTTCCATATTCAATGCCTTCTGGCTAGGGATATTCAGGGTCGAATCTATTTAAGGGGGAAATTTTGTAAAAACCCATTCCTTCTTTTATTGAATGTCTTTCCATTCTGGTTTTTTATTAAAAGGATAGAATAAATAAATTTATGTAGTATGTGTCGTGTACATTGGAGTACTCAATGTGTACCTGGTTTCTGAAAGAGACAATTTAATGACCATGTAATGGTGAATTAAATGGACTTGTTGGGTGACCGGGAGACTTCCTAAAGTGGAGGATGGTTAAAGAAAGAACACACCATGTACCATTGAAGAACACACCATGTACTTTCTTTTTATTTCATTAAATGGACTGAGGTCATGTATCTTTCAGACAATGATATTCTTCTAGGTTAGTCTCATCTAGGAGTGAAAGAGACCTCCAATTTTTCTCTAAGCCCCCGACTCGTCATCTGTTCTTTGAATGGAACATATTTAGTTGCATTGGAATCACATTAGTTAGTTCTTCCTTATTCTAGAGCCTCATTTCATGATTTCTATTCTTTCATGAGACATCTGTAGTTGAATGTTTGAGGAATTTTTTTAGATATATCACATTATAGGTCGAATCAAAGGCTATAATTCAACTATATCAATCATATAATGTTGAGGTTGGTGGTTTGTGCCTTTCCATTGTTAGTCTTTTAGTTATATCTGAAAAAAAATTCAATACCCTTGTTGGGGTATGGCGTGTTTATGGTTTTTAGCCCTACTATTTCCTTTCATGCACTATGTGCATGAGTAGAGGATTTAGGAATGTAAATATGGTTATTTACCATTCTATGGATGTCTGGGACCATGCTTCCATTATATTGACTCTTTTGTCTAACTTTTCTTGTTAGAAATCTTTTTTTCCTTGTCTAGTATTGTTAAGATGAAATAAATCTATCTGAAATTCTATGAGATGTTATAGACTATTTAACCAAGTCATTATTAAGGATTACTATG
This sequence comes from Viscum album, assembly GCA_963277665.1. Lineage (NCBI taxonomy): Eukaryota > Viridiplantae > Streptophyta > Magnoliopsida > Santalales > Viscaceae > Viscum > Viscum album. The sequence continues at coordinate 538,371,284 of OY728129.1, forward strand.
GCTTCCATATACTGTTTGTGCACGATTTACATAAATAGGTCTATGGGACAATGGTGTAGTTTACCATAGGGGGAATAGATGCTGAAGGCTTCCTAAGATTGTATGATTACAATAATGATGTGATACCATAGGGGGAATGGAATTTGATCTCCCATAGAGTGTATGTAGTTATTCATTGCGAGAATACTTGGGGAATTGGATGTTGAGTGCCTCATCAGAGTGTCTATAGTTTATGATATGAGGCGACATGGGGAATTGACAGTGAGTGATTCCTCAAAGAGTCTCTACTAAAGCTATACCAGAGGCTTTAGAATATGATTATTTCGATGAGGTTTTATTGTTTTTTATTGTTTTAAATAGTGGGATTATTCAGTGATTACATTCTAGAGGGTTACTTATGAGTGTTGGATACTTAACTAATAAATTTAAATGGATGTAATTGGATGTGTAGGATTGTTTACTTTTGGGTAAATCCATGTTTATTTAATCATTTTTCATATTTCCTACCATATATATAATCAATAACTATTAGTTACATATCATTGGGAGGTTTCCAACTGGGATTTGTTTCACACCCTTTTGGGTCACGATTTTGGGCCCAAACAGATGATATTGTTTTAGGTCTTGATAAGGGAATGTGTCCTTCTACTTCTGGTAATTGATTTTTGTGGAGCTGGAGAGCATGGGACCATTTTCAGACTTGAGATGCTGCTAGATTTATTTACCTGTATTCCTTTGTACTTTGGTTTAGTACTGTACTTCATCATTATGACTTGTTTGGCTTCTTTCCTAGACATATGTGACATGCATCATTTATATATGTGCTCCAGTTTTTTATCTACATGGTTTCTTCCGATGTTTACTATTTCTTGTTATTAGTACTACATATTATATTATTATATGTTTATTTCCACTCTGTTACTCTTCCAATGAGGGCATCGTTTCCCCACTATCACACCCAAGGCGCTGGCTGCTAGTCGGCAGCCTCTGGCCATTGGGAAAATGACCTTGTGGCAACGTGACCAACTGGGTACGGGGCACCTCTAGGCAGCTCCCGGAACCGGAATGTTACATGTATTCATAGGAATGAATGGATTATTATATTTTAAAATCTAGATACATATGTAAGTTTAACATTACAATTTGAAATGAAAAAACAGTTTAGAATCATATTTTACAACATCTATGACTCCTAGATTAGTTTTATAAGTCATTCATAATATACCTCTTCATGTCATGGGAAAATGAAACATAGGAATTGGGTGAGCTCATTATCTCAGTAAGGGTAAGAAGTATAGTGGAAAATAACATAATACTAAACAGTAGGATAGATGAATAATTGAAAACACATTCCATTTAAAATAATAAACATGAACACATTATGGTAGGAATATGTGCAGGGTAAATATTCCAACAAATAAACATAATCATGGGTATGATACTAGTCGAATAACCACATGAACTGTGAATTTATAGATTCAAAATGAGGTAAATTAATATGTCAGACATTATGAAACATACCTTCAAGTCACTTCATAGACATTAAAAAAGTATTATGTCCTCAGCCAAAACTATATCTAAAAATGGGAAACCCTCAGCCATGTCAATACCAGTTTGTATCATGATACATACTAATCAATTGAGGGGATATAGTGGGTCCCAACCATCAATAAAAATTCCAATTTATTAGTTATGAATGGAGATAAACATAAATGACATAAAAATTCAAATTGAATGTAACATATAAAATGTTATTAATTTTTTCAAACAATAACCATAAACACTAACCATTACGAGTAAAAGGGTGAATGGTTTTAAGATAGATAATCCCGACAAAAACTAATCCCAAAACATTAAATTAAATATGATATATTATATCATAAAAATTAATCCAATTAAAAAATAATAATCAATAGGAGTGTTTAAATTGATCAATATACTCTTGTAAAATCATCCAGTAAATCTTGGGATAAATACATTTTTATATTGGAAAAGAAGAGTACTTTTGGAAAAATATTTTTGTAAAACAATAAGTGAAGTAGGATAGAATTTTTATTATATAATGATACTTTTATAATGTTAATGGTTACCAAAAAAAGATTATAAAGTGATCTTGCAAATAGGCACGGATTTGATAAATTCCCTTAAATCTGGCACGCATTTCAAGAAGAATTTTCGAATGATCTTTTCAAAACATATAACTAGCCAAAAATGAATGTAGGATTCTGATTGGTAGACATATATAAAAAATTTCAATAGAATATATGAGGAGTTAATATGAATAAATAAAAATTTCATTGTCGTATTTAGAGAAAGAGAGTAACCAAATTGAAATGGAGGTTCAGGTAGAAAATCCCTCACCTTAAGTCTAAATGTCCCACTCGTGACCTTATGGTCATGGAATATAAAATACAGATCATTAATGTAACACCCCAAGATTCTATAGTACACTTCTCTTTTAATAATGTAATATTGTGTGTTGTACGCAACATCGAGTTCTAACACACACCACAACTGATCAAACTAGTCGTTATGAATAGTAATACCCACTTTTTGAAATTTTATAAACTTTATCTCACAAAATGGAATTCATTTTTGTATTTGTAGTATCAAATTTAGCCTATGGTGAAATTTTGGTACTTATCGGATAACATTAATATTTTGATGAATAGTGAAAATTACTAAATTTGAATTAAAACCAACTTTTTAGTCAAAATAATTAATAGTGATAAATTATGAATTTGAGTGGTTTTACAGAATATTTAGAATATATTCATACCATTTTATACAATGTTTTTCCTTGGACATAATTTCACAATTAAACCGAACATAAACAAGTATCAATCTTCTGATAGTTATTATATCTTAAAAACACGCTTTTTGTTTTGACAACGGGAATTAATTTTAAATTAATTTCTGCAACTTCTGTGTTTTGAATTTAGAAAAATGGATTCCATATTTGGAATCAGGATGTTCAAATTGTGTAAATAGGTCACTTTTATTTTCAGACATTTTGAATAATTACTTCGGTAAATATTTTATTTACCACGGTTAAAGGTTAAATCCGGTAAATAATGGTTAAAAATAATAATATTATAATAATATAAAATTACCCTAAAACGTGTCCTAACATTATTGGTTGATACATTGTCCACCATGGTCATCTTTGGGTCAATTTTGGGACCCCATGGTGCCACTTGTATGTGATAGGGACACTTTATTTGTAATTAAGTTAAAATGAATACAAAAATGACACAAGCATATATCTTTTAGAAACATAATTTTTACATAAGGTTATATATGTTGGATTTTCCAATATAAGTATTAATTATAAATATAATAGGATTTCCTACATAATGGTATTTTATTTATAATTTTAGACATTAAATAATTTAAATATATATGACACAAAAGTGATGCTGTAATTACCATAATAGTGAAAAATCAAAATTATTGATATTGTAGATACCCAAATAAATATAATTTGAGACTTTTTATGAATTACACTAATTTCCTAGGTTAATAGGCATTGTTAGTAATTATTTAATTAACTGTTTAGTAGTAATCATTCTTTTATGATTTTAACAAAAATCAATTACTGAACAGAGTCAAAATTGACATAAAAGAGTTTTTAAAATAAATATTATATTATTAATTGATATTAAATTCCTAAAAATCTAAGGATTGGCCAAGATACTTATATCACTATAGGTGTATTATTAATGGACCACTTGGGGGTCTCTTGGATGTATATAGTATGTTTATTAACCATATAATATAAAAATACAAAGAGACATTGTAAAAGTTAAACTAAATAACTAAGAGTTAATACTTAAAGATAAGGTTAGTATAATGACCCAAACCTATATAAATTCTAATGGTTGAGTGGTTCTCGACCTATCCCCACCTTTGAAATAAAATAATCTAGTTTGGAGACATTATAAACCGAATATGAATTTATTATAAAATAATATTTCTAGCTTTTCCAAAGGTGCCCCTCACCCCTCTTATAAAAGGGAACTCTCCCTTCTCATTAACTCACACCTTCAAAGCCTTTTGGATCGTCCAAAATCTGCCCACATACTATCTAAACTTCCCTAACTTCATCCTAGAGGCCTTACTTTAGTCATAAAGCCAACATAAGGATCCCTTTTGATCAAATCAAAAGGAAGAACCCAAAGAAGAGGTAATGATTTCACCACCCTTTTTCATGTTCCTTTCTTCTTCCACTTATTCTTTATTTGTTATTACCATTATAAAATAATAACTCAAGTATCATATATATAATGTGATTTTATTATAAATATGGTACAATCATATTCATTATTCTATCCATCCTTTGAATAACATGTCACCATACATGCGTACGTACGGCTTACCGTCTCCACGTCGTGGTGTAATTGTTATTCAATAAATTATTTTTTGGATGGGTATAATAATGATGTGTAATTAATTTAAGTAATAAATGTAACAAGATAATTATTCTGTATATATGATATAACATCCAATTATATATTATTTAAATATGAAAATAATGATATTGTCGCTCGTGCGTACGTACGGACCACCGTCTCCACAAACGCGATGAGATTCATTCTCCATCGTATCCATTCAATTCTAAATCTCATTTGATGATTAATAATAGTATCTAAGGACTTGATATCATTATGGATATGAATAAGATACATCCTATCCATGAAAAACATGTCTTACGTAACAAAACATATAAAATAAAACGAGTAAGTTAACACCCGAAACAATGATAATACTAAGATATTATTAACAAATCAATGTTAAAAGATCATATATGATATCATATTTTTGTATATGATTCTTGTATAATTTAATAACAATTATTTCACCATTATACATGAGTTTAACCTACCCCCAACCAAGGAAAAGTACAAGGTAAGGTTTATTTTCCAATCGCTTCATTATCCAAGGTTGTTTATACGTAATAATCTACTGGGATCTCTTTATCATCCACATACATGCTTCTTAAAAATGAATTTCAAATTTTTTTTACTATTTAAAATAATTTGGTTTAAATTCATTTATAACCTTGTTTGACTTTTTATAAGAGTTTTATAAAGTAATCTTTCCGTCGTTTTCAAAACAAAGTGCTTTTTAACCTTTTTGACAGAATTAAGGTAAGAATGTTTTTTAACTTATACGGCGGGAGCGGCTATTTTCCGCCGTTATAAAATTGTTGAAGCTTCCTTTACAAGATTTAAGAATATTTTAAAATAAAATGATTTATTTTATAAATATGTGACTCTTAAATGATTTCAAAATAGAAAGAGATATTTCTATAAAAAGTGTTTTGATTTCATCTATGTCAACATCCTTTGATGGATTTTACGCTTATTTGAAGTTGATTTATTATGATACAAAACTTATATATTGTATTGAAGGTTTTGTGATATTTTTGACTGTGGATGTGTTATTTTTATACCATTCATGTTTTATGGATTAAGTATTCACATTTCATATGCTAGTTTTAATACGAATGTTTATGTTATGTTTAAACCGTTTCATATGGGAATGCATTGAACTTAATATGTGACGGGTGGAGCCCGATATAGCTCCTCGATGCATCGGTAGGTCTCATGAGACAAACAGTTGTCTTGGCACAAGGACTTGGAAAAATCTTATTTGTAGTCTTGTCATGAGGCCCTCGCTATGTGGTTATGATAATATGGCATTATGCATTCCATCATTATGAATGTGGTTATTGATATTTCATGTGATTATTCGATTAGTAGAATATCCATGTGAATAATTAAATGGCATTATTTAATTTTATTTTTGCCATACTATGTTGAAGTTCATGTTTGAAAGGATTTTTTAGTTATAAATTGCCTTAAATGTTTATTCTTATTTATGAAAGTTTCTGATATATTGTTGTCCCTACTGGGCATTTGAGAACACCCCTTTTATATGTTTTATTTTTCCCAGGATGTGAAGAAGTAAATTATGAATGACCTGCAGGGATATTATGAGGGGATAATAGTGTGGACTATGGAGAAAATATGTTTTTGTTGTAGTTTTTCACCTTATGATGTAATGTGAAACATTATGAATATATCTAGTGTTTCCAAGGCTACTAAACCAATCAGTTTTTCGAGATTTGATCTTTCTTGTGATCATGCCAATGTTATGTAATAATGCACTGACTCTGGGTAACTGGGGTTGGGGCGTTACAGTTAGTATCAGAGGATGTTTAGTACAAACCTTGGAAACTAGATTTAGATAAACTATGATTAGAGCACGTAGACCTAAGATGAACATTGAGGATTAGTATAAAATAACTTCCTAGAATTTTGGTATTGTAGAGATTTTGTGAGTGTTCCGAGCAATACATCCATGTCTAGATATGAGTCAGTAGAGGCGGCCCTGGCACAGATGTACCTAGGGGTAAAACCCAAAAACACCGCTTTGAGCTAGACTCGAACGGGAACTGGTGCATGACAACGGGCCTTGCTGCACTTTTGGTTACGACACTCATGGGGATATGCTTAGGATAACTCTCTTTTTCTTTACAAATCATTATGAAGGGTTAATGAGTATATACTTCTTCAAATAAAACATTTTTTTATGATTATGGATTATATCCATAAATAGTTCAATTTATGTTATGTGTTTTATAAGTATGGGATTATGTATTTTGATTCATAAAATGATCTAGTTTATGCCATTGTTTAGAAATGGACCCTAGTGGAAGAAATGAAAACCGTATCAATGCACACACTCCATGTAGGGATTTCCCTCCTGCTCAAGATAATTATAGTGGAGCTGGTGATGCAACCAGTGTCGATCAGCTAATCACCATACTGGGACAACTCACTCAGGTTATGAATAATAACCTTACCCGTATGGAGCACCATGATCCGCAGCGTGGAGGATCAATGTTAAATCGATTCATGAGGAAACAACCACCAATGTTCCATGGGAGTACAAATCCCTTAGTAGATGAGAAATGGATAACTTCCATAGAGAAAATATTTCAGGCTTTGGGGAGTAGTGAAAGGGAAAAAGTTATCATGGCAGTTTACCGCCTCACTAGAGATGCTGATAAATGGTGGTCATTGATTCAAAACATGAAGAAAGACGATGAAGTATCAAATATGGAATGGAGGGAGTTCAATAGTCTGTTTTTAGAAAAATAATTTCCTCGTGACCATTGAGCAGATATGGAAAGGCAATTTCTGAGTCTGAGACAAAAGGAGGATGAGAATGTCACAAAGTACGAGGCTAACTTTACAAGGTTAACAAGGTATGCTGGAGATTATATACAAAACCCCAGAAGTAAGATTGATCGTTTCTTTGATTGGTTAAAACCATTTCTCCATCGAGAATTAGTCTGACAATCCTTTCCTTTGTATGAAGACATTGTCTCATGTGCTATCAAGACCGAAAAGGAACTCTCTAAGTCTTCTAACTTTAAAGAAAAGCAAGAAAAGAAGTGATCTGCTGATAAATCTGGGAATGTAAATAAGGGGAAGAAGGGAAAGGTTGAATATCCATCCTGTGGTAAATGTGGGAAGAAACACCCTGGTACTTGCTTAAAGGGAATGGGTGTCTATTACAAGTGTGGTGAAAAATGCCACCATGCTCGGGATTACAAAGGGAAGAAAGAAGCTACCAATGTTTAGTGCTACAATTGTAGGGAGATGGGACATTATGCAAATGAATGACCTAATCGTCAGGGGAACTTACCTCAGAAAAGGCCATGGGATATAGGCCAAGATTTTTCTATCACTACTGCTGAGGTAGAAGCTCCGAAATACGTGGTGGAAGTTAATTTAATGGTTTCCTCAAGTTTAGAAAATGCATTATTTGATTCTGGATCATCGCATTGTTTCATATCATCTTAGTTTGCTAATAAAATTAGATATTTCCATTTTGATTTAACAAGGGAGTTGTCAGTTAAACCTCCTAAGGGAAGTATCATTGCAACAATGTTTTGTGAATCAGTTCCAATTAGAACACATAAATGTTCTTTATCTGCAGATCTCATCGTCATACCTATGATTGAGTTTGATATAATCCTAGATATGGATTGGCTTTCGGACTATGATATGAAGATTTAGTGTAAGAAGAAGGAGGTTATGATTTTTGATGATGATGATAAGGAACACCTTATCTTTAGAGAATAATCATCACCACCTAATTCTTATCTAGATCCAACCCCAGTAGCTCAACTAAGTTCAATTATTGGGGAGTAAGTGAAATAAATGACAGTGGGTGAGGATTGGAATGTTCAAATAGAGGATGTACCTGTTGTGAAAGAATATGCAGATGTATTTCCGGAAGATATACCTGGACATCCTCCAGAACGAGAAGTTGAGTTTTCCATTGATTTAATTCCTGGATCAAGGCATATATCGAAGACCCCTTATAGAATGGACACTGTAGAATTAGTTGAATTAAATAAAAAACTAGAGGAATTGAGTAATAAGTGATTTATTCACCCTAATGTTTCTCCATGGGGAGCCCCTGTTCTTTTTGTTAAAAAGAAAGATGGATCTTTGAGGTTATGTATCGACTATAGGGAGATCAATGCTATAATAATAAAGAACAAGTATCCCCTACCTCGCATTGATGATTTATTTGACCAACTGCATGGAGATTAATACTTTTCAAAGATTGACCTTCGATCTGGATACCATCATTTTTTTGTAAAGAAGTAAGACATTCCAAAGACAACATTTGGAACTAGCTACATGCATTATGAGTTTACAGTAATGCCTTTTGGATTGACTAATGCACCCTATGTATTCATGGATCTGATGAATAGTGTTTTCAAGGAATATCTTGATGAATTTGTGCTGGTATTTATTGATGATATCATGGTATAATCCAAAAGCTACGAAGTTCATAAAAATCACTTGCGCGTTTTCCTGAAGACACAGAGAAGACATGAATTATATGGAATGTTTAGCATGTGTGAATTCTGGCTTCATGATATTTTTTTTCTTTTCCAAATTGTCTCTAAAAATGGAATCTTTGTTGATCCGTCTAAGACCAAGGAAATCCAAGAATGGCCAACACCTATGAGTATAAATGAGGTACGCAGTTTTGTTTGATTGGAAGGTTATTATCGACATTTCGTCCAGAATTTTGCCCGATTGGCAAAGCCATTAACGAAGCTCACACGTAAAGGGGTTAAATTTGTTTGGACAAAATAGTGTGAAGAATGTTTTGAATAACTGAAGTGAATATTAGTCAATTCTCCTATATTGACTCTTCCATCTGGGAATGATGGGTTCATTATTTATAGTGATGCATCGAAGAAAGGACTTGGTTGTGTCCTTATGCAGAATGATAGGGTTATTGCCTATGCATCATGACAGTTGAAAATTCATGAGCAAAACTATCCTACTCATGATCTCGAGTTAGCAGTTTTGATCTTTTCTTTGAAGATATGGAGGCACTACGTTTATGGTGAAAAATGTGAGATTTATACTGATCACAAGAGTTTAAAGTATATTTTCTCACAAAAAGAACTCAACATGAATCAAAGGAGATGGCTTGAATTACTCATGGATCATGATTGCACGATACACTACTACCCGGGGAAGGAAAAAAAGGTGGCAGACGCTTTGAGTAGAAAAGACCATGGAGTTTTGATCAATATGATAATTGAAAGGGATCCAATTTTCATGGATCTAGTGAAGATGGACATGGGAATAACCCGGGAAGGTGAAACATCAATGCTTTTTCAAATGGATGCCAAACCAACTTTAATAGAAAGGATTAAGAGTTCTCAGACCGATGATGAATAATTTCAAAAGAAGATTAAAGATGTTAATGATGGGAGATTGAGAGACTTTGTGTATGAAGATGGAATTTTGAAATTTGGGAAGAGACTTTCTGTTCTCGATATACCTGATCTAAAAAGGGAATTTCTGGATGATGCTCAATGTTCCAATTTATCTATACACCCTGGGAGCACCAAAATGTATAGATATTTGAAAGGAACGTTTTTTGTGGGACAACATGAAGAGGGAGATTGCTGATTTTGTGTCAAAATGTATGGTTTGTCAACAGGTGAAATCTGGAAGGCAAAAATTGGTGGATTCATGCAACCTCTTCCCATACTAGAGTGGAAATGGGACAATATTACGATGGAATTTGTCATGGGACTACCAAAGACTCCTAGAAGGAACGATGAAATATGGGTTATTGTTGATCCTCTTACCAAGTCAGCACATTTTCATGCTATAAGAGAAGATATACCACTGGAACATCTATCAAGACTATATATTAATAAAGTTGTGTGTCTTAATGGAGTTCCCCTATTGATTGTTTCTGATCGTGATCCCCGTTTTACTTCATGATTCTGGAAAAGTATTCAGAAATCCCAGGATACTAAACTTCATTTGAGCACTGCCTACCACCCTCAAACGGACGTACAATAAGAACGAACTATTAAAACCTTAGAATACATGTTGAGATCCTTCTCACTTGACTTTTAGGGTATGTGGTATCAATATTTACCTCCGGTAGAGTTTTCTTATACCAATAGCTTCCATTCGAGTATTCAGATGGCACCATATGAAGCTTTATACGGGAAGAGATGTCGCACACCAACCTGTTTGGATGACGTTGGTGAAAGAAAACTTGTAGGTCCAGAACTGGTAGAGGAAACAATGGAAAAGGTGAAGGTAATCCAAAATCACATCAAAGTATCTCAAAGTAGGTAGAAGAGCTATGTCGATAATCGAAGGAAGGATTTGGAATTTCAAGTCAGTGATCATGTTTTCCTGAATGTATCTCCATGGAAGGGAGTCATATGTTTTGGTAATAAAGGTAAATTGAGTCAGAGGAAAATCGGACTTTATAAATTCTAGAACGAATTGGGGTTGTAGCTCACTGATTGGAAATGCCACCAAGTCTCTCTAAAGTTCATGATGTGTTCCACGTATCTCTATTGAGGAAATACATGCCTGACCCAATGCATGTACTCACCTACGAGTAATTAGAACTGGAACCCGATCTGTCTTATTTCGAATAGCCCGTCAAGATTCTTGATATGAGAGAACAAGTACTGAGAAACCGGAAAACATGTCTGGTAAAATTCTTGTGGAGAAACCATAAGATGGAAGAGGCAACGTGGGAACCCGAGGAACATATGATGAAGAACCACCCGAGTCTTTTCATGGGGTAGTATTCAAGAAATTTTGAGGACGAAATTATTTGAAGGAGAGTATAATGTAAAACCCCAAGCTTCTACAGTATGCTTCTCTTTGAATAATGCAATACCGTGTGTTGTATGCAACATCGAGTTCTAACACACACCACAACCGATCAAACTATCTGTTTTGAATAGTAATACCTAATTTTTGAAATTTTTTAAATTTTATCTCTCAAAATGGACTTCATTTTTGGATTCGTAGTATCGTATTTATCCTAAGGTGAAATTTTGGTACTTTTCAGATAACTTTAATATTTTGATGAATAGTGAAAATTACTATATTTTAATTAAAAACAAATTTTTTAATCAAAATAATTAATAGTGATAAATTTTGAATTTGAGTGGTTTTAAAGAATATTTAGAATATATTTTTACCATTTAATACAATGTTTGTCATTGGACATTATTTCACAATTAAACCGAACATAAACAAGTTTCAATCTTTTGATAGTTATTATATCTTAAAAACACCTTTTTGTTTTGACAGCAGGAATTAATTTTAAATTAATTTCTGCCACTTCGGTTTTTTGAATTTGGAAAAATGGATTCCATAATTGGAATCAGGATGTTCAAATTGTGTAAATAGGTAACTTTTGTTTTTAGACATTTTGAATAATTACTTCGGTAAATATTTTATTTACCATGGTTAAAGGGTAAATCCGGTAAATAAGGGTTAAAAAATAATATTATAATAACAACAAATTACCCTAAAACGTGTCCTAACCTTATTGATTGATACTTGTTCGACCATGGGCATCTTTGGGTCGATTTAGGGACCACATGGTGCCACTTTTAATTGATAGGGACACTTTATTTTTAGTTATGTTAAAATGAATACAAAAATGACACAAGCATATATCTTTTAGAAAAACAATTTTTACATAGGGTTATATATGTTGGATTTTTGACTATAATTATTCATTAGAAATTTAATATGATTTCCTATATAATGGTATTTTATTTATTATTTTTAGACATTAAATAATTTAATTTATATATGACACAATGGTGATGCAGTAATTAGCATAATAGTGAAAAAGTAAAATGATTGATATTGTAGATACCCAATAAATATAATTTGAGACTTTTTATGAATTAAACTAATTTCATAGGTTAATAGGACATGTTAGGAATTATTTAATTAACTGTTTTAGAAGTAATCATTTTGTTATGTTTTTTACAAAAATAAATTATTGAATAGAGTCAAAATTGACATAAAAGAGTTTTTAAAAAAAATATTATATTATTAATTGATAATAAATTCTTAAAAATCTAATTTTCGGCCAAGAGACTTATTTCATGATAGGTGAATTATTAATGGACCACTTGGGGGTCTCTTTGATGTATATAGTATGTTTATTAACCATATAATAAAAAAATAAAAAGATACATTGTAAAAGTGAAACTAATTAACTAAGAGTTAACACTTAAAGATAAGGTTAGTATAATGACCCAAACCTATCTAAATTATTTTTTTGAGTGTTTTTCGACCTATCCCCAACTTAAAATTTAAATAATCAACATTGGAGCCATTATAAACCGAATATGAATTTATTATAAAATAATATTTCTAGCTTTTCCAAAGGTGCCCCTCACCCCTCTTATAAAAGGGAAGTCTCCCTTCTCATTAACTCACACCTTCAAAGCCTTTTGGATCTTCCAACCTTTTCCCAAATACTCTGTAAACATCCCTCACTTCATCCTAGAGGCAATACTCTAGTCAGAAAGCCATTTTAAGGAGCTATTTTGATCAAATCAAAAGGAAGAACCCAAAAAAGAGGTAATGATTTCACTACCATTTTTCAAGTTCCTGTCTTCATACACTTCTTCATTCATTGTTATTACCATTATAAAATAAAAACTCCAGTATCTTATTTATACTGTGATGTTATCATAAATATGGTACAATCATATTCAGTATTCTATCCATCCTTTGAATAACATGTCACCATACATGCGTACGTACGACTTACCGTCTCCACGTCGTGGTGTAATTGTTATTCAATAAATTATTATTTAGATGGGTATAATAATGATGTGTAATTCATGTAAATAATAAATTTAACATGATAATGATTCTTTATATATGATATATAATCCAATTATATATTATTTTAATACCAAAACAATGATATTTTCGCTTGTGCGTACGTACGGACTACCGTCTTCTCGAACACGATGAGATTCATTCTCCATCGTATCCATTCAAGTCTAAATCTCATTTGATTATTAATAATAGTATCTAAGAACATGATATAATTCTGAATATGAATAAGATACAACCTATCCATGAAAAACATGTCTTACGTAACAAAACATATAAAAGAAAACGAGTAAGTTAACACCCGAAACAATGATAATACTAAGATATTATTAACAAATCAATGTTAAAAGATCATATATGATATCATATTGATGTATATGATTATTGTATAATTTAATAACATTTATTTCACCATTATACAGGAGGTTAACCTAACCCCAACCAAGGAAAATTACAAGGTGTGGGTTATTTCACAATCTCTTCATTATCCGAGGTTGTTTACACGTAATAATCTACTGGGATCTCTTTATCATCCACATCCATGTTTCTTAAAAATGCATTTCAAAACATTTTTACTATTTAAAAGAATATGGTTTAAAGTCATTTATACCCTTGTTTGACTTTTTATTATATTTTTATAAAGGAATCTTTCCGTCATTTTCTAAACAAGGTGCTTTTTATCCTTTTCGACAGAATTAAGGTAAGAATGTTTTTTTTTAGTTATACGGTGGGTGCGGATATTTTCCGCCGTTATAAAATCGTCGAAGCTTCCTTTACAAGCTAATAAGAATATCTTAAAAAAATTATTTTATAAACATGTGACTCTTAAATGATTTCAAAATAGAAAGAGATATTTCTCTAAAAAGTGTTTTGATTTCATCTATGTTAACATCCTTTGATAGATTTTACGCTTATTTGAAGTTGATTTATTATGATACAAAACTTCTATATTGTATTGACGGTTTTGTGATATGTTTGACTGTGGATGTGTTATTTTAATACCATTCATGGTTTATGGATGAAGTATTTACATTTTGTATTCTAGATTTAATATGAATGTTTATGTAATGTTTTAACCTTTTCATATGGGAATGCATTGGACTTAATATGTGACGGGTGGAGCCCTCTATAGCTCCTCGATGCATCGGTAGGTCTCATGAGACAAACTAGTGTCTTTGCACAAGGCCTTGGAAAAATCCTATTTGTAGTCTTGGTACGAGGCCTTGGCAATATGGTTATGATTGTCTGGCATTATGCATTCCATCATTATGAAAGTGGTTATAGATATTGCATGTGATTATTCGATTAGTAGAATATCAATGTGAATAAGTTAATGGCATTGTTTCATTTTATTTTTGCCATACTATTTTGAAGTTCATTTTTAAAAGGATTTTGTTTAGTTATACATTTCGTTAATTATTTATTATTATTTATGAATGTTTCCGCTATATTGTTATCCTTACTGGGCATTTGATCTCACCCCTTTTCTATGTTTTATTTTTCCCAAGATGTGAAGAAGTAAATTATGAATGACCTGCAGGGATATTATGTGGGGATAATAGTGTGGACTATGGAGAAAATATGTTGTTGTAGTAGTTTTTCACCTTTTTATGTAATGTATAACTTTGTGAATATATCTTGTGTCTCCAAGGTTACTAAACCAATCGGTCTTTTGAGATTTGATCGTTCTTGTGATCATGGCAATGTTATGTAATAATGCACCGACTCTGGGTAACTGGGGTCAGGGCGTTACAATTAATAACTGAATTAAGAACCTATTTTTCATTTATATAGTTTATAAAAAAAAATTCTACATTTATGTCCTTATTGATAAGTTATAATATAGAATTCTTTTGTTTCAGATTTTTCATTTCCATGATTATCATAATCAATTCACTTTTTATTTCGTAACAGATTTCATGTTGAATGGATGAAAATATCTAAAATTTAATTCTAATAATATTTATGAACATAAAATTGTGTTAATGGTAATTAATATAATTTTTATTCATTTAATTAGGAGACATCATTATATGAAATGTTAATGACAACCAGTTAGATTATTTTAGTTGTGTTTTGATTATTAGTAACTAGTTTGGTCATATGATTTAATATTATGTACATATAATAGGTACAACATATTAAATAGGTTATAATACAATTATAATAGCCTTTTATTCCATATAAATGGTTTCATGACCAGTATTGTATGGGAAATTGAAGAATGAAACTTCTTCGTCCATGAAGGTTGTAAGTCGGCCCCTCGCGGATGATGATTTTGTTTATAAAATAAAAGAAAGAGAGAAAGTAAGGATATTGGTGATGGTTATTCAATACAGATGATATAATTTCAATATATAGATGATATAGGAGTAATCCTGGGAATTTGTAAATAGGATTTGAAGATAGGATAACAATAGAAAGGACCTTGAAAAGAAATTGAACGATACTAAATGTGAATTTAACTCTTGAATCCACCTCATTCAGAATGTCATTAAGGGAAGGGGTAATTTGATATTGAAAATACCGAGATCTCATGGACAAGTGGAGGGAATAGGGAAGGGTATTTGGGTATAACATTGATGATACAAAAGGATTATAGGAGTGATAAGAAGAGGGAGTGAGTCGGGGTTTTATAGTGGAGTAGATGATTGTTGTCACATTATGTCACTCATTAATTTATTATTTTTCCAAAGACAACTAATAATATTGATTATAAAGACCCATAATAGTGATATTTTAATGATTTTACAAAACTAATGGTTCATACATCATCCATGATTCTATTAATAGTGAATTTATCAAAAACTATATATATACAGTAAATTACTGTATTTTAATAATCATCAAAAATTCATGTTTTAGAGAAAAATACCAAAAAACATCCAAACCATTTTTAGATTTATTTAATTTAATAATGTTCTCCATTTTTTTAAAAATATTTTTGTAAATATTATTAATTTAATATTCAATGAAAATCCTAACATATTCAAAAATTAACAATTTTATATCTATATTTTGTTTTCTTCCACCTTGAAAAATTAATCAAGATATTATTTTCATAAAACCATAAGATAATAAAATAATAATAGTATTTACAATTCATATTAATATTGTTAAGGTTATGTTACTGTACATATAAAACTATGTTTGTATTATCAATGACTGTATAATTTGTAGAATGCAATTGTGTTTGACATTATTTCAAAATTCAAATCATAGTGGTGGAAAAATTATGTTTATAGGATATGATACAAAAAATGGTGTTTTTTAGAGACATAGTATTTTCTACATTAAATATTAAATTTATGGTTTAAATCATGGGGTATTACATTTTCTACCAGTAAGGGAGGTAGCGTTCTCTATTTATTTAGTTCCTAGTACTTAATGAGATTATATTCCCTCTTACCACATCAAACCAGTGAAATGAAAGAGATGAAGACTTAGTTGGATGAACTTCTTTGAGAATGGATTTATATTCCTCGGTGTTCCACCTTGGGGGTGTTGATTCTCGTTTCTAATAAGGCTAATTGTTCAATATTCATATTGGTGGATTACTAAAAACTAAATCATGTGAAAATAATGAAAATGTATTTTTCCAACATATTTATGACATCTTTGATAAATTTAAATGGGTAATGTGGTTATCAATGATTGAAATATTATTTTCTTACTATCAGTTTCGGAAAAAGAATCTATAATATAGAAAACTACTTTTTAGAGCAGATTCATACATTATGATTACCTTGTTATTCCATATTTTCTAACAAATTCTCCTGTAAATTTCCTAGATTTAATGAAATGTATTTTCCATGAATATCTAGATACATCTATGATGGTCTTTATAGATTTCATCCTCATTTAATCTATGTACGAGTAGGAACATGTGCATCATCGAATAATAGTTATAGACTTTTTGAAAAATCATCGACTATATGCCAAAATTTAAAAATGTTATTTCATTATTTGGGAATTTATGTTATTGGGAAACATGATGCCATAACAATGAAAATTATTTAACATTGTTAATATTATTTCTATTATTACAATGAAACAATCGTGAAATGTTTTCAATATTCTGAACTCCCTGCATTTGTGATTTATTATCATGAGTTTGTTAAGGAAATTTCAATGTTGTATTTTCTGATGAATGCACAATCATAGAATGGAATAAAATGGTTACAAGGATGAAACAATTATGGTATAATTTTTTGAGATGAAAAAATGTATTGCTAATTTACCAATGTTAACTATTCCAGAGGCTGGGTAGGACTGATGCATTGGGATTAGGTTTTGGTTGACTCCTTATGCATGGTGATCATGTTTCTTCATATAGATACCATCATCATAGGCCACATGAGATGAATAACCTGACCCATGAACATGAAAATTTAGATATGATGCACGTGCTTATGATTTTACGGAATTAACTTTAAGGAGAAATGATTATAGTTTTTTAGGTGACAAGATATTGGGTTATGTCTTCTCTCAAGATGATTTGAATATCTGCTAGAGGTGTTAGGTGGAATATTGGTTGTAATTATATTTTGAAATCACATATTACATATGGAAAGTGAATTTCATCACATATTCATTGAGATTAAAACATTCAACCATGTCTAGGAATGAATCTTCTAAAGAGTGGAACTTTATGGAACTTTCTAAAAAGTTTTATATTGGAGTACACGAATCATTGTGTGAGGTTTCTATTCCCAATGATCATTTGAAATATTCTCTTATCAAGACAATTCTTTGAAAACTATATCTTGATGATGATTTACATAGAACTACAGTGTCCATTTATTGTAGGGATATAGTTTTTATTGGACATCCTCCAAATTCGTCATTTTATTCTCTTTGAATCGCCTTGATGAGGCATTTGTGGTATGAAAATATGTGATGAGGGGATTTCCATATTTCAAAGTGGGGATTTTACCGAGGGACAATTAATATATTAAATTTCCTGAACATCAATTTTTATGGATAGGTATGAGACATGTAATGGATTATTTTATCTCTCATTTCTATACATTCCAACAGGTTGAGGCTGATAACCAAAAACCAATGGGTTTCAATCAACCACTTTTGATGCCTAAAAAGAATTGGGATAATATATATATGGATATTGTTTTTGGTTATCACTATAACTAGAAGAAAAAAGAATTATATTTTAGATGTGATTAATAAAATAATTAAATCATGACAAATTTTAAAAATTCATGATGCAACCAAAGATGATGAGTTTGAAAATCTATATGTGAATGATATTGTTCATTTCACAAGAATTCCATCTAATAAATTCTCTGATAGAGATCCT
Organism: Viscum album; assembly: GCA_963277665.1. Lineage (NCBI taxonomy): Eukaryota > Viridiplantae > Streptophyta > Magnoliopsida > Santalales > Viscaceae > Viscum > Viscum album. Next base: position 538,389,845 of record OY728129.1, read on the forward strand.
ATGATCACTTATAATTTTTGTATATGCCTTCAAGTGTTACTATTATCTCACAATAGTTAGAGTACATCAAACAATCAACAGATAGATAGCTAGCTGGAAAAAGCTATACATATTCTTGGGGATATGATCGGTGCTAGTGTTCTCAACTTGGGTGGGTCTTAGGATGATCATTTGTGACTATATGAGTTTTCATATAAAATAATTTTCCTGTCTAGAATCAATATGGATCAATTTGATTCCTTTTATAGCTGGCCTTAAATATATTCTTTGAGTTGGTTAGAGATTGGGGATATATCTTTTGCTAGGCCAATCATTGTTTAAGATATGATTGATAATATTTAGTATTTTTTTCAAATAATTTTGAATTTATAGAGATTGTATATTTCATTTGAATATATTCATCATATACCATTGGAGTTCTCAATTAGTGACTAGGTGTTCTTGACATGGTCCCCCCTATTGGGTCATCAACGACATAAGAGGAAAGGGAATGTTACTCTATATATTGTGGGGCCTTTTTAGGTTGTTGAATAGGTGGTAAATGTTTTTTTATCATTTTTCACATGAACCTTAACAAATGTTTATGATAAAATTGTTTCATATATATATACTATGAATGTATATTTTTATTCATACCATTATCCAAGCTTGCGTGATCAAGTTATTGAATGTAGTTTATATTTTACTGAATGGCCTATCATGATAGATTATTATAATACCAAGGTAATTCATGAGAGGATTATACTATTGATTCTTGTTCTATGGAATCCTATTTATGATAATAATGTTATGTGGAAGATGGAGGAATTTATGGGAGATTAATTCAATCATCACTTTCTCATGGAATATTCTCTCTAAGATATCTATGGACAGAATGTTTCTATTGTGAGGAGGTTGTAACATCTGGTATCATTTTCCATATATTCCTAAACCCCTTTTTTTAACAATCTTTTGATAGGTATGGTTTGGGGTTGTAATGGGTTAGAAATTTTATGAAAATTCAAAAAATTGGCAAGTTAATTGTTGGTGGATGGTTTGCCCAAAGCGTGAAATCACAAGCATTGGTTCATTTTCATAGGTAGTTAATTTTTTATCAGACCTTGTTACCTCATAAGAGAAACTTTGTGGCCCATTTTAAATCTGCGCATGGCCTAGCCATGTTGTTTGGTTTAATCATTTGAATCTTCCCAGCTAAATGTGCATTGGATTTAATTGATCAAGAAATTTATTTTAAAATCCCAGAACCATATATTTAGGTTCTAGATGGAAATATTATGACACCAAACAATCTTTTCATCCATAAGAGAACCCAATAGGTATTCATGATCCCAAATATACACCCTGAAAGATAATTTAAGCTAAACAAAGGACCTTATATCTCCTCTTAGTTTGTTTCCTATTTCCATTCTATATCTCTTGTTGTCTCACTTTTGTGACGTAAGGTTCTGTGGATCCCCTATTGGTTATTATAATAAAAAACCAATGTTTTTGGATGATAATCCTACGTTATCATTTTTTTCATGATTCCATGATTTTGGATTTTCATTGAAAAATCATGATTAGTGGTTGGTTAATCAAGGTCGGTGGATCTCTAGGTAGGTTTTTCCATCATGGAGCCTAAATATTGTTAACCCTTAATTGTTTAATTTAATTGAAATCATTTGAATTAATTTATATTTATTTATTTAAATTAATTTAATTTAATTTAATTTTTTTCTAAAACACCAATTTAATTATATCGGAGTTTTAAAATTTTATTTTGGAATGAAAATTTAGAAACACAAATTCCATAGAATTGGGGTGAATTTCTAGAAATTCATGAAATAGAAAAAAAAAATTAATCAAGGAATAGGTTTGATGGAAAATATTGTGGACAACACAATTCCATTGAATTGGGGGTTTATTATGATATTCATGTAAATTATTTATGATTAAATTATTTAATTTAATTGTGATTGTGAATTGTGAAATTGAATTTTGAAATGATTTAAAATTAATATTTTAAAAAAATGGATAAAAATGTATTTGTATAATAGTTAGGGTTCTATCATGGAAAATGCATTATTTTTATAAAAAATATATTGTTTTTTAAATTAAAATATGAATTTTTGAAGTTGGTTAATGGGAAACTATTGTATTTTAGTGTTACATAAATTTAATTGACTATTATTGAATTGTACTCGAGAAAATTCCATCCTCTGCCGATAGTCTCTTATTGGGATAAACACACATGGTTGAAATTTCCCTTAAAACTGATTGGTGATGTACAACAATAACCAAATATTTCATAGAACGTATTACTTCCCTATTGGGACATGGATGACTCCTCTCATTCCATTTTTTTGTGACATGTGTATACATCTTATATTATCACTTGAGTGTGTGAGGATCTTATAACCATGAAATATCATACCTATTGATAGATAACCATGTTTCTTGTTTTTTATATATAATATATTAATGTATTACATTGATGAAAACTATTTTTTATTCCATATAATATATGTAAATTGTTCTATATAAACGTTTTTATTTAATTTATTTGATTAATGAACCTTTTTTAAAATTATTTCTGTCAATTGAAATGTGAAGCATGAATTGATAAAGTATTTCCATATTTTGAAAAGTAAAGCACAATTTTTGTAAATTTGATTTTGAAATACCAAAAAAAATTATTTTAAAAATTTATTGTTTTTACATGGTTGATTAAATGTTGGAATCTCATTATGAACTCCTTGGTAAGACCGTACTAAGAGTTTAGCTCACACCCTATATGTGCTTTTGGTTGTTTATTGATTATCTCCTTTCATGTTCAAGCAAGGGTGAGGCAACACATAGAGGCAGTACTAGTAGTTGATTTATGGACTTTGAGAGTTGTGTTTGGTGGGACATAGTCTGTCTATCATAATGTTTTTCTTGAACATTGTTATAGTACATTGGGTTTTCATGTATATTTTACTTCTTATACACTACTCCCAATAGAGATTATTTTGTGTGAATACAAACTTTTTTTTCTTCTATATTGTTTGTGTAACATTCAATACAAGATTTGTTTTTTATGATTCCAGGTCCTATTCACCATGTCGTGGGGATTAGAAATGCCCTATGGGCCTTTTCCGAATCAGCTCTGCTACCAGGTCACCATGGTACTCGGTCTAGTTTGTGACACGCCATTCAAATGAATAGATGTTGAGTAAGAATTATAAAATAATAAAGTCATGATAATCAAATTTTATTTCTATAAGTTTTCTCAGATATAAATATACAATACTATGATTTCAATTAATTCATTGAGTCCCCCATTGGTTTAAACTGGTGTGTTTATGGTAAACTATTGGATCTCACTATAGAGATCAAATTAAAATTACCATGTAATGGAAATCGTGGATGATATTATGAATAAATTTACATTTATTCTTTACATGAATATAGATAAAAAATTCCAATGAAATATGTAACACCCCAAGCTTCCATGGTACATTTATCATTGAATAATGAAATAACATGCATTGTATGCAACTTCGAGATTCTAACACACCGCGATCAATCAAACTAGTCATAATGAATACTAATACCCACTTTTTGAAATTTTATAAATTTTATCATTCAAAATGGACTTCATTCTATGATTTGGAATATCAGAATTTTCATAGGGTGATTTTTTTGTGATTTTATAAAAACATTCAATTTTTATGAATAGTGAAAAATACTGAATTATTGTTTAAAACTGACTTTTTATTTAAATAATTATTTAATTTTTTAAAGTTATTTTATGTAAAAATATATACATAATACATATATATGTTCAATGTAATTCATTGATATCTATTTATAATGAGTATAGATATATAAAATTTTATTAAACTTTTTTACTGTCTTTTACCCACCTCCTAGGAGCATTTCAAAATTTTAATAAAATATAATTTTTCCACTTCTGTGAATTATATTTCAAAAATCTGAAAGACATGGTTGATATAAGTATGTAAAATGTTGTTCAATAAGATATAAATAATTGTTTCTGAATAGTAAATTTTTTACTTTTATTTACCACGGTTAAAAGTATATAGGGTAATTAAAGGTAAAAATGATATTATTATTACCCTAAAACATGTACGAATTCTACTGGATAAGTGTAATTAGATAAAAAAAATATCAAAAAAAATATGATCCTTTAGGTCCACGTGGATTAGCTAAGGAAAAATATATTATTTAAATCAAAGAAGAGTTAAAAGTGTTAAATTCAAAGTTTAATAACTAAACCATTTTTAATATAAGGTTAAAAATAAGATAAACTGGACAATAAATAATAATTACAAACATAAAAATATTTCATACATAATGGTATTTTATATATAATATTTAGACGTTGAATAATTTAATTTATTTATGACACAATGATGATGCAGTAATTACCTAATTAATGTAATATTAAAATAATAGATATTATAAATACAAAAATAAATGTAATTTTAGACTTTTCATTTGTTACACAAATATTTTAGTCTAATATTAATTGTTAGGGTTTATTAAATGAATTTTATTTGAAGTGATAATGTTTTTATGAAATTAGAAAAAATAAAATACCAAATAGTGTCAAATTTGACATAAAAGTGATTTTAAAAAAAATATATTATATTATTAATTGATATTATATTCATAAAAATCTATGTTTTATCCATAAATCTTAAATAATATTATATATGTCATTAATTAACCACTTTAGGTTTTCTTAGATGTTTATATTTTGTTTATTAACCATATAATATAAAAATACAAAGAGACATAGTAAATGTCAAACTATTTAACTAAGAGTTAAATCTATAAGATAAAGTTAATATAAGGAACCAAACCTATCTAAAACCTATTGGTTGAGTGGTTTTTGACCCCTCCCCACCTTATCATCTAAAGAAATAATTTTGGAGCCATTAGAAAACGAAAAATATTTTATTATAAAATAATATTTAAATCTTCTCCTAAGTTTCCATGCAACCCTCTTATTAAAGGGAACTTCACCTTCTCTCAAATTCACACCTTCCATGAAATTTGGCTTAGAATAACCCTACAAAAATATCCTCCCAAATATCCTCCCTTTATCCTAGAGGCAATGAATTAGTCAAAAAGATATCCTATGGATCCCTTTTGATCAAATCAGATGTAAGAAACCGAATAAGAGGTAAATATTTCATCACCTCTTTCAAGATCATTTCTTCTTCCACTTCCTCTTTCTTCGTTGTTTCCATTATAAAATAATAAATCCAGTATCTTCTATATAATATGATGTTATTATAATAACGGTACAGGCATATTCTGTGACAACCATGCTTTTATTACAAACATAAACATTAGTTATTAAATAAAACCTTCACTTGATTCAACATAGACGATCGAGAGATCTTGTGTCTTTGGTTCTCATGATCATTAAATAACAACTTGATACATGAAACATAAAAAATCCTTATTGAAAAATTCCATTACATGACAACTACATTCCCTCGTACTAAGCATTGCATCAGATAACATGAGAACATGCATTAGAAAAGGGTGAGCTACAAAGCCCAATAAGGGAATAAACATGGAATAACACGAGGAATACAATACATGTTAGAAAAATAGGCATATAAATATCATACAAGAGAAGAATAAACATAAAGGCATGATAAAGCATGATAATCATGACATGGAAATGTGGGAACAACTATTAACATGGAATTAGCATGAGCCATGGCTCATTGCACATAGAGCATGAGTAAACCCTCATTGCACATGAAGCATGAGTAAAATCTCAGAAAACATGAATTTTCATGATTCAACACCCATATCACATAACTTATCATGATATTATATTTTATCCAATTCATTGGAGATCTATAAGGGAACACCCTTCTTAAACATTTCATTTCATGCATTAGTGTACCAGATGGATTATTTAACATGGATTCATAAAACATAGTCATTTATTCCATGATAACGGAATATGGAAATATAACACTTTCACATTGCAATAACAATATATCATTTAAAAGTATTGACAAAATCAAAGCTCTTATCAAACCATTTTCAATACCATTTAAAATATTAAATAAGTAGATTTTTGAATCAAAGTGTCACATACCACATTGAAGCATTTGAATGAAATTTCAATTTCAAAAAATTCATATCCATATGAATAAATCCTTAAAACCATTTTTTAAATCATGGACATTAATTTGAAATAGTTATAAGAATAAACCTTTAAATCATTTAAAACAAAATTTTAGTTAAAGAGTTTTTAACAAAATTAGAGACCCTAGAATACTAATAATTGAGGAAAAAAATTTAATCAGAACATAATAATATCATGAGAAAAAATTTATTCATGATATAATATTCCATGTGACAGTATATACACCATATATGAGAGAATTGGTACATATCCACAATGAAGTCTCAAAGGAATTGTAAATTGAGACGAAATCCCTTATAAAGACGGTATCCATAGATTAAGGATAAATCAATTACATAATTATGTGTGAAAAGTATACATACACCCAATATAAGTGGATATTATGTTTAAAACAATCAGTGGTAATTAAAACATATTCATAGGATGACATAATCATGATGTATATGTTTAACCCAAAAATTGAAATTGGGCTAAGAAGTTTTCTTACAAAAATTCGACAGCCTAATAGTGTCACTTAAAAATTAATAAAATAATTTGATGAGAGAGAAAAGGATATCCCATTACATGGACATAAAATTTACATCAGTAATGATATAGAAAAATATATCCCAACATAATAATATGTAAATTAAAATACTTGACAAAAATAAGTCTTTTAAAAATAAGAAGGTGAAAGGATCCCTTACCGATTTGGTAACTTATGAAACATGCACCCCATGAAAGAAAGATCACGCAATGAATATGTAAATACACAAAAATTGATCTCTATTACACAAATAATACAATCTTTGGTAGTGTATCTACCACACAAAAGGAAATAGTGTCTAATATAGCATGAATCTCACGGGAATAAAAAATGAGATGAAAAACCCTTACCACGTTGTAATCAATCAAGTCATATGAGAATATATAATAACTACCCAATGAATCAAATAATACCATGAATATAAATAAAATACTTATAATATATATCAAATGGAAGTACCCAAAAATACACATGCAATATATAATTGTTGAACAATGGAAATCTCATGGAATTAAAAGTGAGATAAGAAATCCTTTACCTTGTGTCCGACTTGACTTATATGTTCCTCGATCATCCTAAATAATAAACTGAAGTTAATTTCTAATTGATTCATTAACTTTGTAATTTTTATTTTTACTTTAATATCACATTTTACTTTGCAATAACAGTTAGTTAATTATTTGAGTTCATATCGGACAGTTTGTCAATGTTTGGAATTTGAGTTAAAAATGAACATGTTATAATTACAATTTGTCCATGTTGTCAAAACAACATTTTCTACAGAATGATATTAATGATATAGATATCATATATATCATATAAATACAGTTTATATATATATATATATATGTTTATAATAGTACATGACATTTAGAATAAAAAATGAATTGCACCGTTCATGGAGACGATAAGCCGTACGTACGTATGAACGCTTTCTATTTAATATTTAATGGAATGAAAACATAATGATAAATAGGTATATTATAATTCCAATATGATATCATATGATATATTTGTTACATAATTTCATTAACTCCATCTTTATACGTCCCATGTATGTTAAGAACGAATCATATCACCTTGAGGGCGCGGTAGTCCGCACTTCCTCAAATGATATTATCGTGTTTACATATATTGGAATTCATAATGGAATGTCTGTAAAAAAATTTACAGAAGAATATAGAAATAAATAACATAATATATATCATATATATATATATTCAGTTTCATCATAATGGCCACCGTGAGAGGTGGTATGAGAGAATTGAACAATCATCGCTTTGTGAGGCGTTAGTTTGCCATCCACAGAAACAGTATGTTCTTCACTTATTAGATGGAGGTGTGTGTATTTTTAGTTCGAATAATTTTCATAAAAACATCCTAGTATATTTAGTATACAGTTGTAGTTATAAAATAAAAGAATAAAAAGAGTTTTCTGGTTCTATAAGTAAAATAGAACACAAGAACTTAAGAAAAGATGTAACATTTTAATCGGGTAACTCCCTTTGGGTTGAACCAAAAGGGTTTCTTGAAGTGGTTTCTGCCTAAGGTAAGGCTTCTAGTATGAAGAGATATATCATGGGACCTTATTAGAGTAGAGTTTTCATGAGCCAAATACTTTAGAAGTATGAGGAATGAGTTAGAAGTGAGGTATTTTTTAAGGGAGAGGAGGGGCTCTTTAGGAAAGTTGGAAACAATTATTTTATTATATCCTAATCTTCAGTTTGAAAAAGTAAAATATTAATTAATATATAATTTAATATGACTCATGGTCTAACTAAAAAATTCAATAAGAATTCGAATGGTTTTGAATATTGTTTTAATATTTATAATCTTGTTTATTTAAATCATTTAATAGTGAGGAAAATATTGTATAAATATTATGTCATAAATAAATTAATTTAATTGATATAAAAAATTATAAAAAAATACCATGATGTATATAATATTTTTAGATTTGAAAAGAATATTAATAGTCGAATATATATCTTATATAACCCCATGTAAAAATTTATTTACTAAAAGTTATTTTTTATGATATTTTTTCTTTACATTAAATTAATTTATATAATGTGTCATTATTACTCCCATTTGGTTCCATGGGGTCCCAAATTTAACCCAAGGATTCCCATGGTTGAAATGTATTTTAAATTGGATTAGTACACTTTTTATTGAAAATTAATAATATTATAATATTATATTTTTCACTTATTTATTATATTTACCCTTTAGTCATGGTAAATAAAATATTTTCGGAAGTAAATATTTAAAATGACTAAAAATAAAAGATAACAATTTACACAATTTAGACCAACTGATCCCAAATACAGAATCTATTTTTCAAAATTTAAAACACTGAAGAGAAAAAAATTAATTTATAATTAATTCCCGCTGTTTAAACCAATAGCATGTTTTTAAGAAATATTAACTATCAAAAGATTGACACATGTATATGTCCAATTTTAAAATAAAATTACATCCAATGAAAAACATAGATAAAATGGTAATAATATATTCTAATTAAACTCCAAAACCATTTTAAAAAAATATATAACCTTGTTAATAAATTAGATTAATTGTAACTTTTGAATTAATATACAATATTTTTCACTATTCCTTAAAAAAGGAACATTATCAGAAAAATACCAAAATTTCATCCGAAGTCAATTTTGGTGTCCCGATTGTGAAGAAGAATTTTATTTTGTCAAATAGAACATTTAAAAGTGAAAAAAGTTGATTCAAAAAGGATTCTCCATTAAAAGGTGCTAAATCGACCTTTTAGTGAATATTAGAGTATTTATGCTCAAAATCAAATTCTTTAATTATTTTAAGCCTATAACTTTTATTGGATAAATGTAAAAATATTCAAAAAACATGTATCATCATATTATAGTTAGTTCTATTAATTTATTCCAATAAAATGGCTAGGCGTTAACTACCATTTAGAATAATAATATTATATTATTTGTGTGCAATGTAAGATTTCAAAGAAACTCATTGTTGTGTATCGGGTATGCCATCCAACAAAGCATCAGCTTTAAAGTAGAATTAATATTTAATTCACAAATATTAATAAATATGAAAATGTAATATTCTTTATTTTCATGTGATGTTACATTCTTCCCCCCTTTTGGAAATTACATCCTCGCAATTTTAAAATTGGGCTTGGAAACATCATTGAAAGTCCATCATCGGAAATGGAGTTAATAAAACTATCAACTTATAAGATGGAAATATAAGTACAAAGGTCACCCGAGTAAACCGATACATGGATTCCATGTAGGGAAACATTGATATATAGGAGAAAACAAAAAGTCATGTTCTGATGGAGTGTGATTGGAAACATGATTTGGAGAAAGTTAACTATAATAAAATCACAAACTTATGATGTGTTAAACAGTCTTTCATCACCCAATAGGAAACATAAACCAACAAAATTTATTTTACATTCCTTTTAATAATTTTAGGAATTATTTTACTACATAGAATGAAAACATTAGGAAATGTACTTACGTTTATGTAGAGTTTCTTCCTTTAATAATTTTCTACCAAAAACTAATCATCTCTCCAAATAGTGAGCATTCAAAAAGACTAAGTCACATTAAATCACCAGAATCTTCTTCAAGAAAATCACATAATCCACAAAATTATAACTATATATTTTCCTTGTCTTTAGACATAAAATAAAACCAATATGGTTAGTATGAGATCATATAATCCCCAAAAAGGATAATCATTTAAAAAAAATACTACTATTAATCTCCCAAATTCAGCAAAAAGTACCCAAAGTTCCAGAAAGGCCATTCAATACACAATCATCCTTAAAATTATATAAAATTATTCAATCTAATATTGAAACCCAAAACTCAGATGGATTTAATCACATAGTCTTCAACAATAAATCTTAACATTTATCTCCAAATATCATCAACTACTCTTAAATTCTCATACTAAAGTGTAATTAACCTAATCACATATATTCTATGGTAAGTTAATCATTTTCCATAAATAACCCAAATCAACATATTTCCACAATAAGTACATATATTTTTATAAAAAAAAATCATTACCATTCCTCCACAATTGAAATATTGTAGTACATTATTTTCCTTAGGCATATAGTGTTTCCTCGCAAGAGATAACGTCTTCCAGAATATCCTTTATCACTTAATCACCAAATAATTTTCCTATACAAAGTATGTCCATTATATAATACATAACTACCCAAAATATACTTATTCTTGATCCATATAACCATTTAACATAAAATAATAAGTCATACTAACCAGGGACATCATGTAGTCTAGTGGTTGGTGATAAATCCCAATAACACATTGGTTGTGGGTTGGATTCTCGTAGATTTTTCCAATGCAACAGGTTTCTACATAGTCTCTATGTTGTCATTTTTATAAAACTCAAAAAAACCCTAATTGTTTTTAACATTAATGGTTTTATCATACCTTTCATTTTCACCCCAACTCATTAAGATAGTTCTGATCGTATCCAGATAGGGATGTATTGCTTGAAAATCAACTTACTCAATACCCTCCAAAACATAGGGATGTTTTTATTATACGTAGTCTTGTCCCTGAGGCTTTACTAGGGATTTATAATCCTAATCCCAAAATAACTAAACCTATCTTATGATACCAACTACGACAACCCTTCTTTTATTACAAACTTAAACCTGATTTATTACATAAAACTTTCACTTGATACAACATAGAAGATCAAGATTTATAGTGTCTTCGGGGCTTAGGATCATTACATAACAACTTAAAACATGAAACATGCAACATCCTTATTAAAAACATCATTTACATGACCACTACAATCCCTCTTAATTATAATTGCATGGGATAACTTGAAGACATGCATAATAAAAGGGTGAGCTACAAAGCCCAGTATGGGAATAAACTTGGAATAACATGAGGAATGCAATATATGTTAGACAATAGGAATTTCAGTAGAGCACAAGATAAGAATAAAAATAAAGGCATGATAAAGCATAATAATCATAACATGGAAATGTGGCAACAACTCTTAACATTGAATTAGAATGATCCAAGGGTCATTGCAGATAGAGCATGAGTAAACCCTCATAGAACATGAAGCATGAGTAAATCCTCATTTTACTTTAATTAGCATTAGTAAAGAACCATTTCACATAACTTTTTATGATACTATACTTTACCCAATGCATTGGATCTCTATAAGGGCGCACCATACTTAAACATTTCATTTTATGCATAAGTGTGCCAAATGGTTCATATAACATAGATTCATAAAACATAATCATTTTTCCACGATAAAGTAATGTGAAAAGACAACATTTCTACATTGAAATCACAATATAACAATTCAAAATATTGACAAAATCAAAGATTTTAACAAACCATTTTCTAAACCATTTAAAATATTAAATAAAGAGATTTTTTAATCAGACTGTCCTATAACACTTTGAAGCATTTGAAAGAAATATAAATTTCAAAACATTAATTTGCATATGAGTAAATACTTAAAACCATTTTTAAAACATGGACATTAATGTGAATGAGTTAGAAGAGTAAACCTTTAAAAAATTTCAAATAAATATATTAATTAAAGAGTTTTTTAAAAAATGAGAGTCCCTAGAATACAAATAATTGAGAAATATAATTTAATCAAAACTTAATAATATCATGATAATAAAGTTATTCATGATATAATATTACAAACATAGAATATATACCATATAAGAGTGAATTGGTGCATATCAAAAATGAACTCTCAATGGAAATATAAATTGAGACGAAATCCCTTATAAAAACGGTATCCTTAGATGAAGGATATATAAATTAAATAGTTATGTGTGAAAAATATAAATAAAAAAATATAAGTGGATATTATTTTAAAAACAATAATATTTTATTCACACATATTCATAGATCGACATAATCAAGAAGTATATGTTTAACCCAAAAATTTAAATTGGGTTAAGAAGTTTTCTTACAGAAAATCGACAGCCTAACAACGTCACTTTAAAATTCATAAAATATGTTAATGACAAAGAAACGGATATCCCATCACATTGAAATAAAATTTACATCAATAAGGATATATAAAACATATCCCAACATAATAATATGTAAATTAAAAGACATAACAAAAAGAATTCTTTTAAAAATGGGATGGTGAAAGGTTTCCTTACCGATTTGGTAACGTACAAAACATGCACCCCATGAACGAAAGATCACACAATTAATATTAAATAATCATAAATTAAGGTATAACACAAATAATTCAATCATGGTCAGTACATATACTACACAAAAGGAAAAAGTGGCTAATATAGCATGAATCTCACAAGAATAAAAAGTGAGACGGAAAACCCTTACAACGTTGTAATCAATCGAGTCATATGAGAAAAGATAATGACCACAAAATGAATCATAGAATACAATGAATATAAATATAATAATGATAATATATATAAAATGGAATTACCAAATACACCACATGCAATATATATGTTGTGAACAATGGAATTCTCAATGAATTAAATGTGAGATAAGAAATCTCGTACCTTATGTCTGACTTCACTCGTATGTTCCTTGATCATCATGAATAAAACAATTAAGTTAATTCCTACTGTATTAATGTCCTTTTTTTATTTTTTTATATCACTTATTACCTATCAATAATATTTAGTTAATTATTTGAGTTCGTATCGAACAGTTTGTCGATGTTCGGAATTTGAGTTAAAAATGAACTTGTTATAATTACAATTTCCCCATGTGGTCAAAACACCATTATATCCAGAATGATATTAATGATTTAGATATCGTATATATCATATATATATCCAGTATATATATATATATATAATATTACAAAATAGTTGGAGATATGAAATGAGATGCACCGTTCATGGAGACGGTAATCCGTACGTACGTATGAACGCTACTTTCATTTCTATTTAATATTTAATGGATTGAAAACATAATGATACATAGGTATATTATTATTATAGTATGTTATCATATGATATATGTTTTACCAAATTTCATCAACTTAATCTTTATACGTTCCATGTATGTTAAGAATCAATCATATCACCTTGAGGGGGCAATAGTCTGCACTTCCTCAAATGAAATTATCTTGTTTATAGATATTGGAAGCCGTAAAGGTATGATTGTAAATAAAATTTACTAAATAATATAGAAAAAAACATAATATATATCATATATAAATACGGTTTCATCATAATGGCCACCATGAGAGGCGGTAGGAGATAATTGAACAATCATCGCTTCGTGAGGCCTTAGTTTTCCATCTATAAGAAACCATATGTTCATCCCCCATTAGATGGGGTTGTGTGTATATTTAGTTTAGATACATCTCATAAAAATATCATAGTATACTGAGGATACTGGTGTTGTTATAAAATAAAAGAATAAAAAGAGTCTAGCGGTTTGGAGAAGTAAAATAAAATAAAAGAACTTAAGAGAAGATGTTACCTTAAAATCATGTACCTCCCTTTGGTTTGAACCGAAATTTTTTCTTGAAGTGTTTTATAAAAATTTCATGGCTTATATGATGACTAGAGGGATCATTGGATCTTATTGGATGGGATTTTTTCATGTGAAAATTTCTTCAGAAGTGTGAGGAATGAGTTAGAAGTGAGGGATTTTTATAAGGGAGAGGAGGGGCTCTTTATGAAAGTTTGACACAATTGTTTTATTATAACCACATATTCAGTTTCAAAAGGTCAAATATTTTTCAATATCAATGTTTAGAAGACTATTCATCGAAATAAAATTATCCAATAAGAATTGGACTTGTTTTTGATATTTTATTAAAAATTATAATCTTGTTTATTAAAATCATTTATTAATGAGGTAAATATTGTATAATTATTGTGTAACAAATTATTTAATTTATTTAATGTCTAAAAATTATTAACAAAATACCATGATTTAGGATATCATTTATAATTAAAAATAATATTTATATTCGAATATATATCTTATATAACCCCAGGTAAAATTTTATTTACCAAAAGATATTTGTTTATGACATTTTTGTCTTAACTTTAAATTAATTAATATAAACTGTCATTGTTACTCCCATGTGGCTCCATGGGGTCCTAAATTCAACTCAATGATTCCAAAGGTCTGATACGTATTATCCAATATGATTAGGACACTTTTAGGGTAATTTAATATTATTATATTTTTATATTTATCCCTTATTTATTATATTTACCCTTCAATCATGGTAAATAAAATATTAACTGAAGTAAATATTTAAATTGTATGAAAATAAAAGATAACTATTTAAACAATTTGGACCTACAGATTCAAAATGTGGAATCCATTTTTCCAAGTTTGAAACACATAAGTTAAATAAATTAATTTCAAATTAATTCTCATTGTTTAAACGAATAGCATGTTTTTAAAAAATATTACTATCAAAATATTGACAATTTTTTATGCCCAAACTTCAAATCAAATTACTTGCAATGAAAAAAATTAGATTAAATGGTAAAAATATAATCTAATTTAATTTTAAAAACAATTAAAAATTTAATAAAACAATATAATTATATTATATTAATAGGAAATATTAAATTAAAATACAGTATATTCACTATTTCTTAAAAAATGAGCATTATCTGAAAAATACCAAAATTACATCCAAAGAAAATTTTGGTTTCTAGATTCTAAATAAAAATACTATTTTGTGAAATATAAAATATTAACGTGAAAAAAACTAGATTTAAATAGGTTTATCCATTAAAAGGTGGTAAATCGACCTTTTAGTGAATATTAGAGTATTTATGCGTAAAATCAAATTATTTACTTACTTTAAGACTATAAATTTTATTAGATAAATGTAAAAATATTAAAAAAACAAGACTCTTCATATTTTAGTTAGTTCTATTCATTTCCACCAATACAACGGTTAGGCATTAACTACAATTAAAAATAAAAATATTATATTATTAGTGTGTAATGCACGATTTAAAAGAAACACGTCGTTGCGTACTAGGTTTGCCGTCGAACATATCGTCCCCTTTAAAGTATAATTAATATTTAAATCACAAATATTAATAAATATGAAAATTTAATACTATTTATTTTCTTGGGATGTTACATATTTATTATTATATAAATCATATAAATTACAAAGTCACCATACGTGTGTACGTAAGGATTACCCTCTCCACGTCATGGTGTAGTTTGTTATTCAATTACTTCATCATTTGGATGGGTATAATAATGAGTAAAAATGATGTAAAAAAGAAATATAATATGATAATGATTATTTATATTTTATATACCATCAAATTATGTATGATTATAATATCAAAACAATGATATTGTCGCTCGTGTATACGTACGGATTACCGTCTCCATGAATGTGACGAGATTCATTCTCTAATGTATCCATTCAAGACTAATTTTAATTTGATGAAAAAATAATGTTTAATTACTTAAATTCATTTTGAATATGAATAAGATATATCATATCCATAACAAACATTTCTTACGTAATAAAGCATATAAAGGAAAACAAATCAGCTAACACCCGAAAGGATGATATTACTAAAATTTCATTAACAATGAAATATTAGAAGATCATATATGATATCATATTAATAAGTATGGTTTTATTATAATTTTGTAATAATATTTTCACTATTATACAAGAGATCAACCTACCCTTGACTAAGGAGAAGTACAAGGTAAGTGGTTAATTTCACAATCTCTTTATAATCCAAGATTGTTCACACATAAGTATATAATGCGACATCTTTATCATCCAAAACCATGTTTCCTAAAAATTTATTCAAAATTTTTTAATGTTTAATATATTATTGGTTAAATCCATTTATACCCTTATTTGAAATTTTATAAAATGGTTTGAATGGAATCTTTTCCTTGTTTTCCAAACAAGGTTCTTTATGACCTTTTCAAAAAATTAAATTAAGAATGTCTTTTATGTTTCACTCGAGACTGGGTCTTCCCCCACCCCACGCTCCTGACGATTCCCTCAGTCTGATGGTCGATTTACCATCTCTCCCCTTCTATATAGAAGGGGAAGGTTCCCTTCTCCCTCTCCCCACAAAGGACCGCCTGTACTCATTTATACCCCTCTAAAATCCAAACTTTCTTTCGCATTTTCTAAGGATTAAGGTTTGCCCGAAAGTCCTTGATTTGTTCCAAGGATTTCCTCAGCTTCCAATAATGGTATCGAACTTCAACCATGCTTTGGATTTCTACAATCTATCCTTGGTGACTCATTTCCATCTCCAACATACTTTAGTTGATACGTTCAATCATTTTGTTTTTGGGTCCTGGGATTTACAAGATCGCGCAGTGGTGGGGCTTCTTGACTGAATTCATATCATGGTTAGATTTGTGTTGGTGGAGGATCTGATTTCTGCGTGGTGTAAGGCTTTTGAAAATGAAACGGTATTTCCTTCCATCATCTCAGGTGGATCTTCGACTTCTATATGAAGTGAGATGCTCCTACTATTGAGATATGGGTATGTTTCCCAAATCAACCACTACCCTTTCAAAGCCCTTCTACTTTGCAGTTACTTGGAATCCTAGTTGGTCATTACTTATGGTCCGATAGTAGAAAGGAGTTTGTGAGCCATCCCAATTTTCCCCAAATATGGGTAGAGGTAGATGTCTCAAAGGTACTAGTGGACTGGTTGTGGATAACCGTTGATGAAGTGTTTTGATGGAAACAAGTTGTAGTCTTCGAATTGTGGACTGACCACTGTCCATACTGTGGGCGGCTAGGTTACCGTGCTGCTGTCTGTCGTAATGGGTGGTAGTTCAAAAAGGTGCAAAAAGCTCAGACAGTTGATGAGGTAATACCAGAGGCTGGAACTCATGCCCCTATAGTTTAATAGGTTGGTCTGAGTCTCTGAAACCTTGTTATGACCAATACTTCATGAGTTAAGGATCCCTGATATGCATATCCATGGGTAGCTGATATTTCCACTCGTCTGAATAATTATCTGGCTATCCAAGGGTAGTCTTTTTTCGGTGTAGATAGTAGTGGGGAGTGTCTCGGTCTCTTATACAGGGGATCTAAAATATGGTTGTGTGAATCCATTCACAGTGGTCAACAAAATACCAGTTGAGGATGTGTCAAATGGTAACAAGAGGTGATGGTCCCTAGAATCTCATAAGGATGAGGAGGGAGATATTTGGAGGAGTCCTAGGAGAATCATTCCATCTCTAACTTTAAGTAACTGGTTCGACGGTTTGGATGGGGAAGTGTCCAAACATGAACCATGCCTGGTCAAGGGGCAGGACTTACAAGCAATAGTGGACGTGCAAACACCCTTGTTATTTGAGGGAGATTATATGGAAGATCTATCTAGTATGCTTTTAGTGGAATGTGTAAAGGGAACTCAAATCAATGGGCTTCATATCCCAAGGATGAAGAAGGGCCACAATTGTACTCACGATGCAGGGGGTTGGATTGTGGTAAAGGGAAAGAAATATAAAGGCCGGAAACACTATTCTCATCTGTCGAAGCCGATGGAGACATGGTCGACTAGCAGGGCCAATGTGATGGCCGATGAAACTATGGACAAGGTTCAGGGATGTAAGAAGAGCATGGCTAGTCAATAAGGTAAATAAAAAACCGATAGTAGGTATCTTAAAATACAACAGAAGGGGGATGAATTTGGAAAGGTGGAAGAGGCACATTGGAATGAACATCTAGAGTTATTAATCTCTACAAATGAAAAAATGTAGGAAGATTCCATTTTGCTCATGGACTTAGATGAGAAGAAGGATATAATATTAGAGGGAGACCTTTGAAGTGTTTTCAACAATGATCAAAGGGACTAAATCTATAAACATGACCTTCTTTTACCATGTTGTTTTAATGAAAGGAAAATCAACATGGAGGAGTACATCCAATCATGGGACAATCTTGTCAATTTCATTGAAGACCTTATCAAAGATTCCCCAGATTCAAAGGCCCATGCCCTTCATTGAAGGATATATTGGTTATGCAATTCTAATTTAACTAGTCTCACTATTTACGATTTTGTGATTTATTAATCTGCCTAAAGATTTCGGCTCGGATCTTGAACAGTTTCCCACATTTCCTCAAAAGTGGTTTTGAAAAAAAAATATCTTATTAGTATGTAAGAATTTCTTTTTAACTTATACGGTGATTGAGGCTATTTTATATCGTTATAACATCGTCGAAGCATCCCTTACAATCTAATAATAATATTTTCCATATAAATGTTTTCTTTTATAATTATATTACTTTTAAATTATTTTATAATAGATTGAGATATTTCTATAATTTTTTTTTATTTCATCTATGTCAACATCCTTTGATAGATTTTAACCCTAATTGAAGCTGATTTGTTATGATAAAAAACTTCATATTATATTGAAGGTTTTGTGATATGATTAACAGTGGATGTGTTATTTTCACACCATTCATGGTTTATAGAAAAAGTATTGACATTTCATATGCTAGTTGTAATACGAATGTTTATGTTATGTTTGATCCTTTTCATATGAGGAATGCATTGGACATAGTAAATGATAGGTGGAGGCTGCTATAGCTCATCGATGCATCGTTAGGTCTAATGAGACAAACTAATGTCTTGGAACAAGGCCTTGAAAAAATCTTATTTGTATTCTTGGCACAAGGCCTTGAATTTGTGGTTATGAAGTCTCGCATTATGCATTCCATATTTATGAAAGTGGCTATTGATATTGCATGTGATTATTCGACTAGTATAATATCCATGTGAAAATGTAAATGGAATTATTTGATTTTATCTTTGCTATATTATTCTGAAGTTATTGTTTAAAAGTATTTTTTTCTATTCTTTTATTGCCTTAAATATTTATGCTTATTTATGAAATCTTCCGCTATATTGTTATCCTTACTGAACATCTGAGCTCACCAAATTCATTGTTTTATTTTTCATAGGATGCAAAGAAGTATGTTATGGCTGACCTACAGGGATAGTCTAAAGGATATGAGTATGTCCCATAGAGACTATTTTCTTGTAATTTCTCATTTTATAATGTAATGGTAAACTTGTTAATGCATCTATTATTTACAAGGCTATTAATCTTATCCATCTTTCAAGACTTGATCTTTTGTGATCATTCCAATGTTATGTAATAATGCAAAGACTCTGGGTAACTTGGGTTGGGGCGTTACAAAATATACAATTATTAAATTGGTCTATCAACTTATTGATGTGGGATATTTTTCTCAATGTGTTTGGAAGAAACAACAAATGGAGATATTCCTATAAATTTAGATTATTATTCTGTATTTCTGGATTACCTGCCTCATCTTCCAATGAATCATAAAATAAGTTTTTTCAATACATTTCATACCTATATCTATACCAATAACGATGATTACATAATAAATATCCAAAATTGAGTTTCATGAATAGATTAATATAATGTAATAGATTAGTGATTAGGGAATCATATTCCCCAGAGTTTCGTCATGGAGGAAAGATATTCTTCTTTTAAATAGAATGATGGATTAATGTTTCTTAACATTAATTATTGAAAACATAAAAAAATCACATTCCTAAAAAAGTATCATTTACCCCATGTTGATAATCTAATAGATTTAAAATTCAAATCTCAATAAAATTTTAATATGGACCTTCATTCATGATATCATTAATTAATGGACTTGATAGTGGATCTACCCAAGACATCATTATATGAAATTTATGTCCACCATAAATTTATATTGATGTATTTTTTTTAATTCAAACACCCCTAACATCCTAACGAATAAATGTAAATTTATATTTATAGATTACATAAATTAGGGATTGGATTTATTTATAGATGATATTGTAATATATTAAATGATTGACAAAGATGATGAATATAATATTAAATTTTTTATAGACCCTAAGGTATAATATGTTGAACATAATATTTAACATGTGGGGATTTTATATTTATATTTTTACATTATTCGGTATATAATCTCAAGCGAGAAAATATCAATTGATCAATAAAAGGTTGTGAATATTGAGAAATGGCCTAGAACAACTGAGGTTACTATGATATATAGTATTCATGGACTATATGGATACTAATATATATATGAGATGCATTTATCACCCATATTTAATCCAATAAAAATGCTGAAATAGAAGGGATCAAAATCTCATTAGATTTCTAAATATGAAGAATATTTTCATGGATTAGAAATAAGTCAGGTCAGTGCACCTATGCTTAAAAAACAATATAATAGAGATGGGGTTGTGATATATAGAAACCTAATAAAAAATAATAGGATTACTTATCATGTATCATGATATTGTTATATCTTACGCCTCAATTGATTTGAAAATTGTAGAAAAACATTACCTAATATATTATTTGGTGTTAAGAACAATATTTTTTTTACTAAAATAATTCATGGAATTAGTTTTATGGTAGATTATTTTACATACACATATAAATCATAAAATAATGAAATATATATTAACATAAAGAGAGTTTAATATAGACCATAGGAGATAGTTGGTGTAAATTATTAATTTTGTCTTCCCAATAGACTACCACCCTAAGAAGGAAACCATGTTTGTTGAGGATCTAAGTTGAAAAGACCAAATTTATTTTCTGATGATATTGATTAGATAATATTATATATATATATATGTATGTATTTTCATATTATGGATCATGAAATCATCTTGAAATTATAAAGATAATATATTGATCTTATTAATATATATATATATATATATCAATATATACATATAAGGATTAATTTTACATAGATATATAATGCAGTGTTGAAAAATAATGTATGCAATATTATCGATAACAACTATGATTTGTATGTATGAAATAGACCATGATACAATTTTTTCCCCATCAATTTCATACATAATGAATGATCAATTTGATAAAGATTGAATTTTATCATTCTTAGTTCATCCTAGTAGAATGATGATTTGTAGAGATAGGAATGATTATCCCTTACTAGAATAAATTTATATAGAATATTTTAATGTTTTAATTTGTATTCATAGTATTTCAGAAATATAATTTTGAGAGATATTAGTCAATGTGTAAATGCATTTAAGAAAAGAATTTGTACAATTCTACCTGGGATTACAACATCATACCCACAAAAACATGTGAATGGAACAGTTGAATTTTAGTTTTAGTCAACCACCATTAAAAAAATCATTAATATATTAAATGATTTAACTCTTTATATACAATGCATGATATATATTACTTAATTGGAATGAAGTAATTGAGCACTGCATCCAGTTTATCGGATCAGATTCTAATGTATAACTTCAATTTTTTTGAGAATTCATAAATAGGAATTGAATACCATATTGATATTAAGAACTTTTTATCATCCTCAAACACAATTCTAGTCATATAAATCCATGAAAATCTAAATGATATGTTGAGGTACTGATCACTATATATAAATGGACTTTTTGATAAACAACATACAGTTATTGAATTCTATTATATCAATTTCATCAATCTGAGTATTCAAATTGATTATTATGATGATATTAATGGATAGAAGTGGATAACACCAATTTTCATTGATGATATACAAGAAATAAATAATTTCAGAACTTTGATCACTTATTAAATAGAAACGAATTATAGTCTCATCAGATAACACAATAAGGTACTGAATGTCGATAGAAGAGTTAAAATGTATATCTTCAAATATATGTGGAATTCCGCATTGGTGATAATGTATTCATATATATTTTTTCAATGTAAAATGATTTTAAAGAAGAAAAAAGGGAATGTTAAGACAAACAAATGTCAGTCTCATACATATTTCTAATTGATAAGGGACAATTTTTTCAACATGGTCCTGCCATTGAATCTATATCTAGTCCATGATGTGTTCCAAATATCTACCATGAGGAAGTAAAATTGAAATCCTTCACATGTAATTAATGAAATGGTCATATCATTGGATTATGATGAATCATATGAGGAACAAAAATAAGAGATTCTGTATTAAATTGAAAATTTTATTTGAAATAAGGCCAATCACAGGGTCAATGTTTATTATAAATACCATAAATTTGAAAACTTTACAATGCTTGCACATGGCCTACAAAACAAATTACACATTAAAATTTATTTCATGATATTTTTGGGAGTTATAATAAATATATAGAAAATATAAATTTATATATTCATCCTCTAAAAATCATTTTAATGATTTAAATTTTTTAATGATCATTTGGGGACACTTTGATAAAATTTGGAGCTTTGTAGTTTTTTATTTAAAAAACTATTCAAACATTTTACACTTGTTTATAATAAGTGTAATATTTATAATATGAGATTATCATTGGGTAGTTTTTAATATAAATAATATTTGGAATGAAAATATTTTTATATTAAACATAATAATTTATTTTAAATTTTTATTGATGAAATAAATACCATGAGTGATTACACAATGCTAATGCGTTAATTAT
The DNA here is from genome assembly GCA_963277665.1 of Viscum album. Classification (NCBI taxonomy): domain Eukaryota; kingdom Viridiplantae; phylum Streptophyta; class Magnoliopsida; order Santalales; family Viscaceae; genus Viscum; species Viscum album. Next base: position 538,413,044 of record OY728129.1, read on the forward strand.
TCATTTAATGGGAAAATAAAATATGTGATATTAAAAATATTAAATTAAGTATAATATGAAATAGTGGCTATAATAAAATAATTTTATAGATTACCATTAATTTATAGGTATAATAAATATTTTTTTCTTTAATTTTACTTCATTTTAAAATGATTTTAATGTCAATGTAATGAATAATATCAAAATTGAAAATAATGGTATTTTAAGGGATTTATATTTTGTTACGTTACATAAAAATCATAAAATTATTAAATAACTAAAAATGGATAATATATTGCCTATATACCCATCCCCTATGAAGTTATTGTATATGTGGATTCATTTATAATTATAACCGTCTTATTATATTTTAATATCTTGAGAAATTCCAATATTTCCCATCCCACATATTACTAAATGTAATATTTTCATATCAATCCTAAACACATAAAAATTATTTTAATAGACCAATAAATAAAAAAACATTCATATAATATATACCCATACTTTTGAGGACATTGGTTTGAATAATAATATCCTCAATAGCCTCATGTATTTAAGGAAAGAAAGATTTCCAAATATGAGGAATTTTTTTTATTAGTAGGTATTATTTTTATTTCATCATAAAAACATATAAAATTATAAAACCATTAATAAATAATAAATAAAATATATTTCATATCCATAGATGTTATTATCATAACATAATAACCTAAATCCATCACCATTTCCATCAAATGTGATAAACGTCCTCATTCGTGTGTACAGTGGATTACCACATTGGGAATCATTTTCATTATTTTTTATGTAATCACCATTAATGGACTAATATAATGATGGATTCGTAATTATATAATATATTCATGAAAAAATTATCATTATTTAATTATAATATTTCATATGCATTCTTATATTTCCATGAATTAAAAACTTATAATTTTCCTCATGCATACTATGGAACACCACCTCCACAAAGAGATGGGATTCATTTTTCATCACTAAATCAGATGATTAAAATATAAATGTACATATAAATAATTAAAATTATTTATATGAAATATATTTTAAATATGGAATGAAATGATAATAATTACATTCCATCAGTAACGATCGTTAAAAAATTGAAACATTTCTAATCTCTTCACAAGACATAATGTCTCAATAATTGTAACACAGTTCATTTTTTGGTTACCATATTAAATGGATCTATTAAAAAGTATAATTTATGTATAAAAATTAAAATTATTCCATCATTATTATTATATCTATTGTGTAATAAAAAAATTACTAATCAGAGTCCACATACCTAAATAAATTGGATTAATGAACTGAATGTTGTCAAAACATCTTATGTGATCTCAAATAATGTTGTAATTGATATTATTCTAAAATAAGAGTTATTAAATTAATAATAAAATTGATAAATTTTATCAACTATTAAAAAATTTCAATAATATTATTAATCATGATGGTAAAGGTCATATGTGAAAAATCATACATGATTAAAGGAATTGTGTAACATAATTTAAATCCAATGTCATACACCTAGACAACAGAATCAATTAATATTATTAACTCAAAATTTTGGTATAAGATATTTTTAATGGACTCGATAATTAAAATAACAAATTTTAAATGTCTTCACGAATTTTTTTAAAGTTATATATTCCATATCTGTGTTTTAAAATTATTTTTATGAATTCATATATATATATATATATGAAATTTTAAATATGTATTATTTTATTTTATCTCTATTTTATAAAAATGTTATCTTTTACAGGTTTATTTAAGGGTTTTTATTTATAAAAAATCATTCAACTACCCTCTTAATGTTTTTAATAAATTGAAAAGTTTTTTTTGTTATCATACATAGTATTGAAACATTTTCCCTCTTTCATATCACATAAATAATTTTATTTATTCCTTTATACATTTTAATTATTATAATAAATGAAAATAGATTCATTGTTATGGTAACATTATTTTTATATTAATATTTATTTTTAAATGAAAAATATATTTTTATTTTTGAAACTATTTTTCAGATGTGTCTAAAAAATTGTTCAATGATTTTATTCATAATATAGTTCAAAAAATTAGTTTATGATGGAATGATAAAATTATAAATCAATATGTGATGGGTTTATCCCTATTATGACTAATGATATATTTGATGAGACCCAGTATAACTCCCTTATTCAATGTGTACCCTAGAGAGGGATGTTGATTGTATGGTTATTCAATTTATATGGGTGATTGTAAAGGTTGTATGTATATGATATTGTAAGGAAACTACATGGATTTTAAATTCATTTTATTTTAGTTTCATAGTTTTTTTTAATTACAAAATTTATTATAATTATATTTCATTGAGGAAAACATATTCTCATTTTGGATGAAAATGAATGTTTTACAAATTTTTTTAAATATAATTTTATTTTTTCAACATGATGAATTCATTTATTCTTTTTTATTTCTATTATTGATATTTCTATATTTTCCAAGGGTTTTAATTGTTTGTCATAGATATTTGTTTATTAGTAAAGAATATTGTGAGGTTAATAAAAAATTTCCCAATATATTTTCTATGATGAAATAGTTTGTCTTCTTAAAGTGTTTAGATTAGTAGGGAAATAGACTGAGTATATGTGTCCACATGTATTTTATGGTTTTACTATATAATAATTTCCCTAAAACACTAAATCTCTAAAAAAATCATCTTAATTTTATAAAACTATAGTCTAGTTCATATACACCAGAATAATTCATGATTATGTTTGGGTCCTTATAGTTGGTATTAAAGTAGGGTTTAGAAGAAATTATAGATTTGTATTTTTTTCATCTAAGGATTTCAAAGTATATATTTATTCCACAAAAGGATTAAAATTTTGAATAGCACTATATGTTAAATGACATAGACATACCTTTTGATGATATATTTTATGAAATTTTAAAGTGTGTAATTATAATTTTGGAGTCATTTACCTTTGAGGTAATTCTGGATTATTACATTTTTGGAGGAAAACTTTATGATATTAGATCAGCTTGATAGTTTTAATAATTCAATATTTCTAATTATATTTTGGTTATTACTTAAAAAAATTCTCATATATATGATAATATTATAAGTATTATATTAATATTTTATTATTAGATTGTCTACTCATATGATGAGACATAACCCAACATATTTGGAATAGAAATAGTAATATAACACACAACTAAAGGAAGAAAACTGTGGATCACCAACCAATATCCTATGTGATTTCCTAGTAATAAATATTTTTTAAACAATATTATGGATAAAGGATTTTTTAATTTTATAAATATATATTTTATTGAATAGGAAACCAAGGGGGGTGAAAATTAATTTGATCTTATATTATTATTGTTATTTCCAAATATATTTACTCTTTTTGGAACCCAATATGATTAGAGTATAATAATACTATATGATTTTTTTAAGATAAATTATTAAAAATGTTTTTGATTCATATGTAATACCAATGTGTATTTATATTTATTTAAGAAATTTATAGAAAAATATTATAATATCCTTGATATCATGTTATTTTGAAAATTAAATTATTCATATGATACATTTAGATTCATAGATGTGATTTGAAGAAATATGATAAATTTTTCTTATAATACAATGTGATCAAATACAAAAAAAATTTGTATTCGTCATTAGTTTATAATATTTATAAGGATATATATTTATTATATTTATAGGTTGAACAATGGATATTAATGTAAAATTTTGTAGGTTAATTTTGTTTTCATGATTTAAATGTTTATTATTTTTGGCGAATTTATATTATATTGAACTAATAATTTATTTTTTAAATGACTAAATATAAAACAAACATTGAATTATTAATTAATAGATTATGTTATAAAGAGATTCTGATTCTATTTCATTAATATTGACTAGTTCAAACACTTTGTTTGGAGAAATAAAAGTACATTTTAGTGGAAATTTATTTATTAAATAAACTAAAAATTTCCTGTGAATATATTTCATTATTTTCTTATTTTTGGTTGAATGTGAATTCCTCAAAACAAAGAAAAAATTCTTTAAATTAAAACAAAATTCATTCAATTTTCAAAAAGTGAGATTTATTGCCTTTAAACTAATCACATCTTTATGATTTTATAGTGTGTAAATTTCTCTCTTGTATTTTCTATATCACTCTCTATCCATCATTAGGCCTTATATTTTATATTTCATGTCCATGTAATTCTATATAGAATCATAGTATTCTATATTCCATATTACCTACAGATTTCCCTTTCTATATTATCACATTCATGATTTGTTGATCATTTTTATGATTTGTTTTTTAATAATTTTATTTTAAAAAATAAGTACCTTGTTATCAAGGCCACATTCAAAAGTACGAGGATGAAGTTTCAAAAAATTTATGATAATGTGACATCCTATATATCTAAAATAAATATTTTTGCTCGATTTTGTATAAAGTAATCCACTTCAATATCAAATGAAAAACTAAATATTATTCAAATGAGACCATTATAATCCAACTATTAAATTAGTGGGTATTTGAAGAAATAACAGATTTATGAAATATATGAGGATTAGATCACCTTTTTGAGGAATCAAGTTGTAGAACCCCGAGCATGCGAGAGGAGTTCATGAGATAATTTCATACCACTAAATGGGTGGTGAATCAAGGGTAATATAAAATTTACCATGAACTATAATGACATTTCTGGTTGGTAGTCTTGAAGAAAACGATAACTGGGTTTTTGACAAGATGTGTCACCTATTAATAGGTGAATGCAAAGCATTAATGGTCTGGAGGGTCTGTACAATCATTTCCTATTACAAAATAGAAGTGGGAGAAAGTGACCATGGATTTTGAGGTTCTCCTTCTGATGAATCATAGGAATAATGAAGTTATTTGGGTCATTTTTGATTGAATGACATGGGTGTCACATTTATTTTATATAACGGAATCCTATATAGTAGAATAGTTGGGAGAACTAAATGTTTGTAAGATAGTTCATCTATATGGAGTTTAACAGATTATAGTTTCTGATCCTGAATCACGATTTACTTCAATCTATTGGTAGGGATTGAAGAAAGTTTGTGGCACACATTTATTACATACTATAGGTTTCAACCCATAGGCATATGGGTAGTCGTAATGTACTTTATATGTGCTTTTGGTTATGATACAAGAATGTGTGATTGACTTCGGTGGATATTGTTCAACGTAATTCTCCTTAGTGTAGTTTTCTGATAAAAATTGTAATAAAAGAGCAATAAATATGGAACCATATGAGGAACTTTATGTAATAAAATGTAGATCATAGCTATGATGGATAGAGTCCAGCGAGTTAGAGTTGTTGGTATCGAGTCTCGTGTAAGATACATATGAGTAGGTACATTTGATTTGGAAATATTAGGCTTTAGCGTAGAACGGATATACATCGTATTCTGATAGATGAATACAACCATAGAGTTTATAGAGGGTGATCATTTATTCTTTGGTTTTCTCCATGTCTAAGTCACCAACTGATATGGTGGATAGGAATTTTGGCACCCAGTTTTATTGGACTCTTTTCAATAGTGGACAGAATCGGGCATGTGGAATACCGAATGGATCTTCCATTGAGATAAAATGATATGAATGTTTTTTATATGTTTCAATACATTATAGATATCTCCCTAACCCATATCATGTGATTTATGTCAATGAATTTTACCTTGAGATAGATGCATCCTTTGAGAAGCATATGATACGTGTGTTGGATCGTAGTGAGAAAGTGTTGCTTGGAAAGACCATGCTGATAGTTTATTTGTTATGAAAAATTGGATGTGTGAAAGAGGAAGCATGGGAAATATAAGAAAATTTGAAATTTCAAGGGATTGCTGGTTTGGCTCAAAATCATAGATATTTTCATGATTGAAAATCATGGACAAGCCTTTATATGGAGGAGATATTGTATTTTCCTGACCTTTTTTGGAATTTTCTTTTGCATGATTTAAGATATTTTTTTTATTTTTACATATGTATTTTTGAATGATTTTATGGATTGGGGTGCTTTTGGGTTTTATCTAAGAATATTTAGGACACAAAGTGGATGTGCACTGTTGGCACAAGGTTTGAACAAACCATACAGAATACTAGGAGAAAATATGGGTCGTAGGGTCTTTTGGTGAATTAGATTCGCCATATTTAAAGAATATATTGAGAGGATGTGTGAGGTATATATTTGATGTTACCCATGAAGCAAGTTATAATTCTTGGTTAGTGTACATTTTGTCTAACTATGCAACTAAACAATGCGCATGTCAACAGTTAGATCCTAAAATTGTGGATCTCTCTCATTTTCAAACATCAATGACTTGTTTCACATCTTATATGGCCCTAAATAAGTATTTTACATTCATAATGTTAATGTAAGGGTATATCATCAACCTCTAGGTATTCCAAGGCCTTACAAACACAGTTCATTGAGATCAAAAGACCGAAATGAAGATCCACTCTTATTGTAGTACGTTGATTTCATCCCGATGCTTCTCCCGTTCTTTCTTCTTCCATTTCTTTATCTATTCATGGGAGATACCCATTGCATCCTTGGATGTAAACCTATATTGTGAGATCTAAATATATTATTATTTTTTATATATCTATAATTATGAAATATTGATGTATTTGAACTTGATTAATTTTTTGGTATTTTAGATTATAATATTTTATTTATGTCGTCGTGCTGCTCATATTATTGTAATTTCCGTTGACTGAACATCTGTCAAAAAATTTAGTTAGGTGGTCTAAATATAATTCACATATTCATATATTTGGTACATATATAATAAAATTTGTAAATCTCTAACATTATTTAATAATTTATTTTATTTAATAAGCTTTATTAAATTGACCCACTGATTTATTGAAGCTTTGTCAAAATAAGTGATTAATTAAGACATTAATCATGGGACTAAGGGGTTATGATATTAGATGATTATTTTTTGTGAAATAGATTATAAGATTTAGGGGTTTTAATTTATACACATAATAATGATATTAATTATAAGATATTTAAATTGATAAGTTGAGATAATTAATTGTGGAATAATTATGTGCCTTTAGTAATATGATATAGATAATTAATTGTGGGACTATCTAAGGATGGTTGGGATTATAGTGAGATAATTAGTACTGTAAAATCAATAATGGAATATGTATTTTGATATTGATTAAATCAATAATGAATTAGTTAATTGTTTTAAAGAACATAGATAATTGTTGATTTAACTAATGGGATGGATGTTTTTAACTACTTGTTCAATTAGAAATGGTATTAGGGTGGAAAATCAATTGTTAAATTAATAATATGACAATGAATGGGAAAATGATAATTCTAAATTTAGAAGTAAAAATGGTAATATGGTCATCATACATATCATTAAAGAGAATAAGTACATGGTCATTCTTAATTTAGTAGTATACATGGTGACATTGTTATTGTACTTATGAGTAAAGTAAATGGGAACATGGTCATTATAAATTGAGAATTATACATGGTAACATAGTCATTATACTTATGAGTAAAGAAAATTAAAACAAGGTCATTCTATTCAAGAGTATTCATGTTATCATGGTCATCTTACATACATTTTCAATATTGATTTTTTTGGTAATTTGGATTATTAATGAGAAATTAAAGAATGAAAATAATGTCACACCATGATATGGCCTCACACAAGCATACTTGATCTACGACATGAGTCGAATTAGGTACTGGGATGTCATATCCCCCTGAACATTTTGAGCTTCAATAAGAAGTATGTATTTATATATGATATTACCTTGGGTATGCTTCTGGCTATGATACAAGTTGATGTTAGTATTGAGGAAAAAATATTAGTGCGTACCCTAGAGTTAATGTAGTTTTATTAGAATGAATGAAAATGTGATAAAATATTTATTATTGCAATGTACGTATTTCCATATAAAATTTCATAAAATATAATTTGAATGGACTAGTTTTACATACAATATTTGGTGGGAAACTGAGTTGTACTCACACTCTATTTGGCCTTCCTAATCAGTACCTAAATAGATTATATTGATGTAGGAATGGATATTTTAAAAGGCCCTAGGATAGGTGGATGACTAGGGATGAAGCATGGAGGAGGGATATAGACATTCTTCGGGACCTGCATGGGGATTCTTAATTTCTTTATTTTCAGTTTCATTATATACACATGACATTTATATTAGCATATAATGTTTTCCCTTTTATTTGAGTATTTTATTTCATATTTGGTTATCTTGTGAAATGAGTATTGTTTATGATTTACATATGATTTCATTATTTTTTATCTATTTTCAATGGTGTTTTACTTTGATAAAAAAGGTATAATATCCCAATGATTGAAATACCAGACCCTCGCTACTAGTTAGAATCCTTAGGCTTATGGGGAGGTATGCCTATGGTAATGTGATCGACCAGGTCGGGGCACACTGGCATGGCCCCAGAATATGGATGTTACAAATAGGTAATTTAATATCATGGGATAATTTTTTATAATTTAATCTCATCACAATTTCTTAATATCATCCATGCCAGAGATAAACATGTTATATTTCAACTACTTATGGGAGATAACATCAAATTTATTCAACTAGTTATTATGTTTATCATTAAAAGAAATCAATAATTTTTTTCATTTTTGCATAATAATTTTTTTACTTATATTGGATTTTTTTTCTCCACATGAATAACAAAAAGGGTGTTTTTTAAACATGAATATTTACAATAGGATACATTGAATAAAATAGATTGTTTCTTGCAAGTATTTGGTTGATAACTAGAACATCATTTTTTGCAGATGTTACATCAATATTTTCACCTTGTTGTAATTATTTTATACCATCAATGGTTGTAGGGGAAAATATTACTCATGTAAAATTATAAAAGCATGGTTAATATATTACAATGTTGATATACCCTTTAACAATTATGATGTCCCATGTATCTATTATTCATCTATTCATATTTTTATTATATGAATTGACCTCTTCACAAATTGGAAAAACATTATATCCCTTAACACAATATCTATTTATGTTTCTATATACATGAATTTCATCTACTGTGAGAATTTTTATATCCTAAAAATGATAACACTATTTACTATGTAAATCAAATACTTTAATTCCGATATACCAATGAAATTTCAAATAATTAATCTATTGTAATAGAAATAAATCAATATCATTTATACAATACTTTACCTTCAAAATCATCATGTAGATCATCACATATTTCCCCATAATAGTCAAATGTGGGATCAAGTTATATAAAATAAATAAATGGTAAAATTAACATTATTAGCTAATGAGACTCCAATATATATTATTTTTATTTATACACATACCAAATCTATGATTTAAAACATCATTCCAAAAATTTGGGAATTTTTTCCCAAATCTTTTTGGTTAAGTTGAATTAGAAAGATTTCATGGTTATCAATCAAAGATGAACTCATCGATATTCCATATCAGAAAAATTATAAAATTTAAATTTTCAAAGAGATGAATTAGATAAGACATTATGGGATGATGGTAGTTTCAATTATTGGGAATTTTAGTTTTTGTTCAAGGGAATGAATCATGGAGGATTTTTCATCCATTATAAATCGATATATTACATAGTTAGGAAATTTGGATAAACCTTCACATTCCATTTTATAAAATATTATTTCATTATGGAGAGAATATATATTTTTATACCCTTTTATATTTAGTCATAATTTCTTTATTCCACATAATTAGAAACTAAAATTTCATTTACTTATAAACATATCTCTTTTAGAAATACAAAAATTCCCCCAAACTCTAACACCTTAATCTTTAAGTCTATTTTTTGTTAGCTAATAACTGCACTACCGGTAAAATTTTATATTTAGTAAATTCTATGAACAACTACATATATGAATCTATGATTAATTTTCCAACACTTGTTTTTTAATGGTTTGAACACCAACATCATTAATTAATTCATCATGATGATCTTATTTTTAATATAGAACATCTACATAATCATTAGACCTAGTAATGTTTGTGATGTCAACATGATAGAGACATAATGAGAAATTATTTTTAAAATCATAAAAAATAATATGGTCACAAATTTCTATTTATCAATATTTAATAAAATTGGAAATTTTTATTCATGGATAGAAATTAGAATCATTTTTTCAATGTTTGGTTTTCATAACACAGTAATCTATCAAATCCATTCACTTATTCAAATGCAGTTCTTCATCAATTCATCCAATTAAAATTCATTAATTAAATAAGTAAATAGAAATAGAATCAATGAAAATATTATTATATATAAATATTTAAACATATATTTATGAAAATAGAAATTAATACGTGAAATAAAATTTAAAAAATCAATTTCATTATTATTATATGTTCAAAAAAATGTATAGTTGAACAATAATTTAAAAATGTAAATGATGTGGTGATAAGGAAAATTAATCAAATATAATTACCATGACCATAATAATTTACAATTGAATAAAAATTAAGAAAAAAAGGATTTAAAGAACACATATATTATAACCCTAAAAAACTATAAATAGATGAATTTATAAATAAAAATAGTTAACACCATTATTAAATTATAGTCGAAAAAACATTATATTCATTAATATATTATATGAGTAAAAATATTTTTTAAAAAAAGATCTTTGATTATAAAATACATAGATAATAATGACATGAATGGAATTTATGAATAAAAAATAAATATTTTATAATTAAAAATATAACTTAAAAATATTGGTAATAAATAACTAATGAATTTCATCGATCTCACAAAATGTCAATGGAATCTGGGAGAACACTTCAAGATTGAAGTCAAATCGATAAGAAAATATGTAAAAAATAATGTAATTTTTTTATAAAAATAAATATATATTAAGTGAAATATACATATATATGAAAAAATTATATAAAATAATTTAATTAAAATTCATTAAAATGAGATAAATATTAATAAAACAATTGATGAAAAAATGATTTCAACCAAAATCAGTTTATAATGGATAAAATTACAAAAAATAAAAAATTAGAATAGTACAATTGTAGAAAATTATAATGAAAAAAATATACAATAATTAAAAATTATATAAAATTAATAAAATTTATAAAAGAAATTTATATTTTTTGAAAAAAATTAATCTAATTAACAGATCAACCCAATTTATAACTAAATAAAAAAAAATCCAGGATAAAAAAAGTATCATATTAATGATGGATGTTGATAAGGAAAATTTGATCCTAAAAATCAATGAACTCAATATAAGTCAAAAAAATTATGGAGATTACTATATTATTAAATAGAAGGTTTTGAAAAAAATTGATAATATAAAATAATGAATAATAACCATTAACTATTTTGTGGGTCTTCTGGATTAGGGTTTATGTGTATTAAATAATGTCAACGATGATGATATAACAAGGATGGAAGGAATATTGAGGGTCAAGTAGGTGAAAATTTGATTGAAACTAACTAAATGTAATGATATATGGTTTTCATGTGCATATGAGGTTCGATAGAGGCCATTTTTTGAATACATCAATTCAAAAAAATAGCATTTTAGATTCTTGTGTTCTTTTTAAAAAATACAACATCATTTTTTGTTAGAAAAAACAATATAATTTTCATTATAATTAATGTAATTTTTTTATAAAACTTATTATATATGTAATTATGAATACCGTTTCATGTACTGCCACAAGAATATTAATGTTAAAAGGTTACCTCATAACTTTTAATATCATTTTCTAATAGACAAATTTTAATGGAAGAACTTGGAAGCCTATTTTTCTACAAGTGTTACTTGATTATCTAACACTATTTTTACTTTTAACATATTGGTCAGTATTTTATTAAATTTTTTATTATCATAACTTATGGAAACTTATTATTGTTACATATTCAATTCATGATATTTCTCCCAATGTTATACTTTCCCATATAAATTTCATCTAAAATATGATGGAGTGATTTTTTAATCCCACTCCTAATAATTTGATATCATCAATTTATTATTCTACCATTCCCAAAGGAATGAATATGTTCTTAACCTATGAGGATTTAACAAGAGAGTAAAATATTTTTCAACTTCAAAGATATATTTATAAGTATTTTAAACTAAATTTGATATGTTTCTATTCGTTAAGGAAAAGAAAATTTTAATTTTTGGGATTGTAGGATTTTTAATATTTTTAATTATCATTATACTAAAAAGTGCCAAAATATGTTAATGTCTATCTATGATCATCAAAATTTTTAATATAGACAAAATATAATGAATATGTTTCTATCATCAAAATAAATATTATGTGAATTACAAGATTAAATATTACATTCATCATAAATTTAATTTATAAATAAAATATTTTACCATTTAATATTATATATTACATATATTAAAGTCTTAATAACATTCTATGTTGAAAATGATGGTCTTTAAATAACATCTTTCATGTCCGTCGTCGGGGATGAAAAAATAAGAACATGTTAGCCCATGAAATCATTAAAAGATTATATAATTGTAATAATAATATATTTTATGAACATGAATAATTTTATTAATATAACATCATTATTTGACATCAGGAGATCTATAAAATATCTATTTTATGCGATAATTCTTAAAATTGATAAAAATATGAACATAGTTAAATGTGATTTATTATATTTAGGTACCATAGAAAAATATGAACCATAAATCCTTATAATAAATTAGGGGATGAAATTATAATAATTCTCTATTATAAGGTTCTTGGAATGGTATTAGGTTGGTAAACGATAGAAAATAGTGGATTGAGTGTTGTATAACAGGGGTTCATTTATTAGAATGTTTGTAGTGGAATTGATATAAATTTAAATTCTATATGTGTAGATTATATTTTATGCAGAATAGGAAAACTTATCAATTATGATGACATTAAGTCATTAATACCTCCATAAAAATAATTTATTTAATATATACGAATTTTTTTTCATGTACAGAATAATTTATCTATTTACCTCATTTTTCATTCACTATGTTAAATTAGTTTTAAAATGATACAAAATTGTTTTTCAATAAATTTAATTTATTTTATTATATAATTTTTAAATGGAGACTCCAAAATTTAGACATACATTTGTCTATTTCAGTCATAAAATAAGTACAATATTATTTTTACAGTAACAAATTAAATATTAGGAAAAAAAATTTCAATGACAATTTTTATTATTAACCATAACATTTCATAATATTATTTCAAATCAATGGATTGTTAAATAAGAGTAAATATTTTTTTAATACATTGGGAAAATAATATAATAAAATTATAAATTATATGGAACCATTTCATAGATTCTAATAGAAAATTTGGAAATTTAAAATATCTCTTATGGAAATCTATGGTTGATATCCACATAACTATGTTTATTTGGAACACCAAATAATATTGATTGTGGGGGTCAATGTTAAGATATAGTAACATTGATTCTATCATTATCTAGGACCTATTCCACTATAAAAAGTTGTTGATATTTTCTGACCCCATCTATATGTTGGAGGAGTTCTTGTTCGACCAATATCAATGGACGTCCACATGTTTTTGAAATGCACTTGTTAGAAATGGTTGCGATGTTAACAGTATCTATGACAACCCTGCTTTTTATTACAACTTAAACATGCTTTATTACATAATACTTCACTTGATACAACAAAGAAGATCGAGAGGTTTAGTGTCTTTGGGGCTTAGGATCATTACATAAAAACTTTAAACTTGAAATACAACATCCTTATTGAAAACTTCCTTTACATGACCACTACATTCCTTCGTACTTAGCATTGCATGGGATAACCTGAGGACATGCATAAGAAAAGGGTGATCTATAAAGCCCAGTAAGGGAGTACACAATGAATAACATGAGGAGTACAATACATGTTAGGCAATAGGCATATCAATAGAGCATAAGAGAGACATGAACATAAAGGCATGATAAAGCATGATAATCATAACATGGAAATGTGGCAACAACACTTAACATTGAATTAGCATGAGCCAAGGCTCATTGCACATGGAGCATGAGTAAAACCTCATTGCACTTGAAGCACGAGTAAACCCTCGTTGCACTTGAATTAGAATGAGTAAACACTCATTGAACATGACGTATCATGATACTATACTTTACCCAATGCATTGGAGCGCTATAAAGGGTGCACCCTTCTTAAACATTTCATTTCATGCATAAGTGTGCCACATGGATCATAAAACATGGATTCATAAAACATAATCATTTCTTCCACGATAAAGGAATGTGGAATTCATACATGAAACTTTATAATCAATATGTAAATGTGCATAAAGGTGAATACCCTTGATGGAGAAATGGGCATGGTATTCACTACACAAAGACATTGGCTTAGAAAATCGGTGCAATTTCGGCAGCGTAACGGCGTGACATAAGAATTCATAAAAAAGGTTTATGAGAGATAAAGGGGTTCCTCATCATATTTACATGTAATGGACAGTATTTAGATCATATATATACATGTCCCAACAATAGAAATGGAATTTAGATTCATGATACAAAAGTATTTCTTGAATGTAAAAGAAGAGAGAGAAGTTCCTTTCGGAATTTCGGCATAGTAACAGGTGTACATGGGAGGCATTTAATGAGAGAGAAAGGGTTCTCCCATCATTCAAAAAATAAGAGGGTAGTATGGGGGAGGTGAGAAACCATACCCCAACATTCATAATTGAAATAAAAAGGGAAATACAACTTAAAGAAAATTGACAAAAAAATGAGAACGGAAGAAAACCCCTTACTTGGAAGTGTGCTTCCAAAGGCTAGAGAGAGGCTTGTGAGAGGCTTCTTGGGAGCTTGGGGCACCTTGAGAGGATTCTAGAGAGAGTAGGGAAGAGGTTGGACGAACTTCAAGGGCTTTGAGCGAGGAGGAAGTGGGAGCTTGGGTGGGTTTATATAGGAAAGGTGAGAGAATTCTTTATTATTTAGGTTTGGGACCCCTTATATTAAAATAATCCAAACCACAACCCATCCCATGGTATTTGCCCATGCTTTCTGGAAAAGGAAAGAGGAAAACAATATTTTACAAGGCCAAGGTCCGAACTTATTAAAAAAATAGGGTTGCTTATGTGGAGGTGAGTCACACTCCCATGGAAATTAATTTAAAAAGGCAAAGTGTTGAATAAGTCTTGAGGGCTCCATTAATGCTTTGAAAAGTGAGTCAAACAAACCCAAAACCTCATTATTTTAATGATAAAACACATATTGGCCGAACATAAGTATTATGTTATTTTATTACATCACCATTGGGTCATTATGATGTCATAAAACACATTATATATTTAAATGGTATTTAATTTTTACCCAAAAATTTGACTGTCTCAGAAAATTATGAAAAATTCACCGTTGGATAATTTCGACATCCTGATTCCAAAAATAATATTTATTTTATCTAAATAATTTTCTAAATATGTGAATTTTCACTTTTAAAATAAAAACCGACATTTATAAAAAATTCACGGGTTTTGACAGAAATGGCATTCAAACCATAATAAAAATTTTAATTGCATTCATAAAATTATAAGATCATTTATATTTAATAAAAATTAATTTAATATTAATAATAATATTTTATTAAAATATTATTTAATTCAAAAATCCTTTAATTTAATAAAATATAATTTTTAATTAAATAATAACTAAAATCACCGTTTGTACTTTAAAAACTAATTACAATGTATCAAAAATGACTAGAAATTATATTCATTATTATATAAAAAAAAATAATGTACATGAACATGGTGCTACTTATTTGTTACATAACCCCTTAAAATAGCCGCATAAGACCTAAGGGTAAGGTGTGCGATGGTGACAGACTCTTGGGGTTGCTCGGATAACATTGATCGAGTGGTAATCTCTATCAACTTCCATTTTTCCCGTAGACGATCACGTTCGAGCTTGACTTGATGAAGCTCAGCTTGGGCTTGGTCAAGGGCAAAGCCCAAAGACGCCACCTCCTTTCCGAGCTCCGACAAATGGGCTTCGTAAGGGGCAATTCTAATGGATGAGGCCATCGCTTCCTTTGTCTGAGTAGAAAATTGGTTCGTTAAAGCCTTATATTTAAACTACCCAGATGATCACTGTTCAACGGCTATAAAAGTAACGGTCACAAATCTTAATGTTAAACTGAAGAAGTTGACATCATAAAAAAAACATAAAGGAACATTTAACTGGATCAAGAGAGATTTTCCATTAATGAAATTTTGGGTCGTTACAATATTCCCCCCTTAAGAAATTTCGCCCTCGAAATTTTCCTTTTTCCACACTAAAACAAATGTGGGTAACTTAGCTTCATCATATCCTCCGACTCCCAAGTTTCTTCTTCAAACTTGTGGTTTCTCCACAACACCTTGACGAGGGGCATTGTCTTATTTCGTAGAACTTTTTCTCTAAGATCTAAGATCTTCACAGGTTGCTCCTCATAAGAAAGATCGTCTTCTAATTGTACCACCTCGGAAGAGAGTACATGTGAAGGGTCTGGTATGTACTTCCTTAAGAGGGATACATGGAAGACATAATGCACCTTGGCCATAGTAGGTGGAAGTGCTAGTCGATAGGCCACAGCCCCAACACGATCAAGAATCTCGAAGGGGCCGATGTACCTTGGACTTAACTTCCCTTTCTTTCCAAACCTCATGACCTTCTTCCATGGAGATATGCGTAAAAACACCATGTCTTCGACTTTAAACTCAAGGTCTCGTCGAAGATTATCTACATAACTCTTCTGTCGACTTTGGGCTTCCTTGATATACTGCTGATTGGTTTTCACCTTCTCCACCATTTCTTCGACCATTTCTGGTCCAAGCAGCTTACGTTCACCGACCTCATCCCAACATGCCGGTGTTCTACACCTTTTACCATACAGGGCTTCATATGGTGCCATTTGGATGCTCGAGTGGAAACTATTATTATAAGAGAACTCAACTAGAGGAAGATGTTGATCCCATCCTCCTTTAAAGTCCATTGAGCACGCTCTCAACATATCTCAAGTGTTTGGATAGTCCGCTCAGATTGGCCATCAGTTTGAGGATGATAGGCCATACTGAAGTTCAGTTCAGTATTCAGAGCATGTTGAAGACTCTTCCAAAACTTAGAGGTAAATCTTGGATCTCGGTCAGACACAATAGATAGTGGTACTCCATGCTACCGTACCACTTCCCTGATATATATCTGTGCCAGTTGATCCAAAGAGATATCCTCTCGAATAGCAATGAAGTGTGCAGTCTTTGTAAGACGATCCACAATAACCCAGATTGCATTGTTGATTTTGGATGTCCTTGGAAGTCCAGTGACGAAGTCCATGGTGATGTTCTCCTATTTCCATTCTGGTATGGGCAATGGTTGCATCATCCCCTTAGACTTTTTCCTCTCTGCCTTCACTTGCTGACACACCAGGCACTTTGATGTATATTCAGCAATCTCTTTCTTCATATTATCCCACCAAAAGTTTTCTCGGAGATCTCGATACATCTTTGTGCTCCCTGGGTGAATAGAGAAATTTGAACTATGTGCATCATCCAAAAGTTCCTTCTTCAGCTCCGAACTTAATGGAACACATAGTCTTTTCCCAAACCGCACAATTCCTTCTTCATTAACATTAAACTATGAGGATTTTCCCTTTTTGATAGCTTCCACTTTTTCTTGGATTCTCGCATCATCCTTTTGAGAATCCTTTAACCTTTCCAAAAGAGATGGTTGAGCAATCATTTGTGAAAGGATTGATGATGTTCCCTTCTTTATGATTCCCACGTCCATCTTCATCAAGTCTAAGAAGATTGGATCCTTCTCAATTCTCATCATTGATAGAATTGCTGGATCCTTTCTACTTAGGGCTTCCACCACCTTGTTCGCCTTCCCAGGGTGGTAATGTATTGAACAGTCATAATCCTTTATGAGCTCTATCCATCTTCTCTGGCGCATATTAAGCTCTTTCTGTGTGAATATATATTTAAGATTCTTGTGGTCAGTATATATCTCACATTTCTCTCCATAGAGATAATGACGCCAGATTTTCAAGGAAAAGATTACCGCCGCCAACTCCAGATCATGCGTTGGATCGTTTCGCTCATGGATTTTCAACTTTCTTGAGGCATAGGATATCACTTTATCATTCTGCATCAGCACACATCCTAAGCCCTTCTTCGAAGCATCACTGAATACCACAAAAAGCTCCCCACTTGTGGGTAAAGTGAGCACAGGTGTAGTGATAAGCCTCCTTTTCAACTCCTTGAAGCTTTCTTCGCATTCATCACTCCAAGAAAACTTTACTCCCTTTCGAGTTATCTTGGTAAGAGGGTTGGACAATCGTGAGAAATTTCTCACAAATCGTCGATAATATCCAGCTAACCCCAAGAAGCTACGGATATCAGTTACCGATGTTGGCCTCGGACATCCCTCAATTGCATCTGTTTTGGAGGGGTCCACAGATATCCCATTGCTTGTGATGATATGGCCCAAGAATGAGACCTCCTTCAACCAGAACTCACACTTGCTGTACTTGGCATAGAGCTTCTCCTTGCGCAAAGTCTCCAGTACAGTTCTTAAATGCTCCTCATGGTCCTCCTTGGTTTTGGAGTATATTAGAATATCATCTATAAAGACTACCACAAATTTATCTAGGTAATCTCTAAAGACTCTATTCATCAAGTCCATGAATATTGCTGGAGCATTGGTGAGTCCAAAAGGCATTACTATGACTTCATAGTGCCCGTACCTTGTACGAAAAGCAGTCTTGGGGATATCTTCCTTCTTCACCCTTACTTGATAATATCCCGACCGCAAGTCGACCTTGGAGAAGTATTGTGCTCCACGCAGCTGATCAAACAAGTCATCGATTCTTGGGAGAGGATACTTGTTCTTTATCGTGATTTTGTTAAGTTCACGATAATCTATGCAAAGCCGCATTGACCCATCCTTCTTCTTGATGAAGAGGACTAGTGCACCCCATGGTGATGCACTTGGGCGTATAAACCCTTTATCCAGATTCTCTTGTAGTTGTTTCTTCAGATCTTCAAGCTCAACAACAGCCATTCTATATGGAGTCTTGGATATTGGTAGCGCCCCAGGTATAAGTTCAATTGAGAACTCAACATCTCTTCTTCGAGGAAGACCAGGAAGTTCCTCGGGAAATACTTCAGCGAATTCCCTCACAATAGGCATTTCTTCAAGGGTGGTTTCTTCCTTGGACTCAATCATCTGAGCCAGATATGCGTGCTCATAAGGTAGTAATATCCATGCTTGAGATGATGGAGCTAAAGCAGATTCATCTTCCTCCTGACACTTGTAAAGAATCGGGGGTCGATTCTCCATATGGAGTGTGATTTCCCTCTCCCGACAATTTATGTTGGCTCTATATAAGGAAAGCCAATCCATGCCAAGAATTGCTTCAAATTCCACCAAAGGGAGTATGAAGAGGTTCGCCGGGAAATTCAATCCACAGATTATAACAGGGGAGGACTTATACTCATGGGATGCAATGATTTCCCCATTTTCCGTACTCACCGACATCTTTACTTCCATGATTTGTGGTGGTGCAGGGATTGTTCTACTAAACTTTTGAGATATAAAGGAATGCGTAGAACCTGAATCAAAAAGTATGTTCGCTATTCTTGAATGAATAACTAGTGTACCTGTCACCACTTCATTGTCAGGGTTCACTACGGCAGAAGTGATGGAAAAAGCTCTTCCTTGCTGTTTTGGAGGTTGTTGATTGCCTCCGATAACCCTTGGATTAGGGCACTGATTGGAAAAATGACCCGGTTCTTTGCATTTGAAGCATTGAACAACGCGTTGAGGTTCGAACGGAGTGTTCCTCCCCTCCGTCGCAGCCGCGGGTCCTTCTTGCTGACAGTTAACAGCTAGGTGCCCTTCTCTTCCACACTTGAAGCATTTTCTTGTCCCCCTAAGGCAATTTCCAGGGTGCTTTTTGCCACACTTTTGGAAAGTGGGGTGCTGGAATTTCTTAGCACCGTTGGATTTATCCGTCGGACCACCAGCATTGAAGTCCACCTTCCGCTTCTTTTCCCCATGATACCCCTGTGATTCTCCGATCTCCATTTCAACCTTGAGGGCACATCGGACAATTTCCTCATAGCTGTCGAAGTCACGGATCGCTAATGCTTTCCGCAAGCTAGGCTTCAGCCCACCAAAGAAGCGGTCAACCTTGCATTCGGGGGTAACGACAAAGCCGGAAGCGTATCGTGCAAGCCTTGTGAAGTTTGCCTCGTACGCTCCCACAGATTCCTCATCTTTCTGCTTGAGGGAAAGGAAGTCCCTTTCCATCTTAAGACGGAGGGTGCGTGGAAAATATTTATCGAAAAACATCTTCCGGAACACCTTCCATTCCAAAGCCTCGATCTCCTCCTCAGGCTTAGTATTTTTGATCAACGTCCACCATTGATCAGCTTCACCCTCCATACGATAAGCCTCCAGGAGAACCTTCTCTTTTTCAGAGCATTGGAGGATGGAGAATATTTTTTCAATGGAGTTGATCCATTGTTCAGCAATCGTGGGATCGGATGATCCACTAAAAGTAGGAGGCCTTTGTCTCATGAAGCTTTCAATAGCGACTTGTTCTTTCTTAGGGGGGGTTGAACGTTCCTCTTGACCAGTGTTTCTATTCAAAACTTGAGTTAGCTGAGAGAGAAGCGTGACAAAGTTCGCGATTCCCGCTCCCATTGGATTGGGCATCTCATGAGTACAATCATCACACTGATCTTCACAACGGTTGTTAGCCCGAGTTCTCCTATTACCGGCCATTGGCTGGAATAAAAGGAAAGTTAGGGGTAACACATAAAGGGTAATCCAAAGACAAAGGTTGATGACTTATAAATAAACTTTAATCTCTTTAACTCATGAGTCTATAGGATTCAATCCACGCTTTTCATGATCTTCCTTCTAACATATATCCTTAGGGGAATTTTTTTCCCTTAATAAGGGTTCCTACTAAGATTGTGAATTTATCAAAACATATCCCCCGAGAGTGTCGTAACCAAGAGTGCAGCAAGGCCCGTTGTCGTGCACCAGTTCCCGTTCGAGTCTAGCTCAAAGCGGTGTTTTCAGGTTTTACCCCTAGGATACATCTGTGCCAGAGCCGCCTCTACCTGCTCGTATCCAGACAGGGATGTATTTGTTTGATAATCCACTTACATAGTATTTAACAAAACTTAGGGATGTTTTTATTATGATTAGTCTTGTATCTAAGGCTTTACTAGGGTTTCCTAATCCCAAAAATAACTAAACCTATCCTCTGATACCAACTATGATAACCCTGCTTTTTATTACAACTTAAACATGCTTTATTACATAAAACTTCACTTGATACAACAAAGAAGATAGAGAGGTTTAGTGTCTTTGGGGCTTAGGATCATTACATAAAAACTTTAAACTTGAAATACAACATCCTTATTGAAAACTTCCTTTACATGACCACTACATTCCTTCGTACTTAGCATTGCATGGGATAACCTGAGGACATGCATAAGAAAAGGGTGAGCTATAAAGCCTAGTAAGGGAGTACACAATGAATAACATGAGGAGTACAATACATGTTAGGCAAATGGCATATCAATAGAGCATAAGAGAGACATGAACATAAAGGCATTATAAAGCATGATAATCATAACATGGAAATGTGGCAACAACACTTAACATTGAATTAGCATGAGCCAAGTCTCATTGCACATGGAGCATGAGTAAACCCTCATTGCACTTGAAGCACGAGTAAACCCTCGTTGCACTTGAATTAGCATGAGTAAACACTCATTGCACATGACGTATCATGATACTATACTTTACCCAATGTATTGGAGCGCTATAAAGGGCGCACCCTTCTTAAACATTTCATTTCATGCATAAGTGTGCCACATGGATCATAAAACATGGATTCATAAAACATAATCATTTCTTCCACGATAAAGGAATGTGGAATTCATACATGAAACTTTATAATCAATATGTAAATGTGCATAATGGTGAATACCCTTGATGGAGAAATGGGCATGGTATTCACTATACAAAGACATTGGCTTAGAAAATCGGTGCGATTTCGGCAGCGTAACGGCGTGACATAAGAATTCATAAAAAAGGTTAATGAGAGAGAAAGGGGTTCCTCATCATATTTACATGTAATGTACAGTAATGAGATCATATATATACATGTCCCAACAATAGAAATGGAATTTAGATTCATGATACAAAAGTATTGCTTGAATGTAAAAGAAGAGAGAGAAGTTCCTTTCGGAATTTCGGCATAGTAACGGGTGTACATGGGAGGCATTTAATGAGAGAGAAAGGGTTCTCCCATCATTCAAACAATAAGAGGGCATTATGGGGGAGGTGCGAAACCATACTCCAACATTCATAATTGAAATAAAAAGGGCAATACAACTTAAAGAAAATTGACAAAAAAATGAGAAAGGAAGAAAACCCCTTACTTGGAAGTGTGCTTCCAAAGGCTAGAGAGAGGCTTGTGAGAGGCTTCTTGGGAGCTTGGGGCACCTTGAGAGGATTCTAGAGAGAGTAGGGAAGAGGTTGGACGATCTTCAAGGGCTTTGAGTGAGGAGGAAGTGGGAGCTTGGGTGGGTTTATATAGGAAAGGTGAGAGAATTCTTTATTATTTAGGTTTGAGACCCCTTATATTAAAATAATCCAAACAAAAAACCATCCCATGGTATTTTCCCATGGTTTCTGGAAAAGGAAATAGGAAAACAATATTTTACAAGGCCATGGTCCGAACTTATTAAAAAAATAGGGTTGCTTATGTGGAGGTGAGTCACACTCCCATGGAAATTAATTTAAAAAGGCAAAGTGTTGAATAAGTCTTGAGGGCTCCATTAATGCTTTGAAAAGTGAGTCAAACAAACCCAAAAGCTCATTATTTTAATGATAAAACATATATTGGCCTAAAATAAGGATTATGGTATTTTATTACATCACCATTGGGTCATTATGATGTCATAAAACACATTATATATTTAAATGGTATTTAATTTTTACCCAAAAATTTGACTGTCTCAGAAAATTATGAAAAATTCACCGTTGGATAATTTCAACGTCCTGATTCCAAAAATAATATTTATTTTATCTAAATAATTTTCTAAATATGTGAGTTTTCACTTTTAAAATAAAAACCGACATTTATAAAAAATTCACGGGTTTTGACAGAAATGGCTTTCAAACCTTAATAAAAATTTTAATTGCATTCATAAAATTATAAGACCATTTATATTTAATAAAAATTAATTTAATATTAATAATAATATTTTATTAAAATATTATTTAATTCAAAAATCCTTTAATTTAATAAAATATAATTCTTAATTAAATAATAACTAAAAACACCGTTTGTACTTTAAAAACTAATTACAATGTATCAAAAATGACTAGAAATTATATTCATTATTATATACAGAAAAAATAATGTACATGAACATGGTGCTACTTATTTGTTACATAACCCCTTAAAATAGCCGCATAAGACCTAAGGGTAAGGTGTGCGATGGTGACAGGCTCTTGGGGTTGCTCGGATAACATTGCTCGAGTGGTAATCTCTATCAACTTCCATTTTTCCCGTAGACGATCACGTTCGAGCTTGACTTGATGAAGCTCAGCTTGGGCTTGGTCAAGGGCAAAGCCCAAAGACGCCACCTCCTTTCCGAGCTCCGACAAATGGGCTTCGTAAGGGGCAATTCTACTGGATGAGGCCATCGCTTCCTTTGTCTAAGTAGAAAATTGGTTCGTTAAAGCCTTATATTTAAACTACCTAGATGATCACTGTTCAACGGCTATAAAAGTAACGGTCACAAATCTTAACGTTAAACTGAAGAAGTTGACATCATAAAAAAAACATAAAGGAACATTTAACTGGATCAAGAGGGATTTTCCATTAATGAAATTTTGGGTCGTTACAGTATCCAACTCAAGGATTGGTATGATAGATGTCTATAAATAGTAAATGAAACTAATAATAAGAGGGGAGATCTTAATATTAGGGATAGTAATCATTGTGATAGGTTATGTGAGGTGGCCACTCTTCATATTCGATGGAGGTCATTGTCACTCGATAGTGGGGTGTAAAAAATGTGGCCAAAAAAAGGAGGTGTGGGTGAATGTAAATCAAGTCCATATGTTTTTGTCTTGTTGATTTATGTTCCATGTAAAATAATTCATTCATTACATGTCCAATGGAACTTATAATCTTGGTAAATTATAATAATAGATCAATCCAAAATATGTGTCCAATCTAGATACTTTGAATATGTATATAAGGACAAGGTTAATGGATTTCCATGTGGGGTTATGATATACCCATCCAACATGTGGTTGTGGGTGTCTTTTTATATTACTATCATACAACACTATAAACGATATCACATTATTTATAATTTAAAATATTAATAAAAATTTCTGAATAAAAACTCATATTTATAAAATCAGATATTTTTATTAATTATTATAACTTCATCTTATTCCATAACAATTTTTCTTATGTATGTAATATATTTATTAATTTTATCATCAAAATTATAAAAATTCATAGTATTTTTTTATTAATGTACATCCATAAACCATATAAAAAAATATTTTTTCAATAACCATATAAATTATGACCATATATAGAACATTCCTATAAAATTCATATGTATGGCCTTAAATATATCTCTAAAATCATTCATCGCATTCTTTAATTTCTATTATACTATGATTATATATTTCTAAATTATTTTATTCATTAAAATTTTATTATATTTTGTATAATATTAATGGTATATTTTGAATATTAAATTATATTTATGTATTATATTTATTTTATAATGGATACTTTCCTTCAGTGATGATTACAATTATATTTTATTTAGTGAACATGAAATTTATATCAGTATTTTGTATATTATTATATAAAATTTATCTAATGAGTTTTTCATTTTAGTTTGACGTTTTATGTATCAATGTTCAGGAACAAACAATATTTACTTCTGTATAATAAAATAATAATATACTTCTATGTTGATTTGTAAGAAGTAAAATTAATTTCACGGAGGAAGTTTCATTTCGATTATGATAAAACATATAAATAATTTTCCTCTTTATATCAATAAGGTCAATTTTTTTTCATAAAATATGTGATTTTTCCTTATAAAGTTGACTACATTAGTGGTATTTTAATGTAGTAAACTATCTATAGGATCCCATATTCCTCTAGTTAATACTTATATGATAGATCTAGTTCTGGTTGAAATACCTAAAAATTTTGTATATGTAGTGTTGTAGGTATGTATATCCATAAAAAAATTAAATATGGAATAAATAATTCCCTAGGTATATTTTTTGTTCAAGTGTAAGTTCCTAAGGCACCACCCCCCCATGATCAAGGATTCTTAGGAGGATAATGTATCCTAGTAACAACATTCAAATTTACACAACTCTCAAAAACCATCTTCCATGGTGATATTTGATTGAATAATTTTTCTCTATCTACAAAGTCCAAATGTCATAGATGATATTGAATATATTTCTTATGTGAATTTTTTTTACTTATATTATAGATAATTAATGATTATATATATGTGTAATGTAATATACATATTTTTGGTTTTTTATCTAGTGTAAAAATATATATTTCAAAAATATTACCAGTTCATCTATGTCATGATCGACCACATAAATATTCATTTGATTCTTCTATAGATCATTATACCCCTTATAGGACACTATAATCATTAAATTGAAGGAGAGATATTAAAGAATTCAATTGAAAATGAAATTATTTCTCCACATTAATGATAATTCCATTGAATATTATAATAATATACTTGAGTAATGGGTATTGATATATCCATTTAATCAAAATGTACCATAATCATTCCTAAAAATAGAATTGTCCTCATAATTTTATTCCCATGTTAGTATTGTGTTGACCAATTATAATTTTTGGTCTAATAAAACAATATACATTGGAATAAGGTTCATTCCTTCTATGTGAATAAATAATACAATCAATTATGATCATTTAATATTTCTCAATATTAACTATAGTGATAAATATTTGAATTCCTTATTAGATTCGTCATTAAAAATATAAAACCATTCTATATTAACTGGTAATATGAGATAATAAATAAGCATAGACCGTATGATAAGATCATTGAATGTGACCTCAAATATTGGACAACCCCATCCATGTTAATCGAGATACAGGGAGAATATTTTTTACACTGACATAATACACAAGGAACCAAATTTATAAGTCTTTATTAATTTATAAGTCTTGAAGATCCATATTAATATATAATTCACATATGAAATAGAAAATTTCAATTAAAAACATAGGAAAAATTCTTGAATCAGTCAAATTATTAAAATTATCATTCTTCATATCTTAGGGAAAAGAAAACAATTAAATGGTATCCTTAGATTCATTGTAAGAGTAACATATGTTAGCTTGAATCATGATTAAATAATAAATAATCAATTTGGAAAGGTAAATAATTGATAACACATTACATTTAATTAAAAACATGATAAAAAAATACATCAACATATATTATCATTTATTTGATATCAATGATAATAATATAAAATTAATAAATTAAGGAAATTATTTATATTCGTCATCATGGTCTGATAAATCATGATATTAATTCTATATCATTTGGAAAATACTGTTTAATGGATGTGTAAGTAAAATTTATAATCACATTTAATAATGTTTAATAATATTTCATTTCATTAGACTTGTTGATGACTCTGTGATATTTCCATAACTAGGACCCACACATCACTACATCTCCAATGTATTCCTCTTATATTTAATAAAAAATTAAATTCATGATCATTAATACTAGGAATTAATATTTATAATGTGTAAAGAATAAAATATATTAATATTCCTCATGTTAATGAAATAACAATAATATTAAAACACCATATATGATAATTTTATATGGTTTGTAAACAATAATATCCACGATAAAAATAATTTGGGAATTTTAGAGACATGTACTACTTAACTAAAAGTGATAGTAATGGAGAGATATTTTTTGTGAAACCTGATGACTCATTCTTTTTAATATATAACGAATGGATATAAGTTTTTATGAAATATAGGGTTTCTAATAAAATTATATACAAATGAGAATTAAGGAATATGGAAGAAAATCATGAATTTAAGCTTCCTGTAATAATTTTTCATTATACAAAAATGGAACTATTTTAGAAAAAATGAGAATAATGTAAATATTATTTATTGATGGAAAAATATGATTAATTTGTATACATTAAAAAAAATTTGATTCAAAATTTAAAAATTATTTAAAAATTTATCATTTCTAAAAAATTATAAAAAACTGATTGAATCTACTTAAAAGGTCATTTATAACATAAGTATTCAATTATATAAAATTTTATTACAAAAAATTGAAATTTATTTATATAATTATGAAAAATAATTTCTAGGATTAAAATCAATTTTATGAAAACAAATATAAGATAAGATTTTGTTTTTAACATGTCTTTGATTGATTCATTTGAAGAAGACAAAAAAAATTTCTATAAAAATAGAAAATCCATATATATTTGAAAATTTTAGAAAATATATATGGTGTTTGTAAAGGAAATATTTAATGATTATATCAATGTAAATCATCATAATCCCAAAAATTAAATATTAAGATAAATGATTACATCATAGTAAAATTATTCATTATAACCCATTGAAAGATAAAAATTGAATGGAAATGTTCATAATCATGAGATGTTTATATTCATTATATATTCTTATATGGATAATTCTGAAAGAAATATAATAAAATAGTTGTATAATAATACATATGCCTTAATAGAGTAGAAATTGAGGTGATATCCATTTGAAGGATCCTATAATATAATTGAAAATTATTCATTGAAGTGATCATGTGTGAAAAAATTAAATCCAAAATGATGAAAAAACTTTATAATAATATTTTAGGCGTTTTCACACAAACCATATCATATTGTAGTCCATGATGTTGGTTAATAACCAAATGATTGTAATTTGTCTTATGAAACCCCATAAATCGTGTTTTTTATACATCATAATTTCATTTAAAAACTAATATAATTAATTATAATTAATTATAATTCTATAATATGGTCACTTACATACATATAATATTATGTATCATCCACTTATAACATTTCAAAAACCATTTATAATGATATTTTTATTAATATAATTTTTATGCGTGTTTGGTGTTTATTTTATCTTTTTGAATTTCAAATAAGTAATCATGATCCTTGAGGATTTAATATGGTAAAAAAATATACATAGTTTACTTCATGATATATATATTATATTAATTTAATATTATATGTATTTATCCACAAAAAAGTCAGGATATAAAAATGAGATACATCATTCAAGGAGACTTTCGTCTGTACGTACAGTAGAATGATCTTTTAGCATATCGAATGATTGAAAAATGAGTGGAAAATAATTATTCCTCATTATAGTATTACATTTATAAACTTTTAAACATATATATTTTTTAGATATGTCCTTACTACCATCCATTTAAAATTGAGACAAAAAATTAATCTCATATCTTTGTAGAGGTTGAAGTCCACACGTATGTAAAAGAGACATTTTCATTTTCCAAAGGATTGGAAGTTATGAAAGTATATAAAATATTACAATTAAAGAATATAAATATTGAAATATAATCATATATATTATTTAGTTCCATTTTTATTTGAATCAGTGTTTGCTGGTGAAGAATAATAATTAAGACACTATGTGGAGATGTTAATCCGTACATAATCACAATAGACTATTTAAATTTTCATTGGACCAAAAAGTGATGGAAATTTGTTATAAAATAATAATAATAAATAAAATAATATTAATGAAAGTTTATTTATTAATTTTTTATGGTTACATTAGATTTAATAGATTATGATGAAGAAATAAATATGAATGAGCTGGTAAAGATGACTATATTTTCTTCTGAAGACTTATTTTTTTATTACATTATAATAACTCTATAGAAGACCCATTAAAATGAATAGAATAATTAATTAGTTGATAGGGATTTTTATAATCTAATTGGTAATGTTAGGGTTGTGTTACAAATACAAATGTGGTTTAATGAAAAGAGTTAATGTCTATTATTTTATAAATCTCGGGACATGCACATCTGAAAAATGTTGAAATTCTATAATATTATATGTGTTTAACTCATGAAAAATGATAACAAAATAGAATATATTTTAGGATATGGATGATATTTTATTAATATAATATTTTAATAAAATTTGGAAAACATTATATTTTATTTTAAACATAATCATTTTCATAAACCCCAGGGTAATCCAATTTTAACCATAAAAATATTAATGAATTATAAATTTTTTAATTTTTAATATATTTTATATAAGTTCAAAATTGTTCTAAAATTTTTAATGTATTGCATTGTTGAACATATCGTATCTCATTTTTCCTCTATCAGTATTTTATTACTTTTAATTTATTTAATTATATTAAAATATCATAAAATTCAAATTATTTCATTATTCGTTTAATTTATAATTAAAGACACAAATAATAAAAATTAATCCAAATATTATATGATAAAAAATCACTAATATAATTCATTTAAATATTTTTTTAACACATCAATTAAATAAATTTCCTTAGATATAATATTTTTAAATTCATTTGTTTCATTTCAATATCTATTCAATAAATATTTTACCTACGTTGCATAATCATTTATTTTAATTATTGAATAAAAATTCTGAATTAAATTTAGAAGAAAAAATAATATATTCTTTACTGTAAAAATTTAAAACTAAAATTTCCATATTTTTATCTTTATGGAAAAATTTTAGGGATATTAAAATCAAAAGTGTGACATTTGTTTCTTCTTTTAAATTAATAAAATGGTCAATATCAATGAAACATGTGAACTATGGATTATAGTTTTGATAAATGGATGGTAATTGATGAACTGAACTAATAAAAGTCGATACAGTCATGTGTCTCATAATTTTTAATTCCATTTCCCAATGCTTTCGAACTATTTTATATGCTTTACCCAAAACGAGGTGACCAATATCCACTGAGGATATTATTTATGATGAATAAAAATAAAAGGAACCTATTCACACAATTTAAACATAAATAACCCAAATATTTAATCCTTTTTATCTAATTCAATTCATTGACATATAATAAATTACATTATTATAAAAACCAAAATATCATCAAAAACATGTTATCAGAACTATTCATTTTATGTCCTAAATTAAACATAAAAAATTAGGTATAATTATAATTCCATTGTAATGAAATATGATATTAATAAATATATTTTTATATTTTTATTTTATGAATATATAAAATACATTATAGTCCACTTTCAACTATAATAAAAAAATGAACAAAAATGTATGTTTTAACAAAATAAATTGATTTTAAGAAAAATAGAAGAAAAAACTACCATAATATTGAATGGTAGAGTAAAATAATCAAAAAAGTTCAAATAAAAATATTTTTATAGGTTGATGAATATTGATTAAAATCATTGTGGATTTAAAATCTAGTTAGTAAAATAGTTTTAAAAAGGGATATAAATCACAAATTCTAGGGGTGTTATATTATACACAATTATAAACATATATACATCTAAACTCAGTCACAGTTTTATAATCTTTTGAGTATACATAGGCATCATAAAATCCCCATGAATCCATATATCAACATCAAATTTATTGTTTCACCATAAAACAGTTACCTGATAATTGGTCTTGTTTTGAAGAGTGTTCTCTCTTTAATATATATTCTCTACTAGTTTTCTTGAATAAAAATGATCAAGTTTCTGTTTAATAACCTACGATATTTCAAAATGTGAAGAATACGGTATGTACTTACATAGGATAGATTAGTGGAAAATGTATTGAACATGAGATATATTTTGTTGAATCACCAAATTATAAGAAACTATTTTGATATGATCAATAATTTTGAAGGTACTGATATATCCTTGGATATAATTTTAGTTTTTTGTAAATATCATAATCTTATTCTATATATATATTTTTTGGAATACATTTTCACCAACTTTATACTCTATATCACACAAATTATTTCAACCAATACCTTTTTATTATCATTGAGTGGAAAATATGTAATATTTAATGGATATAAAAATATCCTACCCATCCTTAACTAGATTAGGTATAAAAAGATTTAATTTTATATCTTCATAATAAAATATTTGATTTATACATTTCTTTATATTTAGGGACTCAAAAATGGACTTCTGAATTCTTGAGTGAAATATTTTTTTGTAATAAAAATAATCTAGAATAATTCCATGATTGTAAACCCCATTAGAAAACATATATAGTGTTCTAACATAGTTTTCATTAATTTCATTATCATTCTTAGAGTGACCATCATTATAACGTTGATACTCTATACAAAACCTTATCTCTATATCAAGAACCTATTGAGTGATTCCATAGAACATTGATGTAAGCCTCATATACTAATCTGTTATAAAAGAGAGTGATACTCTAAAAAAATCTTAAATAATTTATGATGTATAACCAAGTATTCTTATCAAGTAGGAAATAATATCTAATAGAATGAAAATGCATTAATTTTATATCGATATCAAATAAAAAAATCATTTTTCCAATTTGATATTTTTTGGATTGCAATGATAGAATATATGATAATGTGTTACTCGTTATATTATTGTATTTGTAATGTTTATATCGTCTTATGACTTTTTTGTCTCTCATGATTTTTGTATGATATAATATTTTTGCAGGTATTACTCCCTCAAGGATTTCATTAACATTCCTTTTGAGTAAGTTTTCCCTTTTCATTAAACAAAACAACATTAAATATGTATACAATATATGTAGAGAGATTTGTTCGGGAATATTTAAAAAAGTACAGAGAGGTACGTTTATTTTAATAAATGGAGTTTAGATATCAATGGGTTTACTATTTCACAACTTCCTAGTATGATGATAATACATAAGGGGTTTTCGGTTGTTTAAAATATAAATGGGCTACAAACACATATGCAAAAAATCATGCCATTTAAATGGATTACATATTATTTAATGATAAGGTGTTTTTATAAAAATAATCCAAGGTGATGATTTTTTAATGTATACTATTAAAAATAATTACACAACATGTAAGTACATAACATGCCAAGTGATTCCTAGAAATTTTGTTTTAATGAAAAACATGTTGTTGATTTTTTATATCTTGTGATGGGGAGATTCTCTAATCGACCCTATAGATCCTTTTTGGCGACTTTGGAGATCCCAACAACCTTCCATATATCATAGTAACCCATTATATGCATGATAAGTGGTTTTTACCCCCACTATCCCATCTCATCCTTGGTTCTCCAACTATTGAAGTTAAATAATTTTTACAGTGTCCATTTTTTGTTTTGACAATGATCAAATTCGATATTCGATTCTCTTAGAGTTCATCCAAACCTTCTTCATCATGGGTTTTTTCTATTGGAATCATTATGAGGTCATTAAATAATAGCATCCTTCTATATCATAACCCCATGGTTTGTAAATTCTCATTCTTGGGAAATACTATGACTACACAATCATAAATTGTTCCAAATTCTGTTAAATAATGAATGAGATTAATCATTGGATACCATTAAAATTTATTTTCTTCTGAATTGGATTATGGAAACCAATTTTGTGATAAAACAGGGAACATAATTTAATTGTATAATATATTAACATGAGTTTATAAGGACATGTGAACTTATGTGATTTTTTGATATAGAATCCCTATGATGTATCGTAATTCTTATTAACATAACTGATAATAAATTTTGATATAATTTAAAAAAATTTATGAATTTAAAATTTTATTTCACATAATAAATTGTTGAAATTTATTATGGGATTTTAAGATATTCATGCTCCATGAAATGACTTTGGTTCCATGCTGAAATCATTATATATCGGTGTTGGACCTGGAATATGATAACTTGTATATTTCTATGCTAATTTTTTGCAGTCTCAGAACACTCCCATGTTGTAATGCTAATTTTGAGTGTTCTCTCCAATTTCCCATGTTGTAATGATTATAAGAAATTTACGTGTTTGTTGTAATTTGTATAAGAAATTTACATTGATTTTTTGGGATATACCACAATTATTTTTTGGTGGTTCGTTTGGTTGTAATATATGAATTGGGATAGTAAGTCATGGAACATAATTGTTTTAATGTACCATGGTCATATATATTTCATTGGGCGGTTGAAAGACATGCTCATAGATATTCTGGTATAAAGCCAAATATATTTTTTATTATATTTTATTAATTATTGAATTAATTAATACACCTATTCATTGAAATATTACACACACATCTTACTAAACTAGTATGTTTCAACGTGGTTGTATTGAACTACTGACTTGTACTCACACCCTATAAGGGTTGTCGTTTGGTACCCTAGAATATTACAGGGAAGTTGGTTTGAACAACTAAAATTGACCTTAAAATTGAATTCTTGCCTGATGGATTGGAAGTGTTTGTTAGTGGGACTGACATGGGGTTAGGAACCATGGACTATTGAATCATTATTGTCACATCTAATATATTACTTTAATTTTTTATGGTTTAAAATTTTGTTAAATTCCAATATATAATTAAATTCTACATATTATTATTTTTTGATTATTTACTTCTATTTTATTATTTGTTTCTGATTTATTAATACATTTATTTATTTCTTTTAAATGGATTACTTCTACAATGATGCATATTATTACAATGTGTTATTTTCTCTCCTTTATTCATTACACACCATTAATGCTAGTTAGTGGTTGAGTCCAAATATGTTTCAAAATAATAATTGATATTTTTGTTTTGGAAAGAACAAATTACTTCTTTTTTTCATATATATTATTTCCCCTAGAAATCCCATATACCATAATCATATATCTTTTACATTTATTATAATCAAATATGTTGTTTTTTTATCTAATAACATACTTCATAATCATATAATATGGTACTAATTCGTAACTAGATATATTGTTTTACTATCAGAACTACATATGATGTTTTCATAACCAAACATCAAACTATTTACAATAACCACGCATCATATCCATGTTAGGTATTGTAACCATGTTTTGAATCATAACCACGATATGTATCGTATGAACGATAAGCATCGTAACTATTTTAAGAATCATAACCTTCATATGTATCTAGACCACTATATGCATATAACCATATAAAGTATCAAAACTGTATTATTTATCGTAACAATGATATGCATCTTAACCATGATATATATTGTAATCACAAAATTCATTATAACGATGTTAAGTATTGATACCATTTTAGGTAATGTAATCATGTAATTATTATGTTTGTACTCATGTATTACTAAAATACCATATACATGTTTCTCATACTCATTATCTCACACTTTTGTACTTACTATCTTCTATCCAAAATGATGTCGTGAAGTAATATATATACCGGTCAGAATGATTACATGTATTCAATTTGTTTCGACCATTATAATGCCAGGTGTCCAAGTCCCTCTAAATATTATGGACAAATTTTACCATTGGAGAAAATGTGATAGTTGGAACTTGAGTACCATAAATAAGAGGTCATTTGAACTAGAGAATAAAAAAAATTATCTTTCAAGTTCGAGAGAGAGGAAATGTGACTTATCTCTTGCTTCTTGCCAAAATCCTTGAAGATACAAGACATGAATTGATTGTTCCTAGATCTATTATTTCAATAAGTGCTTTGTTTTTTTTGTGCTACTAGTCATTGTAATAATGATCGAGGGATTTTGGGGATAGGAAGATGGTGCAACCAATTATTGTTTTGTGGGTATTCAAGTATTTAAAAGATTGATGTGTTAATTACCTTATTAATCGAGAGATTTCATGGATATGAAGACAGATATGTTGAACATCTTATCAAGGGCTTACCCAGGTGGTGATAAGACAGACCTTTTATCCTAGGGGAAAGGATACACTACTTTTTGGGATAAAGGAATTGCAATACCTTTTATTTTTCTACTAGTATTTTTAATATAAATGAAATCATTTTTTTTCCTCTTTATATTCATATTTATTTCTATTGTAATAGTTTAAATTATAATACATTCATTAAATATTGTATTAAAATATTCTAAATGATGTGTGGTGGAATCATTTACATTTTTACTACTCTGATCATTTTACTTAATTTAAATAAAATTAATTTATTAACCTATTGTATCATATCATGCTATATCCATCACATCCATGACATGTGTGATCAATTTTATTATATGTGATTTGAATTAGTTTTAGACCTCTTAAACTACGTTTCATACTAAGAGCATATATACTATGATTTTATAAACCTACAATTCACCCCTATCGTTTAATGCCATCTCATATACATTTAATCTATATTATGATCCAAAAATTGGTATTATAGGGTTTTCCAAAAAAAATTAAAATTATATATTTCAATTTTTAAGTTAGGTATATTTTTTATAAACTTTTTCTATATTTAAATAAGGAAATAATGTATGTAGTTGAATGGCATTTGGTTATAAGATGGATGTAATGGATATTTGATCAATTAACAATCTAAACCCAATGAGGACACTTATTTGGAGGGTAATGATTATGAGTACTAGAGAGATCAAATGTGGACATTTTTTATTAATAATAGAGTAGATAATCTTGTGATGCTCACTAATGATTACAAAATTCCTGAAAAACCAGTAAGAACTTTCACCAACCAAGATAAATAAGATTATCAACTGAATTACTAGGTAAACAATAATCTATTCTGATATATGACAAGGAATATATGTAGTCATATATAATTATGTGAAGAAGGAAACAATATTTGGAAGAAACATTAAGTCACACATTTTTGGTACAACTAATGTAATAGAAACAAGAAGAGCCATGCCACCTCTTTAATTTCATGATTTTGTTTTTCCATTTTGGATAACTAGTATTCATAATTGAATAATGATTTATGAATATTGTCAACAATATTCAATCTTTTGGAGAAAAACGAATTGATGATGATGTTTTTATGGAAATGATAATTGATATAATTCCCCATGCGTGGTAATCAAAAAGAACAAATATTTATGATAACAAGAAAGTTACTCATATCACTCTTGATGAATTATTTTTCACTCTCTTAAAACATGAGACAAGAATGAAAAGATAAAAAGATTTTAATAAAAATAAGAATGGTAGTGGATGTTTATCCTTTAATGATACATGTAATTCCAAGACATTAGAAAGGGTAAAAAGATCCAAATCTAAAAAAGAAGTTATATCAGAATACAGGCAAAGTGATCATTCGGATAATTTACTAGACAATATTTCTTAGACAATGGACAAGATTGCAGGTAAAATATATTTTCAATACAGATTAAAAAATAACGATAGATAAGATAATAATGGATCAAAATTAACTTATTATGAATGAAAAAGAGTTGATCATATTATAAAAGATTTTCCTTTACATAATAGAAAACATGGTAAAGAAAAACATTATGAATGAAACAAGAAAAATTATTACAAATCAATGACTGTGAAAGTCATGAAAACAATTTGTAGTTGGAGTGCCTGTTTTGGTGATTTATCAGACAAATCATTAAAATATGAATCCTCTTGTCAGAAAAATAATTGACTTTTATCCAAATTACATATTCAGAATAATTGCCTTATGACTAAGGTACATAATGCAGAATCTATTACAAATGAATATTTAAATAACAATTACCTTGATGATATAGATTATTAAACTACAGATGATGAATAATCCTCAGAAAAAGAAAATTTACATTCATTTGAATAAGTATCTAGAATTTTCAAATTACATTATTATGTGAATTACAAACTCATGAAAAATATTGATAAAGAAAATTTTATAATATCATTTCATTCAGCATATTAATCATATTGTTTTAAATATCTTTATAAGAAATCTCTTTTATAAAATTTCACTTATAGGGGGAATGAATTTGAAAAAATGAATTCACAAATTCATCATTTAAGGAATAGTTTTGTAATTGGTTATAAACATACCCTGAATAGCCCGAAAGGATTCATTTGTATTGATTTTTGATAACCCCCCATTCAAGGGATGAAAGGGAACCCTTACAAGGCTCATAGGCTTAGATATTAAAAGTCCCTTAGGTTTAGAAGATTAAATGACCTGAAGGTGTTAGAGAATTCCACCGGACTATCTACAAAGAACTGTCCCTCCCCAGTATCTGAATCTTGATAGTAGATCTCCAACTTTTCATGGTTGTCTAGCTAGGATTCCTATGAAAATACAGGTTGGTCTCATTGGCATAACTAAACACTCTCATTCAGAAAAATCCATTTGGAACTACTCTAGTGAGTGCACCTGCTCTGAATCCTTTTCTAGGGAAGCTCTTTTTTGTAGTCTATCTAGGGAAACTACATCGGTCCCGAAGGCCTTGATGTGGCCCGAAGGACTTCAAGGTGGCATAAAAGCCATACTAATCCAAAGGACTTTCTTGCCCAAAAGTCTTAAGGACTCCAAGCCGAAACTGGTGCTCCAAGGTGAATTGTTCCAACTACTATAGTACCGAACAGTACTTGCTATAGTAAGTACTACAATTCCTGCTAAAGTACTCGCATAATGAATAGTTTTGCTCTAACACCCATACAGTGTACAGTTCTTTTACAGTACCAGCACAATGTGAAGTTCTGCTACGGCACTGCTACCATTCCTACTACATTACCTGCAACAGTACTGCTATAGTACCTAAAATATGTGTCTACCTGGTTTTGAACATGGGCCTTGTAGATTCCCTTAAGGATACCACACCAACTGGGATGAGGCTCATGTGTTTGTTATATATATTCAAAACCTATTTATAGCCATAATTATCTTGTTCCCCAAGGTGATCTATTCTTCACTAAATGTCAATATGGTGTACAATGGGAATGAAATTTTACCCTTAATAAAATCCAATCATTAAGATTTCATAAAGCTCACATTTCAAAAATATGTGGATTCCTTGGGTTCTTTTAGCTATCGTTTCCAGATCCAAAAGTATTTGTGTTCTGAAAATATAATTCTTTATTTTTTAGGAAAATATAAATTTTTCCAATTACAAGAATAAATGGTACATGGATAGTGGATAATCTCAATATATGACTAGAAGAAAATATTTCCATAAAAATATCAGTGAAATGAATGGTGGAAGATTGACCTTAAGAGATAATTCCCATGAAAAGATCATTGGTATAGGTAATATTGATGTTTTATGAAAAGTTTTAATTTCAAATGATTTTTTGTTAATGGTTTTATGAACAACCTTATAATAATAAATCAATTGGGTGATGAAGGTTACCTTGTGACTATTAAGAATTACATATGCTTAGTTCACAATTCTGAGGATGAATTTTGTCTCTCTACCCATAGGCATGTGATTGTATACACACATAACATATAAGACATTAACATCCCAGATTTACTTTATTATGTGCAATGTAATACCAATCCTAGTAATTTAAAATAATGTTATGACACTGTAACCATGGGAACCTGTCTAAAATCGGGGAAAATTTTATAAAGGGTCTACCAAATCTCATATTTTATTCCTCAAAAGTATGTAACCCCTGTCAATAGAGAAATAAATATAAAAAACCCTTTAATACAATTAATTAGGTTTTGATTTCTTATAAAATATTGTTAGTGCACTTGAATCTTTTCAGTACTACCCAAACAATAAGTGTTTGATGAAAATACTACGTAACTATTTTTTTTTTGATGACTACACTATATTTACATGGGAATATTTTCTAGTTGTGAAATCTGAATCCTTTTTCCATTTCAAAATATTTAGAGCATAAGTTTAAAATTAGAAAAACCAACCAATGATAACTATTTATTGTGATCATTTGGGAAAATATAAAGATTTCGATTTTGAAACAATTAGTGGTAAGAAAGGTATTACTACATGATTCTCAGATCCATAAACCTCTCTACAAAATGGTATTTTTAAAAGAAAAAAATTTTATAGTACATGAAATTATAAGAACCATGTTGAGTGAATACTGAATTTTTGAGTAGTTCGGGGGTGAATCTGTAAGTACTGATTGATTTAATATAAACTAGGTTTGAACTAGGCCCTTTATTAATAAAACACCTTATCAATTATGGATTTTTTTAAAACATAATGTTTCTCAATTTAGATTATTTGGATGAAAAATATTTATAATAAATACTAATGGTATCCTACAAAAAGTTTCACCCAAATATGTTTAAGGAATATTTCTAGGTTATTCCACTACTTTTAAGGCTTATAGTGATCTAATAAAAACTCTTATATTGTTGAGGAAAAAGTGCATGTTAAATTTTATGAAACTAATAATTTTTATTATAAACAACCCCTACATATATCTATAGTTTGTTTTCACTAATTTATTACTAAAATTTCATTGAAAAATATTCTTAAAAGGGAAATACTCAAGAAAATCATTCTAAAATATTTACCATAAAAAAAGTTCTGCCTTTTGTTGATGAAAATGTTCTACCAAACCCTAATAAATTGTATTATAGGAATAATCCCAGTGGTAAAATAATTGGTCATGTAAATCAACACCTAATAACTATAAATTCCATGAGAAATAGAATAGAACATCTTTCTTTTCTATCTCAATTTGATATGAAAACATTGAATGACACATTAGGTTATGATGATTGTATTCATAAAATGAAATATGAAATAAATGAATTGGAATGAAAAAATGTAAGTACCTTTGTTGAAAAACAAAAAGAAACAACTCACATTGTTGTAATATGTGTTTTTAGAAAAAAATGTGATGAAAATTGAGTCATTAAAAGAAATAATGAAATACTTGGTGATAAAGTCTATAATCAACAATATGTAATATAATTTGAAGAAAACAATACTTTTTTATCTAGACATGAATCAATTCGTATTCTATTATCCTTCACCGCATTCCATAAATTCATAATTTTTCAAATGGATGTAAATGTTCCATCATTATGGGTTTTTTATGAGAAGTAGTTTTTGTAGAACAACATATATGTTTTATAGACTCAAAACATCCTAATTATGTTCATAATCATTCCAATGATTTATATGGACATAGACAAGCCCCTAGATCTTGGAATGATAGACTTGTAGGATTTCTTTTGCGAAATAATTAAGAAAAAGGTACTGTAGATAAAAATATTTTAATAAAAAATAAAATAGAAATACATTTTTATTGTTCAACTTTATGTTGAAAACATTATATATGGATCAACTCATAAATACCTAGCAGATTATTTTTTTCCAATCTCAAAAAATATGAGTTTGAAAAGGGTATGATGGTGATTTATCATTCTTCATAGGATTTGAAATCTCTCCAAAAATAGAAGGAACATATATATCATAATATATGTATATAAAATATTTATATAAAATGTACGGATATGAAAACACTAAATGTATATGCACTCCAATCGTTACCTCAAATACATTTGATCATGATTTATCTGGGAAACCAGTAGATCAAACATCTTTTAGTGGCATGATAGGAAGTTTGTTATACGTAATAGCTAGTCATCTCAACTTATTGTTTTTAGGATGATTCTGAGAAATATATCAATGACATCCTATGAAATATCATTGAAAATATGTGAAAAGAATTTTTTTCATATTAATGGGACCCATGTATTCATGACTACTTTATTATTCTGGAAATCATTCTTTTTTAAAATAATGTTCAGAAGCTGGATTTAGTGGTTGTAGAAAAGATAGAAAACATACATCCAGAAAATTTCATTTTTTAGAGATTCATTAGTTTCTTGGTAAAGAACAAAATTAAATTCAGTAGCACCTTCAACCACAGAAGATAAATATGTTGTAGCTGGAAGTTGTTGTGATCATGTTTTTTGGATGTGACACACACTAACTGACTATTGCATGAGTTTTTTCAAAATGCAAATACTATTTGAAAATACATGTGCCATTTCTCTTAGTATTAACACTTAACATCACTAACATTCAAAAAATATAGTTATTTGGAATGTCTTTCTTAGATATGACAGAACCAAAAAGAGATATTATCTTAAAATCCATCAGAATGCAAGAACAACCTGATGATTTTTAAGAAAACATTATCATTTGATATATTTGAATATTTTAAAAACAAATATAAGAATTATCACTGTAATATAATCATTCTAATCCAAAATTTTTTTAAAACATATCCTTACATTATGTTAATATTTTTCAAAAGGGGAGTATACATACATTTTATCTTATTTATATTTTATTGATTTCACTTTTTATAAGATTAAGAATTTATCTATTTTACTTATTATCGGTTTAATTATTTTATTCAGTTTCATGTTTTTATCAGTTTCATAATTATTGACTCTATAATAACCAGTTTCATAATTATTGGTTACATAATTATCGGTTTCATAATTATCGGTTTCATGTATAATAGTTTTGTGGTTATCTTTTTCATATTTTATGAACACTAAATTATTTTATTAGTATTCTTGTAGTTTATCAATTATATAATTCTTATCAGTTTCTTGTGGTTTTCAGTATTACATTTTTTTTATATGAAAAAAATACATAAACCAATATATCTATCTTTATACTTGGAAAGATACAATTTATAAATCCTTATTTTGTTCATTCCAATAGTTGGTTTCTAATTATATATTTTAACTCCTAATATAATTCATTATGAATAATATATTTAAATAAAACATCAATCGTTAAATGTCATTCTCATCCTTTGGATGTTCTAGATAAAATCTCATCATCAAAATTATTGTTTAATATAACGCCGCCCTACTCATTATTAATCAAATTCCTCTAAATTTCCCTCAAGTCCTGATACTCTACAAATACCCAACATGGTTCATAATCAGAGCTTACTATAGTTTTTATAATTTGTGAAGTCCTCAACCATTGAAACCAGGAGAGGTTCTGCATTTGAGATCTTCATTCATGTTTGAGTCAACAAATTCATATACAAATAAAATATCTCCAAAATATTTCTTTTATAAGACTATTTGTGGTGAGAAGATTGTCTGTTGAGATTTATATGGGAATGTTGATTATTCTATGAAAAGGATAATAGGTTTCCAAGGGTGGGAGTCCCTTTGTGTTGAAATAACTGATTGAAATCAAGAATTTGTGTTTTATGAGTATGTGTTACAATTCTATAAAACAATTGTGATATATAGTGGACTAAAGATTTCAATAATTATGTATGACAACAAATACACAACCTCTATAAAACATGTAGCAACATTCCATAGAGATTCTAATGAGGTAGATTCTCATTGTCCTTCCCACAAATTACAAAAACTAGATGAGGAATTTGATAAGATTAAACTAAAGGAATCTCTTTTTGAGATTCATGAGGATTAATGGAAGGTTAATAATATATCATTTTAACATCGACTCATTACCCTCCGGATACATGGATTACTAGTACCGATAATGGGTGATAAACATACATTGAAGGTTTCTGGTCTTTATGTTCATGACTATCTAGAAAATATGAGGATGTTCAATCATATGGGATTCAATTTTTATAAAAATAAGAAACATAAATTAGGTGATGTAAATTCTAAGATGATCATGATTCCCACCATTCTCAAAAACTTTTTGAAATAATTCTTATGTTTGTGAATTGTCTCAATCATG
Organism: Viscum album; assembly: GCA_963277665.1. Lineage (NCBI taxonomy): Eukaryota > Viridiplantae > Streptophyta > Magnoliopsida > Santalales > Viscaceae > Viscum > Viscum album. The sequence goes on from OY728129.1 coordinate 538,455,931, forward strand.
TCAGATCAAAAATATTTCTAGGAGCCAGTCATCAGTACAGATAAATTATGTAGACTCAAAATATTATTCAATCATGAATCCAATGAAGTTGAGAAATATATGGAAGCTGAGAAATGAGTGGAATTAGATGAAGGTGTGAAAAACGTTCAAGTACCTCTAAATCATTTTCAAGCAAAAGAAATTTAGATAAGGCTAAAATTCCTAATTAATCAATGAAGAAAAAATCATTATCGGATGAGATTGTGGAAAAGTAGATGAAAACGATGGACTAAATGAAGGAATGTGACCTATTGTTCCGGTTAGAACTAGTAGAATCCTAGGTAGTGAAAAATATAATTATGGAATAATTAATGTATGAATAAAGGAAGAAGAGAATAAAGAAGATAAATGCCCATGATATTGAAATTTTTAGTCTTGTCAAGATAGCTCATGAATCAAGAACGAAAACTGTCATAAGGGAACCACCTATTCAAACCTAATCAGATCCTATAGGAAAATTAAATAAGAAATATGTATCTGATCAATCATGTACACAAAGTGTCAATCAAAAAACTGGAAAAGTAGAAGATGAAGATGAATAAGAAGAAGAAAGGGAATAAGGACAAGTTGAATAATAATATGGTTAGTAATAAGAATAAGTCGAATAGAACGAACATGAAAACTAGAGAAATCATTCGAAAAAATTTCCAAAAGTTACATATTTTATGTTTCCATATCTAAATCCTTATCCATCAAAGGAAGTTTCTCAAAGGATTTATTCCAAGAATTTCATAAAAATTTATAATAAAGAAGAAGAAGAAGAATCAGGAATGAATTTGAATCATCCAACTACTTTTGTCAACACCAAAACTCATTTTTTTGGTCTCCTAGAATACAATGAAGATACAGATTCAGAAAGACTTATCAAAATTTAGGTAATTCAATATATAAAAAAATATTAGAACATATTGTAAAAGATTAAACTGTTATTTACAAAAATTGAATCCATTATAGAAATCATTTCAAATAGTCATACGGAAATAACCGACTCCATCACAACTATAAATGACAGGTTTCTAAATCACTATGATGATTTCAAAATATTCATGGAACACGCTATTGTGAATAGAAAGACATGTAACAAGGTTGTCAAGTAGTTTTAAAAACTTAATGATAATCTTAAGTATCATATGGAAAAGATTTATTAATTTGTGAAGTGGGTAAATTATCTTAATTCAGTCTACCAATAGTTTTTCACTAATTTGAATAAATACATAAAGTCTTTCAGAGACCAGGTTCCTCAAAATAAATAGCCTTTAAAGAACATGATCATCTAAAGTCAAAATTGGAGAATTAATGTAATGTGGTTGTTTTATATTAAATAATGTTTCAATCTGATAGAAGTTCTACCGAATCAGAGTGGATGATTTCAATTACCAGGAAGTTATCCTTAAAACACCCGATGTAATCAATCAGCTTCTTGGAAAAGGTCTCAAAATACATGAATGGATTATTTAAGAACATTATTTGAAGATGAAGGATTCGGAATAAGCTATTGAAAAATTGATTGAGGATAGAAAAGAGTTCAAGAAGATAAATATATTTTTATTCTTCCTCTTCGAAAAAAATGGTGAATAATTATATATTGATTTTTTTTGTAATAAAATTTATTTTCATTCAAAGTAATGTCTATTTTTTTCTCTATTTCACTAACAATTTGTAGGAAATGAATGTTTTCTCTTATTCTTTTGAAGATGACTAATGGGGAGAATAATTTGGAAAATAAGTAATTGCTTTCATAAAAATGAAGAATGGTTAATTCATTATTATATGATATAACTCACATGTAAAATTTAAGTGATTATGATCTATAGTGATTTTTTAATCCCATGGTGGAATTAGTCATATTCCTTATTACATTAAGAATGGTTACTAAACTTAGGGTTAAATAATTCATTATTTTTTGATTTGTATTGTTCTTTCAAAAAAAATGGAGAGACTGTTGAGTCAAAATATGTATTGAAATTCTCATTTGTCTTTTTTTAGAAATAAAAATTTACTTCTTGTTTATCATATATACTGTTTTCTCATCAGAATCATGTATACTAAAATCATATATGTTTTTCTATTATTGTAATCATATTTTTTTTCTCATCCAAATCACATACATCATTGTCATATACTATTGTTCTATATCGTAGCCTAATATGTTGTTTTATAATCCTAACCACATATGATATTTTCATAACCACACATCATAAATTTGTAATGTAACCATTCATCATGTCCATATTAACCATGATAACTATGTTATGAATTATACCCAATAAATTCATTGTAACCATGATATAAATCGTTAATATGTTATGAATCATAATCATTTTATATAACATAACCACGATATGAATTTAAAAAAATATAAGCATTGTAACCATATAAAGCGGTGTAACCATGTTATGTATCATAACCACAATATACATTGTAACCATGATATGCCTCGTAACCACAATATGCATCGTAATCATGATATGTATCATAATATTTTTATTTTTCGTAACTAAGTTATATATCGTACAAATGTAATGCTTATGTTTTTACTCATGTATTACTCCAATACCATATATATGTTTATCATGTTCATTGTTTCATACTATTTTTAATTTTATCTTCTATCAAGATGGATGTTGTGAAGTCAGTTATATACCAATAAACATGATTTTGTGTATTCTTTTTGTTTTGACTATTATAATGCCAGGTAGCCAAGTCCCTCTGATTTTTCTAGAGAAATATCACCATTGGAGGAAATGTGATTGTTAGAACCAAAGGCATGTAAATAAAAGGTCATTCGAACAATATAATATAACCTTTTTAAATTACAAATTATAGATAATGAATTTACTAAATCTCTATTTTAAGATAAGAAATTCCATGAAGATACAAGAAGTGAATGGCTTGTTCCTAGTTCTTGTATTTAAATATGTTATTTTTTTTTCTTTGTGATACCGATCTTTGTAATACCGATCAATGTTTTCTAGGGATATGAAGATGGTGATTCCAATTGTTTTATCGAGGGATTCAAATTATATGAATGATAGGGGTTCCAATTACCTTCATAATAGAATTATTCCATGAGGAGGAAGACAGATGTGCCACTCAGCATATCAAGGGATTTCTCGGGTGGTGGTAAGAAGGGACTTTTATCCTATCTGAATGGATACCATACTCTTTGGGATAAAATATTTTTAATACCTTATATCTATCTTCTTCTATTTTTTATCAAAATGAAAAAAATATTCCACATCCTATTCATATTCTTTTCTATTATATTACTTTTATTTAGAATTCAATCATTACATGTTTTATTAAAAGATTATATTCACTGTATGGTAGAACCATTTATATTTTTATTACTATGATCATTATATTGAATTCAAATTGTTTTTATAATAACCTAACGTATTATATCATATCATAACCATCGGATCTTGGACCCGTATGGTGATTTGAATTGGTTTTGAATTGTATTATTTTATGATCACATAAACTAAGTATCTTCCTAAGAGTTTAATACAATGTTTTTTAACCCTAAAAAAACCCACTTACCTATTATATTGTACCATATCATTTATATCTATATTATGATCCAATATTAGTATCCTGTAGCATATGAGGAGGTGTTCTAGAGGTCCCAAAACTGACCCTTTTTTGCCACATCTGAGAGAGTCGGATTTTTGGGATGTTTCAATATTGTATTATTGGAGAATTTTTTTTCATTTAATTTAATATTTTGGAAAGGTAGAAAGAAGAATAGGATATATTATGTATTGTTAATGATCTTATGTGTCTTATTAGTTAGCCCATGTATGGGGAAAATCATAGTACTTGTGGATGGAATTGTTTTCTGTGGTGTGTTCTGTATACAGTTATATTATTTCACCTTGGGTGATTCACATGGTATGTGATGTTTTTTAATTTTGCTAATATTTTATTGGTTTTTAAATTTTCACCTAGTATGAAAAGAGATGAAAATACATGCATAATAAATGGAATATTGTGATATATTGACATTAGTTGTTCATGATAAGGGCATATATATTTTTTCCTATGTTATATAGATTCCTGTTGAACTATGTATGAGATATGCGTTTCACTAAATAAATGAAAATAATTGAAAAATTATTATAAAACACTTTTATCCCATGTTTAAAGATACTAAGAGTCAACAATAATCTATTGTAGTCACCTTTTGAGGTTGACCGTGTTTGTATCCAATTACCTAAGCTGTTCATTTTTCATATAGAGGAAAAAATGAAAATTCAATGTCTTTGACATGACCACAAGGACTATATAAATAATCATTCTCTTAACATGGTTGAATAAGAGATCCCCATTTTTCATGAGAAGTGTATGGATTTTCATCCTCCTGATAATTACCTATGTGTCATATAATCCCGGGAAGGGAGATATCATTCATTCAATGTTTGAGTTGAAAAGATATATTAAACTATAGAATCAAAAAATGTTTATTGTGGAAGGAATACCCCAGGTATCCGAGTTCTAGATTATGTCAGTCCATAATATCTTCAAGAATCTTGAGACGCAGATCTTAAAGAGGTTGAAACTGTTTTCACATATTCTTCACAGAACCTCCAATAATTTTTGTATAGTATCGAGTATTATAGTAAAGAGGATGATATATCATAGAATGTATGGAGAGTAATATTATTATCCATTTCTATATTGATATTTTTTGAGATGTAAAATATTAGGATTTCATGCATCAAAAAAGAAGAGGGAATTTCAGTGCTAGGCAATTATGGACAATTCATAGACATACACCAATTAATGCATATCACTTTGTGCTAATGATATCACTAGGGAAATTCATTATTAGGATAGTCATCGCTTTGAGATTTGGTCTCAATTAATCATTTTCCTCTTGGTAATAATTCAGGACTTGATGAATTAAGCACTAATAATTATAGGTAATCAATGAGTGGCCTTCAGTAGTTATCATGATGTTTTAGTAGGGAGAAATGGAATTTCATCTTTGATTGTAAGGAAGAAACTGAATGAATGTTTCTGGAAAGTAATTATGTTATGGTGTAACCTAGGGAGTGGAAAAAAATATGGGTACCACGTTACACTCTAATGTTATCTTTATGTAAATTTTGTCTATAAGAACCTATATTGTTCATACCCTGAAGTTGAATATCTTATTATTGGTATAATGGGTCATCATTAGAGGTTGTATAAACAATTTATGCCACATACCATTCACATGGGAATGCAATAGGCACCTGAGTCAGGAAGGGGCAGAACTACCACTCGAATGGAAATTAGTTGGAGTTAAACTTGATGAATAAGACGAGGAAGGTGATTTGGTGCACACAAGTAGGATAAGTATTACTAGGAATGGGAAATAGCTTTGGGTAGATATATTGGATCCCAAGTAAGATGGATAATTCATTTTCACTTCATATAGCCATATCTGGCTATCATGGATGATGAATTGTCTAAATTCATTGGTATGGTTTCAAAAACATCATCCTTATCATGGGTTTTTTATACATAGGCATTAATATTTTTTCTATATTCTCTTTTTGAAAAAGGATTGGTGTTTGATTTTGAAATATTGTATAGTTCGTTGACCATTGACACACTATTGGAGTGTGGTCAATGAAAATAAAATATTTCATACCATGTTCTTTTGAGCTTAGTAGAAACCATTTCTTATTGGATTTGATCATTATAAATTTAACATTATTAAAATTTAATTTTGAATGTGATATGTTAGTTCTACAATAGTCTAATATCAACTATTATCAATGTTTAGTTATCATTTTATTTAATGAATGAGGAATATATTTTCAGTATGGGTAGTATGATCTACTGGGTGATCATTTGGTACAAATTGAGGTCAAATTATATTTTCTAAAGTCTTAGATATATAAACTTTCTCAAAATGGTGATGGAATGACACATGATTACATTCATCACATGGAAGACTGTTTCCAATATGTCTTCCCTGATGAGTTAAATGTATTGCCTCCTGAGTGACGGATAAATTTCTCTATTATGTTTGTTCTGGTAGAAGATAAAATTTATATCAATCCTTCTATAATATAATAATCATAACATCCATAATTTATGTTTTAGTTGGAATATATGTAATACAAAAAAAATTATTTCCTAGTACATCTCTTTGGGTTTCTCCATTTCTAATTACTAGGACTGAAAATGGATAATTATTCGTATATGTCGATTTTTGGTGGTTGAACCATGTGAAGATAAAGAATCAGTATCCTCCTCCATGAAATGATGATCATTACCATTAGTTATGAAGTTATATGTTCTTCAGAAAAATGATTTCACATCTATTTATCATTAGTTGAGAATGAAAACAGATGACCTACCTCAGAATACTTTTAATATTCAATACATCTTATATAAATTTGTAGTGATGTTGTTTTTGTAAAATAATGTGGAAGTGGTATTCACGGCCTTCATGAATAGGATCCATCATTATTTTATGTATCAGTTTATTAGTGGTTATTATCATGGATATATAATTTTACTATTAGTGAACATATTTTCATACCAATCATATTTGGATTTTATACAGCACATTCAGATAGTTATATTTTTTCCAAGCTAACTAAATGTAGATTCTGAATTAATAATGTGAACATATTTTTCCACGTCATATCAGAGGAAAGAGTGTATGTGGACCCACATAACATTGCAGTCATTGAGTTTTAGGAAAAGAACAAGAACTTATTCCTGAATGGAAATTCTTGTCTGTTTAGCATGTCATTAACAGAAATTTATCCAGGATATCATCGATTTTGTAGCCCTAATGTCTGGACTGACCCTGAAATGGGCGAATATGGTTTATTTTTATGCTTATGAAATAGATTTTTGGGATTTAAAAGGGAGGTTGAAATTGAATATCTTCCCACTTTTTATCCTCTAGGTAAGTCATATATTGTGTACTATGATAGATTAGATGATTTTCATAGGGAATTTTTGATGATGCGAGACACAGTCCATAATTATGGATCTAGGAATCTAATATAGGGTGAGATAAATTTTCATACTCATGCAATTTAGTTTGAAAGAGTGGTACATTTCCTGATATGAGGGAGCTAATATCTCATGGGTGAGTGTTTTACGGTATAAATGGACCACCTATTCTTGAGGAAAATCATTTCTTAATGCGACCCAATCATTTATTAGAGGATGTGGGTAGAGTATCTACCACCTTCTGATGTTGATTTGCCTTATACACCAGGTAAGGGAAATGAAAATTTCAATTACTTGAGTTGAATGAAACAGAAAAAGGTATTTAGGGTTTCTAGATATGAGTAGTGGATAATAGTCCTCTTTTCCAACATGCATCAGTATGTTCATGGGTCTAATTATAGGGTAGCTCAGACCTTGATATATGTTACTCCAATGCATTTTGACTAGATTATGACTAAGTAGTTTTCAAATCTAGAAGTATTGGTTCAAAGAAAAAATTAATATGGTGGATAGACACCTCTAGGATGGTCTCCTTGTATTCGAAATTATCATCTTTTAATTTTTAGAGTATCAAATCATATTGGTTTATGGATGCTGATGATGATGGAGATTCATTATTATAGATAAGAGGTTCATAGTGGTTGAAAATTAATTTATCATCATCTATGTATATAGTATTAGTAGTTTAGAATGAATTATGTGGTGTAAATCATTGTGAGTAAGTGATTCACATTCAAGTAGGTGAATGGTGAGCAGCATAGGACAACTGGTCTTTGGAAGCCATTTTCTATTCGAGAGTTGAAATGGGATGTTGTCACAATGGATCTTTCATAGTATTACTCAGGAATATGTTTAAGAATGATGTAGTATGGGTTATTGTGGATCAACTACCTAATTTATCCCACTCCATACCTATTATTTAGACCGTGACATTTTTTTATTTGTGATTTGTTTATGTCTGTGAGGTGGTTTGATTACTTTGTGATCTGAGGAGTTTCTTTTCAGAAAGATATAATTGTTTAATATCATGTTTCAAGAATAGTCAATATATGGATCTTGGATCACACATACTTTTTTACAAATAATATCATCTACATACTGATGGTCAATTTGAGTAGAATAATAATGTTTTGGAGGACTTATTATGAGCTATGGGTTTTTTCTTTATAGGGGAAAGAAATGCTACAACTATAATTTAATATGGATATAGATTCCAGGGATCGATCCAAATGTATACTTTTTATGCATTTCATAGAAGGTCATATTACACACTAGTTTTATGGTTATAGACTAGTGAATTATCACTTTTTGGGCCGTGTTTGAGGTATGAAACATAGAGTAAGGTTCATTTAATAATACAATAGTTGGTAATATCATATAGAAGAAATAAATACAATGTTATCCATTAGAGATGACATTTCGAATTTGAGGTTGGTAGTCTTTTTTCCTTATGGTGTCTCCTGGGTTGGAAAAATGTCATATGAAGAATCATGGAAATCTATCTCAAGGGTTTTCTATGAATTATGAGATAGATTCATGGTTTGGACTAGAGTCATTCCATATTCTATTACACAATTCTATAGTTATGTGTAAGAAGTGTTCTCTGTGTATCAAATACAACTACAAAAAAACCAGGTTTTAGGGCAGTTTTGTGGCGGCGGTTCACAAAATCGCCGCTAAACATTTTTACTGAAAGATTTCACAGTGGTTTTTAATAAACTGCTGTGAAACCCATAATTTGTTTTAAAAACCCGACCCTTCTCTACCCCCACCCTAGCCATTTCCCCCAAACCCTCACGACCCTCGCACCCTACCTTCTCCCCCTAACCCTCCAGGAAACCTGCGACCCCCAACCGTCCTGCGACCCCGCAACCTCCGTCTCTGGTGACCCCGTGACCTCCGTCTCTAGTGACCCCGCGACCTCTGTCTCTGGCGGCCCCATGACCTCCATCTCTGGTGATCCCTATATTTTACAGGTATGTATCCATTTATGTTTTTGGATAAATATCTTAGAGTTAGGTTTCCTTTCATTTAAAACTTGTTTATTAATTCTTTATCTAGTTGGATTACTTGTCTCATATTGAAGAAGTATGAGAGTTTCTTTATAGATGCAAAACGAATTGATGTTATGAATTCCCAATTTATTATGTGAATTTTCCAGGTGAACCCCATGAACCCATTCATGCAATTGATTGGTTTTGAGAAATACGCGAAATAATAATTCACTTCATTAAATATATTCATGACATGAAATTGGTTTAATTCAGTTTTTAAAATGTGGTTATAAATATTTCAACATATAGGGGAATTGAGGAATTCATGATGTGAATTCCTGATTCACATCATGAATTATATCATCCAAGAATTTTAACAATCCAAAAGCTATGTTCTAAAATTTCCTATCTCCTTTATGATTCCATCAAACCGTCCATGGATGACGTATGTGAATCCTATTTGATCTATAATCAAGACCATGTTGGATATTGGAGTTCTGAACATAAATTTTTATGGTAAACCTTCCAGTTCATCTTATGCTTCTTGATCTATTGTTGATTAAAATTATGGTTCTCATTGAAGGGAAGGGGGAATCTGATTGCTACCAAAAACATGTGGACTTTTCAAAAACATTTCTTATTTTGAGTTGGGTGGTCTTGGTAAACTCCCTTTAGTCTATTCTGATTGTGCTAGTATGTGAAAAATTATGATCGCATCAACATGCCACATGCACAACCTAAATAATTGGAATTATCCCTTCTTTCTAAAACCCTCATGTTGATCCCACCCAAGGATCCTTTTTTTGATCTCTTAGCATTATGGTTTGGACTTTCATTAACATTTGTGGTGTTCCAACCACTCATGATTATATGAGATCCATTGGAATCATGGCATAGTTAAAGATGTTTATATTTCATGTGAAATATGGAAAATGGTTTAAGATGATTTTGGTGATTCATATCTATAGGAGGATTTGATAATTTGGAATAAATGGTAAAATTAATACGTGATGGGATGAATTAACTAATATGTATTGTAATAATTTTTTAGAACTGATTGATATATATTATCAGTGATTCATCCTAATGTAAAAGAATCCACCATTTGATAAGAGATTATTAATTTTCCCCATAGTGTCACATTCCATGGGAAGACAAAAGTTGTTATAGAATGTATTAACCTGGATATATAGTTTATTTCCTCTTAAAAACATGTTCCATGGGATGATTTATGTAGTTATATCAATTCTAGGACTGGTGAGATGGCTACATTTTTCATTGGGGGTGAAATCCATGGGAAGAAGAAATTATTTCTATAAAGTCAATACCAAGATTGGATACTTGAATCATGATATTGGAAATTCATCCCGATTTAACAGAATCTTCTAGTATTTTTGGGAAATTTTTCCTAATGTAGGAGGATCCACCTCATGAAAGAGACACCCCACATGGATTTGATGATTGTTTTGCTAACATATGGTGTCGTACTAGAGATTAAGGGGATGTTGGTTTATTTTATATATACAAATAATTTATTAAATTAACACCCTTGTTTATCGCTTTATTTCATACACTATATGATAAGACTAGACATGTTTAGACACCATTGGTGGTGGAATAATGAGTTATACTCACCCTATTTTGGCCACTATTTAGTACCATAGAAGATTTCATGGATGCAATTCTATACAAGGGTAAGGGGCCTTGTGTTGGTTGATTGATTACGAGATGGGTTGGATCTTGGAGTTGAGATTGACATGGAGCTAGGGAAATGGTTTTTAGAGTATTTTATTGAATATGTTATTCTTTTATTTATATAACAGTAATCACATCATGTGTATACCATAAACATGTCATTTAATTGTTTTAATTATAATTTGGATTGTTTGGTTTGGCCATTATATATATTTTGGTTTCCGATCTGATAATTTATATTGTTTCAACAATTTTTTCTACTCTGTTATTATTTACACAATTGTTTCAACTCTATACCAGGTGTTATAGTATCCCAAATATATTTATTACACCCTCACTACTATTCGACAACCTCGGGCTCACAAGGAGGTATAGATGTGGTCACATAACCCACCCAACTCGATTACTAGTGGGATAAAAGGGCCGTGGTGTTACAAAATGTTATCAAAGTATAGTTTCTTTTATATTTCATTACTATTTGGGAAATGTAAAATGGAGACTAGGATATGTAGAGTCTTGGTAATGAGATCATCCATGCGTGTATCTAACCCATGTGTGGGGAAAAAACTAAGTTCTTAGGGAATGGATTATTGTTCACGTTTTTCGCCTGTTACAATTAATGTCATTTCACCTTGGGCAATTCACTTATTGTGTGATGTTACTATTATTGATATTTTCTATCATGTCCCACTATGGTATGAGATGAGTATCTGTTCATCACGATAGGTACATAGGGATTAATAATGACATTAATTTTTCACAATAGGTACATATTAATTTCATGTGATATATATGGATATATGAACTATGAGATTAAATCCCTATGATATATAATAAAAATAAAAAAAAGGAAACTATAATGTTATTCCCAATCACTAGTTAAGGTGTGTTTAAAGGAACCTTGAGTCTATCGTTCTCTATCATTATCATTTGGGATGTTTATCTTGTTTGTAAAATATTTTCTAAGGTTTGTTTAAATCATAGTAGAGGAAATGCATGCTCATCGTCATTTAATTGAGTTTCAGGAGAGTGGAAATCAGTATTATCCTAATTGAGATTCAAAAGAGTGGAAATCAGCATAATCCTAAGGCTTAACCTAGTCTTTTATATATTCCTACCATCCACATATTATTTCAGGATATACATTAATTTATTTTGAATCAAATTATTCCTAGAATGTCTCTTATTTAGCTCCGTTTTCCTATTTTGAGAATGTGAAGGGAATCAATATCATCCCTCATGGATAAATTCCACTGATTATAGTCTTTCATAATTCCCACCTATTTTGGGATCTCATGATCTCCATCATCAAACCATCAAAAAAATCTTATTCCTTATTCCCAGGATGTGTCTCACTCCTTAAAAATTTAGCAAGCTTTCGCTCCATGTCCAGAAAGAAGCATCTCCCACACTAACTATCTCTAGACATTTATCATTTTACAGATACTCCCCATTGAATCTCATGGATGTGTATTTATTCATACTTCCTCTATCAGGTGTTCAATGAGTCAAATTTCCAAATTCGATCAACTAACACTCAATTGAACTACTGTCACTTAGTAACAATACACTCCCATCTTCCGACACGTGATTCAAGGATCCACTTCCAGAAGTATATTTTCTAGAGTTCACACTATGCTCATTTCTATATTTTATGAGGTTACCTTTCTTTCCAGAATGCCAACACATATGACCACTCTCCACTGAACTTCTCCTGCTATTTATTCTCTTTAATTTTACTTTATTATCACCCTTCTATAATATTGATCACCCCATTCATTTCACACCATATACATGTATAACATATCTAGATCTCTTTGCAATGAATTTCATCATTAAGAATTAAATCTCCAATTTCCACAAACACATGTCATTATTTCTTCTAAAGTTACTCTTAGTGGTGATCATTGCATTCCAAGATTCAAGGGGGGATGATAGTAACAACAACACCCATTCTAGATCCTTGTAATCCACCTTAACTAACTCCAATTGAATTATTATCATGTTTAAGTTGTTAATATGATTTACAATAAACATCTATTCTTACAGACTCATGCCAAACGATATCTTTAGTAAGAACATTTTTTTTATCACCATTGGATTCTCAGACATGTTAGCAAAGATCTTCATAAGTTCAGAACTAGTGTCACTTACTAAACATTTTAAATTTTTTATGATTAAATTTAGTATAATTGTTTGTGTTAATGTTTTAAATTCATTATAAATAATTTCTTCAAAATAACTAATCTTAGGACTTGAAATATACATAAATGTTGGAAGTAAAAAATTTGACATGTCCTTTGTATTATATCAAATACAAATTTTATGGTCTGAATGATTTTTTTTAATATGAGTTGATTTAAATATTGAAGATAAATTTTAATAGTAGTGAACACAAAAAATATTTTAGTGAAATTAACATGGATCATTGATTAGTTTTTAAAAGAGATTTTAATGAGAACCCCACTATGGAAATCCAAGTGGATGAATTAAAATTACACAACCTAATGATATTATGAATAACAAAGGACTCTCCAAATTCAAGGAAATAAGAAGCACTATAAAATTCATAGAGAGAGGAAAATTAAAATAGATAGTGAAAATATTGAAAAACACAAAGAGTGATGAAACATGACCAATTTTCATGAACTGACCTAGGCTACACATAATCCGGGTACCCAAGCTAGCCAGTGATATGTCACAAACGGTGTCATGTAAGGGATAAATATTTCTAGTAATGTCATTGTACTAATGGTATGAAAATATAGCATCTTTGGTGTGTTTAATGACATCACTTTCAATGGGGTGTTGTTTGGGGCATCATAAATGTGTGATCGAGAGTGTTATGATATGTGTATAGCCCGATATTCTAACTGCTCCTCAATGAGGTATTGACGCTATCTCCTAAGAACCAGACTTGTTCGGTTTGTCTGGGCATGCTAGGTTAGTGGTAAATGTGATCAATGTATCATATTTATTATATTATGAATACTTTATAATCAATGGGTCACCATTAATATGTTATGTTTCTGTAATCTTACACTATTTTATATATGAAACTCTTTATCTATTTAGTAGTAACTATGTTTTTTTATTTTTTTATTGTGTAGGCACATTATGGTATACATGGATAAAATATGGATCACATTACTGAGGAACACACCTCAAAAAGTTTATGGGTTTGAATGAGTTTTTAGATTTTTCAATTTCTAATTGATTCATTGAAGGGAGAATAAGATGTTCATGTCATAAATGTAAATTTAGAACATGGTTGAAGAGAGAGGAAGTTTATGAACATTTAATACTGAAGCAATTCGCTGATAAATATTTGTGTTGGATTTGGCATGGATTATCAAACAATACAGAAATATTGATATCTAATGTTAATCCACAGAATGAGGTCCCAAGTTCATCGACAATGGAAAATGAAATGAAAAACCTCCTAAATGATGCATTCGACACCGCAAGACACCACTATGAGAGGCAAAACATATCAGAATAACCAGAAGAGGTTGCTCTAAATTGAAACATGAAAAGTGATGTTTTTGAGACTGTAACCCAATTTGATCAAGATTGTAACATACCATTTGATCCTCCTCTAGATTCTATGGAGCCAAATGTAAGAGAAAACATTAGTGAGGAAAATGTGTTTCATGATTTAGTTGACGATGGAAATCAAAAGTTTTATAGTGGGTGTTTGAAATATTCAAAGCTTTCATTTCTTCTGAAGTTGTACCATATAAAATGTCTATGTTAAATTACAAATAAGTCCATCTCCATGGTATTGGAATTGATTCGTAATGCATTACCTGATGAAAAAATCTGAGAATATTTTTATGATATGAAAAAATTTGTTAACACACTTTGTCTGAATTATACAAAAATACATGTATGTCCCAATGATTGTATGCTTTATTGGGGAGAGGATTCAAGTAGGTAGAATTGTAATAAATGTTATTCTTATAGATGGCAGTCAAAGGGTGTTATTGGAAGCCTGACTGGACATAATTTCATGGAGAAGAAGAAAAAGAACACACCTGCAAATATTTTGTGGTACTTTCCTTCGAATTCTTGATTACAAAGATTATTCATGTCATCAAAAACAGTCGAACACATGAAGTGGCATTCTGTAGATAATAACAATGATGGGTTAATGAGACATCCATAATATTCCCAATCATGGAAGACATTTGATTCATTACATCCAAATTTCTCAACTGATCCTAGGAATGTTCGATTGGGATTGGTTTCTGATGGATTCAACCCATTTTGGACTTTGAGTACCAGTTATAGCATTTGGACAGTTGTTTTGATCCCTTATAATCTACCTCCATGGATGTGTATGAAACAGCCATATTTTATCATTTAGATGATTATTCCTGGAAAAAAATGCATGGAAATGATATTTATGTATACCTGAAGCCTTTTATTAATGAATTGTAGGAGTTATAGAGCAACGGTGTTGAGACATTTGATGTTTCTTCTAAAACAATGTTCAAAATGCATTCTGCTTTAACGTGGACCATTAGTGACTTCCCTGGGCATGTGAGTTTATCTGGTTGGAACACATATATGGGTTTGGCTTGTCCCATTTGTAAATTTGATTTTGAGCCCAAACGGCTGCCTCACAGTAGAAAATGGTGCTTCTTGTGCCATCGAATATTTCATGAATCATATCATAGATTTTGGCTGAACAAATCAAAATGTAATGGTTCCATTGATCATAGACCACCTCCAAAGTTGTTAACCGGTTCTGAAATATTGACACTGCTTGAAAATGTTAAAACAGAATATCGGAAGGTTTATCATTTGAATGTTAGCGGAAAATGAGTCTGAAGTCCATCGTCAAGTGAAATCAGAACGTAACAATGGAAGAAAAATAGTATATTCTTCAAACTTTCGTATTAGAAATTTAATTTGTTGCTCCACAATCTTGATGTGATGCATATTAAGAATAATTTATGTGATAATTACAATTTTACATTACATAATGATCATGTTATGTCAAAGGATAATCTCAATGATCTCAAAGACTTAAAAGTAATGAACATAAAATGTAATCTATGGCCACATGAGAATGAAAAGTATGGTCCGACCATTTTTGCAATGAAAAATAGGGATAAAGATACGTTCCTTCGAATTTTAAAGAATGTGAAGGTATCAGATGGGTATTTGAGTAACATCTCGAGGTGTGTTGACTTGAAGAATAGTAATTTATATGGATTGAAAAGTCACGATTCACATATTTTGTTACAATAGTTACTACCATTGGCATTGCTTATATTATTACCTGAAAAAGATACTGTTGTTGTACTCTAATTCTACACATTTTTCAGGCAATTATGTGGGAAATCTCTACATCCATTTCAGAGTGACAACCTCCAGGAGAGGTTTTTATTGACCCTTTGTGCAATGTAGATGATCTTTCCTCCATCGTTTTTTACTGTCATGATGCATTTAACTATGCATTTGGTTGAAGAAGCTAAATTAGGAGGCCCCGTTCATTATCGATGGATGAATCCAATTGAGAGGTATTTTATTTATATGTTTCCAGTTATGTAAAAAAATTTGGCATTTAAATTAATGCATAATATTATTTTTTTTATTTTACATATATATTAGGAATTTGAAAGCATACGTTAGAAATAAAGCACAACCAGAAGGCTCTATTGTTGAAGGCTATTTGGCTGAGGAGTCTCTCACCTTTTGTTACAGATATTTGGATGATATTGAGACAATATTTAACCGAGTTGACGTGTTGAAAACACATCAAATAAATCTCAAATGCATCAGAAATAAAAAATATTTCTTACTATTTGACGATCAGTTGAGAGGACCTCATATGTGACACTGACAGATTTGGAATTATTACAGGCACATAGATATGTTCTTCTGAATTGTGAAATTTCAGATCCATTTATTGAAGAGTTGAGGATACAACCAAAGAGATGAATGAGAGGCCAAACACGAAATGAGAACGATATAACAAATGATATGAATAACGATCTGGTATAATGGTTTTCAGGATGTGTAAGTTTATCAAACAAGTTAGAAATCTCGATGCTTATAATGTTAATTGATTTAGATTTCATACAGTAGATTGACAAGTGGGTTTGAAAATAGTTAATGGTTGTATAATTACATTTTCTGAAGTGGGATACTATGGAATGCTGAATGATATTATTGAATTAAACTACCACGTGCATTTTTATGTTTTTTTATTCAAATGAAAATGGGTCGATATTATCAGAGGTGTTAAAAGAGATTCCTTGCAATTTACTTCTGAAAACTTCTCTCACATGATGGATATTGGTGATCATGAACTGCATGATCCATATACCTTATCATCACAAGAAAAAAATGGTATATTATATGAATGATGTTTTGGATGAAGGGTGGTGTGTGGTTTCTCACATAATAAAAATATATTTTTATGTTATGGGTGATGAAATGGTTGATTTGACCTCTGCAATTGAATTTCATCAGCAATAGGAAGCAGAATTATTTGTCCATCATGATATTGAAAATAATAGTCTAACAAGGATGAATGAAGTGGATGAAGCAATGGAGAAGGAAACAGACTTGATTGAAGGGTAAAATGATTGTATTTACAATTATTTATTCATTTATCAACCACTTGTTTCATTTCTGCAGTCATTCAATATCATTGTTATATATATTTTGTTTGTTAGTACTGGGCATCTATTATCAATTTTAAATTTTTTTTCTGCATAAATTTTTTGAAATATATATTTTAATCTTAATTTTATTTGATTAAATGATAGGAATGCCAAGGATGAAGAGGTACACGATTTCATCAAGTTCTGTGACATATGACGATCTGTCTGTCCCCATGGCATCTGAGGCACCAGCTGCTTACACCCCTGCACCATCTCCCCCTACACCATCTCTGACACCATCTGTGGATGTCTCATTAGAGGATGAGTCATCGACTCCCCCTATAGGAGCCTCAGCAGTGGGGTAGTGACACGCCCCTTCCAGTTCATCATAGACATTCTGGAGGCTCACCGTCATAGGTACAAATTTTAATTAAATAAATTTATTTCATTTTGTTTACACTAATTGTTTTCTCATTATAGATGAAGATAATGAAACCGTGGAAAAAACATAAAAAGATCAAATGTTTGGAACATGAATGTAAAGAAGATAGTCATCCAATTTGATTATTATGGGGTCCTGACGGATGACGCTGCGTGGTTACTTGGCCATATTATAGGTCAGATGGCAGAGGTGCCCATTTCCCTGCCTATTTCATATGATGATTGGAGGCATATGCCTCCAAACAAGAAAAATAAAGTTTTTGATTCTAAAAAAAGGTAATTTTATTACTTTATGGTTTAATTGAATGTCATGTTACTAATATGTTGAAAATGAATTTCTTTATACAGGCGTTCTTCCACATCACCATTGCTGATGTGATAACATGGAAGTGGACATTGAAAAATCTTTGTAAAAAATGGAAATACTTCAAATGGTGGTTGTGGTGTGATGTCAACGATACTTCATTGACCATGCAGTAAATGTATGAGAAGCTACCGAGTGGGGTACCGAATGAACAGTGGAATGTTTTTGTTGATAGATATCGTGATAAGAAGCAGATTGTATTTAAATATATATTATTATATTATCCTAATTTTACATTTATAAATTTATATGAAGAGGAGATGACATTGAATACATTACTGTTAAATTTTATTTTATTTATTTCAGGATCTCTCAAGATAGAATGTATCAAACTGGGCAAAGCATGTCACCTCGCACACAGCAGGCTCAAAAAGCTTTTCTAGAAGCCAAATGTCATTGGTAATATTTTAATTAATTTAAATATTTATAAGACAATATTATCTATTTAACATATTGAATTGTTGATTTATCTTTGTTTAATGCAGTCACAGAGTTTAGGGCATGAAGCATCCCGAACTGAACTTTGGCTGGATGTTCACAAAAAAACAGATTGAAGTTTTGTTAATGATCCTGCCAAAGAAGTTGGGGTATGAAGTCAATTTTTTATTATAAAAACTTATTATCAGTTTTTACTATGTTAATATATATTGATATTTGATTTATAAGTAAATATTAAATAAATATGGGATGTCAATCCTAGGCAGTCCTACTCAGTCTCCCAGGATGACCCAGTTGCTAAAGTCCTTGGGAATGATAATCTTGGTAGAGTGCGCAGGATGGGTTTGGGACCTGTACCATCTGTGGTCATTGGCAGGCCAATAGGGAATCCAACTGCATCTACACCTGGTTATAGTCATTTCATACCTAAATATGCTCAGAGGGAGATATATTCACTACAAGCTAGAGTTCAATACCAGGGGGCTCAGATATCCGCTATACATAAAGTGTTGATTAATATATATCAGCCAATGAGAAGATATACCCCCGGTGGTGGTGCATCAAGTAGTGCTAAGTAGGTAAATCTCAAAAAATAAAAATCATTTTGTTTGAAAACTTTTATTGGTTTAAAGTTTAATTATAAATATGCAATAATATTTAATTTTAAATATAATTTTCTTATAGGTGGTTGTAGGTAGTGGAGATGGAGGAGGAGATGGTGACGAAGCATCATAAAACCATGAGTAGTAGCATTGTTGATGTGTTGAACAAATATGAGAATGATTGGTTTGTATAGGTAACATGTATGACACGTAGTTGCCACCAAAAATTTCCATGTCCTATCATTTTCATGATTTCTCATGTTTCCTTCTATGCATTTTTTTATTTATAATGTCTCATTTTATGTCTTGTTTTCTTGAGTGTGGTATACATCATTCCATTTAGGCCTGCATTTGAATTGGTAGTCGAGATTTCAGATGACTAAAGAGGGATCCTTTTGATACAACTTTAAGAACACATATGCTTTGACTACTGCACAAGTTGGATCCTCATTTAAAACTAGGTCTCTATTATCAACCTTGAACCCTCAAAATTGAGTCTCATATTCACTAGTATGGGAATCTGACCTAAATGGTACCTTTCCATATTCAGAGGAAGCTAAAAAATCCATTCATCTCAAAAATCCCTACTAGATGTCTACTCTACAATGAGTAGTGGAACACAATTTGTTGCAAATAGTTTCTATATAAAACCATTTCATGGTCATATCCATGGAAGGAAATGACATGTTCTTACCTTATCTAGGGAGGTTGATCAAGAGGTCACTGATGGACTCATTTAGATAGCATAAGGGACCCTCCAATGGGCTCCTTCTAGCATTCACCATAACCAATTCTACAAAGCAATAAAACCTCTATATGATGTATGTGTTTACCTCGGGTGTCTGACCTAAGTCTCCCAAACATAGGTAGTCAGGAAAAACCACTGATGGTAGTGAACAATCAATTGAGAACATGGCCCTACATCTATACCCTCCAAATTGTCCCACTAAATAATTATGGTGGCAAACTATGAGCAAGAGGACACATTTTCCCACATGTACTAAACTTGTCAGCATAATCTGGTATTATTCAATGAAATCACCAAGAATATTTTGGTAAAAAATATAGATAATACCCATATCCTTTTCCATTGACCTGATTGGAATCGGTATATACCTATATGAAATGGAAGAAAAGATCAATCCCAAACACATTCTCCAACAATATATTAAGAAAATATCCATGTTCTGGTCACTGAAGTAACCTAGAATATTCTGAAAATGGATAAATTGAAGACACACAACTATTCTACCATAATTTGGGTGACTCATTAACATAATATTAGGTGATTTAGAGAATATACTCATCTTTTCTTCCATTCAAGAGGGTCTTGGGACAAATCCAATGTTATACAGACAACCAGATCGAGACCATACCCCCGTTCCAACTAAAGGTCATCGGTCTACCCCAGTGGTCACTACAGGGTATGAACATATCCCAACCGAAATTCCATAGACCTATCATAAAATTATCACAGTGAAATAAGAGATAATCAAATAAGATTAAGTATATGTAATATGATATCCATAGAAAGCAACCTCTATCACCCACAAGAGGGCATCCAAAATGAAGCAACAGAAAAGGTGATTGGAAAATGAATATCTGGTTTATGATCTTGATCTACTTCATATTGGTGTTATTGAACCCTCATATTTTTATCTATGGATGATCAGGATCCTACTCTTATGTTACCAAATTACAAAAATAGTAGTTTCATTTGAGAAGGTCCTCTTATCTACTTTTCTGCTAGTAGTTATGAAGGTCCTCTTATATCTTGTTTCATCATGTTTGGGATACCAGGATAGAAATAAGATTTTATTTGATTGTATGATGTATCATGTTCCATTTTTTATTTTGATTTGTTTTTTAGGGGTGTGGGGCAGCAGAAGAAAAACTGTAATTTTTTTTTCTGGTCAGAATTTCGCGGCGGTTTTAACTGCCACTAATGCTTTAATGGTCAGCATTTCGCAGTGGTTATAACCGCCACTAATGCTTTACTGTTAAAACATTGGTGATGGTTAAAATCGCCACAAAATGTAATTATTTTATATTTATCATTGGTTTTCACCATCGCGATAGAGACACATCAGCGCCTGAATATCGCAGCGGTTAAAACCGCTGCGAAAAAAAAATATCTAGCACCCATCAAACCACCGCTAAAGTCACAAAAACCGCCGTGAAATGAGGCATCTACGATGCTTCCCTTAAACCACTACGAAATGGAATAAACTACTACTAGTATATTACCAACGCCTAGTTTAGCGGCTGTTTCTATAAACCACCACCAGACCATATAGCGGCAGATTAAACCACCACTATATGAAAAAAACCGCCGCTAATAACCGGTTTTGTTGTAGTAAATGAAGATATCATCTAGACACCTCCCATGTAATTAATATATGATATTTCATTCATTGTGTCGATAATTCCTTTGGGGATAAACTTATATGGGTTGTTTATTATAGTGATAATTATATTCATGGTTGTACTATAATGTTGGTTCGAGTGTAGTGGATATATTATGTTGTTCAATAGGATACCTAGGAGTTGTATACTAATATACAAGCATTGTGGAAAGAGATGTTTGTATAAACATCATAGTGACACATGGAGCAACTCGAGGATGAGATGTTATAATTTTTGGAGGTTGTAATATCATGTATTAATCTAGTATATTCCTCTTAGTGTTTTTCATTAACATTTGTTCTAGGTATACATTTACAATTTTTTATTGAAAACATGAAAAAACTAAAGACGATCAACTTGGAGAAAAATGTTGGAGAAAATGAACTAAACCCCATAGATGTATGAAAATCAAAATAAACTGAGTATATATTTAAATGTGTCATAAGATTAATATATTCTGGGTATGATTAGAATATTTTAGTGGTATTGGGGTTTTTAATTTGAAAATGGGATAAAAATAAATATGGATAACATTTTCACACAATCTAAATCAATTACACATAATGTATTGATATGATGTTTTATCAAAAATAATCTGAGGTAATGATGATTTTCGACATATACCACAAAAAATAAATATACTATCTAAAACATTATTAAATTCAATGTAATTACACATCATATTATTTCAAAGTACAACATACGTTGGAGTTTTTTTCAAATCACCGCAACATTTTCCTCTCTAGCCTATGGCACCTTCCACGTGTTTTTGGAGTACCAAACATCTATCCAGACATCCCATTGATTATTTTGATCCCTTATAAGTTGGTTTTGTCCATTTCATCTCTATCATCATTGGTTATCCAAACATTTTGGTGATATTTGTACTATGTGAATTTCAAATTTTGATCATGATTAGTTTGGAACTAGGATTATCATACAGATTATCCCAACATTATTCTGTAATGATTTTTTTTCATTTGAAGCATTGACAGATCATCATATAATGGTAGGGGACTAAATCAAAACCCTATGGTTTGATAATTTCCATTTTTTGAAATATTTTGATAGTACGAACATAACCTGGACCCATGTAAGATGAAAACTAAATGGTATTATTCATTGTAGTATATTTGAATCAATAAGATTCAAATCTCAATTATGGATAAACATTGGGTGATACAATAATGCACATAATTTAATTGGATAATGTGTTAAAGTGTGTAAAACCTGACATGATAATAAAGGTGGTCTGTTTATATATAATACCTATGTTGTTGCTTATTTATTTTTATTATGATTTCAAATTAATTTTAATTTTTTTGAATATGGTATATGAATGAATAAGTGTAATTATCATAATTTACTATTGAATTTTACGTTTTTATAATATGATATTCATAATATATTTCATGAACTATGTTATATACATAATCTATTATATATCTGTCTTGGCCCTCAAACATTGAAACATATATTATATAGTGCAGGTATTGAGCATGCTTGGCCCAATCCCATACAGTAATGTTTCTAGCGAGTAGGCTTTTAACAGTATAGTTTATTAATTTTTATAGGGATTTCACTACTATATAGTAATCCTAATAGGTATTTGATAAGATTGTTGCCACTATACCATTGTTTGGATCTCCTCAGTAACATACTCTAATACTTATAGGGCCTTGAACCGGATGTTGTGATGCTTATTTGACTTTGACCAGGATTGAAGTGACTATACAATGGTTATATGGGGGTGGATAGCTTGGTCTTAATGCATGTTGTGTGAAATTATAGAATCAAACTAATATAGGTTAATTTAAAATTTTTGAATGGTTGTAAGACATGCTCATAGATATTCCGGCACAGAGATGAAAATGGATGTTGTTGTTTTTCAGTGAGATTATGAATTAATTAAAACACAAGTTTATATCGTTATTTCATACAGTTATTATCACACTAGTTCATTTATTCATGGTTGTTTCAACCTATTGATATATACTAAGAACCTATTCAGTCCACCATTGGGTACTCTAAAAGATTTCAATGATGCAGATTGGAATAAGGGAAATGGATTGTACTTTAGATTGTTTTCCAACTGGTTGGGACAATGATTGTAGTTGGTACTGACATGGGGATCATGACTAAAGACATTGGGGTCTTATTTGAGTCTACTAACCATTTAATTATATTATATGTAGAATTCTATTTAGTTACATTCCATCACATAATTAAATTATTCCTATATTTATTAGTATTTAATATTCAGTATACAGTTATTATTGGTTTCCAAATTTACTATACATTGTTGATTTCTTTTATATGTATTATTTATCCAATAATTTAACTTTTTAACATGGGTATAGTCTCTAAAATATACGATTAACACACCCACCACTAGTCAGTTTATTTTGGCGTATAGGTCTGTGTGGTTATGGTCACAATACCAAAACTTTTTGGACAGGTGAGAGATATCCTTATTTCGGGACATTGCAATTATTATTCATAAAAGCAGTAATCAATATATATCGGATTCAAAATCCATTTTCATTATATGCCCCCTGAAATACACATTCATAATTCTATACATATACATAATCATAGGATGAATAGATAATAATGATCATTTAGTTTCATCTAAATGAACCATCTTTAGCTCTTGTATTATTCTGAGACATACTCGGTTCCAGATCCTTGTCATTTTCATATGATCCAACTTGATATTAGGAAGATTCCTCACATTCATTTACAAATCTATTTCATATATAATAATATTTATAATCCACTTAGGTATTCATATCTAAACAGTCATATGATTAATATGTTATATGTGTCCTTTACTCAATATTTAAATATCCACAATGAATGATGATTAAAATTTTGTTAACATACAATCCTTATTAAGGAAATAACAGTTTGAGATTTCCAACCCATAGCTTTACAACCATAGTTCTCCTTCCTGAGATAGTTATGCATTTAGAAGTATTAATCGTTAATAATATCCATAAATATTCCATAGAACAAATTTCAATATTTTTTTTATAAATATATACATTAACATTTTTTATCACACCATTCATAATAAATATAATTCATCCATTTCATTATTTGTTGAATACTATTTCTAGATCCTATTCTTGAGATGATTAATTATTCTGATGCCTTTTCAATTATTTTGAAGCATAACCTATTACCATATCATTTATTATAGGTGTGTATCCAAGAACATTCTTTGTTACATCACTATAGCTCACAAAGCCTTTTCCATTAAATTGTAGTATAAAAACATACACATTGAAAAATCACCTAATCACCTCTTTGAATCTATCCTCATATTAATCTATCAAAGCGGAGATAATCCACTACTGAGTCACCTTGGTAAGTGTATTATTTAGTAATTAAAATTTAATCACAAATCATTTGTAGTACCCTTCCAACATAATAAAACAAGTGATCTTATATACCATGGTCGGCCTTGTCTATTAATCAATAAATACTATCAGTGAACGATCCATTGATATAAACACACATGAGATTATATGACCAATTAATAAACATTTCATAATAAAAAATTCAATCATGTTATAATTAGTATAAAATTTTTCTTTCCTTTGGGTCTTAATCACAAGTATCAAATGTTATTAATTCTCTTCCTTTCTCATTGAATATATATGAAAATGATAATAAAGGCTACTAATACAAATATTTGTAATCAATATTTAATAAGATATTTAAATATATGAATATTTTTAGATAATTTATTAGTTTAGATATAATTAATTTAAAATCACAATGATCCAACCTTTTATAGATAATTATTTTGGGTATATCAACAATCTTGATCTTTAAACGATGATATCCATCTCAAAGGCCAATGTTTGGAAAATATTTATATCATCATAAGTGATCACATAGTGCTTAGGTATCAGGTATATGATACTTATTTATCAACGATTTTGGTTTATTCTTGATAGTAATTAAAGGTAAATATTGACCCACAATTCTTCTTATTAAACAGAACATGCAAATTTTTCTGGAAAACACTAGGGTAAAAGAATCTATTATCTTGATTACTATTCAATTTCTTATTGAAAACATTTAACTCAGTATGGTTCAGACAATAGGTTGTATTTGAAATAGATTTTTACTAATGTATGGCTGATATTGAAAACCCACTATCAAGATTCGGTGGAGGACATAGAAACTATAATAGAAATACGTCAACAAACTCATCTAAAATGGAAATATCATCATGTTTTGGTTTATAATAAAAAAAATATGTGATAAATTCCCCTCAAAAATATGTTGAGACACCCATATAAAGGATGTAATTTCCATTAGGAGTTCACTTCCACTCTCACATCAATAGAGTATCATAACGTGAGTCAAGATATCAAATGTATCTTCCACAATATTTATATATATTTTATATGTAATTAAGACTTTTTGGTACTACCAATGATTTAGTAGTTGAACTAAATTATGAAGTCTTTTTAGAAAAAGAATAAATCCATTAAAAGTGAATATCACTATGGAAGAGTAGTGTACATCACAAGATCAAGGATATTTTCCAGAACATGATTATTTCACACTAATATTTCATTGATATTCTTAGTTACAATAATAGATTTATTTCATTTTTGTAGTTGGTAAATCGATACAAGTCCTATGTATATTGATACTTGTTCTCACATACAACTCCACCCATAAATAAAAACATACAGTGAGTTAGTTTATAATCATCATGAATATTGATCCATTATTTAAATAAACCTAAACTGGATAACATTCCGAAATAAATTAATGGTTTATCAAAATTATCTTATTTTTTATATTTATATAAATTCACGTGACAATAGATTTTAATAAAATTAACTTTTTATATATTATAACAACTCTTTCTATTGTATCCCAAAACTAGTTTCTATATTATTACATTAATATAAAATAAAAAGGACACATTGGAAAATATATATTGTTTTTTTATTCCTGAATAATAATATATTAATTTTACTACAATAATACATTAAATAAATAAGATACATATAATATAAACCATTCTTAGATAACTGATATTATTCATTTTGTACATATTCATATTCATTACGAACATAAAAAAAATAAATGGGCATCTCAGATGGTTATTAAAAGCAATGTAATAGAGAAGGTAACTTTATAAATAAGGAATAATCAATATGGAATAGTAAACAATTGAAAACGCATGTAATTTAATCAAAACTGTGACAAAAAATATTATTCTATGAATTATATATATTTTAATCTCATGGATAATAATCACAAACTTACCAAAAAAATAAAATTATTAATAATATATTTCATGATATTTTACATCGTGATATCTTTTTCAGAAATTAAATGTGCTACACTATTCAATAAACTTGTAGGTATACGCCCATAATATATTAAAAAAATTTAGATGATTGATTATTCAATGAAAACATGTTAATATAATGAGGGGTTATCTATAACCTAGGCCAACCATCAGAACACTTATAATGAATTTATAATATACTAAACAATCTATTTTTCATATAAAAAATATACCTTACAAATAAATATCTATATTTAGTAATCAATATAGAATGTTATAATTTCTTAAGAGAATTAAAAAACCTTCAATGTAAAAAATTATATATTAAAATGGTATACACATTAGGAAAAAATTATATCTATGATATAAGCAGTACTGGTATATACTAGAAATATATTTTCCAATTTATAATAATAATAATACGTTGAATGTTTCAATGGAAATTTAATGACCACAATATTAAAAAGAGGAAAAATATGAACATCAAGCATCAGAAATATTGGGATTTAATAAAATTGATTCATTTATATAATAATAATAAATGAAATAATATTATTAACATAATGGTTCATTAAATTATTTACATTATAAACCATTAAAAGCCCATTTATTATTATAAATAAGCATAAAATTATTATAGTGGCAAGAAGATACATTAATTACATATATGTAAAAAACCATTCTATTGACTTATTGTAATTATAGTGGATGAAAAAAATATTTAGAAAATCTAAAAATAATCCATTTTCAACATTTAAAAAATTCATGTATAACATTAAATGTTATTAATAAATCATTTTATAAATAAAATTTATTTTTCAAAATATATTTGAAAGTAGTGGCCAAGAAAAAAATATTCAATCCAAAATAGAAATAAGATATGATTTTTATATAAATATATATTTTCTTAACTCAACCACATGAGAGAATATTTTTTTTATAAATTAATTATTCACATTTAGTATTTTCATTATAATAATATAGATATAGATTAAGGAGTATAAGATAAATTTTTTCCCTCATTGAAAATAAGAGAAATCCCAATATTATAAAAAAATCATTAATAAATTGTTTAATATTAAATTTAAACAAATAGAAAGTGTATAAATGAATTGAAAAATTAATAATTATAAATAAAAATATTTTCATGTTATATTAATTACAGGGGAATTATTTTCATCACATAAAAATAAATAGGGGCATAATACCGAATATGTATAAATATAGTGGAAAATTAGATAAAATCCCTTATAATGATCATATTGCTGCATAATGAATTTATACATTTTGTTCATATCTGTGAAAAATGTAAAAAATGAGAATAAAAAATAATATAATCAATTTTCATTTCAAATATAACCAAAGAATAACAGAGTAAATGAAATACAAGTATAACCTAAGGAATTGAAATTAATTTTGTAAACGCATAACATTATGTTCGGAAAACCATGTAAATGATATAAAATTCATATATAATGAATTTATAATTTTTATTGTTCAATATTATTGTATTTTAAATTCGGTTAATATTATTTTTGTTTAATTTATTAAAATTTGATTCTCAATAATTAATAATTCCTTGTTAAAATATTTGGTCCCAATTGAATGTTGTTTCATTTTTCATGGTATCATCGGGTTTGTAGTTCTCGTCATTAAAATTTTATTATGGATAAATCACCTCAAGAATTTTATAAACATAACATATATCATATATAAATATATAAATATATAATATAGAAAGTGATTATTATCCATTAATAATAATGATATAAAATTATTTACATTATTCATGAGGACAATAGGCCAAATGTAATCATGAACTCTATTTTCACTTATCGACAGTTGAATGAATGGAAATTTAAATTTTAAGTAAAATGTTAAAATTAAATTTAATATCATATATATTTGTTATAAATCAAAAATATATCCATATTTCTAGTTATATAAAAAATTAAAACAAACCACACCACTTTTTAGAGGAGGAAGTCCGATGATATGCATGATAGAACTTCTCATTTTCTATTGGTTTCCAAGTTAAGAAAGTACATAAAATATTTTATTGACAAATAAATAATTTTTTCATTAAAAAATATATATTTATTGTTTATATATTAATTACCATCCATTTAATGTAGTGATGAAAATGGTTATTGATATTTAATTGTAGACAATAAGCCATAGATAATCACGAGCATTGTTTTTACATTTAGTACGATAGACATGAGATGAAAAATTATGTTACCATAATCATAAAAATAAAATATTAGTATATTTATGATAATGATGTTTATATTTCATCAAGGAGAAAATAGATTCAAAAGAAGTTTTTTTTGTCAAAACCAATCCCATATGGGCAATGTCATGACTACCCCATGCTCTCCATCCATCGGCTAGGGGCTGGTGACTAACATAAGAATGCCATATCCCAAAAAAGGGATGGCATTGCCTTTAAACTTACACACACACACATATGCCCAGCCACACCCAACACACTTAATGGGTAAAAATAATACCAATAAAACAATCATCACTGCAATTACAAGTGAAAGTTAGTGAGACATAATACAAACCCAAAATGGAACTGAAAAGAGTAATGTACAAAAAGGAAACTATGATGGAAAACCATAGAAAACCCCACATGATCGTGAAATTAGTGAAGCTACATGAAGATGAAGTATTATGTCTTTCCAACCCAATCCTACTAGGTCCCACTTGGTCCTAGGACACATTGTCCATGGTCGTAGCGTCTGTCAGTCTCGTCCCCCTGGGAACCTATGTCGAAACGTTGATTTTCTACACCAGACACAAAATGTGTAGGCAAAGACTCTGTAGGGGTGATAATAACAGCACTAAGTAGAGACCTCAAGACCCCTAGAGTTCTATTAGTAATCCATGAAGGGAATCACCACAAAGAAAATACCACAAAGGTAATACCACCAAGTAAGACCTCAACCACATAGAAAAAAGAAAAAGACACAACCAACTCTAGGAATAAGATAGGACATTTGTAAATATGATTATTCTAAAAGCATGATCATCTTATTCTATTGAGAAGCATTGCTACTGATCTGTACATGGTCTCTATGTGCTGACCCATATTGGATCTGGATGTACTAACCCATATAGTATAATTGGTTGATAACCCACAGAGGACCGCTCAGTTCTAACACACAAAGGAATGCTAAGTGCTGACCAACAAAGGATACCTAGGTAATGACCCACATAGGATCTCTAGGTGATAAACCATAGAGGATTGTTATTCCTTTTTCACGTCACCTCTATCCACTCAATTCCCCCACACAACACACTTGATTCTGGGAGGATCCTCTCCTCAAGCCCTCAGTCATACATCCACCTCCATGAAGTCCCACATAGAGTATCCCCAATGGACCATCTTGTCGTAAGGGTCCCAATGCAATCAGCAGTGCATCGTTCAGATGCCTCGTCTATAAGTTGTTGGGTTTTTATTAAAAAGGGCCCAGTTGGATTTGAGTCTCATCCAACTCGGCCATACACCATCATTCGCCAAAACACAAGTGAGGTATATAAAAAGGATCGCCCCATCGCAAGGGTCACAACACCTCTAATGGTGCATCAATAGGATGCTCGATTTCCACGATATGGGTGTTTTAGTAAATGTGGGGGGGAGGATTGTGTCTAGACCTAGTTCGACCAGGTCAAACTTACCCAACAAACATAAGTTGATGACCCAGATACCATAGATTAATTAGACGGACTAGACCGAACCATGTTCGGATTGGGGTCCGTCTCATCCGGTTAGGCCAGTGGGCCAGGCCCAATGTGCCTCTGCGGACCTGACACGGTTTGATTGAGGGTCCAGTCCATCAGGTCACCCAACGAGCATGCCTCGTCTGGCTCGGCACATCCCACAGGCTTCGGCATGACCAACATGTTAAAGACCTTCCACCCGGGGCTTCCAGTGTGGCACCATGAAGGAGTGACATGAAAGTTGCACCGCATCCGGCACCCTCTGTCCCCATGAATGTGCAGCCTCCTCGAGCTGCTATAGACAGACCGCAGCTCGCCAGCTACCCGGAGGGACCAGATGCAGGCCGTCCATCAACATAGCACCCTCCTTGCACTAGATCTCCAGCTGCTAAGGCACACGTTCTCCCTACACCTCTGGCCGCCACCACAGTCTGCCAGTTCCTGTGTGCCGACTGATTTCTAAGAGGACCATCGGACATGCTCCAGTGGTCCATTATTTGGGCTGTCAGTGCCAAAAGCCTCCGGGAAAAGTCCTCTTCACAGTGAAGGATCCAAAATCAACATTCCATCACTTCTGACAATCTATTCATAAAGATCGCATCTCGGGAGGGGTCTGGGACTTTTTTCTTCTTAGCCCATGCCCCCTGCTTTAGAAGTTTTTAATCCATGGAGGCTAATGGGAAATGTTCTATCTTATCATGTAATATTGAAACCCTGATAAAGAAATCCCCAAATATAGTTAACCTCCTACATAAATTCATGAATTTTGGATCATACTATTTGTGGGATGATTCAATTTCATCTTTTCTCGAACAAAATGGGGAAGAACATCAAATTTAAACAACCACCAAATTGTTGATGTTTGATGCCCAAGCATTTTTCATTGACGATTCGCAATGTCAACATCACTTCTGGCTATATTCATCGAGGGACATATAATACGATGAAGTATCATCGACGTTCTTCATTCATTGTTAGTGATGACAACTATAGGAGTTTCCTCAATGAATCCCTACATTTCAATACAAACTTATTCCCCATGTTAGTTTAATTAAAATAAACATGTCGTAACATTTATATTAGGATTTGATGTTGTTTCTTTATGTTGTTTCATTTATGAAACAACTTCTTTGTTACACATACATTATTTCATAAATATTTTACATGAAACTGGTCATTAATAAGCCTCATTAATGAATCTCAATGCTGCTTGGTTGCTGCACTACCGCGTTGCCGTCCGCCACCCAATTGTGGAAAAAGAACAATTCTAATAAATTATTTTATTATTTTTCATAAATATTTTGAAAAATAACATTTATTCCCTGCCCTTTCGGGACAATGTAATGTCATTTTTATGTGAATTACAACATTTTTAGTTCTATGGTTCTATCATATTTTTCAGTTGAGCACTAATTCAAAGGTTAGATATTCTTTCTCGCACGTTTACTAAACAAACCTTAATAAAATTCAATGAAAATTAACATTCACCATCAAGTCACACCAGTCGAGGATATGCTTCACCTGAGGGGGAAACACCCCCACAAGCTCAACAATTATCTCTTATTTTCAATCTAAGTTTCCATTTAGTAGTAATTAGTATTTTACAATAGAATAATTGTTACTAATTTTTTTATGGTAAAAAACAGACCTCAATTATTGGCCCGCAGCAGCCACTCTTAGGATCTTACTAAAAAAATATCATATGCTCTCGATTTCAGCAATGGTATTTTATTTTTAATCTGAGACACTATTAATGATTTATAGGCATTTGTGAAATAAAATTATTTTATTTTATTTTTTATTTACAGTTATGAAATTTTCGGTATTCTCACTAGATGTCACTACCAACTATACAAAAGTCACGCCCTGGGTAAACCTTCCATTCTAAACGCAATGATGCCCTCATATTTCAAATTCAGGCACCCTATTATGAGTTATTCCACCTTCCCAATAAAAAAGTTTATGCTTGTTGTTTAAAGAATAGTATTTTTATACGGATCACCCAGGGCACTCTAGGCCTCAGAATCGCTTGTCGTCTTAATTCATAGTCTCAAAATAATTCCATAAAACAATTACACCTATGACATTACATTCTCCCCAAATTTATGACATTATATTCCCAAAATAATAAATAATGGAAAATCAAACAAATGATGGTACTGAGCATGAAAATGATCCTCCCACTCCAATGTTCTCTACTGGAGGTTCATGTTCTTCCACTGAATGCACACCCGAGGAATTGTCCTTCCATGAAGGAATATCTTATATAGATCCTCTATCTCAGTCGAGAACATTGCAAAAATATCCCCATCATCAATTTCCTGCTGTCTCTAATCAATAAAATGTTTTTGATCATGCACATACCACCTCAGGTGTGACAAATTGAAAAAATCGTGCATCTGATGCATCTTTGGGGGAAGAGATGGGCAGTACGCCACCTCTCAAACTCCACTCAGAATCTGAGAAGATCCAATAAACATCAGAGATACCATACCAACACATCCAAAACTCTATAATCCGTATCAGGGCAAAAATTGAAAGAAAGTGTGGGGACTCTCCCCAAACTCTATGGGTCTTCGTATCCTACAATCCCTTTCACAACCACAATGTAGATCGTGAATCACGGTCTGAGACGATCGTCAATGGAACCCCATGAGGCCACACTATCTTTTGGATGTAGAGGTGTCCCATTTTCTTTTCCAATATTAGCTTCTCAATTGGTAAGAAGTGAGATTACTTCAGGAGTCAGTCAATGATCACCTAGATAGAATCGTGCCCCCTTGAAGTGCATGGTAGACCAATCATGAATTCAAATGAGATATCATCTCACCTACATTCTAGTACCTCAAGTGGTTGTTCCAGGCCTATTAAGACCAGATGCTCGACCTTCACATGCTAACAACTGAGGAATTGTGAAACCAACTCTACCATCAATATCTTCATCTTTGGAGACTAGTACTGACGTAATAGGTACTCATATATCAACGGCACACCAGGATGTACCACCAAAAGTGGATTTATAATACTCCCTGAAAACTTCCTTGTGTAACATCACTCATAAAACAATGTGTCCTCTGAAAGGGAATACATGCTTCCTAGCTATTGAAAATCCATCAGGATCACATAATGTAGATAAATGTCCATGTTGGGCCACATAGTCCACATCCACCAGTTGTGTCTCCCTAGATCATTGTAATTGAGGGGAGTAACAGTCATCGATTGATGGTATTCTACTTCACCATATTTCACGATGTATATATGCATTACAGCTAGCTGCTCCATCGCGTTACCCCATAGTTGTAGACGAAACCTCTAGATGAGTGCATCTTCCACAACATTTTCTTACCTAAGATTATAGTCTATCTCAGTGTCATAGTCATTGAGGAACTCCAGCCATCAACATTATTTCAACTAATGAAAAGCCTATGAAAACCATTCTCTCCACACTAATGTATACCCCTTTTCACTAATTGATGTACCCACCAACCCATTGGTTGTGGGTACTCATTCCCCATAGATGTAGGGTTAAAGTTCCTGTAATCCACACATAACCCTGATCCTTGGGTCTTACAAAGACCTTCTTCCTCATGTCCACCACCGAAACCCCATA
Source organism: Viscum album (assembly GCA_963277665.1). NCBI lineage: Eukaryota > Viridiplantae > Streptophyta > Magnoliopsida > Santalales > Viscaceae > Viscum > Viscum album. Next base: position 538,490,161 of record OY728129.1, read on the forward strand.
CTTGTGAAGCTCTATGAAAGCCCTTTGATATACTGATGCGGATATCATTGCCATCTCATGGTGTATAACGGTATATATGTCTCTCTCTATATAGGTAGGTAACCCTAGAAACATCTTTTTACTGGGCATAACCACACTCCACCTCTACTGTGGGGCATTGAAAACCCAAAACATCTTCCTCCATTTGGGTAAGGCTTATAGAATCAAGAGTGATTGAAAGACCCATCCTATGTGTAAATCTATCCCTTTATATTTGGGTTTCCTTTTGTGTCGACCAATTAAATACCCATTCTAACACTATGGATATACCACATAATTTTTTCCTAAAACAATCCATGTCAAAATGACTTTTGGATTACCACTCCATACTCAAACTAACATTATAAGGCCTCGACACCACCACCAAGAGGTTCCAACCGAAAATATCTCCTCTAGGGTAAGATCACACTGTCGGCATATGTGTGATTATCGAGTCTCTACACATATGTATCTCCAAAAGTAAGGATCATGTCAAAATTTTAACGATAAACACTAAGTCTTTAATAACGGTTTGTGATAAGAAAGATTTATTATCACTTAAGTATATTAATATGGTAGCTACAAATAAACATAGATCGTATCTCAAATCATTCGAGGATCCCTTGGGTCAGATTCCTTGACCCCATTCAGCTACTCCCTTCCTCCATCCTCCACATCTACGATCCTGGTGTGGACCACGGTGGGGTGGTGGTCGTAACATATCAAAATGTATACAACTTCCTTCTACTCTCCTAGATACTCTTTCATGTCACACGCTATATAGATTAATCTGTTCATGTCACTTCCTCTACCCCTGTGGACCACCCATCATATAACTTTTAGAACGACGAGAGGAAAAATCTATAGAGAGATGTCCATGACATTCTTTTGAAAAGAATTATCTCTTCCTAGGATGATTGGAATCACCCTTTGAGCCCTGAGATGTAAACCCCGATCCGTGGGACCACTTCTCATAACGTCTCACAGGTCAATGTAATTGAGAATGACATCAGTTGGTTGCTTGCCCACTACTGAAATCCAATGGCTGTATCTTCTCAGCTGATGAACCTCCAACCATGAATGTTCTCTCTAGCACCCTATCATAAGTAGGAATGCATAGTAGAATATCATTTTCTCATATATCCATAAACACACCATGCTCATAGGCTCAAGCCTAGAAGGAGTGGTCGTATCGTATTCCTTGAGTACATGGAAAATTTGGCATGCCTTGATGAATACTCATCTACTGACATGTAATCATGTAGATGCTATTGGATTTTCAAACCCCTTAACTTTTATATAAAATGACATTTCTCTTAGAAAGGTTCTCATGTTATGTCCACAGAAAAGTCACCTCATCATAAGATCAGGTAATCTAAACCCTACCATCTCCCTATTGAGAAACATAGAAGGATCACTGCCAGGACATCCACTTGATAAAATGGTGTCCTGAGAAGATGGAAATTTAGTCACCACCTCATTCGCATCCTTAGCCACCTGGGAGATATATTTTCCTTGAAACATGAGTGGTCTCTGTCACTAAACCCAAATAAGGAACTGAGCCTATGCACATCTGTTTCTAGTAGCACCAGTAATAAATGTTAACAAACGGGCAGTGGTATCCTTCGTACATATCCCAAAGTAACCATCTCGGGAAACAATATATGTACCTAAGCATCATCATTATGTGGACCTAACTCAATGTCACAAACTAGATTCCTAGATGGCTATTAGTGTGAAAGAATCTTCCTAGAAAATCATGAAGTACCGCAGTTAAAACGTTATACCCAGTGAGATTACCTTTATTACATAGAACATAAGGGGGAACTTATTAAACCAATTTTTCATTTATATAGCTGAAAAGAGGAATTCAGGGTCCTGGTGTTTGGATACATCAGCTGCTGCACCAAAACTAGACTCCATGAATGTAAAAGTTGAAATCACAGCACTTAACATTATTTCCCCAAAACATGACAACAGACTCCCTGTCTCTGTGGTAGGACTAACTGCACTATGGTACCTCTTTGTCATTACCCTTCCCCTTTTCCCCTTTTCATTACTACCCCAAGCCCACCTCCCCTAGGCTATGGGTTGTTTAATATCATTAGATATGAATATTTTAAAATAGGAGGACATTGGATTAAATCAGGTATAGAGACACACCCAACCCCTTCACGACACGTTGAAATGAGGAACAAGAATATGATTAAAACAATTCTATGTTCATGTACAACTGAGAGTAAGTAGGCCAGAATTCAAACCCAACAAGGAACTGAAAATAGTAAAGTAGAAAAAGGAATATCTTATGGCCATATGTGGAAACCCAGCCAAATCATGAGAGTAGTGATTCTACTATATGATGAAGTAGTATTCTCTGACCTCAAGGTAATATTGGGTCCCATCTTGTCTAAGGAAACCGTGTCCAATGTCCTAACATCAATAAATCATGTCCCCCTAAGCACCTCTGTAAAAAAGTTGCTTTTATGCACTACTCACTAAACTTGTTGTCAAAGCCTGTGCCGGGGTGAGTATAACAGCACTCAGTAGGGACCCTGAGACACCTGGAGGTCTCTCGGATATCTATGAATGAAAACACCCAAATGAAAACACCACATGGGTAATACCACAATGTAAGACATCAACCTCATAGCACAATTTAAATGATACATCTCTCACCTTGTATAAATTAAGCACATAAGTAATGAAGATTAGTGATAATTCTTGATCATCTAATTCATGCAAGAGACTCTATTGCTGATCCGCACAATGTCGCTAGGGGATGACCCACAGAGGATCGCTAGGTGCTGACCTACAGAGGATTGCTAGGTGATAACCCATACAGGATCAAATGGCGGTGACCCAAAAAGTATTAGTAGTTTCTAACCAACAACGGTTCACTAGGTGCTGACCCGCAGATGATCACTATGTGTATACACATGAAGGAACACTAGGTGATGACCAATAGAGGACCATTATTCATTCCTCACATTATAGCCATCCACTAGATTCCCGCACATAGAAAGCTTGATTCTGGGATAACCACACCTCAAGAAACCATTCTACCTAAACCACCAGGACGTACCACATATAGTAACCTCGAATTACAATCTCTTTATAAGGTACCGACACAATAGGTGACACGTCTTTCGGACACGCAGTCTGTAAGTTATAGTCTTTTTTGTAACCAGGTCCCAGTTGGATTCGAGTCTGATCCATCCCAGCTGTACTCAAACATCCACCAAAACATAAGTGAATTATATCAAAAGGACCGATTGATCATAGTGGTTCTGATGCCTCTGGTGACACTTTAATGAGACACCCGGTTTGCAAGAAACTTGCATTTTAGTAAATGTGGGATGATTTTTTCTAGGATTGATCCATCCCGATCGTACCAAACTGAATATACCAACATGGGGGGTCCCAGATACACCAGTTCAAATAGAAGAACTTGACCTGACCTGATTTGGGTTGGGCTCATTCTAGTATGGCCTGGGTAGTGGGCCAGGCCCTGTGGGCCAAACTAGACCTGGCCCGGTTTGCCTGAGGCTCCATTTAGCCAGGTCGTCTGGTGAGAAGGTCTCTTCTGGCCCAGCTCGGTGGGTACGGGTCTGGTCATCCCACAATTTTGGGTGTGGCCCACCTGATGAAGGCCAACTTCATGGTGTGGCAGGTATGGTATCAGCCAACTGGGATGCGGTAGTTGTGTCGTGTCCAGCTTCGCTGGCCCCACAGATGTGGGGTATCCTCTACCCACAGTCGACAAACTGCGGCTCGACAGCTGCTCGGATAGACTGTATGTAGGATTTCCCTCCATGTGCACCCAATTTGTTCTGTAACACCTATCATCATGACCAGTTTACCTTAGCCTCCTACAGTGGTGGCATGTCGACCGACACGTCTCCACTCTCTGCTCGTGGCTTCTGCAAGAATATATCTCAGTGGACCACTAGACATGCTCTGGTGGTCTGTTCTTTGTACCGCCTATGACAATAGCCTCTGGAAAATTCCCTATTCACCACAATGGTCCTGAAATAATCTTCCCTCCACTTCATAAAATATTTTAACAAAGAGCGCACCTAGAGAGGGGTCTAAACCTTTGTTAATGTGGTCCTGCACCCTCTGCATTAAAAATTTAAACTATGGGGAGGCATGGTGGAGATGTTCAATCATAGAAAGTAATTTTGAAACCCAGATATATAAATACCCAATTATAGTTACCCACTAACATAAACACATGAATTGTGGATCATCCTATTCAAGGGTTGATCTGCGTTCTTTGATTCTACAATAGAACATGGAAGAACATAAAATTTCAACCACCCCTAACTTGTTGATAGTCGATGATGAAGCATTCACCCTCAGGGGTTCACCTTGTCGATGTCACTTCCAACTCCATTATTCGAGGAACTTTTAAGATGATGAAGTATCACCAGCATTCTTTATTCTTCATTTGAGAAGAAAATTACCAGTTTTTTTTCAGAGAATCCATGAAGTTTAATTATTTATTATCCCAAAAGTTGGTTTAATAAAAAGTTACATGTCGTAGAGTTTCTTTCACGCTATTTCATTTATGAAACAAAATCTCTCATACGGTTACTCTACGTGATACGAGCCATTAATGAGCCCCATTAATGCACCTCGTTTCATCCTGGTCACTGCACCCCCAATCACTGGGTCTTACTATGAACTTCTTCCTCAATTCCATAATTGAAACCCCATACTTGTGATGCCCTATGAAAGACCATTGATATATTGATGCAGATATCAGTTCCATATTAGGGTGACGAAAGATACCGAAGTCCCTACCCCTTCGAGGTGGTAACCCTAGAAACATCTTTTGATAGGGTGTACCTGCAATCCCACTCTACTGTTGGTAATTGAAAACATAAGACATCTACTTCCACATGGGTAAGGTAGGCCGAATCAAGAGCGATTGGTAGCACCCTCTTATGAATAAGTTTATCCCCGTCTATTTGGGTTTCCATTTTCACCAACCATATAAATACCAATTCTAACACTACAGATATACCACATCATTTTTTCCTAAAACATTTAATTTGAGAAGGACTTATGGATCACCACTCTATTCCCAAACAAACATAAAAAAGCTTCAACACAGCCACCAAGAGGTTCCAACCGAGACTCTCTCCTCAAGGGTCATGTCACAGAGTCTATATTAGTGTTATTATATAGTATTCTCCCATAGGCATCACCAAAAGTAAGGATCAAGTCAAAAAAATTAACTAGAATCTCTAGGTCTTGAAAAAGAATCGTGATCTGAATGAATTATTAGCACCAATCAATATTAATACGGTAGTTAATAGTAGACATATACAGTACCTAGAATCATTTTTGGATCCCTTGTGTCATAATCCATGACTGCATGTAGCTACTCCCTTCTCCTATCCTCTAGCTCTATGAACCAGGTGTGGACCATAGTGGGGTGGTGGTTGTAACATGTTGAAATGTATACAACCTGTTGCTGCTCTCCTATATCCTCTTCCCCATCTTCCTCTATACAAATTCATCAGATTATGTCACATTCTCTACCCCGGTGGACCACCCACCATTTCACTTTCATCACGTTGGGTGGAATAATCTCTAGAGAGATGTCCCTTGACTTCTTTTGAAAATAATTACCACTTCCTTAGACTAATAAAATAACATTTTGAGCTCTGAGCTATATACCCACTTCCATGGGAAATCTTCTTAGAATGTATCACACGTCAATGTATATGAGACTAAGATTTGTTGATTGGTTTCCCACAATTGACATCAAATAGCTGTATCTACTCAGTAGAAGAACCTTCAACCAAAAAAGTTCTCTCTAGCACCCTATCATGAGTAGGAATGCATAGAGGACTAGTGCTAGCTCATATTTCCATAAACACGCCATGCTCGGAGGCCTGAGCTCTGAAGCACATGTCGTACTGTACTATTTGAGTATAAGGAAAAGTCGGCATGCCTTGATGATTACTCAACTATGGACATGTCTTCCTCTATATGTTATTGGATATACATACTACATAGATTTTATGGAAGGAGAACTTTCTTTGAGAATGGTTCTCAAACATTGTCCCCAAAAAAGTCACCTCATCATAAGATCAGGTAATCAAAACCCTACCATTTCCCTTCTGAGCAACATAGATGGATCACTATAAGGACCACCATCTGATCTAATGGCACCATAAATAGATTGACATTTTGTCACCACATCATTCTAGCCTTTAGGCTCCTATGAGTTGGGATTGCCTTGGAACCTGAGTGGTATTTGTCAATGAAACTCGTGTAAGGTATTATGATTACAAAAATAATTTTTAGATAGCACCGGTAATAACTGCTAAACAAAAATAAGTGGTATCTTTGGGATATATCCTGAAAGAACCATCTTGGAAAACAATACATGTACTGGAGCCTTTTGACTATTTGGACCAACATCATTGTCACACACATGAGTCTTGGACGACTATCAGTGTGGAGTCATCTAGATGGATTATCATGATGAACCATGGTTAAAAGGTTATTCCTGATGAGTGGGATTTAATTCAAAAGAACAAAAGAGGGAACTTATGAAACCAGTTTCTCGTTTATAGAGCTGAAAAGAAGATTTCATGTTCCTGGTGTATGGATATCCTTGTTGCCACACCAACGATGGATTCTCCATATCTGAATGTCGAAATCACCACACATTACACTATTTCCCGAAAACAAAACAATAAACTCACTATCTTTTTGGTCAGACTGGCCGCCCTATGGAACCTCTTTTTCATGACCTGTCCTCTACAACCAATGCCATGACTACCCCATGCCCACATTCCATAGGCAAAGGGATGTTGACTAGCACTAGAAAAGAATATTAAAAAAATGGAAGATGTTGTTTTTATTCAATTACACACACACCCATCCACATCCCAACACACTGATAATGGGAAACAAGAATACCATGAAAACAAATATATGTGAAAGTAAAAGTTAATGTTTTTAGGTTGGAATACAAACCCAATAATGAACTGAAAATAGTGAAGTACAACAAGGAAAATCTATTGGCCGTCCATGGAAACCCCAATAGATTATTAGAGTAGTCAAACTACTTGAATCTATAGTAGTATGTCATGACCGCACAGTCCTGTTGGGTCTCACATGGTCTAAGGAAACCATATCCACCATTATAGCATCAATCAGTCATGCCCCCCTGACCACCTCTATAAAAACATAGATCGTATGCAATAGTCACATCATGTGTGGTTAATGCTCATGTAGAGGTGAGTATAACAACACTCTATTGGGAACCCGAGACCCTCAGAGGTCTCTCAGTAATCCACGAAGAAAAAGACTACGAAGAGAATACCATAGAGTTAATACCACCAAGTAGGACCACAACCACTTAGCACAATGTAGAAGATGCAGAACACAAAAGTTTTAATATAAGAAAATACTTAATTATTATTAGTCATAAATATTTATCATATAATTCTCTATGGAGTCCTTGATGTTGATCCGTACAAGGTTGTTGGGTGCTGACCCACAGAGGATTGCATGGTCCTGACCTACAGATGATTTCTAGGTGTTAAACCAAAGAGAATCGCATGGGGTTGACCCACAAAGCATCACTCGGTGCTGGCCTATATAAGCTAACTAGGTGTGGACCCGTAGATGATCTCTTGGTGTATACCTATATAGGATCACTAGGTTCTGACCCCCAAAGGATCATTATTTTTTCTTCACATTATTGTCATCTGCTGAATTCCCACACTTAGAACACTTTATACAGGGATGAAACACTCCTAAAGAAACTGTTCAGACCTCAACCCCCATGAAGTACCACATATAGTAACCTCAAATAACCATCACTTCATAAGTTCCCAAAACAATATGGGATGCATCATTTGGAATCATGTACTATATGTTTTAGTATTTTTTGTAAAAAGGACCCCGTTGGATTTGAGTCTGATCCAACCCATCCATACTCCAACATCCAAATAAATAAATAAAAAATCAAAAGGAATACCCCGTCGTAGGGGTCCCAATGCCTCAAGAGAACCATTAATAGGACACCTGAATTTCATGATACATGAGTTTTAGTAAACGGGGGGCTGGTTGTTTTTGGCCCTGGTCAGTCCTGACCATACTGACCTGACCAACATAGCATGCGAGTCCTTTATACCCATGTACAATCATATGGACTTCACCTGAATTGGTTCAGGCCAGGGTTGGTCTGGTCAGTCATGGAAATTGGTACAGGACCAATAGACCTCAATAGACCTAGCCCAGTTTGCCCGAGGGTCTAGCCAACCAGGTCCCCGTGCGACCTGATCTCTTCCAACAAGGCTCCGTAGGTGCGGTTCCGGTTTAGCTTGTAGGCTGTTCTGTGGCCCACCCGAAAAATACCTACCATGTGGTACAAACGGTGTGGTTCCGAAAATATTCGAATTAGTGGTTGCACCACATCCGGCCACGATTGCCCCATGGATGTGGGGCCTCCTCTAACTGTGGGCAATGGACCATGGCTCGCCAGCTGCCCAGATGGACTGGATGTAGGCTATCCCTCTATGTAGCATGCAGTTAGTTCCGCAACTCCTACAGCTATGAACGGTTGACCATATTCATCTGTCGTCGGGGTGTGCCAATGGGCACACCTCCTCCTCTGCCCACGACCATTGCCAACAGATTTCATGGTGGACCATTGGAGATGATCTGTTGGTCCATTCTTTGAGCCTCCTTCACCAATAGCCTTCTGAAATAATCCATCTTCACTGAAAATGTCCTGAAATAATCTTCCTTCCACTTCCGACAATCTGTTCCAAATGATCACACCTACAGAGGGTTTGGTGGCATTATTCATGTCAGCCCACACCCTAGGCGTTATATTTTTTAAATCTGTTGAGTCTCACAGGAGATGTTCAATCACATCATGTAATGTTGATACTCGGATAGAGAAATCCACAAATATACTTACCCTCCCACATAAATGCATGAATTGTGGATCAACCTATTCGTGGGTGGATCTGAATTTTTTGTTTCATGAAAATATCTTGGACTAACATCAAATTTAATCAACCCAACCTTGTTAACGTTTAATGTTGAAGCGTTATTCCTCAGGGTTTCACTTTGTCGACGCCACTTCTGAATCCGTTCTTCGAGGCACATTGAACATGATGAAGCCTACCGATATTCATCATTCTTGGTTGCAGAGGAATATTATATGATATTTTTTAAGGAATACAAGTATATTTATTCTCCATTTTCACACATGTTGGTTTAATAAAAAAGATACATGTTGCGTTGTTTCTATTACACTGTGATGTTGCGTTGTTACGCTGTTTCATTTATAAAACTGTGTTGCTATTACAATTACCTTTTTGCATCATTATGCTATGTGATATGGGCCATTAATGAGCATCATTAAATAACCACATCACTGCCTGGTCACTACATCTATGTGTTGTCCTCCACCACCGAATAGTGATAATAAAAATAAAATAAATCATTTAAATTATTTTATAATTTTTTTGAAAATTCCACGAAATATCATTTCAACCTGGCCCATGGTGCCCAAAGATAAATAATTTCTAGGTGAATCCATGTGTATTGAGTTCAACAGTTCCCTCGAATTACTGATCTGAGGAATGGTTACAAGTACAGAATATCCAGCTAGCATGTTTATTTGATGTACCTTTAAACAGGTTCAAAAAAATTAAATTTCATCCTTGGTCCGCATTAGTCATAGTTAGGCTTTTCCTAAGCTGAACACACCCCCACGACCTTAGTGGTATTATCATATTTTCAATCCAAGTTTCTATTTTGGAGTTATAATGACTTGACAATAAAATAATAGTTACTTAATCATTATATTTAATGAAAAAAAATTATCTTCCATTGTTGGCCCCCTCTAACAAATGTTAGGACCATCCATTGGAATGAATAACCTCACAGCTATAGTGATGAACATATATTCTTAATCTGATTCAATATTCATGAGTTATAAGAATTTGGAAGGTAAAATAATATTTATTTATTATTTTATTTACAATTATTCCATTTTCGGGATTCCTCGCTAGAGGCCTATCCCAAATAGACCTAAGTCATTCATAGGGTAAAGCCACAGTCATGAATTCAATAGTACCCTAATATTTTTGATCTGGAAACCCATTTACGAATTCTTCCAATTTTTCAAGAAAAACACTAATGTATGCTATTTAATGATTGTAATTTTTTGATGGATCATTTCGGGCACTCTGGGCCTCAGAATATCATGTTGTCATTGTTCCTTGTCTCGAAATAATTTTATAAAAAATTACATATATATTCATGGAAATTGCATTTGAGAATAAATAAACTCAAAGCAATCAATAAATACGGTTGCCGTTTTTGTGTAGATTTTCATTACATTTATCATTAAGGTCCACATTAATAGTCACTTAAGGATACGAAAACCCACAAAAGTGTCTAGAAATTTGTAGAATGTAATTTTGTTGAGTTTGGTGAACTATATAGCACAATGTGGTTTAATTAAAAAGAGAATATCAGACCTTTTTTTAGTGAGGGGAGGGGAAATTTTAGAAATTGTTGAAATAATATAATATATTATGCATCATAGACCTGGGAAATTTTTTCATAATCTCATATATTCGAATATTGATAGGTTATATTATTAATTTAATCATCCAGTATGATTTTTAAAGGTTTAGATTTAATTTAAATGATTATAAATTGGATTAACCACTAAGTTAACAAATTTTAACATAAAACTTGTTTTAGGCTTTGTAACTTTATTGTGGTCAGAATTTTTTATATAATGGGACTATAATCTAATAATTGTAAAAGGGATAACTTTTTATACCAAAAATTATAACCTTTACCATTTCCATAATTTATGACTTTAAATAATTTAATGAATAATTATTTCTTTAAAACAACATTTTTTACACTATTTATTTAATTTGACGTAAAGGACAATAAGAAAAAAAATGTAATTCAAATATAATCCATCCAAACACCCATAATATGTTATATTCATATAAAAAAATTTTGGAACTGAATAATTAATAAACATTATATCACGTTTAATTTTTTTAAAATAAATTATTTTATTTCACAATTAATTTAATAACTAATGTGTTGTCAATGTGTAAAAATTTATGATAACAATTACATCACTAAATTTTAAAAATAAATTTACATTAATAAAACATAGTATTTATAAAAATTAATATTTCAATCTGAAAGTAATATATTTTCTTCCTTATTTAATAATATTAGATATATTAAAGTCAAGAGTGTGAAATTTTGTTTTAATTAATTTTATAAATTAATATATAGATCAATATCAATAAAAATGATACAATGTGAAGACTTATATTGGTTTTCTATGGAAATGGGTGAAATTCATTAATCCAATAGGTTAAACGAACATGTTATAATAATATAAATGCCTTATCATGCAATTTTATCATCATTTTTGCTTCATTACTCTTTTTGAGTTTACATATATAAACAATGTATACTATTTATAAGAAATAAAATTTTATTTAACCTATTTTAAAATACTAAAACTACATATTCAAAAAATTTATTCCATTATATTAAATTCAATTCAAATAAATTGAATTAATTATTTTATGGTAAAAACCAAATATGGAATTAAAAAATATTTATAGAAAAATTAGTATATATAATTAAAAATGAACATATAAAAAAATCAGGAATAATGATGATTAAAATGTAATTAATTAAATTATATATATTTAAAGATTATTATTTTAATATAGGAATAATATCAAATAATTAAGGGGTATCTTAAATAAAACCAAATTATAGTTTTATAAAAATAAATATCTTTTTATAATTTTATGAAATTTCAATATTTTCAAAAACAAATTCCCAAAATATCAGCCTACGATAATGTTCTCATGAAAACATCTTGAATTGAATAATTATTACATATTTAAATTTTAATTGATTTTCATAGTTAGTTTAATATCATTATTTCTTTAAATGAAAAATATAAATGAAATTTATTTCAAGAGATGTATATAATATATATTTGGTCTTTTATGACATTCAGTTATCAATAAAAAAATTAAATTACTTAAATATTTTCATGGAAAGAATATTTTAATGTTATGATCAATATCCCAAATGGAATTAAAATTATATAAAACATTTCTAATGAAATTGACCATTCTAAAAGTGTGTTGTGTGACAAATTCCAAAATTACCTTTATCTTCTAAGGATCAACTGATATACCATAATTGTTTATTATAAAACATTGAAATAATAATTCATTTTATAAAATTCACACCAGAAATAATTTTCAAAATGATTCATGTTTGAAATACATTATAAAGAATCATCAAATAATCCTCATTTCCACCCTCGATCAGTAGACACATGAGGATACCATCAATATTGAATACTCAAAATTGGAAGAGGCTCTCTTTAAATAAAATATAAATCATATAAAATTACAAAATTGGGGACTATTTATTTGATAATATAATCACTATGATCTTGTATATACTGAATAAATTAATCATGGCATCCATATGTATATATGTACCCTTCACCAATAAGTGTAGATAATTATATAAGAATTAAAACATTAATCAGTATTGAGACCCTCAAATTTGGAAAGACAATTCATAAATTTAGAGTACAAGATTGTATTTATTGATTGTGGTATTTTTAGGTAAATAGTATTAAATTCACAGACACAATAATCAATCATTATTCATTATAAAGGGATAGGTTTACACATATAAAATAAATTGGGATTATAAAACCATTATCATAATTCACATGGAGTTTCTCCTTCATTTACAGTAATTTAATCTATCTTATTTCATATTGCATCTTCTATATTTGTATGGATTTTTTTGATTTATTTAAAACAATAAAATTTATAATCAAATGTAATAGTATAAATCCTTTTTATAAATACTTAAACCTATTATTTCAATCCAGGTATATCAACAATATGATCCGTTCTCCAAAAATTTGAGAAATATTTCCTTCATTATGACTTAAAAATTCAAATATATGGTCAATAACATAAATATAATGATAATTTTTCATCATAAATATGTTTATATCATATGATAATTTTGAAATAAAAATAATATTTCCTAATTTAGTAATTACTATGGGATAAGTGTATTGAGATATAATGTGTTTCCAAAATAATCAAAATTTAGACTAATGGTAGATTAATATGATTTTAAAATTCACATTCCCATAAGAATATATAGTTATGGAGTTATATATTTCACAAAAGATTATGATTATATTAATAATTATAAATGACATTTCAATATCTAATTGTTTGTGAAAAATTAAAACACATTGATTTATTTCAAGATATAATTGGATCGTCAATGTATAATCAAATTATATGTTTTAATACATAAGCACACCTATGAGCACCCATGTTCCATTATAATTTCATTATTATAATATTTAGAAAAGTTATTTTCATGATTCTCTATAAAATAATTAAGCGAGTAAAAAATTCACATTTTATGTAAAATTTATATTTGGATTTTTTTATAATTACACTTGCATTTCATGATCTTATTGCTTCTGTAAAAAGGATATATTATTTTAAACATAGTTTTTTAGGTTCTATACACACATTATGTATAATGAAAAACCTTAATTTATTGAAAACCCATGTTGATATCAACTAATTGGATGAAACCATAATATACACATATTAGAAAATTTCCCCTGAATATTCATTAATACTCAGAAAGAATCACTGGAAACTTATTTTTTTCATTTCATTATAGATTATATAAATACAAAATAATTGTATTTTTATTTTTAAATATGTCCCATTTATTATATTTTTTGTTTCAAAATTCATAAATACATCAAAACAATTTATTCTATAGTATGTAGTGAATGGAAAAATGGAAAGAGTGATATCAGAACCCTAATAATGGGTGGAAAAAATATATCTTTATTTGAACATATTCAATAAATATATGATCATATAGTTTTGAAGAAATAATCATATTCAATTTAAATTAATATGGAAATAATAACCAGTACAAACATGAAACAAAATTCATCACTGATGATAAATGACATTTGTTATAACAAGTAAAATGACGTATATTAATTTGAAGTCCTGGGAGAATTAACCTAACTCATTGAAACATAACATAACATTCTAGTATAATATAGAAATGATTTATAGAAAATAGAATCATTTATAATCATAGAATAAAATTTCCTATTCCATGGCTCAATGTAATGTCCATAATAAAATTTTAGGTAATGTCCCAAAATATAGTTGATTTGGTTCACCACCCATTGGAGAAAAAATATAAAATAAGGTTCCATATTGAGATACTTATTTGTAATATGAATATATTTAAAGCACTAATTATTCAATTGGAGGGATATATACTTTTATGAAAACATTCAATGTGTTGAAACTCAACATATTAGTGTGTCTCAGTAAAACAAAAGCCGTAAAAAATCTATAAACGATTAAATTACTCATGTTAATGCAATGGGTTAACGATGACATCAATAAATTGATCGTAATACTTTTATATAACTATGTTATAATGTGTATTATAGAATATATCTAATGAATTATAGGAAATATTAAAATATTTTTAGTATAGATGAAATTATAATTTAAAAAATATTATAGATATTTTTTAAACATTTGTGGAATGCCTCATAGATTTTGAATATAATTAAAATTTAAAAGGATATTGGGAAAAAAATTCCATTTTACATAATAATGATATTTTAATAATAAAATTTCATTTATGATCTAGAATTCAACTAAATATAATTCTTCAATTAAATGAATCAATTATGTGGGAGAAAAAGACCATGAAAAAAAGATAAAAATACATTTCAATGGTTTTCCAAAGAAAATTAAATAAAAAAGAAGAATAATAATGGCTTGGATATTGGTATCCATAAAATCATATGAAAAATGGACATCAATGAGGATGATTCCAAACTAAAATAATGAAAGATGATATACTCCAAATATAATAATCATTCTAGTTGAACTGTCAAATGATGTGTAGTGAAATTTTAAGGAGGAATATAAAACCCCAAAAATATATTTATAAGAATGATATATTTTATATTTTATATATTAATAAAACATATTTTTTCATGATAAAAATTTAGTCATATGTAGTCCGGATTTCAATTTTATATTTTTTTAAAAATGCTTACCTTTACTAATGTCTTCTACTAAGTTCAATTAATCTCTTGTATAATAAAATTAACTGTAAATGTATACTATTATTGAACATGAGTAATATTAGTTAAAATTATACTCATCATATAGAATAATTTGATACATATATATAAGTAATTTATTATTTATTTTTATCCATGAATGTTTGGAATATATTTTGTTTCAAAATATAATAAAAATGTTGTTTTGGATCCAAATACTGTGATAATAACATCATAATTCATAGAGTAGGGAATTAATTTTGATTAGATATTTTGGAATTATTTATATGGTAAATGATTTTCATGATTTATGTAATGGGTATGGTTTAGGATAATATAATTTAATAAAAGTGTTTTTTTATAATTTTTCAAAATTTATAAGTTTATTTATCCTGATCATTCATTGATCAGACACAGTATATAACTTTTTTTGTAATATAATTTATATTTTAATATCATACTTTAATAATATAAAATTATTGGTACCCATACACAAAATAATTGATGGACTTCATAAATCATTATTTATATAAGAGGTTAAAATTTCCCCAACAGGTACATGTCATAAATGGTATGTGTATGAGAATCGAGTCATATTATTAACAAATAATTTTCATAGATAATAAATCATTTTAACAAAGAATTACTGTTATTATGGAATATGTATTTATATATTTTTTTTATATTATAATATAACAAAAAATCATAGTAAAGAAAAATGTAATTTTCTCATTTTATCGTAATTGAAAAATACTATAGTTGAATGTAGTATTTCACTAATCCAATTCTCTCTAGAGGATAAAAAATGTAATCATAAAAAATGAGAGGAAATTAATCTTAGACAAAAATGAAATCTTATAGAGAATAATTCATAGGGAAGTTAGATGAAAGTTATTTTTGTATGGGATTTTTGAGAGGCATTCCCACAAATATTCATTCCCAAATTTGTATGGTTTTCATTGAAATTTGAAATTATTTGTAAGGTAGAATATTAATTTTTATGTTTCATGAATCCCATTTTACCCTTATAAAATAGAAATTTAGCGATATATTATACTCCTTTAAAAAGATATTTTATATTTTCACCTAATTTTACTAGTATTCTGGAAGATAGATTTTTATATTGTTTTATATTTTTTATATGAAATTAAATATAATATCAAATTTTTCAAAAATGAATATTTATTTTTTCTTTAAATAATATAATTTAAATATTAAATATTATGAACATAACATTTTGAAGATATTCTAATATAAATTTGAAAATAAATTTTTATTTTAGATGACAATTTCAAACATTATGTTTTCCTAACATTATTTGATATATTTTATAATTTTAATTATTTTATCTAATAGACTATAAAATGAAAAAGTAATGTTTCTTCTAATCATCAATTAAAACATTTTAGTTAAATATATTTACCAAAAAATTCTTAATACCTAGAAAATTCCATTAATTTAAAAATATAGTGATTTATATAAGATAATTTAAATGGAATCAAAATAAAATTACATATTTCTCCATTATTATATAAAATTTATATTTTTTTACAATTATAATAATATAATTAATTATATAAAATATTTAATTCATTGAATAATAATAATAATATGAAATTCATAAAAATAATTTTTTTAACCACATTTTAACAAATTAATATGTTACTATTTCATTATAGATTAATTTATTATATTAGAAGTATATAATCTTTAATATATTTAATAGTCAAAAAAATACATCTACATATTGATTAAGAGTCTTATAAATGACCATAACAATAATATCCAAATATGAAATGATCATTTAACCAATAGTTAAATATATATATATTATAACATACCATAATATATCATTAAATACATAACTATAATAATTCATAAAACCTAATAATTTTAATTTCATTATGTTTTAAAAATGCAAAAAATGTTTTTTTATTTTCATAGTTATTATCAGAGGTTTGATCTCCCTGGGAAATGGTTATTATTAGAATTTCAACCATGATGAATTTTGATTTAACAATAGTAACATTCCATTTGAAATTGTTTAGTCATGTTATATTAATTTAACATTACATTTATTTTAATTTTTCGAAAAATATACTTCTATAATAAAATAAAGAAATGTTAATTTTATTTCCTTATTTTTTGAGTCAAATTTCATTGAGAATAGATTTTTTAAATGGTGATACGTAATATAGTATTGGGTCGATAAATGACTCCTCCATCGAAATGACTAATAATTGACATTGGCATCCCCTTTTTACATATCATCATATCAACAAATTAATAGTTCAATATTATCTATTGAATTATATTATTTTCCATTATATATTATATATTTTAAAATTATATTTGTAATGAATTATTCCCCATATAATACATCATCATTCTTTACGAAGATCCAATTTTCAGTCTTTTCTATTTGATTATTCATCGTCGATTTTTCATCCATAGATTTTTCTGCAGCATATAACTGTGTTGTAAGATTCATACCATGATTTTTCTCAATCCATGATTATTCTTTTATTTCGATCCCATGTCTTAATTCTTTTGTGGACAACATGTTTTTTCCATAAAGTTATTGTCGATGTAATTATTATATCACTTATTTCTTTTATTGCTATATTATTTTCAAAATTAAATTTAATCATACAATATTCTAAAATAATTCTAATGTTTTCCTCATCAACAGTTTCCCCTATTTTTAGAATGTTTCCTATACATGTCTCGGTGCTTAATTATTCATTATTTAAATATACTACTAAACATAGAACTCTATTCCATTATAAATAATTTTTTGTCCTATTAAAATAAATAGCTTCATGTTATCTCTTCTATGGTGATTTCTTAAAGATTCCCATGTAAAAATAGTGATCCCCACAGTTGTGTGGATTAAAACATAGTGATACTCTAATTATTTTTGTTTTGGTCCTTAAATAAATTCATCTAGTGATCTCCCTATTTAATTCATATCCACCTATCTTGATATTAAATCCATGCTTGTGGGAATTATTTTGTTTCCTTCATAGATATAATTTTAAAATTGGAATTAGTTATGTTGCAATAATATCCATTCAGCTATTGAAATTTTAATTTTAATTTATTTTAATTTTCATGTTTGTTGTTAAATATTTTAATTTGAATACATATTAGAATCCAATATAGTTGATCTCATAATTAACATAATTTAATTTTTTTAATATTATTTATAACTATCATCTATTTTAAATCATTGTGAATGGGAAAACCATAATTATTATATAATATCCATACTTCTTGTATATGATGATATATTACTTTTAAAAAGTGAAAGATCATTAATTATTTCATTATATGAAGAAGTGTTTTTTATATTTATTACATTAATTATATAAATGATCCTGAAAAACCAATTAATAGATGCATATTTTTTGTATTACTGGTCAATTTTTTGAAGAACTATAGAATTATATTAAAATTATACTAATGATTTCTAACATATATCTCAATTTTTTAATGGATAAATGGATTATATTATATTTTTTGATTGGTGTAAGTATTTCATAGTTAAAAAAATAAATTCAATAGTAATATGATTTTACAAATTAAATTTTTTATTATTGAAAATATATATCATTTTACAATTTTCATGATGAAATATTAGTTATATCAAATTTCACCTATATTGGAATCTATTGTTCCAATGGAAAATATATGATATCCAATAGCATGTTTTTAAAGACCCATAATTTCCATGTAATTTTTTTTATATATAGGAATTTTAGGAGTCCACGAAATTTGACGGAACGTGATTTTGAGGCCCGATGTGTTTGAAATCAATTCTTGAAGTTTTGTTTGGGTACGCATAGTAAACCTATGAGTGTGTTTTTCTAACATTTGAATCAGTGCTTGTAATTGAAAAATAAGGGCACCGTTAAACTCACAGCACCTGTATTCACTTAAGAAGACTTTCACCTAAATGACATATGGTCAATGGTGAATGTTAGTTTTTGGGTTTTTCGTGGAAATAATAAAATAAAATAAACGCATGTTTAATTTTATTTTATCTATTATAACCAACCATGTGAAACTTGGAGGTGGGGACCACCACACCTTAACCTCCGACAGGAGGTTACGATATAGGGAACACCCGACACTAAATCCCCCAAATAATGGTGAGAGAGGATAGCCTATCATCTCCCCTCATTGATGAGGGACAGTATCTTAACCTACCTTAACATAATGGTGCCACCCCCCCCCCTCTATTAATGGTGTCAACCCTTCCCCTTTAATTAATTGAGCCATCTAATTTAATTAAATGCTACAATTTTAATTTTAAACACATTAAACTAAATAATTGACAATCTATTAATTTTAGGGGATATCTATTCATTTGATGGAAAAAGGATGGAAATGGATGATTAGAGCTCTTGGAAGAAAGCTCTCCAATGAAGAACACTTTCTCCCAATAAAGAACGTCATTGTGGAATGCCTTAGACTACGAAGAATGACCTCCTTTGAACATCTTCCACAGACTCCTTTCGACATCAGATGTCCTCATTCACGTCGAATCGATGCCTGTCTTTTTTCCAACCATTCGTCTTCTTTCCCATGACTCTGTCGATGCTCAACGAACAAAGTAGGGATTTTATTTATGTATGATACTATTCTCTTGTTTCATTCCTTCTAACACAAATAACATGGACCAACTTATTTTCCTGTTGATTCCATAGATGTTTTCCTGGCGCGTTGGGAAAATATTTTTAACAAGGGATTAGGGGAATTGATGTTCTTAAGATATATTCCATTTTCATTCTTTGTTGTTCTTAATTTTTGATAAATAGATTGCCACCACCCTAATGTGGAGGTCGCGGGCCAAACTAACATTGCTCGAACCCCCGCCGATCTTCACAGTGGTGTTCATCGAAACGACGATGAAGGCGAAGAGGGAAATGAAGGAAATGACTGCACCACCTGCATCTTGAGCGACCTGTGTCTCCCCCACAGCATTCCAATCACCGACCGAACCAGCCCCCGCACACCGATGGCGCTGTACCCCGGTCGCGCTGACCTCCCCTACCACGCCGCCCTCACCGGCCTCATCACCTCACAGGTCGTGCAACCCTCGCCTACTGAACCTCCCTCCATGGCCATGATAGCTTCACCCATGCACCCACGTCATGCCCTCACGGTGCCTTTCCGGGCCGAACCGCCCCGAGTCGGGCTGTGCTGCCTCGTGCCCTTGCGGCTCCCTGCGATTCCTTGCGGCTGCTGGGTTGGGCCCAGTGGGCCGTATTGAATCTAATGGGCCAGCCCACCCAACGAGTTAGGCCAAACCTAACAGTTTAGTCTGGGGTGACCCAAACCGGGTCAGCCCAGACAGGGTCCGGCCAGGTCGGTCCGACCGGGTCGAACAGGACCCGAGCGCACTCGGACCCTTTCCTTTTTTGGCCATATCATTGGCACTAATCATACGTTTGACGAACCGTCAGCGGTGCTGATAATTATAGAGAAAGGCGGTTTCTATGAGTATATTCCAATTGAGTCTGGGGTATAGTTGAGATACAATCTAGTTAGATCGTGCATGAATCCAACCAGGGCCCCGAGACAAAAAGGCTAATAACTGAGAGACCGAGCACCAAATTGATGCGATGTCAGTTGTGTTGAGACCCTAATGACATGGCAGACCATTGGGATACATCATTGTGGGACTTCATGGAAATTGAAGAATCGACTCGTAGCTTGTGGAGAGGATCTTCTGGAGATGAGCTAGTATTTGTGTGCGAACTTAGTAGCTGACTAAGACTTGATAACTGCTGACCAATTGACTTGAAGTGACTCGACTAGACTAGTGGGGAGTTCCTGGTAGTGGGGGGAGACCCATGGAGGAGGAGAGCATGGTTGTGGCGGAAGACCTGCTGTACTCGACCGAAGGAGTACCTGTATAGGCTATGAGGGGGAGCACCTAGTTGTGGCGGAAGACCCACGGTGGGGAGCTCCTCTGTGTGACGCAGTAGAACAACAGTACATGACATAAGGAGTACCTCAGTAGTTCAAAGATAGTGGGAAGCTCCTAGTTGTGGCGGCATGCCTACTGTACTCGATAGAGGATGATTTATCCAGCAGCCGAGGGTTTGAAATGTTAATACCCCTATAATAAAATCCTAGTTGAGGTGAGTGAGTACATTTGTGTTTTCCTCATAACTGATATGGATCACATGATAACATAGGTATATGTATGAGAATATATCTAAGTAAGGTATCCGTTGATTTTCATACATTGTGTTTTATACTTGTTGGATTTTATGAGACTGTGAGGGTCTCGGGGTCCCATCTGAGTATCATTATACTCACTCCTGTACGGGCTATGCCCTGACCATGTTGTGTTGGTTGCAGATGACAGATAGTGCTGATTGTGGCTGAGAGTACCAGGATTGGATGGTACCTGGAGGTGGACCTTACGACGAGTCGGTATGCGGAGGAGACTAGCACACATGTATTGATGAGGAGGCTTTATGTACCAACCCTTTAGGTAGGAATCCCATAGGATGACCCAGTATCTATTTTTCATTTATTCAGTTGTAAATGTTCTTCTTGTTCCATGTACTTTATAGTTGGTCTTGTATATCCGACCCCTTTTACTATTTGACACTCTTTTGTTATACAATTTACTTAGTGTTTTGTATCCAGTTTTGTGCTCTAATGTATGTGTTTATTGGATATAAAGGAAATTCCTTCCATGATTTAGGGAATTAATCCTTTGGTGCTAGTCTCTAGCCCCTACCCTATTGATGGTGGGCTTGGGGTAGTCACTGCATGGGCCCCGGGGGATGGGTTATCACAAATTGGTATTAGAGGAGTCAGTTCTACCATATAAAATTGGACTCTGATTGTAACACCCCAGGAAAATAAAGAATATGAAATTTCCACATTTATCCATATTTGTGAATAAAATATTAATATTACTTTAAAGGGGATGCTATGCACAATGACGTACCCAATACACAACACCGAGTTTCTAAGGAATCTTACGTTGCACTCTAATAATAAAATAATATTATTTTAAATGGTAGTTAACGCCTAGCCGTTGTAATGACAGTAATGAACAGAACTAACTACAAAATGATTATTTATGTTTGTCAAATATTTTTACTTTTTACACAAAATGTTATAGGATTAAAAATACGAATGAATCCAATTTTAAGCGTAAACATTCTAATATTCTTTAAAAGGTCGATTAACCGCCTTTTGATGGAGAACCTCTTTTAAATCCACTTTTTGAAAATTTTATGTGTTATATTTGACAAAATAAAATTCTTCTTTAGAATCGGGACATCAAAATTTGCTTCGTGTAAATTTTTGGTATTTTTCCGATAAAGTTCATTTTTTAATGAATAGTGAAAAATGTTGTATTTTAATTCAAAACCTCTTTTTAATATAAATTAATTAGAAGATAAGATTATCTTTTTAATTGTTTTTAAAGTTCAATTAGAATATATTTTTACCATTTAATCCAATGCTGGTCATTGTAATTAATTTCACTTTAAAATGGGACTTTAACTAGTGTTAATCGTTTAATAGATATTGTTTCTTAAAAACACACTATTTGTTTTGACAGCGGGAATGAATTATTAAATTAATTAATGCAAGATATATGTTTTGAATGTTTTTAAAATATAAATCATTTTTGATTTCAGAATATCGAATATACCTTAGTGTGAATTTTTGTTATTTTTCTGAAAAACTCCAATTTCTGATGAATAGTGAAACCACTAAGTGGTAGTTTAAACACTGTTTTTTTGTTTAAATGAAACTTTACCACTTCTGTGGATTTAATATCGAAAATAAGACATACATGGTTGTCATTAAGATGTAAAATGTGGTTCAATGGGATTAAAATAATTTTTTGTTGAATAGTAACTCTTAAGTTTTTAATCGTGATTATAGGTAATTACTGTAATTTAAGGTAAAGATAATGTTATAATAATATGAAATGACCTTGAAACATGTTCTACCCTTATTGTATGAGGCATGGACGACCAATAAAATCCATGGGTCAACTTGGGGACCCCATGGAGCCACTTGGGTTGGAAAATGACATTTAACACCTTTTTATTTAATGTTAAAATTAAAAAGTCAAAAACATGTGTTGTTTTACAAAAACAATTTTTACATGGGGTTATGTAAGTCATAATTTTGACTAAAAATATTAATTAGAAAGATAAAAAGATTTCCTACATCATGATTTATTTATATAATTTTTAGACATTAAAAAAATTAATATATTTATGACACCGTGATGATGGAGTGATTACCTCATAAATGAACGATTTAAATAAAATGAGAAGATAGGGTGAAATATAAGTCTTACCCTTGTCACAAACTTATTGAATGGGTGTATTTAGAAACATTATCACCTTATCCTCTAAATATATAATACTAGGACCTTTAAAATCCGAAAATCATTTTATAATAATGTAATATTTTATAACTTTCCAATAGTGCCCCTCCTCTCCTCTTATAAAAGGCCCCCACATATACCACCTTACACACACCTCTCATACATTTGGCTCGGCCGAACCCTGACCATTTCATCTCTCCACATCCCTCTATTCATCATCGAAGCCACACTTTGGGCATAATCCTTTCCAAAGAAGCTTTTGAGCTCAAATTAAAGAGAGTTACCCGATTTAAAGGTAATATTTTCCCTTGTGTTCTTTTGTTTTATTTTGCTTCTCCAAACCCCTAAACTCCTTTTTTTCTTTTTTTTTTGTAACAACAAAAGTATCATAAATATACTAGGATGTTGTTATAAGAATTATTCTAGCTACAATTTCACACAGCTTCATCGAATGGTTAAAGAACATAATGTTTCTGTGGATGGAGAATTACTGCCTCATGAAATGATGATTGTTCAATATTCTTTTAACACCTTCAAATGTGGCCATTAAGTTGTCACTATATTTATATATGATATATAATATGTTTATGTTTTCCTTAAGTTTATGTATTTTTATTTTATGGAATACCTTTATGGTTTCCATTATGGGTAATGCGATATCTTCATTTTAGGAAGTGTGGACTACCGCCCCCTCAAAGTGATTTGATTCGTTAATGACATATGTGGGACCTATAAAGGATGTAATTAATGGTATTACATATGATATAATACTGGAATTATAATATACCTTTATATCATTATTATTTAATTCCATTTAATACAAAAAAAGAAATGAAAGTAGCGTTCATGCGTACGTACGGCTTACCATCTCCATGAACGGTACATTTCATTTCTTATCTCCAAATGTTATGTACTATTATAAGTACATATATATAATCGATATATCTGTAATATATTACTATTAAATGATGGATATATTTCTGGAATTATAATATATATATATATATCTCATTTTTTTTAATTCCATTAATATGACAAAAAATGAAAGTAGCGTTAATGCGTACGTACGGCCTACCATCTTCACTAAAGGTGATTTTAATTTTTTATCTCCAAATAATATGGAATAGTATAAAATGAATATATACTGGATATATATGATATTTAAAACATCAATACTATTCTAGATATGATGTACCTATAACTAAATGGAAAATTCTTTTCCAACGAGTTCAATTTTTACTCATGTACCAAACATCGACAAAAACGTCTGATATGAACTCACTTTATTGACCAATTATTATAACATTATAATATGTGATATGAACTTAATAATATTCTTCAAATTAGGTCCTTAAAAAATTATAAATTGACCAAATTTTATAATTCAAGAGATTAATGAATGATTGAGTCATGTCGGACACGAGGTAAGGGATCATACCCCTCTCTTTCATTTTAAGTACACTATTTTATGTCATTCCTTTCAAGCTCATCTTTCTTATGATTGGGATGTTATTTTATATTAAACATACTATAATCATTATGTTCATGTTATGAGAGAACCCATTTTCTCTCATAAATCCATTTTTGGAAGTTTTGAGTGGCGTCGTTAGGCTGCCGAATTTTCGTAAGAGATCCAACCTCTCTCTTTCTTTTTATGTACTCTCCTTTATGTCACTTCATTTAAGCTCCTATTTGTTATGTTGGGGGATGTTATATTATATTCCTCTTGATGTAAATTTTATTTTAATATGATGATTGACCCTATTTGATCTCATCAATCCATTTTTGGAAGTTTTATGTGGTGTCGTTAGGCTGCCGAGTTTTCATAAGGGATTTTTCATCTCACTTTTATTCCCGTGAGATTTATGCTACATATTCCACCATTTCTATTGAGTGGTATAGATAATTCCCATTATTCTATTCTTTGAATAATATAATGTTTTTTATGAGTGTTTACATCAATGTTGTAATGTCCTTCTTTCATGGGGTGTATGTTTCGAAGGATACCCAAGTCGGTAAGGGAACCTTCAACCCTCATCTTTTTAAAAGACTTCTTTGGTTGGGTCATTTAATTTACATATTATTATGTTGGGATATGTTCTTATATATCCTTATTGATGTAAATTTTATGTCCATGTGATGAGATACCCTCTCTATCTCCCATCATCTCATTTTCTGAATTTTGGAGTGACGTCGTTAGGCTATCAAATTTATGCAAGGGAACTTCTTAACCCAATTTTGATTCTTTGGGATAAACTTTCACTCCATTAATATGTCGTTCTATGAATATGTGTGAATATCCTATGACTGTTTTACACTTAATATCCACTTATATTTGGTGTATTAGTTTGTTATACATAATTATGTAATTGATTTATCCTTAATCCAAGGATATCGTCTTTGATAGGGAATCCGTCTCAATATCCTTTCATTGAGGCATATTTTGTTTTATACACAACTTTATTTTATAATGTGTATAAAACCCTTTTAATTTTTCGATTATAAAAAAGGAATCTTTTTTATATGAAGCAATTACTAAACAACAAAAGAGAATGTTTTTTTTGTCGTACGTATGCGGGGACAACGACTTCTCCGCCGTCGTGACAATTATTTGAGTTTCAGCTTCCTCTACAAGTCATACCTTTTTTTAAATGAAAAATAAATTCCATGTTTTACTTTTCTTTTATTTTGGTATTGAAAATGGTTTTCATAATGTTTTTATATCAATGTGTTGTATTGATATCTTGTGATTGAAAAGTGGAAATGTTATGTTTCCTTTATGCATGTTTTATGTGATGCGATTTTGTTATGGTTCTTGGAATTTATTATGAAGACGGGTTGTTCCGTGATAAACTAAGGGTGGGTGTACCCGATATAGCTCTCCAATGGATTGGGTAATGCGAAGGGGTTAAACATTAGGGTTTCTTCAATGAGATTTAGGGAATATACTATGATGGGTATTTCAAACGTAACCAAGAGGGTTACTCCCTACGTAAGAATGTTATGAATGCCTCAAGTTACCTTTATCCCTTATGATTTCTATGATTTATTAATGATTTGATGAGGTATGTTAATATGATTTGGTTTTATGAGTAATGTATTATTTCATACGTGGACTAATGTTTTCTTTTCGTACATTTATATCCCTAATTGAGATTTTTATGCTCATCCCAAGTTTTTGAAATGTTTTTCACAGGTCAAGGGAAAGGTTCAGGATATGATGATATTGTAACGGAAGTGTCAATAAATAACCCATGTTTTATTTTAAATATGTTTCTGTTGATGGAAAAAAATGAATACTATCTTTTATGAAACCACTTTGTTTAAATGTAGAATGTAATTCATGATTTATGATCTAATTCTCTAAAACTCTAAACCTGAAATGATCCTCAAAGAGAATTATTAATTTAATTAAATATTAAGTAAGTTTTAAGGTTGGGGCCTTATAGTTGGTATCATAGGTCGGATTAGATAACATTATAGGTTAGGGTATTCTCTTAGCATAAATGACATTACCTTAATGGTTAGGATTTCAGAAGGAGTCCTAGTTTTAGATTAAGTGAATGAGTAAGTATATCTTGGTGTTTATCTTCCCCGTTAGTACATGATGTTTTTGTTGACATACTCACACTGACATTTCTATTTTTAGTGAATGGATGGATCTAGTAGGCACCAAAGTGACAACAATTTTGAAGGAAACTATGGTGGTTCTCTGATTAAGAGACTGGATGAAATGGGGGATTCCATGAGGAAACTCGTGGTTGTTCTAAACAAACTATCAAGGAGTCATGACCAACCACTTCAACCTGGGTATGTTCTGTAATGCATCATGTGTGAGATGACCAATCTATGTAGAAGTTCAGGTAATAATTATAAAGGTAACCATTAGAGTTTACATGATCCTTACTTTTGAGGTAATTATGGGTTATTATATGTTATGATGGAAAATGAAAGGCATGATATAAACTTGAGGTTAAAATATGTTATGATTATTTTTGAAGATTTTATCTCATTTTGGGGAATTTTTTATGAATTATATAGTTTTGGAAAAATGACATCATGCAGACCGTGTGACAACCCGTCGCGTCGGACAATGCTGCGGGAATCGAACCCACAACCAAAGTGCGACTGGTATTTATTGCCTACCACTGGACTATGTGATGTCCTGGTTATTTTGACTAATTATTTTTAGTTATATGATTTTAGGAATCAAGTGTACATTCATTTTGGGTTCTCTATGGAAATGATTAACCTATCATGGAAGATATGTGATTAGGTTAATTGCTTTTCAATAAGAGAATTTAAGAGCAACTGATGTTATTTGGAGATAAAAGTTAATTTGTACCTTGGAATACTATGTGATTAAATCGTTCAAATATTTGGGTTTCAATATTAGTTTGGGTTACATTGAATAATTTTATGGACAATTTTATCGAATGGTCTTCGTTGAACATTGGGGTTTTTTGGAAAAATTTTAGAGATTAAGAATAGATTTTCTTTTTGTAAAGGATTATACTTTTGTGTATTATCTGATCTCATACTAACAATTTTGGTTTTGGTTTTTGTCTAAAGACATAGGAAATATATAGTTCTCTTTTATGGATTAGGTGATTCTCAAGAAGTTGATTATAGTACTCTTAATGCGAACAAGTCTTCCTAAATACTCAACTTTTGGAGAAAATATGAGTTTTATTAAGGAATCTTGTAAAAGTTGAAAGTATACGGGACAAGTATGTATGTTTCATTATAATTTAGTTAAGCTCAAAAATAAATTTCTCAATGAAGAGTAACTTATACCAAAAATGTTGTCTGTTAACTTTTCTTAATGGGGAATCTAATACCGTTTAACCAATCACATGTTTGTGATTTTCTTATGGTTAACTTTCTTCTGGACATGTTTACCTTCACTCTCCCTCAGAACATGACACTTTGTTTTTTCCCCCATATCCATGTTTTCATACAACGAATCCTTGTATGGGTTAACTCGGGTGACCTTTGTACTTCTCATTCTTTATTTTAAAGTGATTTTTTACTGACTCTTGTTCCGATGTGGGATTTTCAATGAAGTTTCCAAGCCTAATTTTAAAATTGCGAGGACACAATTCTCAAAAGGGGGGAAGGATGTAACACCCCAGGTAAATTAAGAATATGGAAATTTTCACATTTATCCATATTTTTTGAATAAAATATTAATATTACTTTAAAGGGGACGCTATGCTCGATGGCATACCCAATACGCAACAACGAGTTTCTTAGGAATCTTATGTTGCACTCTAATAATAAAATAATATTATTATAATGGTAGTTAATGCCTAGCCATTTTAATTGCAGGAATGAACAGAACTAACTACAAAATGATTATATATTTTTGTTAAATATTTTTACTTTTTCCAATAAATGTTAGAGTATTAAAAATGCGAATGAATCCAATTTTAAGTGTAAACATTCTAATATTCTATAAAATGTCGATTAACCGCCTTTTGATAGAGAAACTCTTTGAAATCCACTTTTTTACAATTTTATGTGTTATATTTGACAAAATTAAATTCTTCTTTAGAATCGGGACATCAAAATTTACTTCGTGTATATTTTTGATATTTTTCCGATAAAGGTCAATTTTTAATGAATAGTGAAAAATGTTGTATTTTAATTCACAACCACTTTTTAATCAAATTTATTTATATGATTAGATAATATTTTGAATTTTTTTTAAAGTGAAATTATAATATATTTTTAACATTTAATCCAATAGTGGTCATTGGAATTAATTTTACTTTGAAATTGGACTTAAACTAGTGTCAATCTTTTAATAGATATTGTTTCTTAAAAACACGCTATTTGTTTTGACAGCAGAAATTAATAATTAATTTAATTAATGTGACTTATATGTTTTGAATTTTGTAAAATAGACATCATTTTTGAATTCGGAATATCAAATATAGCTTAGGGTGAATTTTTGGTATTTTTCTGAAAAACTCCAATTTTTGATGAATTGTGAAACCACAAAGTGGTAGTTTAAAGATTGTTTCATCGTTTAAATTAAACCTTACCACTTCTGTTGTATGAATTTCAAAAATCCGGCATACATGAATGTCATTAGGATGTAAAATTTGGTTCAATGGGATTAAAATAATTTTTTGGTGAATTGTAACTCTTAAGTTTTTAATCTCGATTAGAGGTAATTAGTGTAATTTAAGGTAAAGAAAATGTTATAATAATATAAAATGACATTGACACATGTTATACCCTTATTGTATGAGTAATTTCCGACCAAGACAATCCATTGGTGTACTTGGGGACCCCATGGAGCCACGTTGGTTGGAAAATGTCATTAATACCTTTTTATTTAAAGTTAAAATTAAAATGTCACAAACATGTGTTGTTTTACTAAAACAATTTTTACATGGAGTTATATAAGTCATATTTATTACTATAAAAATTTATTATAAAGATAAAAATATTCCATAAATAAAGATATTTTTTTATAATTTTTAGACATTAAATAAATTAAATTATTTATGACACCGTGATGATGCAGTGATTACCTCATAAATGAATGATTTAAATAAAATGAGAAGATAGGGTGAAATATAAGTCATAAATTTTTCACAAACCTATTGGATGGGCGTATTTATAAAACTTATCACCTTATCCTCTAAATATATCCTTTTGGGACCTTTAAAATCCGAAAATCATTTTATAATAAAGTAATATTTTATAACTTTCCAAGAGTGCCCCTCCTCTACTCTTATAAAAGACCCCCACCTCTACCACTATACACACACCTCTGAAGCCTTTGTCTCGGACAAACCCAACCCATTTCATCTCTCCACATCCCTCTATTCATCATTGAAGCCTCTCTTTATGAAGAATCCTTTCCATGGAATCCTTTGAGCTCAAATCAAAAAGAGTTACCCGATTTAAAGGTAATGTCTTCCCTTGTTTTCTTTTGTTTGATTTTGCATCTCCAAACCCATAAACTATTTTTATTACTATTCTTTAACAACATAGGTATCTTAAATATACTAGGATTTTTTTATAAGATGGATTCGAGCTACAATTTCACACACCCCCTTCTAATGGTTAAAGAACATACTGTTTCTGTGGATGGCGAATTACTGTCTCACAAAACAATGATTATTCAATATTCTTTTAACACCATCAAAGGTGTCCATTAAGATGTAAATATGTTTATATATGATATATAATATTTTTATGTTTTTTTACTCTTATGTATTCTTCATTTATGGCATACCATTATGGTTTCCATTATGGGTAAACGCGATATCTTCATTTTAGGAAGTGCGGACTACCGCCCCCTCAAAGTGATTTGATTCGTTAATGCAGCATGTGGGATGTGTAAAGGATGTAATTAATGGTATTACATATGATATACAACTATAATTATAATATACTTTTATATCATTATAATTTCATTCCATTTAATACAAAAATAAACGAAATGAAAGTAGCGTTCATGCGTACGTACGGCTTACCGTCTCCATGAATGGTAAATTTCATTTCTTATCTCCAAATGTTATGTACTATTATATGTACATATATATAATCGATATATATGTAATATATTAAATATAAATTATGGATATCATTCTGTAATTATAATATATATATCTCTCATTTTGTTTTAATTCCATTAATATGACAAAAAATGAAAGTGGAGTTCATGCGTACGTACGACCTACCATCTCCATGAACGGTGCTTTTAATTTTTTATCTAAAAATTATATGTAATTGTTTAAAATTAATATATACTGGATATATATGTTATTTATAACATCGATACTATTCTGGATATGATATACCTATAACTACATGGAAAATTCTTTTCCAACAAGTTCAATTTTTACTCATGTATCAAACATCGACAAAAACTTCTGATATGAACTCGCTTTATTAACCAATTATTATAACATTATAATATGTGATATGAACAGAATAATAATCTTTAAAGGAGGTTATTATGAAATTATAAATTGACCAAATTTTATTATTCAGGAGATTAAAGAACGATCGAGTCATGTCGGACACGAGGTAAGGGATCCTACCCCTCTCTTTCTTTTTAAGTACACTCTTTTATGTCATTCCTTTTAAGCTCATCTTTCTTATGATTGTGATGTCATTTTATATTACCCTTACTATAAGTTTTATGTTCATATTATGAGAGACCCTATTTTCTCTCATCAATCCATTTTTGGAAGATTTGAGTGGGGCCGTTAAGCTGCCGAATTTTCGTAAGAGATCCAACCTCTCTCTTTCTTTTTATGTACTCTTCTTTATGTCACTTCTTTTAAGATCCTCTTTGTTATGTTGGAGGATGTTATTTTATATTACTCTTCATGTACATTTTATGTTAATATAATGATATACCCTATTTGATTTCATCAATCCATTTTTGGAAGTTTTAAGTGGCGCTGTTAGGCTGCCGAGTTTTCGTAATGGATTTTTCATCTCACTTTTATTCCAGTGAGATTTATGCTACATTTTCCACCATTTCCATTGATTGGTATATATTCTACCCATTATTCTACTCTTTGTGTAATATAATTTTGTTTATGAGTGTTTACATCAATGTTGTATTGTCCTTCTTTCATGGGGTGTATGTTTCGATAGATACCCATGTCAGTAAGGGAACCTTTCACCCTCCTCTTTTTAAAAGACTTCTTTTTTTGGGTATTTTAATTTACATATTGTTTTTTTGGGATATGTTATTCTATATTCTTATTGATGTAAATGTTATTTCCAAGTGATGTGATACCCTTTCTATCTCTTATCAAATCATTTTCTGAATTTTGAAGTGACGCCGTTAGACTGTTGAATTTTTGCAAGGGAACTTCTTAACCCAATTTTGATTCTTTGGGATAAACTAGCACTCATTTAATATGTCGTTCTATGAATATTTCTGAATAACATCTGATTTTTTTACACTTTATATCCATTTATATTCTGTGTATTCGTTTGTTACACATAATTACGTAATTGATTTATCTTTAATCCAAGGATACCGTCTTTGTAAGGGAATCCGTCTCAATCTCCTTTCATTGAGGCATATTTTGTTTTATACCCAACTTTCTATTATATGGTGTATAATCCCCTTTGACTTTTACGATTATTCAAAATTAATCTTTTTATATGAAGCGTATACTAAATGACAAAAGGGAATGTTTTTTTCGTACGTATGCGGTGACAACGACTTCTCCGCCGCCGTGACCATTATTTGAGTTTCGGCTTCCTCTACAAGCCATACCATCTTTTTGAATGAAAAATAAATACCATGTTTTACTTGTATTTTATTTTAGTATTTAAAATGGTTTTCATAATGTTTTTATATCAATGTTTTATATTGATATCTTGTGATTGAAAAGTGGAAATGTTATGTTTCCTTTATGCATATTTTATGTGAGATGATTATGTTATGGTTCTTGGAAATTATTATGAAGATGGGTGGTTTCATGATAAACTAAGGGTAGGTGAGCCCGATATAGCACTCCAATGCATTGGGTAATGCGAAGGGGATAAATGTTAAGGTTTCTCCGAAGAGATTTATGGAATATACTGTGATGGGTATTCCAAACGTAACCAAGAGGGTTACTCCCTACGTAAGAATGTTATGAATGCCTCTAGTAACCTTTATTCCTTATGATTTCATTGATTTATTCATGATTTGATGAGGTATGTTAAAATGGTTTGGTTTTATGAGTAAATTATGATTTCATACATGGAATAATGTTTTCTTTTCGTACTTTTATATCCCTTATTGATATTTTTATGCTCATCCAAAGTTTTTGAAATGTTTTTCACAGGTCAAGGGAAAGGTGCATGATATGATGATAGTGTCAAGGAAGTCTCAACAAAGAATCCATGTTTTATTTGAAATATGTTCCCGTTGATGGGAAAAAATGAATAATATCTTTTATGTAACCACTTTGTTTAAATGTGGAATGTAATTCATGATTTATGATCTAATTCTCTAAAACTCTAAACCTGAAAAGATCCTCAATGAGAATTATTAATTTAATTAAATATTAAGTAAGGTTTACATCTGGGGACTTATAATGATATTTCTTTTATATGATTCAATAGTGTTATGTGTAATGAGTGTGGTTGCAATTCTGGGATTCCAGTGTTGGTGTGGCGGCTGAAGTATCCATACAGAATGACCCTAACTTCTGATTTCTGTAGTGCATGAAAACACTGATTTCATGTGTGTTTTCAAGAGTATTCTTTGTGAATTCTTTGTGTCAGATCACCAGGTATAGATTTTTTACTATAGAAAACCTATTTATTTTTAGGATGCCTCCACGCAGATAGCCAACTAGGGTTCTGAGAGTATTACGCACAGGTATCCCACCGAGCAACGAGGCCTTGGTGCATGAATTTTTTCAGAGGAGGCACCAGTGTTACCTTTCCCTATTGGGCAACCAATGCCACCAGCCATAGCAGCAGACAGAGCATGCTTCTTGAGTGTGTTGGATGAGTTCCAACGCCAGAGGCCACCCAGGTTCAGGGGAGAGACAGAGCCATTAGCAGCTGAAGATTGGCTGCAGGCTTTTGTGAGAGTCTTCCGACTTGTAGGGACACCAACAGACCTCATAGTGATACTTGTTGCCAGCCTCCTATAGCCTATACGGGAAGATGGTGGAGCTTGATGCTCGAGGTCCAAGACAAGATGATGCTTCTCTGGGTAGACATAGAGATCCTTTTTCTAACATATTTTGTTCCAGGGACTTTTCGCGAAGTGCACATCCACGAGCTACTTCATCTGCAGCAGGGAAACCTGATTGTAGCTCAGAACTCATCAAGGTTCCCAGACCTCTCACGCTACTCAACCAGTATGGTGCATGACCCAATCTTCAGGGCCCGGAACATCGAGCAGTGACTCAGGTTGGAGATCTGGGCTTCAGTGATCTCACTCAGCATCTCGACGCAGGTGGGGGTGTTAGAGAGAGCCCTTCTAGTGGAGAGTATCCTTGTCGACCAGTCTCTAGCAGTGAGATCCTCCACCAGTCGACACATAGCGGAGTCTTATATAGCTGGAAGGTGGATTTCTATGAGGTCCAAGAGGACCCGACCTACGGGTGGACGACCACATGACTCAAGATTGTTTGTGCGGGGAACCAGAAGCCAATATAGACATGCTAGGTGCGGGCAATTTTACTCGTGCGGTGGGCAGGGTTACAGGTCATGTGAATGTCTGAACCACCGTACGGATTACTAGCAAAAGATTTAAGGAAAACCCAAGAAGAGACAACGAATCTATCAAGGCAGTCGGCAGGGAGTAGAAATATGTGGAAGAGGAGATGGTCATGCAACTGGTGATAGACAACGATTCGCGGTGTTACCACCACCACCACCAGGAGGTCCACCCTGACCACAAGGAGCATGTGGATAGGGGAGAGCTCAGGTCCAGGAAGATGAGTCCTACGATCATGGTGCTCCAAAGATGATTTGTTGTACGATCTATGTCTACACCACCAATACTATAGTACTTATACAACATGTTCAAGTCATTGTTTCTTATTTCCACTACCCTCATTCGGAGCTCAGATATTCTGACGGAGTCATTGGCTAGATCCTTACGGCTAGAGACTCTTATAGGAGGAGATTCGATGATTAAACCCTGGTGCTGTTAGTGTGAGCATACTCTAGGAGGCAAGAGCTTTGGCTTGAATCTCTTAGTAGCAGTGTCGAGGACATATGTTGTCATCTTGGGTATGGACTGGTTATCTACATTCTGTGCTAAGATTGAACGTATTAGGCACAAAGTGTGGTGTGTACGGAAGGATGGGGCCAGCTATACCTTAAGTAGTGAGATTGGATTCTTTTTAGCACGGGATGGACTTACCCAGAGGAGGGTGCATCCGATCACTCACAAGTTGGTTATCCTTACCCTCGGAGTAGTAAATGTGGAGAGTCCGAGCTATCCTACAGTGGTATATCAGTACATGGTTGTTTTACCTGATGATGTCCTGGGTCTACCTCCCCATAGAGAGCTGGAAATTTTCATTGACTTATACCATGAGGCATCACTGATATCCACACCAGCATATCAGATGGCTCCTGCAGAGCTTCACGAGATGTGGGTAAAACTTGAGGACTAGCAGGGGTAGGGATTCATCTGACCTAGTGTTTCTCCCTAGGCAGCCCCGATTCTGTTTGCCAAAAAGGTTGATGGGATCTTGGGGATTTGTGTCGAATACCAGCATCTGAAAAAGGTGATCGTAAAGAAATTGTACCCACTCTCGAGTATTGACGACTTCTTTGATTGGTTGATGGGAGCACGGGGGTTCTCGAAGATAGTACTCAGATCAGGCTATCACCAGCTGAGAGTTTAAGACAAGGATGTGCAGAAGACAACTTTAAGATGTCGGTACGACCACTACGAGTTCTTGGTTATGCCATTTGATGTAACCAAAACTCTATAAGTATTCATGGGATTTAGGAATAAAAACATCCAGCCATACCTCGATCGCTTTATCATATTCTTCATCGACGACATTCTGATCTACACGAATATTAAGGATGAGCATGCCTATCATTTGTGGGTAGTATTGGACACACTCCGAGAGCACCAACTTTATGGTAATCTCTCGAATTTCCAGTTCTAGATCCAAGAGGTTCATATTCAGGGTCATGTCATCACGGAGTCTGGAGTTGCAGTAGATCTAGTGTAGACTGAGGCATTACTTTCTTAGGAGCCACCCAGGCGTGTGATGGAATTAAGATGTTTCTGGGGTTTGGGTGTATACTATTAGAGACTTGTACCAGTACTATCCAGAATTGAAGCCCCACTATCAGCCTTGACGAAGAAGGGGAAACCCTTTGTGTGTTCAGAAAGATTCCAGCAGAGCATTGAGTAGCTGAGGCAAAGGCTGAAAAGTGCCACCATCTTGAGGCATCCAGAGGAAGGTTTAGGGTACGTAGTCTACTGCGACACATCAGGAACAAGACTCAGATGTTTCTTAATTGATGAATGAGAATTTATCGCATATGGATCTCGTCAACTGATACAGAATGAGCAGAACTATGCTACCCATGACCTGGAGTTACCAGAAATGGTCTTTACCTTCACGATGTTGCATCACTATCTGATGGGTGAGCATTTTACCATGTACTCTAATTACAAGAGTCTCAGGTATGTCTTCTCTCAGATGGAATTGAACTTGAGACAATTATGTTTTCTTGTGTTC
The DNA here is from genome assembly GCA_963277665.1 of Viscum album. Classification (NCBI taxonomy): domain Eukaryota; kingdom Viridiplantae; phylum Streptophyta; class Magnoliopsida; order Santalales; family Viscaceae; genus Viscum; species Viscum album. The sequence goes on from OY728129.1 coordinate 538,526,984, forward strand.
CTCCAGGACTATGACTTCAAGATAGTCTATACTCTTTTGAAGGGTAACATTGTTGCAGATGCACTCTGTAGGATGACTGGTATACAGCTGCTAGGCAAGGAGACAGAGTATCTAACTACTTTATAGATGTCCTTTGATGATAGAGATAAAGCATCCATCCTTCGGTCCCTTACAGTCACTCCCCCACTTCATCAGCAAGTCAGGGGGGCACAACATGTGGATGATGACTGTGAGACACGACGTGCTCATATATCCACAAGGCATCCACCTGATGGATTTTCTAAAGGTGGGGATCATGTCATCCTTTTAAAAGGACATACTATGGTACTAGAGTCACATTAGGAGGAAGTTTTGAGGGAGTTCCACACATCCCCTCTAGAGGTACATACAAGAGTGGCGAAGATGTACCGGGACCTTCGAAGATAGCACTGGTGGTCAGGAATGAAGAAAGCATTTGGAGAGTTTGTTTCTCGAGGCCTCACTAGTCAGCAAGTGATGGTGGAGAATCAGGTACCAACAATCTTGGTTAAGCCTTTAGTGGCACCAAAGTTGAAGTGGTATGGGATATCCATGTCTTTGTGATAGTAATTCCACGTACATGTAGGGGACATGACTCGATTTGGGTGATCGTTGACTGACTCACCAGGTTCGCCCACTTCCTACCGATCAGAGAGCATGGTTCAGTAGATAACTTGAGATGCCTCTATGTGAAAAAGATTGTGTGGATACATGGACTAAACACAACGATTGTCTCTGATTGTGATGCATTTTTTACTTCCTGGCTATGGAATGGGTTACAAGAGGCTTTAGGGATGCCGTTTCTTCTTAGCACCGCCTTCCATCCTCAAATAGATAGTCATACTAAGCGGACCATTCAGACCCCCGAAGACATGCCCGATGCATGTGTTCTGGAATTTGTTCATAGTTGGGAGGACCAGTTAACCATGATGGAGTTTTCATACAACAATAACTATCACTCCACCATAGGGATGGCACCTTTAAAGGTGTTGTACAGGAGACCTTACAGATCATCTTTGTGCAGGACTAACTCAGGGGAGTCAGCACTAGTGGGACCAGAGATGGTACGAGCTACCACAGAGAAGTTTCAGATAATCCAGAAGTAGATGAAGACTGCACAGAGCAGGTAGAAGTCATATGTTGAACGGAGATATAGACCTCTAGATTTTGAGGATGATGACCACGTCTTTCTATGGTTATCACCTCGATGAGGTCTACAAATATTTTTCTGAGGTGGAACATTATCTTGAAGGTTCATCAGACCATTTGAGAGCCTCATTAGAGTTGGCGAGGTTTCATACCACTTAACTCATCAACCTCAGTTGCACCGGGTGCATAAACTCTACCACACCTCCCAGCTGAGGAGATACAAGCATGACCCTTCCCACGAAATCAACCATGGTGAGCTAGACATCAACAATGGGAAAAAGTTTACAATAGTTCCATCATATATTGACAATCGACATGAGATGGTCATTAATGGATTGGAGATACCTCTATTGCACGTTCGTTTGCAGCACGAGAACCTCCAAGAGAGCACACGGGAGCCTAAAGTTCATATGCGTTCTCAGTTCTCCCACTTGTTCCCTTAGTTTGAGTTGTGGCTTATGGGAATGTAAATATAAAGGTGGGGAGAATTTAAAGACCCTTAATTTCCATGTAATTTATTTTTTCAATATATGGGAATTTTAGGAGTCTGTGAATTTTGACGGCGCTTGATTCTGAGGCCCGATGTGCCCAGAATCAATTTATGAAGTTTTGTTCGGGAACGTTCCATAAACGTACATGCGAGGTTTTCTAAATTTTGAATCGGTGCTTGGAATTGAATACCGAGAGCACAGTTGAACTCCCAGCACTGTAATTCTCTTAATAATACATTCACCTTTATGACAGATGGATGAGGGTGAAAGTTAGTTTTTGGGGTTTTCATGGAAATAATAAAATAATATACACGCATGTATTATTTTATTTTATCTATTATAACCACCAATGTGGTTGTTAGATGTGGGGATCCACACACCTTAACCTCCACAAGGGGTTACGATATGGTGACCACCCAGTTCTAAACCCCCTAATAATGGTTGGAGAGGAAAACCACTCAACTCCCCTCATTAATGAGGGTGAGCCTCTTGACCTCCCTTAACATAATGGTGATGTAACGACCCGACCCCAGTTACCCAGAGTCAGTGCATTATTATGTAACATTGGAATGATCACAAATGATCAAGTCTCGAAAGACCGATTAGTTTAGTATCCTTGGAAACATTAGATATATTAATTAATGTTACATTACATCATAAAGTGAAAAACTACAATAACATGGTCTCTATGGTCCACACTCATATCCCCTTCAGACTATCCCAGCAGGTCAGTCATAAAATATTTCTTCACATCCTGGGAAAATAAAACATAGAAATGGGTGAGCTCAAATTCTCAATAAGGATAACAATATTGCAGAAACTTTCATAAACAAACATAAGCATTTAAGGAAATGTATAACTAAAAAAATCCCTTTAAACTAAAACTTCAGCATAATATGGAAAAACTAAAATGAAATAATGCCATTTAGATATTCAAATGGATATTCTACTAGTTGAATAATCACCTACAATATTAATAACCACATTCATAATGATGGAATTCATAATGCCAGACTATCAGAACCACATAGTCAAGGCCTTGTGCCAATACTACAAATATGATTTTGTCGATACCTTGTGCCAAGACACTAGTTTGTCTCATTAGACCTAACAATGCATCATGGAGCTACAATAGGCTCCACATGTCACTTATTAATTCCAATTCATTCAATATATGAACATGTTTAAACATATCATAAACCATAACATAATTGTATCGCATAAAACATTCATAAAGGAAATGTAAAATTCCCACATATCAATCAAAAGATGTCAATACAAAACATTGATATAATAAAAACATTATAAAATCCATTTGAATACCAAAATAAAAGAAAATTAAAACATGGTATTTATTTTTCATTTAAGAAATTCATTGTCTTGTAGAAGAAGCCGAAACAAAAATAATGGTCATGGTGGCGGAGAAGTCATTATTGCCGCATACGTACGACAAAAAAACATTCCATTTTGTCATTCAGTAAAATGTTTCATATAAAAAATATTCCTTTTGAATAAATGTAAAATTCAAAGGGTTTTATACACCATATAAAATAAAGTCTTGTATTAAAACAAAATATGCCTCAATGAAAGAAGATTGAGGCAAAGTCCCTTACCTCGTGTCCGACCTGACTCGATTGTTCTTTAACCTCCTGAATAATAAATTAGAGTTAATTTATACTTTCTTAAGAACCTTTTTAAATTTCATTATTCCGTTTTTTATATCATTTTATGAACATTATTTAATTATTTGTGTTAATAACGGTCATTTTGTCGATCATTGGTACTTGAGTCAAAAATAAACTTCTTATAATTACAAGTTGTTCAAGTGGTAAAATATCCATTATATACAGAAATATAATAATGATGTAGATATCATATATATCATACATATCCATTATATACATTCATTTATAATATTACATAACATTTAGAGGTAAGAAATGAAATGCACCATTCATGGAGACGGTAAGCCGTACATATGCATGAACGCTACATTCATTTCTATTTTGTATTTAATGGAATAAAATCATATTGATATAAAGGTATATTATAATTCTAGTATAATATCATATATAATATCACTTACTCCATACTTTATACGTCCCACATATGGCAGTAACGATTCAAATCACTTTGAGGTGGTGGTAGTCCGCACTTCCTAAAATGAAATTATCATGTTTACCCATAATGGAAATCATAAAGGTATTCCATAAATGAAATATACAGAAGAATAAGGAAAACATAAACATAATATATATCATATATAAATATAGTGACATCTTAATGGACACCATGAATGGTGTGAAAAGAAGATTGAACAATCATCGTTTCGTGAGGCAATAATTCCACACAAACATAAACAATATATTCTTTAACCATTAGACAAAGGTCTGTGTAAGTGTAAATCAAATAAATCTGATAAAAACATCCAAGTATATTTAAGACACTAGTGTTGTTAAAAAATAAAGGAGTAAAAAGAGTTTATGGGGTTGGATAAGCAAAATAATACAAAAGAACATAAGAGGAGACATTGCCTTAAAATCGGGAAACTCTTTTTTATTTGAGCCAATGGCTTCCTTGGAAAGACTTATTCCCAAAGTGAGGATTATAGGAGTGAGAGAGGGAATTTGAGAGAGTATTTGGGCAGAGTTTTGCCGAGCCAAATGGATTTGATTGTGTGAATAAGGTGGTAGAAGTGGGGGCCTTTTATAAGAGGATAGGAGGGTCACTCTTGGAATGTCATGAAATGTTACTTTATTATGAAATGATTTTTGGATTTTAAAAGTCCCAAAATGATATAATTCAGGGATAAGGTGATCAGAGTTATAAATATACCCATCCAATAGGTTTTAAACAAAGTTTATGTCTTATATTTTACCTTATCTTTTCATTTTATTTAAATTGGTAATTAATGAGGTAATCGCTGCATCATCCTAGTGTCATAAATAATTTTATTTATTTAATCCGTAAAATTTATAAAAAATTACCATGATTTAGGAAATATTTTAATATTTCAAATGAATATTTATAGTCTAAAATTTAACTTATATAACCCCATGTAAAAATTGTTTTAGTAAAACAACACATGTTTGTGACAATTTTATTTTTACTTTAAATAAAAATTTATTAATGTCATTTTCTTACCGAAGTGGCTTTATGGAGCCCCCAAGTTGACCCATGGATTGTCTTGGTCGGCCATGAATCATCCAATAAGGGTTGGAAAAGTGTAAAGGTAATTTCATATTATTATAACATTATATTTACCTTAAATTACACTAATTACCTTTAATCACGATTAATAAAACATAAAAGTTACTATTCACAAAAAAATTATTTTCATCTCATTGAAACACATTTTACGTACTAATGGAAACCATGTAAGTAGTATTTTTGAAATTCAATTCACAGGTAAAGTTTCATTTATATGAAAAATTAGTTTTTTAACTACCACTTAGTGGTTTCACTATTCATCAAAAATTGATGTTTCTCAGACCAATAAAAAAAATCCACCCATTGATATAATTGATATTCTGAATTCAAAAATGATGTCTATTTTATAAAATTCTAAACAGATAAGTTTCTTTAATTAATTTTATAATTAATTCCCGCTGTCAAAACAAATAGAGTGTTTTTAAGATACAATATCAATAAAATGATTGACAATTGTTTATGTCAAATTTCAAAGTGAAATTAATTCTAATGACAAACATTGGATAAAATGGTGAAATTATATTTTAATTATACTTTAAAACCACTAAATAGTATTATTTATCACTATAAATTATTTTGATTAAAAATTTTGTTTTTAGGTATTTTTCACTATTCATCAAAAATTGGAAGTTCTCAGAAAAATACCAAAAAATAAACATAGGCTAATTTCTATATTCAAAATCCAAAATTGATGTCCATTATGAAATATAAAATTAATATAATTTCAAAAAGTGGGTATTACTATTAATAACAGCTACTTTGATTGGTCATAGTGTGTTAGAACTCAAGGTTCTGTACAACACACGTTGCTCTATTATTCAAAGAGAAGCGTACCATGGAAGCTTGGGGTATTACATTCCCCCTACTTTGAGATGCTTTGATGTGGTTTTGGATTACCTTCACCCTTTCCATCATTTCCTCGACAAGTTCTGGGCCTATGAGTTTTCATTCACCAACATCCTTCCAACAGGTTGGGGTGTGACACCTCTTTCCATATAACGCTTCATATGGTGCCATCTGAATACTTGAATGGAAGCTATTGTTATAGGAAAATTCTACTAGAGGTAAATATTGATCCCGCATACCATGAAAGACAAGTGAGAATGATCTCAACATGACTTCAAAGGTTTGAATAGTCAGTTCTGATTTTCCATCTCTTTGAGGGTGGTATGCAGTGCTCAAATAAAGATAAGTGTCCAGGGCATTCTGATGACTTTTCTAGAATCTCGATGTAAAATGGGGATCACGATCCGAAGCAATCGATAGGGGTACTCCATGAAGTCTTAAAACATCGTTAATATACAGTCATGATAAACATTCAAGTGGTAAATCTTTTCTTATTGCAAGAAAATGTGCTGACTTTGTAAGACAATCAACAATGACCCATATTGCAGAATTCCTTCTAAGAGTCTTTGGTAGTCCCATGACAATGTCCATTGTAATATTATCCCGTTTCCACTCAGGTATGGGAAAAGGTTTCATAACTCCTCAAGGAAGTTTCCTCCCAGCTTTCTCTTGTGAAAAATCATGCATCTTGACACAAAATCAGCAATCTCCCTCTTCATGATGTCCCACCAAAAATTTTCCTTCAAATCTCTACATATCTTATTTCTACTAGAATTTATAGAGAAATTGGAACTATGAGAGTCATCCAATTATTCCCATTTTTAGACCATCTATATCAGTAACACGAAGTCTCTTCCCAAATTTCAAAATTCTATATTCATATACAAAGTCACTCAATCACTAATCATTCACAACTTTAATCATCTTTTGAAACTCTTCATCATCGGTCTGAGAACTCTTAATACTTTTTAGTAAAGATGGTTTGGAAACCATTTGAAAAAGAATTGATGTTTCACCTTCCATAGTTATTCCCATGTCCATCTTCACTAGATCCATGAAAATAGGATCACTTTCGATTCTCATATTGTTCAAAACTCCATGATCTTTTCTGTTCAAAGCATCCTCCACCTTAGTTTCCTTCCTCTGGTGTTAGTGTATCGTGCAATCATAATCCTTGAGTAATTCAAGCCATATAGTATGCCTCATGTTGAGTTCGTTTTGTGAGAAAACATACTTCAAACTCTAGTGATCAGAATAAATCTCATATTTTTCACCATAGAGGTAGTGTCTCCATATCTTCAAAGCAATGATCATAGCTTGTAACTCTAGATCATGAGTAGGATATTTTTCTCATGAATTTTTAATTATCATGATGCATAAGCAATATCCCTATCATTCTGCATGAGGACACAACTATGTCCTTTCTTGGATGCATCACTATAAATAACAAACCAATCATTCCCTGATGGTAGAGTCAATATAGGAGCATTGACTTATCTTACCTTTAGTTATTCGAAACATTCTTCACACTCTTTTTTCCGAACAAATTTATCCCCTTTACATGTCATCTTCATTACTGGTTAGCGAATCGTGCAATATTTGGGACACAACATCGATAATAACCTACCAAACTAATAAAATTGTGTACCTCAGTTATACTTTTCATTGTTGGCCATTCGTGGATCACTCTTGTATTAGAAGGATCAACAAAGATTCTATCCTTAGATAAAATATGGTAATGAAAAGAAATCTCCTGAAGCCAGAATTCATACCTGCTAAACATCCCATATAATCCATGTCTTTTAAGAGTCTTTAGAATAACGCGCAAGTGAATTTCATGATCTTAAAAGCTTTTGGATTATACAAAATATCATCAATAAATACAACTACGATGTGATCAAGATATTCCTTGAAAACTCTATTCATTAGATCCATGAAAACATAGGGTGCATTAGTCAGCCCAAAAGGCATTACTGTAAACTCGTAATGCTCGTACCTAGTTCAAAATGTTGTCTTCGGAATGTCTTCCTTCTTCATACACAACTGAAGATATCCAGATAGAAGGTCAATATTTGAAATGTATTGAGCTTGATGCATTTGGTCAAATAAATCATCAATGCGAGGTAGGAAATACTTTTTCTTTATTGTTATAGCATTGATATCCATGTAGTCAATACATAACCACATAAATACATATTTCTATTAAACAAAAAGAACAGGGGATCCCCATGGAGAATCACAAGGGTGAATAAATCCCTTATTACTCAATTCCTCTAGTTGCTTTATTAGTTCAACAAATTCCACAGAGGCCATTCTATATAAGATCATAGATATGGGCCTTGAACCAGGAATTAGGTCAATAGAAAACTCAACTTCTCGTTTTGGAGGACGCCAAGGTAAATCATTAGGAAACATATCAACATATTCTATCACAATTGGTACATCCTCTCTTTGAACATTCCCTTCCTCGCCCATAGTTATTTCATTCTATTCCTCCCCAATAAGTGAATATAATTTAGCTATTGGGGGTGGATCAAGATATGAATTAGGTGGGGAAGATTCTTCTCTAAAGATATGGTGTTCCTTATCATCATCATCAAAAATCATAACCTCCTACTAATTATAATAAATCATCGCATCATGGTCTGAAAGACAATCCATACCAAGGATTATATCAAATTCAATCAAGTGTATAGCGATGAGATCATCAGATAAAGAGAAATTATGTGCTCTAATGGGAACTGATTCACAAAACATTGTTGCATTGATATTTCCCTTAGTATTTTTGACTAAAAACTCCCTTGTTAAATAAAATTAGAAATATGTAATTTTATTAGAAAACTAGGAAGATATGAAATAATGCGATGATCCAGAATCAAATTATGCATTTGCTAAACTTGAGAAAACCATTAAATTACCCGCCACCATGTCTTTCAAAGCTTATACCTCAGCTATAGTGATATTATAAGATTGTCCTGGATCCCTTGGCCTTGTATGAGTTAAGATCCTTCTGACTCTTAGGACATTCATTTTCATAATGTCCCATCTCCCTGCAATTGTAGCATTGAACATCGATAGCTTCTTTCTTCCCCTTGCAATCACGAGCATGGTGACATTTTTCACCACACTTATAACAGACTCACATTCCTTTCAAGCAAGTACCTGGGTGTTTCTTCCCACATTTACTATAAGATGGATAATCAAACATTCCCTTCTTCCCCTTATTTCAATTTCCAGAGTGATCAACAGATCTCTTCTTCTCTTGAATTTCTTTAAAGTCATAAGACTTAGAGAATTCCTTTTCCATCTTAATAACACATGAGGCAATGTCTTCGTATAATGAGAATGTTTGTTTGACCAATTCGTGACGGATAAACTATTTTAACCCATCAAATAAAAGATCAATGTTACTTCTAGGGTTATGTATATAATTTGCAGCATACCTCACTAACCTAGTAATGTTGGCCACATACTTTGTGACACTCTCATCCTCCTTTGTCTCAGACTCAGAAATTGCATTTCCATATCTGCTCGATGGCCATGAGAAAAGTATTTTTCTACAAAAAGCCCTTTGAACTCCCTCAATTCCATATTTGATACTTCATCATCTTCCTTTGTGTTTTGTATCAATGACCACAATTGATTAGCATCTCCAGTGAGGTGGTAAACTACTATGATAACCTTTTCCCTTTCACTACTCCCCAAGGCATGGAATATTTTCTCTATGGAATTTATTTGTTTCTCAACTACTAAGTGATTTGTACTCCCATTGAATGTTGGTGGTTGTTTCCTCATGAAGAGGTCTAACATTGATCCTCCAAATTTCAGATCAGGGTGCTCCATATGAGTAAGGTTATTATTCATAACATGAGTGAGTTGTCCCAGTATGGTGATAAGTTGATCAGCACCAGTTGTATCACCAACTCCACTATAATTATCATGAGCTGGAGGGAAATCCCTACATGGAGGGTGTACATTGATACGGTTACCATTACTTCCAGTAGGCAACATTTATAAACAATAGAATAAACTAAATCGTTTTATGAATCAAAATACATAATCCATACTTGTAAAACACTTAACATAAATTGAACAGTTTATGGATATAATCCGTAGTCATAAAAATGTTTTCTTTGAGGAAATATATTCTCATTAACAATTCATAATGTTTTGTAATGAAAATGGGAATTATCCTAAGCATATCCCCCTAGAGTGTTGTAAACAAGAGTGCATCAAGGGCCGTTTTCATGCACCAGTTCCCATTAGAGTCTATCTCAATGAAGTGTTTTCAGGTTTTACACCTAGGTACATTTGTGCCAGAGATGCCTCTACCTTCTTGAATCCATACATGGATGTATTGCTCATAAAACTCACAAAATCTATATAATACCAAAATTATTGGACATTCTTCTATAATAATCCTCAAAGACTATCTTAGGACTATGTTCTCTAATAAAAGTTTTTCTAAATCTAGCTTTCATGGCTAGTACTAAACTGCCTCTGATACCATCTGTAACGCCCCGAACCTAGTTACCCAGAGTCGGTGAATTATTATGTAACATTGGCATGATCACAAAAGATCAAGTCTCGAATGACCTATTAGTTTAGTATCTTAGGAAACACTAGATACATTCATTAAAGTTACATTACATAATAATATGAAAAAGTACAATAACAAGGTCTCCATAGTCCACACTCATATCCCCTTCAGACTATCCCTGCAGGTCAGTCGTAAAATATTTCTTCACATCCTCGGAAAATAAAACATAGAAAGGGGTGAGTTAAGATGCTCATTAAGGATAACAATATCGCTGAAACTTTCATAAATAAATATAAGCATTTAAGGCAATGTATTATTAAAACAAAAGCCTTTTAAACGTGAAATTCATCATAATATGGAAAAAATATAATGAAATAATTCCATTTACTTATTCACATGGATATTCTACTAGTAAAATAATCACATGTAATATCAATAACCACATTCATAATGATGGAATGCATCATGACACACAATAATAACCACATAGTCAAGGCCTTGTGCCTAGACTACAAATAAGATTTTTTCAAGTACTTCTCCCAAGACACTAGTTTGACTTATGAGACATACCAAGGCATCAAGGATATTTAGTGGGATCTACCCGAAACTTAGTAAGTCCAATTAATTCCTCATATGAACAGGTTTAAACATATCATAAACTATAACATAATTTTATCACATAAAACATGCATAAAGAAAACATAACATTTCCACATTTCAATTACAAGATGTCAGTACAACATATTGATATAATAAAAAAATTATCAAATCCATTTTCAATACCAAAATAAAAGAAAATTAAAACATGGTATTTATTTTCCATTTAAAAAAAGTTATGGCTTGTAGAGGAATCCGAAACTCAAATAATGGTCACGGTGGCGGAGAAGTGGTTGTCACTGCATACATACGAAAAAAAATATTTCCTTTTTTCGTCTAGTAAAATGATTCTTATAAAAAATATTCCTTTTGAATAAAAATAAAATTCAAAGGGGTTTATACACCGCATAAAAGAAAGTCTTGTATTAAAACAAAATATGCCTCAATGAATGAAGATTGAGACGAAGTCCCTTACCTTGTGTCCGACCTGACTCTATCATTCTTTATCTTCCAGAATAATAAACTAGAGTTAATTTATATTTTCATAAGAACATTTTTCAAGTTCATTATTCCATTTTTTATATAATTTTATTATCATAATGTAATTATTTAAGTTAATAATGGTCGTTTTGTCGATCTTTGGTACTTGAGTCAAAAAGATTCATATATTTACAAGTTGTTCATGTGGTAAAATATCAATTATATACAAAATTATATTCATGATGTAGATATCATATATATCATGCATATCCATTATATACATTCATTTATAATATTACATAACATTTAGAGTTAAGAAATGAAAATCACCATTCATGGAGACGGTAAGCCGTACGTACTCATGAATGCTACTTTCATTTATATTTTGTATTTAATGGAATGAAATACTAATTATATACAGGTATATTATAATTACATTATAATATCATATATAATATCATTGACTCCATCATTTATACATCCCTCATTTGGCATTAACGATTCAAATAACTTTGAGGGGGCGGTAGTCCACAGTTCTTAAAATGAAATTATCGCGTTTATCCATAATGGAAATCATCAAAGAATGCGATAAATGAAAAATAAAGAATCATAAAGAAAACATAACCATAATATATATCATATATAAATATATTTACATCTTAATGGCCACCATGGAAGGTGTGAAAAGAATATTGAAGAATCATCGTTTTGTGAGGTAGTAATTCGCTACCCACAGAAACAGTATGTTCTTTAACCATTAGTCGAAGGTGTGTGTAAGTGTAAATCAAATAATTCTCATAATAACATAATAGTATATTTAAGACACTAGTTTTGTTACAAAATAAAGGAATAAACAGAGTTTAAGGGGTTGGAGAATCAAAATAAAACAAAAGAACATAAGAGAAGACATTACCTTAAAACGGGTGATTCTATTTGATTTGAGACAAAGGCTTCCTTGGGAAAACTTCTGCCCAAAGTGAGGATTCTAGGAGTAATAAAGGGAATTTGTGAGAGTTTTTTTCAGAGTTTGGTCGATCCAAATAGCTTTGATGGTGTGAATAAGGTGGAAGAGGTGGGGGACTATTATAAGAGGAGAGAAGGGGCACTCTTGGAAAGTCCTGAAATGTTACTTTATTATGAAATGATTTTCGGATTTTAAAGGTCCCACAATAATATATTTCTAGGAAAAGGTGATAAGTTTTCTAAATATACTAATAAAATATTTTTTAGACAAGTTTACATCTTATAGTTTACCTTATAATTTAATTTTATTTAAATTGTTCATTAATGAGGTAATCGTTGCATCATCATGGTGTCATAAATAAATTTATTTATTTAATTCCTAAAAATTATAGAAATATTACCATGATGTTGGAAATATTTTTTATCTTTCCAATGAATATTTATAGTCGAAATGTTAACTTATATAACCCCATGTAATAATTGTTTTAGTAAAACAACACATGTTTGTGACAATTTTATTTTTACTTTAAATAAAAAGTTATTAATGTCATTTTATTACCCAAGTGGCTCCATGGAGTCCCCAAGTAGACCAATGGATTTTCATGGTCGTCCATGAGTCATAAAATAAGGTTAGGAAAAGTGTAAAGGTAATTTCATATTATTATAACATTATATTTATCTTAAATTACACTAATTACCTTTAATCACGATTAATAAAACATAAAAGATACTATTCACCAAAAAATATTTTCATCTAATTGAACCAAATTTTACTTAATAATGGAAGCCATGTATGTCAGAGTTTTGAAATTAAATTCACAGAAGTGGTAAAGTTTCATTTGAACGAAAAAATAGTTTTTTAACTACCACTTAATGGTTTCACTATTCATAAAAAATTGATGTTTCTCATAACAATACCAAAAATCCACCATAAGCTATAATTGATATTTTGAGTTAAAAAATGAGATATATTTTAAAAAATTAGAAAAATATAAGTTGCATTAATTAGTTTTATAATTAATTCTTGTAGTCAAAACATATAACATGTTTTTAAGAAACAATATCAATCAAAAGATTAACAATTGTTTTTGGCCAATTTCAAAGTAAAATTAATTCAAATGACAACCATTGGATAAAATGGTAAAATTATATTATAATTATAAATTAATATAACTCAATATTATTATTTATCACTATAAATTATTTTGATTAAAAATGATGTTTTTAAGTATTTTTACTATTCATCGAAAATTGGAAGTTCATGGAAAAATACCAAAAATTCAGCATAGGCTAATTTCGATATTCCAAATCCAAAAATGTAGTCCATTCTAAAATATAAAATTTATATAATTTCAATAAGTGGGTATTACTATTCATAACAGCTACTTTGATTGGTCGCGGTGTGTTAGAACTCGAGGTTGCGTACAACACACGCTGATCTATTATTCAAAGAGAAGCGTACCATGGAAGCTTCGGGTGTTACAGGTGCCACCCTCCCCCCTCTTTTAATGGTGTCAACCATTAACCTTTAATTAATTGATCCATCTCATTTAATTAAATTATAAAATTTTAATTTTAATCCCATCAAAATAAATAATAGGTAATCTATTATTTGGAGGGGCTATATATTCATTTGTTGGAAAAAGGTTCGCAAAGAAGGATTAGAGCTCGTAGGAGAAAACTCTCCAACGAAGAACACTTTCTCCCAATGGAGAACGCTGACATGGAATGCCTTCTACTATGAATAAATACCTCCTTCGACCTTCTTCCTTGGAATCCATCTGACGTGGGATGTCCTCATCCATGAAAAATCGATGGCTGACTTTTTCCCAACGGTTCGTCTTCTTTCCCTTGACTATGTCGATGAGCAATGTAAAAGGTAGGGATTTTATTTAAGTATGTTATTATTCCTTTGTTTTTGTACTTCTAAAACAACGAATGTAACGACCCGAAATTTTGAATAAATCTTGTTTCCTAATTTCATGTGTTATTTTTTATACTCAAAAAAATGTTTTATTTTATAAACATGATTATAAATAAAATGAGACCATTGGTTTTTGAGTGTTATATGACCATCGGTCAATATGACCACCGTGAACAAAATGTTTTGATTATTGTCTCTATATTTAAGTAATCTTGGTTAATTATTATAGAAAGAAGATTTGATGGCCTCACCTAGTAGCCTTGGGCCGATCGAAGCCCATCTAACAGAGATTGGGAAGGAGGTAGCACCATTGGGCTTTGCTCTGGACCAAATCCAAGCCGAACTTCATCATGTGAAGCTAGAACGGAATCTCCTTCGCGAGAAGTTCAAACTGATAGAAATTACTACTCGGGCAATGTTGACTGAGCCGCCCCAAAATTCTATCACCCTAGCACACCTTACTCTTAGGTCCTATGCTGGTATTATAAGGGGTTATGTAACGAGACCGTAATTGCCTTGTGTAATATTTTTTTTAAATAAAAAATTTGGATTTCTTCTTATGATGATGTTTATGAATTTTCAAATGATCGGATAAATATTTTATGCATATTTTTGATGAATTTTAGAAAAAGGATATTTTAAAAATGGTTGTGTAAACCTTAAATAATTAAAAATGTGTAATGATTTTCGAAAAATGGTCTTCTACAATTATGTTCAGTACGAAATTTAGAGTCTAATAAGATCAACTTGATTTTTGATGAATAGTAAATTATGAATAGTGATTTTATGATTAGGATTAGTAATATGACCAAATGAATTAGTAATCTCACTTAATGAAAGTTTTAAAATAATCTAGGCACCTTGATTAAGTAATGTTATTCAATAAAATAGTTAAATAACGGTTTCATTAATTATTATTCAAGTATTAGTTTTTTCGGGTGAATAGTGTTTTTAATTAAAAATTTAATTAAAAATAATTAGAAAATTATTTTTATAAAAATGACTTTATTTTTGAACTCAGAGCATCGATATTATGTTATGGTAATTTTTGGGGTTTTTTCTGAAAAAAATGAATTTTCGATGAATAGTGTTTTTATTTAAAAATTAAATTAAAAATATTTAGAAAATTATTTTTATAAAATGGAGTTCATATTTGTAATCAGAGCATTGATATTTGGTTAAGGTGAAATTTTGGGATTATTCCGAGAAAGTTGAATTTTTGATGAATAGTGAAAATACAGTTTTTAAGTTACGGGTGTTTAATGACATCATTAAATGATGTATTAAGTTTGTAATCAATATGTTCGAATTATGAATAGTGAGATAAGGTATGAGGTGTCCCAAGTGGCCAATACCATTGGCAAATACCATGGGCAAGCCCATGGTTTTGCCAAAACCACTAATGAGGTGTCCCTTTTCCATTAATGCCTTGTCCCCTCACTTTCCCTATAAATACCAAGCCATCCTCTCATCCATTCGACTCCCCACTCTTCCCCAACGAAGTTCTGGTCTCATTACCTCCCAAGGAGTCCTCCCAAGGTGCCCCCAAGCCCTCAAGGTCCCAACCTTTGAGGTTTAAGAGTTACATTTTAAGGTAAGGGATCCGACCCCTCTCTTTCTTTTCGTGTAATCTCTTTTATGTCATTCCTTTTATGCTCCATGTGATTATGTGAGAGGATGTTCTTTTATATTCCTCTTACTGCCCTTTCATGTTTATATGATGAGAGATCCCCTCTTACTCTCATCATTTCGTTTTATGAAAGTTTAAGTGACGCTGTTAGGGTGCCGAATGTTTAAGTGATTCTTTCACCCTTCTCATTTTTTTTCAAGTTCGATTTTCATGTCAAATCTTTCAAGTTCCTTTTTATTATGGTGGGGTATGATCTCTATATCTATCATACTGATCTCTTATGATCATATGATGAGAGACCCTTTTTTATTTGTCCAATTCATTTTTTTTGAAGTTTAAGTGACGCCGTTAGGCTGCCGAATTTTCATAAGAGAAATCAAATTTTTGTCTTCCTTCCATGTTTTTCATTTCAATTGGTATGTCCTTGAAATTTCATCACCATGTCCATATATCCTTATTATTCTGTCCCTTTACCTTTTTATGGGTCAATTATTATTGTTCAACCCATTTTCCCTCTCTTTTCAAAGTTTCTAAAACCTTGTAACATAGCCGTTATGCTGCAGAATTTTCGTCTCAAAATGCCTCTCTTTTCACAAAAATTATTTTATGTTATAAAGTGAATACTCAAAGCTCCTATTTCTAAAGGGGTATTCACATATATATAAAAATTTTCTATTTTAAATTCTGGGATTTACATACATGAGACCCACTTCCCTTTCCGTGGGTTTAAAGTGCCGTAAAGATCATGTCATTAAAGCAGTTTTTAAAATGTTATGATTATGAAATGAAACCCATTTATTTTATGCTATATGGGTTATTTATGAAATGTTTGATGATGATATATTTGTCTCACATGATAATAAAGGAAAATTTAAGGGTGCGCCCTGATAGCGCTCCAATTCATTGGGTAAAGACTTAATCTCTAGAGATGACCATTTTAACGACGCCTTGGTGAATAACCTTGGTAATTTTTAACGACACCTTGGGGATGAACCTTGGTGAAACGAAATGATTGTCAATATTAAATGTTGTAGCCACATCTTCAAGTTATGAAAAATGATTATTTTTATTATGATGTACCTCATGATTTCTTTCTCATGCCTTAAAGTTCTTTTCATGTCCTTATTGAAGTATCTCAAGTTCACTTGTAAAATGGTTCTCTTGTTTCCCTTACTGGGCCTTCTGCTCACCCTTTCTTTTGATGTATGTCCCCAGGTTATGAGATGCATAATGAACATAGGATGAACTAAACGAGAAGCCTTTCAAGTGTTTAAGAAGAATGTTTTTATGTTTTTTTTATGTATTATGATCCTTGTTTCCAAGACACTAAACCTTAACGATCCTCAGTTCCGTGTAATGAAATGAAAGTTTATGTGATGAAAAGGCGGGATGTTATAGTTGGTATCAAAGGATGGTTTAGTTATTTGTGGAAATTAGGATATAAAAACTTTAGGAAAAACCCTATAGAAGAGTTTAAATATAGGAAGTCTTCCTGGTATTTTGGTGAGTATTGAGTAAGGGGTTTCCAAGAAAATACATCCCTGTCTGGATACGAGCAGGTAGAGGTGGCTCTGGCACAGATGTACATAGGGGTAAAACCCGAAAACACCGCTTTGAGCTAGACTCGAACGGGAACTGGTACACGACAACGGGCCTTGCTGCACTCTTGGTTACGACACTCCCGGGGGATATGCTTTGGTAAATTCATAAGCTTAGTATGAACCATTGTTAAAGGAACAAAGATAAAATAAAATAATGGTTCACATAAGAATATATGATCATGGATAACCTAGAAGGGAACCTAGGGGATCACAAGTTAGGGTATACTTTACTTCTACATGTTATCCTTAGATGCATTAAGTTTCTTTTCATGATTATTGGCTAATTATTTAAGCCCCTAACTATAGCTTCTTTTCTTAGTTAATGGCTGGAAATGGAAGAACATGTCCCAACAACCAATGTGATAGGAAATGCGACAATTTCCGTATTAATATGTCAGAGTTGATTAGGGGATTAAAAGATGATTATTATTTTGGAAGGCGTTCACTATTTTGGGGACCCTATATGATCGAGGTAAATAGATTACTATAGTATTTTCATTGAGGAGTAAGGTTGACTTATATTATGAATAATTGATGAATTTAAGGTGGACTTATAGTAATTTAGGTTACTTTTGGGAATGATTAACCTATCTTGGGTAAAATATGTTTAGGTTAGCTACTTTTTTTATAAGATGTTAGGAGTGGTTGATGTTGTCTGGAGATGAACAATGAAGTTGTTTTGGAAGACTATGTTATCAAATCCTTCTTGTATTTGGGTTTCAATCTTAGTTTGGTTTATTTTGAGGAATTTTAAGGACCGTTATTTATGGAGTGGTCTATGATGAACGTTGGGTAGTACCATGGAACTTTGAAGATTTAAAAGTAGGTTCTATTCCTATGGGATTCTTTCTTTTTGAAGAGTTGTTTTACCTTAACCTTTCTGTTTTTGGGATAATGTTTAAAGATAGAAGAAATAGATAGTTAATCTTTTGTAGATTATGTGATTCTATAGAAGATGATTCTTGTGCTTTTATGAGACCAAGTGTTTTTGAATTCTCATCATTTGGCGAAAAGATTAGTGTTGGTAGGGACTTGTTAAAGGATGAAACTCTACTTGAAGGTAGGTATATTTTCTTATGTTATTGTTCTATGTAGTAAATGAAATCCTCAAAATTATGAAAAGAAACGTAAAACAAAAATGTTGTTGGTTTACGTTTCCTACTAGGTAATCAAAGACCGTTTACACACATCATAAGTTTGGGATTTTCTCATGGTTAACTTTCTCCTAATCATGTTCTCTATCACTCTCTCTCAGAACTGACCCTTTGTTTTTTTCCTCCATGCCCATGTTTTCCTACATGGAACCCGAGTGTGGGTTAACTCGGGTGGCCTTTGTACTTCCTTTTCTTTCTTTTAAAGTAATGGTGTTACTGACTCTTTTTCCGATGTGGGACTTTCAATGAAATTTCAAAACCCAATTTAAAAAAATTGCGAGGACGCAATTTCTTAAGGGCGGAAGATTGTAACGACCCGAAATTTTGAATAAATCTTGTTTCCTAATTTCATGTGTTATTTTTTATACTCAAAAAAAATGTTTTATTTGATAAACATGATTATAAATAAAATTAGACCATTGGTTTTTGAGTGTTATATGACCATCGGTCAATATGACCACCGTGAACAAAATGTTTTGATTATTGTCTCTATATTTAAGTAATCTTGGTTAATTATTATAGAAAGAAGATTTGATGGCCTCACCTAGTAGCCTTGGGCTGATCGAAGCCCATCTAACAGAGATTGGGAAGGAGGTAGCACCATTGGGCTTTGCTCTGGACCAAATCCAAGCCGAACTTCATCATGTGAAGCTAGAACGGAATCTCCTTCGCGAGAAGTTCAAACTGATAGAAATTACTACTCGGGCAATGTTGACTGAGCCGCCCCAAAATTCTATCACCCTAGCACACCTTACTCTTAGGTCCTATGCTGGTATTATAAGGGGTTATGTAACGAGACCGTAATTGCCTTGTGTAATCTTTTTTTTAAATAAAAAATATGGATTTCTTCTTATGATGATGTTTATGAATTTTCAAATGATCGGATAAATATTTTATGCATATTTTTGATGAATTTTAGAAAAAGGATATTTTAAAAATGGTTGTGTAAACCTTAAATAATTAAAAATGTGTAATGATTTTCGAAAAATGGTCTTCTACAATTATGTTCAGTACGAAATTTAGAGTCTAATAAGATCAACTTGATTTTTGATGAATAGTAAATTATGAATAGTGATTTTATGATTAGGATTAGTAATATGACCAAATGAATTAGTAATCTCACTTAAAGAAAGTTTTAAAATAATCTAGGCACCTTGATTAAGTAATGTTATTCAATAAAATAGTTAAATAACGGTTTCATTAATTATTATTCAAGTATTAGTTTTTTCGGGTGAATAGTGTTTTTTAATTAAAAATTTAATTAAAAATAATTAGAAAATTATTTTTATAAAAATGACTTTATTTTTGAACTCAGAGCATCGATATTATGTTATGGTAATTTTTGGGGTTTTTTCTGAAAAAATTGAATTTTCGATGAATAGTGTTTTTATTTAAAAATTAAATTAAAAATATTTAGAAAATTATTTTTATAAAATGGAGTTCATATTTGTAATCAGAGCGTTGATATTTGGTTAAGGTGAAATTTTGGGATTATTCTGAGAAAGTTGAATTTTTGATAATAGTGAAAATACAGTTTTTAAGTTACGGGTGTTTAATGACATCATTAAATGATGTATTAAGTTTGTAATCAATATGTTCGAATTATGAATAGTGAGATAAGCTATGAGGTGTCCCAAGTGGCCAATACCATGGGCAAATACCAAGGGCAAGCCCATGGTTTTGCCAAAACCACTAATGAGGTGTCCCTTTGCCATTAATGCCTTGTCCCCTCACTTTCCCTATAAATACCAAGCCATCCTCTCATCCATTCGACTCCCCACTCTTCCCCAAAGAAGTTCTGGTCTCATTACCTCCCAAGGAGTCCTCCCAAGGTTCCCCCAAGCCCTCAAGGTCCCAACCTTTGAGGTTTAAGAGTTACATTTTAAGGTAAGGGATCCGACCCCTCTCTTTCTTTTCGTGTAATCTCTTTTATGTCATTCCTTTTATGCTCCATGTGATTATGTGAGAGGATGTTCTTTTATATTCCTCTTACTACCCTTTCATGTTTATATTATGAGAGATCCCCTCTTACTCTCATCATTTCGTTTTATGAAAGTTTAAGTGACGCCGTTAGGCTGCCGAATGTTTAAGTGATTCTTTCACCCTTCTCATTTTTTTTCAAGTTCGATTTTCATGTCAAATCTTTCAAGTTCCTTTTTATTATGTTGGGGTATGATCTCTATATCTATCATACTGATCTATTATGATCATATGATGAGAGACCCTATTTTATTTGTCCAATTCATTTTTGTTGAAGTTTAAGTGACGCCGTTAGGCTGCCGAATTTTCATAAGAGAAATCAAATTTTTGTCTTCCTTCCATGTTTTTCATTTCAATTGGTATGTCCTTGAAATTGAATCACCATGTCCATATATCCTTCTTATTCTGTCCCTTTACCTTTTTATGGGTCAATTATGATTGTTCAACCCATTTTCCCTCTCTTTTCAAAGTTTCTAAAACCTTGTAACATAGCCGTTATGCTGCAGAATTTTCGTCTCAAAATACCTCTCTTTTCGCAAAAATTATTTTATGTTATAAAGTGAATACTCAAAGCTCCTATTTCTAAAGGGGTATTCACATATATATAAAAATGTTCTATTTTAAATTCTGGGATTTACATACATTAGATCCGCTTCCCTTTCCGTGGGTTTAAAGTGCCGTAAAGATCATGTCATTAAAGCAGTTTTTAAAATGTTATGATTATGTAATGAAACCCATTTATTTTATGCTATATGGGTTATTTATGAAATGTTTGATGATGATATATGTGGCTCACATGATAATAAAGGAAAATTTAAGGGTGCACCCTGATAGCGCTCCAATGCATTGGGTAAAGACTTAATCTCTAGAGATGACCATTTTAACGACGCCTTAGTGAATAACCTTGGTAATTTTTAACGACACCTTGGGGATGGACCTTGGTGAAACGAAACGATTGTCAATATTAAATGTTGTATCCACATCTTCAAGTTATGAAAAATTATTATTTTTATTATGATGTACCTCATGATTTCTTTCTCATGCCTTAATGTTCTTTTCATGTCCTTATTGAAGTATCTCAAGTTCACTTGTAAAATGTTTCTCTTGTTTCCCTTACTGGGCCTTCTGCTCACCCTTTCTTTTGATGTATGTCCCCAGGTTATGAGATGCATAATGAACATAGGATGAACTAAAGGAGAAGCCTTTCAAGTGTTTAAGAAGAATGTTTTTATGTTTTTTTTATGTATTATGATCCTTGTTTCCAAGACACTAAACCTTAACGATCCTCAGTTCCGTGTAATGAAATGAAAGTTTATGTGATGAAAAGGCGGGATGTTATAACGAACACATACCAATTTATTATCATGTTGATTTCGTTGATGTTTTTTCTTATTGGTTGGGAATATATCGTTAATGAGGGATTATGGGTATTGATATTTTTAAGATATCTTCCATGCTCGTTCATTTTGTGCTTCATTCTTGATGAACTGAATTCTACCACCCTAATGTAGAGGGTGTGGTCCAAACTAACATGGCCCGACCCCCCGCCGATCTTCTTAGTGGTGTTATTCAAAAGAACCACGAATGTGATGAAGGAAATGAAGGAAACAACCATGACACCTGCGAATTCATTGAGTTGTGCCACCCCTGCGACGTCCCAACCGCTGACCTAACTGGCACCTGCACACCAGCAACGCCGTGCTCCGGTTGCACCGCACACCGGCCACGCCTCCCGCCCCGGTCGTGCTTCCCTCACCGGCGACATCACCCTCACCAGTCGTGCCCCCTCGACGATGGTTTTTCCTCGCCGGCCGCACCGCCCTCATCGATCATGCTTCCCCTGGCCAAACCAGTCGACCCCTCATGGTGCCCCATCCAAACCGAACCATCGTGGTGCCCTTCCGGGCTATGCCGCCTAGGGATGGCTCGAGCCCTTGCAGCTCTCCACGGTTCCTCGCGGATGGCTGGGCTAGGCCCAGCGTGCCGGGCCAAACCTAATAGGCTATCCCACCTAACAGGCTGGGCCAGACCCAACGGCTTAGGCTGGGTCTGTCTGACCAGGTCGGACCGGACCCGGACCCACTGTAACGCTTTACATAATTTTGGCCATATCTTTGGCACCAGACATAAATCTAATGAATCGTAAAAGGAATTGGTAATAATGGACTTTGGTGGTCCCTGTGTGTATATTCCACTGGTGTTTGGGGTATATTTGATATTCATTCAGGTTGGATCGTGCACAAATCCAACTGGGCCCCCGGGACTAAAAGGCTAATAACTCGCATAATAGGTGTCTCATTGACGCACCATCAGTTGCGTTGAGCCCCCTATGTTGTGGTAGACCTTTTTTATAATTCTTTGTGGGACTTCATGGAATTTGGAGAATCGAACAATAGATTGTGGAGTGGATCTTTTGTAGATGAGCGAACATATGTGTGGGAACCTAGTAGCTGGATGAGACTTGACGACTGCTGACAGATTAACTTTGAGTGACTCAGCTAGCCCAGTAGGGTGATCCTAGTTGTGGTGGTAGACCCACGACAGAGGAGCTCCTCATTGTGGTGGTAGACCTGCGGTACTCGATAGGACAAGTACCTCTACAGTCTATGAGGGGATCACCTGGTTGTGGCGGAAGACCCATGGTGGGGAGTGCCTTTGTGTGACGTAGCAGACCCATGATACTCAACAGGAGAGGTACCTCAGTAGTCCAAGAATAGTTGAAATCTCCTGGTTGTGGCGGTAGGCACACTATAATAAATATAGGAATGGTTCTCTACCACCCAAGGGTAATAAATGTTACTACCCCTATAATAAAATCTTGGTTCAGCTGAGTTAGTACTTTTGTTTTTCCTCATGATTGAGATGGATAATTAGATATCTTTGGTATATGTATGATCATATACTTCTAAGATAGGTTATTCGTTGATTTTCATTCATTGTGGTTTATCCTTATATGATTTTGTGAAACCTTGAGGGTCTCGAGGTCCCTACTGAGTATCGCAATACTCACCTCTGTATGGGCTATGCCCGCACCTTGTTGTGTTGGTTTTAGATGACAGACAGCACTGACTGAGGCTGAGAGTACTAGGGCTGGACAATACCTAGAGGTGGACCATACGACGTGGCAGTATGCGGAGGAGGCTGACAGATGAGGAGGGATGAAGAGGCTATTTGTACCTACCCTTCAATTACTAATCCCAGAGGATGACACATAAGCTATTTTTCCTTTCTTCAGTTCTACTTGTACTTAATGTTCCTTGAACTTTACAGTTGGGCTTGTATTTCCATCCCCTTTTACTTTTCAACACTCCATTTTTATATAGTTTACTTAGTGTGTTCTATCCAGCTGTGTGCTTTGATGTGTGCATTTACAGGTTATAAAGAAAATGCCTTCCCAGTTTTAGGGAATTACGCCTTTGGTTCTTGTCACCAGCCCCTAGCATATGGAACACGAACTTGGCGTAATCATGGCATGAGCCATGGGGGATGGGTCATGACAATATTAGAAACTCATTTTGTGATATGGTCCTATCATTTTTAAATAATTCCTTACATTTTAAAATATTCATTAGCATTGAAAATAATTTTATAAACTACCATTTAATATTAATTGAAACCTCTAACACATAACAACCATACTATCCAAATAATTCAAATATTCATGTGATTGATTTTTAATGATATCTTAATATATTCTATATATAGCTAATGGCATTTAATTTATATCTATAACAATGAAATTGATAAAAATATATTAATGAATAAAATTTTAATTTTCACCAAACTTCCAATTAATGGAATCTGTAATAAAATTATAGTGAAAAAGTATCATATCTTCCGACAAATTGGAAGAAAAAATATTGACAATTTTATAATATTTTTTTGAAAAATCACGGTATAATGTAGAATAATATTTTATTCATATAGAAGTAACATAAATTTTGCGACCAATGTTTTAGTGATATAATGTTGTTCATAAATTTTGGTAAATATTTATAAATTATTAATATTTATGTTTTTATATGAATTTTTTTGATAATGTGTTCGAGGGTGTTAGGTATTCAATTCAATGATAGGAAATAAGAAACATAGATATAGTATTTTTTCATTAGGGGAATATGGTGGACATTTTAATAATTGATAATAAGAACACAATGATGGTATATAGAGAATATAATATCATCTCAAAGAATTTATGGATGAATGTTTAATATAATATATTTATAATTTCATTCAATTATTAATATCATAACCATTGAACCAAGAATGAAAATGACTTAATATTTCATCCAAAAGGGTGATATGTTATACCTATAGTTTTTAGAGACATTATATTTTTGGGGGTGAGTGGAGACATTAAATTATACAATATAAATTATAATTTTTAACATTAGATGATTTAACAATAATAAATATTTTCTTTTAAATATTATTATGAATTTTTTTTGAAAAATTTGACTTTAATTTAGTTGATGGTAGTGATCGAATGTTGATATTATAATATTGAGAATTATATTTGAATATTCGTGGAAATGAGGTTGAATTGAATTTTTTTCATTTATAATTTTCAAATAAATGAATTTTTTTTGATATTATAGACATGTTGTGATAATTATTTATTTCAATTTTTATGAATGTGAAATTTGATGGGTGGGAATATAAATAATTGGTGACTATGAATTGTAATTAAGGATAAAGTTTTGTTAATTTATCGTACAGGTTTGTATTCCACTATAACAACATCATAATTTTATATAAATATCCAAATGTAGATTCACATTCAACAGAATATAAAAATATTTTTTGAATTGGTTCTCAGGTTATATCTATCTTTGTGATATTATTAATGTCACACAACACTGAATATCAATTTTTAATAAAAATGAATAATTATAGGTGTAACATATACTAAATAATAAATATTTCACTGAACAAAAAACTTATATTATCTGATGGTACATGAAACACTATTTTTTCACTTATTATATACAATATTGAGTCCCTTTTATAGTTTTTTTCACACTCTAAGATGAGTTTTTACAGAATTAGAATATATAATTAATATTATTATTACACATAAATTATTGATACATCATATCCATTATTATTCAATGAAAAATATGAACTACATTGATGAAATTTGATATACGCATGAATTCGTTGGTTATGATTTTATAAAAACGAATGAAAGAACTATTTTAAAATAAGGAAATTACTTTTTTAAATAAACTTTCTACCAATGTATATAATTAATTTTATCAAAATAAATTATATATACCAATTTTTATTAATATTTATACTAATGTTTATATATTATATATTCAATTAATATTTTTAATACTCATACAACTAATTTTTTAGAGATAAGAGAATAATTAAAATAATATTATGAATAAAAAGATATATATGTCTAAAAGGTAATTCAATGCCTTTTATTGTAGGCCTCATTTTAAATATATTTTTTGAAAAATTATTTTGGGTGATTTTTTTACTTTTTTTTAAAATTTCATATATTGATGAACAGTGAAAAATATTAAATTCTTGATGAAAATTGTATTTTGATACATTTATTTTATATAGTGAAATATTTTTGTTAATTATTTTTTTTGGTATAAATAGTGAAATTTTATATCAGTTAATAGCATTCTTTTGATTTTTATAAATTTCACATTAACAATAGATATAAAAAAGTAATTAATTAATCATATTTTACTTTAACAAATATATTTTTGGTCATTCTTGAGGCATACACATTAAATTAATTTCTACTAAATCAATAAATATAATTTGTAAAAATGGATTATATTTACAATAATCATAATTTATATTTTTCAATAAGTCAAACATATTTTCTGAAAAACAATATTATTGAATGTTATTAAAATTAATTTCATCGATTAAATTAAAAAAATTATTATTTAATGGTAACACATTAATATTAAGAATGAAAATGACATAATCATATGTACAAAATCTATTGTGTGAAAATATATATGAAATTCACCCGAAATAGTTGAACTATAAAAATAATTGTAGCCATGTGATGTAAGGGAGACCGCCAAATAGTGTTCACAATTTTTATTTACAAGAATGTCACCTTTCCTCCTCTATAAAAGGTAACTCACCACTTGCTTCCTGATAATTATAAAGATAAATTTTATTCAACCAAAACTACCTAAATATCCTCCAAAAATCCCAACATAATTCATTGAATCATATCTTCAAGAATGCATCCATCCATGGAGAACTTTGGTTCAAACCAGGAGGATACTACCAGAGAAGAGATAACATACAATCTCAACCTCCATTGCTTAATTTTCATTCTCCATCCATTCAACATTTATTATTCCATGAATATAATATAATATCAGTATAATAAATATTCATATATGTTTTTATTATAAGTGTTCATCCTACACTTACAAACATTTATATCTAATGGGAAATAAAGATACCATTTTTCTGAGTGATAGACGACCGTTTCACGAAATGATGTTGTTCATTTCTCATTTACCACATCTCATGGGTGATAAATTTGATGTAAAATATATTTTTATACTATTTATATGATATTTTTTATTTATTTATGATTATATAGTTATTATATAAAACATACCTTTATTTTTTCGATTTTGTGTAAATATGATAATTATGTTTGTGGATGTACAGACTACCACCTATTCATAGTGATGTGATTCATCAATACATTACATGAAATGTATAAATTATTGTTTTAGTAAAATAAAAATATAAACATAAAATCTAAAATATAATATAATTATAGTATATGTATATATCATTTATATTTTTCATTCCAAATATCGATAGAATGTAAATGGCATTCATGCAAATGTTTCGCTTAATTTTTCTATAAAAGGTGTTGTTCATTTTTATTTACACCATTTTTAGAATGTTAACATAAATTATACTGAATATATAGGATATATATATTATATTTTTCCATTAATAAAATAAAAAATTTATTTTCTATGTAATATGACGATGAGTAAAAAGTCACAACATAGATGAAAAATAGAGCTAATATTACCTGAAACATAACATTAACATGTATTTATTAATAAATTGGTTATATAAAGCCATAAAATTTATTTATTTTAGTATATATAATAATATGGTTCGTTTTCATATGTATAGTAATCATAAATTTGTTATACATTACGTATGATTGTGTATGAAGAATGGTAAGACTTATGTTAAGGGTTTTACCATCTCACTATTAATTTCTGTGTGGCACAAGTCATGGTCATGACCTAATTATTATAAGTGGTTTGTATAAATTACATGAATGAATTATATAATTCTATTTATTAAAATTATCATTATTTACATATAAATTTTATTTTCATTCTTTCAGGGGTAGTATGTTTAAAAATAAAACATATCGGTAAAGTAATTTTGTCCCAATATAACATCTATGATATACAATACATTTTATACCACTATATTATTCAATATGTGTATAAAATTACATTTGAAACTTTATATAATTAATATAATTCTTTATATGATATTTTAAGCTTCGTTTAATTTTATTTTCTTACATGGGTAGTATGATTCAATGTTTCCAAGTGCTAAGACATTATTTCAACAATTTATTTGTTTATCGGTATAGATTAGGGGTTTTTCTTTCATTAATGAAACCAAATGATCCATATATAAAAAATAATCATAAATTTTATTATGTTATGGTTAATAATTTTATCTTGTTGTATTAGTTAAATTTTTACACTCTCTATTATTGATTATAATTATGATTTTTTTTAATAATACTTCATCTTCATCTTCCATCGAAAATATGGGTTGTTTCAAAACTATGTGTCATAAATGGTTTTCAAAAATATTTTTCCTATAATGTTTTTCTAAAAATGTTTTAAAGATTACGTGAAATGTTTTCAATGAAATATTTTTTAAAAATATATTTATGAATTATTAATAAGATTTTTATTTATTTCTAATGAAAATTGATTAAAAATGTTTTAATTATAAAATTATATATTTTTAATATAATATCAATGAAAAAAGTA
The DNA here is from genome assembly GCA_963277665.1 of Viscum album. NCBI lineage: Eukaryota > Viridiplantae > Streptophyta > Magnoliopsida > Santalales > Viscaceae > Viscum > Viscum album. The sequence continues at coordinate 538,555,612 of OY728129.1, forward strand.
TTGAAAATATTTTTAATCAATATTTATATTTTAGAAAATTATTTTCAATGAAGTTGTTTACCAAATTTTTTTTCAATAATTCTATATAAGTAAACAACATATTTTCATAGAATATTATTTCAAATTTTATTAAAATTTAAATTACATGATTGCAAGGACAATGGTTTTCAAAATCCATTATAACATACATGACATATTTTGAATTTTATTTTCATGAAAAGGAATAAAATTGGATTAATTTTTAAAAATAATTTTTCAATGATGAAACTATATTTTCCTCTACACTTTTTTTAAAAACATATTCAAAATTATATTCCATATAATATAACACATGTTTTTTTACTCATTCCTTTTCTAGGGATAATATCCAAGGTTTAATTTTCTGTTCAATCTATGATAGTATTTTGTTTTTATGAATTATTTTTATGAATTTAATTTCTCTTTCATGAGTTATAAGTCTATGAAACTCGTTTCCATTCAACATGTTATTTTCTTATGAAACATGCCTTTGTTGCTGATCTATGATTTGGATGAAGTGATTATCCATCATCTCTCTTTTTTGTTTTTTCTTAAAGTACTATAATCATACCATTATTATTTTGTACTAATAATTAAACAATTAATAGTTAATGATAAATAAATACACAAAAAGGTATTCCATGAAATAATGGAACTAATCAATTTCGGATTAAATCATATGAATTAACTATTTAGAATATCTGTAACCACCCCAATTCCATGATTAGTTATCTATCCACATACTAAAAAAGTTTCAAACACTATTATCCATAAAAAAATTATTAATTTGAAAATTCATGTGATATGAAAATTACCTCTATGAATTTTTACTTATAATTACACCATCATTTCAAGATGTTAATTTTTTTCTCATGCCAATTATTTTGTCAACATAATTTTTGTATATTTTATACCTAATATAAATAGATACCAAAAAATAATGAAACCCCAATTAAATATCAACTAAAATAATTAAACCTAAACATACATGTATTACATAATTATCCATGAATATTACTTAGACCCCATAATTAATCCGAGAACATAATATATTTGTTACATTTTAGGGGAAATTCTAAAAATTACCAACTAATTTCAAACACATTCCAAAAAACCTCCAATTTATTATCTTTACCCATGATAAATTATAAATTATATAAAACAATAAAAATTATTCTACTATATGTGGTGATTGGAAACTTTAGAATAGGTGACCTCAGACCCATAATAATAGGTGATAAAAATATATATTTATAATGGATTATATGCTATGAAAATTATATCATATAGTATTGAAATAACAATAATAATATATACAAATATCCTATGGATATCACCACCAATTTATATATTGATAAAAAATTATAAATGATGATAAATAGATTTTAATATAACATGTAAAATGAGGTATATTAATTTACAATCATGACACAATTATCATAATTCATGAAAACATAAAAAAAATATTTAATAACATAAAAATGTTTTATACGAATGTGATTCATACATAATAATATAATAAAATTTCTTATTCCATGGTTCACTATGAATTTCATCACAAAAATTTTAATCTGGTCCCATAATTTTAAAGGATTGGGTTCACTCTCCATTCTAAAATTCATATCAGATGAGGGTCACTCCAATGCTCTGTACTTATATTATCACGATTTTTAATTCACAAAATAATATATTTTATAGAAATGTAAATTATATTTGACCATATATATTAAAAATCAACACATCTCGGTTTCTCAATAAAATGAATGCCCTATAAATTAATTAATGATTAATTAACCTCTAGGATTGAAACTGGATATTTGATGACTTCCAAAAAGTTATCATAATCTTTCTACAAAAATAAGGTTAGACGTATAATTATACAATATAACTAATAGATCACATGAAATTTGAAGAATATTTTGGACATAAGTAAAATACACATTTAATAAACATAGAAAATAAATTAAAAAATTCAAATATCACAATAGTTTTCTATATTACAAATTTTAAAACGATATAACATAAATGTGAATCATTTTCAAATAATAATGATAGGATAATATTTAATTTTTAATTATGAACCATAACACCCAAAAAATAATTCTTATTCAATAAAATAGTTGAAAAATGTTGTAGAATGTATCCATGAATAATGTTAAAATATCATTTCACACTTTTTCAATGAAATATAAATTATTAACAAAATAAACATAATAAATCATAATGTTTGGGATAATTTTATCCATAAAATCATATGAAAATAATTGACATGGTGAGGATGATTCTAATCAAAAATTAAGAATGAAGATGCACTAAACTTAGAATAATAATTTCAGTTGAAATTTAAACTTATCTGTTATGAAATTGTAAAGAGGAATACAAAATAAAAAAATATATAGATTATAATGTTATATATGAAGTTTTATATATTTATAAAAAATGATTATCAATGAAGAAATTTAATTCATAATTGGTCTTTATTTTAATGTCATATTAGAGAAAAACCCCATAAAGTTACTAATGTATTCTACTAAGAAGAATTAATCTCTTTTATAATAAACAGAACCAAAATAATAAATTATCCGATATACTTATTCATATATATTAATATTTATACTCATCATATATAATAATTTATTACATATATATTAGTTTTTTATTATTTATTTTTCTCATCTAATTGTTGTAACTTTGATTGTTTTATTATTGTTCAATAACAACTATTTAGATCAACAATAAATGAAAATGTGTAAATAATTAAATGATCTTGGAATCTATTTGAATTTGTTTTTTGGAATTATTATTATTGTAAATGATTATCTATTTTTAATGAATTGGTATGTATTAGGAGAATAAAATTTAATATAAATATTTATCATGCTAATTTATCAATATGTATGAGTTACTTTATTATAAACATTTATAGTTATTCCACAATAAAAACATCATTAATAAAATAAATTTCATTTTGATGTCATATTTTTATATTTTAAATGTATTTAAACACAATTAAGAATAAATTGAGGGTTTTGGTATATCATCACTCATTTAAGAGGTGGTACAGACCCAAATGGGAACATGTCATAGAAAGCAATGTGTATGAGTATCATGTTGTATTAATTTAAAATAATTTCTCTAGTAGAATGACAGTAGTATCAAATAAATTAAATTCTGTTTCAACACATATTGAAATAGTTCATATTAGATGATAATTGAAAGTCATAGTGACGAACAACAATGAAACTTTGATGAATTCTCTCTGAATAAAATATATTACATTAGAATGAATGATTATAACAATTTTATTGGATCCAGACGACAAATAGTGTACTACTTATTATTTATAGGATATAAGTATTGGATTAATAATGAAATGGATATAGAATATATCAATGGCACATTTAGAGTATGTTTCTTTTTATATATGATTATCAAGAGGAATTTATAAAAATAATCATCCCTAGTTGATAATGTTTTCATTTAAATATGAAATTAGATCAAATTTTTTGAAAAAAAATTTGTATTATTCATGAATCCCATTTTACACATTGTAAATTTATATGTATAGAGATATTATATTCCTTTAACAGAAAATTTAACTAGTTTACAGAATTTTACCATTCTTATGGAACATCATTTTTAATCATTGAATATTGTTTAAAAAAATTAAACATCATCTCCAATTTTCACAAGATCATTCGAGATATTTTATCAAAATAATATATTATAATTAATAACAATTATAAAATCACATTTTTATAAGGTCATCAAATAAAATTGTAATACACTTTTTATTATTGATAAATTTTTCAAAAATAATTTTTTTAATATTATTTTATATAAATAATAATGATAAGAAATTTTATATAATTAGTTATAAATTAATAATTTAAATTTATTCTAATCATCCATTATAATATAAAAATTAATTATTTTCAGAAAAAACCCCTAGAAAATTCCATTTATTAAATTAAATAGGGATTATATAGTATATAATTTTAATTGATTCAAAATAAAATAAATTACTTCTCAATGTAGATTTAAAATTTATTGATTTTTCACTATTTTATTAATAGAATTTAATTATATAATGGTAAAAAATAGTTCAATAATAACAATAATAATATGAAATTCATAACATTATAAATTTTTATAATAAAATAATTTTGATAAATCAATAAATAATTATATTTTTAAATGTTAATTTTTTGTATTTTAATAAAAAAATATTCAGATTTTCTCAAATAATTACAAAAAAATGCACATATTGGTTAAGAGTATTTTCTAGGACCACAAATCTAGTAAACATAAATTGAATGAAAATTTAACCAATACCCTTATATATATTTTTAATACAACATATCATAATATGAAATTAAATACACCACTACAATAATTCAAAAATTCACTAATTTCAATTCCATTATGTTTAACGTATGTCAAACATGTTGTGTTATTTCTATAGTTACTATCTGTGGTGTGATCTTCATGGGAATTGATGATGATTAAAAAAATTCTTTATTAATTTTAATTTTCATGTAGATTCATTCCATAATAAATTTTACTAATTTTTTTTCTTTAATTAATCATGACATGTACATCACTTTGTAGTAAAATATTCCACCATAATAAAAAAAATTGATAATTTGTTTTATCTATTGTGTCGATATCATTTTATTTAACTTAGCGGTTTTTTAAATTAGAAATATGTAATAAAATCATAGTTTGATACATTCATCCTCCATATAATTGACCCTTCATGTACCTTGAGATCCAGTCATTATAATTACACCTATAAATAAATTAATAATAGATTATTATCTATTGAATGATAATTTTTCAATTATTTATTTTATGGTTTCAAATTATCCACATAATGAAATATTTAAAATATAATACATCATCCTTTATTAGTTGGATTTAATTTTCCAGCTTCCTAGTTTATTTATTTAGATTCTATTTTTCATTCACTGTTTGTTTTGAAGAATATAAATTTGATATTGGAATTTTCTATAATTTCACCCTATCCAAATTTATGTTTATAAATTATTCTCATATCACCATCCTTAAAACTCCATAAAATTTTCTCTATCACAATATTGTCCATGATGTTTTTATATCACATGTTTTATTTTCCCCACTAACTATATCACAATTTAATTTAATCATATAATAACCTAAAATAGTTCTATTATTTACCTTAAAAATTTTACTTTTTTAATTTAAATATATCTCATTTGAAATTTATTTTATGACCTCTTGGTTGTGCTTATTTTCAACAATGGGGTAATCCATTATGCTGAGGGAGAACAAAAAAGATCCAATATCATTATTAAAAATGTGGTAAATGAATTTATGATTTATTCCTCATTCCCTTTTTTCTCCATTCTTCATCAACGTTTTTTATAATTTTATAAACTACCCTTCAATATTAACTATATATCTACCATATAATAACAAAACTATCAAAACTATTTAAATTTGTATATGATTTAATTTTAATATTTTTTCATACTAGTATATATATATACTAGTGTGATACATATATTTTACATACTTATGAATCAAATCATGGGGATTACCAAACTACTAATTACTGGTATTAGTAATAAAAAAATATTAAAAACATGTCTGGTCAATCCATCAAATTGCATGAAAAGTTATTGAGAATTATTTTAACATTTAATATATTTTCGTAGTTTTACAGGGAATAATATTTTATTTATCAAGATTTAAATTTAATTTTAGGTCCTATTTATGAGAGAGAAATGTAATTTTCAAAAATATATTCATTGATAAATATCTATATTTTTTATTGGACATTGTGAGATTATGTTGTTTCGGGTGTCTAATCAAAAAATTAATGATAGAGATTAAGATAATTTAATATTTTATTTTCTCATTTTAGAGATTATCCAAATCTTAAAATAATGGATATCTAACACCCAATGATGACATATAAGGACTGAAATCTTATCATAACAAATTTATATGTGAATTTTTTTATCTAAAATATGTATCATGTTAATCAAATAATTGAATTGTTAATTCTGTGGACTTTAAAAATATATGATTCTAAATTAGTTTAATTGTAGTTTAGTCATCTTTGGATAGTTTTTTCACATCATGTGATAAGAATTTAATTTTTTTGGACAGATATATATTTATTTAGTGACTACATCATGTAATTTTTATGGATTCTTGTTATTGTAACATATATTCTTTTATGCGATGCTATTATAATAAAACATGTTTCTTAAAATCATAAGGCACATTCTCATTCACCCTAACTAGAACTGATACCAAGGGATACTGTCATTGAATGTGAATAATATACATTTTATTTATAATTGTTAATAGATTACACACAATAAAAATGAATCAACACACACAAAAAACATTAAAGTATAAATGGCATAATGAGTCAATGTATTACAAAAAAAATTATAAAAAATACATTTCCATAAAATTTGAAAAATAGAATCCTTAGGTGAAACATAAATGCGTCAATAACAACCACATATATAGTTATATTTCAATGGTTATACTCTATGAAAAATTGAAATTATCATTAATATAACATGAATGTTGAATCAATTGGATTTGAGTAAATCTAAGCATTATCATTGGAATATATATTGTGAACTATTTACATTTATGTAATAACTTATAATCAATTCAACGACGCCCCCCCCCCAAAAGGTGTACCCCTCTTGGGCGGAAAATGTGAGAAGAGTGATAATGACCCTTTAACCCCACCTCCAGGACGCCCCGAGATGGAGACAAGCACAAAGGGCCTAGTAAAAACAAAAATAGGAGGCATTACCCTAAAAGGGAACACATGTAGAAGTGATAGATACGACAAACACCAACCAACTCTAACTCGGGTAGAAATATAAATGAAATCCCAAGTACAAATATGTAATTTCATGAAAAAATAATATAACTAAAAGTGGAAAAACTATAAATACCAATGGATTGTAATAAATAACAACAACCACAAGCCCGAACAACTCCTGAAACCCCAATCTAGTACAATTCCTCTTGATCTCCAACCTTTTCGTAGTTACCAGAAAATAGTTTATATATACATAGGGTTAGTATAACATTATAGTCAGTAGGATCCTCCCTAGTGCCACTTTTGAAAGAGTAAAAAATGGATGTTCAAGCACATAGAACAACAATTGAAACTAAATCATCACTTGAATAGGTATACTTGGTTCCCAGCATCACTATGGAAACTCTCATAATGTATCACATACATGACTATATAATATAATAAAGAATATCAAGGGTACACATAAACTAGTTCCACACAACTTTGCCACTTTTCCCCAATGTTTCACATCATAAAACGTCACTCTCCAAAATTTTTGGCCCATAGACACCTGTGTGAAGAACCACAACATTCACCTTGTGAAAAAAAACCACCACACCCACATACGTAATGTAACCATGTATTTTTTTGGGATTCGCTATCATACATCGATTGTTATACCTCAATCCATTGCAGTTCACACATCGAGTAAGGATCTTCTAGCCAACACACCCTATACATGTTACACCTATATTAGTCCATAGGAAACTATATCTAGAGAACTTTTCTGTGAAAAACCACACGCCATTACACCCTTCTACACGCATATATGGGGAAAAAATAACGGATGTGCCTACCAGATCAAGTAACTACCATGAGAATAGGGCAAGACCAATTTGGGTAGTCAGCTATCCATCCACCCAAAGAAATGTTAGGGAAAAGACCCCTTGGGCAAAGATTACATAGAGTGTCAGTTTCCCTAACTAATAGGGTGGAGTGGCACATACAACTCAAAAAGTGCAGAATACAATATATCTCACCACACTGTGTGAATGGCCAGGTCTTAGAGAATACAATACAATATTTATTTATCAATTACACTTTTTGTTAATTAATTATTTAAACATTACTTAACCAATAACAATTTACATATTTTATTTCATCAGCATCACACACAATGTTCCATGTTCCATTAAATTGATACCTCAACATTAGTTCCCAATAATCTCTAAACCAATGGTTTAACATCAATTATAAAATAATTTATTAAATAAATTACTTTCACATATTCCCTGGAAATGTAGTAAAATATTCTATATTATAAAACATAGTTGTATCTACACGGTGATTAGTTGAACTACCCATTGAGTATTTTCCACCTATAGAATGAGCATTCTCCCATCCTCCCTCAGGAAGCTAAAAATAGAAATCACATGGAATACCCCATGTGTCATCGCCCCGTTTGGAAGGAGGGTATGAAAACTAGTTGACTTGACAAGTATGGAATGTAATAAATGTAAACAACCAACAAGATTCATAAATCATCCAATATTTCACATCCAACTCATTTCATCATACTTGATGTCCTCCCCAATACCCAAATGCATAAACTGATGCATCCCACAACACCTAGTGTTAACTACGACCAAAACCAATAGGATTACCTACCCCCATATATAACAATAGCCTTCCAAGATCACATTACAACACAATAAGCAGGAAAACAAACAACCTATCAATTAGGCTCTTGGACCTTAAACAGGTCATCCATCCTTCAAACACAATGATCTCTCACAACTCCACACATAAGGCCCCATTCCTTTAAAAGAAAAAGGATAACTCAAAAACCTATGAGGAATTATATTTTAATCAAATATCTAGTTTATTAATACATTTAGAATTAATCAATTTATTATTTTTTGGTTCCAACTATAGGTAACCTAAATAGAAACATATCATAGCTATCAAAAATTTATTTAAGATGCTCACTGCATCACTTAGGTAAAAAATAAATTACAAGAACAATAACAACTAGAATAATTTACATGCCTCTTTATCTTTATCTAAAAAATTATCAATTAATTTATGGATTTATGTTATTTATAAATTTCCATCAGGAATGAATGAGTAAACAAATCAATCATATATATTACACAATATAGAAACACTACTAGAAAATTGTCCTATACCCATGATTTTCCCTAAAACCATGTGTATAGGGGTTCCCTATAGCCACGGTTTGGGAAAACCGTCATTATATGGATAATATGGGAAGCTATACCCACGGTTTTCCAAAACCGTGGGTATAGGTCAACTATACTGATGGTTTTGGTCAAAACCATGGGTATAGGTTTTTTTATGACCTATTCCAATGGTTTTCTAAAACCGTGGGGAAAGAAACATCTATACCGACGGTTTTGGCCAAAACCGTGGGTATAGTTTTTTTCCTCGAAGACCTATACCCACGGTTTTAGAAAACTGTGGGTATAGATTTTCCGTGCAATGGCGGGGAAAAAATTGGTGGGGCACAAAAAAAATTTGGCAGGAAAAACTATACCCACGGTTTTCCCTCCTATACCCACAGTTTGTATTAATCTATTTATGTAAATAAAAGTAACTAAACATATAAAATTATTAGCCTTGTTGGTGAGTTTTTTTTATCTATAAACAGAAGACGTGGGGTCAAATTCTGGTGGACTTTTTTTTCTAATACAGCGAACAACATTAATATATTACGAAAAATTAATATAAAAATAAGCAGAAGGCGCGTAGCGTAGTTGGTCAGACGCGATTCCTTTATCCGACAGACGCGGTATGAAATCCCGCTATGTTTTTTTTAAATACAGAGAACCGAATTAATATATTGCCCAGAATATATATATAATAAAACATGAGTCGCATAGATTGGTTGGTTAGACCGAATTTCATAAATGGACAGTCCCCCGCGGTCACGGGTTCAACACCTACGGTCTCTTATATTTCAATATTTATTCCAACGGTTTTAAAACCATGGAAGATGGACTTGACAACGTGGAATTGCATGATGAATTGCACAAAAGATATACCCATGGTTCTTATAAGTTGTGGGTATAGGTTGGGGACCTATATCGACATTGTTCCAACCCACAGTTTCCAAAACCGTGGGTATAGCCTATACCCACTGTTTTTGGGGCTATACCCACGGTTTTGAACCGTGGGTATAGCCCGTTTTTTCAGTAGTGAAAATAAGATGCAATAACATACAATCGATATCAATTTATTTATCCGATTGAAATGTTTTTTTATGTAAATTCCTATTTGATCTAGTTTTCTAAAATATGTTAACTCAAAATTTGAGTATAAAATAATTGAGAGTCAATGAATCACCTACCTTAAAAATATTTATTTTTTTCTTTGAATAGACTAATAAAATTGATCATGATGACCTCTATTGGAGGACTACATCCTCCTGAGGATGATAAGATTCCACCACAACAGTCAACACTAATGAAAAGTATATTAGGAACATAGAGATATCATTCAATAAAAGGGTAAGAATAATCAAAAGGATATGGATAGAAAATAATGACGATAGTTCATACCTTATATCAAATATTGATCGATAATGATTTGTTGCACAAAAAAGTAAGGTGGAACTTGCAGAAAGAAGAAATTTAAGGGGAACCAATCCAAGGAGGAATGTTTAACCACACAACTCCTATATAAATGAATGAAAAGTTGGAGAGTCTCTGAAATGAGAACGTGGAAAATCAAATAGGGAGGATGATATCTCATCCCTTTAAAATAATTAATAGATAAGCAGTTTTTAGATACACTATATTTTCAATTAAAATAATATCACATTAAAAACGCAGTTTTACCATGTAAAAGCATCTGGAGCCTTAGGAAAATTAATATTGGAGTTAGGGAATTTGAATCACCCATAGAGTTCTTAAAACAGGGCTTAAAATGCATTTTACGTCAACGTAAACGTCAAAGGGGTGAAACTATTGGAAGCTGGAAACAATGGTCACCAAACTAGAAACATAGAAAAGGAAAAAAGGATACCATTAAAACAACAATTGTATGGAAAAACTACTTTTGAACCCAAAATTCGGGAATGGAAATAGAGGCTGCTGTTAGAACCTCACCGTTTTGGAAACAGTGTTCATGAACTCAAATTTTTGAAAATGAAATAGAGGCTTATGTTTGAACCTAACTGTTATAGAAACACTATTCATGGACTCGAAATTTGGAAAAAGAAATAGAGGTTTCTGATGAAACCTCACTGTTCTAGAAACATAGTTCATGAACTTGAAATTTGGAAAAGGAAATAGAGGTTATTGTAGGAACCCCACTGATATGAAAACACTAATCATGAACATGAAATTTGGAAAAGAAAATAGTGACAATTGTTGGAACCTCACTATTTTGGAAACCCTGTTCATGAACTCAATATTTGTCAATGGAAATAAAGGCAATAGTTGGAACCTCACTGTTAAGGAAAAATTGTTCACGAACTCGAAATTTGGAAAAGGAAATAGAGGCTCTGTTGGAACCTGACAATGCTGAAAACACTATTCATGAACTTGAAATTTGGAAAAGTGTTAGGAAAATGTCACCTTGACCTCTCAAAACACCTCAATCACTAAAGTTCTGCAATGTAATAGACTGAAGAGGTCTGATATATTACATTTTTTAACTCTCAAAACATTCTCATCACTGAGAATTAAATACCCACCTAATGGAAAATAGAAATGAGGTCTGAAAAACAAGCCATCAGGGACCCTGAAAAAGAGAGGAAGCCACAAGAAACAAGAAAAGAAACCCATATCATAAACATCAAATGTCTAAAACCACAAAGAGATCATTTTTTCACATGAAAAGAGTTGAAAATCAATAAAATAATGGTACTGATCATGTATCCATGAATCACATTCCCAGGTACCCTCCTCCAATCCTGTCGCCACAAGACACGATCCAAGGGAATAGAACACCCACACAACACATTCTCCTTTTGGTACAAAATCTCTATCTGCAGGTCCTCGAAGGTCTCATAATCATCAACATAGATTTCTCTCCAATCGATGACGTTTGATTCATCATGAAAATAAGGATGGAGCTGTGATACATGGAAAACATCATGTATTTTTCTCATCTGCATGGGGAAGTGCTATCTGATACCCCATGACACCAATAGGCGCCAAAACCTTGAATGTACCAACAAATTATTGAGAAAGCCTACTACAACAACTGATCCTTTACTGCCCATGACAGGGAGTCACCATTATAAACACATGACACACCAATATCACACTCAATGTGTATCCTCCTTTGATCGACATATGATTTTTGACAATCTTGCAAAACATTAATCCTCTCATGAATCACCTATACCATCTATGTCATATTCTGCACTAGTTTCTGTCTGAGAATTGTTGCCTCTCCAACCCAAGTCCAGCTCAAAAGTTTACCACATGGTCATCCATAAAAGGATTCAAATGGTGCCATAATGAAGGTGGATTGAAAAATGTTGTTTTATGCGAACTCCAGTAAGGGTAAGTGCCTCATCCACGAACATCCAAAATCAACGAAAGAATATTAGAACACGTCTTCAAGAATCTGGATGGTTTGCTCTATTTGAATATCCGTCTGCGGATGAAAAGATATCCTAAGGCATAGCTGAGAACCAAAAGCATGATATAGACATATCCTAGTCCGAGAGGAAAAATGAGGGTCTCGATCATAAATTTTCTTCTTTATGACTCCTTGAAGTCTCACCACCTCCTCCAAATTTGGCATCATAAAAAATTCCACAAAGCTTGACCCCTTGATCGCTATGAAGTGGGATGAATTTGTTAAACGATCCACTACCACCCAAATAGCCTCATTTCCTCCCTGAGTTTGATATAAACCACCAAAAACATCCTTTGAGATGTCCTCCCACTTCTACCAAGGAATATCTAACGGCTAGAGCAGACCACCAAGAACACGGTGCAAAACCTTCACCTTCTGAATTAAAAAACACCGAGACATAAATTTTACAACTGCATGCTTCAACCTTGGCCACAAAAACTGACTCCGCAAGGCTTTTACATAATTGTCACACCAGTAGTAACCGAAAAATGAAAAAAATGGAACTCTCTATGAACTGTCTCGTGCATCTCCAAAGTAACAAGCATCCTTCCGTGATACAATACTCAGTGTTGTTCATCCTCAGACCAACCATCAGGGGCCTCTCCATAAGAAGCTCAGTCCCTCTATACATCCACCTCAAGATCCACCAACTGGGTCTCTTCCACCTGTTGCACTAGAGATGACTTCACCATCATCAAGAAAAGACTCCCTCTTCCCCAAACTTCTCCATTATCGATATGTATTGTAGAATGTTCTTCCATAACTCACCAGGAATCACCCAATTCACATATTACATCACTACGTGACATCCAGCATAGCGCATCAGCTACAGCATTCCCCTTTCCAGGGGTATATGATATTTCAATGTTTTATTCCTATAAGAACTCAAATCATCGATGCTATCGTATGTTCAAGTCACATTGGGAGATAACATATCAAATACTTTTATGATTGGTGAATACCAAAAACCATTTTCCAATGAGGTAATGTCTCAACAACTTCAGAGAAAACACTACGACTGAAAACTCAAGATCATGGGTGGCATATTTACATTCATGGGGACATAGTTGTTAATGCTCATAAAAAACAAATGATCTCTACTACATCAGAACACAACCAAACCCCAGATGAGTAGCATCAAAGAAAATATCAAAATAAACTACCTCAACATGAATACAAAGAACTAGAGAACTTACTAACTTCTCCTTTAGATAATCGAAGGCTACCTAACACAGATTTTCCAACAAGAACACATGATCTTTCTTGGTCAATGCTGTCAGGGAAGTTGTATCCCAATAGAAATCAGTTATAATCCTCATGTAGTATCCTGGAAGACCAAGAAAACATCACACCTCGCCTACTGTCTTGGGGACTTCCAAAGTCACAACTGATTCTATCTTCGATGGATTAACAACTACTATCAATTGGGACATTACGTTCCCCCAACAAGCAGACTTCGTGAGCCTAAAACCCACACTTCGAAAATATCCCAAACAACTAATGTTGATAAAGAACTCTAAAAATTGTGTGTAGATTCTCTACATGCTCCTTTTTAGACATGAGTACACAAGTATTTCATCGATGAATACCACCATGAACATATCCAGGATCTCACAGAACACCGCGTTCATGAATCCCATGAACACCGATGGAGCATACATCACAATAAAAGACATTTCAATGAACTCACAATTCCCATGACGACAATTGAAAGAAGTCTTCCGAATATCCACATACTTCACATGCATCTGATGATATCTAGACTAAAATTTGATCTTTGAAAACCATATTGGTAAATTCATTTAATAGAATAAATCATCTATCCATTGGAGATGATATCATTTCTTCATTATCACATTTTTTAAGTTGTGATAATCGAAATACAACTGCAAACTATCATCAACCTTCTCCATGAACAAAATTGGGAACCCCATGGTGACACACTCGTCCATACAAAACCACATTGTAATAGACTATAAATCGTTATACATAGCAATCCTAATTCATAAGGGGCCATCCAATATGGAGATATAGACATATGAGATGATCCTTGTTGTAGATCGATCCCAAACATGATCTCTCGTCGAGGGGGTAGTCTTACAACATCCTCTATAATGTCATCAGGGTACTCTTCTACGAACCTAGGAAACACTAACTGCTGATCCTATAAAGAACACTTCATCAGACCAGCCATCATTGATGATAAGGATGGAACTTGCCTCTGAGCCATTTGAGGGACTTCCTCTCCAATAAACACTATAGGCTCTCCATATGCATCGAAGAATACATCCTTTATCATGATGAAATTGACAATAAGCTACAATGAATACAACCAATCCATGCTGAGGATGACATGATATGGTTTTATCTTTTAAAATTATAAATCTCCCTAAAAGTGGTAATACCCCAGCACTAGATCACCATCTCTACATACAACAAACAAGTCAGATCAACCTCTAACTCATGTAGTCAATGCCAAGGGAACTTAAAGCCTCACTCTCATGTCCTAATGAATGGAAATGGGTAGGTGATATGAAGGACTATGTTTCTCTTGAATCAAACAAGGAATACAACAATGTAGAAAACAATCAATGGGTACCTCGAACAACGTCTATCTCTTCTAGAGATGACAACGCAAAAGCCTGAATCTGGCCACGATGTTTTCCACCACCTCTTTGAACCTGATGAAGACCACCACCACAGTCGAAATAATATCTCTGAGGTAAGGGAGTGTCATATGGATGTCCTTTGGTTGCCCCATATACCCTCTATTGATCCAAAGTCGGTGCTACCTACTACTGATGCCTCTTCTGGAACTAATTCAATAGAGGAACCTAGAGCAGAACACCTGATGTATGTTGACTACTCAAAATGGTTTTTCACTCTTGCTGCTGATGACCTAAACCTCCACAAGAAAAACTATCGCATGGTCACTTATCATGGGCATCAGATACACTGCCCTTAGAGAAACAAGATGCTATAGACTAGGACCTACCCCCAGCCAAATTGAAAGTCATCTTCTGGGAGAACTGTGATCCCCAGATGATAGATTTGCTTCATGATGAACCATGAATACCCTCTCTCAAGACGATCAGGTTCTGGCCAAAATCCTCTCAATGATATCTT